>OZ018328.1:108726151-110074785 GCA_963969495.1 Ceratothoa steindachneri
ATTTCTCCTCAGCTTGTTTATATATCCTGTCGGGCGAGGTGCACGATGTGGCAATTAAATGAAGCATAAATACGAATACCATGTAATATTTGATTAGAAAAAGCCGTGTTCTAAGTCAGCATGACGTGTCATTTGCTTGGCAATGAGTATGAAAATTGTAAATATCTGCTTATCGCAGATTTTCAAAATCAAGATTTCATCTATTTTTATGTTATTACTCTTTGTTTTTGGACTACATCAAATCTTGAAACAAGATTAATATTCCATATTCTTCCGTCCTATTTCTTTGTTTTAGTATTTAACCAAATATTCTGTAGTAAAATGTGTTTGAACAGCAAAACTAATGCATTTAAATTCGGTGAAGATGTCACTTCATATCATAGATTTCTTCAGCCAATTTCACTGAATTCTTTTCACGGGGTAAAAAAAATACGAGTTGAAACGCTTAAAGGGAAAATATTGTAACTCCTTAGCTAAGTCATCCTCTTTAAATTTTCTTTGGCTTTCTCTATCCCTCTCCTATAATAGAGGGTCGGTTCACATCACCGCCCGAATAAAATGGATGGAGTCGGTCCGCGACCACCACCCAGTCCTTTCCCGAAACTGATGCCGCTTCAGGAATCAAGATTTCGTTGGGAGTCGTCCCAGACTAGCACCCCATATCAGGGCTTAGTCTTCCTTCACGATATAGAAAACGGACACACACAGTATGTGTATTTTCCAGCTTACTTAGTGAACAATTATATTTTAATTTAAAAAATAATGTTTGAAATATGCACTTGCCCTCTTTAATATATCTTATGATGTTTCCCCAAAATATGTTTGTTTATATGACAATTAGGAATTTGTTGTTCATAGTTCCCATTATAATAATAATCAAGATTTTGACCTTTTAACACTGAATATTTTATTAAACTGACTATTATTCCCTTTATAAATGAAGTGGATGCAACGTTTAGTATGTACCCAATCCAAGATTTATGATGACGCATATCCTTTTTATATAATATATAATCTTGATTATCCCAAGGGGTCTGGTTTTGATCTGAGCAGAAATAATTTGCTTACTTAAAATTTATATAAAATCCGGAAAAAGTTAAGTTAAAACTTGGTTTCGAATTTTGATGAGAATCTATGGAACTTGGAGTACTTAAACTGATTTGTTTATATTTTGAAAATGAAAGAATTATAATTGAAAGAATTCCAAGTGTGTCAGTTTAATTATTTTTTCTGACAATTTGTAAATATTGATTTTATATAACTATTTTGACCTAAATTAGAAACTAATGTAGTCTCGAGGGAGAGTTGTATTTTGCAAGATCTTGCGGTTTATCCCGATAAGAAGGGAGCGAGGAGAGCGGCTCTTATGGTCATGATGGATACACATCTAACCCTTTGGCGAGTAGAAGCAACCTCTTGTGGTAAATGAGGGGTCGGAAGGACCGTGGTACTGTAACTCTACTCATTGGTGAGTACCTAGAAACTCTATCTTCCCAAGTGGCACCTAAACTGGGGCCCAAAATTCTCCATAAAGACGGTTAACTCTCACGCTCCTTAATGGATTCAGTCCTGTTTCTTTAATGGTTGACGCAAAACAGAACGAAAAAAATTGTTTATTTTATTTGTGACATAGTGTAAATAAAGTAAATCTGGAGGTTTGTATGTAAGAATGTTAATTACATGCCTTATTTCAGTTTGTATTTCATCCAATATTTAAAAAATAATACTGGCTAGCCTTTTGATACTCAGGATTGTTAATTATTATTATTTAATTATAACTATCGAAATGAAAGAAATAATTTTTATAAACTTCTTAATCCAATTTATATCTAGTTTTTGTAACAACTAAAAGATATTAAATAGTTTTGAAACTATGGTCCTATTTTTGGGGACGTAGTTTTCCTTTTTCCATATAATGAGTTTTGCCATAGTCCCGCCAAGCAGAAGATCCCTTTCACGAAAGTGGCGTTTGCCTTGTACGGTATCCACTGGATGTTATGGTAAACCACCATTGTGTTCTTAAATTGTTACGTTGAAACAGAAATGAATCAAGTAAATCCCTCTCCATTCTGAATAGCAGGTTTGTTAGTTGGTACAATTTTATATTACCATCCCTAACAGTAAGCTGGATCGCATTACAATTCTCCTCCGGCCCGCCTGGTTACATCCAACTACGTGTGAAAGAGGGTATTAAACGCCTTAAAAAAAAATAGGCAAAATATTTTTGCATCGTGGTGGCAGATGCTCGTAACAAAAGATGACTAAATGTTACAACACACGTCTATGAAATGGCAATAAAGGCTGAAAGGGGACATCCCCGTAAGGGGCGCGGCGATTTGCCATCCTGGCCGCCGTGCTGACGGGATCCAGCGCTCCGTCCGGCTCCAGCTTAGCCTCTATTCCTTCCTTCAAATAGCCTGTATTTCTCCCCTATCTCGTCGCTATTCATACAACCTCTCCCACAACTTTCTCTGGTCAGCCTCTAATTTCACAGGGTAGATGCTGACCTTCTCAAGCCAACCACCCTGGATCGGGGCTGAGGGGGGAGGTGACAATGTTCCCTAACCCCTGAGTTCCGGTTCGGGATGGGGTTTTGTTTTTTTTAACAACCTGCTTCATACCTTCCTCACATCCCTTTTCTTCTCCTCTTCACATTCTATCAATTTTACGCCGTGTCTAAGGTGGAGCCGCCATGCCGATGGACTGCCAGGCCACCAGACGGGAGGGGTGGTGCCAAATGGCGACGCTTGGCTCTGCCGGGCCTGCAAGCACCTCTTGCAGTGCGGGCAACTGTGAGAGGTGGTGAGCTATTGCGTCTCATGTAAAAAAAAGAGGGTCACCATGCCCAATGATGAATATGAAAAAAAAACCCAACCCCCAACTTCCCCAAGAACATCAACGGAGCAATCCCTCGGGCAGCTCAACCAAAAAAAATGGAGGTCTGCCCCCTTGTGCTTGCGCAGGGGACCCTCCATACTTCTTTAACCGGAGAGGAGGCTTACTACTCTCCTACGCCTACGGGTGTAGGGGACTCCCCCCTCACCCCCTTCTCAGGAGGTGCTTTCGGGCACCACCTTATTTCCAGCGGAAGTCCCTCCTTTTCTTTCTAAGGGGACCCCGTAAGGGGCACGGCGATTTGCCATCCTGGCCGCCGTGCCGACGGGATCCAGCGCTCCGTCCGGCCCCAGCTTAGCCTCTCTTCCTTCCTTCAGATAGCCCGATTTCTCCCCTACCTCGTCGCTTTTCATACAACCTCTCCCACAACTTTCTCTGGTCAGCCTCTAATTTCACAGGGGAGAATGCTGACCTTCTTCTCAAGCCAACCACCCCGGATGGGGGCTGAGGGGGAAGGAGACATTAAAGACTTATGACGCTGCCAAGGGGACCTGCGATGTCCTGGGAGGAGATGGCCAACTGGAGGCCCCTCCTGTGATAGACATGGTCCTTGAAGAAAACCAGCCTCAGAAGGTAGGGCCTTCCATGGGGGGGGGAATCCGAGCTCGGCGCCAAGCACCGAACCCGAATCCGCCCCTATGCGAGGTCCTCATCAAACGGCTGTGGATTCTCAGGCAGTACAAGGAGGGAAGGGATCTCCTCCGGATGATGCCCCTGCAACCACCAGGACCTTCTCCATTTCGGAGAAGGACCTGGCTGAGGCCGGTCCATCTGGCCTGGGGGCTTCTACCGGCGGGGGTGAGAAGCGGGTTCATTCCCCGCCCTCCTCTCCAAAAAAGAAAAGGACGAAAAAGACGAAGAAGACTCGGGGCTCCTCTCAATCCGCGGGGGCTACGGGGACGGATGGGTCTGCTGCCACTTTGGCAAGCGACCAAGCCAAGATCGGCACATCCTGGCTCTCTGCTTCCCCGGGTACGGAGCTCCTGACGATGACAAAGACCAAAAGTGAAGAGGCGGAGCCTCGATGACATCGGGGCCCCTCATTCAGAGGTTACCTGGCGTTTTCGAGCCCGCTGGCTTCAAACGCTTCCTCGTTATTCGCTCCACTGATGGCACCATGTTGTCCAAGGGCAACATGATCCATCAGAGGAGAGGATTAGCTAGTGCAATTAGTAGAGAGCCGAAGGTAACCCGTTTCTCGGACGGGAGCCTTCTGGCGAATGCGGCGAATCCCGCCGAGGCGGCCAAGATAAGTGCTCTTCGGACACTTCATGGCACCCCGGTGAGTGTGACGCCGCACTCTACCATGAACTTTGTGAAAGGAGTAGTTTATGCGAGGGAACTCGTTGACTACTCCATTGAGGAAATCACCCTAGAGCTGGCCGACCATGGGGCGGTCAAGGTCGAATGTGTGATGAGAAAACAGGGAGGGGCCTCGAGACCCACCCCTACATTCTTCGTCACGTTCGACTGTGACAAGCTCCCTGAGTCGGTGCGTGCCGGTTGGTACCGTTACCGCTTGAAGGCATTCGTGCCACTGCCGCGGCGGTGCTATTACTGTCACCGCTTCGGCCATACGAATCGCTCATGTAGACGTGCAAAGTCGGGGTCACCCGAAGTATGTGTAAATTGCTCCAAGGTCGCACACGATAAGTCCAAATCGTGTGTGGCCAAGTGTGTCAATTGCGGAGAGCCGCACCCTGCTTCTTCGAAGCAATATGGTGCATATCTCCTTGAGAAAGAAATCCTGGCCGTTAAGGCCCAGGATCGACTCTCATTCCGCGAGGCAAAGGACTTGGTCCTGGCGCGCCCGGCTCTGCCTGGGACGTCATGTGCCTCAATTGTTAGAAAGGCACCCTCTGCTCCTGGCCCATCCAGGCCAACGAGCACGGTTGTTTCCGCGCCCATTCGGAGCCCTTCTGCGGGCTCTACCCAACCTGGGCGCTCCCCTGGTAAAGTTGGCGGCAAAAAGGGTTCATACCCTACCCCGGCTAAAACCAGGGCTCCCCCCTCTTCCCCCAGCGTGACCGTTTCCCGTAAAGCGAAATGGCCATGCGCCTCCACCGAGTCGTTAGACTCACAGGAGGCAACACCCCTGAAGATGGTCGCTAGGCCATCTTCCGGGGTTCCTAAAGCTGTTCCCCGAAAGGAGGACAGCAACAAAGGAGCTTCGGCCCCTTCGCCCACGCCCCCCCCCCCCCCCGTAAGGGGCGCGGCGATTTGCCATCCTGGCCGCCGTGCTGATGGGATCCAGCGCTCGGTCCGGCCCCAGCTTAGCCTCTCTTCCTTCCTTCAGATAGCCCGATTTCTCCCCTACCTCGTCGCTTTTCATACAACCTCTCCCACAACTTTCTCTGGTCAGCCTCTAATTTCACAGGGTAGAATGCTGACCTTCTTCTCAAGCCAACCACCCCGGATAGGGGCTGAGGGGGGAGGGGACATTGTTCCCTAACCCCTCAGCTCCGGTTCGGGATGGGGGTTTTTTAACAACCTGCTTCATCCCCACCCATACCTTCCTCACATCCCTTTTCCTCACCTCTTCACAGTCTATCTGTTTTACGCCGTGTCTAAGGTGGAGCCGCCATGCCGAAGGACTGCCAGGCCACCAGGCGGGAGGGGTGGTCCCAAATGGCGGCGCCTGGCTCTGCCGGGCCTGTAAGCACCTCTTGCAGTGCGGGCTACTGCAAGAGGTGGTGAGTGATTGCGTCCCGTAAAACAAAGAGGGTCACCATGCCCAATGATGAAAAAAAAAAACATCTCCCCTTAATTCCCCCTAAAACAACGGAGCCGCCCTCGTGCAGCTCCACAGAAAAGATGGAGGTCCCCCCCCCCCTGTGCTTGCGCAGGGGACCCTCCATACCTCTTTAACCGGAGAGGAGGCTTACTCTTCTCCTACGCCTACGGGTGTAGGGGACTCCCCCTCACCCCCTTCTCTGGAGGTGCTTTCGGGCACCTCCCTATCTCCAGCGGCAGTCCCTCCTTTGCTTTCTAAGGGGACTGCCAAGAAAGCCAGCAGGCAGCCCATTGCCGACCGCCCCTCGTACAAGCGGCTCGGTAGGGCAAACCCCCTTAGGGGGGAGAGGGAAGCCAGGCCCCTTCGGTCGCTTCCCTCAAAAGACCTGCTGGCAAAAATATTAAACATTGCCGGGGTCAAGGCCTGTGCCTCCCCACTAAAGACTTATGACGCTGCCAAGGGGACCTGCGATGTCCTGGGAGGGGATGACCAACTGGAGGCCCCTCCTGTGATAGACATGGTCCTTGAGGAAAACCAGCCTCAGAAGGTAGGGCCTTCCATGGGGGGGAATCCGGGCTCGGCGCCAAGCACCGAACCCGAATCCGCCCCTATGCAAGGTCCTCATCAAACGGCTGTGGATTCTCAGGCAGTACAAGGAGGGGAGGGATCTCCTCCGGATGATGCCCCTGCGACCACCAGGACCTTCTCCATTTCGGAGAGGGACCTGACTGAGGCCGGTCCATCTGGCCTGGGGGCTTCTGCCGGCGGAGGTGAAAAGCGGGTTCATTCCCCGCCCTCCTCTCCAAAAATAAAAAAGACTCGGGGCTCCTCGCCATCCGCGGGGGCTGCGGGGACGGATGGGTCTGCTTCCACTTTGGTAGGCGACCAAGCCAAGATCGGCCCATTCAACTCCTCTAACCCCTCTTGTGCAGAGCCCCTGACCAAGACTAACACCAAAAGTGCACAGGGCGGAGCCTCGATGACATCGGGGCCCCTCATTCAGAGGTTACTTAGGGTTTTCGAGCCCGCTGGCTTCAAACGCTTCCTCGTTATTCGCTCCACTGATGGCACCATGTTGTCCAAGAGCAACATGATCCATCAGAGGAGAGGATTAGCTAGTGCAATTGGTAGAGAGCCGAAGGTGACCCGTTTCTTGGACGGGAGCCTTCTGGCGAATGCGGCGAATCCCGCCGAGGCGGCCAAGATAAGTGCTCTTCGGACACTTCATGGCACCCCGGTGAGTGTGACGCCGCACTCTACCATGAACTTTGTGAAAGGAGTAGTTTATGCGAGGGAACTCGTTGACTACTCCATTGAGGACATCACCCTAGAGCTGGCCGACCATGGGGCGGTCAAGTTCGAACGTGTGATGAGAAAACAGGGAGGGGCTTCGAGACCAACCCCTACACTCTTCGTCACGTTCGACAGTGACAAGCTCCCTGAGTCGGTGCGTGCCGGTTGGTACCGCTACCGCGTGAAGGCATTCGTGCCACTGCCGCGGCGGTGCTATTACTGTCACCGCTTCGGCCATACGAATCGCTCATGTAGACGTGCAAAGTCGGGGTCACCCGAAGTCTGTGTAAATTGCTCCAAGGTCGCACACGATAAGTCCAAATCGTGTGTGGCCAAGTGTGTCAATAGCGGAGAGCCGCGCCCTGCTTCTTCGAAGCAATGTGGTGCATATCTCCTGGAGAAAGAAATCCTGGCCGTTCAGGCCCAGGATAGACTCTCATTCCGCGAGGCTAAGGACTTGGTCCTGGCGCGCCCAGCTCTGCCTGGGACGTCATATGCCTCAGTAGTTCGAAAGGCACCCTCTGCTCCTGGCCCATACAGGCCAACGAGCACGGTTGTTTCCGCGCCCATTCGGAGCTCTTCTGCTGGCTCTACCCAACCCGGGCACTCCCCTGGTAAAGCTGGTGGCAAAAAGGGTTCATACCCAGCCCCGGCTAAAACCAGGGCTCCCCCCTCTTCCCCCAGCGTGACCGTTTCCCGCAAGGCGAAACGGCCACGCGCCTCCACCGAGTCGTTAGACTCACAGGAGGCAACACCCCTGAAGATGGTCGCTAGGCCATCCTCAGGGGTTCCTAAAGCTGTCCCCCGAAAGGAGGACAGCAACAAAGGAGCTTCGGCTCCTTCGCCCACGCCCCGAGGTGGAGCGAGTGGCTCGGAGACGGTGGTTCCTCGAAAAGAGGCCCCCCCCCGCCTCCGAAGCCGCAGCGCCCGCCTAAGGTTTCGAGGCGGAGGGAGGAAAAGACTCGCATGGCGAGCCCAACCTCCCCCAATAAGTCCTCGAAGGCGACAGCGCCTCCAGCGCTTTGTCTGGCCAACAGTGCCCGGGGTTCTGCCCCCGGGAAGCGTACGGCCATTCCCGTGAGGGTCTTCAATTCGAGGAGGGCCCCCGCGTCTCCTCCGAGCTAGGCCTGGAGGGCATATTCCTTCAATGGAATTGCCGTGGACTCCGGGCTAACTGGGAGGAGCTGCGGAGGCTCGCCTCGTCCCGTTCCCCGTTAGCTATTTTTTTGCAGGAGACCATGCTAGGCGCGTGCCCCCTGCCTGCCCTCCCGGGGTATAAGGGTCTTGCGACCCCACCACCGCGGGATGGCCGGGCTGGGGGATGCGCGGTTTACACCCGGCATGATATCTCCGTTCTTCCTTTCTCTTTAGATACCTCCTTTCAGGCAGTGGCTGTGCAGCTGCACCTGGATAGGAGGTATACTATCATTTCTGCGTACATTCCACCATCAGCTGATTTCGACGCGGGGGACTTCCGCCGCGTCGTGGCACGGTTGCTGAGGCCCTATCTCTTGCTTGGAGATCTGAACGGCAGGCATCCTCTCTGGGGAGATTACTCCATAAATCCCAGGGGACAAGTCCTTGCCGATCTGATCGAAGAGCTTGAGATGGGTGTCCTAAACGTGGATGAGTTTACGCATCACTGTCCGAGAACCGCTTCATTTTCTTGCCTTGACCTATCTTTGTGCTCTTCGGATGCACAGCCTGATTTTGATTGAGGGGTGGTCGATGACCTCCATGGTAGTGATCACTTTCCCATTCAAATATCATTTTCAGGGCAACTGCCGCCTGAGAGACCACCTCGGTGGTGCTTGGCGCGGGCGTGGTGGCCTGCATTTCAGGAAATGACTGAATTCTCTATCTCAGTCTAGGAGTTTAGGTCGGTAGATGAGGCCGTTGAGTTCTTCTCCGGCAACCTCATCGCCGTGGGCGTGACTACTATTCCTAGGACGTCTGGCAGTTTTGCACGGACCACTCCCATGGTGGTCGGCCGAGTGTGAGACGGCCCTCAAACAGAAGCGTTATGCCTACATGCGCTATAAGCGCCGCCCGAACGATTTCACTGTCGCTGAATTTCGTCGGGCTAGGGCTAGGTTCCGGTATATTTCGAAGCACGCCCGCCGCTCTTCTTGGCGGGCATACGTGTCTTCACTTAACGGGAAGACCCCTTTAGCTGAGGTGTGGAAGCGAGTCAAAAGGATTCGGGGCAAGTTCTCGCAGGACCCCCTTCCTGTTCTCCAGGAGAATGGGACCGCAATCTCGGACCCCGCGTCCGTGGCGGAATCCTTAGCGACCGCTTTTTCCGCATTCTCTAGCCGGGATGCTGATCCGCCAGCATTCAATGCACGTCGTGATTTCGCGGAAGGCTGCTGGCTTGATTTTACCTCCAGAGGCGGAGAACCCTTCAACGACAAGTTTACTGTGAGTGAGTTGCGTTCCGCTCTCGCTTCGTGCGCGTACACCGCCCATGGTCCGGACGATGTCCCGTACGCCATGCTTCGACACCTGGGTGAGCGAGGCATGGCCTTTCTGTAAGATTTGTTCAACAGGATCTGGGTGGAAGGTCTTCTCCCAGACTCCTGGGGAATCGCTACTGTGCTGGCCTTTCGTAAACCGGGGAGAGATCATTCTACTCAAACCGGTGTGCGCCCAATCTCTCTAACCTCTTGCGTGTGCAAGTTGATGGAGAAATTGGGAAATGTTAGACTAGCCTTTTTCCTGAACAGCGGAGGTAATCTGTCTTCCGCACAGTGCGGCTTCCGCAAGTTCCACTCCACGTCGGATGCTCTGCTCCGACTAGAAAATGCCGTCTGCGAGGCGTTCCTCCGTAGACAGAACTACGCCACGGTCGTTTTCGATATAGAGAAGGCCTATGATACCGCATGGCGATACGGTATCATGGAGACTCTCCACACGTTGGGGGCGAAGGGACGCCTTCCAATGTTTATATCTGAATTTTTGCGAGATCGACAAATCCGCGTACGGGTGGGGGGAGCCCTCTCCGGCTCAAAGGAGCAGGAAGAGGGTGTCCCGCAGGAAAGTGTCCTCAGTGTCACACTCTCTGCCCTGAGCATCAACGGCATCACCTCGGTGCTGCCGGAAGATGTTCTCGCTACGCTCTACGTGGACGACCTTTCGATCTCTTTTGGCGCGGCCCAGATGCCAACTCTGGAGCGTCGACTCCAACAGGCATTGAACCACGTCTCTCGCTATGCCGAAGCGCACAGGTTTCGGTTTTCTTTAGCCAAGACTAAGGTGGTGCACATCTTCTCTTGGAAGACTACTCTATCAATCCCCGGGGTCAAATCCTTGCCGACCTGATCGACGAACTTGAGATAGGTGTCCAAAATGTGGATGAGTTTACGCATCCCAGCCCGAGAACCACTTCATTTCCCTGCCTCGATCTATCTTTGTGCTCTCCGGATGTACAGCCCGATTATGATTGGGGAGTGGTCGATGACTTCCACGGTAGTGATCACTTTCTCATTCAAATATCATTTTCTGGGCCACCGTCGCCCCAGAGTCCGTCCCGGTGGTGCTTGGTGCTGGCGCTGTATTCTGCATTCTCGGAAATGACTGGGTTCTCTATCTCAGTCGAGGAGTTTAGGTCGGTAGATGAAGCCATTGAGTTGTTCTCCAGCAACCTCATTGCCGCGGGCCTAGCTACCACTCCTAGAAGTTCTGGCCGTTTGGCACGCCGACCATTTCCGTGGTGGTCGGCCAAGTGTGAGACGGCCCTCAAGCATTATCGCTATGCCTACATGCGCTATAAACACCGCCCGAACGATTTCACTGTCGATGAAGTTCGTCGGGCTAGGTTCCGGTATATTTTGAAGCACGCCTGCCGGTCTTCTTGGCGGGCATACCTGTCTTTACTTAACGGGAAGATCCCTCTAGAAGATGTGTGGAAGCGAGTCTAAAGGATACGGGGCAAGTTCTCTCAAGACCTCCCGCCCATTCTCCAGGAGAATGGGACCTCAATCTCGGACCCCGCATCCGTGGTGGAATCCTTCGCGACCGTTTTCTCCTGTATTCTCTAGCTGGGATGGTGTTCCGCTAGCATTCAATGCACGTGGTGATGTTGGGGAAGGCCGCCGACTGGACGTTACCTCCATAGGTTGAGAACCCTTCGATGACAGGTTTACTCTGAGGGAGTTGCTACCTGCTGCGAGTGCCGAAAGATCGATTACTAGGGCAAGTATTGGTCACAAGGTGTGTTTGGCCGTTAGCTAAGCTCATCTTCTTCTAGTATGTATATAATGTGGCTACGCCGGTACCATCATTTGTGGTTAAAGCTCGAGGACAATTTTAATATCTACCTTCCATGCATTTTTTTTTATTTTTGATTTGACCATGGCTTTAAGTGAAAGGAATAGTGGGCGAACAAAAGCACATAGAGATCCGCTTCCAAGCGCGGTCTCGTCTTCCCTAAGTCTTGGGGAGGACGAGGTAAAACAAGAGACACCTTTGACTGGTGGAAGGGCTCCCACCTCACCATTTCTATTGGGTAAAAGTGCTTCGTCCTTTCCAAGGTGACCCTCTCCTTTGGTTCAATCCCAATTTTCCAATCACAGGGAACTGCCAAGAGAGCAGGCAGGCGGCCCAAAATCGAACGCTCCCGGTGGGAGCGGCTTTATCAGGCCAACGCCCTTAGGAGGGCAATGGATAGCAGCGCCCAGTGGCCCGTTGTCCCTACAGTCTTGCATTTCAACTTTGCATCGGGTCGACGTGACTGCTCGCCTCTCTTTCCAGATGGAGGTCGGCTTACTGGCCAAAAGGAGCCTCGACAAAATAGAGTCCTCGTTTGGGATCTGTGAGGCTTTGGTGGTAGTTAGCCACATTGAGACCGCCACCTGAGCTGGACATGATCCCGGAGGTGACCCAGCAACAGATGTGAGGATCTTCCATGGGGACGAACCTGTGCTCGGTGCCAAAAAAAAACGAGCATGAATCTGCCCCTTTGCAAGCTTCTCCTCAGGTGGTTTGGGCTCCCGAGGACTTGCAGCTAAAGCCTGCCCGTAAGGCCTAGGGGCACTTTCCCGTGGTGGAGAGAAGCGGATTCACTCAACACTCTCATCTGCCAAAATAAAAAAGGACAAAAGGTTGCTCTCCCTCCGGGGAGAAGGATGGGTCCAATGCCAGTTTGGCTAGTGTCCAAGCCAAGATCGATACGTCCGGCTCCAAGGCACCCTTGGGTGGTGGCCCAAACAAAAACCAAACCCGGAAGTGTGCTGAACGCGCTCTCGATTAGGTCAAGGCCCCTCATTGAGAGACTAGCTGGTGCTTTAGATCTAACTGGCTTCAAATTTTTCTGGTTATTCGCTTAACAGATGGCAGCATGTTGCTCAAAGGTAATATGGCCAATAAGAGGAGAACATTAGGTATTTCGATTCATAAAGAACCGAAGATGCCTCGTTTCTCGGACGGGAGACTTCTGATGAAAGCGCCGGATCCCTGCGAGGTGGCCATGATTAGTGCCTTTAGGACACCCAATGGCTCTCCGGTGAATGTGACGCCGCACTATGCCATTAACTTCTTGAAAGGAATTGTTTATGCGAGAGAATTCATGGACTACTCCTTTTAAGACATCATCTTACAGCTAGCCGACCACGGGACGGTCAAGGTCGAACATGTTATGACAAAAAAGGCCACAAAACCCACCCGTATACTCTTCGTCACTTTCGACCGTTACAGGCTCCCTGAGTCGGTACGTGCCGGTTGGTTACGCTATCGGGTAAAGGCATTCGTACGACTGCCGCAGAGGTGCTAATACTGCCACGGCTTCTGCCATATAAATCGCTCATGTAGATGGGCAAAGTCGGGTTTACCCGAAGTCTATGTAATTCGCTCCAAGACCGTACACGATAAGTCCCAATTTTTTATGATCAAGTGTGTCATTTGCTGAGAGCCGCAGCCAGCTTCTTCAAAGTAATGCGGTACGTATTTCCTGGAGAAGGCAATTCTGGTCGTTCAGGCTACGGATCGTCTCTCATTTTGCGATGTACCTGGGCCTGGCAGGCCCGGCACTGCCTAGAACGCCTTATGTCTTAATTTTAAAAAGTCACCCTCTGCTACTGGTCCATTCAGACCTACGACCACGGTCGCTCCCGCGACATCGAAACAGTTTTGTGGGTTCTAACTCCCCCCTACACTCTCTCCCGTGGAGCTGCCAGGGTTATGCTTGTGGCATAAAGGGTTCACACGATCCTCGAATAACTAAGCCCAGGGCTTGCCCCAACATCCCCCTTGCGTGAAACACCCGAAGGTGGTCGTGAAGCCGTCATCCAATGTTCCTTCCTAAAGCTCCCGCCGAAAGGAGTTTAGCACCAATGGCGGGGAAACAAAAAGATCCGAATATCGATCCCAAATTGCCAGAATAATTACTTCTGGAAGCGTAGGCCATTCCAGTGAGGGTCTTCTCTTGGAAGAGGGCCCCCGCATATCCTCCAAAATCGGCTTGGAGGTCATATTCTTTCAATGGAATTGCCGCGGGCTCTAAGCCAATTGGGAGGAGTTGCGTAGGCTCGTCTCCTCCAGTTCCCAGTTAGCGATCTTTCTGCAGGAGACCATGCTGGCCACGTGCCCCATGCCCACCCTTCAGGAGTATAAGGGTTTTGCGAACCTACCACCACGGGATGGCGGCCGGGCAAGAGGATGCGCGATTTACGCTCGGCATGATTTCTCTATTCATCTATTTGCTATAGATACCTCCTTTCCGGCAGTAACAGTGCAGCTACATTTAGTTAAGAAGTATAGTTATTTCTGCGTTCATTACACCGTCAGCCGACTTTGAAGCGGGGAACTTCCGCCACGTCGTCGCACAGATGCTTAGTGATTTAAAGAGTTGACACACACTATGGAGACTCCTCGATCAATACCAGGGATTAGATGCTTGCCCACCTGATCGCAGATTTGGAGATCGGTTTCATAATTGTGGATGAATTTACGATTCAGTGTCCGAGAAACAACACTTCACTTTTCTGCCTTGACTTATCCCTCTTCTCTCCGGACGCACAGTCTAATTTTGGCCGAGAGTGGTTGATGACCTCCATGGTAATCATCACTTTTCCATTCAAATATGATTTTTGGACAGTTGCCAGTCACCGTGGTACTTGTCAGAGGCGCAGTGGTCTGCATTTCAATCGTTTCAATCGAAAAATTTAACTCGTTTGATCAAGCTATTGAATTTTTCTCCGGCAAACTCACCCCCGTGGGCCTATCTATAATCCCTAGAACATATGATCGTTTTGCCCACCGACAGTTTACGTAGTGGTCTAACGAATGCGAGACGCCCTCCAAACAGAAATGTTATGCCTGCATGCGATAAAAGCACCGCGCAAACGATTTCACTGTCGGTGAATTTCGTCCTGCTAGGGTTAGGTTCCAAGATGCTTGGAAGCACGCCTGATGCTCTTCCTCTTATATTATCCTAAGAAGTGAACGCTACTTATCATTATTTTATTCAAAATTAATATTCCTCACTAACTATAATTTAAGAAGGGGATTTTTTTTAGTATTTGAATAATAATTTCATCTTAGTTTGGTTATGACTTATGCTTTTTTTATCAAAGTTATTTCTAATCATTCTTTTATAATATCAAAAAAACAAAATGATGAAGTTCAGAAATAAATTTAAGTATCGAAATTTTGGATTTATTTTAAAAGCCAAAGAATTACAAATGGCGAAGTTCAGAAAATTTATTTTTATATATCTTCTATAAAACTATATTTTACCAACGTGACATTTTGAAAGGGAGGAAATTTAGTCTAAAATTATTATAATTGGCGAAGTTCAGAAAACTTTTAAAATTTAACCATGGTTGCTTTTTTTTAGATTTGAAATTTTAATCTTAGAAGCGAAGCCATTGCCTGGTTATGTTTATAATTTCAAAAATATGTGTAGAATTAAGGTTATTTCTCTGATACTGATCCATGATTCATCTCTCCTTCTACAGGTTATGGCTATCATTGGTACTCGCAATTCTCGATCAGTGATCTGTTACTGTGATCTGTTCTTACTATAATATAATTATTAAACTAATTAATTATTAATATCATAAAAATAGATATAGTTATTCTTTTTCTACGTTATTCTAATTCTTATAGCGTTTGTTTTTGGAAAAAACAAGATTAAAAAACAAAAACAGAATAAACCCCCGGGGGTTTGAGGGCTCTAACAGCTTCTTTACCCGTACTCTGCTGCT
This sequence comes from Ceratothoa steindachneri, assembly GCA_963969495.1. NCBI lineage: Eukaryota > Metazoa > Arthropoda > Malacostraca > Isopoda > Cymothoidae > Ceratothoa > Ceratothoa steindachneri. The sequence goes on from OZ018328.1 coordinate 108,741,278, forward strand.
TGCTTACTTGATTAACAGCTACTGCTGCTACTTGACTAGCCCTATGAGCAGTCAAGACTCTGGCCTAAGCATCCACCTCTTCACCAGTCCAACTGATATTCATTAACTTCCCATAAGCCACAAACGGCCCATCAGTAAATGCTTCATTCAGCCTGGTCTCAATCTGATCGACGTCTGCTTGCTCAATTTCTTGCAACTCTAGATATATTGCTGAGGCAGCATCTCCCAAATATAATGGCACGAAACTTGCTAGGGCCGTTATATTTTCAGCTTGGCCACCAACTTTACTTTCTTCAACCACGCCATCACATCACCCTCTCCAAGGAATAGATTTATCACATCCAACGACACTTTGAACTTCCCTTACATGGTTGGGGCCTAGATAGCGTGTTGACAGATCATACAGGAGAAACAATATTACTTACTCGAGTTGCAGCGTGGAAGATGATCGACGGCGTCAACGTAAACAAACCTGTTATACGAGAGCGGTCAATAAGTTTTGCGAATCGGTGGGGCAAAACAGAGGAAGGAGGATGGCTGTTTGTGGGAGTGTTAGGACAAGTTATGACAAGTCAGGACCTACAGCCGCACGCTCCTGCTTCGTCTATTTAAGAAGCAGTAGCTGATCGCAGATCGTCAGTCACAAATTTTTCAACAAAGGAGAAGGTTGAGCACCGCGCACTGATCAAATTATTGACCAAGGAAGGCAAGAATGCAAAAGAGATCCATGAACGCATGGTTGCAGTGTACACCGACACGGCCCGACCCAATGCAGCCATTGCTCGCTGGAATAGGGAGTTCCGCCATGGTCGTGAGTCCCTTGAAGATGAGCCCCGTCCAGGACGCCCGTCAGACGTGACCAACGAGGACAATGTGACCCGTGTGACGAGGATGATCGTCGAAAATCGACGGGTGAAGGTCGAAGAAATCGAGTGAGAACTTGGAATATCACATGGAAGTGTTATCAACATCATCCACGACAATTTGGCCATGACCAAGGTATCTGCCAGTTGGGTCCCTAGAAACATCACTCCCCATGATCGACTTCAACGTCGTCAAAGTCCACAAGGCCAGAGTTGCACAAGCTGCCCTACGTGAGTGCGGATTCGAGGAGCTCACCCCCCCCCCATACAGTCCAGATCTGGCCCCTAGCGACTACTTTTTATTCCGTCAGCTCAATGCTGCACTGCGTGGACGCCCGTTTGGGGACGATGAAGATGTCCAGCTCGCCGTCCAGGAGTGGATTGAACAGCAGTCAGGAGATTTCTGGTGGTCGGGAATCTGAAGCCTCAGGGACAAGTGGCGCAAGTGCATTGAAGTCGAGGGTAGTTATATTGAAAAATAATAAAACACTTTCCCTCATATCTCGTTTCCTTATATCAAAATTGTAAAACTTATTGACCACGCCTCGCATGTAGCACTTGTTCATTTATATTTGTTGCAGTTATAGTTTGAACTTATTCATTTATATTTGTTCATATGTATTCATGTTACTAATATATTGTCTTTTTTCTTTTCTAGTTGATTAATCCTGACCGCCCTGCTGACGGGACTCAGCACCCCGTCTGAACCCAGCTTAGCCTCTTCTTCTTTCAGACAGCCTGTATTTCTCCCCTACTTCGTCGCTTTTCATACAACCTCTCCCACAACTTTCTCTGGTCAGCCTCTAATTTCACAGGGTAGATGCTGACCTCCATCTCAGCCAATCGTCCTGGATCGGGGCTGGGGGCGAGGGGGCAATGTTCCCTAACCCCTGAGCTCTGGTTAGGAAAGGTGGGTTTTTAACAACCTGCTTCATCCCCACCCATACCTTCGTCACATCCCCTTTCCTTCTCATTTCACAATAGATTTGTTTTTACGCCGTGTCTAAAGTGGAGCCGCCATGCCGAGGAACTGCCAGGCCACCAGGCGGGAGGAGTGGTTCTGAATGGCGGCACATGGCTCTGCCAGGCCTGTACGAACCGCTTGAAGGTCGGGCTACTGCGAGGGGTGATGAGCTATTGCATCTCGTAGGAAATTTAGGGTCTCCATACCCAATGATAAGAAAATTAAAAAAATTCGCCTCAATTTTCCCTTGTGCATCGACAGAGCAACCCGGGGGCAGCTCCACAGAAAAAATGGAAGTTCCCCCCCCCCTCCGTGCTTGCGCAGGGGAACCTCCAAATTTCTCTAACCGGAGAAGAGGCTTACTCCTCTCCTTCTCCTAAGGGTGTAGGAGACTCCCCCTCACCCTCTTCTCTGGAGATGCTTTCGGGCACCTCTCTGTTTGCAGCGGCAGTCCAACCTTTTCATTCCAAGGGGACTGCCAAGAAAGCCAGCAGGCAGCCCATAGCCGACCGCTCCCCATTGAAGCGGCTCGGTAGGGGAAACTTCCTTAGGGGGGAGAGGGAAGCCAGGCCCCTTCGGTCGCTTCCCTCAAAAGACCTGCTGGCAAAAATATTGAACCTTGCCTGGGTCAAGGCCTGTGCGTCCCCACACGTGACTAGTGACAATGCTGCCAACGGGACCAGCGATGTCCTGGGAGGGGATAGCCAAATCGAGGCTCCCTTGAGATAGACATGGTCCTTGAGGCAACCCAGCCTCAGATGGTAGGGCTTTCCATGGGAGGGAATCCGGGCTCTGCACCAAGCACAGAAACCGAATCCGCTCCTGTGCAAGGTCCTCCTCAAACGGCTAGGGTTTCCAAGGCAATACAAGGAGGGAAGGGATCTCCTCCGACCGGTGCCCCTACAACTGCCAGGACCTTCTCCATTTCGGAGAAAAACCTAGCTGAGGCCGGTCTTTTTTGCCTGGGGGATCCTGCTGGCGAAGGGGAGAAGCGGGTTCATTCCCCGCACTCCTCTCCTAAAAAGAAAAAGAACCGGAAAAAGACTAAAAAGACTCGGGGCTCCTCTCAAACCACGGGGTCTGCGGGGACGAATCGGTCTGCTGCTTCGGTAAGAGATCAAGCCAAGATTAGCGCATCCAGCCCCTCTACCTCACCCCCCTTGGTGCGGAGCCACCGACTAAGACTAAAAGTGCGCAGGGCGGAGCTTCGATAACATCGGGGCCCCTCATTCAGAGGTTACCTGGCGTTTTCAAACCCGCTGGCTTCAAACACTAACCCCGTTATTCACTCCACTGATGGCAGCATGTGGGCCAAGGGCAACAGGATCCATCAGAGGAGAGCTTTAGCTAGTATAATTGGTAGAGAGCCGAAGGTGACCCGTTTCTCGGACGGGAGCCTCCTGGCGAATGGGGCGAATCCCTCCGAGGCGGACACGATAAGTGCTCTTCGGACACTTGCTCGCACCTCGGTGAGTGTGACGCCGCTCTCTACCATGAACTTTGTGAAAGGAGTAGTTTATGCGAGGGTGTCCTCGTTGACTACTCCATGGAGGACATCACCTTAGAGCTGGCCGACTATGGGGTGGTCAAGTTCGAACGTGTGATGAGAAACAGGGAGGGGCCTCGAGACCCACCCCTACACTTTTCGTCACGTTCGACTGTGACAAGCTCCTTGAGTCGGTGCGTGCCGGTTGGTACCGCTAGCACGTGAAGGCACTCGTGCCACTGCCGCGGCTGTGCTATTACTGTCACCGCTTGGGGTATACAAATCGTTCTGGTAAATGTGTAAAGTCGGGGTCACAGGAAGAATGTGTAAGTCCAAATCGTGTGTGGCCAAGGGTGTCAATTGCGGAGAGCCGCATCCTGCTTCTTCGACGCAATGTGGTGCATATCTCCTTGAGAAAGAAATCCTGTCCGTTCAGACCCAGGATCTTCTCTCATTCCGCGAGCTAAGGACTTGGTCCTGGCTCGCTAGGCTCTTCCTGGAACGTCATATGCCTCAATGCCTCCTGGCCCATCCAGGCCAACGAGTAAGGTTGTTTCTGCGCCCATTCGGAGCCCTTCTGCGGGTTCTACTCAACCCGAGCGCTTTCCTGTTAAAGCTGGCGGCACAAAGGGTTCACACGCAGCCCCGGCTAAAACCGGGGCTCCCCCCCCTTACCCCAGCATGACCGTTTCCCGTAAGGCAACACCCCTGAAGATGGTTGACAGGCCATCTTCTGGGGTTCCTAAAGCTGTCCCCCGAAAGGACGGCAACAAAAGAGCTTCGGCTCTTTCGCCCACGCCTAGGGGTGGGCTGAGTGGCTCGGAGATGGTGGATCCTCGAAAAGAGGGCCCTGTGCCTCCGAAGCTGCAATGCCCGCCTAAGGTTTCGAGGCGGAGGGAGGAAAAGACTCCCATGGCGAGCCCAACGTCCCCCAATATGTCATCGAAGGCGACAGCGCTTTTTCCGGCCAACAGCGCCCGGGGTTCTGCCTCCGGGAAGCGTACGGCCATCCCCGTGAGGGTCTTCTGTTCCAAAAGTTCTCCGGCGTTTCCGCCGAGCCTGGCCTGGAGGCTCATTTCGTCCTGTTCCCCGTTAGCTATTTTTCTGCAGGAGACCATGCTAGGCGCGTGCCCCCTGCCCGCCCCTCCGGGGTATAAGGGTTTTGCGACCCCACCACCTCGAGATGGCCGGGCTGGGGGATGCGCGGTTTACACCCGGCATGATGTCTCCATTCATCTTGGAGTCCAGCGATTGCTACATTACGTTCGTGTTAAAAACCTTCTTTACCCCATCGATGAAATCCGTCGTATTACTGCTGATTATTGGATATGTGCTAAAATTAAACCGAGTTTCTCTAAACCAGAAAATACTTCTTTGATACAAGAGACTGCGCCTTTGCAACGTATTTCATTTGATTTCAAGGGGCCCGATTCCAGTTTCCTCGCACACGTTGCGTTATCTCCTTACAATTGTTGATTAGTTCAGCCGATTCCCGCTTGCGTTTCCATGCCGCGATATGTCATCCAAAGTAGTTCTTGATTGTCTTACAATCTCCTTTGGTTATTTGGTTTACCCGCATATATCCATTCAGACTGCGGCCTGTCATTCATTTCCAAGGAAGTGAAGGAATTCTTACTGCGCCTTGGTGTAAACAGCAGCTACACCTCTCCATACAACCCCAGTGGAAATAGCCAATGTGAGCGCTATAATTGCATTATTTGGAATACTGTGAAGCTGGCTATTGAATCTTGAGGTTTGCCATTAAGTACGTGGCAGGATATGTTACCTGATGCCGTACTTGCCACACATTCACTACTTTGTTCCTCTACAAATATCATGCCGCATGAACGACTTTGTGCTTTTGAGAGCCGGTCAGTTAGTGGTTCAGCCCTGCCTTCTTGGCTAATTGAACCTGTAGAAGTTCCCCTTAAACGGTTTAGGAATCGCAGTAAATACGAACCATTGAGGACGTCGTTGATCTCATTGATGCTAACCCTACATATGCTCGTGTAGAATTCCCTGATGATCTGCGTAATTTAACTCCATATACTAGGAACTTTCCACCTAATGCTTCTGAATCACGAAATCCAGATGTCCTTTCCGATCCAGCTTCCCATCTACAACTACTAACTTTCCTCAAGCCAACGAGAAGATATTGGGAAATGAGCACGATAAAAATATCCAGACACAAGAAGATCGTGTTCATGATGCTAATAACAGTGTGAATAGGCACGATAATCTGACAATACAGTTCCCTGGCCCTAGAAGATCTTTACGTGCTCATAAACCTGTACGTCGATAGATTTGTAATCTTTTCGATTTCTAATTCATGTTGATGCCTTACTTTAACTTTCTTGATCAAGTGTATTGTATATATTTTAATTTTTAAAAGAAATCAATTCTTTTTGTGGAAGTGTCTGTTATATGCTGCACTTATTGATTTATAGTTGTTGCATTTATATGTTGCACTTATTCATTTATATTTGTTCATATATAAGTATTCATGTTACTAATATATTTTGTTTCTTTTCTAGGTGTATTATGAATATAGTTTATTGAACCCTTATGGTATTTGGTTATTAATGGGATTGATTTTAGTTAATAAATCAGCCTAAATAGCTATTTGAAAACCATTACCCTAAATTTGTTGTTTGGATGGAAATAGTCGTCTGCTAATATTTAACCCTAACGACTGACGTGAAATGAATTTAGAAAACTTCTGAACTAGGTTTGTAAGAAAAACAGTAATAAACAAAATAAATATATTTACAAAATCAACGAAGGCACAATGAGAGAATTGAATTAGGAATACAATGTAAGATGTGTTAAAGTAAATATGATAAAGTAAGATGTGGTAAAGTAACTATGATTTATAGTAACAAGATGTAAAGTAAGTAAGATATAAAGTGACTATGATGCTATGTGAATTGGGATCTGCAATGAGAGAAGTAACGAGAATCAGGACCTACTCTCGTATGGCAGTTTGCAGAGAATAAGTGGGAGGACTTATAACTGACCTTGATTGGAAGTAAAGTCGAGCACGAATGGATAGTGACGCAAACACAAAATGAGAGAAAGTCAATTCGCGTTATTTAACAAGCGATGAAATGCGTGTGTTTGTATGTGCGTGAAATTCTAAGGATGTTTGAACCAGTGCGTTAAATGAAATCAGTTTCTCGTCACGGGATAATTGAATTATTAAAGGTTACATAAAATAATTGCATGATTGAATTGACAAAAGTTAAGTAAAATAAATTAATGAATAATTAAGTTGTACATAAATTGCCTGAATGATTTAATTGACAAAAGTTAAGTAAAATAAATGAATGATTTGAATTTTTATACATAATATATATTTTTAAGTTTCCCAGGAAGATTTTATTATAGGAATGCCCAGAGGGCATTGGTATAACCCCCTTCCCCTCCGGTGAGCTCAGAAAACTCCTGAAGAAGGCGCTGAAACGGTGGCTCGGTGGATGGGAGACGAATAGAGAGGAGGGAACTCTGAGAAGGTGAGTATGAACTTGAGACAGTGGGGGGAGTTTTGCGGTCGACAAGCTTGCGTTGACGAGAATCGACGAAGAGGTCGTGAGACGAAAGAAAGTCGAGGGCCAACATTGGACAATCTACCTCATGTCATTATCTAAATTAAACATCTACCTTGCTACTGATAAGGAATAGGATAGTAAAGATGAACTCTCTCATCACCCACCTCTCCCACCCGATGACGGGTTCGATAAAGGGAAAATATATACCTGGAAGTGTTTGAAGAAAAAACACATCCTGGAAATTTTACAGGAAACCAGAAACAACTTAATATGTACATTCTTAATCTTTACATAAATTATTTTACATCAAAATCTTAAAATAATAATAACCTGTGAGAACATTATTTACATATTATACAGAGCATTTTACACATCTATAGTTACGGCATGCTATTCTTATCTTAGTTTTAGTAACATATAATGTTTGGTCACTCGTTATTTAATCGATGACATCATTATGTCCAGTTTATTTTTTAAAAGTTTCTACTGAATCTGGCCACAACTTCTTCAGGTAACTGATTCCAATAATTGACAATTTTATAGGAAAAAAGTTTCCGCATACATTTGTTCTGAAACGCTTTGGGACGATTTTTAAACTGTTATTTCATGTATTATTTGTAGAAAGTTGAAAACAAGTTTGCACAAATAATACACGAAATAACAGTTTAAAAATGAGGTGTAGGCAGGGGGCGTAGACACTTTTGTCCCATGCCTTTCTAGTTTAAAGTTTGTGATTAAGAGGCTGGAGTGAGAGGAATGCGAGAATTTGAAGGTTGGGAAATTGAAATTTGAGGATTTGGAGAAAGTGGTTGAATTGGGTGAAGTGAAAAAACTGGAGGGTTGATGTTAGAAAAATGCACTGCTTCCAAATATGTGCATGGTTTCAAGCATTTTAGAGCTCGTGCACCATATTTGTTGTGGTACCAGCACCAATGAGTTGAATGAGAGGAAGAAGAAAAGTTATGCTTCGGGAGACTACTTGCCGCAGTGTATGAAGAAGCACAACGGTGGCTAAAAGGCTGTGTACAGTGTACGGCGTTGTGCCCGTACCTTTGATGATACCAGCATATGCCCTGATGGTGTGGAAGATGGTGAGAATAGTTGGAAGAATGAGGTTGAAAATTTTGTTGTCTCACCTCTTGCATCGCGATGCCTTCGTTGGTTTCTCTTTCGTGAACTAGAGCGGGGCCTGCGCCTTCGATCGCCAAATCCGTGTCCGTGCTCGCTCTGTGATTCCCGCTGCAGCTTTAGCCGCTGGATGTAGGCTTCCATCCTCCGTATTGAAGCTTCAAGGTCCCTCGATAGAGAAGATGAAACCTTTGAACACTCGGCACGGTCGTCAGAGGAGCTCGACGTTCATCGAACCTGAGAAATAGAAAGATTATTGTTAAATGGGCCGTGAGTTTGGCCGTTACCCCAATTCACATAAGGACTCTTATATAATTTGTCTGCGGCTATAGCAATCTCCTCAATGCTCGTGGGGCTCGAGCCTAGGATCAGTGGCCTGATTTCCTCTGGGACTCCTCTAATGAAAATCTCAGTGAGGAGAGGGCTAAAGAGTTCGGTTTGAGCACCCTTTACCCTGATAAGGTCCTTCAGATGCGTTAAAAAAGAAGTAGAACTCTTATCTCTCATTTCCTGAGTATTTAGGAGCTCTCTCAGGTCGTCTATTTGGGACCTACCGTATTTGTTGAGGAAAGCCTCCTTCAGGTGGTCTAGAACGCCAGCCTGTTCCCCATTATTTAGCACTTTCCTGAATTGTATAAAGATACTTATGGGCAAACGCTGATTATTGCTGCAATTTTCTCTTCTTCAGTGATGCTCTAAGGTTTAAGGAGGAGGGAAGAGACTTCCAACCATGCAATTGGGTTTGCAGGATCATATCCGGGAAGCGAGAGGTACGCATGTAGCTGCCTGTGCGTGGACTGGGGCTTCGAGGCAGGCGGTTGGTTATGATGATCGGGTTGGCCGCTAACAGATGTCCTTATTTGTTGAGTTTGTTCGATCATAGTCAGTATGTTTTATGTGTACTTGTTCTTGTTGAATGAATGTGTTGATGTGAGTGAAGCATCTGTGGTTGTGTGCACGTGTGTGTGTGTGTGTGGAATTTATTCACGAGCACAAGAATGAGAAAAAATGAAAAATAATCATGAGAAATAAAGGAAATTGTCCACTCGTTGTATATAGGGGATAGTATCAAATTAAAATGATATGAATTATGACAATTGGAACAAGGACTGGGGTTCGAGGCAGACGGTTGGTTATGATGATCGGGTTGACCGCTAACAGATGTCCTTATTTGTTGTGTTTGATTCATCATAGCCACTATGTTTTATGTGTACTTGTGCTGGTTGATGTGAATGATGTAGCTGTGTGCAATATGAGAAATAAAGGAAATTGTCCAGTCGTTCTATATAGGGGATAGTATTAAATTAAAATGATATGAATTATGAAAATTGGAAGAAGGATGCTAAAGATAACACGCAATATTAAAAATGAACACGTGAATAAAAAACGCTGTTCTAGCGAGGATTTCAGAGAAATAACGCGCGGAGTTCGAGAAATGATTTTAACGTTAAAGTTATAAATTGATTGACGGGAGGTTATTAAACTCTGGGCACCATTTTATGGTTTTGGTTATTAGTAGGATTGATTTTAGTTAATAAATTAACCTAAATAGCAATTTGAAAACCATTACAATAAATTTGTTGTTTAGTCGTCTGCTAATATTTAACCCTAACGACTGACGTGAAATGAATTTAGAAAACTTCTGAACTAGGTTTGTAAGAAAAACAGAAATAAATAAAATAAATATATTTACAAAATCAACAAATGCACAATGAGAGAATTGAATTAGGAATACAACGTAAGTTATGGTAAAGTAAATATGATATAGTAAGATTGGGTAAAGTAACTATGATTTAAAGTAACAAGATGTAAAGTAACTAAGATATAAAGTGACTATGATGGTATGTGAATTGGGATCTGCAATGAGAAAAGTAACGAGAATTAGGACCTACTCTCGTATGGCAGTTTGCAGAAAATAAGTGTGAGCACATTTATAACTGACCTTGATTGGAAGTAAAGTCGAGCACGAATGGATGGTGACGCGAACATAAAATGAGAAAGAGATTCAATTCGCGTTATGTACGTGAAATTCTAAGAGATGTCGTTTGAACCAGTGCGATAAATGAAATCAGTTTCTCGTCACGGGATAATTGAATTATTAAAAGTTACATAAAATAAATGAATTGCAAAAAGTTCTGCTTAAAATAATTGCATGATTGAATTGACAAAAGTTAAGTAAAATAAATGAATGAATAATTAAATTGTACATAAATTGTCTGAATGATTTAATTGACAAATCTAACTAAAATAAATGAATGATTTGAATTTTATACATATATATTTTTAAGTGTCCCAGGAGGATTTTATTATAGGAATGCCCAGAGGGCATTGCTATTCACTATAATATGTTGCACTGTTTTTTTGTTGCAATAATTTATTTATATTTGCTGGATTTATATGTTGCACTTATTCATTTATATTTGTTCATATGTAGGTATTCATGTTACTAATATATTTTGTTTCTTTTCTATGTGTATTATGAATATAGTTGATTAAACTTTATAAAAAGGGACAGTTTGAATATACCTTTCTATGCATTACAAAACCTTTTCCAAAACAATAACTCTACTGACCGGCGGCGGTAAACCTCAATCCTCACTTCTTCCCAACACCTTAATCAACCTTGGACAAACCAGGACCTCCTAGCCAACCTCAGGATCTACTACAACGATACAACCTCACAACCAACGCGCTTTTTGCTAACTGCTGGCGAACCGGCCTGGTTTCTTCCCTCTCAGCTAGGTCAGAGAGCTCATTCCAGCATTGCCAAACCACAAACTTCTTAGCTGTGCTTCCCTATAACTACAGTCTTTAAGCTAGGTTAATTTTTGTAGGCTTGCTTAGTTTGTTTTTAGAGAGTTGTTAGGTTATGTGTGCTGTTTACCTGGTAGAAAAGAACCAAACAGGAAACCTATTTTTGCAAAACGATGTGGCATAGCCTTTTCTATTTTTTGTGTTTGAATATTCTTCTATTGCCAACCTTTCACATTGTAGTTAAATTAGTATTACCGTTGATAATATGTATTTATTTAATACGTACAGTAATTTTCTGTTCCACCCAAGGCTTATTACGTGATATTAGCGGCAAATAATATCTCTTTGACTTGGAAAATACTCCTTTCAAGAAGTGCTAATAACTACGAAAAGGTAAACATGTAGACGAGCGGCCCGACCGGAAAAAAATATTTTGTGTAAATTTTATCGTTCACCCGTGTCAGAATATTCATGCGCGTTTGAGTCCTTTTCGAATTATAGCTGGCGCAATTTCTTTTATAAAAAAAATGACCGAGAGTAAACAAACGGAAAACGCCGTTTACGCAGGCCATTTTTTTTTTTTACAAAATTGCCCGAAAAACAAACGAAACACGCTGTTTCCGTACTTAATTGCAGCGGTTATACTTCCGAAATAGCGAAGAGGAAAGCCTATTTATTTCTCGTGTCTACGTCCTATTCGAAATATAGCTGACTTTAATCACGTTTTATTTTAGAGCATCTAAATTCTAACTGAGGGGTCACATCTAATGCCCAGCCACAAATGTCGCATTCGCTTTTAATTTTAACTAAATTAAGAAGATCCAAAAAGGTGAACAATTTATCTTTATCAGAAACTAGTTAATCATTCTGAAATGGAGGACGGACAAAATACACAATTCGATACCATTTTCACACTGCTGAAAAGACGTCTGTATGAGTCATTTGCACACTGCTAAAAAAAAAGTAGTTCCTGTAAATGATCCAGCTAAATAGATTTAAATGTATTTTATTTTAGAGCATCTAAATTCTAACTGAGGGGTCACATCTAATGCCCAGCCACAAATGTCGCATTCGCTTTTAATTTTAACTAAATTAAGAAGATCCAAAAAGGTGAACAATTTATCTTTATCAGAAACTAGTTAATCATTCCGAAATGGAGGACGGACAAAATACACAATTCGATACCATTTTCACACTGCTCAAAAGACGTCTGTATGAGTCATTTGCACACTGCTAAAAAAAGTAGTTCCTGTAAATGATCCAGCTAAATAGATTTAAATGTATAAAAGAAGGTAATAAAAATAGTAAAATGGAGAAAAATATATTCAAAAATGAAAATGACTCAAGAGGAGGGTAATAAAAAGCTATTAAGTTGGCAAAAAGAATAAAAATTCAAATCAATCATTTCTGAGGTCATACCCCAATCCCAACCCCTATTATAATTCGCAAAACGATTAAAGGCGCTGACAAGATGTAGTTAAAGCATTTACCTCTGTAAACGTCCGAACATTATTCTATAAACAATTAGGATTATATACTGGGGGGCTGTGCCCCCCCAGACGCCCCTAATTTAATGAAACTCAGGATATTCATAGTGTGGTCCCTCCCTTGTGTTTACCCCCACACGAGCCGTCCCCTTAAATGTACTCCTAAAACGTGAAACATTTTGGAACACGGACGAAAATAGTACGTCTTATCGGCCCGGCCGCTCGTCTACATATTTACCAAAAAGTCGGTGATGTGTATTTTTGGCTCTCCTGGAAATGTTTGTGTAGTCGACTTGCGAGAGAAACTTCCCTCTGACAATGTTAAGTTCAATGACGTCACGATACGCCCCGATAGAGTAAAAGATTGTTTTTTGTATGATTGCTCTTTCAATTGATCTGTCATTTCTCTAAATTCTGTTGAAACTAGTTCTCTCACATTTTCTATGACTATGAAAAAAGTGCCAAATTATTCAAGAGATAATATATTATATTTGGTATTTTAGAGCAGCTTACCTAGTATCTAGGATTATTTTGATCCAATGGTGGGATTAAAAAATTTTAAGAACAAGGTTTTTTCACTACGTCTCGCTAACAACTGAATGGGCTGATAGTGGCTGTTGGTTTTCAACAATGGGTGACTGAGCCTACTAACATAAGAGCAGACAACACTTGATTGGTCTTCACTATTGAACACGACAGGGTTGTGCCCCCCAGACCCCCCCCCAAATCATTGAAATCTCAGGATCATCATAGGCCCATATCCCCAATGAGCCGACCCTCAAAATAAGCTAGAATCGCATCTGCCTATACTCACAACGGTAATTGTGTAGACGATGGCCGGATGCGATTATTTTGAGCGTCGGCTCGTTGTTGGGTACGGCTCGCCGCGGGGATAACACTGCGATGACCCTGAGTTTCAATCCTTTGGGGGGGGGGGGGCACAGCCCCCAGTATAAAAATGAAAATTGCCATAAAATTCTTTGATTTCATCTCTAAAAAAGTAACAACGAAAAGTAGCCCAAAAAGCTAGGCCTAGGATCCGGCCATCGTCTACACAATTACCCTCACAACATTTACCCAACTCCATCCTCCCTTACCCAACTGATCACCTACCTGTATCCTTTACCTATACCTTTCAGTAAATGTTGCGAGTATGGACAGATGTGATTCTAGCTTATTTTGAGTGTCGGCTTGTTGGGGGAGAATCTGGGGGCACAACCCCCTAGTATATAATCAAAAATCGCTATAAACTTTGTCCATATAGTTTTTAGCTCAGAAAAAGGGTAAATATGTAGATTGGCGGCTCAAATGATGGAACATAAACTATTACGAGTAACACTTCAGTTTAGGGGTGCACGGTAGGTGGCGCTGTTTATAGGCTATAATTTTGCGCGATAATACTTCAGATTCAGGGTGCACGGTAGGTGGCACTGTTAGTAGGCTACAATTTTGGGCTACAATATATCTCATGTTCTGTTCTGTTCTGTTTGAGGTTCGAGATATTGCCTTTACTTCGGCATCTCTTAAATATACATTATGTCTTGTTTATTTCTTTTTGTATTGTTTGTTTTGCAGAATTTATTATCTTTGTCATCTTATTAAGCTTTTTTCACCCTTGTCATTAATAACTATATATTTACGTATCAGGCACACTTGATTAGGATTGTCCTTGTCATCACTTGATTAGGTTTTTCACCATCGTCATTATTAATTAGATAAGATATTTACATACACATACTGGTGCCTATTGTCATTATTAGTTATATATTTACATACACATATATGAGTGACTATTTTTCATCATTTACTTTGGCTATTTATCAATCTTATTAAATTGCTTTATCCATTAGTTTTTTTCTCATCATCCAAGCCTCTTTCAGGAAATTTTTACATTTATATTCTTCTTCCTCTTGGATATTATTAAATAGTAGTAACTTCTCTATTCTTATCTCTCTTATTTCAAATTTTTTTCTGATTTTTTCCAATTTGCTACATTTTATAAGAAAGTGTTCCAAAGTTTCCTCTTCTTCATTACACAGTTTACACTTTGTATCTCCTCCTACATAAATCTTCCTCCATTCAAGGTTCAAAGTGTTTGTTCTACATTTAAACATAAGAATTGATGGAAAATCATTACGATAAATTTTTTCTTCTTTAATCTCTCTTTTATTTTCCTGGTATAATTTGAGAGTGTGTTTTTTATTCAAATTCTCAATCCATAACTTGGTATCAAAATTCATTGTCAGTTCTTTTAGTTTTTCTTTATTTATTTCTCTTAGCTTCTTTGTATTTATTTCAATAAACTCCATATATTTCCTTACTATGTCATTCCATTGTTTGTCCAGTTTTTTGTCCATCATTTCTTTCATGATTGTTTTACTCAATGGTGTACCTTTATCCAGAACATATTTAATGTAACCCAATTTTGTTTCTATATCTCTTTTTAACATGGATGATGCTCCAATTTCGCCACGAAGAACAACTGTAGGTGTAAACCCTGGGGCTCCTAATATATTTCGCCAAACTGAATTTTCAATTCTTTGTAGCTCTTCTATTTCTTTCTTTTTCCAACATATTACTGCTGTTCCTGCCAATATACTAGGCAATATAATGCTTTTCCAGAAGGTTTTTCCAATCATTACCTTGTTACATGATCTTGAGATAACTGAGAATGTTAGATTTTTCATCTTTTTAGCTTGATTTATTTTTTCTTCTCTATGTTTTCTAAAACAGTCTTTTTTGTCAATAATTGTGACTCCTAGATATTTTACTTCGTTAGTGATTTCAATATCTCTTATCTTACTTTGTTCTTTTGGTTTGTTAAATATCATGATTTTACTCTTATTTTTATTCATTTTCAAACCACAGACCTTTGCTATTTCTGTAATAATATCAATCATTTGCTTCATTTCTTCTATTGAACTTGCCAATAATACGCCATCATCTGCAAAGAATAATGTTGGTTCTGTTCTGTTTGAGGTTCGAGATATTGCCTTTACTTCGGCATCTCTTAAATATACATTATGTCTTGTTTATTTCTTTTTGTATTGTTTGTTTTGCAGAATTTATTATCTTTGTCATCTTATTAAGCTTTTTTCACCCTTGTCATTAATAACTATATATTTACGTATCAGGCACACTTGATTAGGATTGTCCTTGTCATCACTTGATTAGGTTTTTCACCATCGTCATTATTAATTAGATAAGATATTTACATACACATACTGGTGCCTATTGTCATTATTAGTTATATATTTACATACACATATATGAGTGACTATTTTTCATCATTTACTTTGGCTATTTATCAATCTTATTAAATTGCTTTATCCATTAGTTTTTTTCTCATCATCCAAGCCTCTTTCAGGAAATTTTTACATTTATATTCTTCTTCCTCTTGGATATTATTAAATAGTAGTAACTTCTCTATTCTTATCTCTCTTATTTCAAATTTTTTTCTGATTTTTTCCAATTTGCTACATTTTATAAGAAAGTGTTCCAAAGTTTCCTCTTCTTCATTACACAGTTTACACTTTGTATCTCCTCCTACATAAATCTTCCTCCATTCAAGGTTCAAAGTGTTTGTTCTACATTTAAACATAAGAATTGATGGAAAATCATTACGATAAATTTTTTCTTCTTTAATCTCTCTTTTATTTTCCTGGTATAATTTGAGAGTGTGTTTTTTATTCAAATTCTCAATCCATAACTTGGTATCAAAATTCATTGTCAGTTCTTTTAGTTTTTCTTTATTTATTTCTCTTAGCTTCTTTGTATTTATTTCAATAAACTCCATATATTTCCTTACTATGTCATTCCATTGTTTGTCCAGTTTTTTGTCCATCATTTCTTTCATGATTGTTTTACTCAATGGTGTACCTTTATCCAGAACATATTTAATGTAACCCAATTTTGTTTCTATATCTCTTTTTAACATGGATGATGCTCCAATTTCGCCACGAAGAACAACTGTAGGTGTAAACCCTGGGGCTCCTAATATATTTCGCCAAACTGAATTTTCAATTCTTTGTAGCTCTTCTATTTCTTTCTTTTTCCAACATATTACTGCTGTTCCTGCCAATATACTAGGCAATATAATGCTTTTCCAGAAGGTTTTTCCAATCATTACCTTGTTACATGATCTTGAGATAACTGAGAATGTTAGATTTTTCATCTTTTTAGCTTGATTTATTTTTTCTTCTCTATGTTTTCTAAAACAGTCTTTTTTGTCAATAATTGTGACTCCTAGATATTTTACTTCGTTAGTGATTTCAATATCTCTTATCTTACTTTGTTCTTTTGGTTTGTTAAATATCATGATTTTACTCTTATTTTTATTCATTTTCAAACCACAGACCTTTGCTATTTCTGTAATAATATCAATCATTTGCTTCATTTCTTCTATTGAACTTGCCAATAATACGCCATCATCTGCAAAGAATAATGTTGGTTCTGTTCTGTTTGAGGTTCGAGATATTGCCTTTACTTCGGCATCTCTTAAATATACATTATGTCTTGTTTATTTCTTTTTGTATTGTTTGTTTTGCAGAATTTATTATCTTTATCATCTTATTAAGCTTTTTTCACCCTTGTCATTAATAACTATATATTTACGTATCAGGCACACTTGATTAGGATTGTCCTTGTCATCACTTGATTAGGTTTTTCACCATCGTCATTATTAATTAGATAAGATATTTACATACACATACTGGTGCCTATTGTCATTATTAGTTATATATTTACATACACATATATGAGTGACTATTTTTCATCATTTACTTTGGCTATTTATCAATCTTATTAAATTGCTTTATCCATTAGTTTTTTTCTCATCATCCAAGCCTCTTTCAGGAAATTTTTACATTTATATTCTTCTTCCTCTTGGATATTATTAAATAGTAGTAACTTCTCTATTCTTATCTCTCTTATTTCAAATTTTTTTCTGATTTTTTCCAATTTGCTACATTTTATAAGAAAGTGTTCCAAAGTTTCCTCTTCTTCATTACACAGTTTACACTTTGTATCTCCTCCTACATAAATCTTCCTCCATTCAAGGTTCAAAGTGTTTGTTCTACATTTAAACATAAGAATTGATGGAAAATCATTACGATAAATTTTTTCTTCTTTAATCTCTCTTTTATTTTCCTGGTATAATTTGAGAGTGTGTTTTTTATTCAAATTCTCAATCCATAACTTGGTATCAAAATTCATTGTCAGTTCTTTTAGTTTTTCTTTATTTATTTCTCTTAGCTTCTTTGTATTTATTTCAATAAACTCCATATATTTCCTTACTATGTCATTCCATTGTTTGTCCAGTTTTTTGTCCATCATTTCTTTCATGATTGTTTTACTCAATGGTGTACCTTTATCCAGAACATATTTAATGTAACCCAATTTTGTTTCTATATCTCTTTTTAACATGGATGATGCTCCAATTTCGCCACGAAGAACAACTGTAGGTGTAAACCCTGGGGCTCCTAATATATTTCGCCAAACTGAATTTTCAATTCTTTGTAGCTCTTCTATTTCTTTCTTTTTCCAACATATTACTGCTGTTCCTGCCAATATACTAGGCAATATAATGCTTTTCCAGAAGGTTTTTCCAATCATTACCTTGTTACATGATCTTGAGATAACTGAGAATGTTAGATTTTTCATCTTTTTAGCTTGATTTATTTTTTCTTCTCTATGTTTTCTAAAACAGTCTTTTTTGTCAATAATTGTGACTCCTAGATATTTTACTTCGTTAGTGATTTCAATATCTCTTATCTTACTTTGTTCTTTTGGTTTGTTAAATATCATGATTTTACTCTTATTTTTATTCATTTTCAAACCACAGGCCTTTGCTATTTCTGTAATAATATCAATCATTTGCTCCATTTCTTCTATTGAACTTGCCAATAATACGCCATCATCTGCAAAGAATAATGTTGGTATGTAAAAGGACTCATCCTTGTATCCAAATTTCATGAGGCACAATTTCTCAATCAGTATGTTTATAACCATTATAAATATTTGTGGTGATCCTGTGCACCCTTGACGTATTCCATTTGTCACTTCAGTCTGACCTATTACTTTATTATTTATATATAAAGTAGTACTGTCATCTGTATAAAGTCTGGCTATTGTTTCTATTACATCTGGATCACATTTATAGTATTTTAATGCTTCAATCATCTTTCCTCTATCCACAGAGTCAAAAGCTTTTTCAAAATCAATAAAAGTAACAATAAGACATTTCTTCCTTTTTATGCTATTTTCAATACAATATTTCAATATTAGTAGATTATCTTCTCTTCTTCTTCCTTTTGTAAACCCAGATTGAAACTCGTTTTCTTGTTCCACATTTTCCAAGTGTTCCACCAATTTAGTTTTTATTAGGCTCATATATAATTTATAGCCAGTATTTGTAAGTGCAACTGGCCTAAAATCCTTTATAGTTGGCTTTTTTATCTTTGGCAGTAGCACTGTTTTTGATTCTTTCCATTTTTGAGGGACATTTTGTTCTTCAATTATTTTATTCAAACCTTTTGTTATGATTTCTAATGTTATATCATTTTCCCCTATCCATTTTCAAATTTCTCCTTTTATTTTATCTGGGCCTGGTTGCTTCTTATTTTTAATATTCAAGATATGTTTCCTTACCTCTATTGCCTGAAAATTTACTGATTTCATCTTTTTTAATTCTTTCTCTTCATGAGATTTTCCACTCATTTCATAATGCTCTTTTAAGTATATAGGTATTTCTTTGTAATTTATATTGTTCTTTTTACCATTATATATTATTTTCTTTAAAGGTTTAATCTCATCACTTCTCTGTTCAATATTCATACATTCAAAATGTTCAATTAAGTTTTCTGGTACATATTGAATCTTGGTATTCTCGAAAAATACTTTCATTTTTTCTTGATTTTTATACTGCTTATATTTTTTTATTTCAGATTTATTCCAAACTTCTGTTATATTGTTGTGTTGTTTTTTATATATGCTATTCCAATAGTTCAGGATCATTTTATTTCTTTGAAAATCATCTTTTAATTTTTCTCCTTTTTCATTATATATTTCAGTTATTATATCCTTTCTGATATTTCCTCGCAATTTGTTTATATTTTCCCAGAGTTTTTCTCCTGACTTGTTATCTTTTACTTCTTGAGTAATATTTTTTTCATATTTTTCTATAGCTTCTCTTATTAGTATATGAACCTTTTGCTTTTGTCTTAAATACATATTCATATAGTAATCATTTTCTTTCTTATCTTTACTATTCCTTTTTCTCCTGTTATACATCTTTCTAATTTTTATTCCTTCTTTTATTTCTTTTGTTAACCATACTGGTTCTTTTTGATTTTTTTCTATCCTCCTTTTGATTTTTTTTATTAGGAATTTATCAGCTTTTTTTCCTATTATCTCTTCTATTTTCTGCATTGTGATAGAACCCTCATTGTCATCCTTTACTAAGTCAGCCTCCACTTCCTTCATGAACATTGTCTTTGCATATTGGTCCGTAACTTTATAGGTTTCTATGTCTTCTCTCTGATCCTTTTTAATTTCATCTTTTTTTATTCTTAATCTCATTTTGAGAAGACAATGATCCGAGAGGTCAAACAATCTTTTATGTTCATCTATTTCCATATCTAAAAATAGGTTATATAGTTGCCTATTTACAATGATAAAGTCAATTGCACTCTTTTCTCCTCTTTGTTCTCTGGTAATTGTTCCAGTACACTTTTCATCTGCATTTAAAAGTACTAAATTCCATTTCATTATCAGATCTATAACCATTTTTCCATTCCAATTACATTTTTGTGGTCCAACAAAGCCGAGGTAGCTTCAGATGTGACCAATCATGGCGTTATATTTTTTGTTGTTTTGAGGAATTGTAACTTTTAGTCTGTATTATTTACTAAATATCTGCGCCTCTGCTCATTTATAGTTTTTTCTAAGTTAGGTAAGGTTTGTTGATGTCTTTTATTGTTTTTTGTTTTGTTTTCATATTTTTTGTTTTGCTGCCAATGATACAGCTAGAAAAATTTCAGAGAAGAAAAGGGTATATAAAAAATTAAGGTACAAAATAATATTCAAAATTTAAGTGATTATAGAATGGCTAGGAATGAGTTAAATTAGATTATAAAGAAGAACAAAAGGGTGTCAGAAATTAAATTAGCTCAGGATAGCAACAAAGATCCTAGAAAGTTCTTTAGTTACTATAAAATTAATAATAAGTCTGGCAGAGTTAAAATAGGGCCTATCAAATATGAAGGGGTTGTGAGAGAAACTGCTGAGGAAATAGTTGAGGTACTAAATGGTCATTTTGCATCAGTATTTACAAAGGAGAAACTAAATAGTCGTATGTATAGTACTCATGGGTCAGGGAAAGAGGTGTTTACTAACATTAGTGTGGATTGGAGGACGATAAAAGAACTAATAGGTGAGTTAGATACTACCAAGGCCTCCGGCCCTGATAATATTCATTCTAGGATACTTAAAGAAGGGGTAGAAAGTATCTCAATAGCTCTGGACAAGTTATATACTAGGTCATTGGAATATGGAGAAATACCCGATGATTGGAAGAGAGCAAATGTAGTCCCCATTTTCAAGAAGGGTAGTAAAGAGGATCCAAATAACTTTAGACCGGTTAGCCTAACTCATGTAGTCTGTAAAATTCTTGAGAAAATAGTTAAAAAAGGGATTTGCCAACATCTAGAGAGGGAGGGGTTAATCAGCGATGCTCAGCATGGGTTTAGATCAGGTAGATCATGTTTGACTAACTTACTAGACTTTCTGGAGTTTGTAACAGATCAAGTAGATAAGGGAGAGAATGTAGATATAATTTACTTAGATTTTAGTAAAGCATTTGATAAGGTACCACACAGGAGACTAGTTCATAAATTAAAAATGATTGGGATATGTGGGGGTGTTTGAAATTGGATAGCTGAGTGGCTGAAAGACAGGAAGCAAAGGGTAGTGCTAAATGGTGTAAAGTCAGAGTGGAGGGATGTTTTCAGTGGGGTTCCTCAGGGATCAGTTCTCGGTCCATTATTATTTGTCATCTATATAAATGATCTTGGGGAGTCAGTTAATAATAAAGTGTCAAATTTTGCGGATGATACTAAATTAGCAGCTGTAGTTAAAGATATTGATGATAATTTTAAAGTGCAGGGGGATTTAAATAAATTGTTATCCTGGGCACATAAGTGGCAAATGACTTTCAACCTTGATAAGTGCAAAGTTATTAACATGGGAAAAGATAATAGAGAATTTAACTATGAAATGGATGGGCATTGGCTGAGCTCAGTAGAGGATGAGAAAGATCTAGGAGTAGTAATAGATAAGTCATTAAGGTTTTCTAAACAGTGTATTGAAGCAAGAAATAGGGCAAATAGAGTGCTGGGTTTTATTAAGAGAAATGTCAGTTACAAAAGAAGAACAAAAGGGTGTCAGAAATTAAATTAGCTCAGGATAGCAACAAAGATCCTAGAAAGTTCTTTAGTTACTATAAAATTAATAACAAGTCTGCCAGAGTTAAAATAGGACCTATCAAATATGAAGGGGTTTTGAGAGAAACTGATGAGGAAATAGTTGAGGTACTAAATGGTCATTTTGCATCAGTATTTACAAAGGAGAAACTAAATAGTCCTATGTATAGTACTCATGGGTCAGGAAAAGAGGTGTTTACTAACATTAGTGTGGATCGGAGGATGATAAAAGGACTAATAGGTGATTTAGATACTACCAAGGCCTCCGGCCCTGATAATATTCATTCTAGGATACTTAAAGAAGGGGTAGAAAGTATCTCAATAGCTCTGGACAAGTTATATACTAGGTCATTGGAATATGGAGAAATACCCGATGATTGGAAGAGAGCAAATGTAGTCCCCATTTTCAAGAAGGGTAGTAAAGAGGATCCAAATAACTTTAGACCGGTTAGCCTAACTCCTGTAGTCTGTAAAATTCTTGAGAAAATAGTTAAAAAAGGGATTTGCCAACATCTAGAGAGGGAGGGGTTAATCAGCGATGCTCAGCATGGGTTTAGATCAGGTAGATCATGTTTGACTAACTTACTAGACTTTCTGGAGTTTGTAACAGATCAAGTAGATAAGGGAGAGAATGTAGATATAATTTACTTAGATTTTAGTAAAGCATTTGATAAGGTACCACACAGGAGACTAGTTCATAAATTAAAAATGATTGGGATATGTGGGGGTGTTTGAAATTGGATAGCTGAGTGGCTGAAAGACAGGAAGCAAAGGGTAGTGCTAAATGGTGTAAAGTCAGAGTGGAGGGATGTTTTCAGTGGGGTTCCTCAGGGATCAGTTCTCGGTCCATTATTATTTGTCATCTATATAAATGATCTTGGGGAGTCAGTTAATAATAAAGTGTCAAATTTTGCGGATGATACTAAATTAGCAGCTGTAGTTAAAGATATTGATGATAATTTTAAAGTGCAGGGGGATTTAAATAAATTGTTATCCTGGGCACATAAGTGGCAAATGACTTTCAACCTTGATAAGTGCAAAGTTATTAACATGGGAAAAGATAATAGAGAATTTAACTATGAAATGGATGGGCATTGGCTGAGCTCAGTAGAGGATGAGAAAGATCTAGGAGTAGTAATAGATAAGTCATTAAGGTTTTCTAAACAGTGTATTGAAGCAAGAAATAGGGCAAATAGAGTGCTGGGTTTTATTAAGAGAAATGTCAGTTACAAAAGAAGAACAAAAGGGTGTCAGAAATTAAATTAGCTCAGGATAGCAACAAAGATCCTAGAAAGTTCTTTAGTTACTATAAAATTAATAACAAGTCTGCCAGAGTTAAAATAGGACCTATCAAATATGAAGGGGTTTTGAGAGAAACTGATGAGGAAATAGTTGAGGTACTAAATGGTCATTTTGCATCAGTATTTACAAAGGAGAAACTAAATAGTCCTATGTATAGTACTCATGGGTCAGGAAAAGAGGTGTTTACTAACATTAGTGTGGATCGGAGGATGATAAAAGGACTAATAGGTGATTTAGATACTACCAAGGCCTCCGGCCCTGATAATATTCATTCTAGGATACTTAAAGAAGGGGTAGAAAGTATCTCAATAGCTCTGGACAAGTTATATACTAGGTCATTGGAATATGGAGAAATACCCGATGATTGGAAGAGAGCAAATGTAGTCCCCATTTTCAAGAAGGGTAGTAAAGAGGATCCAAATAACTTTAGACCGGTTAGCCTAACTCCTGTAGTCTGTAAAATTCTTGAGAAAATAGTTAAAAAAGGGATTTGCCAACATCTAGAGAGGGAGGGGTTAATCAGCGATGCTCAGCATGGGTTTAGATCAGGTAGATCATGTTTGACTAACTTACTAGACTTTCTGGAGTTTGTAACAGATCAAGTAGATAAGGGAGAGAATGTAGATATAATTTACTTAGATTTTAGTAAAGCATTTGATAAGGTACCACACAGGAGACTAGTTCATAAATTAAAAATGATTGGGATATGTGGGGGTGTTTGAAATTGGATAGCTGAGTGGCTGAAAGACAGGAAGCAAAGGGTAGTGCTAAATGGTGTAAAGTCAGAGTGGAGGGATGTTTTCAGTGGGGTTCCTCAGGGATCAGTTCTCGGTCCATTATTATTTGTCATCTATATAAATGATCTTGGGGAGTCAGTTAATAATAAAGTGTCAAATTTTGCGGATGATACTAAATTAGCAGCTGTAGTTAAAGATATTGATGATAATTTTAAAGTGCAGGGGGATTTAAATAAATTGTTATCCTGGGCACATAAGTGGCAAATGACTTTCAACCTTGATAAGTGCAAAGTTATTAACATGGGAAAAGATAATAGAGAATTTAACTATGAAATGGATGGGCATTGGCTGAGCTCAGTAGAGGATGAGAAAGATCTAGGAGTAGTAATAGATAAGTCATTAAGGTTTTCTAAACAGTGTATTGAAGCAAGAAATAGGGCAAATAGAGTGCTGGGTTTTATTAAGAGAAATGTCAGTTACAAAAGAAGAACAAAAGGGTGTCAGAAATTAAATTAGCTCAGGATAGCAACAAAGATCCTAGAAAGTTCTTTAGTTACTATAAAATTAATAACAAGTCTGCCAGAGTTAAAATAGGACCTATCAAATATGAAGGGGTTTTGAGAGAAACTGATGAGGAAATAGTTGAGGTACTAAATGGTCATTTTGCATCAGTATTTACAAAGGAGAAACTAAATAGTCCTATGTATAGTACTCATGGGTCAGGAAAAGAGGTGTTTACTAACATTAGTGTGGATCGGAGGATGATAAAAGGACTAATAGGTGATTTAGATACTACCAAGGCCTCCGGCCCTGATAATATTCATTCTAGGATACTTAAAGAAGGGGTAGAAAGTATCTCAATAGCTCTGGACAAGTTATATACTAGGTCATTGGAATATGGAGAAATACCCGATGATTGGAAGAGAGCAAATGTAGTCCCCATTTTCAAGAAGGGTAGTAAAGAGGATCCAAATAACTTTAGACCGGTTAGCCTAACTCCTGTAGTCTGTAAAATTCTTGAGAAAATAGTTAAAAAAGGGATTTGCCAACATCTAGAGAGGGAGGGGTTAATCAGCGATGCTCAGCATGGGTTTAGATCAGGTAGATCATGTTTGACTAACTTACTAGACTTTCTGGAGTTTGTAACAGATCAAGTAGATAAGGGAGAGAATGTAGATATAATTTACTTAGATTTTAGTAAAGCATTTGATAAGGTACCACACAGGAGACTAGTTCATAAATTAAAAATGATTGGGATATGTGGGGGTGTTTGAAATTGGATAGCTGAGTGGCTGAAAGACAGGAAGCAAAGGGTAGTGCTAAATGGTGTAAAGTCAGAGTGGAGGGATGTTTTCAGTGGGGTTCCTCAGGGATCAGTTCTCGGTCCATTATTATTTGTCATCTATATAAATGATCTTGGGGAGTCAGTTAATAATAAAGTGTCAAATTTTGCGGATGATACTAAATTAGCAGCTGTAGTTAAAGATATTGATGATAATTTTAAAGTGCAGGGGGATTTAAATAAATTGTTATCCTGGGCACATAAGTGGCAAATGACTTTCAACCTTGATAAGTGCAAAGTTATTAACATGGGAAAAGATAATAGAGAATTTAACTATGAAATGGATGGGCATTGGCTGAGCTCAGTAGAGGATGAGAAAGATCTAGGAGTAGTAATAGATAAGTCATTAAGGTTTTCTAAACAGTGTATTGAAGCAAGAAATAGGGCAAATAGAGTGCTGGGTTTTATTAAGAGAAATGTCAGTTACAAAAGAAGAACAAAAGGGTGTCAGAAATTAAATTAGCTCAGGATAGCAACAAAGATCCTAGAAAGTTCTTTAGTTACTATAAAATTAATAACAAGTCTGCCAGAGTTAAAATAGGACCTATCAAATATGAAGGGGTTTTGAGAGAAACTGATGAGGAAATAGTTGAGGTACTAAATGGTCATTTTGCATCAGTATTTACAAAGGAGAAACTAAATAGTCCTATGTATAGTACTCATGGGTCAGGAAAAGAGGTGTTTACTAACATTAGTGTGGATCGGAGGATGATAAAAGGACTAATAGGTGATTTAGATACTACCAAGGCCTCCGGCCCTGATAATATTCATTCTAGGATACTTAAAGAAGGGGTAGAAAGTATCTCAATAGCTCTGGACAAGTTATATACTAGGTCATTGGAATATGGAGAAATACCCGATGATTGGAAGAGAGCAAATGTAGTCCCCATTTTCAAGAAGGGTAGTAAAGAGGATCCAAATAACTTTAGACCGGTTAGCCTAACTCCTGTAGTCTGTAAAATTCTTGAGAAAATAGTTAAAAAAGGGATTTGCCAACATCTAGAGAGGGAGGGGTTAATCAGCGATGCTCAGCATGGGTTTAGATCAGGTAGATCATGTTTGACTAACTTACTAGACTTTCTGGAGTTTGTAACAGATCAAGTAGATAAGGGAGAGAATGTAGATATAATTTACTTAGATTTTAGTAAAGCATTTGATAAGGTACCACACAGGAGACTAGTTCATAAATTAAAAATGATTGGGATATGTGGGGGTGTTTGAAATTGGATAGCTGAGTGGCTGAAAGACAGGAAGCAAAGGGTAGTGCTAAATGGTGTAAAGTCAGAGTGGAGGGATGTTTTCAGTGGGGTTCCTCAGGGATCAGTTCTCGGTCCATTATTATTTGTCATCTATATAAATGATCTTGGGGAGTCAGTTAATAATAAAGTGTCAAATTTTGCGGATGATACTAAATTAGCAGCTGTAGTTAAAGATATTGATGATAATTTTAAAGTGCAGGGGGATTTAAATAAATTGTTATCCTGGGCACATAAGTGGCAAATGACTTTCAACCTTGATAAGTGCAAAGTTATTAACATGGGAAAAGATAATAGAGAATTTAACTATGAAATGGATGGGCATTGGCTGAGCTCAGTAGAGGATGAGAAAGATCTAGGAGTAGTAATAGATAAGTCATTAAGGTTTTCTAAACAGTGTATTGAAGCAAGAAATAGGGCAAATAGAGTGCTGGGTTTTATTAAGAGAAATGTCAGTTACAAAAGAAGAACAAAAGGGTGTCAGAAATTAAATTAGCTCAGGATAGCAACAAAGATCCTAGAAAGTTCTTTAGTTACTATAAAATTAATAACAAGTCTGCCAGAGTTAAAATAGGACCTATCAAATATGAAGGGGTTTTGAGAGAAACTGATGAGGAAATAGTTGAGGTACTAAATGGTCATTTTGCATCAGTATTTACAAAGGAGAAACTAAATAGTCCTATGTATAGTACTCATGGGTCAGGAAAAGAGGTGTTTACTAACATTAGTGTGGATCGGAGGATGATAAAAGGACTAATAGGTGATTTAGATACTACCAAGGCCTCCGGCCCTGATAATATTCATTCTAGGATACTTAAAGAAGGGGTAGAAAGTATCTCAATAGCTCTGGACAAGTTATATACTAGGTCATTGGAATATGGAGAAATACCCGATGATTGGAAGAGAGCAAATGTAGTCCCCATTTTCAAGAAGGGTAGTAAAGAGGATCCAAATAACTTTAGACCGGTTAGCCTAACTCATGTAGTCTGTAAAATTCTTGAGAAAATAGTTAAAAAAGGGATTTGCCAACATCTAGAGAGGGAGGGGTTAATCAGCGATGCTCAGCATGGGTTTAGATCAGGTAGATCATGTTTGACTAACTTACTAGACTTTCTGGAGTTTGTAACAGATCAAGTAGATAAGGGAGAGAATGTAGATATAATTTACTTAGATTTTAGTAAAGCATTTGATAAGGTACCACACAGGAGACTAGTTCATAAATTAAAAATGATTGGGATATGTGGGGGTGTTTGAAATTGGATAGCTGAGTGGCTGAAAGACAGGAAGCAAAGGGTAGTGCTAAATGGTGTAAAGTCAGAGTGGAGGGATGTTTTCAGTGGGGTTCCTCAGGGATCAGTTCTCGGTCCATTATTATTTGTCATCTATATAAATGATCTTGGGGAGTCAGTTAATAATAAAGTGTCAAATTTTGCGGATGATACTAAATTAGCAGCTGTAGTTAAAGATATTGATGATAATTTTAAAGTGCAGGGGGATTTAAATAAATTGTTATCCTGGGCACATAAGTGGCAAATGACTTTCAACCTTGATAAGTGCAAAGTTATTAACATGGGAAAAGATAATAGAGAATTTAACTATGAAATGGATGGGCATTGGCTGAGCTCAGTAGAGGATGAGAAAGATCTAGGAGTAGTAATAGATAAGTCATTAAGGTTTTCTAAACAGTGTATTGAAGCAAGAAATAGGGCAAATAGAGTGCTGGGTTTTATTAAGAGAAATGTCAGTTACAAAAGTAAGGAGGTTATTCTTAAACTC
Source organism: Ceratothoa steindachneri (assembly GCA_963969495.1). NCBI lineage: Eukaryota > Metazoa > Arthropoda > Malacostraca > Isopoda > Cymothoidae > Ceratothoa > Ceratothoa steindachneri. The sequence goes on from OZ018328.1 coordinate 108,769,400, forward strand.
TATAACTCTTATGTTAGGCCACATCTAGAGTACTGTATACAGGCATGGTCCCCACATTTTATATACGATATTAACCTTCTTGAGTCAGTGCAACGGAGGGCAACAAAGATTATTCCTTCCCTGAGGCACCTTGAATATGAAGATAGACTGAGGGTATTAATTATGTTCTCGTTCGAAAGGAGGTGTGTGAGAGGGGATATGATTGAGCTCTTTAAAATTTTTTCCGGAATAGATAAATTGGATGTTAGCAAGTTTTTTGAGTTAGATGATGGAAATCGGACTAGAGGTCACCACTTGAAAATTAAAAAGCAAGGGTGTAGGTTGGATTTAAGAAAATATTTTTTCACCAATAGAGTGGTAGACTTCTGGAACAAATTGCCGCAGAGGGTAGTAGGTAGTCAAAATCTAAATGTATTTAAGAGTAGGTTGGATGAGTTTATGGGAAGGGAAGGTTGTGATGGTTCCTAAGTTTTGTATATATTAATATTGTTTGTATATATCTATAGCTGCATGATTTAGTTCTTGACAAGCCTTGATTGGTGATACCCTTGTTTCTGGATGCAATCCTCTGGATGTAGTTTTCCTGGGAGTTGGGTGCCTTGAAAAAGAGGCCGTTTGACTCGGATGACCTATGATGAGCCCTTGTGGCTTTTGTCATCTGTTATATTATATTGTGGGGGACTTTGATTTTGTCTTACCCTGGTGATGGTGCTTTTTGTGGGTGGGTTTTGACGGAGTAGGATGACCTTTGATAGGCCCTTGTTGCTTTTGTCATCCGTGGGGTTATGTTATGTTAAGGAGGTTATTCTTAAACTCTATAACTATTATGTTAGGCCACATCTAGAGTACTGTATACAGGCATGGTCCCCACATTTTAGACACGAGATTAACCTTCTTGAGTCAGTGCAACGGAGGGCAACAAAGATTATTCCTTCCCTGAGGCACCTTGAATATATAGATAGACTGAAGATATTAAATATGTTCTCGTTCGAAAGGAGGTGTGTGAGAGGGGATATGATTGAGCTCTTTAAATTTTTTTTCTGGGATAGATGAATTGGATTTTAGCAAGTTTTTGGAGTTAGATGATGGAAATCGGACTAGAGGTCACCACTTGAAAATTAGAAAGCAAGGGTGTAGGTTGGATTTAAGAAAATATTTTTTTCACCAATAGAGTGGTAGACTTGTGGAACAAAGTCCGCGGAGGGTAGTAGGTAGTCCAAATTTAAATGTATTTAAGAGTAGGTTGGATGAGAGTTTATGGGGAGGGAAGATTGTGATGGTTCCTAAGTTTTGTATATATTAATATTGTTTGTTTATATCTATAGCTGCATGATTTAGTTCTTGACAAGCCTTGATTGGTGATACCCTTGTTTCTGGACGCAATCCTCTGGATGTAGTTTTCTTGGGAGCTTGGGTGCCTTAAAAAAGAGTCCTTTTGACTCGGATTACCTATGATGGGCCCTTGTGGCTTTTGTCATCTGTTATATTATATTGTTGGGGACTTTGATTTTGTCTTTCCCTGGCGATGGTGCTTATTGTGGGTGGGTTTTGACGGATGCTGATGACCTTTGATAGGCCCTTGTGGCTTTTGTCATCCGGGAAATTGTTATTTTATTTATATTATGGCTGTCTGCTTGGATGAAAGGAGTATTCCCTTTGATGTAAGTAGTATGTAGTTTGTGATTCTTGTGGTGTTGAAAGAAAAGCAAATGCATCTGAATGCCCCTTGTATTATGTGAGTAGTGCAAATATGACTTTGGAAGAGGAGGTGCATTGGTTGCATGATGAATGTAAGAGGTTAAGTGAATTGGTGCATGAAGTGAGAAGGGATGCTAGTATAGGCATGAATAGTGTGGTTGGGACCATGATGGAGGAAGATAGATCTAGGTTAATGACTGGAGAGAAAGAAGTGAAGATGAATGGTTGGTGAATATGGATAGAAGTTTAGATAATGGGTAATGAAGGTAGAGGTCTCTTGATATACGTGAAAAGTGGCATTAAGTATAGTTAGGGGGATTTGGTTTCATGTTTCTGTGAGTATTGCTGTCTGGAAATTATGCTTCAAGGAGAGAAACTTAACCTAACTCTAGTATATCAGAGTCCAAATAACCAGGAGGAAAATGACCAACTGTTGCTGGATTTATTGCAAGAGGTAACTGAGATGAAGGCTACATTTAAGATTTTGATGGGAGACTTTAATTTGCCACAAATAAATTGGAAAAATTGCACGACTAACACTGTAATGAATGATTTTTGAACAAAATTTGTGGAAAAGGTGCGCGATTGCTTTTTGACCCAGCATGTGGAGGAAATTACAAGAATAAGGGGGGAAAATGTGGGTAATACCCTAGATTTATTTTTCACAAATGAAGAATCAATAGTTGAAGAGGTCATGATTGGAAATCCACTGGGGAGAAGTGATCATGCTGTGATACAAGTTACATGTAATATGGAGGAGATCGTGGCTCATGATAGAAAAACTATGTATTTGTATGAAAAAGCAGATTATGAGTTGCTGAGAAGGGAACTTAGTATTAATATTGACTGGGTGAAATACCTATCCGAGGCTACCAATATTGAGGAAATGTGGAGCAGATTCAAGTCAAAATTGTATGTTGCAATAGATAAGAGTGTACCCACAAGAAAGATGGGGAATTTAAATCAATCCAGGAAAAGGACGAATAGCAATCTACCAATGAATAAGAAATTATGGTCTAAGATAAAGAAGAAACAGAGGTTGTGGATGAGAATGAAATCCTTGAAGAGTAATCTGAATGTATCTACTAAGAACGAGTATTTAGAGACTGAGAAGGAGTACAGAAAACTGAATAATCAAATTAGAAAAGAAACCCGAAATGCTGTAAAACTAAAAGAAAGGGAGATTGCAAAAAATGTGAAGGATAATCCTAAAATATTTTGGAAATATGTGCAGACTAAGACAAAAAGGAAACCAAGGATTCCTGACTTATACAAGGGCACTGCTGAAGATGGAAAAACTGAAAGTGATCTGGAAAAAGTTGAAGTTTTAGCAAAGCAATTTTCGAAGGTGTTTGTCATGGAGCCAGAAGATGAGGTACCATATTGTGTGATGAAAAATGTACCAACACTGAATCACCTGGAAATTAATAAGGAAAAAATTAAGAAGATCATTAAAAATCTAAAGAGACATAAATCCCCAGGACCTGACGGAATCCACTCTAGGATTATAAAAGAAGCTATGGAACAATTAGTAGTGCCTTTAGAAATACTTTATCAGTACTCCTTTAAACATAAGGAACTCCCTCAAGATTGGCTAATTGCTCATATTACTCCTATATTTAAAAAGGGTTCCAAGTGTGATCCAGAGAATTATAGGCCAGTCAGTTTAACAAGTATAATCTGTAAGATATTTGAGACAATGATAAGGGAGGAGATAATGGCACACATGAGAACCAATAGTTTATTTAGTGACAAGCAATATGGCTTTATCTCAGGATGATCAACGGTGCTACAGCTCATAAAGGTTCTGGACAGATGGACTGAAATTATTGATGATGGACATGCAGTGGATGTAATATATTGTGATTTTATGAAGGCTTTCGATAGAGTTGCACATAGAAGACTATTCAGTAAAATTAGTAGTTATGGAATTGGAAAGGAGTACCAAGAATGGATTGCAGCATTCCTAACACAAAGAGTGGTGGTGAAGGGGGAAATGTCAAGATGGAAGCCAGTGACAAGTGGAGTGCCGCAGGGCACTGTTCTCGGACCATTGTTGTTTGTTTTGTTTATCAATGACCTCCCCGATAGTATAGTAAATGACAGCGAAGTATACCTGTATGCAGACGACACAAAGATATTTAGATGCATAAAAGATCTAGAGGATTGTCAAAAGCTGCAGCAGGATGTGCAGGAGGTATACTCATGGAGTGAAAAATGGTTGTTGAGTTTTCATCCGGATAAGTGTAGTTATATGAGAATAGGAAGAATGACTATTGAAGATCAAGGCTACCAAATGGAGAAGCAGCTGAAAAAGATTACTTCTGAGAAGGATGTGGGAGTAATAATCAATGATAAATTGAGTTGTGTAGATCACCTGACAGAGAAAGTAAATAAAGCCAACAAATTAGTGGGAATAATCAGAAGGACCTTTGTTACATTGGATGCAACGATATTTAAAGCTTTGTTTGTAGCTTTAGTAAGACCGCATATAGAGTATGCTAATCAGGTATGGAGTCCTCACCTGGTTAAAGACATTGAGATGGTAGAGAATGTGCAACGAAGGGCTACAAGGATGGTGCCGGAACTTAAAGGACTTAATTATGAAGAGAGACTAAGGAAGCTGAACCTACCAACACTGGCATACAGAAGAGCACAGGGAGACTTAATAGAGACCTACAAGATACTCACTGGAAAATATGATGGGGAATGTAGTCAAGGCATATTGAAACTTTGAGAAGAAAACATCAGCAGGGGAAATTCACTGAAGCTTTTTAAGACAAGGTCACGGCCTGATATAAGGAAGTATGCTTTCCCGTGTAGGGTGATAAATAACTGGAATCAGTTGCCTGAGTGGGTGATTGCAGCAGCATCAGTCAACCAGTTTGAGGTCAGACTTGATAAATTTTGGTTTAATCAAGAATTGAAATACAATTACAAGGCAAAGATAATCCACCACACGCTGCTGCAGGTTGATAATATAGATCTGGAGTCACAGGCATAAGCCTCTTCCATGAAGTCTTCTGTAAGTATCTGTAAGGTTAGGTATGTGACTAAGATGAACATGGAACTTGTTAGGTTGACTAACAGATTTGATGCCCTAAGAGAGGAAGAGGTTGCAAGGCATTTGTCTGATGTGGTTGTGGCAGAAAGTGGAATAAGTGGTAGTTTGAATGAGAATAAGAGAGAAATTAAAGTTAGTCCTAGGAGGATGACTGAGGTGCTTGTGATAAGTGACTCTCAGATTAGATATTTAGATAGGAAGTTGAGTGCGAGCAGATGGAAGGGACTGAAGGTTTGTTTGCTGGGGGCTGGTCTAAATGATGTGTCTGAGAGGTATGATAGTCTGGTGTCTGTGTGTGAGAGGGAGGCATGTGTGAGTAAATGATGTAAAGAAGGTGGGTTCATATGAGTTATGGTACAACAGAGGTACAAAAGCCTGGTTAAAAGGATGAGGGAAAGTTGTTGTTTCAGGTGTGCTTCCGAAACACCTTCAAACAGGTAGCACGTGTTTCAAAGAGCTCTCGGAATATTTTGGTTATTTGCTATACTTTGGTGTGTGACATAGTAAACATAAATATTAAGTTATTAGATCGTATATTTGGTTAATATAACGAAGTTAAATTGTGGTTGATTTTGTTTTGGTGAGAAAGTGACTTTTGTTTACTTCGGTGGCCATCTTGATTAGCAGGTTTTAAACTTGTGTGCACAAATTTGGGTTAAATTCTTGTTGTTCCTAAGTTTTTGTTTCTATTATTGTTCTTGTTTAAGTATGGCTGACTGTTTGGATGTAGAGAGTATACCTTTTGAAAGTAGTGTGTATGTAGTGTGCGATAACTGTGGTGTAGAGAGGAGAGTGAATGTGTCTGAGTGCCGTGTATGTGCTTTGACTGAGGAGGTGAGTCGATTACAAGCAGAATGCTTGAGACTGAACGATTTAGTGTCTGAAGTGAGAAGAGATGCAAGTGTACGTTTGAAGAGTCAGATTGTGACCAGGAGGAAGGAAGTTAGGACTAGAACAGGGACTGGAGAGAAAGCAGTAAGTGATGATGAGTGGTGGGTGAAAGTGAACAGAATAGATAAGTTAGGACAGGTTAGATGTGTGAATGAGAGGGACATGGAACCTGTTAGGCTAACTAACAGATTTGATGCCCTGAGAGAGGAAGAATTTGAAAGAGATTTGTCTGGTGTGGCCGTGCCTGAAAGTAGAATAGGAGGTCAAGTGAGTGAGAGCAGGAGGGAGGGTAATACTAGGCCTAGAGAGAATAGGAGAATGACTGAGGTGATTGTGATGGGTGACTCTCAGATTAGGTATTTAGAAAGGAAGTTGAGTGAAAGTAAATGGAAGGGAGTGAGAGTTTGTCTGCTGGGTGCTGGTGTAAATGATGTGTGTGAGAGGTATGATAGGTTGGTGTCTGGGTGTGAGAGGGAAGCAGTTGTGATTACACATGTCGGAGTAAACGATGTAAAGAAGGTGGGTACTTGTGAGTTATGACAGCGGTATAAAAGGCTGATTGAAAGAATGTGTGAAAGTAGAGTAAAAGGCGTTGTTTCAGGTGTGCTCCTGAGAATGGATGTGGGGATGGAATGGTTGTCTCGTGCAATGGGGTTGAATGAATATGTGAAAGGTTTGTGCCAGGAGTCAGGATTGGTGTTTGTAGATGTTTGGAGTGGGTTTTATGGGAATAAGGGTTTGTATGCGATGGATGGTAGGCAGGCTAATGAAAGTGCTTTAGGGTTACATTACTTGAGTAGTGATAGTGGTCAGGGAAATACAAGAGTACAGGGTCGGGGAAGGAGAGAAAGGAGATGCAGAGGAGATAGGCCCTCAGGTGCTTTAAGGATAGGTGGGCTGAGTTGTCTTTACACAAATGCTCATAGTCTTAGAAATAAGAGGGATGAATTATTTAGTTATTTCATTCATGAAGATATAGATATAATATGTATAGTTGAATCATGGGTTAATGAAAATATATTTAATGATAATTTCAGTGAATTTGAACTAGAAGGTTATACTATGTACATTAGTCAAAGGAGAGATAGGACTGGTGGTGGGTTGATTATTTATATTAGAAATAGCATTTCTTCAAATCTAAATAACTCTATAAAGCAAGGAGAAGGCGAATCATTATGGATAGATATTAAGGTTGGTAAAAATAGGAAAATACACTTGGGAGCTTTTTATAGACCACCGGGACAGACTGATTGCATCGATGAGTTAATGATTAGGGAAATAAGTAAAGGATGCAAAGAAGGTACAGTTATTCTGGGTGACTTTAATTTAACTTCTGTAGACTGGGAAAATATGATAGGAAGAGATAGAGCAAGTTGTAAGTTTATGGAGTGTTTTGAGGATAACTTTTTGACCCAATTTGTTAATAAGCCAACAAAGGGTGCCAATATATTAGATCTAATTCTTTCAAATGATGATCACTTAGTTCAAGGATTGAGTGTAGGGGAATCATTGGGAAATAGTGATCATCAGATAGTTTGGTTTAATTTGCAAATAGTTAAGGGTAGAACAATGACAAACAAACTCCACAGAGATTCCAAATTTTTATAGGGGAGATTACGATAAATTATGCGGCATGCTAAATCAGATTAGGTGGGGTATAGAATTCCATGGAAAGAATACTTATGAGATGTGGGATATTTTTAAGACTATATTAAACATGGTTCAGGAACAGTGTATCCTAATGAAGTCTATTAGGAAGAAATGTAGGAAACCATTATGGTGGAATCAAGAAATAGCTAATAAAGTTTCAGAGAAAAAAAGGGCATACCAGAGATTACAAAGTGAGAGTAGTTTAGATAATTTAAACCATTATAGGTCAACCAGAAATGAACTAAATAAGATTATTAAGAAGACCAAAAAGACAGCAGAAATTAATTTAACTAAAAATAATAATAAAGATCCAAAAAAATTCTTTAGCTATTATAGAATCAATAATAAATCTAACAGTGATAAAATAGGGCCTATTAAATATGAAGGGGTTTTGAAAGAATCTGATGAGGAAATAGTAGAGGTCCTTAATGATCATTTTGCTTCAGTATTCACAGAAGAGAAACCAGTTAGATTAATTGATGATAATTCTAGGTCAAGGGAAGTAGTGATAAATTCTATTAATATAGACAGAGAAGAAATTAAAGGGCTTATAATGCAGTTAAATACTAGTAAGGCATCTGGCCCTGACAACATTCATTCTAGGATACTCAAAGAAGGTGTAGAAAGTATTGCAGTAGCTCTTGAGAAGATATTTATTAGATCACTAGAGTCTGGAGAAATACCGAATGATTGGAAATTGGCAAATGTAGTGCCAATTTTTAAAAAAGGGAAGCAAAGAGGACCCAAATAACTTTAGACCGGTAAGCTTAACTTCTATAGTCTGTAAAATTATTGAGAAGATGGTTAAGAAGGGAATTTCTGATCATCTAGAGAGTAGCAGGTTAATTAATGATGCTCAGCATGGTTTTAGAAAAGGTAGATCGGGTTTAACTAATTTATTAGATTTTATGGATTATGTAACTAAAGAATTAGATAGGGGTGAGAAAGTTGATGTGATCTACTTAGATTTCAGCAAAGCTTTTGATACGGTTCCACATAGAAGACTAGTTCATAAATTAAAGCTGCATGGGATACGTGGGAACGTTTTAAATTGGATAACTGAATGGCTGAAAAATAGGAAACAGAGAGTTGAACTGAATGGAGTGAGGTCAGAGTGGAGGAATGTTATTAGTGGCGTACCTCAGGGATCAGTTTTAGGCCCTTTATTATTTATAATCTATGTAAATGATCTTTGGCAAGGTGTAAATAGCAAAGTGTCAATTTTTGCTGATGACACTAAATTGGCAGCTATAGTCAAAGAGGTTGAGGGTAGCTTTAAAGTGCAGGGTGACTTAAATAAGTTGTTAGCTTGGGCTCAGAAGTGGCAGATGACTTTTAACCTTAATAAATACAAAGTTGTTAACATGGGGAGAGATAATAGGGAATTTAGCTATGAGATGGATGGGTATTAGCTTAATTCAGTTGAACATGAGAAGGACTTAGGAGTAGTAGTAGATAGGTCACTGAAATTTTCAAAGCAGTGTATTGAGGCAAAAAATAGAGCAAATAGGGTGCTAGGTTACATTAAAAGAAATGTTAGCTACAAGAGTAAGGAGGTCATCCTTAAACTATACAACTCTTATGTCAGGCCACATTTAGAGTACTGTATATAGGCATGGTCACCACATTTTAGACATGATATAAACTTATTATAGTCAGTACAAAGGAGGGCAACAAAAATAATACCATCCCTGAAGCACCTTGAATATGAAGATAGACTGAGGGTATTAAATATGTTTTCATTTGAAAGAAGGTGTGTCAGGGGAGATATGTTTGAGCTTTTTAAAATCTTTTCTGGGATGGATAACTTGGATTTCAGCAAGTTATTTGAGTTAGAAGGTAGTAATAGAACTAGAGGCCACCACTAAAGATTAAAAAACAGAGGTGTAGACTGGATGTTAGAAAATATTTTTTCACTAACAGAGTGGTAGATTATTGGAATAGTTTGCCACCTGAGACTGTAGACAGCCCAAACTTGAATGTTTTCAAGCGCAGATTGGATGATTATATGGGACTGGTGGGTTAATTTCTTACTTTTTGGTATGTGGATATGTTTCTTGACTCATTCCTGTGGAAGCAGTTTCTTTTTATTGTATATTTTGGGGGACTTTGATTTTGTTTTTGACAGACTCCTATGGAGGCTTTAAATTATATATTGTAGATGCATGGTTGGACATTCCTATGGATTGTTAAATTGTATATTGTGGATGCATGATCTGACAAAATCCTATGGATGCATTATATGGGTGGGATTTGGTGGATACGGATGACCTTTGATAGTCCCTTGTGGCTTTTGTCATCCGTGAAATTATGTTATGTTATTGGATGTGGGGATGGAATGGTTGTCTCTTGCAATTGGAATGAATGAATATGTGAAAGGCTTGTGTGAGGAATCAGGATTGGTGTTTTTAGAGATGCAGAGGAGACAGAGCGGAAGGTATACAGGCTAAAAGAGGTGCTTCAGGGATATGGGGGCTAAGTTGTCTTTAAAACACTGCTTGTAGTCTTAGAAATAAGAAAGATGAGTTATATTATTGATGAAGATATATAGTATGTATAATAGAATCATTAGTTAATGAAAATAAATTTAATAACAATGTGTTTAATGACAATATTTTCTTATGAAGAAAATATGATAGGAAGGGATAGAGCAAGTTGTAAGTTTATAGAATGCTTTGAGGATAATTTTTTGACTCACTTTGTTAATAAGCCAACAAGGGGTACCAATATCTTAGATCTGGTTCTTTCAAATGATGATCACTTGTTTCAGGAATTGACTGTCGGGGATGCATTGGAAAATAGTGATCATCAGATGGTTCATTTTAACTTGAGAATAGGGAAAGTAGAACATCACCAAACACTATGAAAACTCCAAATTTTCATAGGGGTGATTATGATAAACTACCCAACTTGCTGAATTGGTCAAGTGTGATATAGAATTCAGTGGTAAGAATACTTGTGGGACACTGTTAAGACTATATTAAACATAATCCAGGGGCAGTGTATCCCAATAAGGCCATTAGGAAGCCATCATTGGGAATCAGGAGATAGGAAAATTTCTGAGAAGTAAAGGATATATCAGAGATTACAGGGAGAAAGTACAGTTGACAGTTTTAATCATTATAGGTTGACCAGAAATGAGCTAATTAAGATTATTAAGAAGGGCAACAGAAATTAATTTACCTCAAAATAATAATAAAGATCCAAGACAATTCTTTAGGGGACCTTAAGGATGCACATGGTAACTTTGTAAAGCTGAAACACTAAATGAGCAATACTTTAAGACCTTTACACAAGAGGACAGAATTAACATTCCAGACTTTGAGCCTAAACCCCTCCAGTATGAGGCACTAGGAACAATAGAAATTACAGAGAGCATGATTTTTAAGCAACTGAATTCACTTTGAACTGATAAATCTCCGGGAAACGATGACCTACACCCTAGAGTTCTTAGAGAAGTAGCAAAGGAAATAACCAAACCTCTGACAGCAATATTCCAATCCAGCATCACCAACTCCGAGCTTCCAGAACAGTGGAGGGAAGCGAACATCACTCGCATTTACAAGAAGGGAAATAAGGCTGACCCAGCCAACTATCGCCCAGTATCTCTAACCTCAATAATATGCAAGATGCTAGAGAGAATTATCTCGGAGGCAATGATACAACATATCAAAGCCAATAATCTTAGATGTGTCCAACAACATGGTTTCTCTAAGGAAAAATCCACAGTAACAAATCTCTTAGAAGCGCTGGATATATGGACAGAGGCTCTCAGTCACTGCTTACCAGTGGATATCATTTTCCTGGACTATGCAAAAGCATTTGACACAGTCCCACATGAAAGACTACTTAGAAAAGTGAAGTCACTTGGTATCGTCGGTGACCTCCTGCAGTGGATCCCTGGTTTTTTGATGGAGCGTAGGCAAAGAGTGGTAGTAAGTGGTACAGCATCATGTTGGAAACCAGTTACAAGTGGCATACCACAGGGATCTGTGATGGGCCCCCTTCTCTTTATGATATTTGTCAGTGATATACCTGACAAACTACAAAACTTCATATCGCTCTTTGCAGATGACACAAAGATATATGCAGCTGTCCAAAACTGTGAAGGTAACTCCCATACTAACTGTTTACAGGCAGACTTGAAAATGCTACAAGAATGGTCAGTTAAAATGCAAAGGAAGTTCCACCCTGATAAATGCAAAGTAATGCACATGGGCAATAGCAACCCCCAGCACAAGTACAAAATGACAAGAGATGATGGAACAGATCACACACTACAGAACACCACGGAAGAGAAGGACCTGGGAGTCCTTATTGATTGCAATCTAAGCTTTAGTAACCACATCCAAGCTCAAGTCAACAAAGCCAACAAGATACTTGGGGCAATTAAGCATACATTCCAATATCTAGACAAAGATGCCTTCCTCCCCCTGTACAAGAGTCTTATTCAACCCCATCTGGAGTATGCATCAGTAATCTGGTCTCCAAAAACTAAAAGAGACAGAGATATGGTAGAGAGGGTACAGCGTAGAGCAACACGCATGGTTCACAGTATCTCTCATCTCGCCTATTCGGAGAGACTAAAAGCCCTTAATCTACCTACCCTATACTTTAGAAGACAGAGGTCAGATGTTATGCAACTATATAAGATTTCACATGGACATGATGAACTGCAAATAGGAAACCACTGTAAGCTGTGTGACAGGTCAATGTTTGCTCCGGGTCTCTCGACTAACACAAGAGGACACTGCTTTAAGTACCAAGTGCAGAGCTCGTCCGGTCCAAGAGCCAATTTCTTCCCGACAAGAGTCACTTCAATGTGGAACAAACTCTCAACAGAAACTGTAAATATCTTTAAGTCAAGATTAGAAAAAGAATGGAAAAACCACAAAGACCTACACAGTTATATATTCACATATTGAAAATCCGTTCTGCATACATCAACTAAAAACAACAGTAGTCTCATTACCCAAGAGGGTACCTATCGACCGGGATTCAAGGTAAATTCAAGGTAAATAACAAATCTAACAGTGATAAAATAGGGGATAAAATAGGGCCTATTAGATATGAAGGGTTTTTGAAAGAATCTGATGAAAAAATAGAGTAGAGGTACATAATGATCCTTTTCAATATTTACAGAAGAGAATCCAGATAGATTAATTGATGATAATTCTAGGTCAAGGGAACTGGTGTTGTATTGGAGTTAAATACAGTCAACTCCCCATATTCACGGGGGATAGGGACCACGGACCCCCGCAGATAGTTGATGCTACCCCCAAAACACCCCTAACCCTTACCAAACATCGTAATACACTCCCCATATTAATTCAAGAAGTTATGTTTTATCATGTTCATACACATACAGTATGAAATAAAGTATCAGAACACATTAAATTATTATTGTATAATGTTTACTCACCTGGAGATAGTTTTGTTTTGATTACAGAATGATGACTGATGATTATAGATGATGTTGCCTGTGCAGTTCAATGATGATGATATAACTCCACAGGGAAACTGAGGAGATTCTAATTATCCTTAGACTCCTGCTCAGTAAACACCGGAGAAGGAGGAAAAGTTTCTCCAGAGGTGGAGGGCGTAGTTTCGGGTATGGTTAGGGGTTCAGGCTTTTTACTTGGGGTGAAGAACACTGTAATGGGCAATTGAGATTGTTGCTTTTTCATGTTCTTTAGCATGTCCCAGTAAGGGCCCATAGCAAGATCGAGGCTATTTTGTGCCTTTGTGGAATGAACCATGTGAGGGTCCCATGATTCCAAATCTGCCCGAACACTTTTAATTCTTCTCTGAAGATCGGCTAGCCTCTCTAACGTAAGCTCAACTTCAGCTTGAACTTCCTCATCTTCTTCTTTGTCAGATTCTTCTGTATTTATCCTGGTTAATTCAACCAAGTCATCATCGTTTAATGGGGCAGAGTGTTCATCTATGAGGGTTTCAAACTCATCCTCTGTTACATCATCAAAACCTTCGCCACTAAGGAGCTTAGCCAATTTAATAGAGATGGTAACTGCTGCAGTTCTGATCTCTTAAGAGATCCTTTGCAACCTCAGGTCGCAGCTTCTTCCAACAAGCATTAATGTTTTGGGGTTTCACTTCCTCTACAGCTAGTTTTATTATTTGAATGCAATTAGGGATGGTAAAATCGTGCCATTAATCTTTCAAGTTGAATTTTTCATCTCTATCCATTGACATCATCAGTTGTTGCAGAGAATTGCTTGTGTAGATGGCATTGTTAATATTAAGGTGCAAAAAGCAAGAATTATTCAGGGTGAAAAATTATTGAAAAATGAGAAATAAAACACGCAAAATTACAACAAATACACAAATCACCACTCACACACTTGGGACACAAGCGTACTGAATGGAGCGCTGGAAATCGGTACATATACTGTACATACTGTAGTTGAGCGAGTGAGGTGTGAATGCTGATTGGCTGGAATCGTCCCGTCTCAGCCAACCAACACTTATATTTTACGACTATGTATGTAGGTCTCTGCGGATGTCTAGAAATGTTGCAAAGTTTGAATAGCTGAGGGTTGACTGTACTAGTAAGGCATCTAGCCCGGACAATATCCATTCTAGGTTACTCAAAGAAAGTGTGTATAGTACCTATTGCAGTAGCTCTTAAGAAGATATATACTAGATCACTAGAGTTTGGAAAAATACCTAATGATTGGAAAATAGTGAATGTAATGCCAATTTTTAAGAAGGGAAGTAAAGATGACCCAGATAACTTTAGACTGATAAGCTAGTTTGTAAAATTCTCGAAGATAGTTAAGAATGGAATTTCTGACCATCTTCAGTGTGGTAAGTTAATAAATGATGATCAGCATTGGTTTAGAAGAGGTAGATCATGTTTAACAAATTTACTGGATATTTTGGATTATGTAACTAAACAATTAGATAAGGGAGAGAATGTTGATCTAATTCACTTAGATTTTAGCAAAGCTTTGGATAAGGTTCCACATAGGATGCTAGGTCACAAATTAAAACTGCATGGGATATATGATAAAGTTTTGAATTGGATAACTGATTGGCTGAAAGACAGGAAACAGAGAGTTGTGCTGAATGGGGTTTGGTCACAGTGGATGCACGTTATCAGTCACGTAACTTAGGGTCAGTTCTATGCCCATTCTTATTCATAGTTTATATAAATGATCTCGGGGAAGCTGTAAATAGCAGTGTCAATATTTGCTGATGGCACTAAATTGGCAGCTCTATTCAAAGAAGTTGAGGGTAGCTTTAAAGTGCTTGGGCTCAGAAGTGGCAGATGACTTTAACCTTAAAAAATACAAAGTTATTAAAATGGGAAGGGATAATAGGGAATTTAGCTATGAAATAGATGGGCATTGCCTGAATTCAGTTGATGAGAAGGACCTAGGTGTAGTTTTAGATAGGTTACGGAAGTTTTCAAAGCAGTGTTTTGAGGCAAAAAAATAAGCAAATAGGGAATTAGGATATATTAAGAGGAATGTAACTGAATGTTAGCTACAAAAGTAAAGAGGTTATCCTTAAACTCTACAACTGTATACAAGGATAGATTCAGTACAAAGGAGGGCAACAAAAATAATACCTTCCCTGAAGCACCTTAAATATGGAGATAGCCTGAGGTTAATAAATATGTTCTCATTTGAAAGAAAGTGTGTGGGAAGGAGATATGATTAAGCTTTTTAAAATCTGTTCTAGGGTGGATAAGTTGAATTTTGGGAAGTTATTTGATTTGGAAGGGAGTAATAGGACTAGGGGTCACCACATGAAAATTAAAAAACTGTGGTTTGTATGTTAGAAAGTATTTTTCACCAATAAGTGGTAGATTACTGGAATAGTTTGCTACCTAGACAGTAGACAGTCAAAACTTAAATGTTTTAGAGCGCAGATTGGCTGATTATATGGGGAGGCAGAGTTAGATTTTTTTGGGGGGAGGGGGGTATTTTGGACTCATTCTTGTGGATGCAGTTTATTATTGTATATTATAGGTGATTTTGATAATCCTTGATTGTGATGCTTTTTGTTTTCAAGCATTACTATGGATGGTTTAAATTATATATTGTAGATGAATGATCTGACAGAATCCTATGGATGCAGTTGTGGGAAGGTTTTGACAGATGCGGATGATCTTTGATAGGCCCTTGTGACTTTTGTCATCCATGAAATTATGTTATGTTACTTGTAATCTTTGACCTAATCAATTCTCTTTTTAGATTGACATTTTGCTCATTTAGATGGTCTTGCATTCAAAGATGACTAGAAAATATAAGAAATAAAATTATATTCCAATGGATTCTCCAGATCTTCAAGTTAAATATCACAAACTAGCTTCTGAATATGCCAAGGTTAGCATTATTACATGGTTGTTTATTAGTTATTTATTACTTATTATTTTTGTATGTTGTTTATTCTGTGGTGTATGTTGGTTTTGAGTTTTTCTTATCTTTCTTCTATCATCTTTCTTGTCTTAATCAGGATCTTGAGTCATATCTTGAGTTATCTATCTGAAATCTTCCACAAATTGAATGTTGATTTACACCCTGACAAAGAAACCCCTTGAACTACTCTGTCATCTTATGTTCCACTGACATAAATTGGTCCTTCAAACTATATTTCATTTTTAAAAGGGAAACTATATTCTGGATTGTGAAGAATATCATTCCATCCCGGATGGATTTATGGTGATTTCCATCCTTGAGAGTGGAAATTCTTCGTTTATGAGCATCTCACATTACCAAACTAAGGAGGTTTCTAATCATGCCTGTTTGTGAAGCCATTTATGAGGAAATATAAAAACATCCTACTTAATATGTTAATGATCAGAAAGCGTCCACTTTGAAACATTTGAGGTTAATGACAAATTCTGGTGAGTTACCTTCCAAATTGCTATGTTCTGTTATTTGTCAATTATATGACTTGGTAATTGCTATTTACCATGGAAGTTTTGATTCTCTTATTTATGGGTGTTCAAATGCATGACAAGTGTCATTATTCATTATAATTTGTTCATTCCTTTATAATCACATCCTGATATATATTCCTAAGAATCACCCACCTGTTCTGTCCCAAGAATCCTGAAACTGTCAGTACCTCTTTTTCTAATCAACTCAGTCATGTTTCTGAGTCAATTTTGCCTTCTGTAACAATTAGTCAATTCAGTTGTTTTTTGCCCATTTTTCTCTCATCTGCTATTGGTTTCGCTTCTTTAATCACTTTTCAAAATCACAATTCTGTCTTTTGGAAGTTAAGATCTGTTATCACATAAAAAAATACTTGTTTCAAATTAGTTTCCTATCTAGACTGCTTTCCAATCTTCTGTCCCCAAGCCTTCTGTAACAATTAGTCAATTCAGTTGTTTTTTGCCCATTTTTCTCTCATCTGCTATTGGTTTCGCTTCTTTAATCACTTTTCAAAATCACAATTCTGTCTTTTGGAAGTTAAGATCTGTTATCACATAAAAAAATACTTGTTTCAAATTAGTTTCCTATCTAGACTGCTTTCCAATCTTCTGTCCCCAAACCTTTATTTAATGAAGGCTTACTTGTCTATAGCTCTAGTTCTGCCCTATTACCCAGTATTCCAAAGTCTTGTCTTTGTTTATTCATCTAGCCATAGCTTATCATTTATGAACATTCTTGGGTAGCCGTGATAAATTAATTGATCTAGTTAAGTCTCAGTTTTAGAGTCCATACATCACTGAAGTAGTATTTGATATCTGCAAGTCTTGTCTTGTCTGTCAGTGTACCAAGATATATAGTACCCATGGGAAACTACCAACTCTGAAAATCAAAACTTGCTATCCATTTGAAAGGGTTTCTGTGTATCTATTAAGTATCCCAACAACTATGTCAATTTTTCTGTTGTCTAGTGGTCATTGACTATTATTCCAAATGTTTATCTGTACTCCAACTCAGGGATAAACAATCTAGATCTGTGGTAGTGATCTCAAAAATTGTTTTCCATTTTTTCCATCTAGGCTACACCATCTTTTGTCAGATAATGGTCCTGAATTTACCAGTCAACTTTTCCATGACCTCCTGTCTCATTTGATGTCAAGTCATTTGTTGATAACCCCTTATAATCCATCTTCCAATGGTATAGTCAAAAGGGTTAATTGAACCCTGATTCAGTTTTTGAGAGCCAAACAAACATCTGACTGGGATCTGGTTTTACCTGAAGTTGTCATTTTATAATAGTACTATTCACAGTGAGACTGGACTTCATCATAAATATGTATGCTGGTCCATATGTGATTTTCCATTCTGACCCGAACAAGGAGAAAGATTTGAGAATTGACATAGCTCAGTGCTGTTGAAAAGGTAAAGTTCGAAATGGCCTCCATCATTTTGGAAATCTTCTTCAAATACAGAATCCACAAGACTGCATTATCGCAGCAGTCATGCATAGAGATGATGCTCAGGCCCACTAGTTAAAATGAAGATGAGAAACGGCTCCACATCAATTGTCATAACTGATAGTGATGTACCAATCAAACGGCACTGGCATAATCAGCATATTTTTTTATTATTTGCCGAGCCTTTATGGCGATTAATATTTTTGGTGGTAACCCCCCCCCCCAAAAAAAAAAAAAAAAATTCACTGAGGTTTAATTTCTTAAAGTGGTACACTCTACAATTATGAGATTTTATCATCACTTGCCAACATTTATTTTCATATTACTATAAAAGTTTCATCAACTCTCACTAACTATTTTTTCCCTTAAAATTTTGTCATCAACTATATGATAGTTGATGAAAAAAGTGTTAAAAGAATTTCCAGCGATTAAAAGTGAATGTTATTAGTGTGATTAGATAAAAGCTTGAGAAAACTAGATCAACTGGAATAAAGATAGGTAGTGGACTTCCTAAGTTCATGACCATTCCAGAAAATGTTGTCACTAAAATGAGTATAAGTACATAAAGGATATTATTGTTTGGAAGGGCATTCTCCCCCCCATAAGAACTTCAGAAGGTTTTTCCATCTCCTGGATTTTCTGTTTCTTGCTAGCAGATTCTGCCTAGGACTCACTAGGCCTCTTTTTAACTAAAAACCTTTCTATTGAAACTTGCTTTTGCCTCTATTTCACAATGTTACGGAAATGAGCCATAGCATTGTCATTTAAAAGGTTACTGACAGGCTTGCTACTGCCTTATCAGGGTGATACATTTCACAAAACTTTTCACTTCACCCCATTTTGCACTCATTTTTTTAATAAGAGCACTGGGCACATTGTCCCTTCACTCCTTTTCCTCCGAAGATATCTCAAGCACCTGCTTCTGATGCTCCTTCTGAAGGAGTTAGAGTTCATCAGTAGACAACTCGGTGCTGTGTTCCTCCACCAACTCTTCGACATCATCATCATTGACTTCCAGGCCCATGCTTTTGCCCAGAGACACGATGTCATTGACAACTTCTGTAAACTGTGTCTCAAATCCCTCAAAATCTCTCTATGCAACACAGCCAGGCCAGAGGTTCTTCCAAGATGAGTTCAAGGTCCTGTGAGTCAGTTGCTGCCAGGCGTTGTTAATAAGACCTAAGCAATGCAGGATATTGAAGTGGTTCTTCCAAAAGTCACAGAGAGTTAACTCTGTGTCAGAAGTAACCTCAAAGCACCTTTGAAAAAATGCTTTGGTGTATAACTTCTTAAAGTTAGAACTGACATTTTGGTCCATTGGCTGAATCATTGGAGTTGTATTAGCAGGCAGAAACTTTATGATGATGAAGTCAAACTCTTCCAGTAACTCAGCCACCATGTCTGAGGAGTGGGCAGGAGCATTGTCCATCAACAGCAGGCACTTCACTGGCAAGTTATTTTTATTAAGGTAATCCCTCACACTAGGAGCAAAAACTTCATGGATCCATTCCAGGAAAACCTGTCTGGTCACCCAGGCCTTACTGTTAGCCCTCCACATGACGTGCAACCTGCTTTTCATAACGTTATTTTTCTTAAACACACAGGGGTTCTCCAAATGATACACAAGCATTGGCTTCACCTTAAAATCACCGCTAGCATTGCCACAAAGCAAAAGAGCTATCTTGTCCTTCATAGGCTTGTTTCCAGGCAAAGCTTTTTCTTCCTGGGTTATGTATGTTCTTTAGGGCATTTTCTTCCAAAACACTCCAGTTTCATCACAATTAAACACTTGCTGGTGAATAAAACCCTCAGCACTCACATATGCACCAAACTCTTTCACAAACTCTTCCACATCTTTTTTGTTAGCACTTGCAGCCTCTCCATGATGAACCACACTGTGTATGCCACTTCTCTTCTTAAACTTTTATACTGTAAAGCTAGATCTGATACACGAACACCATTCTCATGCTTTTGTATAATCTCTTTCTTCACTTTAATTGTTGTTCTCACTATTTTTCTTTCTGCCTTTCCACTTTCACTAGCTTTCTTAGGTCCCACCGTGGCTTATGGAATAAAAAAATAGAAGAAATAATGGACAACACAAGAAATACTTGCAAAATCAGACAACAGTTCGACAACCGAGGTTCCACTGTAGTTGAGCTTTACCTAAATGGTTTGAAAATTTACCAAAGTTCAGCATCGGCCAAAATGTATAATTGGTACATCACTAATAACTGAGGCAACTCTTTATGAATGTTCTCCATTTAACCTAGGTAAATTAGGGGCTGAGATATGAGCCTATAATTTGGAGGGGGGTGCTGAACTGAACCCCTTCAAATTGGTATGTCCATAACTTTGCTTCTAATTAAGATATTGAATTTAATGGATTACAGATTCAGTGGTTTCACCCCAAAATCTACCCATACACCAATTTTCAGCAAAATCCAGAGGGTATGGTTCCACCCCTTGCCTGATTTGTCAGAGAATCAGCTCCTTGATCTTGAGGACTTTGGTTTCAGATAGTGGCCTTTTTGTGACTGCAAAATAGGGTGTCGTACCATAACTCGGTTGCTGAACAAGCCAACAATACCACGCGAGTAGCACATGACCACTGAGTGACTGAATGTGTGTCGTCAAGCTTGCCTCAGCCCGCGCTTGGAGTATACATGCTAAGAACTGTTGTCTGATTATGCCGGTACAGGTTGAAGATCTCAAATCCGGCTTCCTCAGGACCAAGACTGTGCCGGATTTTGGATCACTAAATCCTAGGCCTATTTAAATTATTAAAATTAATTTAACCTTCAAGATTTCCCTATACAATATCCGTTTACATAATTTGGTGCATTTCCATCGATAATTTCTGTTCAAAATTATCGATTAAAAAATTGGCCCAAATTTGAGCGAATATCTCAGAAACTAACCTGCCAATTTGAACGAAACCAAAGTCATTCGAAAGGGGAAAGGGGAAGAAATTTCACACGCATTTATATACAGCTTATCAAGGTTGTCCTATAATCCTGGTTTTTATTCATGGTGTTATGTTTTTGGGGGTTTTTTGGCTATATCTTGGAAAAAAAAAGCTGAGAGAAGAAATTGGAAATTTTATATTTTTGCATATAACGCTTATTTTTGACCCGAGTAAAAGAACTAGAACATCAACAAGTTATAGTGTGTTTGGCTCCCCAATTCCAGAATTTTCTCATTATGAGCTGCCAACAAAACAACAGTTTGGAAGATGTATTCAGTATGTAAAAGACAATAAATACAAGAGCAACAAGGATGTTATTCCTGAAATATCCAAGGCCCTTACTGAGATTTGGAAAAAAGCCAGTTTTCCAGTTCAGCCGATCAAGAACGCTAAAACTAAATTGCCCCTACTGGTGGAAGAAGCGTCTGTGGTATCAAAACAAGGAATGAATGCCACTAAGAGTAAGAAGTTTATCTCATCATTGGATCAACTTTTTGATATAGCAGGCTGCCAGTGTTCTGATCTCTTGGATTGCAAGTGTGGAAAGAAGATACAAGTGCCACGTCAAGAGCATGAACTTTTTAATGACCAAAGAACTGGGCGTCACATAAAAATTGGAGGAGTGGATGTAAAAACAAGTCAAATGATTAAAAAAAGGAAAATCAGAAAAGATCAAATTCAGGAAAGAAGAGGAGTCATAAAAAGAGAAGAGGGAAGAGAAAACTACAATTTCAGACAAACCCTTGGATGAAGAAACCTCATCTTCTGACATTTCTGATGATGAATGGAAGAAAGTCTTTGCGAGAACAGAAAACATCATCATACCAATAGCAACAATTGCCATAGAAGCAGATCGGTATTCTGTGTCAAATATAGCTGTTACTGCTATTAGTAGTGCAGCCCTATTAAGCTATAGTATTATAAATTCAGAAGACTGCTCCCATGTAATTGACCATCACTAAGTCTGGAGGACATGACAGAAGTTAAGGTGGAATTTCACTGAATCTGAATATTTGGGAGATAAGAAAATTACTGCTTTGTTTTTTGATGGGAAGAGAGAGACATCACTAACTAAAAAGAAGAAAGGGAACAAATGGTATGGAACAAAAGAAATTCAAGATCACTATGTGCTTGTAGGAGAACCTGGTACAAATTTAGATCATCTAAGTATTGAATGATGAACAAGTGCAGGTATTGCAGACTGATGAAATGGCTTTTTGAAAAGGATATTAAAGATGAGATTAAGGCAGTGAGAGCTGACAGCATGGCAACTAATCCTGGCTACAAGAATGGAGCCATAAAAGGGCTGGAATATCAATTACATCGTCCTTTATAGTGGATCATCTGCAGCTTGTATCTAAATGAGCTTCCTTTGTGGCACTTGTGCAGGAAATATATTGGTCAAACAGAAAGTGGAACTCAATGGAAAGGACCAATTGGTAAAGCCTTAACCACTTATGAAACTCTACCAGTATCACCAAATGGCTCCTCTTCCAGATGTAGATGTGAATGAGCTTAGTCGGGACCAAGCTTACCTGTACAGAATTATCAGTGCTATTAGAAGTGGTATAATCGACGATGATCTCTTATATATGACCAGGGCCAATATCTCATCCAAGATGGCTCACCACTGCCAGCATAATATGTTGACTCTATGTGGCAACAGAAAAACCTAATAATCACTTGTATGTCCTTAAAGTTTGTTGTGCATCATTATGGGCCCATCTGGTTTCACATCAAATTCTTTCAAATGCACAGAGGGATTTAAGCATCTCTTGGAACAGATCAATCTTCCGTAAATACTTCAACCTGCCAGTGAAGCCATAGCATGGCAAACAATCCAAAGGAATTTCTACTGGGTTCATCCTGAGGAGATCCTTTTGGCAATGCTGGCAGATGGTGATCAGAAGAACAGGAAATTAGCTATTAACAGAATCAAGAAGATCTGAGAAGTTACTGTGTATGAGGAAGAGATACATAATTTTAGGCCACCCAAAATAGATAAGACTGCTAAGAACCTAACAGATCTACTTCTCCCCGAAGAGGAGTGCAAGTTTGAGCCACCACTTAAAATGCATCTATCTAATGCGGACCTACAAAATATTGTCAATGAGCCACTTTCTATTGACATTCCATGCCATTCTCAAGGTGTGGAGTGGTGGGTGTGAATGGTGACTGAAGCTTCTGGCGAAATTAATGGAAAAGAAGGAAGAGATGGCTACATTCAGGCGGTACTAAAATCTTATGACTTCATGCCATCGTTTGACACAAAACATGATTTTAATGTATCAGTTGACAAATAGTATGTATCAGTTCGATAATAAAAGTTGAACTCCTCACTTGTTTGTCATTAACCTTCAGTTTAAACTCAATATTTAGAAGCTCAATAAATGAGGTTTTCCAAATATTTCTCAAAACCCTTTTTCCACCTTTGAAATATCTGTGTACTCAAGTGTACAAAACTTAAAATCTGTGCATATTGATTGGCTGAAATTTGTTTATTGATGTTATGGCTTACTGCAAAAGCTGTGTTGCTTGTGACTGTTTTAGGGCTTTATTTTGTTTGGTCTGAAGAATGTTGGTGTATGTTTGCATAGTCCATTACTGAGAGTATGAATCATTTGAATCCTCTGGTTGTAGTTTCTTTGTTTTGTCAAAATTTTGTTGTGTGCAAGTGAATTGAGGTATTAAGTCTTTGGTTTTATTTGTTTTTGTTGTTTGTGACATGGTTTCTGAATGATATTGATGCTCTGTAGTCTTTTTAATCCCTTTTTTTTGCAGTTGCGGGCTCAAAATCAAGTATTAAAAAAGGCAATTGTTGATGAACAAGGGGAATATACACAAATAAAAGTGAGTGAATCATTTTTATTATATGATCTTTGAAAAATGCTCCACAGGCTTAATGGTTTTATGCTGCATGCACAGATGTTTTATGATATTTATATAGGCCAAGGAACTAAACTAATGGATTCATCTGATACCATTTTGCTCTTCCCATTCTTTCATCATTCTTGCATTATGCTTTTCAGATTCCTGGCACAACTCTTTCCTGTCGTTTTTTATTACTAATTTTATCACAATCAAATGGAGTTTTTGCTAGCCTAGTGGATGTGGCATTGGATTTCTCACATTGAGGCAGAGGTTCATTATCAACCAACATACAAAACTTTCAGCAGCATTATGAGCTGACTGCCCATCATGCTTTCTTTGTTTCACCCCCAAAGCAATTTATTTCCTTGCAGGCAGTTGTCAGATGGAGGCAAAAAAAAAGCATCAACTAAATATAAATAGCCAATCACAACACTGCTATCATTTCACTTCCCACCTTCACAACATAATATACCCAACCTCTCTCCTCTGTTCCCCAGATATGGAATAAGTGTGTAGAAGGGGGGAATCAGAAAGGGTTCTATCATTGCTGAGTGGTGTCAAAACCATCAAAATTACCCAGCCATGTTTCCCAACTAATGAAGACCAGTCTTTTGTGACTTTGGCTCACCATGATGTCAGGGATGAATGAGCCAAGCTGCCTACCTACACAACCTAGTTCATTATTTATTGGCAGATAGACCACCCTCTTTGACTGTTATTTCTAGCAATAATATCTGTCTTGTCGCTAATCTACAGACCTATATTTGTCCAGTATTTAAGTTCTAAAAATTAGACTTGTTACTCCTCCTTAATCTACAGGGTGGCCCATAAGTCCCAGGACACTCCACATACAACTTTTGTATAAAATACGAGTATGTTATTAACGGAAAACAAATGTAATTTTTTTATGTAACTGTAACTATAGTGTCCTGGGACTTATGGGCCACCCTGTATACATTCCTATTTCTAGTATTAGTTGCATTTAAAAGGTCCTACCTCATAGATTTATATCTAGGGTAACCTGGTTGATGAAAATAGTTTGATATTGTTTTGGCAATGTGATAATTTTCTATATGTGTATCCTGAACAGTCAATTTCTTCATTCATTACCAATGAAGAATACCTATTGTTCTTAACATCTTAAACAAATGAAATACATATAAATAAAATACTGTATTAAAGGTAGATATTGTAATAAAGTACTGATAGTCATTCGGCCGATTCACAGCCTTTTTCTTAAATTAAAAGGCCACTAATACTAGTCACTTTTACACCCTTTTATTATTAATAAATTGGCAAAGCTTATGGCTTTGTGCTTTAATGTCATAAATGGTTGATGAAGGTGTAGCAGATGGAGAGATGAAAAAAAGGGGATGACATATAGGTATGGTTTGAAAGTAGCTTTTTTGACCTACAGGATGGCCTAGTCAGTAAGGCACCTGCACAATTTGATCTTTGCAATAATAAAAATATTTCAATTCTTGTCACCATTCCCAATTTCTTTTCTTCCAGTCCTCTCTCATATTATAACTAGTGACTGGATGAGAGTTAAAAAGAGAGAAGATAGGACAGTGGAAGAAAAGGAATTTGTGAATGGTGATGCAAAATGAACCAAAGATTATGATATTGTTGATATCAAATGGGGAAAGTGCCTTACTCACTAGTATAAAAAGCTATGTTGTACTTTTCATCTCACCATCTGCTGCAGTATTTTATAATGTGAAAAGAGAGGGTGCTGGAAGGAAAACAATTTGACAATGGTGATGAGAATTGAAATATTGACTATGACATCTCAAAGATCAACTGGTGTAGGAGCCTTACTGGCCAGGCCATCTTGTAGCTAAAAATCAAATAAAAACACTATGTTCAAACCAAGCCTATGTCATTTGCTTTTTTTGTCTTGCCATCTCTGTACTACATTAAATTCTGCCTTATTTCACCCCTTTTCAAGCCACTCTATGATTTCAAGCTTCTGTTTGAGGATGAAGGGGTAGTAGAGTTGCCAGATCAGCAAGACAATATATCTATAGTTTAATTATTTTACTCTATGTTTATGGGGACATTACTGGCTCTTTATTTAGTTATTTTAATGTTGAAAAAAGACTTGTTTTAATTAGTAATTTCAGAAAATTCTAGATTTCTGGATTTAATGGCAGTTCAAAGAAGGGTGAAAGTTGCTCACTTTCTTTACAAATCTCATCTCAGCTATTTTCTTAGCTTGCAATTAATATTCTCAGGCTATTGACCTATCAGTTTTCATCCATTTCTCTCTGGTTGGGGGGGGAGGGGCTTTATTTGTTCTAGTTAAGGGGGTGTTTTTTTAACATGACTGCATTCTTTCTAACCATTTCTCTTTCTATTCTCCCCATCTTTTCCTCATCTATCCTTTTACGTATCCACAAAGGGATGTCAGGTGTTTCCCATGCTGCCACTAACATCTGGAGATTGTATGCCCTTTCTAGCTCCAACTCATGAAGTTTGTTCTCCTAGCCCCAGGTTATCACAACACCCCTTAAACAAAACTCACTCTCAAGGAGATCACACTAGACACCTACAAGGCATGGCTTTCATCAGCAGCATCACAAACCAAGCTATAAAGAAGACCAACCTTCAAAGCACTATCAAACACATTTAAATAGCAGAAGGAGACACTTTCCACACTATACAAGCTATTCTTCTGCACCACACTCAACTATGCAGTGCCAACATGGCAAGTTTCAAACTGCTCAGAACAAATCACCAAGTCATCAGATGATGCAATCAAATCACACCAAGCCTACACCTACATGCCGAAACTAAAAATACTCCCAATCAACATCCACTTGAACATGATTGACACCCTATACCTCAGTAGAGCACTGAACTTACTTCACCCCAACCACCACCTAAGAGCAAAATTCCCCACCTCCTAGACACAAAAAAGTAGCCCCAGCACACTACTTCCAACATCTGTTCCACAACCTATCCGCACCACAAACTAATAAAATGCATCTACCCTGCCTTCACTCAAAGACACCTGAATATTCTACCACCAAACAATATCCTAAATGAAACTCCCCAAATCACTTTACTGGACACACAGTCATCCTGTCCCAAATACAGCCAGGGCACTCCACGTTACTCCAACAGTACAAACACAGATTAAACCTCACCCCATCATCAACATGCACCAGATGCAACAAAGATGTTGACCACACCTTCTCCTCAACTGTTCAAACCTCAACTATGCCGAAACTAAAAATACTCCCAATCAACATCCACTTGAACATGATTGACACCCTATACCTCAGTAGAGCACTGAACTTACTTCACCCCAACCACCACCTAAGAACAAAATTCCCCACCTCCTAGACACAAAAAAGTAGCCCCAGCACACTACTTCCAACATCTGTTCCACAACCTATCCGCACCACAAACTAATAAAATGCATCTACCCTGCCTTCACTCAAAGACACCTGAATATTCTACCACCAAACAATATCCTAAATGAAACTCCCCAAATCACTTTACTGGACACACAGTCATCCTGTCCCAAATACAGCCAGGGCACTCCACGTTACTCCAACAGTACAAACACAGATTAAACCTCACCCCATCATCAACATGCACCAGATGCAACAAAGATGTTGACCACACCTTCTCCTCAACTGTTCAAACCTCAGATATGCATGCAACACCCACAACATCTCTGACCTCAAGTATCTGTAGACTCATTCTAGCCAACCCCCTTGCAGAAGAGAGGTTGGAAAGTAAAGTCACTTCCTCTAGCTTCACAAACTTCTTTACAGATTTCTCCTTACAAACTTTGAGAGATACACCTTTTGTTAGTATTTTGCTTTAAATTCAAGTAGAAAAAAACCTTTCAAAATTTAGTATTAAAATGCAGCAAAAGTGGAGAATAATTACTTATTTTCTTTAAGGATACTTTGAAGGTCCGGGATCAGTCACTACGTAAAGCTGAACAGGAAAATGATTCCCTCTCCTTTCGAAATCAGCAACTTGCAAAGAGACTTTCACTTTTGCAAGATGACTTGGAGCTTATTAATGTAAGTTTTGCTTTCATTCCCCTACAAAAAGTAGGTTTCACTTATTTCCTTTAGCATACCCTTTTTTAAAAGAAACATTGTTTAAACATGATAATGTAGAGTTATGATGAACTTAAATGCAGTTGTAGCAGCCACAATAAAAATATTGATACAACTGCAAAAATATTTTTTGAGTTGCAACCTTAGAAATTTAAAAAGTTGCTACTTTTTTTCTATTATAGCAATTTTGTTTTAGCAAAAGAAACTGGTATACCAAAAGTGCTTTTATTGTTGAATAGATAAAAAGTTAAGTAGATGAAGGGAAAAGGTAGATAAGTGGAGAACTATAATAGTGAAAAAGGTTTAAGATTACAATGGAAAAAGTAGCAAATTTTGTTTACACTAAACAGGGGTGATTAATTATATTCCTGAAAGTTAGTCATAATTATATAATAAAACTTCTATTTTTTACCTCATTAGAGAATGTAAGGCTTTTAATATAATATTTAATAAAAACTTTCCATAAAAATGGCCTATTGCAGAATAAATGAGATTCAATCCTCCTTAACAATTCATGAGAACCCATCATTAGTCACACACCCTCCCCTCAGTGCCAGTGTGCTTCCTTCTTCTCTTTGTTTTTTTTTCTTTGGTTTTGGGTTTGTTTATTTTGGGTTTGTTTTTGTTCATTTTTAATCTAACCTAACATTAGGCTATAAGATAATTATGGTGACTTATATCCTTGTAGGCAGTTACCAGATGCTCGCTAAATAATTTTGACCTTTCAATTAATGGCTTGATTGGTAATTATATTCATAACTAACACCTAACATCCATACATCTTTAAGCTTTACATCACTGAAATCATTGTTAAGTGATGGTCAACCTTTTTGGCCACCCTCTCTTTTGTAGGTGGTTGGATCTTTGGAATGTTTCCACACCCCACTAGATATCTCCATACAGTACCATTCAGCTTAAGTGTTGCACTTGAAGCTGTGACACTTCATCTGGTAGGATTTGGTATGGTGCTTACAAGGAAAAAAAATTGCCTTGAAGAAATTGATTACATGGCAACCTTCTTCACACTCTCCTCTATTCACGCATACAGAGAAACAATAACTCAGTGCTTGATAAGCTCTTAATTATGGAGGTTGTGTTGCACTGTCAGATCCTATTTGGACCTGTTGATTTTAATAGTCTTGCCATATTTTTCAACGTGCAACATGTCAAAGCCTTGTACTACCCATGACAACATTGTAAGAGTAATTGAATGCCACAGATTAGGTCTAAAAACTTATGAAATTGTTCACCAAATTGGTTTGAACCAGCGTTCTGGGCAGTGTCTGGTTGCTAAGTACAAGGCATCAGGCAGCTGGGTGGTAGCGTCCCACTCCCATGGGGGAGGTGCTCAAGCCGGTCCTTCCCCCAACCCTTGGCATTATCAAGAGGCAAGTGGAAGCAAATCCTACCTTAGCAGCAAGGCAAATAAAGGCAAACAATCCTCTGCTTCTCAAGGAGGCCTCTGTCCGTACTATACAACGCCACTTCCATGACAATCTTATAAGAAAGTCACAGCACGTAAGAAGTGCCTCATTACGGCAAAGCGAAGAGAAAAACGGCTTTTTTTTTACACTAAATTTAAAGATTGAAGCTTAGAGCAGTGGCGAGAGGTGCTGTGGACTGATGAGGCAATGTTTAGGGTGACTGACAACAAGCCTAAGAAAGTGTAGCGCAGCCTTGCCTGCACCGGTAAAGTACCCTGCATATATTATGGTGTGGGATTCACTAGGTTATGGTGACTTTGGTGAACTTGTAATTTCCCAGGAATGAAACAGTTGATCGTAATGCTTACTACACCATCTTAAATGACCATCTCAAGAGCGCTTTTGAAAAGTGTGTTACCAGCATTTTGCAGTAAGATTGTGCCCCTTACCACAAGGCACGTCTCATCACAAACTGGCTTTGACTGCTGTGAAATTTATTGAGGATTGACCTGGTAATTCCCCAGACCTTTTTCCAATTGAGAATGTGTGGGGGATTATAAAGTCTGCTACAGGGTGTGAATACCTCCACTATACCGAGGTTAGAGGAGGCAGTCCACGACGCCTGGGAAAGCATCAGCCGTGACCTGCTTAGGAAGCTTTGTGATTCTGTACCCCTGCGGTTTCTGGATGTCAAAAAGAGGAAGGGAAGGACCATCTCTAAGTAGAAGAGATGTTTGTGAGTATCATTAAACACTTAGATATTATATTGTATGCTTATTATGAGTGTATGTTGACACATTCCATATTTTCACTTGCATTAGGCAGGGGTGACACTTCAACTGGCGGGTACTGTAGATCCCATTGTGAGGTGATGGAGTGTGTTTTGTAATTGTGCGAGGTTAGGGCATCAAGAAGCTGTTATGCTGAGTGGGTTTAAGTTACATCTAATTCGAGTTGTGGCAAGGTTTATTCTGTGCTTGTACTTTTAGAGAGGAGGGGGTGCTCTTGATCTTAATTGGGCGGAAGTAGTTCATTTAGGATGGTTTTTCTTTGGAATGTTGCATTAGTATCTGTAGGTGACAATAGTGTGGAGATTTTTTATTTTGAGGGGGGGATTATTGTAGTAGAGTAAGTAGTAGTATGCTGAGGGTATTTTTTTGAAGCTGGGTGGTGGTGGTGGTTTGCATGGGATTGTTTTAGCACTGCTGAAGTGTATGGTTCCTAACATGGCTCACAGGCAGGAAGGCAAACCCATCAAAGTGTCATGGAGTGCAAACAAGGCACAGTGACACACACACACATACACACCACACTGTTGGCCATCAACTGAATCCTGACCTATCTCCAGCTATCTTGACGTCTTGCCATTGGATACAAGAGCATGATGATGATATGCACAACTCTCCCTTGTTATTATCCAAGTCAAATGCAACTCACACACCATACACCCTCAGATCCTCTGGTGAAGCATCAGGTGTGGATGCACTGGAAGCTGTAGTCAAGAACCCTTATATAGGTGGCCCAGGGCATTGTGTTGCTCTCTAATGGATTGAAGCAGGTGACTGAGCAGCCATTTTTAGGATTGTTCTGCTCACCTCCAAGGAGGGAGGAGCTAAAAAAGGTGCTCTGGCCAGCACATTGTGGTTGGCGTGGATCCTACTTATCAACCATTGATTGATATGTGGTTATCTTCTTATCAAAGGATGATCATCCTGGTATGGGATGGGGCTGAGTAGCTCCTATGGTAATTCTGAGTGCCTTGTTTTGTGTTTTCTGCTGGTTGGAGCTTGTCTGCATTGTTTTTAAATAGTGTTTGGTGACAAGTTGGTGCTGCATATTTGATGAAAGTGCATTTGATTTGTTTGTCCAAATGTGGTGTTTGCTAGTGTTTTAAGAGCATTGGATTTTATACTTATGATTTTGGGGTGTTTTATTGATTTGTGAAAGTCAGGTGTGAATAGTGTTACTGATGATTTGAGGGCAGAGGCTGCCATTCGTTTTTGTGAGAGACATTGTTCCAGTTTATTTATGGTTTATTGTAATGTTCTGGTAGTTCTTTTGCCTTTGGGCTCTTGTGTTGTTAGCAGGATATTTTTTGTTTAGTCCTTATAGGGAAATACCT
Organism: Ceratothoa steindachneri; assembly: GCA_963969495.1. Taxonomy (NCBI): domain Eukaryota; kingdom Metazoa; phylum Arthropoda; class Malacostraca; order Isopoda; family Cymothoidae; genus Ceratothoa; species Ceratothoa steindachneri. The sequence goes on from OZ018328.1 coordinate 108,800,536, forward strand.
TTGGTACCCAGAGGAGCTGCACATCTTTCTGGCCTGAGTGCAAATTAGGGAGGCCCTGTTACTGGGTTGATGTGAACTCCCTTGATTGGACCTGGGAAAGTTGTTGGTGTGCTTCTTCCTCAGTCTCTCTCTGTGCTATTTATTATTATTAATTATTAGTATTATTATTAGTTATTATTATCATCATTCTTATTATTATTACAGCTATCTCCTCAACATTTTGTCTACCTATACTTTGTACAAGGAGGACTGTTCTTACCTGGACATAGTTTGGTCTGCTATCCATGGGACCTTGGTGGACTGCATGCCATTTTGGGATCACCTAGCACGACGATATGATAATAATAAGTGATCAACCACCCTACTCTTAGTGGACCCCCCTCCCTCCCCTCTCTACTTCTTTATTACATATCTGCCTATCCTCTTCCAAACTTGCTTTTCTATCCACAGAGGTTCTGGCCCCCCCACACACTTTACTCCTCTTATGGGTACTTAGTTGAGTGGCAGTGTATACTGTGAGGTCTCTACCTGCTGCAAGGACTAAAAAGCCTGCAGGCTAAAGGAAGTATTAGGCACAGGGTGTTTTTGGCCATCAAGTCTGCTCACCTTCTTCCAATAGTTAAAGCTTGACAATTTTGCCCGAATGGCTGGCCATCTTAGCTGGAACCATGGACAAATATGTGTAAATGATAACATTCTGAAATTTTCTCATCCTATGGAGACTTCTCTCTCTTTACCTCCCAGGGCCACAGCTAACCAGAGAGTAACTAAAATTACCTTGAATGGGATCTATGATGCCTTGGGGGAGGGGGTATGGCCAGTGAACCTAAATCTGCCCTCGTGCAACCTTATTGTGTGGCTTTGACCTTAAGGACTCACAAATAGAAGAGGGACCTCTTCTTAGCTAGTGCCCCTTCAATAACTAAAACCTCCATTTTCGAGAAAGATCTTGGTTAGGCTGGTCCATCTAGCCTAGGAGCCCATTCCAGGGGTGGAGAAAAACAAGTTCATTTCCCACTCTCATAAAAATAAAATAAAATAAAGAGGACTAAGAGTATGTCTCCTATGCTGTAGGTTCCAGGAACTGATAGGTCCACTGACGTTTCAACAAGCAACCAGGCTAAGATCATCACATCTTGCCTTAAGGTACCCTTGGGTGGGGTGATGGACCAGACTAAGACCAAAATCACCACTGTGCTAAGCGAAGCCTAGATTATATCAGGGCCTCTCATTGAGAGACTGTGGCATTATCAAGCCCGCTGGCTTCAAACACTCTCTAGTTATTCTTAACAGATTGCAACATGTCCAAAGCTAATAGGATCCATCAGAGGAGAACATTAGCTAGCATGATTGGTAAAGATCTGAAGATGACCCTTTTCTTAGATGGAACCCTTATGATGAATGCATCAGACCCTTCCAAGGAGGCTATGATTAGTGCACTTTAGACACTTAATGACTCTCGGTGGTTATGAACTTTGTGAAAGGAGTAATTTATGTGAGGGAACTACTGGACTACTCCTTAGAAGACATCACCTTAGGGCTGGCTGACCACAGGGTGGTCAAGGTCGAATGGGTGATGAGAAAACATAGAGGGGACTCGATGCTTGCTCGTTGGTATCGCTACTACTTGAAGGCATTCATGCCACAGCTTCAGTCTTGCAAATCGCTTATGTAGATGTGCAAAGTTGGGTTTACCCAAAGTATGGGAAGTATGGGTAAGTTGCTCCAAGGCTGTACATGATAAATCCCTATTGGGGGCTTCTTTGAAGCAATGTAGTGTGTATCTCCTGGAAAAGGAAATCCTGGCCATTCAGGTTGTGTATCGTATCTTAAGGTTAAAGACTTGCTCCAGGTGTGCTTGCGCTTCCCCCACATCTTATGCTTCAATTTTAAAAAAGACACATCTGCTCTTGGCCCCTCCAGGTTGTTTCTGCTGCCATTCAGAACCCTTCTGTGGGCTCTACTCACCCTGGGTGCTTCCCTGGTAGAGCTGGTGGCTCAAAGGGCTCACACTCAGTCTTGGTTAAATCCAGGGCTCCTTCCCACCTCCTCCAGTATGATGATCATTCTGATAAGCTGAACCGGCTGCATGCTTCCACAGTGTAGTTAGTCTCAAAGGAGTCAACACCCCTGAAGGTGGTTGTAAGGCCATCTTCCTAGGTTTTTTAAAGCTGCCCCCCAAAAGGACAGTAGTAAATGTGCTTCAGCTACTATGCCCCCACCCAAGGATGCAGATGGTGGATCCTCCAAAGGAGTGACCCCCACCTGCCAAAGGTTTTGAGGTGGAGGGAGAAAAGATCTCACTTAGCAAGCCCAACCTCCCCTAATAAGTCCTTGAAAGGCGACAGTGCCTTGTTCAGCCAACAGCACCAGAGTTCTGCTACCAGGAAACAAATGGCCATTCCTGTGAAGGTCTTCTCGAAGAGGGTCATTGAATCTACCCCAAACTAGGCCTGGTAGGCATATTACACCAGGTCTTCATTATATGCCTGTTTGGCATATGCAACTACCCTAAATCGGCCAAGAATGCATTATATGCAAGAAAAATTCACTTATGTGCTAGCCTGGGCTGAATATGCTTACTGTGTGTGTTCATGCATGTGTGCAGTAGCAGTAGCTCCATATATATATATATATATATATATATATATATATATATATATATATATATATATATAAATAAAGAGCAAATACAAGTTCTGCGGGTGATAATGACCACCACAGGGCTTTCTCCATATTTATTCTCTGCCTTTCAAAACAATTTTGAAATCATAAAGAAAGATGCAGAAACCTTGTATTTCAGACTATATAACAATATAGTACAAGAGAAAGAGAAATTTGATGCGAATGAGCAATGAGACAAGAAACAGGAGTTTTTTTAGATTCAAGAGAAAGGGACATTAGAAGAACACTAGAATCAAAGAGAGCAGAGGGCGGCACAATGAAGGCAATCCTTTACCGAGAAGACAGAAATTGTGCTGTCCTCTGCTCTCTAAAAAACTCCTGTTTCTTGTCTCATTGCTCATTTGCGTCCAATTTCTCTTCTTGTACTATATTTATATATATGCGTGTGTGTGTGTGTGGGTGTATATATATATATATATATATATATATATATATATATATATATATATATATATATATATATATATGAGGAATTAGACCACATTCTCCGAAGACAATTTAATTCAGAACAGTTCAGTTTCAGTGTATCTCACACCCTTTTTTAACCGACACTGTTCTGAATTAAATTGTCTTCGGAGAATGTCGTTTAATTCCTCATCTTTTCTTGCGATATTGCATTAATTTTCATCATATATATATATATATATTCAACCAGCCAGTCATTATGTAGGCCAAACTGCCTTATAACTCAAATGCAGGATCGCAAAGTACTTAGGTTTGTATCATAGGACTGGTTTTCCCATTTCTAAACCTGAAGCCTCTTCCATCAGGCAACACTGAGTATCACTATCATCCTCTTAATTCTGATTCATTTACCATATTATCTTCAGCCTTAACTTCTCTCAATTTGAAAATCTTAGAATCACTGTACATCAATAAAATAAATCCAAACCTAAATAATTACTCCTCCTCAAATAAACTATTCACTATATAACCAACCAACACTTCAATATATTAACTAGCCAACCAACCAACTGAACAAATCTCATTAGTAGTTTTTATATCTTTAGTTTGTTGATTTCTCAACTCCCACAATAAAGGTTAGTCACTCTGTTTAATTCATTCTAATTTGTTTTCAGGTTTTTTGTTGTTTTTTATAATTTAATATAATAGGTTATTTTATTATTTACTCCAGTTACCTTTAATATTTGATAATCTTAGAATCACTGTACATCAATAAAATAAATCCAAACCTATTTTTTTAAATTACACCTGGTAGTATTAATTAATTCTATATATTTTTATTTGTGTTTTTACTTTAATTTCAATAATTGTTAATTTTATTATTTTAACTTGTCTTCATCCACTTTTTTAGCAATTATTTAATGCATTATCTTAACTGTTATGGTTAATGTTCCTTCCCCTTCTCATTAGTTGACACAGTCGCTGAAGATTGTCGTAGTAAAGATCCGAAACGTCTGGCCAATAAATGATCAGTGTAATCACCTGGACCTTCATATTCCTAATATATATATATATATATATATATTTATATATATGTGTGTATATATGTGCTACCTTTCCCATTAATAGGACAAGTAGGGTTGCTACTGCTTGTCACTGGTACTTGGAACATGTTCATACACACCTGACTGGGGAATTGTTGAGGCTCTGGAGGAGGGAGCCTCCTCCATAGTATTTTAAGCTTTGGGTGTTAGATGCATGTTTTGGCCCCTAAGGGGACAGGCCTCAATATGGCATCTGATCATGCCTTTTCTTATTTTTAGTCTTATTTTTTTATTTTCCTTTAGATTGTTGTTGTTTCTTTTTATTGCTTTTTTTATAAATAGGCAATTTTTTTTTCTCTATCCTTTAGTATCGCTATATGTTTCATTTGTTCCTGTAGTTATTAGGGTCCCTTTCCACCACTCTTTCTCCATCTAGTAAACATGATGTCATCGGACGCACCAGATTATTTTGTATTGATCACATTATGAATCCAAAGGTTTACAACCTCTTGCTGCACAATGTGGAATGATGTGAGGTGGCCCTAAATAATGAGTTTGATAAATTTGAGTTTGGGCACATTTTGCTCTTTTGAAAACTGTTTTTTGAGGTCTCAACCGAGTATATTTTTCAGAAGAAACCTCGCAAAGGAGTACTGAAGCAGGAAACTCACACAGCCTCCAATTCCATTCTTGAGAACATGGTTTATGCAGAAGAGCTTGAGGTAAATATGTGATTTTTATGTATCATCATATCAAAGCATATGGACTTCTGTTAGCCTCCCTGCAGGAGGGTACCGTAGGTAGACTATTACATTTGGTATTTGGAAGAGCAGCACCTCCTCCCAGTCTGAGTGCCTTTAAGGAAAGCCTGGCTCACTGGGTTAAAATTGAACTCTGACAATGGCTGGAAGCTGGTGTGTATCCCTCCTTTGCCCTCTATGCACTCACTTCTGTGAGTATCCCCTCTTTATTTTTGCATAAGAAGGTGGATGGTGGAGATGCGGGCAACACTCCTGATGCCACTAAAGCCTGGAGGACAGGCATGGCCTCCCGCTCCCTCAGTGCTTGATCACCTACCCTACTCCTAAGTGGACCCACTTATCTCTACCCCGCAGGGAGGTACTATGTGTAGTCTGTTACACTTGGCATCTTGACGCTCTATACCTCGGTTGTCTTGAACTCTTATGATAGGTACTGGCAAACTTTGGTGCTCTTTTACCTCTCTCCCACACAACACTACTTTACCTTCTTAATAGTATTATTTACTAGGTTTTTATATTATTTGCTATTATTTATGATATATTACTACTATTATTATTATTATAATTATGATTAGTAATAATTATTATTATTAGTATGTTATCATTATTTATTATTATCTTTACATTTCTCCACTCATTTTGCACCACAAGGAGTGTTTCCACCTGTACAGAGTTTGGTCTGGTAGCCATGGTGCCTTGGTGGACTACATGCCATCCTAGAATCACCTAGCACCAAGGTATGATGATAATAGATGATCACCCAGTCACCCACCCTACTTGTTAGTGGACCCTCCTATTTCTACTTCTCTTTATTGCATACCCTCCTACCCCTTTTCACACCCTCTCTCTTATCCACAGAGATTCTGGCTGCCCTGCACACTTTTGTCCTCTTATGAACCTTAGTGAGAGGGCTGGATATTCCATGTGGTCAAACACAGGTTCAGTGCCAAACATTGAACCCCAAGTCTCCCCCTGTGCAAGCTTCTCCTCAGACAGCTCATGCCCCTGAGGTCACACAAGGAGATGAGTGACCTTTCCCTGGCTAGTGCCCCTCTGACAGCTAAGACCTTCTCCATCTTGGAGAAGGATCTTGCTGCTTGGTCCATCCGGCTTACCTCTGGTGGTGGAGTGAAGCAGGGTTCATTCCCCACCCTCCTCTCCTAAAAAGAAAAGTAAGAAGAGGACTTAAGGTTCCTCTGAGGCTCCGAGGGCGCTGGGGAAGGTGGGTCTACTGCCATTTTGGCAAGTTTCCAGTCCTAGGGTGTCCACAAGTGCGTTGAATGGACCCTTGATAACATCGAAACCCTCATTGAGCGACTACCTGGCGTTTTTGAGCCTGCTGGCTTCAAACCTGTTGGTATCGTTACAGCATGAAGGCATTTGGTCCACTGTCATGGAGGTGCTACTACTGCTACCGCTTCGGCCATATGAATTGCCATAACCTGTAGAAGGAGAGATTAATTATTATGAGTCAGTATCAGAGAAATAGCCTTAATTTGATACATATTTGTTGAAATTATAATCATAAATATGCATTTTGAATAAAATAATAAGTAGCATTTATTTCTTGAAAAAAAGAGTATAATTTTGAAAAAGCCCCCAAAACCCGGCTTTTATTCTGGATTTTTTTCAAATCTCAGGTTTTTTCCCAAAACAAATGCTACAAGTATTAGTAAAATAGCATAGAAAAAGAATAGCTATCTCTATTTTTATAATAATAATTAATTAGTTTAATAATTTTATTAAGGTAAGAACAGATCACTGATTGAGAATTATGGGAGCCATAACCTGTAGAAGGAGAGATGAATTATTATGAGTCAGTATCAAAGAAATAACCTTAATTTGATACATATTTTTTGCAATTATAAACCTAATTATGAATTTTTGAATAAAATAATGATAAGTAGCATTTATTACTTGGAAAAAAATGTAATTTTGAAAAAATAACCCCAATCTTGGTTTTTTTCAAATTTCACTTGTAAAAGCCAAAAACCCCCTAGGTTTTTTAGAGCTGGCTTTTTTTATTTTGCCCACCCTGATCATGGGTACCCATAATTCTCAATCAGTGATCTGTTCTTACCTTAATATAATTATTAAACTAATTAATAATTATTATAAAAATAGAGATAGCTATTCTTTTTCTATGCTATTATACTAATGCTTGTAACATTTGTTTTTTGAAAAACCTGAGACTAGAAAAAAAACCTAGAATAAAACCCAGGTATTTTTTTTTTTTCTCAATTATATTCTTTCTTTTTTTCATCTCTCCTACAGGTTATGGTATCATGGGTAGCCACAATTCTCAATCAGTGATCTGTTCTTACTATAATATAATTATTAAACTAAGTAATTATTAATATTACATAAAAATAAGATAGCTATTCTTTTTCTATGTTATTCTAGTGCTTGTAGCATTTGTTTTTGGAAAAAACCTAAGATTTGAAAAAAACCCAATAAAACCTGGGTTTTTTCAAAATTACTCTTTTTTCAAGAAATGAATGTTACTTATCATTATTTTATTCAAAATTCATATTTATGTTTATAATTTCAACAAATATGTATCAAATTAAGGTTATTTCTCTGATACTGACTCATAATAATTCATCTCTCCTTCTACAGGTTATGACTATCATGGGTACCTCAAATTCTCGATCATGATCTGTTACTGTGATCTACTCCTGCTATAATATAATTAATAAACTAAGTAATTATTAATATTATATAAAAATAGAGATAGCTATTCATTTTCTATGTTATTCTAATGCTTGTAGCATTTGTTTTTTGAAAAAACCCAGAATAAAACCCGGGTTTTATTGGACTTTTTAAAAATTTTGTTTTTTTTTGCCAACCCTGCTTTGGGTTTAGGGCTATGAAACTACGCCTGCCTCCGGCGGAGGAGGGCAGTGCCCAGCGGGCAGGCGCGACAAAGGTGGGCCTTGAAAGACCAATAACACGGTAGCCTGATGCAACCAGCCTCGCCGAAACGGCATGTCTCAATGTTTTGAGCCACAGTGGATGCATTACCAGCTAAGTGCCTGCATGTGGCCATTGCGCAGCCACACTCGCCTAAAACAAATTCCTTAGCAACTGCCCTTTGTCTCTGTTTTCTTTCTTGGACTGGACCCTCTTCCTTTATAGACTGGGTCTCTTAAATCATATTCGGCACAAACATTAGCTGAGGAGACCGGATAACTGATGATGGAACCGATGCTTGGACACGAGCTGGAGCCACCGGCAGCGACAATGATGAAGACTCAGGACACCACCCTGGATGGTGCCTCCTTTGGCTATTTGTCGCTCCGTCTCTGCTCGCTTAACTTCCACAGTGCTGGCAGTATTGCTTTTGGGCCTTTTGAAGCACACTTCGTGTCATACTGGATCTGTGTCAGTATATATGGATGCCTCCATGAACCAGGAAGGTTGTCTGTTTCTACGCCTTATCCCTTCTATTTGAAGTCAGTTGGGCTCTATCAACCCCTGCAACTGTCTTCATGGCTGAGCTGGTTTCAATACACTGCTCAGTATGAGAGAGAATGCAGCATACTTCCTTCTTCTTGTGTTTTTACTTATTTGTTCAACTTTGTTTTTGTATTTTTATTTATTTTTGTTTTTTTATCTAGCCTAGTATTAGGCTGTAGTGTGATTACGGTGACCTTTGCCCTAGTAAGCAGTCACCAGATGGGTCTTAAAAAAACTAAATCTCCATACATTAGAAAGAAGAGTTTAAGGGGACTTGATTGAAGTCTTCAAGTAGGTAAAAAAATTGTAATTGGTAACGTTCTTATTTTTAGTGAACAGGATAGGACATGTGGCAATGGGTTTAAGCTGGGCAAGTTTAGGTCAAGGAAAGATATTGGTAGAAATTGGTTTACAAATTGAATGGTAGATGAATGAATAGTCTCATGTCATGTGATAGAAGCATCCTCTCTGCAGTTTTATGAATATATTTAATAGATGGATGAGAAGGCTAGGTGGGACTGAACTGGGTGATGGAAACAGAGGCTGCCTCATATAGGCTATTGATTGGCCTTTTGCTTACTCCTTTTCTTATGTTCCTATAACTTCCTTCCTTAAATCATTCACTTAATATTTATCACTCTAATCTTCAACCCATAAGGTTTTAAGTTCTGCAATTCATTCCACACACTGTGTAACACTAAGTCACCTTCACCCCGATTATATTTCCCTTTCATCAATATAATTTGGCAAGTACACAGGGCCATTCACTCCACATTTGCACCCTCCTCTCTAACCAGCAAAGTGAGACATAAAATCAATCTAATCATTCCCCTCACTGAACACTCATTCAATTGTATTCTCAAAATAACTCAAATCTTCTAACAGAAGTCTTACCAGCAAATTTACAACACTATATGGTATCACACTGTCCAGCAGTAATACTGCACAATCACATGCAGGAATTACCACACCATACCCTCGAACAAACAACCTTTGAACACCCTCATCAAGCACTTTTCCCACATTAGTCAGTTGATTGACAAGTCATTTGATGTATTCAACTCATCCTCACTGACCCAGATCATGCTCCTTTTATAAAGAATACCTGGAATGGGTACCCTGTGTAGGCTGTTACTCTTGGTACCTGGATGAGCTGCATATTCTCTCAGCCTGAGTGCAAATTAAGGAAGTCCTGTCACTGTGTTGATGTGTACTCTCTGATGGAGCCTGGAGTTGTTGGTGCGCATCCTCACTCCCGCTTAGTGCTACTTTACTTATTTTTTTACTCTACGACTATCCCTTCAACCTTTTCTCTACCTCCACCTGGTACCAGCAAGGGCTGTTCTCAGCCAGACAGAGTGCAAATTAGGGGATTGAATTGAACTCTTTGATCTGTCCTGGGGAAGTTGATGGTATGCTTCCTCCTCATTCATCATCTCGCATCATTCTTTTTTCTCTATGACTATACCCCCAACCTTCTGTCTTGGCTTAAGGACCTGATCAGCTACCTCATGCCCTGTCAGAAGAAAGGCTTTGGAACCTCCTTAAATAATGCCTTTTAATGCTCACAGGTTGCAAAAGACAGCCTTGAGGGGACCTAGGCACTGGGGTGCGAATAATAATGTTAATATCAGTATTACCTTAATAACCACTTCCCTGTGTGTAATGGGCTGACCACTCCCACGTGCATAAGGCTGTACTGCTTCTGGCCTGTGGGCTTTATCGACTCGTTAGCTGACACACCAATGGAAAGTCTCTGTTCCTGTCTCTAGGTCTGACATAAAGTATCTTCAGATCCTGGCAATTCTGTAGAGGATTATTGTGTCATACTAAGGATAACCATCCTGTCTCTGTGTCTCTCTGGCTGTCTATTTGTGAGCTGCAACCTTTGGGGAAGGACTGACCACTGGGTAACCTGGTCACTGTGTGTCACTGTCCTAGGTTAGAAACTACTCATTGACACACCCAGGGCAGACTCCTGAAAAGTCTGAATACCTGAAACGAGCGGCTGGATGCAGTGGTCACAAGCTTAGGAAATTACCATGCATGGGTAGGCTTTCCAAAGTTTTCAACAGTTCTTTGTTAGCATTTCACACTACGTTCCTCTCAATCATCTCCTAACCTTAGTTTTGGGGTTGATGAGGAACTTAAAGATGACAAGTAGAGGTGCTCCCCTCCTACATTCTGATTGGGCCCTCCCTTGGTAGATCTGGTGGCACATAGAGTTCACGCCCAGCCTCGGCTAAAACCAGGAAATTACTACAGCACCAAAGGAGTTTCAGATCCCATATGCTCCCACCCAAAGTTGGACTGGGTGAGTTGGAGGTGCGGGACCCTCCAAAAGAGGGACCTCTGCCTCCAAACCCACCCTGCCCACCAAAGGTTTCAAGGTGGAGGGAGGAAAAGACTTGCATATCGAGGCCAACCTCCCTTGATAAGTCCTTGAAGGCGACAGTGCCTTGTTCAACAAGTGCTTAAAACTAAGCAAATATAAAAATTTATTACCTTTAGAGTATAAGACTAGACTAAGGCGGAGTGCTGAAAATAACTACAGAAAAATGGGGAGAATGACTCCCTCATGCAATTATCTTTCATGTGCCACTCACCACATCTGAATCCTTGTTTTAGAATGTGCAGGGCTTGAATTTCATTATAATTTGAATATTTGTGTGTTGCAGTCTAAAATCAAGGCGAATGCTAAGTTGCATGCAGAGCTGACTGAGCTTCAAGTGTTCTATAGGAACAAAGTTTCTGATCTTGAAGGAAGACTTGAAGATTCGATTAAAGAGACTGCCAAAGCAAGTGAAAGTGTGAAGTCTCAGGAACAGTTTTTGCAGGTACCTGAATTTTTTTACTTGAGTCAAGCAGATAAATGGGTATAAATAATTGGCACTTGCCTGATCTCATTTATTTCTGTGACCCCCTCCTTTCTCTTTAAATTTGCATATCTGTTTGGAACCTTTTTTCTTTCTCTCTCCATTAAAGTTATCCATGGCTAAGCGTTTGGCTTCTCATTTTGTGTAAATATAAATCATTCTGATCACTAATTTAATTCATTTTCTAGAATGAAATTAAGAAGTTGGAGAATGAAAGAATTTTGCAAGAAGTAAGTGCTCAGCAAAGGGAAGCAAAAATACTCTCCCTGCAGTCGCAGATCCAGGCCCTGACTGGACAACAAGAGGTTGAAGAAAAAGGGAGTGATACTCGTGCAGAATGGAAGGCTTGTGACAAGGTGCCACTGAGTTTACCTATCCCAAGCCAAGACAAAATGAGTAAGGAACATGCAAGTTTTCTAACACTGAAGTTGAGTTTGAGAACTTTTATAGGTGTTTTAAAGGGGTGGAGACATTGTTATGAAATTAGGCTTCTTGGCTAGTGTTTGAATGCAATTTGTGCATTCAAATTGTTAGTTTTTCAGTAAAGGTGATATTATTTAACTGCATCTATGCTTAAAAGTGGATGGACTAGAAACCCACACTATCTTGTACATTATTGCACAAATGCATTTCAGGATATCATTTTGGGTTGAAAGAACTGCCAGTCCTGATTTGCTGAATGGTAGGACATTGTTATTACAAAGAATGTTTGGTGTTCTATTTGGGGATGAACAGGAAAGGGTTTAGATGGGAGCTCTCTAGTCTACTGGATATGGCATTAGCTTCCTAAGGTTGAAGTGCCGGTTCAATCCCAACCAGTGCTTACATAAACTGCAGCATCAATATAGGCCTGTGGTCTATTGGTGAAGCCACTGTGCCTACACTCTGAGTGAGTTGCGTTCCACTCTTGCTTCGTTCCACTCTTGCTTCATTCCACTCTTGCTTCCCATATGCCATGCTTCGACACCTGGGTAAGTGAGGCATGGCCTTTCTCTTAGATTTGTTCAACAGGATCTGGGTGGAGGGTCTCCTCCCAGATAACTGGTGAATCGATACTGTGCTCACCTTTCATAAACCGGGGAGAGATCACTCTACTTTGGCCAGTTTCCGCCTAATCTATCTAACCTCTTGCGTGTGCAAGTTGATGGAGAAATTGGTAAATGTTAGATTAGCCTTTTTTTCTGGAAAGCAGAGGCCATCTGTCTTCTGCACAGTGCGGCTTCTGCAATTTCCACTCCACGTTGGATGATCTGCTCCGACTGGAAAATGCCGTCTGCGAGGCTTTCCTTCGTAGACAGCACTACGCCACGGTGTTTTTTGATCTGGAGAAGGCCTATGATACTGCATGGCGATACGGTATCATGGAGACTCTCCACACGATGGGGGCGAGGGGACGCCTCCCAATGTTTATATCTGAATTTTTGCGAGATCGTCGATTCCGCGTACGGGTGGGGGGAGCCCTCTCCGGCCCAAAGGAGCAGGAAGAGGGTGTCCCGCAGGGAAGTGTCCTCAGTGTCACACTCTTTGCCCTGAGCATCAACGGCATCACCTCGGTGCTGCCGGAAGATGTTCTCGCTACGCTCTACGTGGACGACCTTTCGATCTCTTTTGGCGCGGCCCAGATGCCAACTCTGGAGCGTCGACTCCAACAGGCATTGAACCGCGTCTCTCGCTATGCCGAAGCGCACAGGTTTCGGTTTTCTTTGGCCAAGACTAAGGTGGTGCACTTCTGCCGCCATCCACGGCTTCACCCCGACCCAGATTTGTTTCTTAATGGGGTGCGCCTGGATGTGGTTGAGTCGCACCGTTTGCTTGGTCTTGTATTCGACCGACGCCTCACCTGGGAGGCTCATATTCGCAGCCTTAGGGTCTCTTGTACCCGCGCCATAGACATTCTCCGTTCCGTGACGTTCAGCTCTTGGGGCGCTGATAGGACTACCGCCTTACTTTTTTATCGATCCTTTGTTCGCTCGAAGCTCGACTACGGATGCGAGTTTTATGCATCCGCAGCCGAGCGTTTATTGCGGAAGGTGGATTCGATCCACCACACCGGCCTTCGCCTTGCGACCGGTGCCTTCTGCACTTCCCCCATTGAGAGCCTGTTGGTCGATGCTGGGGAGATGCCACTCGCTCTGCGCCGCGTGCAGTGCATCACTCGCCTGTACGCGCGAGCCCGGCGCCTCCCTCAGTCGCAAACAGCTCTCACTGCATCCGCAGCTGATCTCGATGGTGCCTATGCCGCCGAGAGACGCCAGTCATACCCTAAGCCCTTTGGGTTTAGGGCCAGGAAACTCCTTCGAGAGGTTGATATAGCTCTCGGGCCGGTGGCGCCCCTGGTTCTGCCCAGGACGCCACCCTGGAGGGTACCACATTTGGCTATTTGTCGCCACGCCTCTGCTCCCAAAGCTTGTACTGCGCCGGGAGTATTGCGTTCGACCTTTTTGGAGCACACATCGTGTCACGCTGGTACCGTGCCAGTGTATACGGATGGCTCCAAGTCCCAAGAGGGGGTCGGCTTCCACGCCGTATCCCCTCTGTTTGAAGTCAGCGGGGCTCTACTAGGCGCTGCGTCTGTCTTCACGGCCGAGCTGGTGGCAATACACCACTCGGTACGGGAGATTACGCGACGTGCCCGGTTCGGAGACCGGATTGTGATCTATAGCGACTCACAAAGCGCCCTGAGTGCTCTCGGGGCATTGGAATCTCCGCATCCCCTGGTTCGCGATATCCTTGACGCCACGGTTTTGGCGAGCCGGGCAGATGTCGAGATTATCTTCTGCTGGGTTCCTGGACATGTAGGAATTGCGGGGAATGAGCGCGTCGATTAGGGCGCCAAAGAGTCTGCGAGGACTCTGCGACCGGACCGCCTCTTCTGACTGCTTGGCAAAGAAGATGGGAGACGGTCGAAGGGAACTTAAAGTTGCGTGCCATTGCGCCGCGACTGTTCCCATGGACCTATCCCCCAATGCCGCGGCGGCTTCAGGTTGCTTTCTGTCGTCTCCGAATCGGACACACTCGTGTGACGCATCGCTATCTGATGGAGCGCTCGCCTGCGCCCTATTGCAACGACTGCGTCGTCCCCCAGACTGTTCGGCACATTCTTGTCGAATGTCCCAGTCTGGGTGATCTTCGCGCACGATACCTGTCTCAGTACCGGGATGGGCGGGGTCGCTACCGCCTGTCCCTTGTGCTCGGGACAGATTCGTGCACATTGACTTGTGGACTTGTTGACTTCTTGGGGGAGGCCGGCCTTCTCCCTATTATTTAAGCAAGGTTTGTTTGTTTTTTTGTTTTGTTCTGTTGTTTTTTTTTTGCATTTGTTTTTTTGTTTGTTTTTTTCCTTTAGTTGCACGCTCCTGCGCATGGGGGACCTCTCCCCGACGCACCAGCTTGCTTCCTTTCTCCCTTTTGGGGAGTTGTTTTTTTTTTTCTCTCTTTAATTTTATTTTAAAGTAGCCTAGAACTAGGCCAGTTTTAATACGGCGACTTATGCCCAAGTAGGCAGTCGCCAGATGAGCTCTTAAAAAAAAAAAAAAAAATCGACTGGACAAACCCCCCCCCTCCCTAATCTCCGGTTTAGGGTGGTGTGTTTTTAACAACCTGCTTCACCCCCATCCCCACCTTCCTCATATATTCTTTCTCTCTCCTTACACTATCGATTTTATTCTGAGCCTTAGGTGGAGCCGCCATGCTGACAGGCTGCAGGTCCACTAGATGGGAAGAGTGACCTCAAATGGTGGCAGTTGGTTTTGCCAGCCCTATATTCACCATGCCCAATGGTTAGAACTTTTTCATACATACATACCCCTTTACCTTCCCCTCTAACATCATCGGAACCGCCTTTGGGGCAGATCCACAACAGAAAAGGAGCTCTCCCCCCCCCTGTGGTTTTGCAGGGTACGCTCAAAACTTCTTTGACTGGGGATGAGGTTTACTCCTCTCCTATTCATATGGGTGCAGGGGACTTCCTCTGGAGTCGAGACTCACTTTTTTCAGCAGAAGTCCCCCCTTTACTTTCCAAGGGGACTGCCAAGAAAGCACATAATTGACCCTCGATAGGGCCAACCCTCTTAGGATGGCAAGGAATGGCAGGCATTGTCGACCAGTGTCCCCTAATGTCCTGCTTGCAGCACGAGTTTACAGGGGGTCAGTATACCCCTCTCCCTTTCTTCCCCGACAGATGCCAGTTCTCTGGCATTAAATGACAAAAGAGGAACCTTAAATGGGATATGTGATGTCTTGAGGGGGATGGGGCACTTGGAAGCCCCTTGATACGGACATGGTCCATGAGGTGACCCAATCCCAGACAGTAGGATATCCCATGTCATCGAACCTGGGCTCGGTGTCAAGCACAGAACCCGAGTGTGCCCCTATGCAAGATCCTTCCCCAGCTAGTGCCCCTTTGACAGCAAAAACATTCTACATCTCGATTACAGAGGGGCTCTTCAATCAGATGCTACCTGGAGGGACCCCTCCCCCAGCTGGTGTTCCTTTGAGAACCAAGACCTTCTCCATTTCAGAGAAGGATCTTGCAGAGGCTGGTCCATCTGGCCTAAGAAAAAAGGATTTGGGGCTCTAATTCCATGTGGCCTCCACGAGTTGTTAAACTCACAGGAGGCAACACCCCTGAAGTTGGTTGTGCAGTCATCTTCCAAGGTTCCTAAAGCTGCCCCCTGAAAGGAGTTGTTAAACTCACAGGAGGCAACACCCCTGAATTTGGTTGTGCAGTCATCTTCCAAGGTTCCTAAAGCTGCCCCCTGAAAGGAGGACAGCACTAAAGGAGCTTCAGCTCCTATGCCCACATCCAGTGGTATACTGGGTATCTCAAAGACAGTTGATCATCCAAAATCGGGAGCTAGGCGTGGAGGGCATATTCCTTCAATGGAATTGCTTTGGACTCCGGGCCAACTGGGCTGAGCTGTGGATGCTCGTCTCCTCCCATTTCCCCTTTGATATATTTTGTAGGAGAGCATGCTGGCGCATCTCTCACTCGCCAACAGTCCTCACTGCCTTCGCAGCTGATCTCGAAGGTGCCTATTCCATTGAGAGACCACAGTCATACCCTAAGCCTTTTGGGTTTGGGGCTAGGAAACTCCTTTGAGAGCTCAGTATAGCTCTCAGACTGGTGGTGCCCCTGGTTCTTGCCAGGATGGCACCATCAAAGATATCAGCTTTGACTATTGATTGCCATACCTCTACTCCCAAAGGTTCTACAGCCCAGGAGTATTGCATTGATCCTTTTTGAGCACACTTTGTGTCACGCTGAAACCATGCCAGTGTATACAGATAGCTCCAAGTCCCCTCTGTTTCAAGTCAGCTGTGCTCTGCCAGGCGCTGCTTCTGTCTTCATGGCCGAGCTGGTTGCAATACACCACTCAGTATGAGAAATAATGTGATGGGCCCGGTTCAGAGACCAGATTGTGATTTATAGCGACTCACAAAGCTCCCTGAGTGCTCTAAGGGCATTGGAATCGCCTCATCCCCTGGTTTGCAATATCCGCCATGCCACGGTTATGTCGAGCTGGGTGAATGTTGAGATTATCTTCTGCTTGGCTCCTGGACATGTAGGAATTGCAGGGAATGAGGGTACCAATGAGGCTGCAAGGACTGGGCGACCATGCTTCCTTCAATGATTACATGTTAGGAATGCAGGCAGCTGTTCAGGCTGCTTGGCAAAGAAGATGGAGACAGCTGAGGGGAACTTAAAGTTGCATGCCATTGCGCCACGACTGTTCCCATGGACCTACCCTCTAATGCTGCAACAGCTTCAGGTTGCTTTCTGTCATCTTCAAATTGGACACACTCGCCATTTGATGGAGTGCTCGCCTGCACCTTGTTGCAATGACTGCATTGTCTCCCAGACTGTTCAGCACATTCTTGTTGAATGTCGCATTCTGGGTGATCTTTGCGCACGTTACCTATCCCGGTACCGGGCTGAGCAGGGAAACTACCGCTTGTCCCTTGTACTCGGGACTGGTTCGTGTATACAGACTTGTGGACTATATGACCTTTTGGAGGAGGCTGGCCCCTCTACTTTATTTGACTTTGTTGTAGTTGCATGTTCTTGCGCCGGGAGACGGCAGGCTTGCCCCCGACTGCAGAGCCCGCTTCCTTGTTGCCTTTTTGCTGTTTTCTTTTATTGTTTTTTATTAATATTTATTTATTGATATCTGGGTTTATATAGTCTAGTTGTAGGTTTTGGTGTGTACGGCGACCTATGCTCCAAGTAGGCAGTCGCTAGATGGGCTCCTAAAAAAAAATACTAAGTGACTAAAAATGGGAAAAAAATGTCAAATTCATAAAATGAGCTCAAATTAATGCCTGGTAGGTTTTGGGGTCTTATTTTTTAGTATAAAAAGAAAATTTTGATGAAAAAAAAGGTCAGGATTATTTTTATTGTATATGAAAAGAATTTGGCTAAAGGTTTTCTTGAATTCATCCATGGAAAATAAGTATGGATTTCAAAAAACAGATCAAGAGTAAATTATTAGGGATTATGTAGGTAATGGAAATATTTTAATTTTTTAAGACCAAAACTCCATTGCTACACAAGATAGGTCAGGATGTAGACCACAGACTGAAGGTTTCTCTGTGAAGCGCAAATTCCTCCTGTAAGGAGGAGTGGTTAAGCTGCCCCTCTTGTATTTTTTATATATTTTAAGGCTTTAAAAAGTCTTCCATGGTTGCTCTTAGAAGCCCTTTCAACACTTAAACACACTTTGAGCCACATCCTTACCTATTAGAAAAATATTTGTACAATACCACAGTGTAAGACTATGCACAGTGATCATATGTGGATGCGAACTGAACAAGGTGGGATGTTGAATCCTGCTATAGGCAGTACATTGATGCTGCAGCCACTGAGCCAATCAGCACCTAGGATATTGAATGGCAGGCTCTGATTGGCCACATATCATCCATTGGCCAATAGTGTGCTGTGTACGAAATTATCTGGGCAAACTTGCTCAAACACCCCAAGCTTCTTTTTTTTCCATGTGTGATTCTTTGTCTACTCATATTGTACAATGCCTGTGAGAAGTATCCAATCACCCTCAAAATTTTTATTTTTTTACCTAAAAAACCCATATTCAATATAAACTAACCTTACATTAGTATTTTGTCATCTTTCCTCTGGATTTGATGACTTGTAGATGCTTCAGCATTGATTTTTTTTATCATTATTTGACAAACTTCCACTAATATTTCATTGCACCTTACCTTTATGATGGCCTCTTTTAATTTTTCGGCGGAGCCAGTGTCTTGGCCTTCAACCTTATTTTTTATAATTAGCCATAAATTTTCTATGGGATTGAGATCTGGGCTATTACCAGGCCAATCCAAAATATTAAATTTATTGTCAGTAAGCCATTTTTGTCACAATTTTAGGCCTCGTGACAAGGTGCCCCATCATGCATGAATGTTTCTGTCTCATGGATTGTCATTACCACTGGAAGTCTTCCCTGTAACATTGCTAAATACTGTGTGCCATTCATAGTTGTGTTCTTCGGAAGGAAATATATGCTTCCTCTCCCTTGGAAACTGAAACAACCCCAAATCATCACACTTAGACAGTGTTTCATTGTTTTGGGGGTGTATTTAGGGTCCATTTTATCTGAGCCAATGTGCTGACACATGCTTCTCAATGTTAAATACTTTTTTCCACTCAACCGTCCAATGAATATATTTTTTACAAAATGCGACACGTTTGTTATGCATTTTTCTCATTAATGAATGGTTTCTTTGCAGCATGGCGAGATGGTAAACCGAGTTCTTTTGTAGCCACTCCTGGATAGTTCGTTCAGAAACATCAGATAATAAATTATTCATATTAAATTTTAGTTCTTTTGCAGTTATTGTTGGATTATTCACTACTAAACGTTTCATAAGCATGTCTATTTGCATTTTTTTTTTTAAGTACTGGTCTAGATAGACTAACATTGTTTTTAGCATATGAAACTCATAAATTAACAGTACTTTGGGCTATGTTTAATTCATTAGCTATCTGTCTCTGAGATTTTCCACATTTATGAAGAGCAACCATAGCACCTCGACAATCACTCACGAATTGTTTCTTAGCACACATTAGAAATAAATTTTATTTAGACCACTTTCTGTAAAAAATCACCAAATAATAACAAAATGGTAAAAAATATGAAATTGGACAAATTTGATGCATGCCCACACACGACAAACACTACCACAATACTAACTTAAAATTGCATTGGAAAGCTGTACTATCAGAGCGTTATATGAATGCTACTAGATGTTGCTAGAACAAATAGAAAATGAATTATGCGTCTGTGAATATCATTAAAAATGATACAAATTTTCAGGGTGATCAGATACTTTTCATGGGCACTGTATATTCTATTTTGATTTAATATAGTTTTTAATTAATGTTATATTTTCATTCATGGTTTTTATTTTTTCGGCTTGAAAATGCTTATTTTACTGCAAAAAAAGGTTAATGTTGGGTTTATGCCCACCTTCATAATTAGAAATTTGCCCACATTAAGTAGTGAAGAAGCTATATAGAGTATATCTATGATATACACTATAGCATTTGCATATTTTTTAAAAATAGATATTTATAACAAAGCACCCACAAAATTTGAGGGTGGCATAAACCCAACATTAACAAAAAAATTAAAATCTAAAAAATACTTATAGGCTGCAGAATCCTGCCATATAATTTTACATATACTACTGAGAAAAATTGTCAATGTACCGAATCCATGAAAAGTGAACCCATGATAATTGAGGGATGACTCTCTCTCTCTATATATATATTTACATATATATAAATGATTAGTTTGTAATAGTACATGATATGGTCTATATCACACCATTAATTTTTTCCTAGAGAAATCACCAGATGGGAAAGTTATCAAAAATCTTCTTGAGCCAATAAAGCAGATGTCTTCAAGCTTTGTCAATTTTTTCTCTTCCTATTCATCACTACTGAAACAATCTGCAGCATTGTCATCAATTCAATTAAAGGTACTAGTATGCCTACTAATTTGATACCATTTTTGACTATTGAAATAAAAGAATATGAACACTTATGTCATAAGGGCTATGTTGGCTGTAGTAATAGAGAGAGAGAGAGAGAGCGCTATTTTTAATGCAATTAATTAATGTTTGGTTCTTGAAGATTTTTCAATTAAACCATGTTAATCATGTCTTTAGTCTATGGTAATTTTCCATTTTCTACATTATTAAGAAGTATGAGATGAAAGTGTATTCGAAAACATTTTGATTGATGTGCATCATGAATAATTTTATTGTTTTAATGGATATAATAATCACCATCATCTTAGGTTACTTATTGTGCCATGGCTAGAATTTATTTTCTAGGCTGTCAGTGATAATAACTGCCTATTGCACAAGGCTCTCCCCAAGATACCACACTCTGTGTATTTGGAGGTTTTGCCTTAGCTGTCCTTGTGTTGGGCATGTTGTGAATAAGTATTGAACTGTCTGCTTGATGATAGTGGTGATCAATCACACTCGACCTTTGCATTGGTGACCGTTTGTGGGGTAGAAGGGAGCTTTCCTCTGGGTTAATCTGATATAATGTCATTGAGGTGGTGGTTTAGACCCAGTATGCCTTGTTGTGTAGTGTGTGGATAGTTTAATAGATGAAGGGGATTTTGGGGAATGTCTTGGTGTAGTATTTTCTTGAAGTCTCGCACGTGTCACATGGAGGGTAGTATCGGCTTTGCATGTAGTGGCTTGGGGTTCTATTACCATAGAAAAGCTACAGCTTAACTTCACTGCTTCCAATTACAGTGAAGTTAAGTCACATTAAGTGTGATAAGTTGCCAGATGTAATATGATTGGTTACACATTGAGAATTCACTGGTTTCCCCAAGCCAAATGAGAACCTCTGAATTTTTTTTTCATTAATGTTGTCTCTTTTTAAACTACATCACTTTCCCCTTCCTCTGAGAGCATAGTCCAGATGGGTCTTCCCATATTTTACCCCTCCAACACTATCCTAAATCAACAACTACACAGTTCAGACCTCTCCTCATAGCCTGACACACACTAAACTATGGGAACATTGAACAAAACCTGGGCCCACACTATACATTAACCTTTTGCAGATTGCCCTGTAAACTAGGCCCAGCTGCTATCCAGTATACAGTCATGGCCAAATGTTTTAGCATGGGCATCTACAGTAAACCCTCAATATAACAAATTTTGGATATAATGAACCAAATTTCCTGGCTGAACTCCATTGGGTTTAACAGGCAAGCATTATGACCAGCCTGAGTGAGTGTTGGTGTGTCACATGTCTCCTACAGTGCAAGGTTCGTATCAATACTGTTGTGTACTCCACTTAACTTTATTAGTAATTACATACGTATTACATATCCATAACAAACTTGGTTTGGTATTTCCATTTCTTTTAATGCGCATCTGGTTTAACGAACGACCCCCTGCCCCATATAGTTCGTTATATTGAGGGTTTACTGTATTTTGAAACAATTATGTATATAAATATCCAAATGTATATTTATCTATATATACACTAGAGATGGGATGATTAATTGGAATCAGGAATTTTAAGAATCGTTAATTTGGGGGGAATCGGAATAACTAAAAATAATCCCTGTTTTCCGATTCCACAAACGATTCCTTCAAAATTTCAGTACAGAGACTCTTTCACCAATAGCTGAACCAAAATTTTAAACATTTTTTTTATTTCCCTGTTAGTGTCAATCAAGTTATGTATCTACTCATATGTCCTATTATTCAATGAAATTATAATGTTAATAAGTTATTTACTAATAGATTAGATTATTCAACAAGAAGGCATCATTATTTAATATTAATATTGAAGATCTGATTGTATAAGAAAAGTATTGAATCTTTAATTGTTTTTATATGTGAAATGAAGGCCTGCTCAGGGCTCAGGTATCATTTAGAACAGCTGATGCAATTCTAAGATATTAGAGCTTTGTTCAGCCCCAAAGAAGCACTTTGTTGATACCAGTTTATTTTTTTTATGTTTTAATTAGATTTGGTACAATTTTACCAATTTTGTTATGTTTTCAGAGTAAGTTTTTTGGTACTATTGCTAAAATTCTTACAGCAGCGGACACTCCTGTTGTTCAGTTAATTATTGTTAAATTTTTAATAATAACTTAATATATATTGTACTTATGATAACAGTTCAGTTGATTAGTTCATTATAATTTCAGTGTTAAAAAGGAAAGTTTCATTTCAAATACATTTTAGTTATACCAAATAATAAATGGAGTTGTTTGGATAAATAAATAATCCTAATTTGTTTCTATTTTTATTTTGTACATTATGGCCAAATTCTTAATTTGTTATATCATATAATCAATATTCTATTTTGTGAAGGAATTGGAATCATAACTTATAACTGGAATTGGACTCAGAATCGCCAAATTTGGGGGAATCATCCCATCTCTAATATACACTATATGTATAGGATCTATTATATATATGCTAATTTTCATATGGTGTTTGTGTAGTTGCATAATTTTAAAAAATTGGAAGCTATCGTTGAATCCTAATTCTGACTTGTGTACCTTTGCACAAAATTAATTGGAAAACTAATTTTGACCATAGTAATAAGTGTGGGTAAGTGGATGGCACACAAGCATTTTCTTAGAAACTATTGCACTGAACACCGGATGTGGAATGGAAATTTTCACAGCTTTTTTTTACCAATGATAGTTACTCTCAAGGAAAATTTTGCAATCATCATTCCTTTGCACCAAAGTGTCATCTCAAGCAAAAATTGATATGAGGACTAAGACACCTGTAAGAACTGTCTTCCGGATCATCCATATGTTCAGAGAGACAGGTGCAAGTACTCCAAAGAAGGCATCAGGATGTGCAAGGTTGTCCACTAGATGTCAGGTCTGCCTCTTTGTGCATAATCAGCTTCAGAATTGCATGGCTACAGTGTGAGACTTGCTCAAGAATGGCAACATGTGGTTGTGTGTGCATCTGTTTACACAGCGAGATAAAGAATTCTGGACAATGGTCTTGTGACAAGAAAGGCAGCAAAGAAGCCATTGCTCACTAAGAAAAATATCCAGGACAAGTTTTCATTGAGCAGAAGGTACAAGGATTGTATGATAGTAGAATTGAGTAAGGTTATTTTTTCTGAGGAGACCTGCCTCCTTTTCACGGTTTAAGACATCTGAAAGGTCAACTGTCTGGAGAAGAAAAGGAGAATGCTACCATTAGTCCTGCATCCTTCTTACAGTGAAGCATCCTCAGATCTGACCCACACATATTTATTCCGCAAAATGTTGCTGTGAACTAAGAATGGGAATGAAATTTCCTTCCAGAACACTGACCAATGATCCAAGACCAACTTGGTAAAGATCCATGCTTATTTCAACATGATGGAGCACTGGTCCCTAGAGCTGGAGTGGTAACAGAGTGTCTTGAACAATAGCTCCATTGAAATATTGGTTTCTTGTCCTTAAAACTCCCATGATCTTGATTTGATTGAGAACCAGCAGTTAATTCCTTAAAAGTGGTTGGACAAGCAGAAGCTCACAAATCATGACAACCTCCTAGCATTAAGAAAAGAATGGAACACTGTCAATCACACTATTCTCCACATTGATATCCAGGATGCCAGAGCGAGTTGCAGAAGTCATAAAGAAAAAGGGCCAACAAACTAAAAAATAGAATTGAATTAAATGTTTTGTTAGTGTATTAAACATTATATTTATGCACATATTATTTTGGTTGTCTTTTATTTAACAATACATATAATCAGGCACATGGCTTTGGGTAGTAATTTGAAGCAAAGAAGCTTATTGACCACAAAATTTGCTTCTCTATCAAAACATTTTTGGTCATGAGTACAGTCTGCAGAAACTGTCCAGTACAGGCACCACCACACGAAACATCATTCGTCTGTACCGCATACACAAGTACTCCCCAACACACCATTTTTATTTGTTGATATATATTGTCAAATTTAGGTCATTTTGTCTTCATGATGTTCTGTCTCTCACTTGATGAATGCCTCTAGGCGACCTTAGAACCAGCTACAGGACTTTATCATTATTTCCATTTTAGGTCTCTGAAGGCCATGATAATACTGGCCTTCAGCTTGCCCTTAGTGTTGCAGATGGATTTGTTGCTCTCTCTTCCCATCACGCACGACACAAAGAAGTTGGAGTTGCTGTTAGGTGCTGTGTGATTGAAGAAATTCTCCAACAGTCAGGCCTGGTCTTCCAGGCAGGTGGCCCAAAATCAACCGCTCCTGGTGGAGTGACTTGATAGGGCCAACCTCCTTAGAGGGGCAATAGATAACTGGGCCTGCTGGTCAAGGCCCACTACAGTCCTGCATTTTGAGTTTGCATGGGTCCTGTGCCTGCCCCCTTTCCCCCTCCTTTACCTGAAGTGAATCCAGAAAGGATAGATTAATCCATTGGGTTCTATGATGCCAGGGGGTGGGGGTTAAATGGAGGCCCCCTGACATGGATGTAGTCCTCATTTTGACCGAGCCCCAGATGGCAGGATTTTCCATGGGGTTGACCCATGCTCAGTGCCAAACACCAAACCTAAGTCTGCCCCTGTGCAAGCTTCCCTTCAGCTCCCCAAGGACTCATAAGGAGAGGAAGGACCTCTTCTGCTAAATGGTGTCTGTGGACAGGTAAAACCTTGTGCATCTCGGAGAAGGATCTTGCTGAGGTTGGTCTGTCTGCCAAGGAGTTCCTTCCGGTGGTGGAGATAGAGGGTTCATTCACACCTTCCTCTCCCCCAAAGATAATTAAGAGGAAGAAGACAAAGTGGACTCGAGCTTTCTCCTTCACCTCTGCAGGGGTTCTGGGAAAGGATAGGACTGCTTCCATCTTGGCAAGTGACCAGGCCAAAATTGGCAGATCCGCTCTCGAGGCCCCCTCAGGAGGTAGTGGTGGGGGCAGACTAAGACCAAAGTTGCAAGTAAGCTGAGCTGAGCCATAATTACATGGGGGCCCCTCATTGAGAGACTACCTGGCATCTGTGAGCCTACTGGCTATAAACACTTTCTGGTTATTCATGCCACTGATGGCAGCTAGTTGGCCAAGGGCAACATGATCCATCAGAGGAGAGCATTAGCTAGCTTGATTGATATATAGCTGAAGCTGACCCGTTTCTCATACAGCAGCCTTGTGGCAAATGCTTCAGACTATTCTTTTTGAGGCAGCCATCAAAAACGGAGCCGCCCTCGGGCAGCTCCACCGAAAAAAATGGAGGTATCCCCCCCCCCCCCCTATGCTTGTGCAGGGGACCCTCCATATTCCTCTAACCGGAAAGGAGGCTTACTGCTCTCCTACGACTGCGGGTGTAGGGGACTCCCCTTACCCCCTTCTCTGGAGGTGCTTTCGAGTACCACCCTATTTCCAGTGGCAGTCCCTCCTTTTCTTTCTAAGGGGACTGCCAGGAAAGCCAGGAGGCAACCCATTGACGACCGCCCCTCATTGAAGCGGCTCGGTAGGGCCAACCCCCCTTAGGGGGGAGAGGGAAGCCAGGCCCCTTCAGTCGCTTACCTCAAAAGACCTGCTGGTGACTCTGCCAACGGGACCTGCGATGTCCTGGGAGGGGATGGCCAACTGGAGGCCCCTCCTTTGATAGACATGGTTCTAGAGGCAACCCAGCCTCAGATAGTAGGGCCTCCCATGGGGGGGAATCCGGGCTCGGCGCCAAGCACCAAACCCAAATCTGCCGCTATGCAAGGTCCTCCTAAAACAGCTGGGGTCTCTGAGGCAATACATGGAGGGGAGAGATCTCCTCCAACCGGTGACCCTGCGACCACCAGGACCTTCTCCATTTCGCAGAAGGACCTGGCTGAGGCCAGTTCATCTGGCCTGAGGGCTCCGGCCGGCAGGGGAGAAGCTGGTTCATTTCCCACCCTCCTCTCCTAAAAAGAAAAAGAACAGGAAAAAGACTCAGGGCTCCTCTCCATCCGTGGGGGCTGCAGGGACGTATGGGTCTGCTGCCACTTTGGCAAGCGACCAAGCCAAGATCGGCACATCCGGCCCGTCTTCTCCCCCGTGTGTGGAGCCTCTGACTATGACAGACCAAAAGTGCAGAGGGCGGAGCCTCGATAACATAGGGGTCCCTCATTCAGAGGTTACCTTGCCTTTTCGAGCCTGCTGGTTTCAAACGCTTCCTCGTTATTCGCTCCACTGATAGCACCATGTTGGCCAAGGGCAACATGATCCATCAGAGGAGAGGATTAGCTAGTGCAATTGGTAGAGAGCCGAAGGTGACCCGTTTCTCGGGTGGGAGCCTTCTGGCGAATGCGGCGAATCCCGCCGAGGCGGCCAAGATAAGTGCTCTTCGGACACTTGATGGTACCCTGGTGAGTGTGACGCCGCACTCTACCATGAACTATGTGAAGGAAGTAGTTTATGCAAGGGAACTCGTTGACTACTCAATAGAGGACATCACCTTAGAGCTGGCCGACCATGGGGCAGTCAAGGTCGAAAGTATGATGAGAAAACAGGGAG
Source organism: Ceratothoa steindachneri (assembly GCA_963969495.1). NCBI lineage: Eukaryota > Metazoa > Arthropoda > Malacostraca > Isopoda > Cymothoidae > Ceratothoa > Ceratothoa steindachneri. The sequence goes on from OZ018328.1 coordinate 108,827,268, forward strand.
GGGCCTCGAGACCCACCCCTACACTCTTGGTCATGTTCAAATGTGACAAGCTCCCTGAGTCGGTGCGTGCCGGTTGGTACCACTACCGCATTAAGGCATTCGTGCCACTGCCGCGGCGGTGCTATTACTGTCACCGTTTCGGCCATACAAATCGTTCTTGTAGACATGCAAAGTCGGGGTCACCCGAAGTTTGTGTAAATTTCTCCAAGGCCGCACACGATAAGTCCAAATCGTGTGTGGCCAAGTGTGTCAATTGCGGAGAGACGCACCCCGCTTCTTCGAAGCAATGTGGTGCATATCTCCTTGAGAAAGAAATCCTGGCCGTTCAGGCCCAGGATCGAATCTCATTCCGCGAGGCTAAGGACTTGGTCTTGGCGCGCCCGGCTCTGCCAGGGACGTCATATGCCTCAATAGTTAGAGAGACAGCCTCTGCTCCAGGACCATCCAGGCCAATGAGCACGGTTATTTCCGCGCCCATTTGGAGCCCTTCTGCAGGCTCTACTCAAACCGGGTAAGGGGCGCGGCGATTTGCCATCCTGGCCGCCGTGCTGACGGGATCCAGCGCTCTGTCCGGCCCTAGCTTAGCCACTCGTCCTTCCTTCAGATAGCCTGTATTTCTCCCCTACTTCGTCGCTTTTCATACAACCTCTCCCACAACTTTCAATGGCCAGCCTCTAATTTCACAGGGTAGATGCTGACCTTCTTCTCAAGCCAACCGTCCCGGATCGGAGCTGAGGGGGGAGGGGACAATGTTCCCTAACCCCTGAGCTCCAAGACGGGATGTTTTTTTTTTAACAACCTGCTTCTTCCCCACCCATACCTTCCTCACATCCCTTTTCCTCTCATCTTCACATTCTATCCATTTTTACGGCGCATCTAAGGTGGAGCTGCCATGCCCATGGACGGTCAGGCCACCAGGCGAGAGGGGTGGTCCCAAATGGCGGCGCCTGGCTCTGCCAGGCCTGTAAGCACCTCTTGCAGTGCGGGCAACTGCGAGAGGTGATGAGCGGTTGCATCCCGTAATAAAAAGAGGGTCACCATGCCCAATGATGAGTCCAACCCAAAAAACCCTTTAACTCCCCCTGTAGAAACGACGGAGCCGCTCTCGGGCAGCTCCACAGAAAAAATTGAGGTGTCCCCCCCCCCCTGTGCTTGCGCAGGGGACCCTCCATATCTCTTCAACCGGAGAGGAGGCTTACTCCTGTCCTTCGCTTACGGGTGTAGGGGACTCCCCCTCCCCCCTTCTCTGGAGGTGCTTTCGGGTACTTCCCTTTTTCCAGCGGTAGTCCCCTCTTATCTCTCCAAGGGGACTGCCAAGAAAGCGAGCAGGCAGCCCTTAGCCAGCCGCTCCCCATTGAAGCGAGCCCAATAGGGCGAACCCCCTTAGGGGGGAGAGGGAAGCCAGGACCATTCGGTCGCTTCCCTCAAAAGACCTGCTGGCAAGAATCTTGAACCTTGCTGGGGTCAAGGCCTGTGCCTCCCCACAAAAGACTGGTGACGCTGCCAAGGGGACCTGCGATGTCCTGGGAGGGGATGGCCAACTGGATGCCCCTCCTGTGATAGACATGGTCCTTGAGGAAACCCAGCCTCAGACGGTAGGGCTTTCCATGGGGGGAGAATCCGAGCTCTGTGCTAAGCACCGAACCCGAATCCGCCCCTATGCAAGGTCCTCCTCAAACGGCTGGGGATTCTGAGGCAGTACAGGGAGGGGAGGGATCTCCTCCAACCAGTGTCCCTGCGACCACGAGAACCTTCTCCTTTTCGGAGAAGGACCTGGCTGAGGCCGGTCCATATAGCCTAGGGGCTTCTACCGGCGGAGGTGAGAAGCGGGTTCATTCCCCGCCCTCCTCTCCAAAAAAGAAAAGGACTAAAAGGACGAAAAAGACTAAGAAGACTCGGGGCTCCTCTCCATCCGCGGGGGATGTGGGGACAGATGGGTCTGCTGCCACTTTGGCAAGCGACCAAGCCAAGACTGGCACATCCGGCTCCTCTGCCCCCCCGGTTGCGGAGCCCCTGACTAAGACCAAACGTGCACAGAGCGGAGCCTCGATGACATCGGGGCCCCTGATTCAGAGGTTACCTGGCGTTTTCAAGCCCGCTGGCTTCAAACGCTTCCTCGTTATTCGCTCTACTGATGGCACCATGTTGTCCAAGGGCAACATGATCCATCAGAGGAGAGGATTAGCTAGTGCAATTGGTAGAGAGCCGAACATGAACCGTTTCTCGGACGGGAGCCTTCTGGCGAATGCTGCGAATCCCTCCGAGGCTGCCAAGATAAGTGCTCTTCGGACACTTCATGGCACCCCGGTGAGTGTGACGCCGCACTCTACCATGAACTTTGTGAAAGGAGTAGTTTATGCGAGGGAACTCGTTGACTACTCCATTGAGGACATCACCCTAGAGCTGGCCGACCATGGGGCGGTCAAGGTCGAACGTGTGATGAGAAAACAGGGAGGGGCCTCGAGACCCACCCCTACACTCTTCGTCACGTTCGACTGTGACAAGCTCCCTGAGTCGGTGCGTGCCGGTTGGTACCGTTACCGCGTGAAGGCATTCGTGCCACTTCCGCGGCGGTGCTATTACTGCCACCACTTCGGCCATACAAATCGCTCATGTAGACGGGCAAAGTCGGGATCACCCGAAGTCTGTGTAAATTGCTCCAAGGTCGCACACGATAAGTCCAAATCGTGTGTGGCCAAGTGTGCCAATTGCGGAGAGCCGCACCCCGCTTCTTCGAAGCAATGTGGTGCATATCTTCTTGAGAAAGAAATCCTGGCCTTTCAGGCCCAGGATCGAATCTCATTCCGCCAGGCTAAGGACGTCCCGGCTCTGCCTGGGACGTCCTATGCCTCAATAGTTAGAAAGGCACCCTCTGCTCCTGGCCCATCCAGGCCAATAAGCACGGTTGTTTCCGCGCCCATTTGGAGCGTTTCTGTGGGCTCTACCCAACCTGCGCGCTTTCCTGGTAAAGCTGGCGGCAAAAAGGGTTCATACCCAGCCCCGGCTAAAACCAGGGCTTCCCCCTCTTTCCCCAGCGTGACCGTTTCCCGTAAGGCGAAACGGCCACGCGCCTCCACCGAGTCGTTAGACTCACAGGAGGCAACATCCCTGAAGATGGTTGCTAGGCCATCTTCTGGGGTTCCTAAAGCTGTCCCCCGAAAGGAGGACAGCAACATAGGAGCTTCTGCTCCTTCGCCCACGCCCCGAGGTAGAGCGAGTCGCTCGGAGACGGTGGTTCCTCGAAAAGAGGGCCCCCCGCCTCCGAAGCTGCAACGCCCGCCTAAGGTTTCCAGGCGGAGGGAGGAAAAGACTCGCATGGCGAGCCAAATAAGTCCTCGAAGGCGACAGCGCCTTCAGCGCTTTGTCCGGCCAACTGCGCCCGGGGTTCTGCCCCCGGGAAGCGTACAGCCATTCCCTTGAGGGTTTTCAGTTCGAGGACGGCCCCCGCGTCTCCTCCGAGCTAGGCCCGGAGGGCATATTCCTTCAATGGAATTGCCTGGACTCTGGGCTAACTGGGAGTAGCTGCTGAGGCTCGTCTCGTCCCGTTCCCCGTTAGCTATCTTTTTGCAGGAGACCATGCTAGGCGCGTGCCCCCTGCTCGTCCTTCCGGGGTATAAGGGTCTTGCGACCCCACCACTGCAGGATGGCCGGGCTGGGGGATGCACGGTTTACACCCGGCATGATGTCTCCGTTCTTCCTTTCTCTTTAGATAGCTCCCAATAGGCAGTGGCTGTGCAGCTGCATCTGGATAGGAGGTATACTATCATTTCTGCGTACATTCCACCGTCAGCTGACTTCGACGCGGGGGACTTCCGCCGCGTCGTGGCACGGTTGCCGAGGCCCTATCCCAGGGGACAAGTCCTTGCTGATCTGATCGAAGAGCTTGAGATGGGTGTCCTAAACGAGTATGAGTTTACACATCACTGTCCGAGAACCGCTTCATTTTCTTGCCTTGACCTATCTTTGTGCTCTTCGGATGCACAGCCTGATTTTGATTGGGGAGTGGTCGATGACGTCCATGGTAGTGATCACTTTTCCATTCAAATATCATTTTCAGGGCAACTGCCGCCTGAGAGCCCACCTCGGTGGTACTTGGCGCGGGCACGGTGGCACTTGGCACGGTGGCCTGCATTTCAGGAAATGACTGAATTCTCTATCTCGGTCAAGCAGTTTAGGTCGGTAGATGAGGCCGTTGAGTTCTTCTCCGGTAACCTCATCTCCGCGGGCTTGTCTACTATTCCTAGAACGTCTGGCCGTTATGCCTACATGCTCTATAAGCGCCGCAAGAACGATTTCACTGTCGCTGAATTTCGTCGGGCTAGGGCTAGGTTCCGTTATATTTCGATGCACGCCCGCCGCTCTTCTTGGCGGGCATATGTGTCTTCACTTAACGGGAAGACCCCTCTAGCAGAGGTGTGGAAGCGAGTCAAAAGGATTCGGGGGCAAGTTCTCGCAGGACCCCCCTCCCGTTCTCCAGGAGAATGGACCGCTATCTCGGACCCCGCGTCCGTGGCGCAATCCTTCGCGAACACTTTCTCCGCATTCTCTAGCCGGGATTCTTCTCCGCCAGCATTTAATGCACGTCGTGATGTCGTGGAAGGCCGCCGGCTGGACTTTTCCTCCAGAGGCGGAGAACCCTTCAACGACAAGTTTACTGTGAGTGAGTTGCGTTCCGCTCTCGCTTCGTGCGCGGACACCGCCCATGGTCCGGACGATGTCCCGTACGCCATGCTTCGACACCTGGGTGAGCGAGGCATGGCCTTTCTGTTAGATTTGTTCAACAGGATCTGGGTGGAGGGTCTCCTCCCAGATTCCTGGCTAATCGCTACTGTGCTCGCCTTTCGCAAACCGGGAACAGATCACTCTACTCCGGCCGGTTTCCGCCCAATCTCTCTAACCTCTTGCATGTGCAAGTTGATGGAGAAATTGGTAAACGTTAGATTAGCCTTTTTTTCTGGACATGGGAGGCCATCTGTCTTCTGAACAGTGCGGCTTCCGCAAGTTCCACTCCATGTCGGATGCTCTGCTCCGACTCGAAAATGCTGTCTGCCTGGCCTTCATTCGTAGACAGCACTAAGCCACGGTGTTTTTCGTTCTGGAGAAGGGCTATGATACCGCATGGCGATACGGTATTATGGATACTCTCCACACGATGGGTGTGAGGGGACGCCTCCCAATGTTTATATCCGAATTTTTGCGAGATCGTCGATTCCGCGTACGAGTAGGGGGAGCCCTCTCCTGCCCAAAGGAGCAGGAAGAGGGTGTCCCGCAGGGAAGTGTCCTCAGTGTCGCACTTTTTGCCCTGAGCATCAACGGCATCACCTCAGTGCTGCCGGAAGATGTTCTCGCTACGCTCTACGTAGATGACCTTTCGATCTCTTTTAGCGCCGCCCAGATGCCAACTTTGGAGTGTCTACCTCAACACGCATTGAACCGCGTCTCTCGCTATGCAAAAGCGCACAGGCTTCGGTTTTCTTTGGCCAAGACTAAGGTGGTGCACTTCTGCCGCCATCCACGGCTTCACCCCGACCCAGATTTGTTTCTTAATGGGGTGCGCCTGGATGTGGTTGAGTCGCACCGTTTCCTTGGTCTTGTATTCGACCGACGCCTCACCTGGGAGGCTCATATTCGCAGCCTTAGGGTCTCTTGTACCCGCGCCATGGACATTCTCCGTTCCGTGACGTTCAGCGCTTGGGGCGCTGATAGGGCTACTGCCTTACTTTTTTATCGATCCTTTGTTCGTTCGAAGCTCGACTACGGATGCGAGTTTTATGCATCCGCAGCCGAGCGTTTATTGCGGAAGGTGGATTCGATTCTCCACACCGGCCTTCGCCTTGCGACCGGTGCCTTCCGCACTTCCCCCATTGAGAGCCTGTTGGTCGATGCTGGGGAGATGCCACTCGCTCTGCGCCGTGTGCAGTGTATCACTCGACTGTACGCGCTCGCTCGGCGCCTCCCTCAGTCGCTAACAGCTCTCACTGCATCCGCAGCTGATCTCGATGGTGCCTATGCCGTCGAGAGACGCCAGTCATACCCTAAGCCTTTTGGGTTAGGGCCAGAAAACTCCTTCGAGAGGTAGATATCGCTCTCAGGCCGGTGGCGCCCCTGGTTTTGCCCAGGACGCCACCCTGGAGGGTACCACATTTGGCTATTTGTCGCCACGCCTCTGCTCCCAAATCTTGTACTGCCCTGGGAGTATTGCCTTCGATCTTTTTGGAGCACACATCGTGTCACGCTGGAACCGTGCCAGTGTATACGGATGGCTCCAAGTCCCAAGAGGGGGTCGGCTTCCACGCCGTATCCCCTCTGTTTGAAGTCAGCGGGGCTCTACCAGGCGCTGCGTCTGTCTTCACGGCTGAACCTTTTTCAATACACCACTCGGTACGGGAGATTACGCGACGTGCCCGGTTCGGAGACCGGATTGTGATCTATAGCGACTCACAAGGCGCCCTGAGTGCTCTCGGGGCATTGGAATCTCCGCATCCCCTGGTTCGCGATATCTGTGACGCCACGGTTTTGGCGAGCCGGGCAGATGTCGAGATTATCTTCTGCTGGGTTCCTGGACATGTAGGAATTGCGGGGAATGAGCGCGCCGATGAGGGCGCCAAAGAGTCCGCGGGGACTCTGCGGCCGGACCAGCGTTTCGCTCTTCCTCACACCGACTACATGGCAGGAATACGGGCAGCTCTTCGGACTGCTTGTCAACGAAGATGGGAGACGGTCGAAGGGAACTTAAAGTTGCGTGCCATTGCGCCGCGACTGTTCCCATGGACCTATCCCCCAATGCCGCGGCGGCTTCAGGTTGCTTTCTGTCGTCTTCGAATCGGACACACTCGTGTGACGCATCGCTACTTGATGGAGCGCTCGCATGCGCCCTATTGCAACGACTGCGTCGCCCCCCAGACTGTTCGGCATATTCTTGTCGAATGTCCCAGTGTGGGTGATCTTCGCGCACGATACCTGTCTCGGTACCGGGATGGGCAGGGTCGCTACTGCTTGTCCCTTGTACTCGGGACGAGTGCGTGCACCATGACTGGTGGACTTATTGACTTTTGGGGGGATGCCGGCCTTCTCCCTTTCATTTAACCCGGTTTTATTGTTGTTGTTTTTGTTATCGTTTTTGTTATTGCTTTGTTATTGTTATTTCTTTTTATTGTTTTTTCCTGTTGAATTTTTTTGAAGTAGCCTAGAACTAGGCTGTTTGTTTACGGCAACTTATGCCTAAGTCGGCAGTCGCCAGATAGCCCCTTAATCAAAAAAAAAAACAAAAAAAAATTCGGGGGGAGGCCAGCCTTCTCCCTTTTATTTAACTAGGTTTTGCTTTTGTTTTTGTTATTTTTTTCCTTGTAGGTCGCATGCTCCTGCGCAGGGGTGAGAGGGACCTCTCCTCCGATGCCGGAGATTGCTTCCTAATTGTTACGTTTTTCCCATTTTTATCATTGTAATGTTTTCATATTCTTATTTTAAAGTAGCCTAGTGCTAGGCTGTCAAGATTCCGGCGACTTATGCCCATGTGGGAAGTCACCAAATGGGGTCCTAAAAAAAAATAAATAATAATACGGTGACTAATGCCCAAGTAAGCAGTCGCCAGATGAGCTCTTAAAAAAAAAAAATCAATTCTAACATGCATTGAACTTTATCTTTTACTATCCCGAAGTATACCTGTTTCAGTTTTCCTTGGCCAAGACTAAGGTGGTGCACTTCTGATGCTATCCACGGCTCCACCCTGCCCCGGACATGTTTCTAAATGGGGTTCCTCTGGAAGTGGTGGATTTGCACCATTTCCATGGTTTTGTTTTGGGATGATGCCTCACCTGGGAGGCTTATATTCGTTGCCTTAGCATCACTTATACCTGCGGCATGGTCATTCTTCATTCCATGACATTCAGCACCTGTAGTGCCCATAATGGTCCTGCCTTACTTTTCAATCGATCCTTTGTTTCTTTGAAGCTCAACTACCCGTACCTTTGTACATTACCCATTGAATGCCTACTTGTTGATGCTGGGGAGATGCCACTTGTTCTCCCCGTAAGGGGCGCGGCGATTTGCCATCCTGGCCGCCGTGCTGACGGGATCCAGCGCCCCGTCCGGCCCCAGCTTAGCCTCTCTTCCTTCCTTCAGATAGCCTGTATTCCTATCCTACCTCGTCGCTTTTCATACAACCTCTCCCACAACTTTCTCTGGTCAGCCTCTAATTTCACAGGGTAGAAGCTGACCTTCTTCTCAGCCAATCGTCCCGGATCGGGGCTGAGGGGGGAGGGGACAATGTCCCCTAACCCCTGAGCTCCGGTCTGGGGTGGTTGGCTTTTAACAACCTGCTTCATCCCCACCCATACCTTCCTCACATCCCTTTTCCTCTCGTCTTCAAAATCTATCCGTTTTACGCCGTGTTCAAGGTGGAGTCGCCAGGCCACCAGGCGCGAGAGGTGGTCCCAAATGGCGGCGCCTGGCTCTGCCGGGCCTGTAAGCACCTCTTGCAGTGCGGGCTACTGCAAGAGGTGGTGAGCGATTGCGTCCCGTAAAACAAAGAGGGTCACCATGCCCAATGATGAACCAAAAAAACATCTCCCCTTAATTCCCCCTATAACAACAACGGAGCCGCCCTCGTGCAGCTCCACAGAAAAGATGGAGGTCCCCCCCCCTGTGCTTGCGCAGGGGACCCTCCATACCTCTTTAACCGGAGAGGAGGCTTACTCCTCTCCTACGCCTACGGGTGTAGGGGACTCCCCCTCACCCCCTTCTCTGGAGGTGCTTTCGGGCACCTCCCTATCTCCAGCGGCAGTCCCTCCTATGCTTTCTAAGGGGACTGCCAAGAAAGCCAGCAGGCAGCCCATTGCCGACCGCCCCTCGTACAAGCGGCTCGGTAGGGCAAACCCCCTTAGGGGGGAGAGGGAAGCCAGGCCCCTTCGGTCGCTTCCCTCAAAAGACCTGCTGGCAAAAATATTAAACCTTGCCGGGGTCAAGGCCTGTGCCTCCCCACTAAAGACTCATGACGCTGCCAAGGGGACCTGCGATGTCCTGGGAGGGGATGGCCAACTGGAGGCCCCTCCTGTGATAGACATGGTCCTTGAGGAAAACCAGCCTCAGACGGTAGGGCCTTCCATGGGGGGGAATCCGGGCTTGGCGCCAAGCACCGAACCCGAATCCGCCCCTATGCAAGGTCCTCATCAAACGGCTGTGGATTCTCAGGCAGGACAAGGAGGGGAGGGATCTCCTCCGGATGAATCCCCTGCGCCCACCGGGACCTTCTCCATTTCAGAGAAGGACCTGGCTGAGGCCGGTCCATCTGGCCTGGGGGCTTCTACCGGCGGGGGTGAGAAGCGGGTTCATTCCCCGCCCTCCTCTCCTAAAAAGAAGAAAAAGACAAGAAAGACGAAAAAGACTCGGGGCTCCTCTCCATCCGCGGGGGCTGCGGGGACGGAAGGGTCTACTGCCACTATGGTAGGCGACCAAGCCAATATCGGCAAATCCGGCCCCTCTACCCCCTCGTGTGCGGAGCTCCTGACCAAGACTAAGACGAAGAATGCACAGGGCGGAGCCTCGATGACATCGGGGCCCCTCATTCAGAGGTTACCTGGCGTTTTCGAGCCCGCTGGCTTCAAACGCTTCCTCGTTATTCGCTCCACTGATGGCACCATGTTGTCTAAGGGCAACATGATCCATCAGAGGAAAGGATTACCTAGTGCAATTGGTAGAGAGCCGAAGGTGACCCGTTTCTCGGACGGCAGCCTTCTGGCGAATGCGGCGAATCCCGCCGAGGCGACCAAGATAAGTGCTCTTCGGACACTTCATGGCACCCCGGTGAGTGTGACGCCGCACTCTACCATGAACTTTGTGAAAGGAGTAGTTTATGCGAGGGAACTCGTTGACTACTCCATTGAGGACATCACCCTAGAGCTGGCCGACCATGGGGCGGTCAAGGTCGAACCTGTGATGAGAAAACAGGGAGGGACATCGAGACCCACCCCTACACTCTTCGTCACGTTCGACTGTGACAAGCTCCCTGAGTCGGTGCGTGCCGGTTGGTACCGCTACCGCGTGAAGGCATTCGTGCCACTGCCGCGGCGGTGCTATTACTGTCACCGCTTCGGCCATACGAATCGCTCATGTAGACGTGCAAAGTCGGGGTCACCCGAAGTCTGTGTAAATTGCTCCAAGGTCGCACACGATAAGTCCAAATCGTGTGTGGCCAAGTGTGTCAATTGCGGAGAGCCGCACCCTGCTTCTTCGAAGCAATGTGGTGCATATCTTCTTGAGAAAGAAATCCTGGCCTTTCAGGCCCAGGATCGAATCTCATTCCGCGAGGCTAAGGACTTGGTCCTGGCGCGCCCAGCTCTGCCTGGGACTTCATATGCCTCAGTAGTTCGAAAGGCACCCTCTGCTCCTGGCCCATCCAGGCCAACGAGCACGGTTGTTTCCGCGCCCATTCGGAGCCCTTCTGCGGGCTCTACTACACCCGGGCGCTTCCCTGGTAGAGCTGGCGGCAAAAAGGGTTCACACCCAGCCCCGGCTAAAACCAGGGCTCCCCCCTCTTCCCCCAGTGTGACCGTTTCCCGTAAGGCGAAACGGCCACGCGCCTCCACCGAGTCGTTAGACTCACAGGAGGCAACACCCCTGAAGATGGTCGCTAGGCCATCTTCGGGGGTTCCTAAAGCTGTCCCCTGAAAGGAGGACAGCAACAAAGGAGCTTCGGCTCCTTCGCCCACGCCACGAGGTGGAGCGAGTGGCTCCGAGACGGTGGTTCCTCGAAAAGAGGGCCCCCCGCCTCCGAAGCCGCAGCGCCCGCCTAAGGTTTCGAGGCGGAGGGAGGAAAAGACTCGCATGGCGAGGTCAACCTCCCCCAATAAGTCCTCGAAGGCGACAGCGCCTCCAGCGCTTTGTCCGGCCAACAGCGCCCGGGGTTCTGCCCCCGAGAAGCGTACGGCCATTCCCGTGAGGGTCTTCAATTCGAGGATGGCCCCCGCGTCTCCTCCGAGCTAGGCCTGGAGGGCATATTCCTTCAATGGAATTGCCGTGGACTCCGGGCCAACTGGGAGGAGCTGCGGAGGCTCGCCTCGTCCCGTTCCCCGTTAGCTATTTTTTTGCAGGAGACCATGCTAGGCGCGTGCCCACTGCCTGCCCTCCCGGGGTATAAGGGTCTTGCAACCCCACCACCGCGGGACGGCCGGGCTGGGGGATGCGCAGTTTACACCCGGCATGATGTCTCCGTTCTTCCTTTCTCTTTAGATACCTCCTTACAGGCAGTGGCTGTGCAGCTGCACCTGGATAGGAGGTATACTATCATTTCTGCGTACATTCCACCGTCAGCTGACTTCGACGCGGGGGACTTCCGCCGCGTCGTGGCACGGTTGCCGAGGCCCTATCTCTTGCTTGGAGATCTGAACGGCAGGCATCCTCTCTGGGGAGATTACACCATAAATCCCAGGGGACAAGTCCTTGCCGATCTGATCGAAGAGCTTGAGATGGGTGTCCTAAACGTGGATGAGTTTACGCATCACTGTCCGAGAACCGCTTCATTTTCTTGCCTTGACCTATCTTTGTGCTCTTCGGATGCACAGCTTGATTTTGATTGGGGGGTGGTCGATGACCTCCATGGTAGTGATCACTTTCCCATTCAAATATCATTTTCAGGGCAACTGCCGCCTGAGAGACCACCTCGGTGGTGCTTGGCACGGGCGCGGTGGCCTGCATTTCAGGAAATGACTGAATTCTCTATCTCAGTCGAGGAGTTTAGGTCGGTAGATGAGGCCGTTGAGTTCTTCTCCGGCAACCTTATCGCCGTGGGCCTGACTACTATTCCTAGGACGTCTGGCTGTTTTGCACGCCGACCACTCCCATGGTGGTCGGCCGAGTGTGAGACGGCCCTCAAACAGAAGCGTTATGCCTACATGCGCTATAAGCGCCGCCCGAACGATTTCACTGTCGCTGAATTTCGTCGGGCTAGGGCTAGGTTCCGGTATATTTCGAAGCACGCCCGCCGCTCTTCTTGGCGGGCATACGTGTCTTCACTTAACGGGAAGACCCCTTTAGCTGAGGTGTGGAAGCGAGTCAAAAGGATTCGGGGCAAGTTCTCGCAGGACCCCCCTCCCGTTCTCCAGGAGAATGGGACCGCAATCTCGTACCCCGCGTCCGTGGCGGAATCCTTAGCGACCGCTTTCTCTGCATTCTCTAGTCGTGATGCTGCTCCGCCAGCATTCAATGCACGTCGTGATGTCGCGGAAGGCCGCCGGCTGGACTTTACCTCCAGAGGCGGAGAACCCTTCAACGACAAGTTTACTGTGAGTGAGTTGCGTTCCGCTCTCGCTTCGTGCGCGGACACCGCCCATGGTCCGGACGATGTCCCGTACGCCATGCTTCGACACCTGGGTGAGCGAGGCATGGCCTTTCTGTTAGATCTGTTCAACAGGATCTGGGTGGAAGGTCTTCTCCCAGACTCCTGGCGAATCGCTACTGTGCTCGCCTTTCGCAAGCCGGGGAGAGATCACTCTACTCCGACCGGTTTCCGCCCAATCTCTCTAACCTCTTGCGTGTGCAAGTTGATGGAGAAATTGGTAAATGTTAGATTAGCCCATTTCCTGGACAGCGGAGGCCATCTGTCTTCTGCACAGTGCGGCTTCCGTAAGTTTCACTCCACGTCGGATGCTCTGCTCCGACTGGAAAATGCCGTCTGCGAGGCTTTCCTTCGTAGACAGCACTACGCCACGGTGTTTTTTGATCTGGAGAAGGCCTATGATACCGCATGGCGATACGGTATCATGGAGACTCTCCACACGATGGGGGCGAGGGGACGCCTCCCAATGTTTATATCTGATTTTTTGCGAGATCGTCGATTCCGCGTACGGGTGGGGGGAGCCCTCTCTGCCCCAAAGGAGCAGGAAGAGGGTGTCCCGCAGGGAAGTGTCCTCAGTGTCACACTCTTTGCCCTGAGCATCAACGGCATCACCTCGGTGCTGCCAGAAGATGTTCTCGCTACGCTCTACGTGGACGACCTTTCGATCTCTTTTGGCGCGGCCCAGATGCCAACTCTGGAGCGTCGACTCCAACAGGCATTGAACCGCGTCTCTCGCTATGCCGAAGCGCACAGGTTTCGGTTTTCTTTGGCCAAGACTAAGGTGGTGCACTTCTGCCGCCATCCACGGCTTCACCCTGACCCAGATTTGTTTCTTAATGGGGAACGCCTGGATGTGGTTGAGTCGCACCGTTTCCTTGGTCTTGTATTCGACCGACGCCTCACCTGGGAGGCTCATATTCGCAGCCTTAGGGTCTCTTGTACCCGCGCCATGGACATTCTCCGTTCCGTGACGTTCAGCGCTTGGGGCGCTGATAGGGCTACCGCCTTACTTTTTTATCGATCCTTTGTTCGCTCGAAGCTCGACTACGGATGCGAGTTTTATGCATCCGCAGCCGAGCGTTTATTGCGGAAGGTGGATTCAATCCACCACACCGGCCTTCGCCTTGCGACCGGTGCCTTCCGCACTTCCCCCATTGAGAGCCTGTTGGTCGATGCTGGGGAGATGCCACTCGCTCTGCGCCGCGTGCAGTGCATCACTCGCCTGTATGCGCGAGCCCGGCGCCTCCCTCAGTCGCCAACAGCTCTCACTGCATCCGCAGCTGATCTCGATGGTGCCTATGCCGCCGAGAGACGCCAGTCATACCCTAAGCCCTTTGGGTTTAGGGCCAGGAAACTCCTTCGAGAGGTAGATATAGCTCTCGGGCCGGTGGCGCCCCTGGTTCTGCCCAGGACGCCACCCTGGAGGGTACCACATTTGGCTATTTGTCGCCACGCCTCTGCTCCCAAAGCTTGTACTGCGCCGGGAGTATTGCGTTCGACCTTTTTGGAGCACACATCGTGTCACGCTGGTACCGTGCCAGTGTATACGGATGGCTCCAAGTCCCAAGAGGGGGTCGGCTTCCACGCCGTATCCCCTCTGTTTGAAGTCAGCGGGGCTCTACCAGGCGCTGCGTCTGTCTTCACGGCCGAACCTTTTTCAATACACCACTCGGTACGGGAGATTACGCGACGTGCCCGGTTCGGAGACCGGATTGTGATCTATAGCGACTCACAAAGCGCCCTGAGTGCTCTCGGGGCATTGGAATCTCCGCATCCCCTGGTTCGCGATATCCGTGACGCCATGGTTTTGGCGAGCCGGGCAGATGTCGAGATTATCTTCTGCTGGGTTCCTGGACATGTAGGAATTGCGAGGAATGAGCGCGCCGATGAGGGCGCCAAAGAGTCCGCGACCGGACCAGCGTTTCGCTCTTCCTCACACCGACTACATGGCAGGAATACGGGCAGCTCTTCGGACTGCTTGGCACTGAAGATGGGAGACGGTCGAGGGGAACTTAAATTTGCGTGCCATTGCGCCGCGACTGTTCCCATGGACCTATCCCCCAATGCCGCGGCGGCTTCAGGTTGCTTTCTGTCGTCTCCGAATCGGACACACTCGTGTGACGCATCGCTATCTGATGGAGCGCTCGCCTGCGCCCTATTGCAACGACTGCGTCGTCCCCCAGACTGTTCGGCACATTCTTGTCGAATGTCCCAGTCTGGGTGATCTTCGCGCACGATACCTGTCCCAGTACCGGGATGGGCGGGGTCGCTACTGCCTGTCCCTTGTGCTCGGGACAGATTCGAGCACACTGACTTGTGGACTTGTTGACTTCTTGGGGGAGGCCGGTCTTCTCCCTATTATTTAAGCAAGGTTTGTTTTGTTTTTTTTTTTTTGTTTTTTTTTTTTGTTTTTTTTTTTCTTTAGTTGCACGCTCCTGCGCCGGGGGGACCTCTCCCCGACGCACCAGCTTGCTTCCTTTCCCCCTTTTGGGGTGTTTTTTTTTTTTTTCTCTCTTTAATTTCATTTTAAAGTAGCCTAGAACTAGGCCAGTTTTAATACGGCGACTAATGCCCAAGTAGGCAGTCGCCAGATAAGCTCTTAAAAAAAAAAAAAAAAAAAAAAAATGCCACTTGTTCTGTTCAGTGCACTATTCACCTGTATGCTTGAGCCCAGCTCCTCTATTAATTGCCAACAGCACTTACTGCATCTGCAGCTGATTTTGATGATGCCTATGCCGCTGAAAGTCCCCGGTCATACTCTAGCTTTTAGGTCAGTGGCGCCTCTGGTTCTGCCCAAGATGCCACCCTGGAGGGTACCACCTTTGACTATTTGTTGCCACGCCTCTGCTCCCAAAGCTTCTACAATGCCAGGAGTATTGCGTTTTGCCTTTTTTAGTTTCATGTTTTAATGTGTCAGTGTATATGGATGGCTCCAAGTCCCAGGATTCAGGGGGGGGATGCTCTGCCAGGCACTCCATCTGTCTTCATGGCCAAGTTGGTTGCTATACACTGCTCTGCACCAGATATAACGCATCGCGCCTTGTTGGGACACTGGATTGTGATCTATAGCGACTGACAAAGTGCCCTTACTTCTCTTGGGAATTGGAATCTTTACATCTCTTGGTTCTGTGATGTTACGGTGTTTCCATGACCCAGATGAATTTTGAGATTATCCTTGTGGAAATTGCAGGAAATTTGCATGGCCATTAAGGCACTAAAGAATCTGCGAGTACTGGGTGACCAGATCAGTGTTTAGCTCTTCCTCACACTGATTACATGGCAGGAATCCTGGTTGCTTGGCAAGAAGATTGTAGACAGTCAAGGGGAACCTAAAGTTGGGTGTCATTGTGCCGTGACTGTTCCCATGAACCTAGCCCCCAATGCTACCAGAGTTTCAAGTAGCTTTCTGTCATCTCCGAATTGTTTCCACTCGCAGGATTCATTGGCAATTGATGGAACACTCACCTGTATTTTATTGCGATGGCTGCATTCTTGTTGAATGTCCCAGTCTGGATGATCTTTGCGCATGTTTCCTGTTTTAGTATTGGAAGGGTGGTTGCTACCACTTGTCCTTTGTACTTGGGTGAGGTTTATCCACACAGACTTGTGGACTATGACTTTTTGGAGCAGGCTGGCCTCCATTTTATTTGACTCTCTTTGTTCTATGTTGCATTGTTCTACACCGGGATGAGACAGGCCTCCCCCTTATGCCGGAGCGTACTTCCTGCATGTTGCCTTTTGCTTATCTTGATGATTTTTTGCTCTTAGCCTTTGTTTATGTTTTTATCTTTATTCATTTTTCACTTGTGTTTTAATCTAGCCTAGTATTAGACTAGTGTGATTACAGAAACTTTGGCTATAATAGGCAGTTGCCAGATGGGCTCTTAAAATTAAAAACAAATCGTGTTCATATGAGAATTATGGGAAATCAGGGCGCCAAAGAGTCTGTCGAGACTTGGCGACCAGACCAGCATTTGGCTCTTCCTCACCCCAATTACGTGGCAGGAATCAGGGCAGCCCTCTCAGCTGCTTGGCAAAGGAGATGGGAGATGGCTGTGGTAAACTTAAAGTTGTGTACCATTATCTCACAACTGTTTCTATGGACCTACCCCACAATGCCATAACAGTTTCAAGTCGCTCCCTGTCATCTTTAAATTTGGCACACTCACAGGATGCACTGCAATTTGATGGAGCTCTTGCCTTCACTTTAGTGTGATAACTGTGTTGTCCCCCTGATTGTTTGGCACATTCTTATTGAATGTCCCAGTCTGGGTGATCTTCATGCACGTTACTTGTCTCGCTACTGGAAGAGCGGAGTTGTTACTGCATGTCCGACACCAACATCTGCTTCCTTCTTGTTTTATTGTTTGTTTTTTGCCTTTAGATTTTTTATTTTTGTCTATTTAGTTTTGTTTTGGTAATTTTAAGTAGACTAGCATGTGGTTAAATTTTTATTTCACCAAAATATGTTCTGAAGGCAGTTAGCAGATTGGCATGTAAAAAGAAAAATTAATTATGCCGATTTATACCATTGTAGGCAGTCGCTAGATGGGTATTGAAAAAGTTAAATTTCCCAGTCTGAGTCATTTTCACATACATTACCTGTCCCGTTACCAGGACATGCAGGGTTGCTACCATTTGTCCCTTGTACTTGGGATAGGTTTGTGCACACAGACTTCTGGACAATCTGACTTTTTGGATGAGGCTGGCCTCCTCCATTTTATTTGACACTCTTTAGTGATGGTTGCTTGTCTTTTTTTGTGTAAAAAATCTAACCTAGCATTAGGCTGTGAGATGATTATGCAATTCTTTTTCACACCAACTACATGTCAGGAATCAGGATAGCCCTCCAACCTGCTTGACAAAGAAGATGGGAGACTGCTGAGGGAAACTTAAAGTTGCATGCTACACCCCAATGTTACAATGGCTTCAGGTCACTTTCTCCCACCTTCGTATTGGGCACACTCGCGGTACTTGTCGCCATTTGAATGAGCGCTTCCCTGCATTTTACTTTAATGGCTAACTTTTCTCCTAGACTGTCCACACATTCTTGTTGCATGGCCCAGTCTGGGTGAACTTTGCGCATGCCACCTGTCTCAGTACTGAGATGAGGTTTGGTCACTATTTCTTGATCCTTGTGCTTGGGCAGATTCCTGCACACAGACTTGTGGACTCATGGACTTTCTATAGAAAGTTAGCCTCTATTTTATTTGCTTCACCTTAGTGTTGGTTATGTGCTCCTGTGCCAGGGGGATTAGCAGTCCTCCTCCTTCTTGGGAAAGACACTGGGGTTACAAAAAGAGGTTTTTATTTCTCAAGAACCATGCCAAGCCAACTCCACCCAAGCAGACATTAGCCCTCCTCGACTATGGCTTGTATGCAACTTGGAAGCTGATGTACAAGGGGAATTCATTGATGCACATCTATGACAAGGGTTGCTTTCTTAGACTGTCAAACCATCAATATCTGGAACAGAAATGAAAATTTTTGGTTTTTAGCACAAAGGTTCAGTCATCATGACAATGCTATAAGCAATTCCCTCAGACCCCTTGGAGCTGAGTAAAAAATTAGGAGGTATTATTTTGGATTGCCCCTCGTATGTGGCCAAACTCAATGAATGCTCTTCCATTGACTTAATCCCTAGATAAGTCTCTGTCAGGTATTTGTACAGCTTTGGGTTTTGGTTGTTATTCTATCCTTTTTTTCAGGATATGCACTGAAGGAACTGAATAAGTCTTTGAAGAACAAAGTATCCTCTATATTTTTAAGAGATTAACTGTTGTAAGATTTTAAATTTGAGGAAAGAAAGAAAACTGATCTCAACAATAAGGACATTTTCACTCATAGGAGAAATGGTCTTAATTGTGATAAAGATAATGATAGTAGTTGTGTAATGCTTGTGCATAGCATTTTCTCAGCAATATTGGCACTATTGTTTTTTCTGCACTTATATCCTTCCAGCTAACTTTATTCCTAGTTACTATCATGATATGACCTATGGAACTCTTATTTATAGTTGGCAGATCAACTCAACAATGAAGAAGGAACTTGGCTGCTATTGGCTCAGAGATATGAGGAAATGTCTACTGGTGTAGATGAAGAGAATAGTCTTCATCTTGACAACCTCATAGGGTTAGATACATTCAGCAAGGCAGTTACTAATTGTGCTTCCTCACTCAGGAAACTCCTTCCTATTCTTTCTGAGAAGTAAGCAATTCATTTGTCATTTAAACCACTTGTTTTCAATTTTCCCTCTAGGGTGCTAAAGCAGCAGCTCCCGGTCATTAATAGTTAATTTTACCTTGGGCATAAAACTTTATAGCTATTTGTACTGAATGAATTATAGGGTTAGGAAGTGTTAGTAGATCTTGAAATTTTTATTACAAGTTTATAAGATATTTCACTCATCATTTCCTGAGTACTAATTCCTAACTGTGTAGATATGCATCAAGATGGAAACAAAAGTATGGAAGGTAGATACAATCAGGAAAGTACCTTTCGCCTCCCAGTGATAATATTTTCCACTCAAAAGCTTCATTGGTGCTGGCTTCCAGGGTTATTCTCTCATGTCATAAATTTAGCCCCTAAGCCACAGGGCTCTATATACATGCCTATAATTATTTTACAAATACTTTACTTATTGAAATTAATCTTGTGTTTATGGGAACTTTACCCCCGTAAGGGGTGCGGCGATTTGCCATCCTGGCCGCCGTGCTGACAGGATCCAGCACTCTGTCCGGCGCCAGCTTAGCCTCTCTTCCTTCCTTAAGAGAGCCTGTATTTCTCCTCTACTTCATCGCTTTTCATACAACCTCTCCCACAACTTTCTCTGGTCCACCTCTAATTTCACAGGGTAGATACTGACCTTCTTCTCAGCCAACCGTCCCGGATCGGGGCTGAGGGGGGAGGGGACAATGTTCCCTAACCACTGAGCTCTGGTTCGGGATGTTTTTTTTTTTAACAACCTGCTTCATCCCGACCCATACCTTCCTCACATCCCTTTTCCTTTGCTCTTCACACTCTATATCAATTTTACACCACATTTAAGGTGGAGCCACCATGCCGATGGACTGCCAGGCCACCAAGCAGGAGGGGTGATCCTGAATGGCGGCACCTGGCTCTGCCAGGCCTGTAAGCACCTCTTGCAGTGCGGGCAACTCCGACAGGTGATGAGCTATTGCTTCCCGTGAAAAAAAATAGGGTCACCATGCCCATGTATGAACAAGCAAAAAACCCCAACCCTCAACTTTCCCTGTTCCATCGACGGAGCCGCCCTCGGGCTGCTCCACAAAAAAAAAAATGATGGTTCCCCCTCCCTTTGCTTGTGCAGGGGACCCTCCATATTTCTTTAACCGGAGAGGAGGCTTACTCCTCTACTAAGCCTACAGGGGTAGGGAACTCTCCGTCACCCCCTTCTCTGGAGGTGCTTTCGAGCATCCCCCTGCTTCCAGTGGCAGTCCCTTTTCTTTCCAAGGGGACTGCCAAGAAAGCCAGCAGGTAGCCCATAGCCAACCGCTCCCCATTGAAGCAGCGCGGTAGGGCAAACCCCCTTAGGGAGGAGTGGGAAGCCAGGCCCCTTCGGGCGCTTCCCTCAAAAGACCTGCTGGCATGAATATTAAACCTTGCCGGGGTCAAGGCCTGTGCCTCCCCACACAAGAGACCCCTCCTGTGATAGACATGGTCCTTGAGGAGACCCAGCCTCAGACGGTAGGGCCCCTATTCAAGGTCCTCCTAAAATGGCTGGGGTCTCCGAGGAAGTACAGGGAGGGAAGGGATCTCCTCCAACCAGTGTCCCTGCGACCACCAGGACCTTCTCCATTTCGGAGAATGACCTGGCTGAGGCCAGTCCATCTGGCCTAGGGGCTACTGCCGGCGGAGGTGAGAAGCGGGTTCATTTCCCACCCTCCTCTCGTAAAAAGAAGAAGAAAAAGACTAAAAAGACTCGGGGCTCCTCTCCATCCGCGGGGGCTGTGGATGGAGCCCCCGGCTTCAAATTCTTTCTCGTTATTTGCTCCACTGATGGCACCATGTTGGCCAAGGGCAACATGATCCATCAGAGGAGAGGATTAACTAGTTCAATTGGTAGAGAGCCGAAGGTGACCCGTTTCTCGGACGGGAGCCTTTTGGCGAATCCCACCGAGGCGGCCAAGATAAGTCCTCCTCGGACACTTCATTGCACCCCGGTGAGTGTGACGCCTCGTTGACAACTACATAGAGGACATCACCTTAGAACTGGCCGACCATCGGGCGGTCAAGGTCGAACGTGTGATGAGAAAACAGGGAGAGGCCTCGAGACTCATCCCTACACTCTTCATCACATTCGACAGTGAAAAGCTCCATGAGTCAGTGCGTGTCGGTTGCTACCGCTACCGTGTGAAGGCATTCGTGCCACCTCGGTGGCGGTGCTATTACTGTCACCGCTTCGGCCATACGAATCGTTCTTGTAGACGTGCAAATTTGGGGTCACCCGAAATCTTTGTAAATTGTTCCAAAGCCGCACACGATAAGTCTAAATCGTGTCTGGCCAAGTGTGTCAATTGCAGAGAGCCGCACCCGGCTTTTCGAAGCAATGTAGTGCATATCTCCTTGAGAAAGAAATCCTGGCCGTTCAGGCCCAGGATCGACTCTCATTCCGCGAGGCTAAGGACTTGGTCCTGGCGCGCCCGGCTCTGCCTGGGATGTTATATGCCTCAATAGTTAGAAAGGCACCCTCTACTCCAGGACCATCCAGGCCAACGAGCACGGTTGTTTCCGCACCCATTCGGAGCCCTTCTGCGGGCTCTACTCAACCCGGGCGCTTCCCTGGTAAAGGGTTCATACCCAGCCCCAGCTAAAACCAGGGCTTGCCCTGTTCCCCAGCGTGACCGTTTCCCGTAAGGCGAAACGGCCACGCGCCTCCACCGAGTCGTTAGACTCACAGGAGGCAACACCCCTGAAGTTGGTCGCCAGGCCATTTATGCACTGAAGGAGCTGAATAAGTCTTTGACAGCAACAAAGGAGCTTCGGCTCATTCGCCCACCACTAGTGGTGGGCTGGCTGGCTCGGAGACAGTGGTTCCTCGAAAAGAGGGCCCCCCGCCTCCGAAGCCGCAACGCCCGCCTAAGGTTTCGAGGCGGAGGGAGGAAAAGACTCGCTTGGCGAGGCAAACCTCCACCAATAAGTCCTCGAAGGCTACAGCGCTTTATCCGGCCAACAGCGCCCGGTTCTGCATCCGGGAAGCGTACGGACATTCCCGTGAGGGTCTTCTGTTCGAGGAAGGCCCCCGCGTCTCCTCCGAGCTAGGCCTTTAGGGCATATTCCTTCAATGGAATTGCCATGAACTCCGTGCCAACTGGGAGGAGCTGCGGAGGCTCGTCTCGTCCCGTTCTCCGTTAGCTATTTTCCTGCAGGAGACAATGCTAGGCGGGCGCCCCCTGCCCGCCCTTCCGGGGTATAAGGGTCTTGCGACCCCACCACCGCGCGATGGCTGGGCTGGGGGATGCGCGGTTTACACCTGGCATGATGTCTCCGTTCTTCCTTTCTCTTTAGATACCTCCTTTCAGGCAGTGGCTGTGCAGCTGCACCTGGATAGGAGGTATACTATCACTTGTGCGTACATTTTACCGTCAGCTGAATATGACGCGGGGGACTTCCGCCGCATCGTGGCACGGTTGCCAAGGCCCTTTCTCTTGCTGGGAGATCTGTACGGCAGGCATCCTCTCTGGGGAGATTACTCAATAAATCCCAGGGGACAAGTCCTTGCCGATCTGATCGAAGAGCTTGAGATGGGTGTCCTAAACGTGGATGAGTTTACGCATCACTGCCCGAGAACCGCTTCATTTTCTTGCCTTGATCTATCTTTTTGCTCTTCGGATGCACAGCCGGATTTTGATTGGGGGCTGGTCGATGACGTCCACGGTAGCGATCACTTTCCCATTCAAATATCATTCTCAGGACAACTGCCGCCTGAGAGCCCACCTCGGTGGTACTTGGCGCGGGCGCGGTGGCGTGCATTTCAGGAAATGACTGAATTATCTATCTCAGTCGAGGAGTTTAGGTCGGTAGATAAGGCCGTTGAGTTCTACTCTAACCTCATCGCCGCGGGCCTGACTACTATTCTAGAACGTCTGGCCGTTTTGCACGCTGATCACTCCCATGGTGGTCGGCCGAGTGTGAGACGGCCATCAAACAGAAACGTTATGCCTACATGCGCTATAAGAGCCGCCCGAACGATTTCACTGTCGCTGAATTTCGTCGGGCTAGGGCTAGGTTTCGGTATATTTCGAAGCACGCCCGCCGCTCTTCTTGGCGGGCATACGTGTCTTCACTTAACGGGAAAGACCCCTTTAGCAGAGGTGTGGAAACGAGTCAAAAGGATTCGGGGCAAGTTCTCGCAGGACCCCCCTCCCGTTCTCCAGGAGAATGGGGCCGCAAATCGGACCCCGCGTCCGTGGCGGAATCCTTCGCGCTTGCTTTTCCCGCATTCTCTAGCCGTGATGCTGCTCCGCCAGCATTCTATGCACGTCGTCATGTCGCGGAAGGCCGCCGACTGGTCTTTACCTCCAGAGGCGGAGAACCCTTCAACGACAGGTTTACTGAGAGTGAGTTGCGTTCAGCTCTTGCTTCGTACGCTGACACCCCATTGCCCGGACGATGTCCCGTACGCCATGCTTCGACACCTGAGTGAGCGAGGCATGGCCTTTCTGTTAGATTTGTTGAACAGGATCTGGGTGGAGTGTCTTCTCCCAGATTCCTGGCGAATCGCTACTGTGCTCGCCTTTCGCAAACCGGGGAGAGATCACTCTACTCCGCCAGGTTTCCGCCCAATCTCTCTAACCTCTTGCATGTGCAAGTTGATGGAGAAGTTGGTAAATGTTGGATTAGCCTTTTTCCTGAACAGCGGAGGCCATCTGTCTTCCGCACAGTGCTGCTTCCGCAAGTTCCACTCCACGTCGGATGGTCTGTCCGCCTGGAAAATTGCGTCTTCGAGGCTTGTAGACAGCACTACGCCACGGTGTTACGATATCATGGAGACTCTCCACACGATGGTTGTGAGGGGACGCCTCCCAATGTTTATATCTGAATTTTTGCGAGATCGTCGATTCCGCGTACGAGTGGGGGTGAGCCCTCTCCTGCCCAAAGGAGCAGGAAGAGGGTGTCCCGCAGGGAAGTGTCCTCAGTGTCGCACTCTTTGCCCTGAGCATCAACGGCATCACCTCGGTGCTGCCGGAAGATGTTCTCGCTACGCTCTACGTGGACGACCTTTCGATCTCTTTTGGCGTGGCTCAGATTCCAACTCTGGAGCGTCGACTTCAACAGGCATTGAACCGCGTCTCTCGCTATGCCGAAGCGCACAAGTTTCGGTTTTCTTTGGCCAAGACTAAGGTGGTGCACTTAGGCCGCCATCCACCGCTTCACCTCGACCCAGATTTGCTTCTTAATGGGGTGCGCCTGGGTGTGTTGAATAGCACCGTTTCCTTGGTCTTGTATTCGACCGACGTCTCACCTGGGAGGCTCATATTCGCAGCCTTAGGGTCTCTTGTACCCGCGCATGGATATTCTCCGTTCCGTGACGTTCGAAGCTCGACTACGGATGCGAGTTTTATGCATCCGCAGGCGAGCATTTATTGCGGAAGGTCTTGATCCACCACACCGGCTTTCGCGCCTGTTGGTCGATCCTGGGGAGATGCCGCTCGCTCTGCGCCGCGTGCAGTGGATCACTCGCCTGTACGCGCGAGCCCGGCGCCTCCCTCAGTCGCCAACAGCTCTCACTGCATCCGCAGCTGATCTCGACGGTGCCTATGCCGTCGAGAGACGGCACTCATACCCTAAGCCCTTTGGGTTTAGGGCCAGGAAACTCCTTCGAGAGCTAGATATAGCTCGGGCTGGTTCTGCCCAGGACGGCACCCTGGAGGGTACCACATTTGGCTATTTGTTGCCACGCCTCTGTTCCCAAAGCTTGTACGGCGCCTGGAGTATTGCGTTCGACCTTTTTGGAGCACACATCGTGTCACGCTTGAACCATGCCAGTGTATACGGATGGCTCCAAGTCCCAAGAGGGGGTCGGCTTCCACGCCATGTCCCCTCTGTTTGAAGACAGTGGGGCTCTGCCAGGCGCTGTGTCTGTCTTCACGGCCGAACCTTTTTCAATACACCACTCGGTACGGGAGATTTCGCGACGTGCCCTGTTCGGAGACCGGATTGTGATCTATAGCGACTCACAAAGCGCCCTGAGTGCTCTCGGGGCATTGGAATCTCCGCATCCCCTGGTTTACGATATCCGTGACGCCACGATTTTGGCGAGCCGGGCGGATGTCGAGATTATCTTCTGCTGGGTTCCTGGACATGTAGTAATTGCGTGGAATGAGCGCGCTGTTTTGGACGTCAAAGCGTCCGCGAGGACTCTGCGACCGGACCAGCGTTTCGCTCTTCCTCACACAGACTACATGGCAGGAATAGGGCAGCTCTTCGGACTGCTTGGCCATGAAAGGGGAGACGGTCGAAGGGAACTTAAAGTTGCATGCCATTGCGCCGCGACTGTTTCCATGGACCTATCCCCCAATTCTGCGACGGTTTCAGGTCGCTTTCTGTCGTTTCCGAATCGGACACACCCGTGTGACGCATCGCTATTTGATGGAGCGCTCGCCTGCGCCCTATTGTGAGGACTGCGTCGTCCCTCAGACTGTTTGGCACATTTTTGTTGAATGTTCAGTCTGGGTGATCTTTGTGCATGTTACCTGTCCCGGTACCGGGATGGGCGTGGTCGCTACGCCTGTCCCTTGTACTTGGGACGAGTTTGTGCACATTGACTTGTGACTTGACTTTTTTGGGGAAGTTGGACTTCTCCTCTTTATTTAAGTAGGTTCTAATTTTTTGTTATTGTTTTCTTTGTAGGTTACACACTCATGCATCGGGGTGAGGGTGACCTCCCCCTGACGCCGGAGATTGCTTCCTAATTGTTAAGTTTTTTCCATTTCTATCATTGTTATGTTTTTATATTCTTATTTTAAAGCAGCCTAGCTCTAAGCTGTCGTGTTTCTGGTGACTTATGCCCAAGTGGGCAATCGCCAAATGGGCTCAAAAAAAGGAAAAAAGGGAACTTTAAGTAATGATTTTTTTACTATATTTATGATCATTAACTTTATGACTAAATCTGTGGCAACATGTGCTGTAAAAGGTTATAACTACAGATAAAGATTTCTGGTCTTGAAAGCCGTGCACCTGAAAGGTTTTGTTCTTGTAACTGCAGTATGCAATGATGGTAATGGTTGAAGTTCAGATCTATGTTGTTTAGGTGTATAAATAATTTGGTAGGGGCTATACCACTAATCTGCCCTAGTTTTGAGTGCTTTTATTTGACTGGGGACTTACTGTTTAATGTGTGTATCCATAGTTCATTACAGCTGCTGTGAAGTCAACCTGAATCAGGATTTATCTGGTGACTAACCACACATGCTGTGGCTTAACTTCACTCTGATAGGCCAGAGGTTATAATGTATATACCCAGTAATGATGAACATGAGGCTGGAAAGGACTAGTGATAGAAGGAATTGTGAAGTGCATCAGTTGATGGTTGTATAAAAGATAAATGGATGAATAGGTGATAGGAGGAGAGAAGGATAAGTGAATGGAATCAAAATGGACAAAGAGTGGTAGGGCTCTCTTCTCAAAGAAATGTCTGTGGTAAATGGATTCAACACATCGATATGTGAAAATAAATATTGGCTGGGGAAAGGGAAAAGAAAAGGTATAACACAATTGATCTGTTCTTAATAACAAAGAATTTACTGTTGTATGTATATGATATGAAAGCTGTAACAGGTGTGAGTAATGGATTCTCCAACCACATGGCCTCATAAGGGGCAAGACTTGGCACCTCGTCCAGCTCCAGCTTAGCCCCTTCTCCTTTTTAACAGCGTGTTTTTTTTTCCTATTTCCTCACTTTCCCTGCAACCTCTCCCACAACTCGCTCGGGGGCGGGGGGGGACAAGTTCCCACACCCCTGAGCTCTGGTCAGTGGGGGGGGGGGAGTAATAACCTGCTTCATCCCACTCACACCTTCCTCATATACCCTTTCTTTCTCCTTTCACTATCAATTTTTGGCCTTGCCTGATGTGAAGCCACCATGCCGATGGGTTGCCAGGTCACTAGGCAGGAGGAGTGGCCTCAAATGGGGGCAGCTGGTTTTGCCAGTCCAGTGTTCACCCCTTGTGGAGTGGGCTACTCTGTGGGGTGATAAGCATTTGTATCCTATAAAAACTATAGGGTCACCATGCCGGATGATGAGATATTAAAAAAAAAAATCCACTTCCCTAGTCATATCGTCGGAGCCGCTCTTGGCCAGCTCCACCGGAAAAATGGGGCCTTCCCCTCCCCTTGTGCTTGCTCAGGGCACCCTCCAAATTTCTTCTACCAGAGAGAAGGCTTACTCCTCTCTCCTGCTTATGGATGCTTGGGACTCCCCCTTCTTTGGAGTTGCCCTTGAGCATCTCCCTCTAACATCCTGCACTCGTTCGTTCAGAGTGGTCCAGTCGAAGATGACAAAAGGTTCCTCGAATGGGATCTGTGATGTCTTGTTTGGGGATGGCCACATGGAGCCTCCCCCCCCCCCCTGAGATGGACATGGTCCTGAAGGGGCATACTACGTGAAGTGTACACACCCTCCTGACACCTTGGTAACAGAATCGCAGAAAATTTACATCATTTGTTGGTTATGATGAATAAAGTTCACATACTAAGTATGAGGCCTATCTGGTCATTGTGGTATTATTTATGGCCAGATCAATTTTTGGTCAAACTGATTGACCCAAAACCTTTGAGAGGTCATAACTTTGGCCAGAATTAACCACTCTGAACGATTTTAGTACAACAATGTTCAGGAGAAAGAGATATTTCAAATGAGTGGAAGAGCAATGTTTCTATGACAATTTTTGACATGATGACTTTTTTGTGAACTCTTTGACCTTTGACCCCGGCCAAAGTGCAACTCAGATCATCCAAATTTTTTTTCTAAAGTTACCTCATTCTATCCTCCATAGCTCCAGAAAAAAATAAAAATGGGATCTCCATGGGTTTGGAATCTATGGGCAATTATGTGACACTGGGTATACCTACTAAAAGTATTATTGACCCTGAAATTATGGTGATATCACATACCTACGTAAGTCCTAACCGTGACATGGCCTATATACCTCTTATTTAATCTTTTTGAATCAATAAATAATACATCACTGCCTATATACACCTTATATACCTTATATAGGTAATCTTGCCAAATCAATGTAACATGAAAAGCATTCTTTAACTGCCTTTCATTAATCCTTAACTAATGAATGTATATTTTTTAGATACCAATGTCATTTATGTCTTCAATATATAAATTAAAATAATTTCAAGATATCTTCTAAACTACCTACTTAATATTAATTGTGAGATTATCTGCAGATCCTAAAATAATTTACAGGTGTGTAATTTTGTTATTTATTTTTGATAATTTTGAAATACGTAATGATTTTTATACAGCTACCTACCTACCAAATTATTATATTATGAAAAAGAGAAAAATGATTTATTACTTATTAGGCATCTAATATGAACACCCATTAATTAATAGTGACTTTTGATTGATCACATATGTTTACTATGTCAAGCTATTTCAAATGAGAGAAGGCAATTTTCACCAAATCGTTTAATTTGATAAAAACTGAATGTACCTACAGAATATAGGTAGCTATACCCTCCAAAAATAGGTATGGAAGAAAGATTAAACTAAGAGTGTGATAAACCTATTCTCAGCAAGGCATTATGATGTAGCCATTAGCTAACTTAATAGCTATTAGGGTTGAAGCGCTGGACTGAGAAAACATGAAAATAATTAAAAATAATGTTTATCATTGAATAGGTACCTACTGTTTTCTTGTGTTTTGTCCATTTCTCTGCGAATTTATGAAGAATCAAATCTTAAAAAGCGCTAATGGAAATGTTTGTTAGTTATAAGCCAGTCTACCAACCTACAGCCCTTTGCACCTAAACTTTGACCTATTTCTACTAAGATATAATACTTGATGATTATTATGCACTTCTTTCTTTGCTTACCAATTTTTTTGGACAATGCAAGGATTGAAGCAGCTATATTGATATTGTATATTGGCAATTTTAAATATAATTGCTTCAATCATTTATATAGGTGTTTATTTTAATTAATTTATTGTATATTGTTTATAAACAGTAATTTACTATCTGGATCTTTTTCAGGCTTTGTTTCATTAAGATGGCAAATCAAAAGTACTGCAGCACTCCGCTGAAGATCCATAAATTCCTGCAAAAGAAAGACCTAAGAAATGTTTCTGCTCAGCTTTTGCAGAAGTTATCATCTCTTCTTAGTAAAGATGATATCCTTTGTTCTGTTTGTAGGAAGAAGCTTTCAGAGTTACCAATGCAGCAAAATATTCCAGAGGAGTCTGGAACTTCAGCATCTGAACAGGAGTTCAATGAGATGCCTAGCCAAAAAGAGGATTCAGATGTGGAAGCTGAAGTTGAAGTTGACTTACTGAACCAATCATTGTCTTTCATTGGTGAGAGCCCCTTTGATAAAAGGAAAGCTGAAAGGCATCCGACTTACGTACCTGAGAAAAGGTTAAAAGTTGAAGATTCTGTTTGGAGAAGTTGGATTTGCCATACAAAAACTTCATTCATTCATTCCAATATCAAAGGAAGCTCTCCAAGTTCGCCCATTTAGTCTCTGTGATACTTTTAGATTAGAATCAGTCACAAAAAATATTTCATGTCCAGTGTTGAATGCAAAACTTACAGGCTATGTCACTGATTTACGATGGACATTGGTGGCTTGCTTGCATAACCGAAGCTTTTCCAGAGTCATGAGAAGTGACTGTGAAATTTCTTTACCCGCATGGACCCTTTCACAGTTTTTGCTTCCCTGAAATAGAAGATCCTTGTACTATGGACATCTCTGACATTTTGGTGTCATTAGAAACAAAAACTGCAACAGGAAGAAGCTACACAATTAGCAAGAAGGAGTCTGATGCAACAAAGGGATGGCTCTGCTCAAATGAGTACCTAGGTATTTATTAAATAATATTTTTGTTTAAATTTTTGTCTTAAATCTTTTGTCTAATGTTTTGTATTAAATAAAATTTTGTATAGGTAATCAAAATTCTAAATTTGTAATATTTCCAAGGTATTATGTTGTTTGTCTCACATTTCTGAAATGATAAAAAATAATCTCATTTTATTGAATCTAAGACTGAGAAAAGGCAGGGCAGCCTAGGAAGGGGGAGAGGTTATGTTTGGAAAGACTGAAATATGATGACTGTGTCAAGATACATCAAACTTTCTTAAAATCACTATTTACTAACACTATCTTATGTCATAACGGCTCCAGTAAAGCGATATGACTGAAAATTCCACCCACCTGATGGTATATAAATGCCCATGGAGATCCCATTTTTATTTTACATGGAGCTATGGAGGATAAATAGAGCTACCTTTAGAATTTTGGGGGGGAGGATCGAAGTTGCACTTTGGCCAGGGTCAAAGGTCAAAGAGTTCAAAAAAGGGTCATCATGGCAAAAATTGTGCTAGGAATGCCATTCTTCTAGTCATTTGAAGGCTCTCTTTCTCCTCTGCATTTTGGTACTAAAATCGTTCTGATTGGTTAACTCTAGCCAAAGTTATGACCTCTCAAACCTTTTTGCTCAACCAGTTTGACCAAAATGGACATGGGTGACCCAGAGCCATAATAATTTGTATGTGATGTGATGTTATTTTTTGCATCCAAAAAATGTTGAGATTTTGCCGAAAAGTGTGTACACTTCACGTAGAATGCCCCTGAAGTGACGCAGCCCCAGATGGTAGGATCTTCCATGGGATCGAATCCGGGCTCGGTGCCAAGCATAGAACCTGAGTCTGCCCCTATGCAAGAGCCTACGCAGACGGCTCATTTTCTCTAGGCGTCACAAGGAGAGGAGGGACCTCCTCTCCCGGCTGGTGCTCGTGTGACATCCAAGACCTGTCTTCTGCACAATGATGCTTTGCAAGTTCCACTTAACGTCAGATGCTCTGCTCCGACTGGAAAATGCCATCTGCAAGGCCTTCCTTCGTAGACAGCACTACGACACGTTGTTTTTCAATCTGGAGATGGCCTATGATACCGCAAGGTGATACGGTATCATGGAGACTCTCCAAACAATGGCGACGAGGTGACTAACCCCCAATCTTTATCCCTGAATTTTTGCAAGATGGGCGATTCCGCTTACGGGTAGGAGGAGCCTTCTCCGGCCCCTGAGCATCAACTGCATCACCTTAGTACTGCCGGAAGATGTTCTCGCTACACTCTACATGGACAACCTTTCGATCTCTTTTGGCGTAGCCCAGATGCCAACTCTGGAACGTCGATTCCAAGAGGCATTCAACCGTGTCTCTCGCTATGCTGCAGCGCACAGGCTTCGGTTTGACTTGACCAGACTAAAGTGGTGCACTTCTGCCGCCATCCACGCCTCCACTCCGATCCATCCTTGCTTCTAAAAGGTGTTCGCCTTGTAGTGGTAGACTTCACCGTTTCCTTGGTCTTGTATTTGACTGAAGCCGCACCTGGGAGGCTCATATTCACAGCCTTATGGTCTCTTGTACCTGCGCCATGGATATTCTTCGCTCTATGACGTTCAGCGCCTGGGGTCCTGATAGGGCTACTGCCCTACCTTTTTATCTATCCTTTGTTCGTTCGAAGCTTGAGTACGGATGCGAGTTTTATGCATCCGAAGCCGAGCGTGTATTGCGGAAGGTGTACTCGATCCACCACACCTGCCTTTGCCTGGCCACGGGTGCCTTCCGCACGTCCCCCATTAAGAGCCTATCGGTCGATGCTTGGGAAATGCCACTCACTCTGCGCCGTGCACAGTGCATTATTCGCCTGTACGCCCGAGCTTGGCGCCTCCCTCAGTCGCCAACAGCTCTCACCTCATCCACAGCTGATCTCGACGTTGCCTATGCCACGAGGACTGGGTGACCAGACCAGCGTTTCACTCTTCATCACACTGATTACATGGCAGGAATACAGGCTGCCCTCTGGGCGGTTTGGCAAAGGATATGTGAGACTGTCGGGGGGAACTTAAACTTACGTGCCATTGCGCCGCGACTGTTTCTTTGGACCTACCCCCAATCCGCGACGGCTTCAGGTTGCTTTCTGTCATCTCTAAATTGGACACACTCGTGCGATGCACCTCCATTTAATGGACCACTCGCCTGCGCCCTACTGTGAAGACTGCATTGATCCCAAGACTTCGGCACATTCTTGTTGAATGTCCCAGTCTGGGCGATCTTCACCCACGTTACCTGTCCCGGTACCGGTCGCTACTCCCTGTCCCTTGTACTCTGGACGAGTTCGTGCACATTGACTGGTGGACTTATAGACCTTTGGGGGCAAGCTGGCCTTCTCCTCTTTATTTATCTAGTTTTTTTTTTGTTATTTTTGTAGGTCGCAAGTTCCTGGGCCGGGGAGGGGCGGACCTGCCCCCGACAACGGAGCTTGCTTCCTGTTTGTTGCCTTTCATTTTTTTTCATTTTTTATTGTTGCATTGTTGTTTATTGTTGTTGTTTTTTTTTGCTTGTTATTATAAAGTAGCCTAGTTCTAGGCAGTGTTAAATACGGCGACTAATGACCAAGTAGGCAGTCTCCAGATGCGCTCTTAAAATAAATAATAAAATCGTGTCATGCTGTAACCGTTCTAGTCTATATGGAGGGCTGCAAGTCCCAAGAGTGGGTCGGTTTCCGTTCTGTATCCCCTCTGTTTGAAGTCAGCAGGGCTGTGCCAAGCACTGCATCTGTCTTCACGGCCGAGCTGGTTTCAATGCACCGCTTGGTACGGCAGATAACGCGTCATTTCTGAGACCTGATTGTGATCTATTTTGACTCACAAAGTGCCCAGACTGCTCTCGGGGTATTGGAATCTCCACATCCACTAGTTTGCGGTATCCATGACGCCACAGTTGCGGCAAGGATGGCAGATGTCAAGATTATCTTCTGTTGAATGTCCCAGTCTGGAGCATATTCGCACATGTTACCTGTCCTGGTACCCGGATTAGCGGCATCGTTAATGCTTGTCCCTTTATTCCGGACTGGTTTGTGTACACAGACGATACAACTTCTTAGAGGAGGCTGGCCTCCTCCACTTTATTGACTCTTTGATGTAGGTCGCGTGTTGCTGCAATGGGAGGGTTGGCCTACCCCCAATGCTGGATCCCGCTTCTTTCCTTGTTTCTTAGCCTTTGTTCCTTTTTTTTAATCTTCATTAATTATTTACTTGTTTTTTTAATCTAGCCTAATATTAGGCTTTAGTGTGATTACCGCAACTTTTGCCTAGTAAGCTATCGCCACATGGGCTCTTAAAAAAAAACCAAAAATACAACAACTATGAATTGGGAAGTAGGCAACTAGATCAAGTGTCTTTCCTTTTATGTGAGCAAGGATGAGACATTAAGGAAATGAACTTTAAAAATATCAACAAGTCACTGATTAAAGGTAATATCTTGAGAGATAATAAACCTCCCAGAATAAATATGGCTACAAAAATTCACCTAACTTATTGAAAAATCTTTCCATCGAATGACCTGGAATCAATAAATAATCACAACTGCTAAGAGTTATATTTTTGTCATCTTGTCATGTTTTTAATTCATATTTGCTCCTTATTTTTTGTCCTTATTATGATCTAAACTCTATGTAGCCTTTATACCATTCTTAGTTGTTAATCCTACTACTTCTGAAAACTACTAACCTTAAAAGAGGTTTTTCTACTTATGTTCCTTTAGGTATTATAATCTTGAGAGTCAAAGTGTTTAAGATGCCTTCCCCTAGAAAAGCATGGAGAGTTAGTAAGGTTTTTGTAGAATTCTGTCATGATATGCCTTCATATTTTGACACTTCCTAATTTTCCTTTCTATGGGTTATGACCTAGCTGAATGCAAACACTGCTTCCAATTGGAGCAAATTCATACTACATGCCTGATGGAAGTATGATTTGGGTTGAATTCTTGTTAATGGTAGATCCCCATTCATGCTAAAACCCCAACCAAATGATTTCTCCTTTACAATTTTTACATAAACCATTAAGTTCCAATTTTTTATGAGCATTTCTTTTTCAAGATGGCTGTGTTTCAAAGATGATCAGTTGGATGCACCATGGCGAAGTACCCTTGGACGCCTTGTTTCCTGCTGGGCAGCCATTAACCCATATCTTGCATCTTTAGCAGCACATAGTATGTATTTAGAAGAGTCTCCTTCTGTTTAATGGAGTCACAGACTTAAACCCAGAAAAAAATATCCTTCCTGTGTCATACTCGGATCACCCTGGTCAGGCTCTGATAATGCAGTTACCATCTGAAACTAGTCATACCAACACTGATATTTGCATTAACTATTTGCTGCCACCAGGAACTTAATATAGCTCAACATATTTGCAACTGTCCAACAATCACACAGGTGCAGATATACAGATTGATGGTTTGTTAAGACAATCCATACAGTGGAGTTCTCTGAAGCTGCTGGTTTAGAAGCAGTTCTCATAAGCTAGGAGAAAATGAAGAATTACATTGTACAAAGAATTTCAGTCTAAAAAAAAAACAACATAGATCTCATGTGCATTTTATTATGAAGTTGAGTGGACTGAATTTGAATTTGCTAACAAAATTTTTCCATCACATAACCTTTTTTTATAAATTGCTGATTTAATAATTATGCAATTGATAGCAACTTCCACAATACCATTAATGTATTTTACTCCCAAAGTCAGATTAAATGTGTCCATTGTAATTAATTCATGAATATATAATGAATCAGCATGTTTGTTAGCATTATATAATGTATTAACCTACATTTAGTACTTACTTCTTCGGTTGTAAGAGGTCTCAGGTGTGTCATGCTTCAGTTTCCAGCAGAAGTCAGCCAGCATAGTAGGGCTCCATTTTCCCTTATACCTGTTTTCCATTGACACTATATTTTGATGGAACCTCTCTCCATGTTCATCACTCACATCTCCTGCATTCACTGGGAAGAATGACAGATGAGAATGAAGAAAGTGATCTTCATTGCCATATTGCATCCAAGATTTTGGTAGCACTTGATTAGGCTCTCCACTACATTGCTCAACAAAAGTTTAGGCTGGGTGACAAGGGCAGACTAAACTTATGTCTAAAAAAGAATGGTATAGATGGTGATTTAATTTAGTCAGAAGTTTGGGTTGGCTGCATGATGTCACTACATCCCTCAGTTTCCCGCTCAGCCTGCCAGCACGTGCTCAGTGTCGGCTTGGCTGCGGTAGTGAGAGGACTGCACTGTTGTGTTCTCCTGACCGACGCCATTTTGTGACTGGGTTTTTTGCAGTTAGGGAGAGAAGTGTCCTCGTATTTCAGCCTGTAAAATTAAGGAAAATAATAGTGGTCTGTTCAGTGAGGTGTCTGTGCGCACTGTTAGTTGACGTGTTCATGAGCTTGGTTACACAAGCCACTGCCCCATCAAGAAACCGATTCTCACCTGTGTGCAGTGTGCAGAAGGCTCATAGGGTCGCTTATGCGGGTTACAAGGGAAGGACGTCAGCACTCTCCCCAAGCTGGAGAAGGAAATTAGGGCTTGTTGGGACGCTATACCTACCCAGAAGCTACATGATCTTGCTATGTCCATGCCACGACGCCTGGGGGATGTCAAGAAACGCAAAGGATGCCTATCAAAGTATTAAGGGTAAGATTAATATTTTCTATTACACTTTTATCATGCTGCAATTTGTTTGACATGCACCCGGCCTAAACTTTTGTCAAGCACTGTATATGCTCTCGCTGAGCTCCTTGGTGCTTTTCCAGAAGTCCTTTGAATTCTTTCCAGGCTACTAGGTCTGACAAGGCTTATTTTAGTGAAGATTGCTTTGAGGTACTGGAAACATGGCTTGTTATGTTGCAGTGCTTTTGTAAATTGCTTCATTAGGCCTAATTTTATATGCAGTGGTGGCAAAATGATTTTTTCCTCAACTAGTGGCTCATGAAGTACATTATGGCATCCCGGCATCATAGTTTCCTGAGGTGACCATTCAGAGCGTACATAAAGTTTTGATCTGGTCCTACTGTCCCATTTGCAACAGAAGCACATAAACTTGGTGTATCCAGTTTGTAGCCCATTAAGTAGGGCTACTACTTTAAAGTCCACACAAATTAGCCACTCATGCCCCTTGTAACATGCAGTCTAGAATAAAAGCAAGGTGTTCCCAATGTGCAACAGAACCGCTTTCATGCTGTAAAGGCATGCATCTATTAATAACCTCCACTTATCTGGTTCATAGGTCACCTCAAGGGCATTGAATAGGCCTTTGATATCATTACATTGTCAAGTTGTTTTCATAAGTGAAGAATTGCTGTAGATTTGCAGAACACTTCCTAAATACTTTAATTTGAGCATGTTCATCCAACAGGTTCCATTGTTGCAGACGTGAGGCCAGGAATTCACTCTGTTGCTTAGTAAGTGTTAGATCATGAACTAGATCATTGAGTTCCCGTTGGGTGATGAGGTGTCGCTTCTTGTCAGATTCAAGCTGTGCCACATATAGTGTATCTTGAGATTCTGAATTGTCTGAGTTGCTTGTCTCAGAGGGCAGCTGTGTCGTGTTTAAAATTTCAACACCAGTATTATCTCTTTGTGGATTATCATGGCCTATATATGTTTTACTTGTCACTCGCCAACATTTAATGGTATCTGCCATTTTTTAGCCATTTGACTACTCTACCCAAATCTTTTCGCATTATTAGTCACTATGTTATTTTGCCCTAGTGACTAGTTTTCTGTCACTAGTACATTTTGAAATTTTGCCCATCCTTCATGATCACATGCCCAATGCACTTTTTGTTTCCTCCATGGCAGCAGTCAATAATTGTTTACTTTAAAGCTCTTTGGAAGTTCTGCCAACTTCAAGAAGTCTTCATAGAACAGTTGGAGAATAAAAATTTACACAAGCTGAAGCCAAATATCTCTGAAGGCCTTTGCTTGTTTTCTTTGGATCCTTCAGATTATTTCTTTTCATAATCTTTTCACCATAGGTGCTGTCCTGCATTTTCTTACACCTTTCCTTGATGCATTGTTTCACATTAACCATTATATCTGAATTTTTGCGAGATCGTCGATTCCGCGTACGGGTGGGGGGAGCCCTATGGCCTATGATACCGCATGGCGATACGGTATCATGGAGACTCTCCACACGATGGAGGCGTGGGGACGCCTCCCAATGTTTATATCTGAATTTTTGCGAGATCGTCGATTCCGCGTACGGGTGGAGGGGAGCCCTCTACGGCCCAAAGGAGCAGGAAGAGGGTGTCCCGCAGGGAAGTGTCCTCAGTGTCACACTCTTTGCCCTGAGCATCAACGGCATCACCTCAGTGCTGCTGCAAGATGTTCTCGCTACGCTCTCCGTGGACGACCTTTCGATCTCTTTTGGTGCGGCCCAGATGCTAACTCTGGAGCGTCGACTCCAACAGGCATTGAACCGCGTCTCTTGCTATGCCGAAACGCACAGGTTTCGGTTTTCTTTGGCCAAGACTAAGGTGGTTCATTTCTGCCGCCATCCACGGCTTCACCCCGACCCAAATTTGTTTCTTACTGGGGTGCGCCTGGATGTGGTGGAATCGCACCGCTTCCTCGGTCTTGTATTCGACCGACGCTTCACCTGGGAGGCTCATATTCGCAGCCTTAGGGTCTCTTGTACCCGCGCCATGGACATTCTCCGTTCCGTGACGTTCAGCGCTTGGGGTGCTGATAGGGCTACTGCCCTACTTTTTTATCGATCCTTTGTTCGTTCGAAGCTCGACTACGGATGCGAGTTTTATGCATCCGCAGCCGAGCGTTTATTGCCACCACACCGGCCTTCGCCTTGCGACCGGTGCTTTCCGCACTTCGCCTATTGAGAGCCTGTTGGTCGA
This sequence comes from Ceratothoa steindachneri, assembly GCA_963969495.1. Lineage (NCBI taxonomy): Eukaryota > Metazoa > Arthropoda > Malacostraca > Isopoda > Cymothoidae > Ceratothoa > Ceratothoa steindachneri. Next base: position 108,864,547 of record OZ018328.1, read on the forward strand.
TGCTGGGGAGATGCCACTCGCTCTGCGCCGCGTGCAGTTTATCACTCGCCTGTACGCGCGAGCCCGGCGCCTCCCTCAGTCGCCAACAGCTCTCACTGCATCCACAGCTGATCTCGATGGTGCCTATGCCGCCGAGAGACGCCAATCGGGCCGGTGGCGGCCCCGGTTCTGCCCAGGACGCCACCCTGGAGGGTACCACATTTGGCTATTTGTCGCCACGCCTCTGCTCCCAAAGCTTGTACGTCGCCGGGAGTATTGCGTTCGACCTTTTTGGAGCACACCTCGTGTCACGCTAGAACCGTGCCAGTGTATACGGATGGCTCCAAGTCCCAAGAGGGAGTCGGCTTCCACGCCGTATCCCCTCTTTTTGAAGTCAGCAGGGCTCTGCCAGGCGCTGCGTCTGTCTTCACGGCCGAGCTGCTGGCAATACACCACTCGGTGCGTGAGATTACGTGACGTGCCCGGTTCGGAGACCGGATTGTGATCTATAGCGACTCACAAAGCGCCCTGAGTGCTCTTGGGGCATTGAAATCTCCGCATCCCCTGGTTCGCGATATCCGTGACACCACGGTTTTTGCGAGCCGGGCAGATGTCGAGATTATCTTCTGCTGGGTTCCTGGACATGTAGAAATTGCGGGGAATGAGGGCGCGAAAGAGTCCCCGAGGACTCTGCGACTGGACCAGCGTTTCGCTCTTCCTCACACTGACTACATGGCAGGAATACGGGCAGCTCTTCGGACTGCTTGGCAAAGAAGATGGGAGACGGTCGAAGGGAACTTAAAGTTGCGTGCCATTGCGCCGCGACTGTTTCCATGGACCTATCCCTTAGTGCCGCGACGGCTTCAGGTCGCTTTCTGTCGTCTCCGAATCGGACACACTCGAGGGACGCATCGTTATTTGATGGAGCGCTCGCCTGCGCCCTATTGCGACGACTGCGTCGTCCCCAGACTGTTCGGCACATTCTTATCGAATGTCCCAGTCTGCGTGATCTTGGCACACATTACCTGTCCCGGATGGGCGGGTTCGCTACCGCCTGTCCCTTGTACTCCGGACGAGTGCGTGCACATTGACCGGTGGACTTGTTGACTTTTGGGGGGAGGCCGGCCTTCTTCCTATTATTTAAGCAGGGTTTGTTTTGTTTTGTTCTTTGCATTTGTTTTTTTTTCCTTTAGGTTGCACGCTCCTGCGCTGGGGGAACCTCCCCTCGACCCACCAGCTTGCTTCCCTTTCCCCCTTTTTGGGGTGTTTTTTCGTCTCTTTAATTTTATTTTAAAGTAGCCTAGAACTTGGCCAGTTTTAATACGGTGACTAATGCCCAAGTAGGCAGTCGTCAGATGAGCTCTTAAAAAAAAAAAAAATCACATTAACTAGTGTTCTTAGCCTTTTTCACAATATCACCCATAGTTGACTTGCTAGGTTTAACATTTTAGTAATCTGTCCAATATTCACACGACATGTTTTCCAATAGCTACACTACTTGCAGCTTACTAGTTGTAACATCCATCATGAATTTAAGTGGTAATTAATGCAAACACTAATAAACAGCTTTATAGGATGACTGCTGGCTGACTACACTCGGTTGTGAGGATTGAGTTGGATAGTTTGTTAAAGTGACTATTACACTATTCTGAAAAGAAAACAAATACAGTGATATATCAGGCAAGTAAAATTATACTGTGAAAACATCCTTAGTAGTTAGTTAGCTAACAAAATAAGTTTCTTGCTTTTTATTAAAATGGCATGATTTTTTTTTTTTTACCAAATTAAGATTTGCTTAGTTTTTTCATATGCTGAACATGCATGAGTCCTGGAGATGGTTATGGTTTAGGGAACTATTTGAAACAAATTTCGATAATCATACCTGCTTGAGTATACTGGTAACAATGCATAAAAGGAACAATAATATACTTGAAAAAGGAATTATACCCATGGTAAAAGACCTGCTTCACCTTGCTCTATTGCTCTTATTTGAGTTTTATTATTTACCATGTAATCAAAATACAAAAGTGGTACAAAATTATTTTTCTCCACATAGGTGATGGTCGAACCATGTTAACAGCCTGTGCTCTAAGAAAAATTATAAATCTACTTTATGAAAGAGTATCAAAACTTCACTCCACATCTCAAGGTAATAAATAACATTGGGCAAGACTCATTTTATTAGGATTTAGTAATGTATAATACTTTGACTGTCTATTTTGTTGCATTGAATTCTTATATATTTCCATTTTTTTCAACATCGACTTGTTTGCCCAAAAATGGGGCTAGCAAGCTTCAATGCCACTAAAACTACCCACCCTTACAATTCCATTTATGCTCTATTAAATACAATGCCACCTATAATTTTAACCAAGCCAAGGCATCTTTTCTGATGGGGTGCCACATGATATAGCACCTTATCCATTCATGGGTCATCCTTGGGCACAAGGCCCCAAGCAAGCTTCCCTCCCTCCCTGTCAGCCTTTTCTCTCTTAAACACCCATTCACAGAATCAACCCACATTTTACACAGTTTTCTAAGTCTTCTCACACATTCACACATGTATATTCTTTTTACAAGTCCCTCTCTGTCCACCCCGTCTGACCCCAGCTTAGCCTCTTCTCCTTCCTTCAAAACACTTGTTTCCTCGCTTTTCATACAACCTCTCCCACAACTTTCTCTGGTCAGCCTCTAATTTCACAAGGTAGATGCTGACCTTCTTCTCAAGCCAACCGTCCCGGATCGGGGCTGAGGGGGGAGGGGACAACGTTCCCTAACCCCTGAGCTCCGGTTTGGGATGTTTTTTTTTTTAACAACCTGTTTCATCCCCACCCATACCTTCCTCACATCCCTTTTCCTCTCCTCTTCACAATCTATCCTTTTACGCCGTGTTCAAGGTGGAGCTGCCATGCCGATGGACTGCCAGGCCACCAGGCGGGAGGGGTGGTCCAAATGAGCCAGGCCTGTAAGCACCTCTTGCAGTGCGGGCAACTGTGAGAGGTGGTGAGCTATTGTGTCCTGCAGAAAATTTAGGGTCACCATGCCCAATGATGTTAAAAAAACAAATCTCCCCCTAATTTCCCCTTGCTCATCGATGGAGCCACCCTCGGGCAGCTCCACCGAAAAAATGTAGGTCTATCCCCCTGTGCTTGCGCAGGGGACCCTCCATATTTCTTTAACCGGAGAGGAGGCTTACTCCTCTGCTACACCTACGGGTGAAGGGGACTCCCCCTCACCCCCTTCTCTGGAGATGCTTTCGGGCACGACCCTATTTCCAGCGGCAGTCCCTCCTTTTCTTTCTAAGGGGACTGCTAAGAAAGCCAGCAGGCAGCCCATTGCCGACCGCCCCTCGTGTAAGCGGCTCGGTAGGGAAACCCCCTTAGGGAGGAGAGGGAAGCCAGGCCCCTTCGGTCACTTCCCTCAAAAGATCTGCTGGCAAGAATATTAAACCTTGCCGGGGTCAAGGCCTGTGCCTCCCCACAAAAGACTGGTGATGCTCGAAGGGGACCTGCGATGTCCTGGGAGGGGATGGCCAACTGGAGGCCCCTCCTGTGATAGACATGGTCCTTGAGGAAACCCAGCCTCAGACGGTAGGACCTTCCATTGGGGGAAATCAGGGCTCGGAGCCAAGCACTGAACCCGAATCCGCCCCTATGCAAGGTCCTCCTCAAACAGCTGACGGCTCCGAGGCAGTACAAGGAGGGGAGGGATCTCCTCCAACCGGTGCCCCTGTGCCCACCAGGACCTCTCGATTTCGGAGAAGGACCTGGCTGAGGCCGGTCCATCTGGCCTAGGGGCTCCTATCGGCGGAAGTGAGAAGCGGGTTCATTCTCCGGCCTCCTCTCCAAAAAAGAAAAAGACAAAGACTAAGAAGACTTGGGGCTCCTCTCCATGCGGGGGCTACAGGGACGGATGGGTCTGCTGCCACTTTGGCAAGCGACCAAGCCAAGATCGGCACATTCGGAGCCCCTGACTAAGACTAAAAGTGCACAGAGTGGAGCTTTGATGACATCGGGGCCCCTAATTCAGAGGTTACCTGGCGTTTTCAAGCCCGCTGGCTTCAAACGCTTCCTCGTTATTCGCTCCACTGATGGCAACATGTTGGCCAAGGGCAACATGATCCATTAGAGGAGAGGATTAGTTAGTGCAATTGGTAGAGAGCCGAAGGTGACCCGTTTCTCGAACGGGAGCCTTCTGGCGAATGCGGTGAATGATTGGGGGGGTGGTCGATGACCTCCATGGTAGTGATCACTTTCCCATTCAAATATCATTTTCAGGGCAACTGCCACCTGAGAGCCCACCTCGGTGGTGCTTGGCGCGGGCGCGGTGGCCTGCATTTCAGGAATTGACTGAATATTCTATCTCACTTGAGTTTAGGTCGGTAGATGAGGCCGTTGAGTTCTTCTCCGGCAACCTCATCGCCGGGGGCCTGACTACTATTCCTAGGACGTCTGGACGTTTTGCACACCGACCACTCCCATGGTGGTCGGCCGAGTGTGAGACGGCCCTCAAACAGAAGCGTTATGCCTACAAGCGCCGCCCGAACGATTTCACTGTCGCTGAATTTCGTCAGGCTAGGGCTAGGTTCCGGTATATTTCGAAGCACGCCCGCCGCTTTTCTTGGCGGGCATACGTGTCTTCACTTAACGGGAAGACCCATTTAGCAGAGGTGTGGAAGCGAGTCAAAAGGATTCGGGGCAAGTTCTCGCAGGAGCCCCCTCCCGTTCTCCACGAGAATGGGACCGCAATCTTGGACCCCTCGTTCGTGGCGGAATCCTTCGCGACCGCTTTTTCTGCATTCTCTAGCCGTGATGCTGCTCCGCCAGCATTCAATGCACGTCGTGATGTCGCGGAAGGCCGCCGGCTGGACTTTACCTCCAGAGGCGAAGAACCCTTCAACGACAGGTTTACTGGGAGTGAGTTGCGCTCCGCTATCGCTTCGTGCGCGGACACCGCCCATGGTCCGTACGATGTCCCGTACGCCATGCTTCGACACCTGGGTGAGCGAGGCATGGCATTTCTGTTAGATTTGTTCAACAGGATCTGGGTGGAGGGTCTTCTCCCAGATTCCTGGCGAATCGCTACTGTGCTCGCCTTTCGCAAACCGGGGAGAGATCCTTCTACTCCGACTGGTTTCCACCCAATCTCTCGTAACCTCTTGCGTGTGCAAGTTGATGGAGAAATTGGTAAATGTTAGACTAGCCTTTTTCCTGGACAGCGGAGGCCATCTGTCTTCTGCACACTGCGGCGTCTGCAAGTTCCACTCCTCGTCGGATGCTCTGCCCCGACTGGAAAATGCCGTCTGCGAGGCTTTCCTTCGTAGACAGCACTACGCCACGGTGTTTTTCGATCTGGAGAAGGCCTATGATACCGCATGGTGATACGGTATCATGGAGACTCTCCACACGATGGGGGCAAGGGGACGCCTCCCAATGTTTATATCTGAATTTTTGCGAGATCTTCGATTTCGCGTACGGGTGGGGGGGAGCCCTCTACGGCCCAAAGGAGAAGGATGAGGGTGTTCCGCAGGGAAGTGTCCTCAGTGTCACACTCTTTGCCCTGAGCATCAGCGGCATCACCTCGGTGCTGCCGGAAGATGTTCTCGCTACGCTCTACGTGGACGACCTTTCGATCTCTTTTGGCGCGGCCCAGATGTCGACTCCAACAGGCATTGAACCGCGTCTCTCGCTATGCCGAAGTGCACAGGTTTTGGTTTTCTTTGGCCAAGACTAAGGTGGTGCACTTCTGCCACCATCCAAGGCTTCACCCCGACCCAGAGTTGTTTCTTAATGGGGTGCGCCTGGATGTGGTGGAATCGCACCGTTTCCTCGGTCTTGTATTCGACCGACGCCTCACCTGGGAGGCTCATATTCGCAGCCCTAGGGTCTCCATGGACATTCTCCGTTCCGTGACGTTCAGCGCTTGGGGCGCTTATAGGGCTACTGCCCTACTTTTTTATCGATCCTTTGTTCGTTCGAAGCTCGACTACGGATGTGAGTTTTATGCATCCGCAGCCCAGCTTTTGTTACGAAAGGTGGATTCGATCCACCACGCCGGCCTTCGCCTTGCGACCGGTGCTTTCCGCACTTCCCCCATTGAGAGCGTGTTGGTCGATGCTGGGGAGATGCCACTCGCTCTGCGCCGCGTGCAGTGCATCACTCTCCTGTACGCGCGAGCCCGGCCCCTCCCTCAGTCGCCAACAGCTCTCACTGCATCCACAGCTGATCTCGATTTTGCCTATCCCGCAGAAATACGCCAGGCATACCCTAAGCCCTTTGGGTTTAGGGCCAGGAAACTCCTTTGACAGCTAGATATAGCTCTCGGGCCGGCGGCGCCCCTGTTTCTGCCCAGGATGCCACCCTGGAGGGTACCACATTTGGCTATTTGTCGCCACGCCTCTGCTCCCAAAGCTTGTACGGCGCCGGGAGTATTGCGTTCGACCTTTCTGGAGCACACCTCGTGTCACGCTGGAACCGTTCCAGTGTATACGGATGGCTCCAAGTCCCAAGAGGGGGTCGGCTTCCACGCTGTATCCCCTCTGTTTGAAGTCAGTGGGGCTCTGCCAGGCGCTGCGTCTGTCTTCACGGCCGAACCTTTTGCAATACACCACTCGGTTCGGAGACCGGATTGTGATCTATAGCGATTCACAAAGTGCCCTGAGTGCTCTCGGGGCATTGGAATCTCCGCATCCCCTGGTTTGCGATATCCGTGACGTCACGGTTATGGCGAGCCGGGCAGATGTCGAGATTATTTTCTGCTGGGTTCCTAGACATGTAGGAATTGCGGGGAATGCATCCGCAGCCCAGCTTTTGTTACGAAAGGTGGATTCGATCCACCACGCCGGCCTTCGCCTTGCGATTGGACCAGCGTTTCGCTCTTCCTCACACTGACTACATGGCATGAATACGGGCAGCTCTTCGGACTGCTTGGCAAAGAAGATGGGAGACGGTCGAAGGGAACTTAAAGTTGCGTGTCATTGCGCCGCGACTGTTCCCATGGATCTATCCCCCAATGCTTCGACGGTTTCAGGTTGCTTTCTGTCGTCTCCGAATTGGACAGACTCGTGTGACGCTTCGCTATTTGATGTTGTGCTCGCCTGCGCGCTTTTGCGACGACTGCGTCGTCCCCCAGACTGTTCGGCACATTCTTGTCGAATGTCCCAGTCTGGGTGATCTTCGCGCACGTTACCTGTCCCGGTACCGGGATGGGCGTGGTCGCTACCGCCTGTCCCTTCTACTCGGGACGAGTTTGTGCACATTGACTTGTTGACTTCTTGGGGGGGCCCGGCCTTCTCCCTATTATTTAAGCAAGGTTTGTTTTTTGTTTTGCTTTGTTTTTTGCTTTTTTTTTTCCATTTAGGTTGCACGCTCCTGCGCCGGGGGAACCTCCACCCGACGCGCCAGCTTGCTTCCTTTCCCTCTTTTTGGGTTTTTTTTTTTTGTCTCTTTAATTTTATTTTAAAGTAGCCTAGAACTAGGCTAGTTTTAGTACGGCGACTAATGCCCAAGTAGGCAGTTGCCAGATGATCTCTTAAAAAAATAAATAAAATCGTGACGCATCGCTATTTGATGGAGCGCTCGCCTGCGCCCTTTTGCGACGACTGCGTCGTCCCCCAGACTGTTCGGCACATTCTTGTCGAATATCCCAGTCTGGGTGATGTTCGCGCACGTCATCTATCCCGGTACCGGGATGGGCGGGGTCGCGACCGCCTGTCCCTTGTACTCGGGTCGAGTGCGTGCACCATGACTGGTGGACTGATAGACTTTTGGGGGGAGGCTGGCCTTCTCCCTTGTATTTAACTTGTTTTTTTGTTATTGTTGTTTGTTTGTTTTTTTTGTAGGTCGCAGGCTCCCTGATTGTTATCTCTTTCTATTGTTGTTTCTGTTAGAATTTTTATTTTAAAGTAGCCTAGAACTGGGCTGTTTGTTTGCGGCGACTTATGCCCAAGTGGGCAGTCGCTAGATAGCCCCTTTAAAAAAAACAAAAAAAACTCTGTCCATTCTTCTTACATGTCCATACCACCTCAGAACACTTTCATTTGCAACCTCAATTCCACCCTTCTTAACACTATAAACATCTCTTAACTAGTATTTTCTCATTTTCTCCAATTTTTGCCCAAGCATCCCTCTGAATTTCTCCATTTGCACTGCTTTTACTCAAGATCTTTCTTTCTTTTTCCATAATTGCTCCACTACCACACAACATGAGGACCAGCATATTCCCATGCTGCTTCCGACGCATTCCACACCTAAACCTTTAGCACTCAATAACCCTCTCTGTAATCCTCCCGCCATTTAAAACTTGAGTGCAATCCATTCATCTGTACCCTATCATTTGCAGTGAACCCGAGATAATTAAATCCTTGCACTTGTTCAAGGGTGACAACGCAGACTTTGATATTGTACTCCCCGTCCGTCCCCCCATTGTCACCTTCTAAATACCATTACCATACTCTTTTCTGCACTCACTTTTAGACCCATGCACTCTCTCATACACCCTCTAAATAGATACAATCATCATTTCCAAATCCCTCTCACTCGCAGCCACCACACAAGCTGATCAGCAGACACCTACATACATAGAACTCATCCCTACCTATTCCTCATCATTCTCCCAGCTCTCCCTCATTCCCATATGTACTTCATCCATGACGATAGTAAACAGACTTGGTGACACATCACATAACATTGCCTTAAACTCCCATGTATGTCAAACACACGCTGGCCATCTTTTACCCTCACTCATGCCTTAATTCCACCATAAATTCTGGGCAAGAGACGTCGTTTCTTTGCTACCTACCTTACAGACTTAATCACTTATAGTTCTTGCATTTCCTTTCATTCCCTTTAACCTTATCCAATGGCACTATTACTTCACTCTTCTAGTCCTCTGGCATTCCACTTTCAAAAGCCTTGAAACACATCCGCCAGACCCATTTTATAACATAATCACCACTAATAGTTAACATCTCAGCAACTTCATCATCTACTCCAGCTACCTTCCCATTTTACGGACCTCTCAGAGCACTAGCAACCTCTTGCATGCTTATCTTTTCCATAGCCCTATACAGCCCCCGATTTGCACCCACATTTGGATCATCTTCCATACCCACACTATACAACTCATCAAAGTCTTCTCATAGTTCACAAGTACCCTGCCCCTGGTTCCTCACTCTTCTCACTTCCTTCCAGAATAGCTTCTTGTTCCCATCTGTTCCTCATTCATCTTTTGTCCAAATTCATTTGCTGCTTTCCTCCTCTCTTCATTGACTTGGTTAGTTAATGACTTAATCTTCTGTTCTTTGTCAATATATATTCAGGCTAGTTTTGCCCTCAATTGAAATCTTAATTCCTTTTGATATAGAACTGATAACCGCTTGGGAACTACTAAACGTTAATGACAAAAAACAAGAAGAATCAACCAAGGAGGCGCTTTCAGCAATTGAAAACTCTTTGAGTAAAGTGAGTAGCATTGTAAAAGTGTAGTCTTTTCCCGCAAGGGGACCTTTCCTCGCTGCAAAATTAAGAGAATTCATGAAAGTTGCCCCGTAAAAGGCACAGTGATTTGCCTTCCTGGCCGCCATGCTGATGGGACTCAGCGCCCCATCCGACCTCAGCTTAGCCTCTTCTCCTTTCAGACAGCCTGTGCTTCTCCCTTGCTTCATCACTTTCCCTACAACCTCTCCCATAACTTTCTCTGGTTGGCCTCTAATTTCGCAGGGTAGATGCTGATCACCTTCTCAGCCAACTATCCCAGATCGGGGCTGAGGGGACAATGTTCCCTAACTCCTGAGCTCCGGTTTGGGATGGTGGGTTTTAAACAACCTGCTTCATCCCCACCCATACCTTCCTCACTTCACTCTATATTTTTACGTTATGCCTAAGGTGGAGCTGCCAGGTCAACAGACGGGAGGGGTGGCCTAAAATAGCGGCACCTGGCTCTGCCAGCCTCGTATGCACCCCTCGCAGAGCGGACTACTGCGGGAGGTGATTAGTGTTTGCTTCCCATACAACGAATAGGGTCTCCATGCCTGATGTAAAAAATAAACTCTTCCCTTTTCTCCTTCATTAGCGACGGAGCCACCTTGGGGCACCTTGGGAAACCTCCAAAACTCTTCAACCAGAGAGGAGGCTTCCTCTTCTCCTTTGCCTACAGGTGTAGGGGACTCCCCCTCACCCCCTTCTCTTTAGGTGCCCTCGGGTGCTTCCCTCTTTCCAGCGGCAGTTGCCCCTTTACTTTCTAAGGGGACTGCCAAGAAAGGCAGGTGGCTAATAATTAACGGCTCTCGGTGGGAGTGGAACGACAGGGCCCGTCTGCCTCTTCCCTCCAAAGACCTGTGGGCTCGAATTTTTAGCCTAGAAGGCCGTATATGCCTCCCTCTCTTACCCGACTACAGAAAATGGGACCTGTAATGTCCTGGGGGCGGGGGATGGCCACATGGAGACCGCCCCTGAGATAGACATGTTTCCTAAGGCCTCGCAGCCCCAGATGGTAGGACCGCTCCTGTGCGAGGTCTTCCTCAGACGGCTCAGGTCTCTAAAACCTTACAAGTACAAGAAGGGGAGGGATCTCCTCATCTGACTGGTGCCCCTTTGGCAGCCAAGACCTTCTCCAACTCGGAGAAGAATCTTGCTGACCTGTTGGCTCCTGCCGGCGGAGGAGAGAAGAGGGTTTATTCCCCGCCCTCTTCTCCTAAAAAGAAAAAAAATCGAAAAAGGACAAAAAAGACTCAGAGCTCTTCTCGATCCGCGGGGACGGATCGGTCTGCTGCCGTTTCGTTGAGCGACGAGGCCAAGATCGGCACGTCCGGCCCCGTTGCTCCACCGGTTGGGGAGTCCCAGACCTAGACCAGAAGTTCGCAGTTCAGAGCTTCGATTACGTCGGGGTCCCTCATTCATAGGCTACCTGGCGTTTTCGAACCCCCTGACTTCAAACGCTTCCTCGTCATACGCTCCACTCATGGTAGCATGTTGACTAAGGGCAACATGATCCATCAGAGGAGAGCCTTAGCTAGCGTAATTGGTAGAGAGCCGAAGGTGACCCGTTTCTCGGACGGGAACCTTCTGGCGAATGTGTCGAACCACTCCGAGGCGGCCATGATTAGTGCCCTTCGGACACTAGATAGTACGCCGGTGAGTGTGACGGCGCACTCTACCATGAACTTCGTCAAAGGAGTAGTTTATTCGAGGGAACTCTTGGACTAGTCCATAGATGACATCACCTTAGAGCTGGCTGACCATGGGACTGTCAAGGTCGAGCGTGTGATGAGAAAACAGGGAGGGGCCTCGAGACCCACCCCTACACTCTTCCTCACCTTCGACTGTGACAAGCTCCCTGAGTCGATGCGTGCCGGTGGGTATCGCTACCGCGTGAAGGCATCCGTGCCACTGTCGCAGAGATGCTATTACTATCACTGCTTCGGCCATACCAATCGCTCTTGTAGACGCACAAAGTTAGGGTTTCCCAAAGTCTATGTTAGTTGCTCCAAGGCCGCACACGATAATTCCAAGTCGTGTGTGACAAAGTGTGTCAATTGCGGAGAGCCGCACCCCGCTTCCTCGTAGCAATGTGGTGCGTATCTCCTTGAGAAGGAAATCCTGGCCGTTCAGGCTCAGGATCGTCTCTAATTTTGCGAACTAAGGATTTGGTCCTGGCGCGCCCGGCTCTGCCATGGACGTCTTATACCTCAATGTTAAGAAAGAGACCCTCTGCTCCTGGTCCCTCTAGGCCTACCAGCCCGGTCGTTTCCACACCCTTTCGAAACCCTTCTGCGGGTTCCACCCACCCCTGGTGCTCTCCTGGTAGAGTTGGCCGCGTAAACTGTTCACACCCAGCCCTGCTAAAACCAAGGCTCTGCCTCTGGCAAGCGTATGGCCATTTCCGTGAAGATCTACTCTTCGAAGTGGGACCCGCATCTCCTCCGTGCTAGGCTTGGAGGGCATATTCCTTCAATGGAATTGCCGTGGACTCCGGGCCAATTGGGAAGAGTTGCGTTGGCTCGTCTCGTCCCGTTTCCCGTTATCTATCTTTTTGCAGGAGACCATTCTGGGTGCGTTTTCCCTGCCCACCCTCCCGGGGTATAAGGGTTTTGCGACCCCACCACCACGGGATGGGGGCTGGGCGGGAGGATGCGCGATTTACACCAAGCATGATGTCTATGTTCTTCTCTTCGCTTTAGATAACTCCTTTCAGGCAGTAGCTGTGCAGTTACTCCTGGATAGAAGGTATACTATTATTTCCGCGTACATTCCACCGTCCGCTGACTTGCCGAGGCTCTTTCTCTTGCTCGAGGATCTGAAGAGTAGACATCCCCTCTGGGGAGACTACTCGATTAATTGCCGGGGGCAAGTCGTTGCCGACCTGATCGACGAGATGGAGATAAGTGTCCTAAATGTAGATGAGTTTACGCATCACTGCCAGAGAACCGCTTCATTTTACTGTCTCGATCTATCCTTGTGCTCTCAGGTTGCGCAGCTTGATTTTGGGTGGGGGGTGGTTGATGGCCTCTATGGTAGTGATCACTTTCCCATTCAAATATCACTTTCTGGGCCGCTACCGCACGAGAGCCAGTTCCCGGTGGTGCTTGGCGCGGGCGCGATGTTCCGCATTTCAGGAAATGAGTGATTTATCTCTCAGTCGAGTAGTTGAAGTTCGGTAGATGAGGCCGTTGAGGTCTTCTCCGGCAACCTCATCGCCGTGGGCCTAACTACTCCTCCTAGAACGTCTGGCCGTTTTGCACGCTCACCACTCCCGTGTTGCTCAGCAGAGTGTGACACGGCCGTCAAACAAGCGTTATGCCTACATGCGCTATAAGCGCCGCCTGAACGATTTCACTGTCAGTGAATTTCGTCTAGCTAGGGCTAGGTTCCGGTAGGGGGAAGACCCCTCTAGCAGAGGTGTGAAAGCTAGTCAAAAGGATTCGAGGCAAGTTCTCGCAGGACCCCCCTACCGTTCTCAGGAGAATGGACTGGAATCATTCGCGACCGCATTCTGTAGCCGGGATGCTGCTCTGCCAGCATTCAATGCGCGTCGTGATGTCGCGGAAGACCGCCGACTGGACTTTACCTTCAGAGTCGGAGAAGCCTTCAACGACAGGTTTACTGTGAGTGAGTTGCGTTCCGCTCTTGCTTCGTTCGCGGACCCCTCCCATGGTACGGACGATGTCCCGTACGCCATGCTTTGACACCCGGGAGAGCGAGGCATGGCCTTTCTGTTAGCTTTGTTCAACAGGATCTGGTTAGAGGGTCTCCTCCCAGATTCCTAGTGAATCGCTACTGTGTTCGCTTTTCGCAAACCGGGGAGAGATCATTCTACCTCGGCCGCTTTCTGCCCAATCTCTCTAACCTCTTGCGTGTGTAAGTTGATGGAGAAATTATTAAATGTTAGATTAGCCTTTTTTTCTGGACAGCGGAGGCCATCTGTCTTCTGCACAGTGCGGCTAACGTAAGTTCCACTCCACGTCTGATGCTCTGCTCCGACTGAAAAATGCCGTCTGCGAGGCCTCCCTTCGTAGACAGCACTATGCCACGGTGTTTTTCGATCTGGAGAAGGCCTATGATACCGCATGGCGATACGGTATCATGGAGACTCTCCACACAATGCGGGCGATGGGACGCCTCCCAATGTTTATATCTGAATTTTTGCGAGAACTTCGATTCCGCGTACGGCTGTGGGAGCCCTCTCCGGCCCAATGGAGCAGGAAGAGGATGTCCTCAGTGTCGCACTCTTTGCCCTGAGCATCAACCGCATCACCTCGGTGCTGCCAGAAGATGTTCTCGCTACGCTTTACGTGAATGACCTTTCGATATCTCTTGGCGCGGCACAGATGCCAACTTGGAGCGTCGATCCAACATGCCTTGAACCGCGTTTCTCACTATGTCGAAGCGCACAGGTTTCGGTTTTCCTTTGCCAGACTAAGGTGGCGCACTTCTGCCGCCATTCACGGCTCCGCTCTGACCCAGACTTGTTTCTCAATGGGGGTACGCCTTGAAGTGGTTGAATCGCACCGTTTCCTTGGTCTTGTATTTGTCCTAGCCCTTTGGGTTTAGGGCTAGGAAACTCCTTCGAGAGCTAGGTATAGCTCTCGGGCCGTTGGTACCCCAGATTCTGCTCAGGAGGCCACCCTGGAGGGTACCATCTTTGGCTATTTGTCTCCACGCCTTTCTCCCAAAGCTTCTATGCAGCCCTTGGAGTATTGCGTTCAACTTCTTTGGAGCACACTTCGTGTCACGCTGGAACCGTGCTAGTTTATACGGATGGCTACAAATCCCAAGAGGGGGTCGGCTTCCATGCCGTATCCCCTCTGTTTGAAGTCAGCGGGGTTCTGCCAGGCGCTGCGTCTGTCTTCACGGCCGAGCTGGTGGCAATACACCAATCGGTACAAGAGATTACGCCTCGTGCCCGGTTCGAAGACCGGATTGTGATTTATAGTGACTCACAAAGTGCCCTGAGTGCTCTCGGGGCATTGGAATCCTTGCACCCTCTGGTTCGCGATATCCGTTACTCCACGGGTTTGGCGAGCCTGGCGGGTGTCGAGATTATCTTCTGCTGGGTTCCTGGACATGTAGGAATTGCGAGGAATGAGCACACCGATGAGGGTGCCAAAGAGTCCGCGAAGTCTGAGTGACCGTACCAGCCTTTCGCTCTTCCTCACCCCCACTACATGTTCAGGAATACGGGCAGCTCTTCGGGCTGCTTGGCAAAGAAGATGGGAGACGCTCGAGGGGAACTTAAAGTTGCGTACCATTGCGCCGCGACTGTTCCCTTGGAACTATCCCCCAATGCCGCGACGGCTTCAGGTTGCTTTCTGTCGTCTCTGAATTGACCACACTCGCGGAACGCATCGCTATTGGATGGAGCGCTCGCTATCGCCCTACTGTGAAGACTGCGTTCTCCCCCAGACTGTTCGGCACATTCTTGTTGAATGTCCCAGTCTGTGTATTCTTCGCGCACGTTACCTGTCCCGGTACCGAGACTACCAGGGTTTCTACCGCTTGTCCCTTGTACTCGGGACGAGTTCGTGCACACTGACTGATGGACTTTATGCCTTTTTGGAGGTGGCTGGCCTCCTCCACTTAATTTGACCTTTTTCCGTGCTTCTTTTTGTAGGTCGCATCTTCCTGCGCTGAGGGGAGGCGGGTCTACCCCCAACGCCGGAGCAAGCTTCCTTCTTGTCCTCTTGCTTTTTCTCGTTATTTGTTTGTTACATATTATTCGTTCTTTTATTTGTTTTCTAATATAGCCTATTAGTAGGCCGTGTGGTGTACGGCGACTTATCCCCAAGTAGGCAGTCGCCAGATGGGCTACCACAAGGGAAAAAAAATCATGAAAGTTGCGTGCTCTGTCGGTCACTAGCTTCCTACGTAGTCTTGTATTTTGGGTACTCGAACTCTGTAACTTTCCTGCCATTCTATTACCAGCAATTTTACTTCACAGCCCTCTTTTCAAGAAATTGTCGGAGTTGACCTCTTTAGTTTTCTTTTGTCGAATAAGAAACGATACCTATTTACTGTGTAAGGATTGGCACTCTGTTATTCAGCTATCTGGTATTTTGGCTAATTATTAGTTCGATGGAGAAAGTGTTTAAACCTTGGTCACTTATCAAGTAATTCATTCCAACTGTGGTGGTTGTATGGAATTAAGCCCGTTCTGTTAACGCTATCTGTTATGTTTCAGATTTGTCTCCTTTTCTTCGAAAAAGTTCTTCCGACTTTTCCCGAGGGAAGTTCTTACTCAAGCTCGCCATCGTCAGCTCAGTCATACTCTCCCGCAACGCCCAAGCTTACGCCCCATCCAGGAATCTTCCTCCTGGGCTCACCCGTAAGTTGTTGGATTTGCCCTGGATTTATCCTAAAGCGGCGGCTATGTTGATCTTCTAACGTTGAGGCGTCGGGTTCAACCCCAGCGAGAGTGGACACACACACATTAGCGCAACTTGAGATATGGACACCGATTGGTGGACCCACGCGAGGCTACGTAGATCTTACATTGACCATCATACACAGCCAATCACAACACCACTACCTTTTCTTTCCCGTCATCACAGCACAACACACACTTATCATCTGTTCCAAGGAATCCTGCCGATGTGTAGTCGTATTCACATACCCCTGGCCCGAACGTATCCCCCTTCACTCCGGTGTGATGAAGGTTCCTGATCGCTGCTTGGTGTAAAATACACATACTTCCCGACACCTCCCCCCCATCCTTTAAACGAGGACTGGCCCTTGGTGCCCTCGGGCTCATCATCGATTGTCATGCTGATCTTTATGTATTTTTATTATTTCGGGGAGATCTTGTCCACGAGTGAAAGACAGATGACAGTCTCGGAAATATAATATTCAAACGTTTCAATGGGTACGAGAGATCTCTACCACATAACACTGCCGCCACCACCCGCATGCTGGCTAGCGTCGCTTCCCTTGACCGGGAGTCACGATGAGCTCCACCGACGGGAATGGGTTATCGCAAAGATCCATCACTCCGTATATCTGCACGTTTTGTCTCAGCTGTGTTTGTGTTGGGACATGTCGTAAATAAGTGTCGAAGTGTGTGTGGTTCTTGGTAGCCAATATTTGTGTCGGTTAGGCCGGTGCAGTATGTGTATGCGTTTTGTTTGGGATAGTGGTCGCAATGGTGACCCGATTGTGACATCTGGAGGAACTGCTTGCCCTCTCGATCCCAGTTCCATAGCTAGTCTGTTTACAGAACCTTGGCTGTACTCCTCCCAGGCATTTTACCCTATTCACCACTATTCCAACCCCATCTTAGCTATTTCCTCTCGGGTATCAGGTTCAGCATGAGCGAATGTGCCGTGGCTGTTGTTTGGTGGCTTTAATGCATCCTTACCACAACGCCCGAAGGAAGGCTTACAACCACTACAACCACTGCATTGGGAAACTGGTGCCTTCCCTCAGGATCCTCATTTACAACTCTCTTAACTCTTAGTATCCTTTCCTCCTTCCTGATTTCTTCCTCGATCTAGTTTTAAGGACCTGACCAGCTGCTACCTCATGTGCCGTGTCAAAAGAGAGGGCGAGTAATGGGATGAGCGCTTTACGCCCCAAAAGCTCCTTCCCTGTATATAATGGGCTGACCACCCCTCTGCCACCGTTCTCGAGTGCAATAGGCTGTACCCCATAAGGAGCACGGCGATCTGCTTTCCTGGCCACCGTGCTGATTGAACTCAGCGCCCCGTCCGACCCCAGCTTAGCCTCTTCTTCTTTCTGACAACCTGTCTTCTTACACTGCTTCCTCAATTTCCAAACAACCTCTCCCACAACTTTCTCTTGTCAGCCTCTAATTTCACAGGGTAGACGCCGACCAGCTTCCTCTCAGCCAACCATCCCGGATCGGAGCTGAGGGGGAGGGGACAACGCCCCCTCACCCCTGAGCTCCGGTTAGAGGTGGTGGGTTTTCAACAACCTGCTTCACCCCCACCCTCGTCTTCTCACATTTCTCCTTTCACTGTCTATC
This sequence comes from Ceratothoa steindachneri, assembly GCA_963969495.1. NCBI lineage: Eukaryota > Metazoa > Arthropoda > Malacostraca > Isopoda > Cymothoidae > Ceratothoa > Ceratothoa steindachneri. The sequence continues at coordinate 108,882,001 of OZ018328.1, forward strand.
ATTTTTACGCACAGCCCAAGGTGGAGCCGCCATGCCGAAGGGCAGCCTGGCCACTAGGCGGGAGGTGTGGTCCTAAATGGCAGTACTGGGTTTTCCGGTCCCATGTTCACCCCACGCAGAGTGAGCTATTGCATCCCGTGAAACAAATAGGGTCACCATGCCGAATGATGAAAATAAAAGAAACCCTTCCCTTTCCCCTGTACAATCGTCGGAGCCACCCTCGGGTAACTCCAAAGTAGAAAAGGAGACCCCCCCTCCATCATGTGCTTTCTCAGGGGACCCTCCAAACTTTGTTTAGCAGAAGGAGGCTGACTCTCCCTAGCCTTGGGCGACTCCCTATTACTAGTGGCAATCTTCCCCTTTTACTTTCCTAGGGGACAGCCAAGAAAGCACGCCAGCGGTCCATAATTGACCGCGGTTCGATAGGATACGGGATGACAGGCCCTATCGGCCCATGCCCTCTTAAAGTACTGATGGCGTGCATAGCAAGTTTACAGGGGGGGGGGCACTGTATGTGCCCCATTCTCCTTCCCAACAGATGCCTGAGACTAGAAAGAGGTTCCTCGAAAGGGATCTGTAATATCTTGAGGGGGGGGGGGGGCTACATGGAAGCTCCCCCTAGGGTGACCCAGCCCCAGACGGTAGAATCTTGCATGGGGTCGAACCCTGGCTCTGTGGCAAACACATAACCCGAGTCCGCCTTTGTGCAAGCTTCTTCTCGGCTGGCTCGGGCCCCCGATGATCCAGAAGGAGAGGAGGGACCTGGTGCCCCTTTGACAGCAAAGACTCTACATCTCGATTACATCGGGGCCCCTCATTCAGATGCTACCTGGCGTTTTCGAGCCCGCTGGCTTCAAACGCTTCCTCGTTATTCGCTCCACTGATGGCAGCATGTTGGCCAAGGGCAACATGATCCATCAGAGGAGAGCATTAGCTAGTGTAATTAGTAGAGAGCCGAAGGTTACCCGTATCTCGGACGGGGGCCTTCTGGCGAATGCGTCGAATCCCTCAGAGGTGGCCATGATTCTGCCCTTCGAACACTTGTTGGCACCCCGCTGAGTGTAACGCCGCACTCTACCATGAACTACACAATAGATGACATCACGTTAGAGCTGGCAGACCATGGAGTGGTCATAGTCGAACGTGTGATGAGAAAACACTTAATCGTTCCTGTAAACGTGCAAAGTCAGAATTAACCGAAGTCTGTGTAATTTGCTCCAAGGCCGGACACGATAATTCCAAATCGTGTCTGGCCAAGTGGTCAATTGCGGAAATCCACACCCCGCTTCTTCGAAGGAATGTGGTGCTTATATCCTTGAGAAGGAAATCCTGACTGTTCTTGCTTGCCCAGGGTCGTCTCTCATTTCGAGAGGCTAAGGACTTAGTCCTGGCCCACCCGGCGCTGACTGGGTCGTCCTATGCCTCAATGTTAAGAAAGACACCCTCTGTTCCTGGCCCATCCAGGCCTACGATAACGGTCGTTTCTGTGCCCATTCAGAACCCTTCTGTGGATTCTTCTACCCACCCCGGGCTCTTTCCTGGTAGAGCTGGCGGCATAAAGAGTTCACACTCCACCCCCCCGTAAGGGGCGCGGCGATTTGCCATCCTGGCTGCCGTGCTGATGGGACTCAGCAACCCGTCCGACCCCAGCTTAGCCTCTTCTCCTTCTTTCAGACAGCCTGTATTTCTTCCCTACTTCGTCGCTTTTCATACAATCTCTCCCACAACTTTCTCTGGTCAGCCTCTAATTTCACAAGGTAGATGCTGACCCTCTTTTCAGCCAACCGTCCAGGATCGGGGCTGAGGAGCCAGTGGACAATGTTCCCTAACCCCTGAGTTCCGGTTAGAGATGTTTTTTTTATCAACCTGCTTCATCCCCACCCATAGCTTCCTCACATCCCTTTTCCTTTTCTCTTCACACACTATCAATTTTACGCCGTGCCCAAGGTGGAGCCGCCATGCTGAAGGGCTGCCAGGTCACCAGGCGGGAGGGGTGGCCATAAATAGCGGCACCTGGCTCTGCCAGGCCTGTACACACCCCTTGCAGAGCGGGCTACGGCGGGGTGATGAGCTATTGCATCCCGTAGAAAATTTAGGGTCACCATGCCCAATGATGAGAAAAATAAAAATCTCCCCTCAATTTCCCCTTCTACATCGAAGGAGCCGCCCTTGGGCAGCTACAAGGGGACCCTCCAAACTTCTCTAATCGGAGAGGAGGCTTACTCCTCTCCTACGCCTACGGGTGTAGGGGGTTTTCCCTCACCCCCTTCTCTGGAGGTGCTTTCGGGCACCTTCTTGTTTCCAGCGGCAGTCCCTCCTTTTCTATCCAAGGAGACTCTCAAGAAAACCAGCAGGCAACCCATAGCCGACCACTACCCATTAAAGCGGCTCAGGAAGGGAAGCCAGGCCACTTCGGTCGCTTCCCTCAAAAGACCTGATAGCAAGAATATTGAACTTTGCCGGGGTCAAGGCCTGTGCCTCCCCACACCTGACTAATGACAATGATGCCAACGAGACCTGCGATGTCTTGGGGGGAGGGGGGGCAACTGGAGTCCCCCCCTGAGATAGACATGGTCCTTGAGGAAACCAAGCCTCAGACGGTAGGGCCTTCCAAGGGAGGATGGGAATCCGGGCTCTGCGCCAAGCACCAAACCCGAATCCACCCCTATGCAATGTCCTCCTCAAACGGCGAGGGTTACCGAGGCAGTACAAGAAGGGAGGGATCTCCTCCGACCGGTGCCACTACGACTTCCAGGACCTTCTCCATTTCAGAGAAGGACCTAGCTGAGGCTGGTCCATCTGGCCTCGGGGCTCCTGCTAGTGGAGGGGAGAAGCGGGTTCATTCCCCGCCCTCCTCTCCTAAAAAGAAAAAGACAAAGAAGACTCAGGGCTCCTCTCCATCCGCGGGTACTGCGGGGACGGATGGGTCTGCTGCCACTGGCAAGGGACCAAGCCACATCCGGCCCCTCTAACCCCCCCCGGGTGCAGATCCTCGATGACATCGGGGCCCCTCATTCAGAGGTTACCTGGCGTTTTCGAGCCCGCTGGCTTCAAACCTTTCCTCGTTATTCGCTCCACTGATGGCAGCATGTTGGCCAAGGGCAACATGATCCATCAGAGGAAAGCATTAGCTAGTGTAATTAGTAGAGAGCCGAAGGTTATCCGTTTCTTGGAAGGGGGCCTTCTGGCGAATGCGGCCGATCGCTCCAAGGCGGCCAAGATAAGTGCTCTTCGGGCATGAACGATTCGTATGGCCGAAGCGGTGACAGTAACTTTGTGAAAGGAGTAGTTTATGCGAAAGAACTCGTTGACTACTCCATAGAGGACATCACCTTTGAGCTGGCCGATCATGGTGCAAACAAGGTCGAACGTGTGATGAGAAAACAGGGAGGGGCCTCGAGGCCCACCCCTACACTCTTCGTCACGTTCGACTGTGACAAGCTCCCTGAGTCGGTGCGTCCCGGTTGCTACCGCTACCGCGTAAAGGCATTCGTGCCACTGCCGCAGCGGTGCTATTACTGTCACCGCTTCGGCCATACGAATCGTTCATGTAGACGTGCAAAGTCGGGGTTACCCGAAGTCTATGTAAATTGCTCCAAGGCCGCAGATGATAAATCTAATCGTGTGTGGCCAAGTGTGTCAATTGCGGAGAGCCGCACCCCGCCTCTTCGAAGCGATGTGGTGCATATCTACTTGAGAAAGAAATAATGGCCGTTCAGGCCCAGGATCGACTCTCATTCCGCGAGGCTAAGGACTTGGTTCTGTCGGGCCCGGCTCTGCCTGTGACGTATTATGCCTCAATAGTTAGAAAGACACCCTCTGCTCCTGGCCCATCCAGGCCAACGAGTACGGTTGTTTCCGCGCCCATTCGGAGCTCTTCTGCGGGTTCTACTCAACCCGGGCGCTCCCCTGGTAAAGCTGGCGGCAAAAAGGGTTCACACGCAGCCCCGGCTAAACCGGCCAACAGCGCCTGGTGTTCTGCCTCCGGGAAAAGCGTACGGCCATTTCCGTGAGGGTCTTCTGTTCGAAGAGGGCCCCCGCGTCTCCGACCTAGGCCTGGAGGGTATATTACTTCGATGGAATTGCCGTGGACTCCGGGCCAACTGGGAGGAGCTGCGGAGGTTCGTCTGTCCCGTTCCCCGTTAGCTATTTTTTTGCAAGAGACCATGCTAGGCGCGTGCGCCATGCCCGTTCTCCCGTGCTATAAGGGTCTTGCGACCCAACCACCACGAGATGGCTGGGCTGGGCTGTGCTCGGTTTACACCCGGCATGATCTCCGTTCGTCCTTTCATTTTAGGTAGCTGTTCTAAATGTGGATGAGTTTACGCATCACTTCCCGAAAACTGCTTCATTTTCTTGCCTTGATTTATTTTTGTGCTCTTCGGATGCACAGCTTGATTTTGATTGGGGGGTGGTCGATGACCTCTATGGTAGTGATCACTTTCCCATTCAAATTTCATTTTCAGGGCAACTGCCACCTGAAAGCCCATCTCAGTGGTGCTTGGTGCGGTGGCGTTCATTTCATGAAATGACTGAATTCTCTATCTCACTCGAGGAGTTTAGGTCGGTAGATTAGGCCTGACTACTATTCCTAGAACATCTGCCTGTTTTGCACGCCAAGCACTCCCATGGTGGTCGGCCGAGTGTGAAACGGCTTTCAAACAGAAGCGTTATGCCTACATGCGCTATAAGTGCCGGCCGAACGATTTCACTGTCGGTGAATTTCGTCTAGCTAGGGCTAGGTTCCACTATATTTCGAAGCACGCCCGCCGCTCTTCTTGGCGGGCATACGTGTCTTCACTTAACGGGAAGACCCATTTAGCAGAGGTGTGGAAGCGAGTCCAAAGGATTCGGAGCAAGTTCTCACAGGACCCTCCTCCCGTTCTCCAGGGAATGGGACCGCAATCTCGGACCCCGCGTCAGTGGCGGAATCCTTCGCGACCGCTTTCTCCGCAGTTTCTAGCCTGGATTCTTCTCCGCCAGCATTCCATGCAAGTCGTGATATTACGGAAGGCCGTCGGCTGGACTTTACCTCGAGAGGCGGAGAACCCTTCAACGACAGGTTTACTGTGAGTGAGGTGCGCTTCGCTCTTGCTTCGTGCGCAGACACCGCCCATTATCCGGACGATGTGCCGTACGCCATGCTTCGACACCTGGGTGAGCGAGGCATGGCCTTTCTGTTAGATTTGTTCAACAGGATCTGGGTGGAGGGTCTCCTCCCCGATTCCTGGCGAATCGCTACGGTGCTCGCCTTTCTCAAACCGGGGAGAGATCACTCTACTCCGGCCGGTTTCCGCCCGATCTCTCTAACCTCTTGCGTGTGCAAGTTGATGGAGAAATTGGTAAATGTTAGATTAGCCTTTTTCCTGGACAGCGGAGGCCATTTGTCTTCTGCACAGTGTGGCTTCCGCAAGTTCCACTCCACGTCGGATGCTCTGCTCCGACTGGAAAATGCCGTCTGCGATGCCTTCCTTCGTAGACAGCACTACGCCACGGTGTTTTTCGATCTGGAGAAGGCCTATGATACCGCATGGCGATACGGTATCATGGAGACTCTCCACACGATGGTGGAGAGGGGTGTCGCCTCTCAATGTTTATATCTGAATTTTTGCGAGATCGTCGATTCCGCGTACGGGTGGGGGGAGCCCTCTCCGGCCCAAAGCAGCAGAAGAAGGTGTCCCGCAGGGAAGTGTCCTCAGTGTCACACTCTTTGCCCTGAGCATCAACGGCATCACGTCGGTGCTGCTGGAAGATGTTCTCGCTACGCTCTACGTGGACAACTTTTCTATTTCTTTTAGCGTGGCCTAGATGCCAACTCTGGAGCGTCGACTCCAACAGGCATTGGACCGTGTCTTTTGCTGTGCCGAAGCGCTTAGGTTTCGGTTTTCTTTGTCCAAGACTAAGGTGGTGCACTTCTGCCGCCATCCACGGCTCCACCCCGACCCAGATTTGTTTCTTAATGGGGTGCGCCTGGAAGTGGTTGAATCGCACCGTTTCCTTGGTCTTGTATTTGACCGACGCCTCGCCTGGGAAGCTCATATTCGCAGCCTTAGGGTATCTTGTACCCGCGCCATGGATATACTCCGTTCCGTGACGTTCAGCGCTTGGGGCGCTGATAGTGCTACTGCCCTACTTTTTTTTCGATCCTTTGTTCGTTCGAAGCTCGATTACGGATGCGAGTTTTATGCATCCGCAGGCGAGCGTTTATTGCGGAAGGTGGACTCGATCCACCACACTGGCCTTCGCCTTGCGACCGGTGCCTTCCGCACTTCCCCCATTGAGAGCCTGTTGGTCGATGCTTGGGAGATGCCACTTCCTCTATGCCGCGTACAGTGCATCACTTGCCTGTACGCGTGAGCCCGGCGCCTCCCTTAGTCGCCAACAGCTCTCACTGCCTCCGCAGCTGATCTTGACGGTGCCTATTCCGCCGAGAGACGCCAGTCATACCCTAAGCCTTTCGAGTTTAGGGCCAGGAAACTCCTTCGAGAGCTAGGTATAGCTCTCGGGCCGGTGGCGCCCCTGGTTCTGTCCAGTACGAGACCCTGGATGGTACCACATTTGGCTATTTGTCACCACGCCTCTGCTCCCAAAGCTTGTACAGCGCCGGGAGTGTTACGTTCGACCTTTTTGGAGCACACCTCGTGTCACGCTGGAACCGTGCCAGTGTATACGGATGCTTCAAGTCCGAAGAGGTTGTCGGCTTACACGCCGTATCCCCTCTGTTTGAAGTCATCGGGGCTCTGCCAGGCACTGCGTCTGTCTTCACTGCCGAGCTTGTGGCAATTCACCACTCTGTCCTGGAGATTATGCGACGTGCCCGGTTCGGAGACCGGATTGTGATCTGTAGCGACTCACAAAGCGCATCCTCTGGTTCGCGATATCCGTGACGCCACGGTTTTGGTGAGCCGGACGGATGTCGAGATTATTTTCTGCTTGGGTCCTGGACATGTAGGAATTGCGGGGAATGAGGGTGCCAAAGTGTCCGCGAGGACTCTGCGACCGGACCAGCGTTTCGCTCTTCCTCACACCAACTACATGGCAGGAATAAGGGCAGCTCTTCGGATTGCTTAGCAAAGAATATGGGAGACGCTCGAGGAACACTTAAAGTTGTGTGCCATTGCGCCGCGACTGTTCCCATGGACCTATCCCCCAATTCTGCGACGGCTTCAGGTCGCTTTCTGTCGTCTCCGCATCGGACACACTCGTGTGACGCATTGCTATTTGATGGAGCACTCGCCTGCGCCCTATTGTGACGCCTGCGTTGTCCCCCAGACTGTTCGGCACATTCTTGTTGAATGTCCCCGTCTGGGTGATCTTCGCGCACGTTACCTATCGCTACCGCCTGTCCTTTGTACTCTGGACGAGTGTGTGCACATTGACTGGTGGACTTGTTGACTTTTGGGCGGAGGCCGTCCTTATCCCTTTTTTTTAACTACGTTGTTTTTTTTGTTATTGGTTTTGTTTTGTAGGTCGCACGCTCCTGTGCCTGGGGGAGGGGGACCCCGGAGATTGCTTCCTGATTGTTGTAATCTTCCTTTTTTATCATTGTTTTCATATTCTTATTTTAAATTAGCCTAGTGGTAGGCTGTTTGATTCCGGCGACTTATGCCCAAGTGGGCTGTCGCCAGATAGGCTCCTAAATTTAAAAAAAAACAAAAAAATACACTTAACCCCGGCTAAACCAGGGCTCCCCTCCCTATCCCCAGCGTGACTTTTTTCCGTAAAACGAAACAGCTGCGCACCTCCACCTAGTGGTTAGATTCACAGCAGGCAACAACACTGAACTTGGTCATGAGGCCATCTTCCGGGTAACCGATGACCTCCATGGTAGTGATCACTTTCCCATTCAAATATAATTTTCTGGGCCCCTTTCTCCCGAGAGCCCGCCGCGGTGGTGCTTCGCCCGCACTCGGTGTTCCGCATTTCAGGAAATGACTGATTTCTCTTCAGTCGAAGAGTTTAGGTCGGTAGATGAGGCCGTTGAGTTCTTTTCCGGCAACCTCATCGCCTTAGGTCTAACTCCTATTCCTAAAACGTCCGGCAGGAGCAACAAGAGTCGGTCCCGCAAGGAAGTGTCTTCAGTGTCGCACTCTTTGCCCTGAGCATCAATGGCATTACCTCGGTACTGCCGGAGGACGTTCTCGCTACAATCTACGTGGATGCCCTTTCGATTTCTTTTGGCGCGGCCCAGATCCCAACTCTGGAGCGTCGACTCCAACAAGCATTGAACCGCGTCTCTCGCTATGCCTAAGCGCACAGGCTTCGGTTTTCCTTGGCCAAGACTAAGGTGTGACTTCTGCCGCCATCCACGGTTCCACCCTCACCCAGACTTGTTTCTAAATGGGGTTCGCTTGGAAGTGGTGGACTCGCACCGTTTACTTGGTCTTGTATTTAACCAACACCTCGCCTGGGAGGCTCATATTCGCAGCCTTAGGGTCTCTTGTACCCGCGCCTTGGATATTCTCGGTTCCGTGATGTTCAGCGCTTGGGGCGCTGATAAGGCTACTGCCTTACTTTTTTATCGATCCTTTGTTCGTTCGAAACTCGACTACAGATGCGATTTTTATGCATCTACATCCGAACGTATTTTGCGGAAGGTGGACTCGATCCACGACACTGGCCTTCGTCTTGCGACCGGTGCCTTCCGCACGTCCCCCATTGAGAGCCTGCGCTCATTACTTTCCAGAATTCACAGAGGAACCCCCAAAAGCGAAACCTCGACCCACCACTTCTATCCCTGAACCAAGGTCCACCCAATTCAGGCACAGTTCTTTAATAAGCTGGTATGTCCTTCACACCCTCTCTACTCCTATTCCTACACCCAAAGTGCCACTAAAACCACCCCTGCAACCTTCCCCAGCCTTACCGACCAGAACATACATATTTTACCTGCATGGCACTTCAAAACAGCGAAAAAAAAACCCTCTCCTCGATATTCACCAATCTGATGCAATTTTATATCTTGGAGTCGAGTTTTTTTACTGTTCCGACTGCAATCAGGACTCCACCCCACCCTACAAGAATCCCCAAATATATTTGACCCTGACTCCCACCCTAAACCCGCTGCAACCCCCACCAGCAACCTGAAAACACGGTCCATCTCATCCCATCCTACTTCCCTCAACCATCTGAGAACCTCTTTCAGTATAACCCCTCTACTAGACCTGGTGAAGACCACACGCCGTGGTAACCTACCTGAGCGCTGCTGGGTTTGATTGAGGAGAACCCGAGGGGCGACAAACTAAGTAAAAGTCGGAAACACGCAAATATGGAACAAAGTAAGTTGTGCTACCCGTCCCTCGATCATGGACTAAATTCCCTGACCAGATGATGAAATTTACATAAAGATTAGAATGACGATCGTTTGTAAGCCCGAAGACACCACTGGATGGTATTCGTGTGTGTGTGGTGGCTGTAGTTAGTGGGAGGGTACTAGTGTCACACCAATCAGCGATCGGAGCGGCAGTTCCAGCCTTGAAGCGAATCAATTTTTAGCCATAAGCCGTCTAACGCTACGCCGGTCCCCGTCCGTCAGTATCGTCCCTCGTAACTATTCTGTGGTAATTTCCTATAGACCGGGAGGTTTTGTCGTTGCAGGTAGACCCATTTTACCGTACGCGTAGATGCACCTGCAAATTCCACTACGTCCTTCACATGATGGGCTTTGACGCACTCAAATGCAATCGCTCTTTTTCGCCACTCAGTAGCATCTGCTTTGCACTCTATTTTACACAGCGTAGGATAGACGCACTGCACCATACCACCCTTACAAAATCTAGAAATCTTGTCACACACTTCCTACGTAGTAATCCCGATTCTCTTCAGTCAATGGTAACTACAGGCCCCTGTAGTTTGAATATTAAACACGCTATGTGACCAATTTTTTGTCCGGTGAGCTTATTTAGGTGAAGCGATAGTGCAAGGGATGTATGTGGGTGTGATAGAACTGAAAAGAGAGAGCAGAATGCTATATGCTAGATTGATGATGTGAAACTAGTAGGGGAAAGCATACTTGCGAATGCCTTATAGCGCAGATGGGGGATTTCAGAGAGATGTGGATGCATGCACATGAGAAGAAAATAAAAATGAAATGAGTGATTAACCCAAGTAAGGAAGTAGCAGCATACGAAGCATTTGGATGGGAGTTGAATGAGGATCTGGAAGAAAATAAGAAAATAGGGGAACCACCAAAGAAAGAGCTGTGTGACCATCGAGGATAAGAATCGCAGGCTACTCGCTCGCAATGATGAAGTTGATAATAAGAGTACTTTGCTGAGCTGTATAATGTGGGTATGTATATGTAAGTTGAAGTGAATATGATTTGTTTCACAGGTTTAAAATGCCTGCTGTATTATGGTATGGCAGCGAGAAGCAGACAAGAGATTCCTGTGCTCTTAGAAGTATTAATATAGGAAGGCAGCTAGACTAGATGCTAAAGTCACCGAGATGCTAAAAAGTGTTGGTGATTGTGTTATGGAATGGATGTGGTGGCTGCGTTGTAAGGCATTTCACTTGAATTTTAAGATTAACTAAGGACTGGAAGAATAGTGTGAAAGTGCCGTTGTATAAGTTGCAGGGCAGAAGTGAGAATGCAAGAACTATAGAGAGATAAATAAGTATGTGTGCTGTAGGCAAGGTATATGCAAAATATTTGATCGAGGGGATAAGAAAGGTGGGTTTAGAGTGGAGAGGTGGTGGGAATCATATCATATACATATATACAGTGAGACAGCTAGTTTTAAAAAAAAACAAGAGATAAGAGATGTAAAATGTATAGTGCTTAGTTTTAAATGGTAAGTAAGAAATGATGGATTAGAGCGTTAGTGAATGCTAATGGTTGGGGAGTGAAGTGTGTGAGAAAGTTTGATAAGAATATGGTGGTGCCAACATTGATGTATGGAAGAGATGATGGTAGAGAAAGATTGGGACAAATAGACAATGTAAAAAGGATGCTTGATGTGCGAAGGGTAGAGAGAGAGAGAGAGAGAGAGAGAGAGAAAAAGGGAATGACAGCAAATGTTATCCGTGATGTCAAAAAGGTAGAATGAGGGTGTGTAAGAGTTGGAATACCACATAAAAGTGCGTTGATTATGTGAATGAGTTTTTGAGAGAAAAGCTGCTGATTTTCGATAAAGTGGATATTGTGTTTGGTAGGAGAGCTTGGAGGAAGGGGAGGTGCTTGGGACCTTCTGGACGAGAGGCTACAGCACATAGCCGCTTATCGCTACCGAGGGTCAATTTGGCGTAGAAAAATTATTGGGTGGCTTTGTGCTCAATGGTCCCTGGAAGAGTGGGAAGGTTTTTTGTTGTATGATGCGCGCTAGCCTCCCTTGCCATCAAAGTGGTTTATCATGAAGGGTAAAGAAAGATGGAGGACTCCTTAAAATATTACATATTACACGTGAATTATAATAAATTATGCCCTCATTATTGATGGCATGGATACACTAGTAATATATCATAATCGACTTTTGGGTCCATTAATCAATGGATGGATAAAGGTGTGTAATTAAGTGATGAAACTTGGACAAAAAGATAGAACTGACTGCCGTAAAGCTAGTCAGGGCTGATTTTAATCTAGCCTAATATTAGGCTGTAATGTGATTACGGCGACTTTTGTCCTAGTAGGCAGTCGCCAGATGGGCTCTTTAAAAAAAAATCCCATTTCACACATGGAAGCGGGCTCCTTTAGTTGCATATGACGCACAGCTGACACCATCGAGATGGTATTCTCACTACCGCCTCCACCAAATTATATGACGTTTGATTTTCAGGATGGGATTGGGTGGTCGGGGGCCGGGTCAGATACACCTCACTTGGCCCACAGCGAAGCCTCACTCGCCCAGCAGTTGGCCCAGGCGACCAGTCGTCTCTCCAAACTCGAGGAGGAGAGAGAACATTGGAGACTCGAGTATCAACTCCTTAGTCATCGATTCGAGAAAGAGACGAAAGTAGGCACCTTCCGAGGGTTGTTTGTGTGTCTTGTCATTATTGCAACGTAAAAGCGAAATCTAGATAGAAGGCAACCTCGATTCGTTTACTGAGGCAGCCTAAAACTGACACACTCAGGTGTGCGCGCTCAGCTCTCCAAAAAGATGGGTGGGTAAAAAAAATAAAAAAATCAAAGCCTGTTTTTTTAAATATGACCATTAGTAGCATCATCAGTTACCTCTATCCTTTGTCTGTCCACTTGGACCTACGCAGCATTCACCTTTTATGTACCATTCATTCTACCTTTTGTCTCAAATTGATCCTAAGACTTTATTTAGCATTGAAACATGCAAACGCACAACTCTTGTGTACTGAGGTCTTAATAATGATGAACGGTGATAACCCCCACTGAATCGAGCACTTTTTCTTTCTGAGTTGATGTTTGTTATGGAAAAGCGTGAAAGTTATAACACGATATTCCTCAGGGTGAGATGTGTGTCCCCCTATTGAGCCTCTCCCTTCCGCACACAAGGATGTGACTGAACAATGTAGGTTGTTGTTTATAGCTCCGCCCGTAAGGGGCGCGGCGATTTGCCATCCTGGCCGCCGTGCTGACGAGACTCAACACCCCGCTCGACCCCAGCTTAGCCTCTTCTCCTTCTTTCAGACAGCCTGTATTTCTCCCCTACTTCGTCGCTTTTCATACAACCTCTCCCACAACTTTCTCTGGTCATCCTCTAATTTCACAGGGTAGATGCTGACCTTCTTCTCAGCCAACCGTCCCGGAGCCTGGGCTGAGGGGGGAAGGGACGATGTTCTCTAACCCCTGAGCTCCGCTCTGGCGTGGTTGGTTTTTAACAACCTGCTTCATCCCCACCCATACCTTCTTCACATCCCTTTTCCTTTCCTCTTCACACACTATCAATTTTACGCCGTGTCCAAGGTGGAGCCGCCATGCCGATGGCCTGCCAGGCCACCAGGCGGGAGGGGTGGTCCTGAATGGTGGCACCTGGCTCTGCTAGGCCTGTACGCAACCCTTGCAGTGCGGGCTACTGTGAGGGGTGATGTGCTGTTGCATCCCGTAATAAAAAGAGGGTCATCATGCCCAATGATGAGTAAAAAAAAAAACCCCTTAATTCCCCGTGTACCATCGACGGAGCCGCCCTCGGGCAGCTTTACAGAAAAGATGGAGGTTTCACCCCCCCCCCTGTGCTTGCGCATGGAACCCTCCATATTTCTCTAACCGGAGAGGAGGCTTACTCCTTTCCTTCGCCTACGGGTGTAGGGGACTCCCCCTCAACCGCTTCTCTGGACGTGCTTTCGGGTACCTCCCTGTTTCCAGCGGTAGTCCCCCCTTTTCTTTCCAAGGGGACTGCCAAAAAGCCAGCAGGCAGCTCATAGCCGACCGCTCCCCAGTGAAGCGGCTCGGTAGGGCAAACCCCCTTAGGGGGGAGAGGAAAGCCAGGCCCCTTCGGTCATTCCCTCAAAAAACCTGCTGGCAAGAATATTGAACCTTGCCGGGATCAAGGCCTGTGCCTCGCCACACTACCTGACTAGTGACAATGCTGCTAACGCGACCTGCGATGCCTTGGGGGGAGGGGGTCAACTGGAGGCCCGCCCTAAGATAGATATTGTCCTTGAGGCAACCCAGCCTCAGACGGTAGGGCCTTCCATGGGAGGGAATCCAGGCTCAGCGCCAATCACCGAACCCGAATCCGCCCCTATGCAAGGTCCTCTTCAAACGGCTAGGGTTTCCGAGTCAGTACAAAGGGGGAAGGGATCTCCTTCGACCGGTGCCCCTACGACTGCCAGGACCTTCTCCATTTCGGAGAAGGACCTAGCTGAGTCCGGTCCATCTGGCCTGGAGGCTCCTGTCGGCGGAGGGGATAAGTGGGTTTATTCCCCGCCCGCCTCTCCTAAAAAGAAAAAAAAATAAGAAAGACTCGGGGCTGCGGGGACGGATGGGTCTGCTGCCACTTTGGTAAGTGACCAAGCCAAGATCAGCACATCCGGCCCTTCTACCCCCCCGGGTGCGGAGCCCCCGACTAAGAGTAAAAGTACGCAGGGCGGAGCTTCGATAACATGGGGCCCCTCATTCATAGGTTACCTGGCGTTTTCGAGCCCGCTGACTTCAAACGCTTCCTCGTTATTCTCTCCACTGATGGCAGCATGTTGGCCAAGAGTAACATGATCCATCAGAGGAAAGCATTAGCTAGTGTAATTAGTAGAGAGCCGAAGGTTATCCGTTTCTTGGAAGGGGGCCTTCTGGCGAATGCGGCCGATCGCTCCAAGGCGGCCAAGATAAGTGCTCTTCGGGCATGAACGATTCGTATGGCCGAAGCGGTGACAGTAACTTTGTGAAAGGAGTAGTTTATGCGAAAGAACTCGTTGACTACTCCATAGAGGACATCACCTTTGAGCTGGCCGATCATGGTGCAAACAAGGTCGAACGTGTGATGAGAAAACAGGGAGGGGCCTCGAGGCCCACCCCTACACTCTTCGTCACGTTCGACTGTGACAAGCTCCCTGAGTCGGTGCGTCCCGGTTGCTACCGCTACCGCGTAAAGGCATTCGTGCCACTGCGGCGGCGGTGCTATTACTGTCACCGCTTCGGCCATACGAATCGTTCATGTAGACGAGCGAAGTCGGGGTCACCCGAAGTTTGTGTAAATTGCTCCAAGGCCGCATACCATAAGTCTAAATCGTGTGTGGCCAAGTGTGGCAATTGGGAGAGCCGCACCCCGCTTCTTCGAAGCAATGTGGTGCATATCTCCTTGAGAAAGAAATTCTGGCCGTTCAGGCCCAGGATCGACTCTCATTCCGTGAGGCTAAGGACTTGGTCCTGGAGTGCCCGGCTCTGCGTGGGACGTCTTATGCCTCAATAGTTAGAAAGGCACCCTCTGCTCCTGTCTATCCAGGCCAACTAGCACGGTTATTTCAGCGCCCATTCAGAGCCTTTTGTGGGTTCTACTCAACCCCCGCGATTTCCTGGTAAAGCTGGCGGTAAAAAGGGTTCACACCCAGCCCCGGCTAAAACCACGTCTCCCCCCCCCCCAGCGTGACCGTTTCCCGTAAGGCGAAACGGTCTCGTTTTTATTTACCTAGGATTTGTTGGGTTTTTTGGGGGTTTTTTGTTATTGTTGTTTTCTTTCTAGGTCGCACGCTCCTACGCCGGTTGTAGGGTTGCCTCTCCCCGACGCCTGAGCTTGCTTCCTAATTGTCATCCCTTTTTATCGTTGTTTCTTTTTTCAATTTTTTTTTTAAATTAGCCTAGAACTAGGCTCTTTGTTTGCGGCGACTTATGCCCGAGTGGGCAGTCGCCAGATAGCCCCTTAAAAATAAAAAAAGAAGTTTATAGCTCCCCAGGCTGCCCCTTCTGTAAGACTGACCTGAGGGACCATGTTAGAGTTGAAAGAGGCTGTTGCATGTTGTGGGAATTTTATAGCCGTCCATGCAATGGCTAGGAAGTGGAAGTTCTATTGCAACTTAACCTCGCGCCGATTACATCCAATTGAGATGGAGCCACACTAGGATTGCATACAGGTGGAGATGGGTAAGTTTTGTCATTTCTGCATGGAAATGACTGACCACTCTACAACTGTTTAACTTTTGCCCTACGGGGTGGCTAGGGTTGTACAAAAACACCGTTGTCTGCTGGGCGCGCTGCCTGCCAAAGCTGTACAGCCATATGCACCCAAGAACGGTGAGTGCACGTCCCTCACGTTCTCAATATCCGTCCTTTTTTCAGAAATCTCAAGAACTGGAGGAAGATTTAATGCATCTGAAAAGGGCCTCCAATGAAGGTGCGTCTGATTCGGACTCAGCTGCTTCGAACACAGAGAAATCTAACGGCCACATTTCAACTTCACTTGTAAGTTTCGAGTCACGGGGATCGAATCCTACTACCTACACTCAGAAGAGAATGAGAGGCCTAAACTCTTAGATTTAATTAAGGCCAATCTAATTTTTACCACCGATTTCTACAGTTCGATCCATCACTCATTGGGACCCTACAGTTTGCTGTTGGTTCAATATTCATGTTTACAAACTTCTCATCCATTTACATTATTTTTTCACCTCATATTCTTGCAAATAGTGATTCCCTTTTCGTTCCACCAAACTTCGTTCCACCCTTCGATACATAATTGTGTCCCACCAGTTGTATCAAAACCACATACACTCTCCCATGCGTTTTAAATTAAACTAAATTGAGTATGTCGATTCCAAATCTGAACTCAGAATTGTTCTAGCATGTCAGGATTTTGATTTATGCGAATGCACAAGATTATAATCTATATGTGCATTTTTAAATTATATAATTTAATGTAAACTAAATTATAAACAAGATTATAAAATATATATTTTCGGCTGCCAGGAATAAAACAAACGACGAGAAAGCTCATTATTTAGTTTTGCAACAGATGGCGCTGTATTATGTGAAAGCCCCAAATAAGTCAGTTTATTCTTTGTAACTCTCAGTGCCGTTTGCGCTGCTATCAAGTGTGTTACATGTAGCTCTTGCTCTATCTGATTACTGTTTTAACTGTGTTAGATCATGAATAGGAGAGGCTGTGTAAGTCACCCAGGCAAGTTTTGTTATGATCAGAGGTTCCAGAAGGACATATGAGATGGAATCGAAGTATCAAAGCTGGTTCAACCCAAACATGATGGGTGACTATTGTTGGTTCCTACGACGCATAAGCGCAAGAGCAAGTGTCTCAAACATTTCTGAACTGAGAATATATAAAATAATGTGAGTATTCCTTTAATATAAATGTACTATGAAATATACTATTTGCCATGATCACAAATATATTATATACATTACTAATATCCTATTAATATAATAATTATTTATCTTGAAACTAAATATACTATTAATATATTTATGCGTATAACTCAAAATTTCTTTCATACTTGAACAATTTTGAGTTCAGATTCAGAATCAGTGTACTCCATTTAGTTTAGTACAGCACCATTTGTATGGATAGCCAACATTCTTTTTTAGAATCCTTCACTGCCACCCAAAGGCAAAAGACCCAACCCCTAGTTTTGATCATGTTTCTTGCAGGCTGCAGAGTGAAAACCGAAGACTAATTTGTTTATTGGCAAATGGAAAGTTAGCTATAATTATTTAAATTTAGAGTATGATATTTTGGGCATCTTATATTTTTCTTTTTTTAATTATAACATGGTTTGGTTAGAAAAGATTTTGAATATGAAAATTAATTTTTTTTTAACAAATAACTGATCTCCAAATATCTTTGCCCCTTACGATGATGCGAGCAACCAATTCGAACACAACCAAATTGGGAAAGTTAGCAATTCACCTGAGCTACCTTCGGGCAGCTCCACCTAAAAAAATGGAGGTGCCCCCCTCCCGCGTGCTTTCACAGGAGACCTTCAAAAACTCTTTAACTGGAGAGGAGGCTCCCTCCCAAGCGACTCCCTCTCTCTCCAACGGCAGTCCACCCTTTACCTTCCAACCGGACTGCCAAGAAAGCAGGCAGGTGGTTCATAATTGATCATAGGGCCAACCACCTTAAGGGAGTAAGGGATAGCAGGATCCGTCGGCCCGTGCCCTCTAATATCCTACTTGCGTGTGCAACCAGCTTGCAGGGGGTCAGTATACCTGCCCACACACACTTCCCCGACGGATGCCGGGACAAGACAAGGAAAAAGGTTCCTAGAATAGGATCCGTGATATCTTTGGGGGGGATGGCCACATGGAGGCCTCACATGGTGCTTAAGGTGACCCAGCCCTAGACGGTAGAATCTTCCATGGAGTCGAACCCGGGCTCGGTGCCTGTACAGGCTTCTCAAACGGCTCGGGCTTCCGAGGATCCACAAGGAGAGGAGGGATCTCCTTCCCTGGCTGATGCCCTTGTAACAGCTAAGACCGATTCGGAGCACTTCTGCGGATTCTACTCAACCCGGGCGCTCCGCTAGTAAAGCTAGTGGCACAAAGGGTTCACACCCAGCCCCGGCTAAAACCAGGACTCCCCCCCCCCCCCCTCTCCCAGCGTGACGGTTTCCCGTAAGGGAAACGGCCAAGAGCCTCCACACAGGAGGCAACACTCCTGAAGTTGGTCGCCAGGACATGTTCCGGAGTTCCTAAAGCTGCTTCCCCGAAAGGAGGACATCAACAAAGGAGCTTCGGCTCCTTCGCCCACTCCTAGTGGTGGGCTGGGTGCCTCGGTGACGGTGGATCTTCGAAAAGATTGCCCCTCACCTCCGAAGCCGCAACACCCGCCTAATGTTTCGAGGCGGAGGGAGGAAAAGACACGCATGGCGAGCTCAACCTCCCCCAATAAGTCCTCGAAGGCGACAGTGCCGGGATTCTGCCTCCGGGAAGCGTACGGCCATTCCCGTGAGGGTCATCTGTTCGAAAAGGGCCCCCGCTTCACCTCCGAGCTAGGCCTGGAGGGCATATTCCTTCAATGCAATTGCCGTGGACTCCGGGCCAACTGGGAGGAGCTGCGGAGGCTCGTCTCACCCGTTTCCCGTTAGCTATTTTATTTTTCTGCAGGAGACCATACTAGGCGCGTGTCCACCCTCGCGGGGTATAAAGGTTTTTCGACCCCACCACCACGGGTTGGGGAATGCGCTGTTTACCCCCGGCATGATGTCTCCGTTCTTCTTTTCACTTTAGATACCTCCTTTTAGGCGGTGGCTGTGCAGCTACACCTGAATAGGAGGTATACTTTTATTTCTGAGTACATTCCACCGTCATCTGACTTCGACGCGGGGGACTTCCACCGCGTCGTGGCACAGTTGCCGAGGCCGTTTCTCTTACTTGGAGTACCCCCCCTCCCATTCTCCAGGTGAATGGGACCGCAATCTTGGACCCCACGTCCGTGGCGGAATCCTTCGCGACCGCTTTCTCCGCATTCTCTAGCCGGGATGCTGCTCCGCCAGCATTCAATGCACGTCGTGATGTCGCGGAAGGCCGCCGGCTGGACTTTACCTCCACAGGCTGAGAACACTTCAATGACACGCTTACGGTGAGTGAGTTGCGTTTCGCTCTTGCTTCGTACGCGGACATCGCCCATGGTCCGGACGATGCACCGTACGCCATGCTTCGACACCTGGGTGAGCGAGGCATGGCCTTTCTCTTAGATTTGTTCAACTGGATCTTGGTAGAGGGTAACCTCCCAGACTCCTGGCGAATCGCTACTGTGCTAGCTTTTCGCAAACCAGGGAGAGATAATTCTACCCCGGCCGGTTTCCGCCCAATTTCTCTAACCTCCTACGTGTGCAAGTTGATGGAGAAATCGGTAAATGTTAGATTAGCCTTTTTTCTGGGCAGCGGAGGCTATTTGTGTTCTGCGCAGTGCGGCTTCCGCAAGTTCCATTCCACGTCGGATGCTCTGCTTCGACTCGAAAATGCTGTCTGCGAGGCCTTCCTTCGTAGACAGCACTTCGGCACGGTGTTTTTCGAACTGGAGAAGGCTTATTATACCGCATGGCGATACGGTATCATGGAGACCCTCCACACGATGGGGGCGAGGGGACGGCTTCCTGTCTTTATACCTGAATTTTTGCGAGATCGTCGATTCCGCGTACGGTTGGGGGGAGCTCTCTCTGGCCCAAAGGAGCAGGAAGAGGTTGTCCCGCAGGGAAGTGTCCTCAACATTACACTTTGCCTTGAGCATCAACTGCATTACCTCGGTGCTGCCAGAAGATGTTCTTGTTACGCTCAACGTGGTCGACCTTTCGATCTCTTTTGGCGTGGCACAGATGCCAACTCTGGAGCGTCGACTTCCACAGGCGTTGAACCGCGTCTCTCGCTATGCCGAAGCGCGCAAGTTTTGGGTTTTTTTGGCCAAAACTAAGGTGGTGCACTTCTGCCGCCACCCACGTCTCCACCCTGACCCAGATTTGTTTCTTAATGGGGTGCGCCTGGTAGCGGTTGGATCGCACCGTTTCCTTGGTCTTGTATTTGTCCGACGCCTCATCTGGGAGGCTCATATTCGCAGCCTTAGGGTCTCTTGTACTCGCGCCATGAAAATATTCTTCGTTCCGTGACGTTCAGCGCTTGGGGCGCTGATAGGGCTACTGCCTTACTGTTTTATCGATCCTTTGTCCGTTCCTAGCTTGACTACAGATGTGAGTTCTATGCATCCACAGCAGAACGTGTATAGCGGAAGGTGGACTCGATCCACCTCACCGGCTTTCGCTTTGCAACCGGTGCCTTCCGCACTTTCCCTATTGAGCGCCTGCTTGTCGATGCTGGAGAGATGCCATTATCTATGCGCCGTGCACAGTGCATTACTCGCCTGTACGCACGAGCGCAGCGTCTCCCTTTTGTCGCCAACCGCTCTCAAAGCATCCGCAGCTGATCTCAACGGTGCCTAGAGCTAGGAAACTCCTTCGAGAGGTAGATATAGCTCTCGGACCGGTGGCGCCCCTGGTTCTGCCCCGAACGCTACCCTGGAGGGTATCACCGTTGGCTATTTGTCGCCACGCCTCTGCTCCCAAAGCTTGTACAGCGCTGGGAGTATTGCGTTCTGCCTTTTTGGAGCACTTCTCGTGTCACGCCGGAACCGTTTCACTGTATACGGATGACTCCAATTCCCAAGAGGGGGTCAGCTTCCACGCCGTATCCCCTCTGTTTGAAGTCAGCGGGTCTCTGCCAGGCGCTGCGTCTGTCTTCATGGCTGAGTTGGTAGCACTACACTACTCGGTACGGGAGATTACGCGTCGTGCCCGGTTCGGAGACCGGATCATGATTTATAGCGACTCACAAAGCGCCCTGAGTGCTATCAGGGCATTGGAATCTCCGCATCTCCTGTCCGCAATATCCGTGACGCCACGGTTCCTAGACATGGAGGAATTGCGGGTAATGAGGTTGCCAAAGAGTCCGCGAGGACTCGGCGACCAGACGAGTGGTTCGCTCTTCCTCACACCAATTCCATGGCAGGAATCGGGGTGGATTGGCAAAGAAGATATGAGACGGTCGAGGGCAACTTAAAGTTACGTGCTATTGCGCCGCGACTGTTTTCATGGACCCCTCCCCCAATGCCTCTTCCTGTCGTCTCCGAATTGGACACACGCAGTTGCACGGTCATTTGATGGAGTGCTCGCTGTTCCTTATTTTGACGACTCCGTTGTCCTCCAGACTGTTCGACACATTCTTGTTGAATGTTCCCGTCTAGGTGATCTTCGCGCATGTTACTTGTCCTGTTACCGGGACGAGCGGTGTGGCTATCGCTTTTCCCTTGTGCTCGGTACCGGTTCGTACTCCCCGACTTGTGAACACTTGATCTCTTTGGAAGAGGCTGACCTCCTCAATTTTATTTGACTGGATCGTGCCTAGTTCTTTTTGCTTTTGTTCTGAGGTTGCGGTTTTTGTCTAGGATGTATTATTTTTTTTATTGTAGACTAACAAATTACGGTGAATTAAGCCTTTGATGGCAGTCACCAGATGGGTGATATGAAAAATAAAATATGTAATAATTTCAATCATCATTAACTGCCCATTGCGTTCACAGGACCAAAACCTTCGAATGCGCGGCTTCGTAAGCCGACTGACCCTATCCATGTTTACTCCCCTACGATACGTGCCGGAGAATGGTATGAGTATCCTCACCCCCAAAATCGACAATCATCATCAGAGCAAATAAGTGATACAACTTGTAGAAAATGGTAGCTGACTCATGTTTTGATGCATAGTACCCTACGATGCCTTAAATAAAGTCCAATGGGCCTTGGGTTTTTTTCTCAGTTACCGCGCCTCGGTTCCACCTTGATTCCAGACGGTGACCAGGCTCAGGAGACTGGTCGCCCTCCAAGAATCGACCGCTCAAAGTAAGCTGCTTGGGCCATCTTCCGCAAATTTCACTTCCCCCAACCTTACCACTTTATTGTTTCTTAATTCAAGTACATAGGGAACGTCATCCGTCTGTTGCCAGGACGGACACCCGCGTCCCCACAGGCATACATCCTCCGACATGATAATGAAACCAACATAAGGATCAGCCTAACAAACTGGTGAGCCCGAGGGCAGGAACAATCCGTGGCATAGCCTACGCAAAAACAACCCGTTTTTTTCCTGTTTAAGCTTCAGATCAATGTCAAAAAGTTTTGTTTCAGGTGGGTGAAGTGGATAATAATTCGAGCTCGGCCGAAGAGAGGGAGAAAGAAATCCGAAACCATTTTACCAATCGATGCTCCCATCTCTATATGCAAGTGATGGGCTGCACCAGTCAAGCAGCGTTTTATCAGAATGAGGTGGGTCGGACAGAAGACTGCGATAGTGTACTCTGATCGAACCGATCCCACATTCAGTATTTGAACCTAGAGCTTGTGCTGTGTGAGGGATTTTTATTCTCTCCTTTAGTTAGTTCCCTATATCTCCTTGTCTTTTTTTTTTCCTCCACATCCTCCTTGACCGTCTTCTTCTGGGGCTTTCTGCTATTCTCCCGGAGATATTCCTTCGCTTACGCTAGATGCCCCCTACACGTGGCCGTCCTGTGTAACCTGGTACACTTGGTATCTGAAGGAGCTGCATGTCCTGCGGTCAGACAAAGAATTTGGGAGGCTGTGTCACTAAGTTGACTTGAACTATGTGGGGCATGGGAAGATGTTGGTGTTCTTTGCCCTCACCCACGCTCAGCACTACTGTACCTTTTTATTATTATTATTAGCATAATTATTATTATCATTCTTAATATTTAGTGTGATTTTTATATTATTAATAGTATTATTATATATTATGTATTCAAATTATTTATTATGGCCTGCGTTTCAAAACTTTTTTCCAACTGATTAGGAATCATTTTTGCTTGCTAAATTTAAGAATATAATTAGTTTTCTTTGGTCGGGTCTGGTTTCGAAAATATCTTCGATTTATATTAAGCATATATTCCAAAGCGCTATCATCCAACCGTTTATTACTTCTCTTTTGTCACATCTAGTGATGAGTAACCATACATAACCTATTCTATTCATATTTTCACGTCTAGATTTGCATTACAATGGATTGTACGTGTATGAATCATCCGAATAGGTTTGTTACATCTGCGCACATGTCGCTCTTCCAGACCGTCAAGCAAAAATGACGGATTTTGTGAAAAAGGCATATCATGCTTACTTTGTCGTGAAACTACTAGAGGACCAGGATAAGCCCTTTGCTCCCCATATTTGCTGTAAAACATGTGTGGCGAACTTACGGGATAGGAGTAATAAGAAAAGGAAGAGTATGCCATTTGGTGTCCCAATGACTGCTATTTCTGCATGACAAATTTGAGAGGCATCAATCACAAGAACAAACACATGTTCAATACCTCAATGTTCCTTCTGCTATAAAACCAGCCCCGATCTTCCTGTTCCTGAGCCTGATGTTACCATAGGTTCTGGCTCTGATTCCGAGGTTAGTGTCACTACCGATACAGGTGAGTTTAATGCATACAGACCAGAAGAGGGTGACCAACTGGTGCCATTTGCGCAAGCCGAACTCACAACCTAACACGAGACCTGAACCTTTCCAAAGAATCTGCTCTTCGAGAGAAATGTATGCTGGCACCTGGGACAACATTCTATTGGTATTGAGACCGTGAGAAAGAATTTAGGAAAATTTTCACTTGCTGACTTGCTCAACTTAATGGGCCTCAAGTATGATGTTATGGAATGGATACTTTTCATTGACTCATCTAACAGAACCCCGTAAGGGGCGCGGCGATTTGCCATCCTGGCCGCCGTGCTGACGGGATCCAGCGCCCCGTCCGGCCCCAGCTTAGCCTCTCTTCCTTCCTTCAGATAGCCTGTATTCCTATCCTACCTCGTCGCTTTTCATACAACCTCTCCCACAACTTTCTCTGGTCAGCCTCTAATTTCACAGGGTAGAAGCTGACCTTCTTCTCAGCCAATCGTCCCGGATCGGGGCTGAGGGGGGAGGGGACAATGTCCCCTAACCCCTGAGCTCCGGTCTGGGGTGGTTGGCTTTTAACAACCTGCTTCATCCCCACCCATACCTTCCTCACATCCCTTTTCCTCTCGTCTTCAAAATCTATCCGTTTTACGCCGTGTTCAAGGTGGAGCCGCCATGCCGAAGGACTGCCAGGCCACCAGGCGGGAGGGGTGGTCCCAAATGGCGGCGCCTGGCTCTGCCGGGCCTGTAAGCACCTCTTGCAGTGCGGGCTACTGCAAGAGGTGGTGAGCGATTGCGTCCCGTAAAACAAAGAGGGTCACCATGCCCAATGATGAAACAAAAAAACATCTCCCCTTAATTCCCCCTATAACAACAACGGAGCCGCCCTCGTGCAGCTCCACAGAAAAGATGGAGGTCCGCCCCCCTGTGCTTGCGCAGGGGACCCTCCATACCTCTTTAACCGGAGAGGAGGCTTACTCCTCTCCTACGCCTACGGGTGTAGGGGACTCCCCCTCACCCCCTTCTCTGGAGGTGCTTTCGGGCACCTCCCTATCTCCAGCGGCAGTCCCTCCTATGCTTTCTAAGGGGACTGCCAAGAAAGCCAGCAGGCAGCCCATTGCCGACCGCCCCTCGTACAAGCGGCTCGGTAGGGCAAACCCCCTTAGGGGGGAGAGGGAAGCCAGGCCCCTTCGGTCGCTTCCCTCAAAAGACCTGCTGGCAAAAATATTAAACCTTGCCGGGGTCAAGACCTGTGCCTCCCCACTAAAGACTTATGACGCTGCCAAGGGGACCTGCGATGTCCTGGGAGGGGATGGCCAACTGGAGGCCCCTCCTGTGATAGACATGGTCCTTGAGGAAAACCAGCCTCAGACGGTAGGGCCTTCCATGGGGGGGAATCCGGGCTTGGCGCCAAGCACCGAACCCGAATCCGCCCCTATGCAAGGTCCTCATCAAACGGCTGTGGATTCTCAGGCAGGACAAGGAGGGGAGGGATCTCCTCTGGATGAATCCCCTGCGCCCACCGGGACCTTCTCCATTTCAGAGAAGGACCTGGCTGAGGCCGGTCCATCTGGCCTGGGGGCTTCTACCGGCGGGGGTGAGAAGCGGGTTCATTCCCCGCCCTCCTCTACTAAAAAGAAGAAAAAGACTCGGGGCTCCTCTCCATCCGCGGGGGCTGCGGGGACGGATGGGTCTGCTGCCACTTTGGTAGGCGACCAAGCCAAGATCGGCAAATCCGGCCCCTCTACCCCCTCGTGTGCGGAGCTCCTGACCAAGACTAAGACGAAGAATGCACAGGGCGGAGCCTCGATGACATCGGGGCCCCTCATTCAGAGGTTACCTGGCGTTTTCGAGCCCGCTGGCTTCAAACGCTTCCTCGTTATTCGCTCCACTGATGGCACCATGTTGTCTAAGGGCAACATGATCCATCAGAGGAGAGGATTAGCTAGTGCAATTGGTAGAGAGCCGAAGGTGACCCGTTTCTCGGACGGCAGCCTTCTGGCGAATGCGGGGAATCCCGCCGAGGCGGCCAAGATAAGTGCTCTTCGGACACTTCATGGCACCCCGGTGAGTGTGACGCCGCACTCTACCATGAACTTTGTATAAGGAGTAGTTTATGCGAGGGAACTCGTTGACTACTCCATTGAGGACATCACCCTAGAGCTGGCCGACCATGGGGCGGTCAAGGTCGAACGTGTGATGAGAAAACAGGGAGGGGCTTCGAGACCCACCCCTACACTCTTCGTCACGTTCGACTGTGACAAGCTCCCTGAGTCGGTGCGTGCCGGTTGGTACCGCTACCGCGTGAAGGCATTTGTGCCACTACCGCGGCGGTGCTATTACTGTCACCGCTTCGGCCATACGAATCGCTCATGTAGACGTGCAAAGTCGGGGTCACCCGAAGTCTGTGTAAATTGCTCCAAGGTCGCACACGATAAGTCCAAATCGTGTGTGGCCAAGTGTGTCAATTGCGGAGAGCCGCACCCTGCTTCTTCGAAGCAATGTGGTGCATATCTCCTGGAGAAAGAAATCCTGGCCGTTCAGGCCCAGGATAGACTCTCATTCCGCGAGGCTAAGGACTTGGTCCTGGCGCGCCCAGCTCTGCCTGGGACGTCATATGCCTCAGTAGTTCGAAAGGCACCCTCTGCTCCTGGCCCATCCAGGCCAACAAGCACGGTTGTTTCCGCGTTCATTCGGAGCCCTTCTGCGGGCTCTACTACACCCGGGCGCTCCCCTGGTAGAGCTGGCGGCAAAAAGGGTTCACACCCAGCCCCGGCTAAAACCAGGGCTCCCCCCTCTTCCCCCAGCGTGACCGTTTCCCGTAAGGCGAAACGGCCACGCGCCTCCACCGAGTCGTTAGACTCACAGGAGGCAACACCCCTGAAGATGGTCGCTAGGCCATCTTCAGGGGTTCCTAAAGCTGTCCCCCGAAAGGAGGACAGCAACAAAGGAGCTTCGGCTCCTTCGCCCACGCCACGAGGTGGAGCGAGTGGCTCGGAGACGGTGGTTCCTCGAAAAGAGGGCCCCCCGCCTCCGAAGCCGCAGCGCCCGCCTAAGGTTTCGAGGCGGAGGGAGGAAAAGACTCGCATGGCGAGGTCAACCTCCCCCAATAAGTCCTCGAAGGCGACAGCGCCTCCAGCGCTTTGTCCGGCCAACAGCGCCCGGGGTTCTGCCCCCGGGAAGCGTACGGCCATTCCCGTGAGGGTCTTCAATTCGAGGAGGGCCCCCGCGTCTCCTCCGAGCTAGGCCTGGAGGGCATATTCCTTCAATGGAATTGCCGTGGACTCCGGGCCAACTGGGAGGAGCTGCGGAGGCTCGCCTCGTCCCGTTCCCCGTTAGCTATTTTTTTGCAGGAGACCATGCTAGGCGCGTGCCCACTGCCTGCCCTCCCGGGGTATAAGGGTCTTGCAACCCCACCACCGCGGGACGGCCGGGCTGGGGGATGCGCGGTTTACACCCGGCATGATGTCTCCGTTCTTCCTTTCTCTTTAGATACCTCCTTACAGGCAGTGGCTGTGCAGCTGCACCTGGATAGGAGGTATACTATCATTTCTGCGTACATTCCACCGTCAGCTGACTTCGACGCGGGGGACTTCCGCCGCGTCGTGGCACGGTTGCCGAGGCCCTATCTCTTGCTTGGAGATCTGAACGGCAGGCATCCTCTCTGGGGAGATTACACCATAAATCCCAGGGGACAAGTCCTTGCCGATCTGATCGAAGAGCTTGAGATGGGTGTCCTAAACGTGGATGAGTTTACGCATCACTGTCCGAGAACCGCTTCATTTTCTTGCCTTGACCTATCTTTGTGCTCTTCGGATGCACAGCTTGATTTTGATTGGGGGGTGGTCGATGACCTCCATGGTAGTGATCACTTTCCCATTCAAATATCATTTTCAGGGCAACTGCCGCCTGAGAGACCACCTCGGTGGTGCTTAGCACGGGCGCGGTGGCCTGCATTTCAGGAAATGACTGAATTCTCTATCTCAGTCGAGGAGTTTAGGTCGGTAGATGAGGCCGTTGAGTTCTTCTCCGGCAACCTTATCGCCGTGGGCCTGACTACTATTCCTAGGACGTCTGGCTGTTTTGCACGCCGACCACTCCCATGGTGGTCGGCCGAGTGTGAGACGGCCCTCAAACAGAAGCGTTATGCCTACATGCGCTATAAGCGCCGCCCGAACGATTTCACTGTCGCTGAATTTCGTCGGGCTAGGGCTAGGTTCCGGTATATTTCGAAGCACGCCCGCCGCTCTTCTTGGCGGGCATACGTGTCTTCACTTAACGGGAAGACCCCTTTAGCTGAGGTGTGGAAGCGAGTCAAAAGGATTCGGGGCAAGTTCTCGCAGGACCCCCCTCCCGTTCTCCAGGAGAATGGGACCGCAATCTCGGACCCCGCGTCCGTGGCGGAATCCTTAGCGACCGCCTTCTCTGCATTCTCTAGCCGTGATGCTGCTCCGCCAGCATTCAATGCACGTCGTGATGTCGCGGAAGGCCGCCGGCTGGACTTTACCTCCAGAGGCGGAGAACCCTTCAACGACAAGTTTACTGTGAGTGAGTTGCGTTCCGCTCTCGCTTCGTGCGCGGACACCGCCCATGGTCCGGACGATGTCCCGTACGCCATGCTTAGACACCTGGGTGAGCGAGGCATGGCCTTTCTGTTAGATCTGTTCAACAGGATCTGGGTGGAAGGTCTTCTCCCAGATTCCTGGCGAATCGCTACTGTGCTCGCCTTTCGCAAGCCGGGGAGAGATCACTCTACTCCGACCGGTTTCCGCCCAATCTCTCTAACCTCTTGCGTGTGCAAGTTGATGGAGAAATTGGTAAATGTTAGATTAGCCCATTTCCTGGACAGCGGAGGCCATCTGTCTTCTGCACAGTGCGGCTTCCGTAAGTTTCACTCCACGTCGGATGCTCTGCTCCGACTGGAAAATGCCGTCTGCGAGGCTTTCCTTCGTAGACAGCACTACGCCACGGTGTTTTTTGATCTGGAGAAGGCCTATGATACCGCATGGCGATACGGTATCATGGACACTCTCCACACGATGGGGGCGAGGGGACGCCTCCCAATGTTTATATCTGAATTTTTGCGAGATCGTCGATTCCGTGTACGGGTGGGGGGAGCCCTCTCTGCCCCAAAGGAGCAGGAAGAGGGTGTCCCGCAGGGAAGTGTCCTCAGTGTCACACTCTTTGCCCTGAGCATCAACGGCATCACCTCGGTGCTGCCAGAAGATGTTCTCGCTACGCTCTACGTGGACGACCTTTCGATCTCTTTTGGCGCGGCCCAGATGCCAACTCTGGAGCTTCGACTCCAACAGGCATTGAACCGCGTCTCTCGCTATGCCGAAGCGCACAGGTTTCGGTTTTCTTTGGCCAAGACTAAGGTGGTGCACTTCTGCCGCCATCCACGGCTTCACCCTGACCCAGATTTGTTTCTTAATGGGGAACGCCTGGATGTGGTTGAGTCGCACCGTTTCCTTGGTCTTGTATTCGACCGACGCCTCACCTGGGAGGCTCATATTCGCAGCCTTAGGGTCTCTTGTACCCGCGCCATGGACATTCTCCGTTCCGTGACGTTCAGCGCTTGGGGCGCTGATAGGGCTACCGCCTTACTTTTTTATCGATCCTTTGTTCGCTCGAAGCTCGACTACGGATGCGAGTTTTATGCATCCGCAGCCGAGCGTTTATTGCGGAAGGTGGATTCAATCCACCACACCGGCCTTCGCCTTGCGACCGGTGCCTTCCGCACTTCCCCCATTGAGAGCCTGTTGGTCGATGCTGGGGAGATGCCACTCGCTCTACGCCGCGTGCAGTGCATCACTCGCCTGTATGCGCGAGCCCGGCGCCTCCCTCAGTCGCCAACAGCTCTCACTGCATCCGCAGCTGATCTCGATGGTGCCTATGCCGCCGAGAGACGCCAGTCATACCCTAAGCCCTTTGGGTTTAGGGCCAGGAAACTCCTTCGAGAGCTAGATATAGCTCTCGGGCCGGTGGCGCCCCTGGTTCTGCCCAGGACGCCACCCTGGAGGGTACCACATTTGGCTATTTGTCGCCACGCCTCTGCTCCCAAAGCTTGTACTGCGCCGGGAGTATTGCGTTCGACCTTTTTGGAGCACACATCGTGTCACGCTGGTACCGTGCCAGTGTATACGGATGGCTCCAAGTCCCAAGAGGGGGTCGGCTTCCACGCCGTATCCCCTCTGTTTGAAGTCAGCGGGGCTCTACCAGGCGCAGCGTCTGTCTTCACGGCCGAGCTGGTGGCAATACACCACTCGGTACGGGAGATTACGCGACGTGCCCGGTTCGGAGACCGGATTGTGATCTATAGCGACTCACAAAGCGCCCTGAGTGCTCTCGGGGCATTGGAATCTCCGCATCCCCTGGTTCGCGATATCCGTGACGCCACGGTTTTGGCGAGCCGGGCAGATGTCGAGATTATCTTCTGCTGGGTTCCTGGACATGTAGGAATTGCGGGGAATGAGCGCGCCAAAGAGTCCGCGAGGACTCTGCGACCGGACCAGCGTTTCGCTCTTCCTCACACCGACTACATGGCAGGAATACGGGCAGCTCTTCGGACTGCTTGGCAAAGAAGATGGGAGACGGTCGAGGGGAACTTAAAGTTGCGTGCCATTGCGCCGCGACTGTTCCCATGGACCTATCCCCCAATGCCGCGGCGGCTTCAGGTTGCTTTCTGTCGTCTCCGAATCGGACACACTCGTGTGACGCATCGCTATCTGATGGAGCGCTCGCCTGCGCCCTATTGCAACGACTGCGTCGTCCCCCAGACTGTTCGGCACATTCTTGTCGAATGTCCCAGTCTGGGTGATCTTCGCGCACGATACCTGTCCCAGTACCGGGATGGGCGGGGTCGCTACCGCCTGTCCCTTGTGCTCGGGACAGATTCGTGCACACTGACTTGTGGACTTGTTGACTTCTTGGGGGATGCCGGCCTTCTCCCTATTATTTAAGCAAGGTTTGTTTGTTTTGTTTTTTGTTGTTGTTTTTTGTGTTTTTTTGCATTTTTTGTTTTTTGTTTGTTTTTGTTTTTCTTTAGTTGCACGCTCCTGCGCCGGGGGGACCTCTCCCCGACGCACCAGCTTGCTTCCTTTCCCCCTTTTGGGGTGTTGTTGTTTTTTTTCTCTCTTTAATTTCATTTTAAAGTAGCCTAGAACTAGGCCAGTTTTAATACGGCGACTAATGCCCAAGTAGGCAGTCGCCAGATGAGCTCTTAAAAAAAAAAAAAAAAAAAAATCATCTAACAGAAGTCTCAAGGCAGTTGTTTTTAATAACGGCAATAAGTTTTCATCGATTCCTGTTGGACACTCAGCTACAATGAAAAAAAAAACCTGCAACAGCATGGAACGTCTGTTGTCTGCTCTCAACTACCAGGAACACCAATTGCTGAACTTTGGAGATCTTAAAGTTGTTGGACTCATCCTAGCCTTTAAGGTGGGTACACAAAATATCCATGCTTTATGTGCTCGTGGGACAGTCGGGCTGACGACCAGCATTGTCAGACAAGACTAGCCGTCAAGACAAGAATTAGAACCTGGTTCACACAACGTTCTGTCCCTCCCTCTGGTTTAACCGGGCAAGATATTGCTTCCACCCCTGCACATCAAACTTGGTTTGATGAAGAACTCTGTCAAGGCAATGGACAGGGAAGGTACAGGATTTGCTTTCCTCCGTCAGAAGTTTCTGTTAAATGATGGTTCTCAAATTAGGGAGCTCATCAAGGATCCAGTCATTGCAAACTTCCTTAATGAGTTAATGGAGAATTTCCGCAAACTTGGTACACGCATGTCAGTGAAAATGCACTTCCTTCGGTCCCACCTGGACTATTTTCCCGCGAATTGTGGAGACTTCACTAAGATATCCGTATGATGAACGAACACTACCAAGGGCCTTGGGATGTCAACTTTCTGGATGACTATTGCTGGTGCCTGAAAAGGGACTTGGTATCTGCTAGGCACAATCGGAAGTCCCTGAAGAGATTATTTATCCATGAGTAGCTTTTTTTGCATGTTGTACTCTTCTTGCTATCAATTAGAACATTCTGTGTATAAATCACTTCAAAATTTACTATTATGTGTACATTCGCCTACAAATACATCGGAATATAGGAATATCTGGCAGGTGCTTATATCTCAAAAACTTGATCTGATTAGATAAAATGAGCATGATTTTCGGATTCTGCGCGAAATACTGGCCTAAAATCAGGTATTAGGTTTTAGACCTTGAAAATAGTGCATAACCAGTATTATTATTATTATAATTATTATTTAGTACTATTAATTTTATTATTTAGTATGATTTTATATTATAATTAGTATTTATTATGATATACTATTATTATTTATCTTATTATGTATTATAATTAGTATATTATATTTATTATAAGTATTATTCATTATCATCATTACGGCTCTCCACTCGACTTTTTCTCTCTCTCTCCGCACTTTGCACCAGGAGTGTTTCCACCTGTAGAGAGTTGGTCCAGTAGCCATGGTGCCTTGGTGGACTGCATGCCATCCTGAGATCACCTTGCACCAGGATATGATATGTGATCACCCACCACACTCATTAGTGGACCAGCCTATCTCTACCTCTCTTTATCACATACTCTCCTACCCCTTACCAAACTTGCTCTTCTACCCACAGATATTCTGGTTGCCCGGCGCTCTTTGATCTTTTTATGAGCCTTAGTCGAGTGGCAGTGAGCACATACCTGCACCGAGGGCCGAAAGCCAGCTGGCTAAGGGAAGTATTAGGTACTGGGTGTGCTGGACCGTTGACTTTGCTGACCCTCCTCCAATACACATACATATAAGGTGGCTACGCCGGCACCATCCTTTATGTTCAAAGTTCTAGGACAATTTCGCCTAAATGGCGGGGCGGATTGGCAAAGCCGGACCGGGACCGATTATGTGTAAATGATCACCTTGTGGAATTTTTTATACTATAGACTTCTCTTAACCTCTCCATTCATAGGTATGTCATAGCATCTACTTTCCATGAGGCCCCTTTCTCTTTTTTTTCATTATGATCATGGTGACAACTAAAGGCAATAGTGGGAAAGCGCATGGAGATCCGCCTCCAAGCGCGGCCTCACTCTCCCTAGGAGTCGGGTTGGATGACCAAAATCGAGGCACCACCTTTTTCACCAAAGGAGTTTTCCCCTTTGCCAGCTTTGGAGCCGCTCCACCTCTTAAATGGAGGTGCCCCTTCCCCCCCGTGTACTTTTTCAGGGGCCCATTTAACCATCTTCTATCGGAAAGCAAGCTTACTCATCTCCAAGCCCTACCGGTGCAGGGTGCCAGAGGTCCCCCCCCCACCTCTTGTGTGGGTCGCGCATGGACGACCATTTGCAGAACCCCCCCTCCCTATTCTATCACGGGGGAGTGCCAAGATAGTAGGCAGGCGACCCCAAGTCGACCGTTGCCGGTAGGAGCGACTCGATAAGGTCAACCCCCTTAGAGCGGCAAGGAAAAGCGGGACTCGTCAGGCCGTGCCCCCTGCAGTCATGCATCTTGACATTGCGGGGGGTCGGCATGGCTGTTCCCCGATGGAGTTCGGTTCGCTGGCAAGAGACTTGACTGCGACGGAAGATACCTCGAATGGGATTCCTGATGCCTTAAGATGAACTTGATCCCGGAGGTGACACAGCCCCACACGGCACGATCTTCCATAGGATCGGACCCGGGTTCCGTGCCAAACACTAAACCCCTTCCGCCCCTGTACAATCTTCTCACCAGATGGCTCGGCCCCCGAGAACTCACAAGGAGAGGAGGGAGCTCTTACCCCTTCTGGGACCCATCTGACATCTAAGATCTCCATCTCTGAGAAGGCTTTTGCTGAGGCCGGTCCATCCGGCCTTGGGGCTCCTTCCGGCGGTGGAAAGAAGCGGGTTCATTCCCCACCCTCTTCTCCCCAAAATAAAAGAAGCAAGAGGACTAAAGGTTAATCTTACACCGCGGGGGCTCCCAGACCGAGACCAAAGTCCCAAGTGCGTTGAGCTGAGCTGAGCTTCCATTACGTCAAGGTCCCTCATTAAGAGACTACCTGGCGTTTACGAGCCCACTGGATTCAAACGCTTCCTTGTTATACGCTCAACTGATGGCAGCATGTTGGCCAAAGGCAACATGATTCTTCAGAAGAGAGCATAAGCTAGCTTGATTGGTAGAGAGCTGGAGGGAAGGCCTCTGGCGAATGCGTCACTTACCTCCGAAGCGGCCATGGGACACTTAATGGTACTTCTGTGAGTGTGACGTCGCACTATACCATGAACTTCGTGAAAGGAATGGTTTATGCGAAGGTAACTCGTGAACTATTCCGTAGATGACCATCTTAGAGCTGACGAGTCGGACGTATGATTAGAAAACAGGGAGGGGCCTTGAACCCACCCCTTTACTTTCGTGTTACTTAAAGGGATAACCCCTCTAGCAGAGGTGTTAAAGAGATTCAAAAGGATTCGGGGGCAGGCAAGTTCTCGCAGGACCCCCCCCATCCCTTCCGTTCTCCAGGAGAATGGGGCCACAATCTCGCACCCCGCTTCCCTGGCGGAATCCTTCGCGAGCGCTTTATCCTCATTCTCTAGCCGGGATGCTGCTACGCAAGCATTCAATGCGCGTCGTGATGTCGCGGAAGGCCGCCGACTGTACTTTACCTACAGAAGCGGAGAACACACTAACCTCCTGCGTCTGCAAGTTGATGCGGAAAATTGGTAGATTAGCCTTTTTCCTGTACAGCGGAGGCCACCTGGCTTCTGCACAGTGTGGCTTCCCTAAGTTCCACTCCACGTCGGAGGCTCTGTTCCGACTGTAAAATACTGTCTATGAGGTCTTACTTAGGAGAGCACTACGCCACGGTGTATTTCGATCTGGAGAAGGCCTATGATACCACATGGCGATACGGTATCATGCTACCTCTCCACACTAAGGGTGCGAGAGGACGCCTCACAATCTTTATTTCTGCCAGATCTTCGATTCCGCGTACCGGTTGGGGGATCGAACTCCGCCCCAATGGAGTGGGCACATTCTTGTTGAATGTCCCTGTCTGGGTGATCTTCGCGCACGTTACCTGGACGAGCGGGTTCGCTACCCCTTCTCCCTTGTACTCAGCTACTTGACCTCAATTTTCCGCTGTTGCCGCCATAACGAAGTGAGGATCTCTCTCCCATTTTTAGCACCTCATACCAGACTTAGTTCCGCTTGCTTGTATCTGATTTAATTTTTTAGGGCTCGTTCTATAAAATAGGTAGGCCTCTGGCACTCGAGACGTGTGCGCTTGCCCCTTTAGTAGGCCAATTCAAGAATAAAGTTTTATTTTCTTTTCCGCGTTCTTTCAGTCCTTTACTTACCCCGATTACATCTTGATAATAATACGCTTAGATGGCTAAGAGATGCGTTAAATGGAGGTCCCCCCGCCTCCCGCAGTTAAAAAAAAAATAGCTCTTTTGCTTATAATTTGCCTATTTTGTGGTAAAGCGGTTAATAAAGCTATGTTGTATCCACTCGTAATGCTAGATCCGGCGAGTGGTTAAATGGTTGAGGTCGGCTTCAAGCTCTGTGTCCTCTTTTCTTTTTTTTATTCAGTGTGATACCCTGATTCGCCGCCTGGCGGTTTGCGAGGAGAGCAGGGCATCGGCCGAGCAGGAATTAGAGAAACAAAGGCGAGATGCGGTGCACCTCCAAGAAGCCCTCTCCACAACATCCAGGTATTTCTCCTTTTACAAACAAATATGTAAAGAAGCGAACTAAATGTGACCTCGCCCATGGGTGATTTAGGTAAATCATTTTGTTGATAACCCACTCTCTTGTCGAGGATGTCCCGTAAGGGACACGGAGATTACTTTCCTGGCCGCCTTGCTGATGGGACTCAGCCCCCCGTCCGTCCTCAACTAATCCTCTTCTCCTTTCTGCTTCCTC
Source organism: Ceratothoa steindachneri (assembly GCA_963969495.1). Lineage (NCBI taxonomy): Eukaryota > Metazoa > Arthropoda > Malacostraca > Isopoda > Cymothoidae > Ceratothoa > Ceratothoa steindachneri. Next base: position 108,917,224 of record OZ018328.1, read on the forward strand.
ACTTTCCATACAACCTCTTCCTCAACTTTCTAGGGTCAGCCTCTAATTTCACAGGAAGGACGCCTACCACCTTTCTCTCACCCAACTATCTCGGATCCTGAGGGGGAAAGAAGACAAAGTTCCCTCACCCACGATTAGGAGTGGTGGGGTTTTAACAACCTGCTTCACCCCCACCATCACCTTCCTCAAATACCCTTTCACTGTCTATCAATTTTACGCCCAGCCAAAGGTGAGGCCGCCATGCCTAATGGCTACCTGGCAACAGTCGGCCCCGTGTTCACCCCTCGCAGAGTGGGCTACTGTGTGGGTTGATCACCAGGGTCACCATGCACATTAATGAAAATAAAATAAATAAATCTCTCCCTTTACCAGCGACGGAGCCGCCTTTAAGAACCTTCATTGAAAAAATGTAGGTCCCCCCTCCGTTCTTTTTCAAGGGACCCTCCACATTTCTTCTACCGGAGAGGGGGCTTACTCTTCTCCTAGGCCAACTGTTTTAGGGGACTTCCCTTCACCCCCTTCTCTGGAGGCGCCCTTAGGTGCCTCCCTCTCTCCAGCGGCAGTTCCTCCTTTTCTTTCACAGGAGACTGCACGCAGTTGGCAGAATATTGACGGCTTCCGCTAGCAGATGCTGATAAGGTCGACTCTCTTAAGGGGACAAGGGATGGCAGGGCCCGTCTCCCTTAATGTCCTGCACTCGCGCACTATGACCTTACGGGGGCCAGCGTACCTGCCCGTCCCCCTCTTCCCCGACGGATGCTGGTTCGCCGGCCCACGACGAGACGACCAAAGGTACCTCGAATTGCATCCGTGATGTCTTCGGGGCAGGGGGGGGGGGGGGAATGGAGGCCTTTCTGTGGTAACCCAGCCCCAGACGGTAGGCTATTCCATGGGGTCGAACCCGGGCTCAGTGCGAAGCACAAAACCCGAGTCCGACCCTATGCAGGATCTTCCTCAAACGGCTTGGATCCCCGAGGCCTAACAAGGAAAGAAAAGACCTCTCCCCCGGCTGGTGCTCCTGTGACAGCCAAGACCTTATCCATTTCAGCGAAGGATCTTACAGAGGCCGGTCCATCGGACCTAGGGACTCTACCCGGCTGAGGAGAGAAGCGGGTTTATTCCGCGCCCTCCTCTCCTAAGAAAAATAACACGAAAAAGACTCTGGGCTCCTCCCCACCCACTTCCGCAGGAGCCACGGCCGTTTCGGTATGCGATCAAGCCAAGAACGGCTCGTCCGGCCCCCGTGCTTCACCGAGTGGGAAGTCCCAGACTACCCCCAAGCGGAGCCTCGATTACGTCCGGGCGCCTCATTCAGACGTTACCTGGCGTTTTCGAGCCCGTTGGCCTCAAACGCTCCCTAGTTATTCGCTCTACTGAAGGCAGCATATTGGCAAAGGGCAACATGTTTCATTAAAGAAGAGCAATAGCTAGCCTGATTGATAGAGAGACGAATGTGACCCGTTTCTCGGACGGGAGCCTTCTGGCGAATTCGTCGGATCCATCAGAGGCGGCCAAGATTAGTGCTCTTTGGACACTTGATGGCACCCCGGTGAGTGTGACGGCACACTCTACCATGAACTTTGTGAAAGGAGTAGTTTATGCGAGGGAACCCGTGGACTACCCTATAGATGACATCATATTAGAACTGGTCGACCGAGGAGTGATCAAGGTCAAATGTGTCATGAAAAAACAGGGAGGGGCCTCGAGGCCCAACCCTAACTCTTCGTCAAGTTTAACTGTGACAAGCTTCCCGAGTCGGTATCGCTCCCGCGTCAAGTTATTTGTGCCACTGCCGCGGAGGTGCTACCACATGAATCACTCTTGTCGACGTGCATAGTCAGGATTACCCTAAGTCTGTGTAAGTTGCTCCAAGGCTGGGATAAAACCAGGGCTCCCCCCCCCCCCCTCCTTCCCCCAGCGTAGCCGTTTCAGGTAAGGCGAAACAGCCGCACGCCTCCCCCGAGTCGTTAGACTCAAGCTGCCTCTCGTAAGGTAGGCTGGCGGAATAAAAAGTAGTCGCTAGTGGCCAGATCTGGAATGTAGGGGACGCGGGGGATGGTTGAGATCCTGGAATCCGCACTCGTGCAGGGCAGCTTGTGCAACTCCTGGCCTTGTGGACTTTGACGACGTTGAAGTCGATCATGGCGCATGAGGTTTCTAGTGACCCAGCGGGCAGAGACCTTGGTCATGACCAAATTGTCGTGGATGATGTTGATAACGCTTCCATGTGATATTCCAAGTTCTCACTAGATTTTCGAGGATCATCCTCTCCACAGGGGCCATATTGTCCTCGTTGGTCATGTCTGGCGGGCGTCATCTTCAAGGGACTCACGACCATGGCGGAACTCCCTATTCCAGCGAGCAATGGTTGCATAGGAAGGGTCGGGGTCGGTGTACACTGCAACCATGCGTTCATGGATCTCATTTTGCATTCTTGCCTTCCTTGGTCAAAAATTTGATCAGTGCGCGGTGCTCAACCTTCTTTCTCCATTGTTGAAAATGTGTGACTGACGATCTGCGATCAGCTACTGCTTCTTAAATAGACGAGGCAGGTCCTGACTTGTCATAAATTGTCCTAACAGCCATCCCCCTTCCTCTGTTATTGACCGCCCCTCGTATTTCACTTCCGAAACCTATCTCCAGAATAAATTTTTCCATTCAATTTTGTTTCATTGTTTTGCTCCCCGTGTTGGATCCCAATTTGTTCCATTTAGTCACTGTTCTCATGTCAAATTAGGTCTCCACTGAGATCTTTATGATGATAAATTTAAGATAATTGATATTTCTGCAGAAATTATGAAGAGCAAATTTCAACAATGTCTGAACACTTGGCTGATTTGAACGATAAAATCACTAGTCAAGCGGACTCCATACAACAACTCAAATTTGAGTTAAAAGTAAGTGGTTGCCATATTTGTTTTCAAACACTACCTTATTACTACTTAATTACCTTATTGTAATACGTTTCTATTGCCTTTATTCTTAACTCTTTGTTCATTTTCCCATCAATTACTACTCACGACATTATCGGCTTTACTAGGATCCATCTTTTTTTTTCAATAGATACCTTACTGCCAGGTTTGGCATGAATCAAAACCACTGAATGAATTATGAAATTATTAAACAAATGGGCTAGCGCCCCTAGTTTCAAAATGCTCGGACCCATGGGCTATTATTATTTGGGGAAGAGGGGGGATGGCAAGATCAAGTAAAGTTCAGAGATCTTTACTAATCCTATTTTTGAAATGCTAAATATTAGGTCATAGGAAAACAAACTTGGCGCACTCAACCACGAGTTGTTGACTTTGTAAAGACATATTTTTCTTCAGCTTCCTTATTTCTATCTCCAAGTTGATTTTACGAAATTTAAGGTATTCGGTTTCTTTGATCCTTGGGCAAGAATGTGCTTGTGAATTGTTGTTGTCGTTTGTTTTTTTGTGTTTTTTTGGGGGGGGGGCTAAGTTTTGACGGGAATTATGCACAAGAATGGTTGGGTTTTAAATCTCCCATTCTTTAGAAGTTTGGATAAAACAAAGCACTTTTCACTTTTATTGCAGAAAAAAGGGAAAAAGTAAGCCAAAGCGAAGAGTCTTGTCTAATCTGAAAAATTTCTTGACAGATCTGATTATGGATTATTTATTAAGTTAAGGTGCCAGTGTGTTTAAGAGTAGTACGTATTATAATTCAAATGTTATGCATTCAGTTTAAGGAATTATATACTTTTTTACTCAGATTTGGTGATATTCATTTTGTATTTAAATTAGGGAAATAAAACTAATAAACTAAATATATATATATATATTATAATTATGAGCCTCATAGGTTGTTGTGTCGAAGAGGTTTTTCTCTTATATTTGCAACCCCCCTCCCCCCCACCTATCCCAAATGATATTTATGAAAAACATTTATTATATATAGAGTTAGAGCTATCCAATCTTTATAATGATACTACATTCCAACTCACGTCAAAATGTAAAGTATGGTGGTTCATGTACATAATAAAGTTTTGTATATATTTTAACCACTTTTTTATCATTCTAGACACTCATGGTGTAAGAATTTATTGATCCTGGGCAAGCAGATCGGACATGGTTCTCCTAAGATCCAACATCTGTTCAATGTTGTTGGATGTGCAAATATCGGAGCCTTTCTGACGGGGTAATGAATGCGTGGGGGGGAGGGGGCTTCTTGGTCGATGTTTGGTGGAATGGCCACTTAAGGAGGATAGACCAGGGATGGGATAGTTCCAAGTGGTGTGTATTTGTGCGATTAAGAGGGATTTTTTTACAAAAACATAGACCATCAGAAAACGAAAATGCAGCTATTAAATATTGCACATGCATGACATTGAAGAAATTTAAGCGCTCAGGAATCTCTTCTCTGTGTGGTGGGTAATTTACAAACGCTTTCATCTTATTTTCTTTTTCCTGCTTGTAATTTTCATGAAATAAGTGGGAGCAGTGCGATTTTACATCATGTTCCTCCTGCCTGCCTACCGAAACAAAAAATAAGACCAACCAGACCTTCAGAAAAGGAGAGAGGACAAATAAAAAAAAATATATTTACACTAATGCCTGAGCAGAGCGCTAAATCTTGATGGAGAAAGAGGCACCGCAGGAACAGCCCGATTCGGCTAAAGGATTATTTATTATTCGAAATCCAGCCCGAATGAGTTCAACGTGGTAGTCCACAGTGGAGCCGCGTATGTAGTCGAGCGAAGTCTGGTCCACAACCACTTTGACTCCGTCTCTCTCAAACATCCTAGAAATAAATGCGAAGGTTAATCCACGCAACCCGGTAATTAGGAGTCCCACCGATTCGCCATTGTCTGAAGGGGGCAGGGGGCTGAGGGAATGAGTACGTCGCCCGACAACTTATTCTACTTTAAAAGAGATGCAAGAAACTTTTTTTAAGGCGAAAACTAACGAGGTGCAAATATCAAAGGTTTTTGAAGTACATAGTTCGTAAAGAATGAAGTTAAGGCTAGTGAAATATGTGGAAGGTGAACACAGCTCGACTGCAACTTTCCTAACTTGCTCCCATTCTACAACGAGAGCAAGTCCCAATCCTTACAATTAGAGACAGCAACTAGCGAGATCGTTTGATCAATAACAAAAAAAAGCCTTTCTCTGTAAGGGAGGATAAATGGTTGCGAGCCGACGCAATAAAGAAAAAAAACAGAAGGAATGTATTTAATGTGCATTAAGGGGATGGAAAAAAAGGGGTAGTCTAAATGCATTGAAGCTCACCAGACCCACTTTGTAGGGAAAGTGTTATTTGTTGACTTTAATTTAAATTTTCGCACTACAACAACTTTCTTGAAAGATTCTCTAATGACGGAGAAGGAATAACTAGCTTTTGCTGAAAGAACTTTACTTGGCAAACATTTCTTTTTCGCGGGGACAACACTTAGAGCGGATGTAGACATAACACTTCAGTTTGAGAGCCGCCTCACACTCTGCCAGACGTTCTAGGAATAGTAGTTAGGCCAATGACGATAAGGTTGCCGGAGAACTTATGGGCCGACGACCTAAACTCTTCGACTGAGACAGAAATCAGTCATTTCCTGAAATGCGGACCACCGCGCACGCGCTAAGCACCACCGGGACAGGCTCTCGGGCGGCAAGCGACCCAGAAAATGATATTTGAATGGGAAAGTGATCACTAACATGGAGGTCATCGAACACCCCCAAATCAAAATCAGGCTGTGCATCCGAAGAGAACAAAAATAGATCAAGGCAAGAAAATAGAGTGGTTTCGGGCAGTGATGCGTAAACTCATCTACATTTAGGATACCTATCTCAGGCTCTTCGATCGGATCGGCAAGGGCTTGTCCCCTGAGATTTATTGAGTAATCTCCCAAGAGAGGATGCCTGCCGTTCAGATCTCCAAGCAAGAGAAAGGGCCTCAGCAACCTTGCCGCGACGCATCGAAATCAGCTGACGGTGGAATGTACGCAGAAATGATAGTATACCTCCTATCCAGGTGAAGCTGCACAGCCACTGCCTGAAAGGAGGTATCTAAAGTGAAAGGAAGAACGGAGACATCATGCCGGGTGTAAACCGCGCATCCCCCAGCACGGCCATCTCGCGGTGGTGGGGTCGCAAGACCCTTATACCCCGGGAGGGTGGGCAGGGGGCAAGCGCCTAGCATGGTCTCCTGCAGAAAAATAGCTAACGGGGAATGGGACGAGACGAGCCTCCGCAGCTGCTCCCAGTTAGTCCGGAGTCCACGGCAATTCCATTGAAGGAATATGCCCTTCAGGCCTAGCTCGGAGGAGACGCGAGAGACCTCTTCGAACAGAAGACCCTCACGGGAATGGCCGTGCGCTTCCAGGAGGCAGAACACCGGGCGCTGTTGGCCGGACAAAGCGCTGAAGGCGCCGTCGCCTTCGAGGAATTATTGGGGGAGGTTGGGCTCGTCATGCGAGTCTTTTTCTCCCTCCGCCTCGAAACCTTAGGCGGGCGTTGCGGCTTCGGAGGCGGGGGGACGGCCCTCTTTTCGAGGAACCACCATCTCCGAGCCACTCACCCCACCACTAGGCGTGGGCGAAGGAGCCGAAGCTCCTTTGTTGCTGTCCTCCTTTCGGGGGACAGCTTTAGGAACCTCGGAAGATGGCATGGCGACCAACTTCAGGGGTGTTGCCTCCTGTGAGTCTAACGACTCGGTGGAGGTGCGTGGCCGTTTCGCCTTACGGGAAACGGTCACGCTGGGGGATGGGGGAAAGGGGGGGGGGAGCCCTAGTTTTAGCAGGGGCTGGGAGTGAACCCTTTGTGCCGCCAGCTTTACCAGGGAGGCGCAGGGGTTGAGTAGAACCCACAGAAAGGCTCCGAATGGGCGAGGAAACAACCTTGCACGTTGGCCTGGAGCAGAGGGTGTCTTTCTAACCATTGAGGCATAAGACGGCCCAGGCAGAACCGGGCGCGCCAGGACCAAGTCCTTAGCCTCGATGAATGAGAGTCGATCCTGGGCCTGAACGGCCAGGATTTCTTTCTCACGGAGATCTACACCACATTGCTTTGAAAAAGCGGGGTGCGGCTCTCCACAATTGACACACTTGGACACGCACGATTTGGACTTATCGTGTGCGGCCTTGGAGCAATTTATACATACTTCGGGTGACCCCGACTTTGCACGCCTACATGAACGATTCGTATGGCCGAAGCGGTGACAGTAATAGCACCGCCGCGGCAGTGGCACAAGTGCCTTCACGCGCTAGCGGTAGCAACGGCACGCACCGACTCAGGGAGCTTGTCACAGTCGAACGTGACGAAGAGTGTAGGGGTGGGTCTCGAGGGCCCTCCCTGTTTTCTCATCACACGTTCGACCTTGACCGCCACATGGTCGGCCAGCTCTAAGGTGATGTCCTCTATGGAGTAGTCAACGAGTTCCCTCGCATAAACTACTCCTTTCACAAAGTTCATAGTAGAGTGCGGCGTCACACTCACCGGGGTGCCATGAAGTGTCCGAAGTGCACTTATCTTGGCCGCATTGGCCAGAAGGCTCCCGTCCGAGAAACGGGTCACCTTCGGCTCTCTACCAATTGCACTAGCTAATACTCTCCTCTGATGGATCATGTTGACCTACAACCAGCATGCTGCCATCAGTGAAGCGGATAACGAGGAAGCGTTTGAAGCCAGCGGGCTCGAAAACGCAAGGTAAACTCTGAATGAGGGGCCCCGATGTTATCGAGGCTCCGCCCTGTGCACTTTTGGTCTTAGTCATAGTCCGGGTCTCCGCATACGGAGGGGGGAGGAAGAGGGGCCGGATGTGCCGATCTTGGCTTGGTCGCTTGCCAAAGTGGCAGCAGACCCATCCGTCCCCGCAGCCCCCACGGATGGAGAGGAGCCCCGAGTCTTTATCTTTTTCCTGTTATTTTCTTTTTTGGAGAGGAGGGCGGGGAATGAACCCGCTTCTCACCTCCGCCGGCCCGATGGACCTGACTCAGCCAGATCCTTCTCCGAAATGGATAAGGTCCTGGGAGTCGTAGGGGCACCGGTCGGAGGAGATCCCTCCCCTCCTTGTACTGCCTCGGGAACCCTAGCCGTTTAAGGAGGACCTTGCATAGGGGCGGATTTGGGTTCGGTGCTTGGCGCCGAGCACGGATTTCCCTCCATGGAAGGCCCTACCATCTGAAGCTGGGTTGCGTCAAGGACCATGTCTACCTCAGAGGGGGGGGGGTGCTTCCAGTTAGACACCTTCTCCCCTCCAAGACATCGCAGGTGCTGTTGGCAGTATTGTCATTAGTCAGCTGGTGTGGGGAGGCACAGGTCTTTTGAGGGAAGCGACCGAAGGGGCCTGGCTTCCCTCTACCCCCTAAGGGAGTTTGCCCTACCGTGCAGCTTCAATGGGGGGCGGTCGGCAATGGGCTGCCTGCTGGCTTTCTTGGCAGTCCCCTTGGAAAGAAAAGGAGGGACTGCCGCTGGAAACAGGAAGGTGCCCGAAAGCCCCTCCATAGAAGGGGGTGAGGGGGAGTCCACTACACCCGTAGTCGTAGGAGACGAGTAAGCCTCCTCTCCAGTTAGAGAAATATGGAGGTTTCCCTGCGCAAGCACAGGGGGTAGAACCTCCATTTTTTCGGTGGAGCTGCCCAAGGGCGGCTCCGTCGATGGTTTAGTGGGAATTAAAAAGGAGGGGGGGTATTCGTCATTGGGAATGGTGACACTATTTTTATTACTGGATGCAATAGCTCATCACCCCTCGCAGTAGCCCGCACTGCAAGGGGTGCGTACAGGCCTGGCAGAGCCAGGTGCCGCCATTCAGGACCACCCCTCCCACCTGGTGGCCTGGCAGTCCATCGGAATGTCAGTTCCACCTTAGACACGGCGTAAAATTGATAGTGTGTGAAGAGGAAGGAAAAGGGATGTGAGGAGGGTATGGGTGGGGATGAAGCAGGTTTTAAAAACCAACTACCCCAGACTGGAGCTCAGGGGTTAGGGAACATTGTCCGCTCCCCCCCTCAGCCACGCTCCGGGACGGTTGGCTGAGAAGGAGGTCAGCATTTTTTTTTCCTTTAGAGCCCATCTGGCGACTGCCCACTTGGGCATAAGTCGACGGAAATACGACAGCCTAGAACTAGGATACTTAAAAATAAAATGAAAAATAACAAGGATAAATATTGGAAAAACTTAATTAGGAAGCAATCTCCGGCAGTGGGGAAAGGTCCCCCTCACCCTGGTGCAGGAGCATGCAACCTACAAAGAAAAACAAAAAAAAGAACCTACTTAAATAAAGGAGAGAAGCCCGGCCTCCCCCCGAAAGTCAACAAGTCAATGTGCACGAACTCGTCCCAGGTACAAGGGACAGACGGTAGCGACCCCGCCCATCCCAGTACCGGGACAAGTAACGTGCAGGAAGATCACCCAGACTGGGACATTCGACAAGAAGGTGCCGAACAGTCTGGGGGACGACGCAGTCGTCACAATAGGGCGCAGGCGAGCGCTCCATCAGATAACGATTGGTCACACGAGTGTGCCCATTTCGGAGACGACAGAAAGCGACCTGAAGCAGTCGCGGCATTAGGGGATAGGTCCATGGGAACAGTCGCGGTGCAATGGCACGCAACTTTAAGTTCCCTTCGACCGTCTCCCATCTTCTTTGCCAAGCAGTCCGAAGAGCTGCCCGTATTCCTGCCATGTAGTCAGTGTGAGGAAGAGCGAAACGCTGGTCCGGTCGCAGAGTCCTCGCGGACTCTTTAGGGCGCTCATTCCCCGAAATTCCTACATGTGCAGTAACCCAGCCGAAGATAATCTCGACATCTGCCCGGCTCGCCAAAACCGTGGCGTCACGGATATCGCGAACCAGGGAATGCGGAGATTCAAATGCCCCGAGAGCACTCAGAGCGCTTTGTGAGTCGCTATAGATCACAATCCGGTCTCCGAACCGGGCACGTCGCGGAATCTCCCGTACCGAGTGGTGTATTGCCACCAGCTCGGCCGTGAAGACAGACGAGGCGCCTGGTAGAGCCCCGCTGACTTCAAACAGAGGGAATACGGCGTGGAAGTCGACCCCCTCTTGGGACTTGGAGCCATCCATATACACTGGCACGGTTATAGCGTGACACGATGTGTGCTCCAAAAAGGTCGAAAGCAATACTCCCGGCGCAGTACAAGCTTTGGGAGCAGAGGCGTGGCGACAGATAGCCAAATGTGGTACCCTCCAGGGTGGCGTCCTGGGCAGAACCAGGGGCGCCACCATCCCGAGAGCTATATCTAGCTCTCGAAGGGGTTTCCTGGCCCTAAACCCAAAGGGCTTAGGGTATGACTGGCGTCTCTCGGCGGCATAGGCACCATCGAGATCAGCTGCGGATGCAGTGAGAGCTGTTGGCGACTGAGGGAGGCGCCGGGTTCTCGCGTACAGGCGAGTGATGCACTGCACGCGGCGCAGAGCGAGTGGCAGCATGCTCTCAATGGGGGAAGTGCGAAAGGCACCGGTCGCAAGGCGAAGGCCGGTGTGGTGGATCGAATCCACCTTCCGCAATAAACGCTCGGCTGCGGATGCATAAAACTCACATTCCAAGTCGAGCTTCGAACGAACAAAGGATCGATAAAAAAGTAGGGCAGTAGCCCTATCAGCGCCCCAAGCGCTGAACGTCACGGAACGGAGAATGTCCATGGCGCGGGTACAAGAGACCCTAAGGCTGCGAATATGAGCCTCCCAGGTGAGGCGTCGGTCGAATACAAGACAAAGGAAACGGTGCGACTCAACCACATCCAGGCGCACCCCATTAAGAAACCAATCTAGGTCGGGGTGAAGCCGTGGATGGCGGCAGAAGTGCACCACCTTAGTCTTGGCCAAAGAAAACCGAAACCTGTTCGCCTCGGCATAGCGAGAGACGCAGTTCAATGCCTGTTGGAGTCGACGCTCCAGAGTTGGCATCTAGGCCACGCCAAAGGAGTTCGAAAGGTAGACCACGTAGAGGATAGCGAGAATATTTTCCGGCAGCACCGAGGTGATGCCGTTGATTCTCAGGGCAAAGAGTTTGACGCTGAGGATAGTTCCATGCGGGACACCCTGTTTCTGCTCCTTCGGGCCGGAGAGGGCTCCCCCCACCCGTACACGGAATCGACGATCTCGCAAAAATTCAGATATAAAGATTGGGAGGCTTCCCCTCGCCCCCATCGTGTGGATAGTCTCCATGATACCGTATCGCCATGCGGTATCATAGGCCTTGTCCAGACTAAAAAAAAACGTGGCGTAGTGCTGTCTACGAAGGAAAGCCTCGCAGACGGCATTTTCCAGTCGGAGCAGAGCATCCGACGTGGAGTGGAACTTGCGGAAGCCGCACTGTGCAGAAGACAGATGGCCTCTGCTGACCAGGAAAAAAGCTAATCTAACATTTACCAATTTCTCCATCAACTTGCACACGCAAGAGGTTAGAGAGATTGGGCGGAAACCGGTCGGAGTAGAGTGATCTCTATCCGGTTTGCGAAAGGCGATTCGCCAGGAGTCTGGAGAAGACCCTCCACCCAGATCCTGTTGAACAAATCTAACGGAAAGGCCATGCCTCGCTCACCCAGGTGTCGAAGCATGGCGTACGGGACATCGTCCGGACCATGAGCGGTGTCCGCGCACGAAGCGAGAGCGAAGCGCAACTCACTCACAGTAAACCTGTCGTTGAAGGGTTCTCCGCCTCTGGAGGTAAAGTCCAGCCGGCGGCCTTCCGCCACATGACGACGTGCATTGAATGCTGGCGGAGCAGCATCCCGGCTAGAGAATGCGGAGAAAGCGGTCGATAAGGATTCCGCCACGGACGCGGGGTCCGAGATTGCGTTACCATTCTCCTGGAGAACGGGAGGGGGGTCCTGCAAGAACTTGCCCCGAATCCTTTTGATTCTCTTCCACACCACTACCAGAGGGGTCTTCCCGTTAATTGAAGACACGTATGCCCGCCAAGAAGAGCGGCGAGCGTGCTTCGAAATATACCGGAACCTAGCCCTAGCCCGACGAAATTCACCGACAGTGAAATCGTTCGGACGGCGCTTATGCGCTTGTAGGCATAACGCTTCTCTTTGAGGGCTGTCTCATACTCGGCCGACCACCATGGGAGTGGTCGGCGTGCAAAACAGCCAGACGTCCTAGGAATAGTAGTCATGCCCATGGCGATAAGGTTGCCGGAGAAGAACTCAACGGCCTCATCTACCGACCTAAACTCCTCGACTGAGATAGAGAATTCAGTCATTTCCTGAAATGCAGGCCACCGTGCCCACGCCAAGCACTACCGAGGTGGGCTCTCAGGACGCAGTTGCCCTGAAAATGATATTTGAATTGGAAAGTGATCATACCATGGGTCATCGACCACCCCCCAATCAAAATCAGGCTTTGCATCCGAAGAGCACAAAGATAGGTCAAGGCAAGAAAATGAAGCGGTTCTCGGACAGTGATGCGTAAACTCATCCACGTTTAGGACACCCATCTCAAGTTCTTCGATCAGATCGGCAAGGACTTGTTCCCTGGGATTTATGGAGTAATCTCCCCAGAGAGGATGCCTGCCGTTCAGATCTCCAAGCAAGAGATAGGGCCTCGTCAACGATGCCACGACGCGGCGGAAGTCCCCCGAATCGAAGTCAGCTGACGGTGGAATGTACGCAGAAATGATAGTATACCTTCTATCCAGGTGCAGTTGCAAAGCCACTGCCTGAAATGAGGTATCTAAAGTGAAAGGAAGAACGGAGACATCATGCCGGGTGTAAACCGCGCATCCCCCAGCATGGCCATCCTGTGGTGGTTGGGTCGCAAGACCCTTAAACCTCAGGAGGGAGGGCAGGGGGCACGCACCTAGCATGGTCTCCTGCAAAAAGATAGCTAATGGGGAACGGGACGAGACGAGCCTCCGCAGCTGCTCCCAGTTAGCCCGGAGTCCACGGCAATTCCATTGAAGGAATATGCCCTCCAGGCCTAGCTCGGAGGAGACGCGGGGGCCCTCCTGGAACTGAAGACCCTCACGGGAATGGCCGTACGTGTCCCGGGGGCTGTTGGCCGGACAAAGCGCTGAAGGCACTGTCGCCTTCGACGACTTATTGGGGAAGGTTGGGCTCGCCATGCCAGTCTTTTCCTCCCTCCGCCTCGAAACCTTAGGCGGGCGTTGCGGATTCGGAGGCGAGGTGCACTCTTTTCGAGGAACCATCGTCTCCGAGCCACTCGCTCCACCTCTAGGCGTGGGCGAAGGAGCCGAAGCTCCTTTGTTGCTGTCCTCCTTTCAAGGGACAGCTTTAGGAACCCGGGAAGATGGTCTGGCGACAAACTTCAGGGGTGTTGCCCCCTGTGAGTCTAACGACTCGGTGGAGGCACGTGGCCGTTTCGCCTTACGGGAAACGGTCACGCTGGGGGAAGAGGGCGGAGCCCTGATTTTAGCAGGGGCTGGGTATGAACCCTTTTTGCCCCCAACTTTACCAAGGGAGCGCCCGGGTTGAGTAGAGCCCGCAGAAGGGCTCCGAATTGTCGTGGAAACAACCGTGCTCGTTTGCCTGGATGGGCCAGGATCAGAGGGTGCCTTTCTAACTATTGAGGCATATGACGTCCCAGGCAGAGCCGGGCGCGCCAGGAACAAGTCCTTAGCCTCGCGGAATGAGATTCAATCCTGGGACTGAATGGCCAGGATTTTTACACAGACTTCGGGTGACCCCGACTTTGCACGTCTACAAGATCGATTTGTATGGCCGAAGCGGTGACAGTAATAGCACCGCCGCGGCAGCGGCACGAATGCCTTCACGCGGTAGCGGAAGCGTTTGAAGTCAGCGGGCTCGAAAACGCCAGGTAACCTCTGAATGAGGGGCCCCGATGTCATCGAGGCTCCGCCCTGTGCACTTTTCGTCTTAGTCAGGGGCTCCGCAACCGGAGGGGGCGGGCAGAGGGGGCGGATGTGCCGATCTTGGCTTGGCTGCTTGCCAAAGTGGCAGCAGACCCATCCGTCCTCGTAGCCCCCGTGGATGGAGAGGAGCCCCGAGTCTTTTTAGTCTTTCTTGTATTTTTCTTCTTTTTAGGAGAGGATGGCGGGGAATGAACCCGCTTCACACCTCCGCCGGCAGAAGCCCCTAGGCCAGATGGACCAGCCTCAGCCAGGTCCTTCTCCGAAATGGAAAAGGTCCTGGTGGTCGCAGGGGCACCGGTCAGAGGAGATCCCTTCCCTCCTTGTACTGCCTCGGAGGCCCCAGCCGTTTGAGGAGGACCTTGCATAGGGGCGGATTCGGGTTCGGTGCTTGGCACTGAGCACGGATTCCACCCCATAGAAGGCCCTACCGTCTGAGGCTGGGTTTCCTCAAAGACCAAGTCTACCACAGGAGGGGCCTCCAGTTGCCATCCCCTCCCAGGACATCGCAGGTCCTCTAGGCAGCATCACCAGTCTTGTTTGGGGAGGCACAAGCCTTGACCCCGGCAAGGTTTAAGATTCTTGCCAGCAGGTCTTTTGAGGGAAGCGACCGAAGGGGCCTGGCTTCCCTCTCCCCCCCTAAGGGGGTTTGCCCTACCGAGACGCTTCGATGGGGAGCGGCTGGATAAGGGCTGCCTGCTGGCTTTCTTGGCAGTCCCCTTGGAAAGAAAAGAGGGAACTGCCGCTGGTAAAAGGGAGGTGCCCGAAAGCACCTCCAGAGAAAGGGGTGAGGGGGAGTCCCCTGCACCCGTAGTCGAAGGAGAGGAGTAAGCCTCCACTCCGGTTAGAGAAATATGGAGGGTCCTCTGCGCAAGCACAGGAGGGGGGAGGGGAGACCTCACATTTTTTCGCTGGAGCTGCCCGAGGGCGGCTCTGTCGTTGTTTCAAGGGAAGTTAAAGGGGTTTGGTTGTTTGAACTCATCCATGGGCATGGTGACCCTATTTGTGCCACGGGACGCAATAGCTCATCACCTCTCGCTGTTGCCCGCACTGCAAGATGTGCTTACAGGCCTGGCAGAGCCAGGCGCCGCCATTTGAGACCACCCCTCCCGCCTGGTGGTCTGGCAGTCCATCGGCATGGCGGCTCCACTTTAGGCACGGCGTAAAACTGAGTGTGAAGAGGAAAGGAAAAAGGATGTGAGGAAGGTATGGATGGGGATGAAGCAGGTTGTTAAAAATCAACCACCCCAGACCGGAGCTCAGGGGTTAGGGAACATTGTCCCCTCCCCCCTCAGCCCCGATCCGGGACGGTTAGCTGAGAAGAAGGTCAGCATCTACCCTGTGAAATTAGAGGCTGACCAGAGAAAGTTGTGTGAGAGGTTGTATGAAAAGCGAGGAAACAAGTGTTTTGAAGGAAGGAGAAGAAGCTAAGCTGGGGTCGGACGGGGTGCTGAGTCCCGTAAGCACGGCAGCCAGGATGGCAAATCCTGCACCCCTTAAGGTGAAGGAGGTCAGTATCTACTCTGTGAAATTAGAGGCTGACCAGAGAAAGTTGTGGGAGAAGTTGTATGAAAAGCAACAAAGTAGGGGAGAAATACAGGCTATCTGAAGGAAGGAAGAGAGGCTAAGCTGGGGCTAGACGGAGCGCTGGATCCCGTCAGCACAGGATTTCCAGGTGGGAACAGTCCTTCTGGAACAAAGTGCGGGTAGAAAAGGTTGTGGGGATTATTAAATAATAAATTAAAATAAAACCAATAACCATAATAATAATAACTAATAATAATACTAATAATAAAATGGCAAAGTAGTGCTGAGAGGGGGTGAGGGGAAGCGCACAAACTCCTTTCCCAGGCCCCATCAGAGTATATGTCAAACCAGTGACACGGTTTTCCTATTTGTACTCAGGCCGGGAGGACCTGCAGCTCCTCAGGTACCAAGTGTAGCAGGCTATACAGGGTACACCCTTGAAGGGCTGTGACTACCAGTAAGGGCAAAGCCACTCCAACAGAAAGATAAACATAGCAACTATACTGGAGATCACTCAAATAATGCTTGTGAAAAATTGGCACTTTGGCACAGGAATCAGGCTAATTATGGTCCATGAATGCAGGGTAACTCTTGAAAAGTAGCTTAAGCAACAACAACAAAATAATCATCAATGTGTAGAAGTTCAGGACTGGGTTTTATACATTTTTCTACTGCCTCCAACTTAGAAATGTCTGTTATACAAGTAGCATTAGTGGGATAACATGAGCATGAGGAAAGTATTTCACACTTGAAATGGGTACTTTAAGCAGAGTGCAGAGAAGAGGGAGAGTGGGAACTCATTACTACGAGCTGTAGGAGTGAATAGCTCATTATGGATTATAAGCTGATGAAAACAACCTACATGAACATTTTGTTGGGTTATATTTAAGGTGTTTGTGATGGAAGCAACTTCTTTGAGTTAAGTAGAATTGATATTCACATGATATCTGGCAAAGCAGCCCTATTAAATGTGTTTGGCGAGTAAAGCTTTACCTATGAGTCATTGGCTGACAAAAGTATCAAGCCTCCAAATGAGATGTGTATGTACTGCAAACTATTTAGAGAGGATGCTAGACAAGCACTCACCAGAACTAAGAAATGTTTATAAAAAGGATCCAGCAAACAATGCCACTTGCAAATACCATAACGTTTATGACACCAAAAACTAACCTGTCTTCCTCACTTATGGTAGAATCTAATTCAAACTTGTATTGAAAACCAGAGCAACCTCCTCCATCAATGATAATTCTTAAAAAGTCATTATTTGCAGTTTGGGTGATTTCTTTTAGGCGTGCAATACAGGAATCATTTAGCTTAAGTTCAAAAGATGCCTGTGGTTCTGTTGTAGTCTCTTGATGCTGAAGTCTGAATGACTGCTGATAACTTTGTTTAGCAAATGATAGCGATTTGCAGTTATTTTTTTGCAGAGCTGCAACATTTCTGCAAAACAAATAATTATATCACCAAGGTCATACAAGAATAGCTCAATAAATCCACACTAGCACAAAAAAAACATTATATGAGAATGACAAGTCTTTGAAACTACTTAGACATATTCAAGAGGGCTTGTTCTCTCTCTCATAATGATTACCTGCATGGGCATAAGTCGCCATAATCAAACCAGCCTATAGGTAATTAATTAGGCTGTGGTAAAATAAAGGCACACGGCACGCAAGTTTAAATTCCAGACAGCTGTCTCCCATCTTCTTTGACAAGAAGCACTGAGGGCTGCTCTGATTCTTGCCATACAGTCGTTGTGAGGAAGAGAGAAACGCTGGTCTGGTCGCTCATTCTTCGCAGACTCTGGAGCACTCATTCCCCACAATTTCCACATATCTAGGAACCTAGCAGAAGACAATCTCGACATCCACACGGATTGCAGCATTTGTGATGTCACAGAAACCACTAATGACCCGAGAGCACTCAGAACGCTTAGTGAGTTTCTATAATTATATTCCAGTTTCCAAACCAGGCACGATGCATTATCTTCCATAATGAGCGGTGTATTGCAACCAGCTCAGCCGTGAAGACAGACATAGAGCCTGGTAGAGCCCCAATGACTTCAAACAGAGAGGATCAGTATGGAAACCAAAACCGTCCTGGGACAGATCCAGCATGACACAAAGTAAACTTGAAAAAGGCTGAATGCAATAATACCGGCACTGTGGAAGCTTTGGGAGCAGAGGTGTGATGACAAATAGTCAAAGATGGTACCCGCCAGGGTAGTGTCCTGGACAGAACCAGAGGTGCCACTGGTCCAAGAGCTACACCAAGTCCTCAAAGGAGTTTCTTAGCCCTAAACCCAAAAAACTTAGGGCATGACTAGCGTGTCTCGGGGGCATAGGCATTGTCGGGATCAGCTACAGAGGAAGTGAGAGCCATTGGTGAGTGAGGGCAGTGCAGGGGTCACAAGTGAAGTGAGCCAGCTTTGGTACATATATATATTTTTTTAAACTTGATTTAAACCAATTTTTCACAATTAAATATCATTATATATATTATGATATAATAAATTTGTTTAGAAAAAGGGTACAGAAATATGATTCTGGTAAAATTATTTTATTGACATAAGTATCACCAGCCAAAAAAAGGATTTTCTCAATTAAAAATTGTAAAAGAAATTAAATTTTCTCTAATTTGATTCTTTCCTTTTTTCCTAAATGCATGGGTCTGAATTAAAAACATTTAAAAAGAGTACTGCAAGATAGTTATGATGTTATTGCCAAATAATTTACCAGCAACTCTTGAGAGTACTTTGGCAATTATATAATTTGAAAGAAAATGTAAAACAAGATAAGGGTTTCAAATTTGGTTAGAATGGGCCAAATAGTTATGTTATTGCCAAAACATTTTTTTTTTTAGAGCCCATCTGGCGACTGCCCACTTGGGCATGAGTTTTCAGAAATACGACAGCCAAGAACTAGGCTACTTTAAAATAAAATTATGAAAAAATAACAATGATAAATATTAGAAAAACTTAATTAGGAAGCAATCTCCAGGTCGAAAAACACCGTGGCGTAGTGCTGTCTACGAAGGAAAGCCTCGCAGACGGCATTTTCCAGTCGGAGCAGAGCATCCGACGTGGAGTGGAACTTGCGGAAGCCGCACTGTGCGGAAGAAAGATGGCCTCCGCTGTCCAGGAAAAAGGCTAGTCTAACATTTACCAATTTCTCCATCAACTTGCACACGCAAGAGGTTAGAGAGATTGGGCGGAAACCGGTAGGAGTAGAAGGATCTCTTCCCGATTTGCGAAAGTCGAGCACAGTAGCGATTCGCCAGGTATCTGGGAATAGACCCTCCACCCAGATCCTGTTGAACAAATCTAACAGAAAGGCCATGCCTCGCTCACCCAGGTGCCGGCGCATAGGGTACGGGACATCGTCCGGACCATGAGCGGTGTCCGCGCACGAAGCGAGAGCGGAGCGCAACTCACTCACAGTAAACCTGTCGTTGAAGGGTTCTCCGCCTCTAGAGGTAGAGTCCAGCCGGCGGCCTTCCGCGACATGACGCCGTGCATTGAATGCTGGCGGAGCAGCATCTCGGCTAGAGAATGCGGAAAAAGCGGTCGCGAAGGATTCCGCCACGGACGCGGGGTCCGAGATTGCGTTACCATTCTCCTGGAGATCGGGAGGGGGGTGCTGTGAGAACTTGCCCTGAATCCTTTTGACTCGCCTCCGCACCTCTGCTAAAGGGGTCTTCCTGTTAAATGAGGACACGTATGCCCGCCAAGAACAGCGGCAGTCGTGCTTCGAAATATACCGGAACCTAGCTCTAACCCGACGAAATTCACCGACAGCGAAATCGTTCTGTGAGTCTAACGACTCGGTGGAGGCGCGTGGCCCTTTCGACATACGGGAAACGGACACGCTGGGGGAAGAGGGGGGAGCCCTGGTTTTAGCCGGGGCTGGGTGTGAACCCTTTTTGCCGTCAGCTTAACCAGGGGAGCGCCGGGTTGAGTAGAGCCCGCAAAAGGGCTCCGAGTGGGCGCGGAAACAACCGTGCTCGTTGGCCTGGATGGGCCAGGAGCAGAGGGTGCCTTTCTAACTATTGAGGCATATGACGTCCCAGGCAGAGCAGGGCGCGCCAGGACCAAGTCCTTAGCCTCGCGGAATGAGAGTCGATCCTGGGCCTGAACGGCCAGGATTTCTTTCTCAAGGAGATATGCACCACATTGCTTCGAAGAAGCGGGGTGGGGCTCTCCGCAATTGACACACTTGGCCACACACGATTTGGACTTATCGTGTGCGGCCTTGGAGCAATTTACACAAAATTCGGGTGACCCCGAATTTGCACATCTACAAGAACGATTCGTATGGCCGAAGCGGTGAAAGTAATAGCACCGCCGCTGCAGTGGCACGAATGCCTTCACGCGGTAGCGGTACCAACCGGCACGCACCGACTCAGGAAGCTTGTCACAGTCGAACGTGACAACGAGTTCCCTCGCATAAACTACTACTTTCACAAAGTTCATGGTAGAGTGCGGTGTCACACTCACCTGGGTGCCATGAAGTGTCCGAAGAGCACTTATCTTGGCCGCCTCGGCGGGATTCGCCGCATTCGCCAGAAGGCTCCCGTCCGAGAAACGGGTCACCTTCGGCTCTAAAAATTGCACTAGCTAATCATCTCCTCTGATGGATCATGTTGCCCTTGGACAACATGGTGCCATCAGTGGAGCGAATAACGAGGAAGCGTTTGAAGCCATGCGGGCTCGAAAACACCAGGTTTACCTCTGAATGAGGGACCCCGATGTATAAGGCTCCGACCTGTGCACGTTTAGTCTTAGTTAGGGGCTCCGCAACCGGGGGGTCAGATGGGCCGGATGTGCCGATCTTGGCTTGGTCGCTTGCCAAAGAGGCAGCAGACCCATCCGTCCCTGTAGCCCCCGTGGATGGAGAGGAGCCCCGAGTCTTCTTGGTCTTTTTTGGAGAGGAGGGCGGGGAATGAACCCGCTTCTCACCTCCGCAGATAGGAGCCCCTAGGCCAGATGGACTGGCCTCAGACAGGTCCTTCTCCTAAATGGAGAAGGTCCTGGTGGTCGCAGGTGCACCGGTTGGGAAGATCCCTCCCCTACTTGTACTGCCTTGGAAACCCAGGCCGTTTGAGGAGGACCTTGCATATGGGCGGATTCGGGTTCGGTGCTTGGCGCCGAGCCCGGATTCCCCTCCCCATGGAAGGCCCTACCGTCTGAGGCTGGGTTTCCTCAAGGAGGGGCCTCCAGTTGGCCATCCCCTCCCAGGACATAGCAGGTCCCCTGGGCAGTGTCACCAGTCTTTTATGGGAAGGCACAGGCCTTGACCCCTGCAAGGTTTAATATTGTTGCCAGCAGGTCTTTTGAGGGAAGCGACCGAAGGGGCCTGGCTTCCCTCTCCCCCCTAAGGGGGTTTGCCCTACCAAGCCGCTTACACGAGGGACGGTCGGCAATGGGCTGCCTTTCTTGGCAGTCCCCTTAGATATTTATTTTTTTAAGGGGCTATCTGGCGACTGCCCACTTAGGCATAAGTCGCCGTAAACAAACAGCCTAGTTCTAGGCTACTTTAAAAAATTTGAACAGGAAACAACAATAAAAAGAAATAACAAAACAATAAAAAAAAACAAACTAAAACCTAGATAAATGAAAGGGAGAAGGCCGGCCTCCCCCAAATAGTCAACAAGTCCACCAGTTGCACGCACTCGTCCCGAGTACAAAGGACAGGCGGTAGCGACCCCGCCCATCCCGGTACCGGGAAAGGTGACGTGCGCAAAGATCACCCAGACTGGGACATTCAACAAGAATGTGCAGAACAGTCTGGGGGACGACGCAGTCGTCGCAATAGGGCGCAGGCGAGCGCTCCATCAAATAGCGATGCGTCACACGAGTGTGTCCGATTCGGAGACGACAGAAAGCGACCTGAAGCCGTCGCGGCATTGGGAAATAGGTCCATGGGAACAGTCGCGGCGGAATGGCATGCAACTTAAGGTTCCCTTCGACCGTTTCCCCATCTTCTTTGCCAAGCAGTCAGAAGAGCTGCCGTATTCCTGCCATGTAGTCGGTGTGCAGAAGAGCGAAACGCTGGTCCGTTCGCAGAGTCCTCGCGGACTCTTTGGCGCCCTCATCGGCGCGGTCATTCCCCGGCTCACCATAACCGTGGCGTCACGGATATCGCGCCCCGAGAGCACTCAGGGCGCTTTGTGAGTCGCTATAGATCACAATCCGGTCTCCGAACCGGGCACGTCGCGTAATCTCCCGTAACGAGTGGTGTATTGCCACCAGCTCGGCCGTGAAGACAGACGCAGCGCCTGGTAGAGCCCCGCTGACTTCAAACAGAGGGGATACGGCGTGGAAGCCGACCCCCTCTTGGGACTTGGAGCCATCCGTATACACTGGCACGGTTCCAGCGTGACACGATGTGTGCTCCAAAAAGGCCGAACGCAATACTCCCGGCGCAGTACAAGCTTTGGGAGAAGAGGCGTGGCGACAAATAGCCAAATGTGGTATCCTCCAGGGTTGCGTCCTGGGCAGAACCAGGGGCGCCACCGGCCCGAAAGCTATATCTACCTCTCGAAGGAGTTTCCTGAACCTAAACCCAAAGGGCTTAGGGTATGACTGGCCTCTCGAGATCAGCTGCGGATGCAGTGAGAGCTGTTGGCGACTGAGAGAGGCGCCAGACTCGCGCGTACAGGCAAGTGATGCACTGCACGCGGCGCAGAGCGAGTGGCATTACCCATCAGGCTCTCAATGGGGGAAGTGCGAAAGGCACCGGTCGCAAGGCGAAGGCCGGTGTGGTGGATCGAATCCACCTTCCGCAATAAACGCTCGGCTGCGGATGCATAAAACTCGCATCCGTAGTCGAGCTTAAAACGAACAAAGTATCGATAAAAAAGTAGGGCAGTAGCCCTATCAGCGCCCCAAGCGCTGAACGTCACGGAACGGAGAATGCCCATGGCGCGGGTACAAGAGACCCTAAGGCTGCGAACATGAGCCTTCCAGGTGAGGCGTCGGTCGAATACAAGACCAAGGAAACGGTGCGACTCAACCACATCCAGGCGCACCCCATTAAGAAACCAATCTGGGTCGGGGTGAAGCCGTGGATGGCAGCAGAAGTGCACCACCTTAGTCTTGGCCAAAGAAAACCGAAACCTGTGCGCTTCGGCATAGCGCGAGACGCGGTTCAATGCGTGTTGAGGTAGACGCTCCAGAGTTGGCATCTGGGCCGCGCCAAAGGACATCGAAAGGTCGTCTACGTAGAGCGTAGCGAGAACATCTTCCGGCAGCACTGAGGTGATGCCGTTGATGCTCAGGACAAAGAGTGTGACACTGAGGACACTTTCCTGCGGGACACCCTCTTCCTGCTCCTTTGGGCCGGAGAGGGCTCCCCCCACCCGTACGCGGAATCGACGATCTCGCAAAAATTCAGATATAAACATTGGGAGGCGTCCCCTCGCCCCCGTCGTGTGGAGAGTCTCCATGATACCGTATCGCCATGCGGTATCATAGGCCTTGTCCAGATCGAAAAACACCGTGGGGTAGTGCTGTCTACGAAGGAAAGCCTCGCAGACGGCATTTTCCAGTCGGAGCAGAGCATCTGAAGTGGAGTGGAACTTGCGGAAGCCGCACTGTGCGGAAGAGTAGAGTGATCTCTCCCCAGTTTGCAAAAGGCGAGCACAGTGGCGATTCGCCAGGAGTCTGGGAGAAGACCTTCCACCCAGATCCTGTTGAACAAATCTAACAGAAAGGCCATGCCTCGCTCACCCAGGTGTCGAAGCATGGCGTACGGGACATCGTCCGGACCATGGGCGGTGTCCGCGCACGAAGCGAGAGCGGAACGCAACTCACTCACAGTAAACTTGTCGTTGAAGGGTTCTCCGCCTCGGGAGGTAAAGTCCAGCCGGCGGACTTCCGCGACATCACAACGTGCATTGAATGCTGGCGGAGCAGCATCCCGGCTAGAGAATGCGGAAAAAGCGGTCGCTAAGGATTCCGCCACGGACGCGGGGTCCGAGATTGCGGTCCCATTCTCCTGGAGAACTTGCCCCGAATCCTTTTGACTCGCTTCCACACCTCAGCTAAAGGGGTCTTCCCGTTAAGTCAAGACACGTATGCCCGCCAAGAAGAGCGGCGGGCGTGATTCGAAATATACCGGAACCTAGCCCTAGCCCGACGAAATTCAGCGACAGTGAAATCGTTCGGGCGGTGCTTATAGAGCATGTAGGCATAACGCTTCTGTTTGAGGGTCGTCTCACACTCGGCCGACAAACATGGGAGTGGTCAGCGTGCAAAACGGCCAGACGTCCTAGGAATAGTAGTCAAGCCCACGGCGATGAGGATGCCGGAGAAGAACTCAACGGCCTCATCTACCGACCTAAACTCCTCGACTGAGATGGAGAATTCAGTCATTTCATGAAATACAGGCCACCGCGCCCGCGCCAAGCACCACCGAGGGGGTGTCTTAGGCGGCAGTTGCCGTGAAAATGATATTTGAATTGGAAAGTAATCACTACCATGGAGGTCATCGACTACCCCCCAATCAAAATCAGGCTGTGCATCCGAAGAGCACAAAGATAGGTCAAGGCAAGAAAATGAAGCGGTTCTCGGACAGTGATGCGTAAACTCATCCACGTTTAGGACACCCATCTCAAGCTCTTCGATCAGATCGGCCAGGACTTGTCCCCTGGGATTTATGGAGTAATCTCCCCAGAGAGGATGCCTGCCGTTCAGATCTCCAAGCAAGAGATAGGGCCTCGGGAACAGTGCCACGACACGGCGGAAGTCCCCCGCGTCGAAATCAGCTGACGGTGGAATGTACACAGAAATGATAGTCGACCTCCTATCCATGTGCAGCTGCACAGCCACTGCCTGGAAGGGGATATCTAAAGAGAAAGGAAGAACCGAGACATCATGCCGGGTGTAAACCGCGCATCCCCCGGTGGTGGGGTCGCAAGACCCTTATACCCCGGGAGGGCGGGCAGGGGGCACGCGCCTAGCATGGTCTCCTGCAAAAAGATAGCTAACGGGGAACGGGACGAGACGAGCCTCCGCAGCTCCTCCCAGTTGGCCCAGAGTCCACAGCAATTCCATTGAAGGAATATGCCCTCCAGGACTAGCTCGGAGGAGACGCGGGGGCCCTCCTCGAACTGAAGACCTTCACGGGAATGGCCGTACGCTTCCTGGGGGCAGAACCCGGGGCGCTGTTGGCCAGACAAAGCGCGTGGGCGAAGGAGCCGTAGCTCCTTTGTTGCTGTCCTCCTTTCGGGGGACAACTTTAGGAACCCCGGAAGATGGCCTAGCGACCATCTTCAGGGGTGTTGCCTCCTGTGAGTCTAACGACTCGGTGGAGACGCGTGGCCGTTTCGCCTTACGGGAAACGGTCACGCTAGGGAAAGAGGGGGGAGCCCTGGTTTTAGCCGGGGCTGGGTATGAACCATTTTTGCCGCCAGCTTTACCAGGGGAGCGCCCGCAGAAGGGCTCCGAATGGGCGCGGAAACAACCGTGCTCGTTGGCCTGGATGGGCCAGGAGCAGAGGGTGCCTTTCTAACTATTGAGGCATATGACGTCCTAGGCAGAGCCGGGCTCGCCAGGACCAAGTCCTTAGCCTTGCCCAATGAGAGTCGATCCTGGGCCTGAACGGCCAAGATTTCTTTCTCAAGGAGATATGCACCACATTGCTTCGAAGAAGCAGGGTGCGGCTCTCCGCAATTGACCACAGACGATTTGGACTTATTGTGTGCGACCTTGGATCAATTTACACAGGCTTCGGGTGACCCCGACTTTGCACGTCTACATGAGCGATTTGTATGGCCAAAGCGATGACAGTAATAGCACCGCCGCTGCAGTGGCACGAATGCCTTCACGCGGTAGCGGTACCAACCGGCACGCACCGACTCAGGGAGTTTGTCACAGTCGAACGTGACGAAGAGTGTAGGGGTGGGTCTCGAGGCCCCTCCCTGTTTTCTCATCACACGTTCGACCTTGACCGCCCCATGGTCGGCCAGCTCTAGGGTGATGTCCTCAATGGAGTAGTCAACGAGTTCCCTCGCATAAACTACTCCTTTCACAAAGTTCATGGTAGAGTGCGGCGTCACACTCACCGGGGTGCCATGAAGTGCCCAAAGTGCACTTATCTTGGTCGCCTCTTCGGGATTCGCCGCATTCGCCAGAAGGCTCCCGTCCGAGAAACGGGTCACCTTCGGCTCTCTACCAATTGCACTAGCTAACCCTCTCCTCTGATGGCTCATGTTGCCCTTGGACAACATGGTGCCATCAGTGGAGCAAATAACGAGGAAGCGTTTGAAGCCAGCGGGCTCGAAAACGCCAGGTAACCTCTGAATGAGGGGCCCCGATGTCATCGAGGCTCCGCCCTGTGCACACTTGGTGTTAGTCTTAGTCACGGGCTCCGCACACGGGGGCGTAGAGGGGCCGGATGTGCCAATCTTGGCTTGGTTGCCTACCAAAGTGGCAGTAGACCCATCCGTCCCCGCAGCCCCCGAGGATGGAGAGGGGCCCCGAGTCTTCTTCGTCTTTTTCTTTTTTGGAGAGGAGGGCGGGGAATGAACCCTCTTCTCACCCCCGCCGGTAGAAGCCCCCAGGCCAGATGGACCGGCCTCAGCCAGGTCATTCTCTGAAATGGAGAAGGTCCTGGTAGTCGTGGGGGCACCGGTCGGAGGAGATCCCCCCCCCCCCCTCCTTGTACTGCTTAGGAAACCACAGCCGTTTGAGGAGGACCTTGCATAGGGGCGGATTCGGGTTCGGTGCTTGGCGCCGAGCCCGGATTCCCCCCCATGGAAGGCCCTACCGTCTGAGGCTGGGTTTCCTCAAGGACGATGGCTATCTCAGGGGGCGCCTCCAGTTCGCCACCCCCCCCCCAAGACACCGCAGGTCCCGTTGGCAGTATCGTCACTGGTCTTGTGTGGGGAGGCATGGGCCTTGACCCCAGCAAGGTTCAATATTCTTTCAAGCAGGTCTTTTGAGGGAAGCTTTGGTTTGAGGGAGGTGGCGACAAATAGTCAAAGGTGGTACCCTCCAGTGTGGTGTCCTAGGCAGAACCAGGGGTCCCACTGGCCAGAGAGCTATACTTAGCTCTCGAAGGAGTTTCCTACCCTAAACCCAAAGAGCTTAAGATATGACTGGCATCTCTCGTCGGCGTACACGCATCGAGATAAGTGCGGATGCAGTGATAGCTGTTGGAGATTGAGGGAGGTGCCAGGCTCATGCGTACAGCTCAGAGTGAGTGGCATCTGCTCAGTATTGACAAGTAAGCTCTCAATGGGGGAAGTCCGGTGTGGTGGATCGAGTCCGAGGTTCGAACGAACAAAGGATCGATAAAAAGGTAGGGCAGTAGCCAAGCGTTGAACGGTACTGAACGAAGCATATCCATGGTAGGGGTACAAGAAACCCTAAGGCTGCGAATATGAGCCTACCAGGTGAGGCGTCGGTCAAATACAAGAACAAGGAAACGATGTGAGTCCACCACTTCCAGGTATACCACATTTAGAAACAAGTCTGGGTCAGGGTGGAGCCGTGGATGGCGGCAGAAGTGCACCACCTTAGTCTTGACCAAAGAAAACTGAAGCCTGTGCACTTCGGCATAGCGAGAGACGAGTTTCAATGCCTGTTGGAGTCAATGCGCCAGAGTTGGCATCTATCTTGGCCGCGCGAAAAGATCGAAGGGTCGTCTACATAGAGCGTAGCGAGAATATCTCTGGCAACACCGAGGTGATGTCGTTGAAGCTCAGAGCAGAGGGAATCGCCATGAGGTATCATAGGCCTTCACCAGATAAAAAAAAACGTGGCTTAGTGCTGTCTAGGAAGGAAGGCCTCGCAGACAGCATTTTCCAGTGGAACTTGCAGAAGCCGCATTGTGCAGATCACAGATGGCCTCCGCTGTCCATAAAAAAAAAGCTAATCTAACATTTACCAATTTCTCCATCAACTTGCAAACACAGGAGGTTAGTGAGATTGGGCGGAAACCTGCCATGGTAAAATGATCTCTCCCCGGTTTGCGAAAAGCAAGCACAGTAGCTATTCACCAGGAATCTGGGAGGATACCATCTACTCAGATTCGTTGAACAAATCTAACAGAAAGGCAATGCCTCGCTTACCGAGGTGTCGAAACATGACGTACAGGACATTGTCTGGACCATGGGCAGTGTCCGCGCACGAAGAAAGAGCGGAACGCAACTCACTCAAATTAAACCTGTCGTTGAAGGGTTTTCCGCCTATGGAGGTAAAGTGAGGTCGACGGCCTTCCGCGACAACACAACGCGGATTGAATGCTGCCAGCATTCTGGCTAGAGAAAGCGGTCGCGAAGGGTTCAGCCATGGACACTGGCTCCGAGATTAGGATCCCATTCTCCTGGAGAAAGGGAGTGGGCTCCTGCGAAAACTTTCCCTGAATCCTTTTGACTCGCTTCCACACCTTAGTTAGAGGGGTCTTTCTTGTTAAGTGAAGACACGTATGCCCGCCAAGAAGTGCGGCGGGAGTGGTTCGAAATATATCGTAACCTAGCCCTAGCTCGTTTGGGCAGCGCTTATAGCGCATGTAGACAGAACGCTTCTGTTTGAGGGCCATCTCACACTCGTCTGACCACCATGGGAGCGGTCGGCGTGCAAAACAGCCACACATTCTAGGAATTGAAGTTATGCCCATGGAGATGAGATTCAGGTGAACTCAACAGCTTCATCGACCGACCAAAACTCCTCAAATGAGAGAGAAATCAGTCAGGTCGACAAGGACTTGACCCCTGGGATTAATCGAGTAGTCTAACCAGAGGGAAAGTCTACCGTTCGGATCTCCGAGCGAGAAAGGGCCTCGGCAACCGTGCCACGACACAGTGGAAATTCTCCCACGTAGAAGTCGACTAAAGGTGAAATGTACGCGGAAATAACAGTATGCCTCCTATCCAGGTGCTGCAAAGCTACTGCCTGAAATGAGATATCTAGAGCAAAGAGAAGAACAAAGACATCATGCCGGGTGTAAATCACGAATCCTCCTGCCCGGCCGCCATCCCGTGGTGGTGGGATCACAAAATCATTATACCCCGGGAGGGTGGGCAGGAGCATGCGCCCAGCATGGTCTCCTGCAAAAAGATAGCTAACGGTGAATGGGAGCAGACAAGGCTCCGCAGTTGGCTTGGAGTATGTGGCAATCCCATTGAAGGAATATGCCCCCCAAGCCTAACTCAGAGGAGATGCGATGGCTCGCTTTGAAGAGAAGACCCTCACGTGGAAATAACAGTAGAGTGCAGCTCTCCGCAATTGACACACTTGACCACACAAGACTTGGACCTATTGTGTGCGGCCTTGCAGCAACTTACACAGACTTTGCATATCAACAGGAGATATTATTATGGCTGCACCAGTGGCAGTAATAGCACCTCTGCAGCAGTGGCATGAATGCCTCCATGCGGTAGCAATACCAACCGGCATGCACTGACTCAGGCATCTTGTCACAGTCTAATGTGACAAATAATGTAGGCGTGGGTCTCGAGGCCCCTCCCTGTTTTTTTTCATCACACGCTCAACCTTGACCGTTCCATGGTGATGTCATTTATGGAATAGTCTATGAGTTCCCTCGCATAAACTACTCCTTTCATAATGTTCATGGTGGAATGCAGTGTCACACTCACCGGCACTAATCATGACGCATTCGCGAGAAGGCTGCCATTCGAGAAACATGTCACTTTCGGCTCTCTACCAATCCCACTAGCTAAAACTCTCCTCTGATCGATCATGTTGCCCTTAGCCAACAGGTATACTGACTCCCAGCAAGTTGGTCATGCACACATGCAGGATATTAAGGGGCAAGGGCCGATGGGCACTGCCATCCCTTGCTTCCTTGAGAGGGTTGGCCCTATCGATCCAATCCTACCGGGAGCAGTCAATTATGGGCTGCCTGCCTACTTTCTTGCCAGTCCCTTTAGAAAGTAAAGGTGGGAGTGCCCTTGGAAAAAGGGAGTCACCAAAGGGCGACTCCAGAGAAGGGGGTGAGGGGAAGTCCCTTACACCTGTAGGCCTAGGAGAGGAAGAAGCCTCTCTGGTCAAAGAATTTTGGAGGGTCCCCTGCAAAAGCACAGGGGACGGACCCTCCATTTTTTCACTGGAACTACCTGAGAGCGGCTCCAATGCTGATAAAGGGGAGGATTTCTTATCATCGGGCATGCTGACCCTATACTTGTCACGGGATGCAAACGTACATCACCCCACACAGTATGCCTCTCTACGAGGTGAATATGGGACTGGCAAAACCAGATGCCGCCATTTGAAGCCATTCCTCCCTCCTAGTGACCTAGCAGCCCATCAGCATGGTGGCTCCACTTTAGGCATGGCATGAAAATCAATAGATTGAAAGGAGAAAGAAAGGGGATGTAAGCAAGGTGTGGGTAGGGAAAAAGACAGTGATTGCTGGAACTTGGCCAGGTTTGCTAGGAAAATTCTCTATGCAAAATCTTCGCTTATCACACCTTCTGAGTTCAAGGTGTGAAGAATGATGGAGGCCCGTTTGAGACGTATCCGTGGTCTCATCCATCAGCACTGAAAAAAGCCTTGCCCGCTTGACTTTAGTCACCAACTCTTGTGAATGAGCTCACCCTCTACGTTGATAAGTTCATTCTGGATTAGAGGAGACACTAGTCGGAGTGGTATTTCTGACAGTTCCTGAAAAGATGTTCTGCAACTCTTTGCTTCTCAGTTTGGAAGTCAAGTACAAAAATTTAATGCCATACAAAATAAGATATCCCGGTTTGACCCCATGAAAAAATTTATTGTGGTGGTTTACAAGCTCTTGTTTATCTTTTCCAAGTAATGTAAAGTTATGAATGTTACAGGCTATCTTAAAGATCCTTCTTAGATAAACATAAGTAAACTTTTGTTTGAAATCTATAAAAACTATGTCTAATGAATTAAAAAAATGCATTTCACCCTTATTTTTCTATCCCAACCCACCTTCCTAGTGAAACGCTCACACTCCTTTATCATAAACAGAAAGGTTGGGTAAAGGCACAGATTAAGGCAAAGTGGTGAAAATCCATAGTGCGCCAGGCAGCCAAAACCTCTCTGGATAGAAAAGCAAGTTTGGAAGGGGGTACGTGGGTATGTTATAAAGAGAAGTAGCAATAGGTGGGTCCACTAATGTCAAGGGTGGCTGATCACCTATTATTATCATACTCTGGTGCTAGCTGATCCCAAGATGGCATGCATACACCAAGGCACCATGGTTATTGCACCACACTCAGTCTAGCCGGATGGGAACAGTACAGAGTGAGAGTAGAAAAGGTTTGAAGGGATAGCTGTAATAATAATAAATACTACTAAATAATAATAAAAGGAGGAGCTTTGCTACTCCTTACACGAGTAGCTTGAGCTTCACACACACACCTTTAGTATATGGCCTGTGGCATATAACTTATCTCGCTCTAGCAATGGGGTTTGGTCTAAAATAAATTTAAATAATTCTATTACATATTCCCTTATAATTTACTCTTTTTCAAATCTGTACTTATTTTCTAGGCCAAAATTCAAATAAAGACTTTTAGCTGAATTCTTTCTATATAGCGTAAAATCAATCCCCCTTTTTTTTTTTACTAAAAATTTTATGGGTGGGTTTCAACAAATGCAGATGACCTTTGATAGGCCCTTGTGGCTTTTGTCATCCGTGAAATTATGTTATGTTAATGTGAAACCACTGACAGCAGCCATCACACATTATCCAATCATCATCCATACCTTGTTTTATGAGACGCTCATTATGAGCTCCACCTCCACATTTGTATTCTTCATCTTTACCTTGATGAGGGTCATCAATCCCTCACCAGTCACTGCTGCATCTTCCAACCAATAGGTCAGGAATAAGACTTAAGGCAAGATGCAGAACAGAACCACAAAGCAAAAATGAACTAAACAAACTCATAAAGTAAGGGCCAAGAAACAATTCAACTATCCACTTACAAACAACCGAACTTGTACTGACATCATAACATAATTTCACAGATGACAAAAGCCAAAAGGGCCCACCAAAGGTCATCCGCATCTGTCAAGACCCACCAACAAAATGCATCCATAGGATTGTGTCAGATCATGCATCTACAATATACAATTCGAACCATATACAGGAATGTGTCAAAAACTAAAAGCATCATCATCAAAACTCATCAAAATCAAAATCAATCGTAATATACAATAATAAAAAACTGCATCCACAGGAATGAGTCCAGAATACCCCCCAAAGTTAACCCTCCTCCCTCCCCATATAATCATCTAATCTGCATTTGATCAGTCTACCGTCTCAGATGGCAAACTATTCCAGTAATCTAACATCCAATCTGCACCTGTGTTTTTTTAATTTTTAAGTGGTGACCCCTAGTCCTATTACTACCTTCCAACTTATCCATCCCAGAACAGATTTTAAAAAGCTCAATCATATCTCCTCTCACAAATCTTCTCTCAAATGAGAACATATTTATTACTCTAAGTCTATCTTCATATTCAAGGTGTTTCAGGAAAGGTATTATTTTTGTTGCCTTCCTTTGTACTGACTCTAGCAGGTTGATGTCATGTCTAAAATGTGGTGACCATGCTTGTATACAGTACTCTAAATATGGCCTAACATACGAGTTGTAGAGTTTAAGGATAACCTCTTTACTCTTGTAGCTAACATTCCTGTTAATGTATCCTAGCACCCCATTTGCTCTATTTTTTGCCTCAATACACTGCTTTGAAAACTTCAGTGACCTATCTACTACTACGCCTAAATCCTTCTCATCCTCAACTGAATTCAGCCAATGCCCATCCATTTCATACCTAAATTCCCTATTATCCCTTCCTAGGTTAAGAACTTTACATTTTTTAAGGTTAAAAGTCATCTGCCACTTCTGAGACCAATCTAATAACTTATTTAAGTCACTCTGCACTTTAAAGCTACCCTCAACTTCTTGGACTACAGCTGCTAATTTAGTGTCATCAGCAAAAATTGACACTTTGCTATTTACAGCCTCCCCAAGATTATTTATATAAACTATGAATAATAAAGGGCCTAGAATGGAACCCTGAGGTATGCCACTGATAATGTCTCTCCACTGTGACCTCACCACATTCAGCACAACTCTCTGTTTCCTATGTTTCAGCCATTCAGTTATCCAATTCAAAACTCAATCACATATCCCATGCATTTTTAATTTGTGAACTAATCTCCTATGTGGAACCTTATCAAAAGATTTGCTAAAATCTAAGTAAATTACATCAACATTCTCTCCCTTATCTGATTGTTTAGTAACATAATCTATAAAATCCAGTAAATTTGTTAAACACAATCTAACTCTTCTAAACCCATGTTGAGCATCATTTATTAACCTACCACACTCTAGATGGTAAGAAATCTCCTTCTTAACTATCTTCTCAAGAATTTTACAAACTATAGAAGTTAAGCTTACCGGCCTAAAGTTATTTGGGTCCTCTTTACTTCCCCTTTTAAAAATTGGCACTACATTCGCTAATTTCCAATCATTAGGTATTTCTCCAAACTGTAGTGATCTAATATATATCTTCTTAAGAGGTACTGCAATACTATCTACACCTTCTTTGAGTAACCTAGAATGAATGTTGTCTGGGCCAGATAACTTGCTAGTATTTAACTCCAATATAAGCCTTTTAATTATTTCCCTGTTCACATTAAGGGTATTCAACACTACTTCCCCTGACCTAGAATTATCATCAAATAATCTATCTTGATTCTCTTGTGTAAATACTGAAGAAAAATGATGATTAAGAACATCTACTATTTCCTCATCTATTTCATATCTAATAGGTGCAGTTTTATCACTGTTAGATTTGTTATTAATTCTATAATAGCTAAAGAATTTTCTTGGATCTTTATTATTATTTTGAGCTAAATTAATTACTGCCACCCTTTTACTCTTTTTAATAACCTTATTTAGCTCATTTCTGGTCAACCTATAATGATTTAAATTCTCAAAAGTACTTTCTCTCTGTAATCTATGGTATGCCCTTTTCTTCTCAAAAATTTTCATAGCTATCTCCTGATTCCCCCACAACAGCTTCCTACATTTCTTCCTAATAGCCTTCATTGGAATACACTGATCCTGGACAATGTTTAGTATAGTCTTAAAAGTGTCCCACATCCCATAAGTATTCTTCCCCCTGAATTCTATATCCCACCTAATCTGATTTAGCAAGTTTCATAATTTATCGTAATCTGCCCTATAAAAATTTCGAGTGTTTGTGGAGTTTGTTGATGTTCTACTTTTCACTATTCCCAAGTTAAAATGAACCATCTGATGATCACTATTTCCCAATGCTTCAACGACAGTCAATTCCTGAACCAAGTGATCATCATTTGAAAGAACCAGATCTAAGATATTGGTACCCCTTGTTGGCTTATTAACAAATTGAGTGAAAAAATTATCCTCAAGCATTCTAGAAACTTACAACTTGCTCTATCTCTTCCTATCATATTTTCCCAGTCCATAGAATTTAAATTAAAGTCACCAAGAATAACTATATCTTCTTCACATCCTTTCCTTATTTCCCTGATCATTAGCCCATCAATAGTGTGTCTGTCCGGGTGATCTGTAAAAGGCTCCCAAGTGTATTATCCTATTTTTACTGACCCTAATATCTATCCACAGTGACTCAACTTCTTCTTGCTTTATAGAATTATTTAGATTTGAAGAAATGATATTTCTGATATAAATAATCAACCCACCACCGGTCCTATCTCTCCTTTGACTAAAGTACATATCATAACCCTGTAGTTCAAATTCACTCACATTGTCATTAAATTTATTTTCATTAACCAATGATTCTATTACACATATTATATCTATATCTTCATCAATAATATAACTAAATAATTCATCCTTCTTATTTCTAAGACTACGAGCATTCGTATAAAGACAACTCAGCCCTCCTATCTTTGAAGCACCTCTTTTAGAATGTATACCTTCCACGCTTATCTCCTCTGCATCTCTTTCCTTTCCCTGACCCACCCTGTACTCTTATATTTCCCTGACCACTAAGAGGAACTAGTTTCCCACCTACAAAGACCCAACAACACTATCGAATTCCTGCCACAACACGTCAACCCCAGCCCGGCTTAGATGGAGTCCATCCAATGCATACAATGCCTTATTCCCATAAAACCTATTCCAAACATCTACAAACACTAATCCCAACTCCTTACACAGGCCTTTCACATACTCATTCAGTCCAATTGCACGAGACAACCATTCTACCCCAACATCCAATCTTGGAAGCATACCTGAAACCACGCCTTTCACTCATCCTTTCAACTAACCTTTTGTACCTCTTTCATAACTCACATGAACCTACCTTCTCTACATCATTTACTCCCACATGCATAATCACAACTGCATCCCTCTCACACCCAGACACAATGTAGCAGGCCGAAAATCTAGGCTAACCCCCAATCGATCCAACACTAATCCGGACGTGAGAAATCGAAGGACAATGAAACGGATTGTATATACAGTCCCTCTACTTAAAAAAAATGTACAATAATATTTACAAAAATATGGGGTAAATATTCACACAACAAATATATATATATATAGCTATTCTCCTACACACACAATATTATCTGACAAATACCAGAATACCAATCAAAATTTATATAACCAACCTTTAATTAGACTATATGTATATGTAAAAGGGATAGCCAAAGTCTAACAACAAAATATCTTTGCCAGGGTAATATCCACTAATGAGCACACAGTAGACAAGAAGTCACTAACAGGAGGCCTAAAGCAAACAAGAGGACCAAGAAAAAAAACAGAAGGAAGGGCTCACCGGTTACCCAGGTGGTGGGTATTGGCATCTCAAGCGTTTTACAAACAAAAACTGGAGCCTCCGAACATGCAATATAATTTGGTAACATCTTGAAGCTATCAAAGCCCTCTCTCTCTCTCTCTCTCTCTGTCCTGGCGGGACTTGACAATTTCTTCTTTCTGCTCAGTTATCGGAACCCTACCACCTCCGCCACTCCTTACAAATGGTGGCGATTAAGTCTACTGGAGTGGTCTTTCGACAAACTATTGAACATTTAGTTCACTAAATTTACTTAGGGCAAAGTAATATTTCGTTAAATTTACTTAATACAAAGTAATATCTGAGAAAGAAAAAAACAATTTTAATACATGAAATCCAATACATATATATACAAAAAAATATAAAAAACCTCATTCCCACTCACACACACATTCTTACAGAGGGAGGGTATTGTGAAAAAGGTGGGAGAATGGCCCTTCACACACACACACACTCGCATTCGCTCCACCACAACAAGACTATCATACCTCTCAGACACATGGTTTACACCAGCACCCAGCAAACAAACTCTCACTCCCTTCCATTTGCTTGAACTCAACTTCCTATCTAAATATCTAATCTGAGAGTCACCCATCACAAGCACCTCAGTCATCCTCCTAGTCCCCCTAGGCCTAGCATTACCCTTTCTCCTGTTCTCATTCAAACTACCACTTATTTTACTTTCTGCCACAACCACAACATACAAATCACTTTCAACCTCTTCCTCTCTCAGGTTCCATATCCCTCTTACTCACAGACCTAACCTATCTATTCTATCCATATTCACCCACCATTCATCTTCACTCACATCAGTCACTTCTTTCTCTCCAGTCCCTAGTCTAGGCCTATCTTCCACCTTCCTGGTCCCAGCCACATTCTTCATGCATACACTCGCATCCCTTCTCACTTCATTCACCAACTCACTTAATCTCTTGCACTCATCTACCAAAGCCACATTTGCACTAGTCACATAACAAACTGGGCATTCAGATACATTTGCTCTTCTTTCAACACGACAAAAATCACAAACTACATACACACTACTTTCATCAAAAGGCACACTCACATCATCCAAAGCAACAGCCAAACTGAGAAACTTTTCAAAATATAATTAAAAATTCCTTTAGTATTATGTCTAACACCTCAAAGTTAACTATCTTCCAGAACTTAAATATATTACACCGAAAAATCAAAAGAATTCCAAAGATTAACAACACATAGAGAAAAAGCGAGTGTGAGCATCCATATTAGAGTGGGGTAGAAGGATTTTTTTGCTATAACCAAACAGAAAAAATTAGATAATCTATCAGCATAAGATCAGAAAATCCCCAAAAGTTTTTTGCCTATCTCCTTTGTATAGACTCCAACAAGGGCAAGTCACCAACATAGCCAGTATTCCACACCACACAGCCAAAATCAATAATAGGTTGAATATGACTGATGAACACTTGGACCATGAACTTAGCTGACCTACAAATTGTGCCTCTAAAAATATTATTAGCTACTCCATTTGCCTTACAGAAAGTTTAATTTATATGCAGGTGAAATTTTAGCGAAGAATGGACAAGGACTCCCAAATCTTTTACAGAGGTCTTCAAAGGAATAGGGTAATCACCAAAAAGTACTCTCCTATAGGAATAGAAATCAATCTACTAAAGCGAATATATACACATTTATTAACAGGAAAAGAAAGGCCCCAAGATCTACTCCTATGAAAAAGTAAAGTAACATCCTCTTGAAGAGAAAGACTAAAGCCTGTACCAGTAATTGCCTCAGTAACGGGAAGAGCAAGATATAATTTAAGATCATCTGCGCAAACGGGGCAAATTTGCATGACAAACCTAAGAACATAACATAAGAACATAAGAAAAGAAGGAGACTGCAAAAGACCATTCATGGCCTACACTTGGCAGCTCCTGTTCCAGTCAACACACAAAAGATTTCTTACCAGAGAAAAGTCATCAACATTGTCACCCTTTACAGGAGTTCGTCAGATCTAATCTACAATATACATAAAATGCATCCAGAGGATTATGTCCATTCATGCAACCGCAAAATAATCTCCCCACTCCTTAGAAAAATATATACATATGTACATAAAAAAAGTCAGTCCCATCTAGCAGCTTCATTCATATATTTATCTAATCTATTCTTAAAACTACCCAGAGAGGAGGCTTCTATCACATGTCTAGTGAGCCTATTCCATTCATCTACCACACGATTTGTAAACCAATTCCTCCCAATCTCCTTCCTAAACCTATACTTATCAAGCTTAAACCCATTGCTACGTGTCCTGTCATGTTCACTAAGTATAAGAACCTTACCCAGATCCCCTTTATTATATCCTTTTACCCATTTGAAGACTTCAATCAATTCCCCTCTGACTCTTCTCCTTTCCAATGTATGTAGATTTAGTTTTCTGAGCCTTTCACCATAAGGTAAGCTCCTTAGCCCACCAATCATCTTTGTCATCCTTCTCTGCACAGACTCAAGCAAATCAATATCCTTCCTATAATATGGTGACCAAAATTGTACTGCATAGTCTAGATGAGGCCTAACTAGCGCCAGATACAGTTTTAGAATGACTTCAGCACTCTTATTGCTTACACTCCTCCTAATGAATCCCAATATCCTATTAGCTTTATTCTTAGCATTTAGGCATTGCTTTCTAGGACGAAGGTCTGAACTTACCAAAATACCCAAGTCCCTCTCACAATCGGTCCTCCCTAAAATTCTGCCATTTAATTTATAACTATTCAATGGATTATTTCTACCTATACTAAGTACACTACATTTGTCTATGTTAAACTTCATTTGCCATTTCTGGGCCCAATTGGACAGAATGGTCAATTCCTCCTGCATTACAACAGCATCAGAATCAGCCCTAATGGCCCTACCTAGCTTAGTATCATCAGCAAATTTACTCAGGTCACTACTTATACCTATGTCAAGATCATTAATATAAATTAAGAATAGCAAGGGACCCAAAACAGATCCTTGTGGAACTCCACTGCTAACACACCCCCACTCAGATTTAACTCCATCTATACTAACTCTTTGCTGTCTGTCACCAAGCCATGACTGAATCCACCTAAATATACTGCCATCGATCCTGTGTGCTTTAACTTTGCTCAGAAGCCGTAAGTGTGGCACTCGATCAAAAGCCTTACTAAAGTCCAAGTATAAAATATCATAGTTTTCATCATTATCTGCTGCTTCATACACCTTACTATAAAAAGACATCAAATTAGTCGGACAAGATTTACCCCTACTAAAGCCATGCTGTGATTCTTTTATCAACTTATGCTTATCCAAGTGATCTCTAATATTCCTTGCTATAATAGATTCCATCATTTTCCCTACCACTGATGTCAAACTTACTGGTCTGTAATTAGACATATAGGTATCACATTGGCTTTCTTCCATGCCACTGGCACAATGCCACTCTCCAATGATTTTCTAAAGATGCATGCTAGGGGCTCACTTAACACATCCTTACATTCTTTCAAAATTCTAGGAAAGACCTCATCAGGACCGGGTGCTTTACTACTTTTGATTTTATCAATTTCCTTTGTCACTATCTCCTTTGTGATCAAGATATCCTTTAATTTCTCTTCATCATTACCCCAAAAGATCATTGACACCTTGGGTATATTTAGAGTATCCTCCTGTGTAAATACTGAGAGAAAAAAGTCATTTAGCATTCCAGCCATTGAGTTCCTATCACTCACTAATTCTCCATTGGAATCTATAAGTGGGCCTATTTTATCTCTAACCTTAGTTTTGGAAAATTGATAAAAACTTTTAGGATCTTCCTTTGCCCTATTTGCCACTTTAATTTCATAATTTCTCCTTGCTACTCTAATTAACTTTTTAACATCTCTTGCTAGTTCATTTATATCTCTGCCTTAAGTGATCCTCTCCATTTTTTATTTTCCTATAAATGCCCTTTTTAATGCCAATATAATGCTTAATTTTATCTGTCATCCATTTTGGGTCATTATTTTTAGTCCTAATCTCCTTATATGGAATGTTAATCATCTGACCTGTAATTAATTGCTCAATTATTCTTTCATACTCCTCTTCAATTGTAATCTCTTCCTCCTGGTGATTATTGTCTCCACTAACTGATATCATTGAATCTATTCCTGATTTGATTTCATTGCCTGGTTTCTGTGCAACTGCCTCCAGGTAAGTCCTTAGCCCATTATAATTTGCTCTTCTAAAGTCAGGAATTTTAACATTGTTCATGCTACTATCAATACCATTCCATTTCATCTTGAATCTAATTTCACAATGGTCACTATTACCCAAATTTCCTCCAATCTCAGTATCCTTAATAACTTCTTCCCTATTTGTCAGAACTAAATCCAGTATATTATTACCTCTAGTGGGTTCATTAATAATCTGCCTCAGAAAATTATCTTGGACAACATTCAAAAATTCCTCAGCCTCCTGATCACCCACAAGAGCTTCCCAGTCTATATTTCTGTAATTAAAATCGCCCATTATACACACATGCTTACTTCTAAATGCCCATTCTATCTCCTCCCACAGAAGATTTGAAGCTTCCTTACTAAGATTTGGTGGTCTGTATAATAATCCTATGACAAGCTTGTTTTTACCTTCCTTTACATTTAGCCATAATGATTCTGTGTTATCTAATTTAATTGTACTGTTTACACAACACTGGAGATTATCTTTAATATAAATAATAACCCCTCCTCCTCTCTTCCTATTCCTATCTGTATGGAACATGTTAAAGCCCTCAATCTCAACCTCAGGTTTAAAGTGATTTCCTGCCAAATCAAGCCATGACTCTGTTATCACAATTATATCAAAATTCTCTTCACTCGCTAACGCTCTTAAGAGATCTATATTATTCCTTATACTCCGACCATTTGTGTAGTATATTTTAAAGTTTTTTTTATTATTCCCATCTTCATTGCATCGTGCTTTTTTATTCCTAGTTATCTTCTCATTCACTTGTGCATTAGTCCCCCTATAATGCATCAGTATGCCCTCCCCCCTAGCTATTCCTCTATCTCTGCATCCCTTCCATTTCCTACACCTTCCCTCTATTCTCTGGTAAGAAATCTTTTGTGGGTTGACTGGAACAGGAGCTGCCAAGTGTAGGCCATGAATGGTCTTTTGCAGTCTCCTTCTTTTCTTATGTTCTTATTCCTTTACCTCTAACAGCTTCTAGTTTCCCACCCGTAAGGACCTAATCACACTATGCAGCTCCCCCCATAGAACCTCAACACCTGCCCAACTAAGATGGAGCCCATCCATCGCATACAACCTCCTATTCCCGTAAAACCCACCCCAGACATCTACAAACACCAATCCTAACTCCTCACACAGTCCTTTCACAAATTCATTCAAACCAATTGCACGCGACAACCATTCTACCCCCACATCCAATCTCGGAAGCACACCAGAAACAACACCTTTTACCCTACTTTTACTCATCCTTTCAACTAACCTTTTATACTGCTCACGTAACTCACATGTACCCACCTTTTTTACATCATTCACTCCCACATACGTAATCACAACTGCATCCCTCTCACACCCAGAAACCAGCCTATCATACCTCTCACAAACATCACTTACACCAGCACCCGGCAGACAAACACTCATTCCCTTCCACTTGGTATCACTCAACTTCCTATCTAAATATCTAATCTGAGAGTCACCCATCACTAGCACCTCAGTCATTCTCCTATTCTGTCTTGGCCTAACATTACCCTCCCTCCTGCTCTCAGGCACACTAACAACCATCCAGCTTTCATCCACAATTACACCAGGCAAATCACTTTCACACTCTTCCTCTCTCAGGACATTGAATCTGTTAGTCAACCTAACAGGTTCTATGTCCTTCCTTTTCAAACACCTAATCTGTCCTAACTTATCTATCCCATCCATTTTCACCCACCATTCATCATCACTCACAACTTCCACACTGTTCCCAGTCCTAGCCCTATCTTCCACCCTCTTAGCACTAATCTCACCCTTCAATCGCACACTTGCATTTCTTCTCACCTCAAACACCAAATCATTCAACCTCTTACATTCCCCACTCAACCTCCTAACCTTCCTTCCAGAAAACACACACGGCATTCAGTTACATTCACTCTCCTTTCAACTCCACATGCATCACACACCACATACACACTACTTTCAAACGGCATGCTCTCACCATCTATACAAACAGCCATACTCTCAGAAATTTACTAAGAAAAAAGTTAACACTCACCCCAAAAAATTCTTGCTCAGGATTGCTGCCAGTTATCTTCCCGAAAAGTATTAATCACTAATGTATTTATTACACAGTGATTGATGTATTAAATAAATACAAGAAAAACTACACACCCAAATCAGTATTATATCCCAATCTTACAATGAGAATCAGGAGCTTCCTGTAAGACAACCTTCCAGAACAAAGCCAGACCTGCAGCAACGTAATTGATAAAGATAAGGAAAAGCACAGGACCAACCACCGAACCTTGTGGGACTTAGCAGTTCTTCTTGTAGTATTAGTACTACCATAACCCTGCTGCGATTGTGATATATAGACTGCCCTGCTAGTTTGTATTGGTGTACTTCATGCTCCTTCTCTTCCTTCCATGTTTACAACGGAGCTCCTCCGTTTGCTTTTGACTGCATAACACCATTTCATGCTATATAATCTTATCCTCTTACCTATCCAAGAGGCTATGATTGTTATCAACCTGCTCCCCTCTACAATGATTTACTGATAAGCGATGTACTAGAAGACTTGTAGCTGTAGAACATGTCCAATCGCTTTTTGCTTTTGACACATTCCTGTAGATGGTTCAAATTGTATATTGTAGATGTATGATCTGACACAATCGTATAGATTGTTTAAATTGAATATTGTAGATGCATGATCTGACACAATCCTAGGTATGCATTTTATGGGTGGGTTTTGACAGATGCCAATTACCTTTGATAGGCTCTTGTGGCTTTTATCATCCTTGGAATTGTTATGACTGGAATGCCTAAAAGGACCAATGATTCTGCTCTATGTATAAAAAGGTACACAACTCAGTCACTATTTTTCCCTGCTTGATCTGTTTTTGTACTAGTTAATAGTTGATTGGCATAACTTGTCTTGTGCTGCCGTTATATACTTTTTAGTACCTCCTCCTACAGGCTTCTAAAATGTGCTGGAGTAGGGTGGCCAACCAGGTGAGTACTCTATATAGGAGGGGGGGGGCATAGCCCCCCATATCCCCCACTCACCCTCAGGAACAAGTAGGCAAAAATGCCTGAGTAGTCGTTCTTACTGTACTTTTATAACACTAAAAATACGGTATAGGTTCTCTGGTTTGACGGGGTATTTTATATAAATAATTATGTCCTACCTGTGCTTTGATGTTATAAACATGTGATTGGTGTTGCCTACATTCTTAAATTTAATTATAAATAATACATTTGAATTTTTTAAGGTAAATATATAGATTAGCGGCCTGGCCGGAAAAATAATTTGTGTGTAAATATTATCGTTCACTCATGTCGGAATATTCATGCGCATTTGAGTCCTTTTCAAATTATTATTCTATAAACAATTAGGATTATATACTGGGGGGCTGTGGCCCTCAGACCTCCCCCCAATTTAATGAAACTCAGGATCATCGTAGTGTAGTCCCCCCATTGTGTTTACCCCCACACGAGCCGTCAACTTAAATGTACTCCAAAAACGTGAAACATTTTGGAACACGGACGAAATAGTACGTCCCATCGTTCGCGCCGATAATCTACATATTTACCTTTTTTAAAAATAACTGACCTTAAAGATTGATTGCAGTTCAAAATGCTGATCCCAGGAGGAAACGAAAATTTTCTTAGTTGGGAATTGAGGGATGTTAGTTTTGAAAAATTAAAAGCCATAGTTTTCTGATTGATTCAAATGATGGAATTCAATTTCCTTAACATGCAAGACCAAATTTCTTTTATGTAAATATTGCGTAATGTCCTACAGTCGTTTTG
The DNA here is from genome assembly GCA_963969495.1 of Ceratothoa steindachneri. NCBI lineage: Eukaryota > Metazoa > Arthropoda > Malacostraca > Isopoda > Cymothoidae > Ceratothoa > Ceratothoa steindachneri. Next base: position 108,960,387 of record OZ018328.1, read on the forward strand.
TAGTTTGTTTATATTGTCATGCAAATGTCCAAACGTTTCGTGATAACTTGAGCACAAAGTGAACTTACTCAACAAGTAGAACTCATGACACTGAATGCGTTAACGCATAAATATCGTGCTCGACACTATTTTACACTTCATATTTTCACAGATTTTCGTAAGTACTTAATTCATTCAGTTTGTGGAGTTATTTTCAAAAATCGGTTACAAAAGGACAATCATAACTCGAATGTCCGTTAAAATTAATTTTATGGTTTATCTTGAAGCTAAGAAAAGTTAAAAATGTGTTCTGAAGAAGAAATTTCAAATTTTAAATAATATGAAAACAAACGAAATATTAAGGTATAAGTAATAACAGCTGGTTGGAGCTAAGGAAACAAGGGTGTGTTGCAAGAACTTTTACAATCGATTCTAAAAGCAGACGACGTGAAGCGGAAAATTCAAAAAAGGAAAAAATTCTCGGGTATAAATTGTGCATATGATAAAGAGGAGTAAACCAATAGGTTTTGGTAATTCAAAGGCAGAAGTGCAAAAAATTAAAAAGAATAGTGTAAATTTGATTGTATAGTAAATAAATCAGGGATAAATGGAAGAAGTCAATATCAGCTATAGGAGTAAGCATGTTATGACAAGAGACAAGCGCAATCCCGGATGAAAGGAATATTTGTAAAAACAATTTGGGCGTGAAAATGTGCAAAAGGTATATAGTCAGAATAATCTAAAGAGGAAACTACTTGAGACGTTCAGGCCCAGGATGGTCCGTGACCGTCCAAAACTGCAAAACCTCCACAATGTAGGCAGATTCGCCTACAGGTGTTTCTAAAATGACAAAACAAGTTAAAAAAAAAAATCCCAAAGATAGTTGACATTTGGCTGTTGGAACCCAGTGAATGCATAGTAAATCTTTGAAATAACTATGCCGTAACGAACAGTTACTCTTGCATATATTCCTATACCAAGCTATTTTCCTTATAAAATTAAAAATGCTGCTACGAATGCGAGATATTGCGGTATCTGTATCAGTATCGGCATGACGCATCGAATAAACAACTCGATAAAGAAAGACTGAGTATGTCAACGCGGAGAAATGTTGATTTGGTGTTGTGCGCAGGTATATATATGGGTGTACTGTGTCTGCAAGCGTGCATGCACACATCGTAATAGCTTGTAGTGCTGGAACCACATTATGGAATTGCATCTGACTCAAAACCACCTCCTCAAAGACGAACAGTTTGAAGTCTTATGAAATTCTATGATTGATTCACAGTAAATTGGTCCTCACAGTTTTTTTTACTGAGCGAAGGCATTTTGGACCTACTGCAACCGTTACCTCCTTTACCCGGTAGCGACATATAAATAGCAACTGTATTTCGTCCAAAAGTTCAAAACAAAAAAAAATCTTTATCCAATTTCAGCGTATCTTATGTTTGTATGTGTTTGATCGTAAATTGTTCCTAAAAATCTATCGTGACACTGTTTGGTCCATTTTTACAGCGCTTAAGTGTAAAATGTAAAGTTTGTTTTAATGCTACATAAATAAATTAAACATAAAAGTGTCATTAAAAATCTTCTTAAACCTGATTGACTAAATTTCGTATTGCTTATGTTAGGTATAATAACTATATATAGAGCAGGATTTTGGTAAAAAAAAAAAGGAATAGTATTAGCAGTCATTTTTCAAGAAGCAAAAAGTTATCCTCATCGTTCGCCTTTTCTAGACCGGTTCCCGCAATTTACGACGAAATAAAGAATCCAGCTGAAAATTTTCCTTCATCCTAAGGAGGCGCGTTTGATCACTTAACCAAACCTGCTACACAAGAAGAGCTGGTGTATGACATGAGCCCAGGGATCACTTGGATAAGCATAAGTTGATAAAAGAATCACAGCATGGCTTTAGTAAGGGTAAATCCTGCCTGACTAATTTGCTGTCTTTTTATAGTAAGGTGTATGAAGCAGCAGATAAGGATGAAAACTATGATATTTTATACTTGGACTTTAGTAAGGCTTTTGATCGAGTGCCACACTTACGGCTTCTGAGCAAAGTTAAAGCACACGGGATCGATGGCAGTATATTTAGGTGGATTCAGTCATGGCTTGGTGACAGACAGCAAAGAGTTAGTATAGATGGAGTTAAATCTGAGTGGGGGTGTGTTAGCAGTGGAGTTCCGCAAGGATCTGTTTTGGGTCCCTTGCTATTCTAAATTTATATTAATGATCTTGACATAGGTATAAGTAGTGACCTGAGTAAATTTGCTGATGATACTAAGCTAGGTAGGGCCATTAGGGCTGATTCTGATGCTGTTGTAATGCGGTTGGAATTGACCATTCTGTCCAATTGGGCTGAGAAATGGCAAATGAAGTTTAACATAGACAAATGTAGTGTACTTAGTATAGGTAGAAATAATCCACTGAATAGTTATAAATTAAATGGGAAAAATTTAGGGAGGACCGATTGTGCGAGGGACTTGGGTATTTTGGTAAGTTCAGACCTTCATCCTAGAAAGCAATGCCTAAATGCTAAGAATAAAGCTAATAGGATATTGGGATTCATTAGGAGAAGTGTAAGCAATAAGAGTGCTGAAGTCATTCTAAAACTGTATCTGGCGCTAATTAGGCCTCATCTAGACTATGCAGTACAATTTTGGTCACCATATTATAGGAAGGATATTGATTTGCTTGAGTCTGTGCAGAGAAGGATGACAAAGATGATTGGTGGGCTAAGGAACTTACCTTACGGTGAAAGGCTCAGAAAACTAAATCTACATACATTGGAAAGGAGAAGAGTCAGAGGGGAATTGATTGAAGTCTTCAAATGGGTAAAAGGATATAATAAAGGGGATCTGGGTAAGGTTCTTATACTTAGTGAACATGACAGGACACGTAGCAATGGGTTTAAGCTTGATAAGTATAGGTTTAGGAAGGAGATTGGGAGGAATTGGTTTACAAATCGTGTGGTAGATGAATGGAATAGGCTCACTAGACATGTGATAGAAGCCTCCTCTCTGGGTAGTTTTAAGAATAGATTAGATAAATATATGAATGAAGCTGCTAGATGGGACTGACTTTTTTATGTACATATGTATATATTTTTCTAAGGAGTGGGGAGATTATTTTGCGGTTGCATGAATGGACATAATCCTCTGGATGCATTTTATGTATATTGTAGATTAGATCTGACGAACTCCTGTAAAGGGTGACAATGTTGATGACTTTTCTCTGGTAAGAAATCTTTTGTGTGTTGACTGGAACAGGAGCTGCCAAGTGTAGGCCATTAATGGTCTTTTGCAGTCTCCTTCTTTTCTTATGTTCTTATGTTCTTAAATACGAACACTTAGTTTTATACCCCATCGGCTTTGGTACAGAGAGGGTGTTTGCTACTCACTCCGTTATCTCTAATTTTCATTACCTTTCTTCCTACACTTCTATATCTACAATATTACATAGTGCTTCATGATTTCGGTCTATTGTTGATTTTTAAAATTATGTGAATATAAAGGGGAAGGAGTTAGAATCATTGGAATTGCCTAAAACTATAATGTTTTAGTGGGAAATGTTTATTTGAAGCCAAGCCTAATAATCTCGATGAAAGATTTTATTGATGAGAAAAATCTGTGTCCGAGATAGCTCCCCTGGTGACACTTGGCACAAGTAAATTTATACACCGCCGAACAGCTCGTAATAAGAAAGAGTCTTCCCTTACAACTAAAACATTATTCTGAGTGAAAATAATTAATGAATGCTATTTTAAAGGTATTATAAGTGAAGTATCTTTACAGGAGGTTATAGATTGTGTTGCCTGAGTGAGGGTTAAAAAAGAAAATGTCTGTGAGGAAGCAATAAGGAATATTATGGAGACAGTGATAATTTGGAGAGGTGAATTGTATAATTTATCCCAAAACTTAGGACTATTCACCCAAAGATAAGCTGGTCAATGGTAGATAAATTAAGATGCCCCGGAAGACCTAAATCCGAAGTACCGTCCGCTCTTTAAAAGCGCGATTTAGTTTCCACTTCAACATAAGTCCGCCTACTGGCCTAGTTTTCTTCAATAAGGTGACCCACCAGTTATCATTTCGTCTTGTGTAAATAGACATTTTCCATCGAAACTATGGATATTGGGCGACACAAATCGACTTGTAATGATGCTTCGAGCAGTTCGAACACCTCGATGAGAAATAACTTAAATCTGGACAAAAAGGGCCTACTCTAGGTGAGAGGACGAAGAGAGTCGAGCAAATAAAAGTTTACCAGGATAAGCATGAGTGAGTTGTTCTACAATTCGACATCTTGAAGGTTGAGCCTATTAAAAAGATCAGGGCCGTGAGAGTTGAGTGCAAGAAATGCAGGGTGAGCGTCTGACACGAAGTGAAAAGAAAAACTAACACCGCGAAAGCTCGCGGAAGATGCAATATGAAATCGAAATGGCAAGAATCAAACATCAGAATGGACAAAATAAGAGCTACCACCCCGAAAGGAACCAAATAAGTGTTTATGGTCGATGAAAATTATAAATTCACACGCTTCGAAATAAGGAAGAAAGGTGCTGATTGCGATTTGCATACCAAGAGGTTCTTGAGAGACCGCGCTATACTTTTTCTGAGGATTGGAAAAAAAGAGCAGGAGAAGACATCAAGAGGTTGCTAAATGTTCCCAATGGCTGTTTACCTAGGCACAATGAGGAATCAAGCGGGAGTAGAAAGCGCAAACTGCTGCCACTTTGTCATCAATAAAACTAATTCCGTCATGGGAAACAAGGTGCCCGAGAAAATAAGGTAGCAAGACACTTAAGAGTGCCAAGCATGAGATCGTGATCTTCAGAACGTTAAAAGACTCGACAAAAGTGAGAAAGATGTTCTTCCAAAAATGAAAACACTATCATGAGCTCAGTTATTTATCAAATGACGAAGGGAGAGCCTTTCTTAACTCAATCCATGAAATGTTGGAAAATCAGACTGAAATGATAGTTATGAGTAGTGGAGATCATAGCTGCCTTACAAACTTTTATTGTATAGATATGAATCAGTAGTAAGGTATTTTAAACTGCCCCCTTTTATAGGTTTTAATCAACTATATTCATAATACATCTATGTTATATGTCCTCCCTTCCTCATTTATATTTGTTCATATGTATTCATGTTACTAATATTTTTTGTTTCTTTTCTTGATGTATTATGAATATAGTTGATTTGTAGGGGTGCGAAGATGTATAAGAGAAAAACTTCCCTCCAAAAGCGAGAATATAAATAGCCCATTAAATTACCAAGTCATAGCGGACTTGGCCGTAGCGTGACGGTAGAGTGTTAGCCTCTGGATTCAAAGACCCGAGATCGATTCCAGACAGTCCACAATTTTTAAAGGAGAAGATCCCAGAAGAAAACGGAAAACGCCTTAAGGACAACTCAAGAAATCGACTCAAGAGAAAACCGATGTCAAGGAAAACGGAAAGAAAACGACTTCAAGGGCTAACTCGTCTCAACTCATCAAGTCATCAAGAAGCAAGAAGAATCATCACACCAAGATAAATGCAAGTTGTTATGAAGATACATCAAGAAAGAATTAACCCAGCCAACTTAAATAAGAAGGAATCTCAGCCTACAAGAAGGGGCATCTTCAGTCTAGAAATAATACATAGATACGAATACAGAAAAAAATCTCAAGATGAAGCATAATACTGATATGGATAAATAAGAAAAGTTTATAAGAAAGCTGTTCGCAACTCGCCTATGTTATTATTTTTTCTTTGCCCCTTTTCCTACTTCCCTCTATATACAATGGTGCCCAGACCGTGGAGGGGGGAGGGCGTTAGCCCTTGATAACATTTCCAAATGGGGTCTTTATTTCTTCAAAATACGCTCCGCTTCTAGGAGCAGGGTTGTATAACATACGAGAAGTGCAGGCAAGCGGCTTAAAAGGTTCGTTTGAATGAGTCTTTTTTTGAGACTCAGGATGGGCGAGGGGATTCGCCGCTGTCTAACAGTGGTCCAGCGACGCGGGAAGCTGTTCTCAACTCGCCTACGCTATTATTTTTTCTTTGCACCTTTTCCCACTCCCCCCTATCTACATCATCACGACTAATAACTATCAGAACAATTTAATCAACTATTATGGATAAAGTCATACGACTTGAGAAGTTTGATGTGCCTACTTCGGATCCCCATAATGGCAAATTATAGAAGCTTTGGCATAGAAATTTCTGCAACTTTCATTTTACAATATCTGACAATTCTCCAGACAAGCTAGAAGTACTTTACTTGTAGTTTATACATTGGTCCTCATGTCGCGGGTGTAATAGAGGGCTGTGCTGATTATTCGAAGGCTATCGAATTGTGGCAAGCTGCCTATATTAAGGTTCCTAGTAAAATTCATACCAGACATTTGCTTTCTATTCGAATTCAACTTCCAGAAGCATCGATTGATCAGTACCTTCAAGCTCAATTGTCTTGATGTGGATTGGAACTTTCAGGATGTTACTGCTGCAGTCTACCATGGTGAGAGTATTAGGGATTCCTTCATACCAGGGTTCAAATCTCCGAATATTCGTGCTCGACTCCTTGATAATCAAAAGCTTACATTAACCGATGCTATTCAACAAGCTCGAACTTTAGAGCAAGCATTACTGAGATCTGAGCATACATAATTATTCCCGCTCATGTACCTGCTAGTGTGGCGGCTGTTCCTGATACATCTATGACCTATAGTAATGAAGAAGAATGTGAAGAAGATAGCCTTCAACTTATAGCAGCTGTTTCAAAAAATATTTAGAAAATGAAGCAAAAATTCTATAATTGTGGTGGTCATCGCCATCCTGAGGATGACTGAACACTCTTTTCAGTTTGTGATGTAATTTGTCGTAAATATGGGAAGCTTGGTCATTTTGCAAAAGTTTGTAAGTCAAAATCCAAACGGCCTGTTTCACTATCTTCTCTCACGCTTGCTTCCACCTGCGCTATAAGCAGCTTGCTCTTGGCTACAGTTCCTGTTCAATCGAAATGAGATCCTTAGTTACTTCAAGGTCTGATTGACAGTCGAAGTTCAAAGAATTTTCTAAATGATGCTGTAGTACATGCTATGCATCTCTTACTGTATGAACAATCGTCTGTTGTTTCGATGGCGTCAATAAATCCTAAAGTTACTGTATTGGTAATGTTTCGATGAATGGTCGCACTTTTGAGAATGTCGAAGCTACTGTACTTCCAAACGCTTGTACTGATATTATTCTTGGCTTCCTATTTTTAAGAGTGCATAAAAGCGTTAGCTTAAATTATGGAGCAACAAAACCATCCTTTACTGTGTGTGGACTGACTAAACTAAAGATTCTCCCAGTTAAACTGTTTAGAAACTTATCCTCAGATTGCACTTCAATGCTACCAAGTCTTGTCATTAGAGCTTCGAAGATGCTGATTTAATTGAAAATGAAGTTAAACATCTACCTCGTGAGGGGATTATTGAACATAGTATATATATATATATATATATATATATATATATATATATATATATATATATATATATATATATATATATATATATATATATTTATATAAAGAAGGAGCAACTACAGGATCTGCGGGTGATTATACAACCACCACAGGGCTATGCCATTTTTATTTTCTGTCTTTCAAATAAAATTTGAAGACAGAAAGAAAGATGCAGAAACCTGGTGTAGCTGACTATAAATACATATAGTACAAAGGAATAAGAAATGGACGCGAATGAGCAAATGAGACAAGAAAGCGGAGGTTTTTTTAAAGGCAAGAGAGAGGGACATTAGAATAAACCAGAATCAAAGGGAGCAGAGGGCGGCAGAGTGAAGGCGATCCTTTAGCGAGAAGAGAGAAAATAAAAATGGCGTAGCTCTGTGGTGGTTGTATAATCACCCTCAGATCCTGTAATTGCTCCTTCTTTGTATGTGACATGGAAAGTGAGCCTTTAAATTGTGAGCGGGTAAGAGGATGTGGTATAAAAATTCCTTGGAGGTTCCTAGCTTAGGGGGATACTGGGTTTGATGGGGTAACGCTTTTGGTGAAATATAGTTACTGTGCCTGGTAGCTTAGCGGTAAAGCATCTGACCGGCAATCAGCATACCCGGATTCGAGTCCCGGCCAGGAATTCAAAACTCTTTTCTCCTGGCGTTATTTCTGTCTTCTCGGTAAAGGATCGCCTTCACTGTGCCGCCCTCTGCTCCCTTTGATTCTGGATTCTTCTAATGTCCCTCTCTCTTGCCTTTAAAAAAACCTTCGGTTTCTTGTCTCATTTGCTCATTCGCGTCCAATTTTTATTCCTTTGTACTATATATATATATATATATATATATATATATATATATATATATATATATATATATATATATATATATATATAGTACAAAGGAATAAGAACAAGAAAAGTATAAATTAAATTGCCATAATTAAACTAGAGAATTTAATTTGTAAATTATATATATGCTCTATTACATAAAATTAAGACACTTAAAAGAGGGTGTTTTATTACACTCAGAACAAGGAACAAATCAAATTGCGCCACAGTACAACTGCCATTTAAAACCTGACTTTTTCTTGCCTTCCTTGATGCAAATTCAGCAATTAAATCAGCATACGAAATCTGACCAGAAATTGTATGATTTATACGCTCCTGAGATATAGATAATCTCAGGTAAGATTTGATGAAGTTCATCTTTGAAAACCTCCTCTCTACTTCAGCAACCGTGACTGGAAGCGTAAGACCAATTCTGAGAGTAGTCCACAAATTTGGATATATTTCAGAGAGTTAGCTCCCTTTCAAGAAAGGATATGGTCTTTGATGGCAAGTCAGGCAAGTGCTTCAGCTCCCGTGCAAGCCTTTTGCTATGTAGGTTAGATTGTCCCTTAAAGTGTAGCATAGTACTATAGCAATGCCTATGGGCATTCCTATAATAAAAACCTCCTGGGAAACTTAAATAAATATACATCAATTATTATGTAAAATTCATATTATGCATTCCTTTAACTTTGTCAATTTAATCATTCAATTATTTTACCTTAACTTTGTCAATTTAATCTTTCAATTAATTTACCATTTTATGTACAACTTAATAATTAATTAATTCATTTATTTTACTTGTGAATTCATTTAACGTAATACTGTTTCAAACATCTCCTAAAATTTCACACACAAACAAACAAACACACACTTCCAGCTCAACGAAAGAGCACACGATTTTTCTCCAGTCGACTCGCAGCTTTCTTCGTATAAAGGTCGGTAATCATTCCTTCTACAATTAGTCATTTACCTCCAAACAAATCATACTTAGTTAATTCCACTTTCACATTCTTTGCAAACGACCATACGAGAGTAGGTCCTAATTATATTTACTTCTTATTGCAGCCCCTAATTCACAGTCCATCATAGTTACTATATTATTCACCATATTTATTTCACATACTTCAAGTCTCTTCGCATCTTTTTACTGAAAATCATATTTTACAGTATCTTACATTGTATACCTAATCTACTTATCTCTGGATTATATTTATATTTGTGTAATTATCTTTCTTAAAGCCCAGTTCATTATTTCAAAATTTAGTTCGCTGTCATCTTAGGCCTAAAAACTATCCGCCGACAACTTCGATCAAACAAATTTATGGTCATGGTTTTCGAAACGCTATTTAGGCTGAATTATTAACAGAAAATAAATTACATGAATAACCATATATTATAGTACTAAGGTTCGCGCATTGTTCTGTTAGCTCCTCAAATGTGAGATTTTGAAAAAGTGTCAGCACTCAAAACTTCTCTCAAACAATTTCCAAGGCGGAAAATCTTTCCTGAATAGCTAATGTTGCAGAATCTACCACTGCATTGAAAAATGACACCTCCAGCTTCTTCAAAACATCAATCAAGGGCTCATCAAAGGCTTCATAGGAGAAGTGACGCTTTGTGGACCTCAGCCGTTTTTGTTTTAACACTGCCTCTACATTCATTTGTTCACATATATCTGAGGCTGCCATTTGTGCAGCCTCGAAACTTGTTGCCTTGTAATTGCGGAGACCTCTCTCTGTTTTCTTTAAAAGATTTACTGCAACATCAATGTTCATACTAGGAGATTGCATCTGATTGGTCACACGCTGAATTTGGCGCGACAGGTCATACCACACCACTGAACAAATGGCGAAGAGGTACGACCCAACCTCCTCAGCTAGAGATCGAGCCTCTACTTTTACTACTGAGTCGCTGGTATTGCCCCTCACCTCGATCAGTGCATCTCTCACTGCAGCTGCATCATATCTCAGGGGTTCCACCACACTCTTAATCTTGCTTTCCCATCTTGTATCAGACCACATCTTCAATGTCATGTCTACATAATTTTTCAAAATGGTCCATCGCTCTGTGGAGGCTGAAAACAAGTTGTAAAGTTTCTGAAAGAAACCAAAGTAATTTGTGGCATCAATAGATCCCTTAGCAGCATCGGCCAACACCAAATTCAAAGAGCGAGTTCCACATGGAACAAACAGAGCTCTGGGATTAATTTCTAAGAGCCTAGATTAAACACCTTTGTTTTTTTTCCTCATGTTAGCCCCATTGTCGTATGATTGTCATCTACAGTCAATGAAAGCAATTTTTAGCTCATCCAGTCTCTTCAGAATCAAGAATGCTATATGTTGACCTGTAGACTTCTCTGCCTCCAAGAAACCCATGAAATATTCCTTTATATGGGGTTTCTTCTCCAGTGACACAACCCGAATCACAATTGACAACTGTTCAGTGTGGCTGATATCTGCAGTGCAATCTAAAATTCAGTGGTGGGCAGTCCGTCAGTACCGATGACGGCGTTAGTCCGTCACTGACGGACTCTCGTTTCGCTGACGACTGACGGAAACATTATTTGCCGAAAGTCGTCTTTGCTTTTCGGGTTAGTGACGGTTCGGCTGACGGCCGAAAATTGCTTCCGTCGGCGCTTATTCCGCAGTGTTTGAAAGTTTCCGTCAGTCGTCAGTCCACCAGCGAAATGGGAGTCCGTTAGTGACGGACCTTCCGTCATCGGTACTGACGGATTGCCCACCACTGCTAAAATTATTGAAATAAAAAGAATTTAGATGTTCTGAACTGTTCTCATGTACTGTGAGCAATGAGCTTGCATGCTTCCAGTCCGTTAGTCCCAAACTTGTTAAATTTATTTTCTTCTTGGAAAATAATATGCAACAGAAACAAAAAAGGCTGTTGTTTTTCAAGGAATAGACCAACCAACTTCTAGTTATATTTTCTCCACTAACCAAGGACTTCCTTAAGTAATGATGGTGACAACTTCTCCCGTTAGTGTTGTTCATAGGGAATACAAAATCAGATGGCACTTGACTTGGTCCTCTGGAAACCAGTTGTGTCCGAATTCTCTGTCAGAACTGATGACCAGTTAGCAGGGTCAGGGGACAGAGACTCATCCTTAGGAGGAAATTCTGCTCCAGGCATTTCTAATTGAACAAACAAGAGAAACAGTATATACAAATAAGTTAAATAATCATAGGTATAACTCATGGAGGAATGGGGCACTAGTTTTCCCGATTTCCAAGAGATTTGCTTGGCCTAGGATACCTAGACCAGAATACAAAATCAGGTGGCACTTGACTTGGTCCTCTGGAAACCAGTTGTGTCCGAATTCTCTGTCAGAACTGATGACCAGTTAGCAGGGTCGGTGGACAGAGACTCATCCTCAGGAGGAAATTCTGCTCCAGGCATTTCTAATTGAACAAACAAGAGAAATAGTATATACAAATAAGTTAAATAATCATAGGTATGGGGGAATGGGGCACTAGTTTTTTCGATTTCCAAGAGATTTGCTTGTCCTGGGATACCTAGACCAAGATTGGCATTAAAAAAAATGCCTAATGCATCAAAAAAACAATGAAAAGTTTGTTTTTGATGTAGAGGGTTTCATTACTTTACACCACTGTTATAAGCCTCAATGATACAATAAAATGTTCTAAAATGCTTTGCAGAGATACACACACATAGATGCACACATTCACAGACATATGTGAAAACAAACTCACCTAAAGAATCTAGCTGAGAAGAAGTAGAAGCAAATGGATCTTCATCATCACCTGAATGCTCAAAGACCATTTCTGGAGAGGACTGTTTTTGTTGTAGAAGTAGACGGCTTCTCATCCTGCCTAGTGGCAGAGGGTGTTCCAAAATATTTCAAAAGTGCTCCTGCAGTAAAATTGAACATAACAAAATGAGCAGTAAAAGTGAATAGTTTAGTACAATTAATTTAAAATGTCATTAAGCATAATATTTTATTGAACTTTTAGTCTGTAATCTAAAAGGTAATATTTTCTTCATTATATTTCAAGACATGATACGAGGGGCGGTCAATAAATTTTGCGAATCGGTAGAGCAAAACAGAGGAAGGGAGATGGATGTTTGTGGGGGTGTTAGGACAAGTTATGACAAGTCAGGACCTGCAGCCGCACGCTCCTGATTCGTATATTTAAGAAGCAGTAGCTGATCGCAGATCGTCAATCACAAATTTTTCAACATTGGAAAGGGTTGAGCACCGCGCACTGATCAAATTTTTGACCAAGGAAGGCAAGAATGCAAAAGAGATCCATGAACGCATGGTCGCAGTGTACACCGATACCACCCCTTCCTAATGCAACCATTGATCGCTGGAATAGGAAGATCCGCCATGGTCGTGAGTCCCTTGAAGATGACCCCCGTCCAGGAAGCTCGTCAGATGTGACCAATGAGGACAATGTGGCCCGTGTGGAAAGGATGATTCTCAAAAATCGACGAGTGAAGTTGGAATATATCGAGCGAGACTTGGAATATCACATGGAAGTGTTATCAACATCATCCACGACAATTTCGCCATGACCAAGGTCTCTGCCCGTTGGGTCCCTAGAAACCTCACGCCCCATGATCGACTTCAACGTCGTCAAAGTCCACAAGGCCAGAGTTGCACAAGTTGCCCTGCACGAGTGCGGATTCCAGGAGCTCAACCATCACCCTACAATCCAGACCTGGCCCCCACCGACTACTTTTTTATTCCACCAGCTCAAGGCTGCACTGCGTGGACGTCGGTTTGGGGACGATGAAGATGTCAACTCGTCGTCTAGGAGTGGATTGAACAGCAGTCGGGAGATTTCTGGTTGTCGGGAATTCGAAGCCTCAGGGACAAGTGGCGCAAGCGCATTGAAGGCGAGGGTAGTTATACTGAAAAATAATAAAATACTTTTCCTCATATCTCGTTTCCTTATATCCGAATTGCAAAACTTATTGACCGCCTCTCGTATGTGCTGTATGTTTTGTTTGAGTAAAACCTAAAGAAAAGGCCTTTAAACTATTTATATAACAAAAAATGTTGCCATTTTTACCAATTTCCTCTCATTGTTGTAAAAATATCAACACAATTAAATCCTACATTAACCTATTAGTCGGCCAGCATTTTCGCTCGAACTGACCCTCTGCAAAATTACAAATGGTACACGTTATCGAAAATAATTAAAATAAAATATTTAAATCCTTTTTATAAATCAAATAATCTAAAATTTTATGCTTTTTAAATGTTACGCTTTAAAACCTCTATCTAATTAAAGAAATCAGTGCCACCTTTCATGGTGTACTATTTTGTATCTTAAATTTTCTGAAAATTTTGCTCAGGGCCTATTTTTAACCTAGAAAACTATATTTTACAGACAAAATAGGCTTGTGTGCTTTCAATAACATACTAACTTAAGGCATTTCGGTTCGGTAAATATGTAGACGAGCGGCCCGGCCGATAAGATGTACTATTTCGTCCGTGTTCCAAAATGTTTCACGTTTTTGGAGTACATTTATAGGGGACGGCTCGGGGGGGGGGAGGTAAACAAGATGCGTGGACCGCACTACGATGATCCTGAGTTTCATTAAATTGGGATGGGGGGTCTGGTGGGGGGTACAGCTCGCCGTCCAGGAGTGGATTGAACAGCAGTCGGGAGATGTCCCATCCGGAACACTCCTCCTTCTGTCCCTGCTCGATGGGTGACCGTTCCTTCTCAGTTTGTGCTCCTAGACTCTGGAATGTTCTTCCTGCTGAGTCCGATCCTTCCCTCCCTTGCTACTTTTAACGTCTCCTGGAGACTCATCATCTCTTCAGAATTGCCTTCTTTCCCCTGTAAACTTTCTCTACACAACCTGCGCTCTGGGAGGGCTAACAGCCCTGAAGGGTGCATTATAAATACCTATTATTATTATTTATTTAATTTTCTGTTACTATTCATTCTATTACCAATTATTATCTTGGGGGGAATTGCATTTTTAATCATTTTACATATCCATTGAACAATAACTCTTATACCAATTTGTACAGGGTTATATTCTTAAATATATTATACTGTCATACCCCGTGTTTTCAACCCCTCGTATTTACCGCATTCCGCCACGTAGCCCTAATCTTAAAATTCTTCCTTCATTTTCAATCAATCTAATTTATGTGTCCAGGATATTGAATTTATATGATATCTAGGTCAACAATAAAATAACCATTACACATAAAAATTGTGCCCAGAATTTAAACAATATCCCGCCAATCAATAAATATAAATTCAAGCGTAAACATTCATTCCACACATCATTCTATGATACTCAAAGAAGGTGTAGAAAGTATTGCAGTAGCTCTTGAGAAGATATTTATTAGATCACTAGAGTCTGGAGAAATACCAAATGATTGGAAATTAGTAAATGTAGTGCCAATTTTTAAAAAGGGAAGCAAAGAGGACCCAAATAACTTTAGACCGGTAAGCTTAACTTCTATAGTCTGTAAAATTCTTGAGAAGATGGTTAAGAAGGGAATTTCTGATCATCTAGAGAGTAGCAGGTTAATTAATGATGCTCAGCATGGTTTTAGAAAAGGTAGATCGTGTTTAACTAATTTACTGGATTTTATGGATTATGTAACTAAAGAATTAGATAGGGGTGAGAAAGTTGATGTGATCTACTTAGATTTCAGCAAAGCTTTTGATAAGGTTCCACATAGAAGACTAGTTCATGAATTAAAGCTGCATGGGATATGTGGGAAGGTTTTAAATTAGATAACTGAATGGCTGAAAAATAGGAAACAGAGAGTTGTACTGAATGGAGTGAGGTCAGAGTGGAGGAATGTTATTAGTGGCGTACCTCAGGGATCAGTTTAGGCCCTTTATTATTTTTAATCTATGTAAATGATCTTGGGCAAGGTGTAAATAGCAAAGTGTCAATTTTTGCTGATGACACTAAATTGGCAGCTGTAGTCAAAGAGGTTGAGGGTAGCTTTCAAGTGTAGGGTGACTTAAATAAGTTGTTAGCTTGGGCTCAAAAGTGGCAGATGAATTTTAACCTTAATAAATGCAAAGTTATTAACATGGGAAGAGATAATAGGGAATTTAGCTGAGATGGATGGGTATTAGCTTAATTCAGTTGAAGATGAGAAGGACTTAGGAGTAGTAGTAGATAGGTCACTGAAATTTTCAAAGCAGTGTATTGAGGCAAAAAATAGAGCAAATAAGGTGCTAGGTTACATTAAAAGAAATGTTAGCTACAAGAGTAAGGAGGTCATCCTTAAACTATACAACTCTTATGTCAGGCCACATTTAGAGTACTGTATACAGGCATGGTCACCACATTTTAGACATGATATAAACTTATTAGAGTCAGTACAAAGGAGGGCAACAAAAATAATACCATCCCTGAAACACCTTGAATATGAAGATAGACTGAGGGTATTAAATATGTTTTCATTTGAAAGAAGGTGTGCGAGGGGAGATATGATAGAGCTTTTTAAAATCTTTTCTGGGATGGGTACATTGGAATTCAGCAAGTTATTTGAGTTAGAAGGTATTAATAGAACTAGAGGCCACCACTTAAAGATTAAAAAACAGAGGTGCAGACTGGATGTTAGAAAATATTTTTTTACTAACAGAGTGGTGGATTATTGGAATAGTTTGCCACCTGAGACTGTAGACAGCCCAAACTTGAATGTTTTCAAGCGCAGATTGGATGATTATATGGGAATGGAGGGTTAATTTCTTACTTTTTGGTATGGGGATATGTTTCTTGACTCATTCCTGTGCAGTTTCTTTTTATTGTATATTTTGTGGGACTTTGATTTTGTTTTTGACAGACTCCTATGGAGGCTTTAAATTATATATTGTAGATGCATGGTTGGACATAATCCTATGGATTGTTAAATTGTATATTGTAGATTCATGATCTGACAAAATCCTATGGATGCATTAGGTGGGTGGGATTTGATGGATACGGATGACCTTTGATAGGCCCTTGTGGTTTTTGCCATCCGTGAAATTATGTTATGTTATGTTATAATTTTCAAAACTCCTCGCGGCCATCCACGTTTTCCCTTCTTTCGAACACCCTTTTTCATTCACGAGTTTCATTTTTGTATCAGTTTTATCCACAGCACCCTTATTCCAATTATTATAATTCTTATTAATTTAAATTAAATGATATCCCTTAATATGGCGAGCCAACCTGTTAATACTATTTTTTTTAAATACTCACACGCCTGTATTTACTCGCATTCTTTCACGCACATCAATTTTAAAATTCATTAATTCTACTAAGTACGATAATTCTCATGAACAAACGTCACATACGAGGGGCGGTCAATAAGTTTTGTGAATCGGTAGGGCAAAACAGAGGAAGGGGATGGCTGTTTGTGGGGGTGTTAGGACAAGTTATAACAAGTCAGGACCTGCACTCGCACGCTTCTGCCTCGTCTATTTAAGAAGCAGTAACTGATCGCAGATCATCAGTCACAAATTTTTCAACAAGGTACAAGGTTAAGCACCGCGCAATGATCAAATTTTTGACCAAGGAAGGCAAGAATGCAAAAGAGATCCATGAGCGCATGGTCGCAGTGTACACCGACCCTTCCTATGCAACCATTGCTCGCTGGAATAGGGAGTTCCGCCATGGTCGTGAGTCCCTTGAAGATGACCCCCGTCCAGGACGCCCGTCAGACGTGACCAACGGGAACAATGTGACCCCTGTGGAGAGGATAATCCTAGAAAATCGACGGGTGAAGGTCGAAGAAATCGAGCGAGAACTTGGAACATCACATAGAAGGGTTATCAACACCATCCACGACAATTTGACCATGACCAAGGTCTCTGCCCATTGGGTCCCTAGAAACCTCACGCCCCATGATCGACTCGACTTCAACGTCGTCAAAGTCCACACGGCTAGAGTTGCACAAGCTGCCCTGCACGAGTGCGGATTCCAGGAACTCAACCATCCTCCCTACAATCCAGATCTGGCCGCTAGCGACTACTTTTATTCCACCAGCTCAAGGCTGCACTGCGTGGACGCCGGTTTGGGGACGATGAAGATGTCCAGCTCGCCGTCTAGGAGTGGATTGAACAGCAGTCGGGAGATTTCTGGTTGTCGGGAATTCAAAGCCTCAGGGACAAGTGGCGCAAGCGCATTGAAGGCGAGGGTAGTTATACTGAAAAATAATAAAATACTTTTCCTAATATCTCGTTTCCTTATATCCGAATTGCACAACTTATTGACCACCCCTCGTACATCCAAAAAGGATCACAATGGTAAAAATGAGCACTTTGGCGTTTCATAAAGTATTTTATATTGGGGCAGTTTTAACCAAAATAACACTACGTGAAAAGGGAATCCGAATAATGAGGGCTCTAGAAATAGCACTGATCCCAAATTGCATTATAATCAGAATTAAGCAGCCCTAATTATATTTCTCCAAATCACTTGCTTTTTATAACTAAATAATTTTTATTTCCATTACTGGTATATGAAAAAACTTTAAACGAATGTATAAAAAGAAAGGTAGTAGAAGAATAAGGAATTTTGAGTTAATTAATAAAGAAATAGTGTAAAAGTTTACAGGAAATAATGACAATCTTATTTTTTTTAATATATCTATTATACCCTCCCCAACACGAATCTACATCCTGCTGACCACACTGCTTTTGCCGGAGTACATTGGGAACAAGTCGTCGCCTTCCTCCGCGATAATATTTACACTCTAATTCTAAAGGTAAGGAACCGTGAATAAATTAACAATCCGACCACGCATTTTAGGTTTCGCTTGCAACCAAACAGAGAAGAGTTTATATGTCTTCACACGAGGCTACGTTTGTACCACAACGTCATCGCTCACAACTAGGGAGTGGCGTTACGGGACGCCAGGGAGCAGACGGCCGTTTCCTCGGGCATTCAAATCAGTGAGTCAGCTCTTCACGGACCTAGAATATAGCAACTTTACACAAGACATTCTCCGTCTCCACGTTATGGATCATGGAGACCGCCGACTGCCCAGGTGGGTGGTTGAGGTGGAGCAGCGACACAACGAGGGACTAGTGGCCGCCTAACGGTTCATCGACGACGTCGCTGAAAGCATGGACTGGAGATGGCGGATGCGGGTGGACCGCGCCGCCCGTAGAATGGGCCTCGACACTCATTCACGCTCAACAACTTCTGAGGAATCCGCCTCCCTGTCTCCCAGATCTCTTCCCCGCATTTGGACCGACGAGAGCGTTACGCTAGACAGCGTTCTCGTAAGTATATCTGATTCCGATTCTTTTCCCTTCTCTCCTCCCAGACTTCCTAGGCGCCGCCTCTTCAGCTCCAGCTCAGACCCAGACATCGCCTCCCCGGAACCTCCTCTCCTCCAGGACTCAGCCGCCCCGAGTGAACCTCTCGTGGCTGAAATAAGGACAGTGATTGACATTAATCTTGATGATCATGCAATCATTGAATTCCCCCCCCCCCCTTCCCTACAAGACAGGAACCCGCTGACATTACGGCCTTCTTTGAGAACACCGCCTAGGACCTCCGAGCCCTCCACATTGTTGACCCTCTTCCTCCTCCAGTCTCTCCTCCGGGTATCATCACCTCCATTTCTCTTCCTGGACTGGCCGTCCCCACAGTGCTCCAAGTGACCCCCCTCCCTTTCGTCTCTCTCTAGTCACACCTCTGAGCATGATGACGTTCTCAGGCTTTATGAGCGCCCCCTGACATCCTCCCCCTTCGGGCTGGCGCCTGAGATGATCAAGAAAACAGCAGGAACAACAACGTCGACAACGAAGGACAACAAGCCGATGACTGGGACGGAGTCAGTCCATGCTTAGTTTCCCCAGAAGCCCGTCTCGACATTCAACCCCTTGGCTCCTTTGACAACGTTCCCCCCGTGAGCCACCTCCTGCAGAGTTTTCAGAAATAAGGGGTCAAGGTCTTCTTCAATCCATATTACCATAACTGGCGCTCTTCTAAACCTCAGATCGTCCCCTTAGTTATACAACTTCTGGAATTCGGGATACTCGAGCGACACCAGGATGTCACCAGGGCCCACAAGTTATTTGCCGTCCCGAAACCAACTGGATCAGCCCGGGTGGTGTATGACATGAATGCTCTTACAATGAGTTCTACAGGCCTCCTCCCTTCCAACTCCCTAGTGTCAAGAAGGTGCTCCACCGGGCAGCTTTGCTGCAAAATTTGATTTAAAGGATGGATTCTACCATTTAAAAATCCAACCAAAGGCCCGGAACCTTTTCGGTGTCTCCGTGAACGGGGAAAAATTTAGATTAACGCGCCTTTCCATGGGCTTCTCTGGAAGCCCATACTTGATGCAGATGTTACTCTCCGCCACCATTAACGCCTTCGCGTGCGACTTCAACTGTCAAGCTCATGTCTATCTGGACGATATTCTTACATCGGACAGTCAAAGGATGTTAGCATGTGCGTCTAAAGAATTCTAGCCTCTTCACTCAACATTAATCGTGACAAGAGCTCCCTCTCCACCACAAGGTCCTAGTCTACTTAGAAGTGCACATTGATTTGAGAAGACGACGAGTTGCCTTGCCCTCTTCCATGTGCCAGAAGCTTAGGGGAGCCTTAAGAATAGCTTCATCTCATCTCCTCTCGTATAAGGCCAGCTTCCTTATTGCTGGCCTCCTCAACTTCGTGAGTTCCTTCATTCTGATTCCCTTCTTTTGGATTCAATTGTGCCACAAACAACATCTCGATCCACGACCCGCAGATTCCCCCCACCCCCTCCCTCCTCCCCCTGATTACCAGCAAATGGTTTCCCTTTCTTCCCCCTAAAGGCTTCTCCCCTTGAAATCTTCTCTGACGCCAGCCAAACCGGGATAGCTATATCATTACGCGAACATTCCATTATCTAGCCCCTTGACACCGCAGCGGTCGGTTCCATCTTCCAAATCGAGACTTTTGCCCTTTGGCTGGCCATGTGCTTCTTCCCCGGTGCTCGTCTGTTCTGTGACAATACACCTTCCATTTGGAACACAGCAAGGCGCAAGCTTCCGGATAACCTCCTCGCACGGACCTCAGACTCTCTTCGCAGTACCCTCTCAAAGATCTTCAAGCATTCATCCCTCAACATCTCTTACATTAGAAGCAAGAAGAACCTCGCCGATGGCACCTCGAGAGCCTTCGGCCAAGTCTATTTAGCCTGACTGCAAGCGTCATCTGCTTCTACTATATAAGACGCCGCGGGCCAGCGTGGCGCCATGGCTGTTTTGGTCCTCGTGACGTCAAGACCTGCTCTCTTCCTACCCCTCCATCGCCGCCCATTCCTCCTCCTCCCCCTCTCTTGTTAAAAATGTATTTTTTATAACATTATTTTTGTTCCTACCATAGGTTTTTCTATAACCTTTTCTTGTTAACGAGGTTTTTCCATAACCTCAATTTTTGTATCTTAAAGTAAAGGAAGGGTCCTCTCTCCCGTGGGAGAGGTGACCACAAACAAAAATACCTCATGTTTTGGGGCACATGAAATACGAGAAACGATGACATTTGGCAACAATACAAGGCGAAGAAGCAAGTCGTTCTTTCGCTTTGATATAAAGAAGTATTGTAACAATTCCTTGTTTATTATTATATAGTAATTGTAAGACTTGATAGTTGCGTAATAATTGATAAAAATATGTTAATGTAAGTTGTTATGGAAACTGATTAAATATATAGTTATTATAAATGATTCTTAAAAAACCGCATTCTCGTATTATTATGAAATTTTTTTTTGTTTCATTTTGCCTAGATAGCAACAAGAATTAATCATATAATAATTTTGGGGATGAAATTCAATTAATGAACTTAGGGCTAACGAGCCGAAGAATCGACAGTTAACGCATTAGGAATATAGAAGGAATGGAAGAATGAATGTAACGAAAATAAAATGTATTTAAGAATTAACAAATGAAAAACAGGATGGATCGAATAAAACTAGACAAATTAGTATACACGAGTGATAGCTTAATGGATATTAATAGGACGTTGAATAGGAAGTTAAATATGATGTTAAATAAAATAAGATCACAATACGATATTAAATTGGATGTAAACAGTAGTGTTAATAATAGTGGATCACAATGATATATAAATTAGGGTGTACGATAATAGTATATAAGCTATCACAATAAGATATTAAATAGTTTGTTAGCGATCAGAATGGTAATAGTAAATTGGGGTCTGAAATGAATTAAAAATATATATATTTAAAGTACTCACGCTTGAGATGAATTTAAAGATCTGAATAGTTAAACACCTTTTATTTGAACGAACCTTTTTAGAGGGCGACACGTGCGAGAGTGTAAGATTTCCGATTACACATTTTCTGAGTCTTTGCAGTTACATCATTTGAACGTATTTCAAAGAGTTTAATATACACAACGATCAAAATATGTTGGTATGACTACCACAACACTTTCAATGCGTTTTCCAATGCATCTGCAACATGGAGCCAGCCAAAATCATATGGATACCGTGCATAACATCAGCTTAACCCGAGGCATATTGGTTAATAACAGTACGATCGAAAGAAAGGAGGGAAATAAAGCTAGACTAAAGACCTTAGAAGCCACCTTAATTAACGAAGAAAGGCCAGCCATCAAAATCCAAACTACGGGCTAGAATCGAACTTTAAAGGTGTTTTAAAATTACACTTACATAGGAGTGGCCCGTTCCCTTCTCATAAGGTTTAAACGTGGAGGTATAAATGTCCCCTAAAATCCGTTTTCTGTTCATTCTGACTCCACTATTCTTCAAGGATAAAGGAGGAAAGGAAAGCTCAACAATTAAAGTCAAGTTTGGTTTTACCAAACACATTTCATTTAAAAAAGAGATGAACACAAGAGAAGTGGTTTACCATCTACAAGATGAACTCAAAAAGATAATAAGAAAAATAGAAAGTTTCCCGAGAAAATTAATAAAAGCGAAATATACTATGGTCTTTAACAAAATCTGTCTGCATATATATATATATATATATATATATATATATATATATATATATATATATATATATGTATATAGTTTTGACTTTTCACTCCACTTAAGTTCGATTTACATTCAGATATAAGTTACTTTGAATGATAAATTGATTTTAATTATTTTGAGTAATACAGAAATCCTTATATGCACGTACATTATTTTGTTTATTTTTGGAGTACTGCAGATTAATAAGAATCAGGCAGTGCTACAAATATTCCCCACCAAAGAAAGTTACCCCTCCCCTTTCTTATTTTAAAATATGGTCTTGCTAGTCATGATAACGCCGAGGTCTCCTTATGACGCGACCGGAGCGTGTCACAGTGCTAGTGGTTTGGTTGCGAACACAGGAACATGTATTCGCTGTAGAGTACTAACTGCGTTGAGCGAGGAACCAGCATGAACAGAGATTGACGGAGCGAAGGTGATCTACTTCTTTGTCCCTTCCGAGATGGCGTCAATCGGGACGTGTGAGTCTCGAGTCCGGGTTTCTGCTGACGGGGTGGGGTGACCAGTGGCGGAAAGATTTGCAACTGACTGACAACCACTGATGACGAGGGTTCTGCAACACAAGAGGAGGAGGCAGCAAAACGCAATGTGAAGTTTGTGTATCAGGGGTGTTTGTAAGGGTGGTTTAGAGGTTATTTTGGGGACGTTCTGGACCATAAAGTGTTATAATGGGAGAAGAAGGGGGAAGAATGTGTTCAAGGTGAACCTTTTCAATAAAGGCAGGTTTCAAGCAGTCTATGGAAACAGTATCTTGCTTGATGCCAAGCTGAAGGACGAAGGACTTCGGCTTCCTAGAGATGACGAGAAAGGGCCCGTCATATACTGGTTGCAAAGAAGTGGGAGTTGAATGGCGACGGACGAAAACATGGGAGCATGTTGTTATCTCTTTCGGCACGAAGGTTTTATACTTGGTAGTCACTCTAGGGGCGGTAGTCTTAACCTCAGCCATCACCCGTACAAAATCGTGTACATAATAAGCAGTATCGAAGTGAGAAGGTAGAGGTTGATCGGAAGAAGAAAGGAATTGACCAAGGAGACGAAGTTGAGTACTGTAGACAAGTTCCACAGTAGAGCAGGCCAAGTCCTTTTTCAGGGATGAACGAATACCCAGGAGAATCAAAAGTAGCTTGTCTAACCAAGTGATATTTGGATCTGTGGAGCGTAAACTTGATTTGAGGGTCCTGTGCAACCGTTTCACTTTGGCGTTGCTTTGAGGGTGATAGCTAGTGGTACGAAGACGAAAGGAAACAAGCACTGCCATGAGTGCATCCCATTGGTGGGATTCAAATTGCCTGCCACGATAAGTCATGATCGTTGAGGGAACATCAAACCGAGCAACCCATGCTGAGACGAAGGCTCGAGTGACAGTGGAAGCTCTGATGTCCGAGTAAGGAACTGCATCTGGCCAACGAGTAAAAGGGTCGATCATGGTAAGAAGATAATTGCAACCACAAGAGTAAGGCAGATGACCTACTAGGTCGACATAACGGCGTCAAAACGCGATGAAGGAAGAGGAAAAGGGGCCATAGCGGCTCTTGTGTGATGATGGCATGACATGCATGAGCAAGCCCATTGGGCTCGTTGTGCAACTAGCTTGCTTGTGGTATTAACACCAGGATGAGAAAGACCGTGAATTTGGTCGAAAATGTACCGACGGTAAACGAGAGGAATGAGAGGATGAGGACAGTCCGACAAGGAATAGTCGATCAGGATGCACTTGGAAGGACTCTATGGTAATTCGACTTCGCGAACAACGAGTTGAGAAGAGTGACGCAGCGTTTGCGTGTCTTCATCCTGTTCCTGGAACAGCGCTATTGTCACATAAACGATGGGCGGAGTGTGAAAGAGGTGCGTGACCTAAATCGTGGAAATGCGAGAACGCGCGTCTGATACGACGTTTGAAGAGCCAGGACTATAGCGAATATTGCTCGTCATCTGCACGATGAAGCATAGATGACGAGTGTCAACTGAAGTGTGTACTGAAGAAGTACTACTTGACAACAAGCACCGACCAAAGGCTTATGATCTGTAAAAATAGTGACGTCACGCCCTTCCAGAATAACGCCATCTTGTGAGCAACCAACAAACTACTCGCGCTACGCGTCTCGAGACCAATTTAAACGAAGATATTTTGAGTGGATTCTTTGGGTAATCTCCATTACCTTATGTAAGTAAATAATTGTGTTGTTTATGTCCCCGTGCTTTAAAGTAATTTATTTTGTGAATTTTTAAGGACAAAGTGTATTAGAGTAAATTGTTCTACCTAGAATCGAGCCTCGAGAGCTGGACAGTAAAACCCATTTTTTTATCTCTATATTATATGTGTATATAGTAATTTTGTTTGCTTTGATTAATGTTCAGTAAAAGTCTATTTTGGTTGAAATTTTTAAATTATCTTTGAACGAGTTATGTTGGCCGTATTTGTTAAATTCCAGAAAGAACTCCCCTTTTATTCATTCCTCTAGAATAAAATAAAGTATAGCACTCTAAGTGAACGATCCTCAAGCGATCACTAAGGCACGAACCTACGCCCCAAGTCAAATTTTATTTGGTTTATTAACCATAATAAAACAAATAAATATATATGTATAATCTCGGCTAAACCCACGATAACGTACAATACCTCTTTTGGGGGTCAGAAAGAGAGCGAGAGAAGAAAGCAAGAGGTTGCCTTTCGTCAGCAATCTTCTGCTGCAAGGTTGCACCTACGTGAGTTGAGGATGTGTCCGAGGAAACGCTGATGGGGGCTCCTGGAGAAGGATGAGCCAAGTCCACAGGGCTGGCATTAGCCTTTTTGGTAGGAGAAAATGAATCGCACGCCTCAGTAGATTATTCAAGAGGAGAGTTCTTTTTGGTCTTAGACAGCATGGAGTTTAGAGGTTGCATGATCTGGGCACAATTCGGAATGAATCTGTGGTAGAAATTGACCGTGCCACAGAAACGTCGGAGTTGTTTGCGTGATGTGGGTTAGGCAAAGTTGCGCATCACGGTAACTTATTCTTCGAGTGGGCTAATCCCGGCACTCGAAACATGGTGTCCCAAGAAGGAGAGTTGTGAGACACTAAAAAAGACATTTAGTAGTGTTGAGCATGATATCGTACACTTGAAGGCAAGAAAAGACTTGACGAAAGTGAGAAAGGTGTTCCTCGAGCGAGGAAAATGCTATTAGCAGGTCGTCAATTTAGCAAAATACAAAAGGAAGACCCCTAAGAACTTGGTCAATAAAGCGTTGGAAAGTTTGACCAGAGTTGCGCAAACCATAGGGCATTCTAAGGATTAAAAAAACAACAAAAAAAAAACAACAACGGAGTGGTGGCGCAAATTTTTGAAATATCGTGTGGGCGAATATGGATTTGGTTAAAAGCACGAACCAGATCTAAGGGAGAAAGGATTGTACAGCAGGAGAGAGGTAAAGTGAAATCGGCTAGGTACGGCAAATAATAGCGATCAGGGGTTGTTACAGCGATAAGAGCTCTGTAATCCCCAACTGCTCTGAATTCCTCCGGCGTGGATTTGGGCACAATGTGGATTGGATAGGCCCACGGAGAAGCGGAAGGCCTACAAATACCTAGGACTAGAGGTGTCCTAGGCGTTGGGGCACGATTAATGGGATGAAGGTAGTGCCTCGTTAACCCCTTCCCTGGCGCGTAATTATTGACCGTTCCCAGTGACCGTTGACGGGTGCTTATGGTAGCATTGGTCCGAGGTGACGGCCCTTTGTTCCCATGTTGGTTGCCAGGCCAATAAAAAGCCTTGGGTCGAGTTCCTAGGTGTGGCGGGATATCCATTGAACGCTACTCCGAGATCCTGGCCGTTGTGAAGGGAACTAGTAGGAGTTTAGTACGGGGCGTGCTTCGTTGTTGTTCACCTGGTGAGAAATCGATGGCTCCTTCGGGGACCGTCAGTGCTGCTTGGTTGGGAGCCACGGCACGCCGAGGTTTGACGACTCGGTCGGACGAACAGCAGCACATGGAGCGTGCCTTCTGAAAGATCCGAAACCTCTCTGATCGATAGGCGGGAGCGACTCACGCTGGGAGAACTCACCAACCCCCCTTTTTTATCATTGATTGGTCACGAGTTTTCAGAGAGAGAGAAAGCGCTCAAAATGACAGGCAAAAAAGGACCCATTCGTCTCAAGCACAACTGTGCAATATGCCAGTTAGAAAAGTGGTGCGTTGACTTTCCGGAGGGCTGCTATTCAAAATGCAGCCCTGAAAGTATCTGCACTACTTGCATATTGACGCGAGAGTTGGAAAAATTAAAAGACCTCTATAGAGCCTCAGAGGAGAGAGCTAAGGTCCTTGAGGGAAAGTTGGAGAAGCTCGAAGCCCTTAACGTAGCTCAGGTTCGATGCCTAGAAGAGGCGCCGCCCACTGACGTGTCGGAATCCCCTAGTAATGAAGCGGACATTCCGGCATCATCTGAGGCTAAGCCAGCTGAGGCGAGAGAAAAGGAGAAAAAGAAGAAAGGAGAAACGAAGAAAAAAAAGAAAAAGAAGATAGTTGAAACAAAAGTAGAACCCAAAATAGAAGAAAAACAGATAAAGAAGAAGAAAAAGAAAGATAAGAATGTGGAGAGTAAAGAGGAAAAGGGGAGGCCTCTTCCACAAGGGAAGACCCCGTCTTCAGAGACCAAGTGTCCGAAGGTCACCCTCATTGGTGACTCGCAAACACGGGATCTGCAGCCGCTGCTAGCGGCCCGCCTTCGCACTAGCGTGAAGGTAAGCTGCCTGTAAGGACGGGGTAACCACACCATCAGAGTAGAGGCAGAGAAAGCTCACGTTTCTGAGAATTCAGTCGTTGCTCTGATGGTGAGCGGCAACGACCTCTACCTCAGAGGGGGTAAGGTTGGCCTCAGTGGCAAGACCATCCAAACAGTGATGGGAGCCATGGACGACATAGGGCTTAAAACCCGCAAACGTGTGGTGGTTGGGATGCTTCCGAGAAGAGGTCCATCCCGAACCGCTCACGAAAGAAACGTCGCAGTGAACAGAAGGTTGGCGGATCTCTGCACGGCAGAAGGAGTCTTCTTCGTGGACCCCTATCGTACCTTTAACGGTAGAGACGACCTCTACCAAAGGGACGGGGTACATCTCTCCTTTAAAGGGAAGGCCTTTCTCGCCAATCTAATCCAAGATGTCGTGGAACGCACCCAAAGGAGCGTTCGAAACAGAGCGAAAGCGGACGTGCGCCAGCATGCCCGTGTAACTCCTTGAACGACCTTCTCGGAGGTGGTCAAAAAGGGTGTGACCAAGAAAACAGAGAAGCCGGGAAACGGAAGAGTGTAGGGAGTCCTACACTAGGGGACTCCCTCAAAGTTCTTCTGTTCAATGCGAGGTCTATCAGAAACAAGTTTCTAGAACTTCGTGGCCTCGTAGCAACAGAAGAACCGGAGATGGTGGCCATAACGGAGTCGTGGATAAAAACCTCAAGCCGAGATTTTGAAGGTGAATTCACGATTCCCGGTTACCAGCTCTTCCTGAAAGATAGGCCAGACAGAGAGGGTGGTGGTGTGATGTTGTATGTCAAGGATACTCTCAACTCGACGGATTGCAACATCATATCCGACCATGAACTACTAGGTGTTGACCTAGAGATAGGTCCTGCCAAATACAGGACCCTGGTGCTTTATAGACCTCCTGCCCAACTCGTTGAAAAGGACAGAGATCTGTACCAGCTGTTAGGAGAACTTGTCGAAGACAGAGTGTGTATCGTCATGGGTGATTTCAACACACAAGTTGACTGGGAAACCAGAGAACCCTGTGGCGAGAACGCACTACTCCTGGAGTTCACGAACAACGAGTTCCTCACTCAGTGGGTGAGAGAGCCAACGAGAGGAGACAATATCCTCGACTTGGTTTTCACCTCTGAGGATGACATCGTTGAGGACCTCTCTGTTGGCGAAGAGCTCAGTGGCAGTGACCACCGACTAATTAGATTTGTAGTCAAAGTCCCCAAGGCAGAGCCTGCAACTAGTAAATCAAGGAAACTGGATTTGAGAAGAGCAGACTTTGCAGGTTTACGCGCGGGACTGACTGACGCGAGGCTAGAAGAGTGCGATGCTGTTGAAGACTCTTGGAACAGTTTCAAAACCACATTCATGAGTCTTCAATCGCGTTTTATCCCTCTGAAATGCCCCCGTCGGTCCTCTGTTCAACCAAAGTGGTTTAATCGAGAAATCGGCCAACTGCTTAGGGAGAAGAGAAATGTGTACCGGCAATCGAAGATCTCGGGTGACTTTGACGAATACCGGAGGCTAGCCAGGAGAGTGAAGTCCAGTATAAGGGCGGCTAAGCGGTCTGAGGAACTCCGAGTGGCGAGACTCTGTAAAGAGAATCCCAAGGAGTTTTTTGGATATGTGAACAGCCGTAAACCAATCCGTCGAACGATTGGCCCTTTGAGGAATGAGGAGGGGACATTAAAGCATTCAGATGCAGAAAATGCTAACCTCCTCAACGACTACTTCTCTTCAGTGTTTACTGAAGAGTGTGGTCCCATTCCCCAGCCGACGGATTCCTACTCGGGGGAAAACTGGAGGCAATGGACTTCACCGAAGGAGAAATAAAGAAAAAGATCGCTGACCTAAAGACGAATAAGTCGCCTGGACCGGACGGGTTTCTACCTAAAGTGTTGAAGGAAGTGTGCGATGAAGTATCACGACATCTGTGCGCTATCTTTAACATGTCAATCCGGACCAAATGCGTTCCTAGAGACTGGCGTGAGGCGGAGGTGACTCCTATCTTCAAGAAAGGAGACCGTAACCAACCGTCGAACTACCGACCTATCAGTCTGACTTCGATAGTTGGTAAACTCATGGAAAGCATCATGGTGGACAAAGTGACGTCGTATTTAGAGTCAAACCTGCTACTGAAGAGTTCCCAGCACGGCTTCCGAAGGCAACGGTCATGCCTGACGAACCTTGTGGAATTCTTCCACTTCGTTTTCAGTGAGCACGATCGGGACAAGGCGGTGGATGTGGTCTACCTAGACTTTCAGAAAGCCTTTGATAAGGTACCACACCGCCGCCTTCTCCGGAAAGTGCGAGCGCTAGGCATAGACGGAAAGGTAGCCGGCTGGATCAAGAACTGGCTAAGTGGAAGACGGCAACGGGTGGTGGTGAATGGAGAGTCTTCTGAGTGGGTGCCCGTTACTAGCGGGGTGCCTCAAGGTTCTGTCATGGGACCACTACTATTCATCATCTACGTCAACGACATGGACGGTGACATGGTTGCGAAGATTTCCAAATTTGCCGACGATACCAAGCTTGGTATGAACGTTGCAAAGGATGGAAATACTGCCCGCCTGCAGGAAGATCTTGGGAAGATTGGGGAGTGGTCGGACACGTGGCAAATGCCTTTTAACGTGGGCAAATGCAAAGTGATGCATATCGGCCACAGAAACCCCCAATCTCAGTATATCCTTAAGGGCACTGCTCTTGAATCGAGTGACACTGAGAAGGACTTGGGTGTTAAAATTACTAGTGACCTCAAGTTCTCGAAACAGTGCATTGAGGCGGAGAAAAAGGCCCAAAGGATGCTAGGCTATATTAAGCGCCAGTTTGGTTATCGGAACCAGGAGATTGTACTGTGCCTGTACAACTCACTTGTCCGACCGCACCTGGAGTATGCCGTACAATTTTGGAGTCCTTCATTGCGAAAGGACATCGCGAGATTGGAACGCGTACAAGCCAGGGCAACCAAGCTTATTCCCTCTATCCGACATAAAAGTTATGAGGATAGACTAAGGGAATTAGATCTGTTCTCGCTGGAAACCCGTAGACTGCGTGGTCAGCTCATCGAAGTTTTCAAAATACTTCGAGGGTTCGACAATGTTGACTACCGGGATATTTTCACACTGAGTGAGAACAGAACGCGCAATCACGGCTTCAAACTTGAACTAAAGCGTTACAACCGCAATCTGTGTGGATTTTTTTTCACCTACAGTATCTGCGGTAAGTGGAACGCACTTCCAGTGGAAGTTGTCAACAGTGAATCTGTTGACCAGTTCAAGTCAAGACTAGACAAGGTCTTGAAAAGTGGCCGTTTAGGGACGCAAAACAATTGAGCAGCCTTGTGCCCGCTCGATTGCAAGTCCAATGGTACCCTCTTTGAATGGACCGTAAGGTCTCCTAGGGTACCTTCTTTCCTTGTTGTTACTCCTTGTTGTTGTAATTGAAATTCATCACGCATTGCACACAGTCTATCTGGGGCTAGACGACGAGGTCGGGAGAATACAGGACCGCCTGTTGTCTCGATCCGATGCACCACATTATATGTTTAATGGGCTTATCCTTCGAAGGTGGAGGGGTAATGTCTGGAAACTCCTGAAGAAGGCGCTTAAATGGTGGCTCGGTGGGGTGGGAGACGAATAGAAAGGATAGAACTCTGCGTAGCTGTATACGAATCTGAAACAGTGAGTGAAGCTTTACGATCAACAAGCTTGCGGTGACGATAATCGACGAAAGAGTCGTGAGTCGAAAGAAAATCGAGGCCCAATATTGGACAATCTATCTCGGTCAGGACGAAGGTCCATCGAAAAACTCGACTTAGACCGAGTGAGACTTAAAGGTTACGCCTTCCATAGATCTTAATATTGGTCGAATTAGCTGCCTTTAAAACTAAATCTGAGGGAGCACAGACTGTGTCACCCTTAATAATTGGTTTGACACTGCATTCTGCACCAGTGTCCACCAGGAATGAGAAACCAGTGATGGGTAAAAAATGCGAAAGGGAAGACCTAAACGAGGAAGTGAGGTGTAGACAGGGGATGTAGGCCCTTTTGTCCAATGCCTTTCTAATTTAAAGATGAATTTGAGGTTAAAATTGAAGTTTGGAAATTTGGAGAGTTTGGTTGAGAAGAGTGATGAACGGGGAGTGGAGAGTTGAGATTAGATGAATGAGGTGGTACTGGTTGTAAATATGTTCACGGTTGTAAGCATTTTACAGCCTGTGCGCCATATTTGTTGTGGTACCAGCGCCATCGAGTTGATTGGGTGAAAGTTCCATTATGCCTTGGTAGACTACTAGGCGCAGTGTGGGAAAAAGCATAAGGGTGGTTACAAGGTTGTGTACAGCGTTGTTACCATACCTCTGATGGTACCAGCAGAGACCCTTTTGTTGACAAAGATTTTGGTAAGGATAGGCGGAAGGTTGTGAAATTTGCTGCATCTCGCCTTTTGTGCTGAGGTTTCCTCGTTCATTCTTTTATGGAAACTCGAACGGGTCCTAACTCTCCAACTACCCTGTCCATGCCGTCCCTCGCTCTGTGCCCCTTGCTGCAGTTTCAACCGGCTGAAGTCACTCTCAATCCTGGATAACGTGGCAGCGAAATGCCTCGTTACCTGAACCTTTTTAGAGGGCGACGCGTGCGAGAGTGGAAGATTTCCGATTACACATTTTCTGAGTCTTTGCAGTTACATTATTGGAACGTATTTCGAGAGTTTAATATATATATATATATATATATATATATATATATATATATATATATATATATATATATATATATATATATATATATATATATATGTGTGTGTGTGTGTGTGTGTGTGTATGTGTGTAAGAGAGAGAGAGAGAGAATGGGTGGAGGAATTAAAAATCCGGAAGCACTCTGGAGTTCTTTATTGACGTTTCGCCTTTCAGCTTCTTCAGATCATTCTTATAAAAAGAGGCAAAAGCCCACTAATAAACGACACAAAAACAAAATGTAAAGTCCCACAATAACAGAAGAGGTGAAGTGCCCACAAACCGGTAAAATAAAGAAAGAGAGAGAGAAGAAAGAAAGGTAACATATAGTCGGCAACGGGACCAACCCAGCCACCAGCGGACGACACTTGTGGCGCTGAAAGGCAAAAAAAAAAAGAAAAAAAAAATTGAAAGCAAGACATCTTTAACCCAGGCAAAACTAACTAATTTTCATCTCTATTTAATTTCAATTCATCTTATGAGGATAGCCATGATAACTTAAACTGTGACTGAAAAACTGCAGCAAGACGAGAAATCCATATCTTCCAAACAGGAAAGCAATCTTGTTTCTGCGTCATTTGCAAGCTTTGCGTATTTTCAAGGCGAGAAAAACGTAAGCCAAGTGCACACCAAAGATACGTATGCCAAGTGGACACCAAAGATATGCCAAGTGGACACCTAAAATTGTCAAACAAAATATTCTAGAAAAGAAATAAAGCCTACGCATGGTCAGGGAATAAAATGAAGAACGACATATAGCCGAATACAATGAACTAAACAATTTTTATAGCTTTATTAGCCAAAGATTACTAAGATTATTCAAAGGTCTTTTGCAATAAGTATGCAAACAAACAAAATCGAACAAAAGGCAGTAGTATTTTGAAGAAAATGTAGATTTTGGTATTTTGTTCTCCAGTTTTGGACGGACCGTTAAATGAGAAGAAGCTTGCAAAGAAAGTGGCAAGAAAAGGTGAAAAAGAAATGTCTTGAATTCAAAAGCCCAAGTCGTCTCAATGTTAGGGTGGGGGGGGGGGTCGCTCCTCTAGGTACTAAGTGTAACAGTTTACACCTGACACCCTATTTTGGCGTCAGGGGAGGTGGAAATGTGTTGGGTGAACATACCCTAAGTTAAGAGAAGCCTACTTATGATGGAAGTGGGGAACCAGTATACAAATCTGCAGAAAGTACCATTTTTCATTTTAAGGAAAGGCAAATTCCCTGCATTGCAAGATCGGTTCAAGGTGAGCAAAGTGCAAAGACCTCTGCAATGATCGCCGAAGCCTCAAGATTAAAGCCATTTGAAGAAAGCCCAAACCTATAAAATTGCACTTCTAAGCTCTTTGGTTACTGTTGATCTATTTAACCCGGTGCGTAGGCCAGGCACTGAATATATGGACTTTCAATCGCTGAATATTAATCAGGTTGCTTTTATAATAAATGTTATTTAGCGGACAAAACGTTGCGTATAACTCAACAAGGTACTTACATGAGTGAAAATGGCTATATCCTTGCTTCTATTTAATCAAACTTAATTAGTACATTCAAGTTTCAAGAAGACCAAAAACCCTAAGATCGGTGAAACACTGACAATCAAAACTCATTCACCCGATCTTAAGATCAAATCCAATGAAATTCATCTACACATTATTCTCTTTAATGAAGTGAATCTTTTTAAGGAATCATTTAATGAATATTTAATTAATCTTTTATGAATCATTTTAATGAAGTGAATCTCACAATAATCGTCTGAATAGCCGTATGGGAAAAAAATATTCCCCCCAAATATTCTCATTTATTTACAAAGCCACCATTCATGACTTCCTCAATGGGGCTTTTTGGAAATAAAGGCCCAGAGCTCTTGCAACTACACAACTTATCCTTTCATTCGAGTAATCTATTATAATTTTTAAAATATAAATAATGTTTAGTTCGTGTATAGTAGTATACCTCAGCGCAGACGGCACTAAGATATTGTCATCCTCCACCGACTCTTGTCCGTCTAGTGCCTTATCTCAGTTTTGCCATCACTATTTCAAAGTGGTCAACTCCCTACCATAAAAATTAACTTTCCACTAACACTAGGATGAAGTAACGGCTATATGTACATATTTACTTTGTTGTGGGCGAATTTCGCAAGTTTTATTTACAATTTGAAAATAAGACAAAAGGTTATTAGTTAATGAATTTGTATGTATTGCTCATTAGAATGTCAATAGAAATCTGGTGATAATTTTTAAAAAATAGAACATCCTGACCAGTATTATCTAACGAAATGTATGAATAGAAATGGTTAAATTAAATTGCATGTTTACAAGTAAACTAAATGAAAATGAGAAGGCAAATCAATCGAGCGTCTCTCCAGGGATTTACTCTGAATTATTTAAAAAAATTACTGTACTATGTGTGTAGATTCGCTGCTTGCGTCGTATATATATATATATATATATATATATATATATATATATATATATATATATATATATATATATGTGTGTGTGTGTGTGTGTGAAAAGGTATTGTTGTTGCGCTGCAGCATTTTAACCTCTTCAACGACTCTCTTTTCAGAAATCATAAGGTGAGGGAAAAATGCTGGTAAGTGGCATTTCTTTATTAGCCAAAACGTCTTTCAACCCTTTCATGGGTCGTCCTTGGGGCAAACGCTACATTGGGATAACATCAATAACCCTATCTCGGGGGCTAGCAACATACCTGCAAAATGGAGCCATCAATCGCCACACTGCGAAGCATCGGACGCCCCTTACCCGAGAAATGGTAAATAGGAAAACAACCATCATTCTCCTGGAGAGTGCTCGAAGACGACAGAGCATGGCTGAAGCTGTCACGATATGGAAACGAAGATCCCAAATTAATATCCAGCTCCACCCAAAAACCAGTTTGCTCTTAATATCAGCTGCATTACCTCCGTTTACATTGTCTCCTTTATGCTTTTTTAAGGGAAGGGGACGGCTCGCAGGTCCTCCTCCCCTCAGCCCCCCCACCTACGATCATGAGGGGGGTAGGGGGCAAAGAGGAGGCCTGCAGCCGACTTGATCCTGAAGAAACTTCTCAAGTGAACAGAGTGGGAAGTGCTTGGTAGAAAGTCAAGTGCAAGGTTTCGTAGAGGGTTTATAGTAGGGAGACGAAAAAATGAAAATGAATGAGATAAAGTTTAGTGAGGAGGTGGAATTAGCAACCTCCGTAATCATAGGTGAAAAGGGAACATTTCCCATTCCCAAAAGAGCATGGGGGACCTGCTGATGAATGTAGATTTAAAACCACCATGTTGCATTAACTCTTCATTCATTTTACGCGCTTAAGAGTCCCTAAGTTACTCTGGCTTAATTACCACCGGGAGATCAGACTATTCTCTAGTACCTATTTGTTTTTATGGTTTTTTTATCTTTAGTGATAGTATTTATACCTTTAGATGCATTTTATATGTTTTGTGTCGTGGTATGACATTACATTATATCAATACCATATTATATCTATCAGGGAGGGACCAATAACTTGAAAGCGAACCGACAAAAGGGACGGAAAACCACGAGTTCAGGCGGGCTGAGTAGCGAGAGAGTGCAACGAGGTCAGATAAATTATGGACAATGGCAAAGCTCAAGGTTATTTAAAGAGGCATGTACAAAAATATAATTTTATTTACACAAAATAATGATAGAATTGAGGGTAAAATTACCTCAGAGAATTAACGGGCAAAATCACATCAGTAAATGAAAGGGGGAATTGTAGTTATAAATCAGGCTATAAAATTAGAACTTAAGGTTTACCCGGAAGAGACTATTCAAATGGGGGGTGGGGGTTACTCAATTGGGTTACTAAAAGACGGAGAGGGGTTGGCTTACGGATGTCTTCTGCACTTGAGGTAAGGCCGCTCGGACTTCAAAGCGGGAGGTTGGAGTGATGACGGTTCTCCAAAAACAAGGGGGGGAGGGGGAACTTCCGGTCCAGGAGAGAGTATTTCGGCTACCCGAACTGAGGAGGGCTTCGACAAGAGTTGATGAAGGAAGTCGGGAAAATCACTCGGGGTGATCGTTCAGTGGAATTACCTCTTGGCTGGGGCTAATTCCAAATACACAAAATAGTCCAGCTGTCACTTTGCTTTGTTGCTATCACTTGACTTGCAGCCATGGGGAAATCTTCTGGGTTCTGGACGAGACTTCTCAACTCTGTGTCTCCTCATGGGAGTTGAACTCTATCTATGTTCGAGGCTCTCCCCGAGGGGGGTTAGCGGGAAACAGCTCTACTCTCGAATGGCCTCGAATCTTCTTGCAGAGGCCATTCTAGTCCGCGTAAAGGTGAATCGTGGGGGACGCGGTTCGAGGCTACCGCTTGTGGAAGGGAGGGGGGGTTAGGCTTACCAATTTAGGCCTAACCGGGCTTTCTGCAGCACGTGGAAGTTCCGCCTGCTCAAGATATTACACGTGGGGTTCCCTCACACTTTGTATATCGTGTTTTTATTTTTTATTTATTTAATGTTGTTTCCTTCTTCGGTTGTTATTTGGTTTCAGTTACGGTTATCTTACTTCATGTATCTTGTTCTTGTATAGTCCATATCCTGTTCTTAGAGTTCAGTTCTCATTTTTTGGTCGCCTTAATGTGGTTCTCATTATTCAATGATTATACACTTAGGATAATTTGTTTCTGTTCGGAAATTTTGTCGTTTTTGGTTTTCCTTCTTTTTTCTCTCGGTGAATTTTTGTTCAATTGGCTATTCTTTCTGATTTTATCACGTATGGCTCCTCTTCTTCCCTCAGCTGATGTATTAATCTTTTAGAAATGAAGTTGAGTGCGTTGAGTGTTGGGTGTATAAATATGTTCTGCGAATATTTGTGGGACATTATTCATTTCCTCCCATATATTTGCTGCCCTTTTACTGAGGACCTTATTTTTTGGTAGTATTTTGGCCTCTTCGTGTAGGTCGCTCATTTTTTCCCCTTGGTGTTTGTTATTAATTTTAGTGCTTTATTATGTACTCTTTACATATCCTTTTTTCTTGATTGTGACATCATATGCTTTAGTATTGGAGGATATGTTAGTGTTGCCATGCCCAATGCCCTGTATATTTTTTTCTTTTGTTCTTTATTTGGATTCATCGGAGTGAATAAAGTAATTGTAAAGTTGGGGATTGTTGGTTGTATCCTTTCTCGTTGATGACTTACGTAACCTTTTGATGTTATTTTTAGACCCATAGCTTTACCTTTGGATCTATAATTATAAATCTCTCCTCTATTTATAATATTGGCTGTTTTCCTTCTTGCAATAGCAATTACGGGAATTTTTTAGATGTTCGTCGGTATTTTCCATTGTTTTTCAAATTTATTGATGTTACTAATTTCCAATGCCGTTAATCGTGCTTGCCGTCTTTCATTTCTGCTTGAGGATGTTGTACATTGACTGATATCATCCGTGAAAGGGATGTTCAGCGTCTCCGGTCGTTTTCGTGATGGCATGTCCGCTGTATATAATGAATATAACGTGAGAGATAGACCTCCGCCTTGCGGCAATCCCGTTTCATTTCAAATTATGGTTCTTCGTATTCATTTCCGTGATATAGTCGCAGAAAATTATCTTCAAATTATTGTTCATTTGGGGATTTAGGATCTTATTTTGTAAGCCTCTGATCCATACTTTATCAAAGGTTTTCTCTACGTTTCTTAGCACTAAGTCTACATATATACCTATTGTTCGATTTTGCTTGTACTATTTTTTTATGTTATTATTCCGAGGGCCATCAGGGCGTCCGTAAACTGCTTCATTTCTTCATTTCCCTCCTCAAGTCTAGAGTTTGCAGGTCTTAAGGAATATATCCATTTAATTCTTCCTTGTAAAGGGTGTTCCATAAAGGGCACCGAATCTGAATTGGGTGACACATTTTTGTTTTGAAGTCTAAGGGCATGTTTTTATCGTGTTTGTTATCTCTCTTCATTGCGATTAATAGTCCTTTGTTTGTTTTTGAGAATACTTGTGTGCGGTGCGTCATGAAGCATTTTACATCTGAGCAGCGCATTCTCAATGTCAAGACATTTTACCAAAACGGAGAAAGTGCGACGCAAACAATTCGAACACTTCGTATCATTTGGGGGAGAAATGAAGCACCCAACGAGTCTACAGTCCACAGACTAATGACGAAGTTTAAAATAACTGGTTCATTTGCAACGGCCTAATCGCCTGGGCTAAATCGTTCTTGTCGGACAAAGCATCAAATTGCTGTTGTGCGAGACAATGTCACTCTCAGTCCGGGAAAATCGATTCGTCGACGTTCGCAACAGTTGGACATCCCAACCACTTCATTACATCAAATTCTGCATAAAGATCTCCGTAAGCATTCGTACAAAATTCAACCACCTGACCACG
This sequence comes from Ceratothoa steindachneri, assembly GCA_963969495.1. Taxonomy (NCBI): domain Eukaryota; kingdom Metazoa; phylum Arthropoda; class Malacostraca; order Isopoda; family Cymothoidae; genus Ceratothoa; species Ceratothoa steindachneri. The sequence goes on from OZ018328.1 coordinate 108,998,494, forward strand.
GGAGGCGGAAGCAATTTGCTGACTGGGTTGTGGAGAACCTTGTAACCGACGAAAATTTCGCAAAGAAAATCATCTTCATGGATGAGGGCCACTTCCACTTGCTGTTGATTTGTAAATAAACAGAACTGCCGGATTTGGGGAAATGAAAATCCTCGAATAATGCAAGAGTGTGAAATGCATACACTGAAAGCGACTGTGTGGTGAGGTTTTGGGGGAGGTGGAGTGCTTGGACCGTTCTTCTTTGAAAATAATGAGGGGAATGCAGTTACCATTAGGAAGAACGTTACCGCTTCACGCCAGTTATGACCAAACGTGGAAGATATGGAGATTGACAACCTCTGATTTCAGCAGGATGGAGCGACCTGCCACACTTCGCACCAAACGCTTGAATTACTCCACGAAAAATCCTCACCAAGGTCCTGCGATCTCACCCCTTTTAATTTCTCCTTATGGATGTATGTAAAATCACAGGTGTACGCCAACAAATCACGCACAATTCCTGAACTCAAAGCTAAAATCAGGCGCGTGATTGGAGGCATCGATCCACACATCTGTGAGAGAGTTATCGGAAATTTCGAGGAGCCCATAAATGTATGCAGACTCAGTGCAGGTGTACATATGGCCAACATTGTGTTTCATACATAAACAAGAAACATAACTCATTAGGAATATGTAGACTAACTATATTTATGTTTATAATAATTCGTTTTAATTATTCACCTTTCAAATTCGGCGCCTTTTATGGAACACCTTCTACTTCATCTACTCTGTGATGTCCTTTTGGTTTAATTGCAGGTACCTATACCGGATCTTGATTCAAATGGAACAGTGTTCCTATATGGTCGCTGTTCGCATTTGGTACCGTTCCATTTGAAAATTTAATGGAATACCACAGCTCCTTAGAACTATGCCTGGTTTTGTAGCGAAGATTGCTGTAAAAATGTGGGGTGATCTACTCCCACTCTTTTTACGATTTTTCTAACATTAATTCTTGATTTATTCCAGCATTATTCTTTGTTCTGTATCCAATTGAATAAAATCTAGCATTTCGGTCTCTCAGGAATATTGTTGGATGACCTTGTCCGAATCGTTTTCGTCGTCAGCTTATTAGCCCGTCTTTATACGGGGTCGCTGTTTTTGATGAGCCGCTTCCACCTGTTTCTGGTTCCTGCCATGTTGGTCTCCAGTCCCTTCTCCCTCATGTAGGCTTGTATGCAGTCTCTCCATCTAATCTTAGGTCTTCCTCTCCTCCTCCTTCCCTGTACCTCCATCTCCAAAGCTCTTCTCTCGTCACTCTCTCCACCCCTCCTCATTATGTGTCCATACCATCTAAGTCTTGCTTCCTGTGTCTTCTTCGAAATCTCCGCCACCTTTGTTGTTCCTCTGATCCTTGTATTTGTGATACTGTCCTCCCTCGTCACGCCACGCATCCATCGCACCATCCTCATTTCTGCTACTTCCATTCTCTTCTCACTACTCTTCTTTACAGGTAATAATACCTCTGCTCCATACGTTATAGTTGATCTTACAAAATTTTTGTATACTTTTTCCTTTAAGTTCACTGGCATTTTCCTGTCACACAGAACCCCCTATACATCCATCCAACTCTCTCATCCCGCTTAGATCCTTCTGGTTACTTCCTTATCCTCATTTCCATCTACTGATATGGTAGATATCAAATACTTGAAGTCATCTACTCTCTATATTTCCATACCATCTAGCCTAATGTTTTCACCTTTGTCCTACTCTTCTTCTGTACACTGCACATATTCTATCTTTGTTCTACTTATCTTCATCCCTCTGTTTCCCAGTACTAATCTCCACTCATCCAGCCTTTGCTCTACCTCTTCTTTAGACTCACTGGCTGAAACCACATCATCTGCATACATCATGTATGTTGTTTGTTAGTTATGACAGTATAGTTATGTCGTGGAATGGCCAGACTCTCTCTATATATATACATAGGTACTTTGGGGGCTTCGGCAGAAGTTGGTTGAACCGTTAGTTAATGGGGAAATGGTTTATTTTCAAGTTTGCGGGGTTCTTTTAAAAGAAATATTTCAGAGTGAACGTTGGCTAATGATTAACACGTAGCTGGTACACGTTAGGGCTCCAAAAGAAAGACAATGACAAAAATATATCTTTACTAGCAACAAAATAATATTTAAATATACACAGATATTTGGCTTGAAGGAAATGGTCGCACAGGCGGAGTTAAAAGTCTACGCGAGATACAGGTGGGTAAGTTTGGGGAGTAAAGTGGTCGAGTTCAGGTGGATAATTAAAAGTGAGATTTTAAACCGGGCTCGCACACAAAGAATGGATCTATTTGGGTAAGTCAGATTGTAGAACAATCTGCAGGCAGCAACGGTTACAATTGCTTACGTGCTCGTTTCAAGAAAGGGGCCATTCGGGATACGATGACTGCGATGGGGGAAGTCGGGTTACCTCACGCTTCAGATGTGGGATTACACGTAGATGACCTTCGGAGATGGGAATCCTCGTCAGATACTCTCCGATTGACTATTGCAAAGTTCACGGATGTCGATTTAGTCTTCTTCCTCGAATGGAAATCGTCGTTGTCTCCGATCACGGGGGGGGGGGGGCAGCGTCCTTTAGTTCGTGCGCGGTGGTAGGTGGGAAGTCGATTAGTGCTCCCTACTAAACCAAGTCGAAGGATTATATAGACGCTCGGCGAGGTGGTTATAGATGGCTTGGATGCCCTTCCACACACACGTGCGATTTTGGGGAAAAGTCAGTGACTCTTTCGAGTGAGAAATGAGATAACGTTTGCGTAGAATGTTCGACGAACTTCGATCTATCACGGAAGGCAGGAATACTGGCTGAAAGGCGGCCATGGGAGACGAGGAAATCTGTCTCTAAGCAAATACAGCTCTGGTATGATAAACAGCGTGGGCTGAACCCTCGCCCTGATTCAGCCGTGCTTTCAAAGCTCCATGCGATGATCAGGGGACCACGTGGGTACAGAAGGGCACGTGGTCGCCCTTCGACCTTATTCTGCTACAAGTTATATATTTTTAATACTTTCTCTTCGTTACTTATTCCATGGTCCAAAATGAGTACAATATCTGGATCGATCTTTCTGATGTTATTACCAATTATTCTTCCTTTACTGATTCCTCCGTTCGTACTTATTTGCATAAAATTTAGTTTTCTATATCTTTCGTTTCTCATTTTTCCGTACAAGACTTCAGTAAGATTTGCTTAATGGGATCATAATTTTACTTTTCTTTATTATGGATTTTGTCTTGTAGTTCTCTTTTCTATATCTGCTGTTTCCACAGGTTCGACATCGGAGTTAGTGGGGATATGTTTTCCATTGTATGCTTATTCAAAAGTTCCTTCAAATGTTTTTAGACTAGTTTTTCATTTTCTTTGGACTTGTCTGACTATTTGCACTTACTTGTGTTAAGTGCTCGGACTATTTATATCGTCTTGCTTCAATTTTCTTGGTGGTGGCATGTATTCGCTTGCGTAGATCTTCAAACGAACTTTTGCTTCTCACACCATTCCTTCTTGTTTGCTTAGGTCTCACTTTGATTGTTGTTGCACCACCTCTATTTCATGTGAGGATGTCGAATTTTCTTTGTTGTTTGAATTTTATGTTTCCTTTTCATTTGGTTGGAGTTCCATTTGTAGTGTATTTGAGTTTTTTTTTAGTATCCATTCCTAAGGCATCGAATGGTATCTTAAGAATAAGTGTGCAAACGTACCTGGCCAAGTGTGCATATGATATGCACATTAGGAGGTCCGAGCCTACTCCTTGTTATATTCGTTTATTTCATTTCATAAAAATTGTTTTACCTACATGAGTGTATACAACATGGTCTCCTACCACGATATATATGGAGGGGTAGCATCAGAATAGACAAAGATATCAAGTTGTTTACCAAAAAATGTCGATTATTTAATTACTAAGTTAAAGATGACATAAAAAAGTGAATATTGAATCAAAATATTATTCATTTACATCACTGATCTTATGTCAACGATCCACTAATGATATTTTCCCTTTACTATAAAATATTTTAGTTGATTGGGTCCAAATTTAGTAAAAACGGAAATTGTGTCTTCCGTATTATTTAAACTTTTATTGCGAATATGGACTTTCAAGTAAGGGCTTCAACTTGGATTTCTAATGTTCCTTAGGGCATATTTACAGTATTTCTCACTTCGCTGTCCCATCACGTAACGTCACCGCGCCATCAATCCTGCCATGTATACAGACTAATAATCACGTCACCGCTCATCACGTCGTTCGTCACTCTTCTATCGTTCAGTTCTCGCTTACCTTTCGAGTAGGCATGATGCATAGGCTTGGGTTGAAAAAGATTTCAATAATTGCATTTTTGTTGACTGAAGAAGATAAGCTAAACCTTAAACAAAAGCGGTGATAAAAAAAAGCCTTGGGGGAAAAACAAATTGAAAGTGAACGATGGGCTCTATACAAGGAACTGAAAGATGGAGCAATTAAACTTTTTAGTAATTCTGAATGTCAAAATTCAAATTCTACTATTTGTTAAGAGAGAGAGAGAGAGAGAGAGAGAGAGAGAGAGAGAGAGAGAGAGAGAGAGAGAGAGAGAGAGAGAGAGAGAGAGAGAGAGAGAGAGAGAGAGAGAAAGAGAGTAACAACAAAGAAAAGAGGTACCCTAGTAGACCTTACGATTCATTCAAAAAGGGTGCCTTTGAGTGAACACTTGAGCAGGTGCACTCCTCTAAAGGGTCAGATTGAACCTCTAGAAGAGCACTCGCGCCACACTTCAAGTCTCCAAGAGGCTATTTTTCAAGACTTTGTCTAGTCTGTACTTGAGCTGTTCGACAGAATTGCTGTTAACAACTTCCACTGGAGGTGCGTTCCAAGTGCCACAGATGTTATATGTAAAACGTTTCCCACATAGATCACGCTGGTAACGATTCAGGTCAAGTTTGTGGCTGTGGTTTCTTGTTCTGCTATGGCGAAGCTGGAAAATATCCCTGTAGTCTACAGTGTCGAAGCCTCAAAGTATTTTGAACAATTCGATAAGCTGACCACGCAGTCTCCGGGTGTCCAGCGAGAACAAGTCTAATTCCCGTAATCTATCTTCATAACTCTTGTGTCTGATAGAGGAAATCAGTTTAGTGGCTCTGGCATGCACACGTTCTAATCTTCCGATATCCTTTAGAAACGAAGGACTTCAAATTCGCACGGCATACTTCAGGTGCCGTCGAACAAGGGAGTTATACAAACACGGTACAATTTCCTTGTTCCGATATCCAAACTGTCGCTTTATATAACCTAAAATCCTTTGGGCTTTCTTCTCCGCCTCAATACACTGCCTCGAGAACTTGAGATCACCAGTGATAGTTACACCCAAGTACTTCTCGGTGTCGGTGGATTCAACAGCAGTGCCTTTAAAGATATACTGAGAATGGGAGTTTCGGTGGCCGATATGCATCACTTTGCATTTTCTCACGTTAAAAGGCATTTGCCACTTGTCTGACCACTCCCAAGCTTCCGAAGACCATCTTGAAGGCGGGAAGTATTTGCTTCCTTTACGACGTTCATACCAAGCTTGGTATCATCGGCAAATTTAGAAATCTTGGCACCATGTCACCGTCCATGTCGTTGACTTAGATGATGAACAGTAGTGGTCCCAGGACAGAACCTTGTGGAACACCGCTAGTAACGGGCACCCACTCAGAAGCCTGTCCATTCAACACCACCCGTTGCCCGCTGCCACTTAGCCAGTTCTCTATCCAACTTTCTACATTTCCATCTATGCCCAGCGCACGCACTTTCCGGAAGAGGCATCGGTGTGATACCTTATCGAATGCTTTTTGAAAGTCTAAGTAGATAACATTCACCGCCTTATTTCGGTCATGCTCACTGAAAACAAAGTGGAAGAATTCCACAAGATTCGTTAGGCATGACCGTTGCCTTCGGAACCCATGCTTGGAACTCCTCAGTAGCAGCTTTGACTCTAAATGAGACGTCATTTTGTCCACCATCATGCTTTCCATGAGTTTACCGACTATCGAAGTCAGACTGATAGGTGGTAGTTCGACGGCTGGCTAGGGTCTCCTTTCTTGAAGATAGGAGTCACCTCCGCTTCACATCAGTCTCTAGGAACGCATCTGATCCGGATTGACACTTCATCGCGCACTTCTTTCATAACTTTAGGTAGAAACCCGTCCGGGCCAGGAGACTTATTCGTCTTTAGATCAGTGAGAGAGAGAGAGAGAGAGAGAGAGAGAGAGAGAGAGAGAGAGAGAGAGAGAGAGAGAGCGAGAGAGCGAGAGAGAGAGAGAGATAGAGAGAGAGAAAGAGAGAGAGAGAGAGAGAGATGTAGAGAGAGAGAGAGAGAGAGAGAGAGAGAGAGAGAGAGAGAGATGTAGAGAGAGAGAGAGAGATGTAGAGAGAGAGAGAGAGCTACAAGGAGCTAAAAGGATAAAAAGTATCCTAGAAGACCTTATGGTCCATTCAGAGAGGTTACATTTGACTAGCCGTAGAGCAGGCAGAGAGAGAGAGAGATAAAGAGAATAATTAAATTGATTCAATTTATTATAAAGGGGAATACGTATAATATAATGATAAGCAATTTAGATGTTTGTTTGTTTTTTTAAATTATGGTGTGGTGGTTTCCTGTTCCATAAAATCTCGTTGTACCATTAATGATCAATGTCGTGGTATGACATTACATTAAATCAATACCATATTATATCTATGGGGAAGGGACCAATAACTTAAAGGCGAACCGACAAAGGGACGGTACGTCACGAGTTTCAACGAGCTGAATAGCGAGAAAGAGTGCAACGAGGTCAGGTAAAATTTGGGCAATGGCAAAGCTCAAGGTTATTTAAAGAGGCCTGTACAAAAATATAATTTTATTTACATAAAAGTGAGAGGATTGATGGGCAAAATTACATCAGAGAATTAATGGGCAAAATTACATCGGTAAACGCGGGGGGGGGGGGGGGAGTTGTAGTTATTCATCAGAATATGAAGTTAAAATTTAATGTATTACAGGAGGAGACTATTCAAATGGGGGAATTAACTCAAATGGGTTACTGAAGGGGTAGAGGGATTGGCTTACGGAGGATTCCGGGTGAGACGTCGGGGCAAGGCTTCGCGGATGTCTTCTGCATGTAGGCGAGGGCGCTCAGAGCTTCTGAGCGGGAAGGCAAAGTGATGACGGTTCTCCAAAAAGGGGATGGGGTAACGTCCGGTTCAGAAGAGAGTATTTCGGCCACCCGAAGACGAGGGGCGAACGAGGAGGGCTTCGACAGGAGTTGATGAGTGAAGTCTGAAAAATCGCTCGTTAGCGATCGTTAAATGGAATTACGTCAGTGGCTGGGGCTAATTCCAATACGCAAATAGTTCAACCGTCACTTTGCTTTGTTGTTAGCACCTGAACTAGGAACTAGGGGAATCTTCTTGAGTCCGAGCGAGACTTCTTAACTCTGTGTCTGCCTCATGGGAAACGAGCACTATATATGTCTGAGGCTCTTCCCGTGGGGAGTGAGTGGGAAACAGCTCTACTCTCGAATGGCCTCGAATCTTCTTGCCGAGGTGATTCTAACCTGTGTAAAGGTGGACCGTGGTGGACGCGGTTCGAGGCTACCGCTTGTGGAAGAGAGGGGGGGAGTAGGCTTACCAATTTAAGCCTAATAGAACCTTCTCCAGCACATGGAACTTCCGTGCTTCAAAAGAAATTCTACGTGCAATTCCCTCACAATCAACAACTACCTATAATGTAAAATTTTCCCTTAATTTTACACACACACACACACACACACACACATATATATGGAAAATGAGTGAGACGCGAAAAAACTTCTTAGAATATCAAGTTCAAGGTGCATTAAAACGTAGGAGGAGCAAAGCCGTATGGGTCCTTGTATCAAAATAAACAAACTGTTCATTTTCAATTTCACAAAGTTTAAAGAAATTTAGACCTAATCCAGTATATGCTGGTTCTGGTTTTCTAAAGATGGACGTGCAGAAACCAGTAGGTGTTTTTTTAATTAGAATGTCCAGAAAAGAAATAGAGTTTTCATGTTCACTCTCCATTGTTAACTTTATATTAGGATGAAGTGTATTAAAAAATTGAAAAAACTTAAAGCCTCATTTTCAGATTTAAATAGTGCAAAGGTGTCGTCAACAAAACGCCTATAAAAAAGCGGCCTAAAGGAGGAGGGACATTCATTAAATAGCTTATTCTCCAGGGATACCATAGGGGCATTAGCCAAGGTTGGTCCCAAGGGACTTCCCATCGAAACAACATCCACCTGACGATTGAAATTAAATATATTTTCTTTAGAGGCAAAGAGTAAAAGCCGTTGAAATTGTTGGCGATCAAACCCATGAATCACCGTGGATGTAGAGTCAGAAGGGAAATTTTTATCCAAAATAATTTTGAGGACTTCTTCAAGTGGAACATTTGTAAAAAGAGACGTTACGTCATAACTCACCATATAGCCATGCCCATTGAGTTGAAGCAGTTCAGTGGAAAATTCATAGCGCTATTTTTTACTGTGTATTGATTATATATATATATATATATATATATATATATATATATATATATATATATATATATATATATATATATATATATATATATATATATATATATATATATATATATATATATATATATAGAGAGAGAGAGAGAGAGAGAGAGAGAATATTTAAAATTTTTTTTTAAAAGTGGACAAGTAAACTGGTATGAATTTCCAGTGCATTCTTTACCCCCCCTCCTTCTTTCCCCGCCCTCTCACCCTCTCCCTTCTCTCTCTCCCTTTCTCCCCCTCTCTCCCCCTCTTCTATCTCCCCTACCCTTCCCTCTCCCCCATCCCCCATATCCCTCTCCCTCCCATCCCCCATCCCTCTCCCCCAACTATCTATCCTCCTAACTTGTCCCTCCTCTCCCTCCTCTCTCTGTTCCCCCATATCCCTCCCCCTTTCTCTATTCATCCTTCTTTCTACTCTCACTCTATCTCCTCCTTATCTCCTGAAGTGAAAGGGGTAGAGGAAGAGGAAGATAAGAGGTTTGAGAAACATAGAGGTGAGGAGGGAGGGGGGGGGGTGTAGAGATGATCACAATCGATTTGAAAGATCAAATAGGCCGAAGGGCTGGTAGCGAGTGAAGCTCCCCCCCCCGTAGGGTGGGGGCCAGCGTTGAAGCCATGGCTAATATATATATATATATATATATATATATATATATATATATATATATATATATATATATATATATATATATATATATATATATTAGTGTAGTAAGGTAGTAGTCTTTCTTGAATGCAAATTTTGTTGAAGACCATTGTGTATTTTGCATTAATTAATTTCCTTTGGCAACTTTCTCTTCTTCTAACTATCTATTTTATTCGATCTTGAAGATGGTAGATCACTTGTCATGTATTCATCTCTTTTTTAAATGAATGTTGTTTGGTAAAAATCAAACTAAATTGCTGAGCTTTCGATCTTATTCGATCATCTTCGGAGGGTCTTGATATGTTCTTCCCTCCTTTACCGATGGAATGAGTGGAGTGAGGATCGAATAGAATGAAAGAAAACTATTTTTAAGGGGTATTTATTCCGCCTAGGTTGAACATAAAGTTAGGGGAAACGAGCCAGTGCTTATAACATTAACCTAACTAGAGATATGCTAGTTGATAACACCATTATTAAAATAAAAGAGGTTAGAAGCCATATTAATAAACGAAGCTAAGACGGCCATCAACCGTCAAGCGATAAGTTGGAATGGTACATTAAAACTATTATAAAATTCCCCTCACCGGACTAGCCCGTTTCCTCTAACGTTATTTATGCTCAACTCAACCTAGGCGGAATAAATACCCCTTAAAAATCGTTTTCTTTCATTCGAGGATGGACTGAATTTGGATCCTTTTCTTTTCTTTTTTTTTTACAACGGAGAGTTGTGAGCGCGCTTAAGAAGTTCACTTTTCACATTAAAGTTAACGTTAACTTCAAGAAAGAAGAAATATATGCGTCCTCTGGACTGATTGGAAATTCCTCCTGTTTCCACTGGGCGGGGTGCTTACCCTAAAGGGGTAATTCATCCTTAATTCATCCTTATTCTACGCTTTGACTTCCACTTACTTCACCGACTAAAAGCAACATAACACGACCACCGCTGCGCCCAGAGCCACTTAAAGTAGGGTATAGTAAACCCCGGAAGGAAGCCCCAATAGGGGGCGCGAAGAAGGGCGGTCCTTAAGACCACGAGCCTGAAATTCTGTTGAGGCCCTTCTTAGCTTAGGCCTATTTAGGTAGGGTGGTCGTGAAGTGCTAAAATAAGTAGGTAAATAGGGAACGTTTTCACTGTCCTTTTTTACAGATTTAAAGAGGAAGGTAGAATACAAACATAGGCTTCGGAGGAAGGAACGAAGGAAAGAGCAGCCTGGAATGCCTACGAGTACCTCCACGGACAATTTACCAAGAGATCAAACCGGACAAAGGAAAACTCTGCGAGGCATTATTTGGACAGATAAAAGTAGCCCTCGTCAAAATTATTGACTTCCCATTTACTCCATGGTAATTGAGGGTAAGGAAAAAGAAGTATAAAAATTAATGTCCCAGGAAGAAATAGAGACACTTAAGAGAATAGGACTAACGCCTAAAATCCTGCCCCAGATAATTGCAAATAGAGGTATCATATGCAGGAAAGTCGACGTTTGGGTTGGTTCCCAAGACAAAGAGGAAATAAAAGAAGAAATAGAACAAAAGCATGAAGGCATAAAAATAAATGAAATAATTAAATTTGGCCACCACACACATGTCTTTAAAATTGTGTGTGCAACAACAAATATGGCAGCAAAGATATTTCAACGAGGATTGCTCATGTTCAGCATGAGAATTCCTTCAGAGAACATGGAGCGCGAGAAACATATTAATATTCAAATGTGCTTCCACTGCTATAAGATGGAGGACCACTTGACGCGTGACTGCACTGAAAAAGATACAGTATGTTCTGAGTGCGGACAGAAGAACCACGAATGGAGACAGTGCAAGGAAATTACTAATAAATGCGTGAACTGTCATGCGCCACATAGGGTTATGGCAATGGCATGCCCAAAAAGAAAGGAGATAATAGAACGAAAGGAAAGAGAAGAGAGAAACGAAGAAGAAACTAGAAGAAATGTAACATACGCAGGAGTGGCTAAAGCAACTGTGAAGCAAATGCAGGAAGCACATACATATCTAATTGTGCTACAAGGGGCATCAACATAAGTGCTCACATGCATACTCTATGCCCATTTGATGAATATTGGGAAAACGGGCACCTTTGCTACGACACTCAATATAATGCCAGATAAAAATGGAATGAAGAAGATGTGGTTTCCTGACAACCCCATCCTCATCTGAAATCCTTAAAATCAACGTCACCTCAGCGTCGGCACCAGCGAGCAATGAGGAACACACTACTGAAGAGAACGCAATTTCAAACATGTCAGTGCAAAGTAATGAAGGAGACAAAATAGTACGCATTGAAGCACAGGAATTAAAACTTAAAGTCTACAGCCATGAATGCTCCCCCCTCCCGAGAGGCAAGAAACAGGGCGACATCATTAAGGCAATTAAAGAAGGAAAATGCAAATGGGCATTCAAAGGAAAGACAGGAGAAGAAGACGAGGAAGAAGTACAAAAACTCTTAATGGAGGATAAAATTCGAATCTACCCTGGCCACTGCGTTACTCTCTGCCATTCTACATTCCAAAGTATGAAGAATGGTAGGTTTAAAGGCAACGAAACAGAACCCAACAAGAGATCAACCCGCCAGAAGTCTAGAGATCTCTAGACGACCAAACTTAATAAACAATGGAACTAGAAAGGAGAAGAAAGCTCAGCATTCTGCAAATCAACACTCAAGGATGGATCAGTAAAACAGCGACATTAGGAAATAACTTCAGAGAGATCGATCCAGACATAATATTAATATCAGAACACGGAGTGAATCCAGAAGAATAAACAATGAAATTGTTCGATTACACCCTCATAAACGCGAACCCTTCAGGCGAGCGTAATGAGGGGGTGGCCATAACAATAAGAAGAGGGCTGAAGTTCAAAGAAGTTAATAATTTGGATGAGGCATACTTGGCCGTGAAAATTGAAACGGAATTAACGCCAATAATGGTAGCCAGGGGATACCAAGCAGCAAAAAATAATTACCTTCCCCTGCACAACCTATTTAAAATCTTTTGCGCAGGTTTCCCAACCATCTTCATGGGGACCTCAATGCCAGGTGCAGTGCAAATGGATACCGCTCCAGAAACAACAGAGGAGCCAATTAGAAATGATGTTGGAAAGAAAAAATTTCAAGAGAATAGGGCCAGACTTTCCAACATATGTCACAGGCAATGCAGCTACAAAACTAGACGTCGTACTAAGTAGCTTCAATATGCCATACAACATACAAATGCAACCAGTTACCTTTTCATGTAGCGACCATGTTGGAACACATTTGCTCATGAATCAATACCCGATACAGTTACCGGTACCGGCGAGGAAGGACTACAAAAGAGCAAACTGGGCAGGTTACACACAAGATCTTAGTAACTTGTTCCCAAAGGATCTCACTGACGCCAACCTGGAAAATATTGATGAGAAGAACTCAAGATTAACAAGAACAATCATTGAGGCGGACGAAAGATATATACCAAAGACAAGATACCATACTCTTCATCATCCTCGATGGACATAGGAAATGAAGAGAAAGAATAGGCAACTAAGAGGAATACTAGACCAAATAATTCTCCATGGACCAAATAGAGAGTGATACTAAGAAATCAGAAGACGAAGAGAAGAACTGAGTCATCTCATAGAAGAACAGCAAAGCCACATATGGGATAGCTTAATAGAGAAAATAGACGAAGAAAGGAGACCAAAAGAGAACTGGAGACTAATAAATAGACTTAAAAGCAGACCCCCGAGAGAAAAAATAACAATTAAGAATGAACGGGGAGAAAAGATCCAAGAAGAGAGGACCACAGAAGAACTTTTTCGTAATCACTGGATATCAGTGTTGTCCATAACACCAGAGGAGGACGAAGACTTCAATCCAAAGATAGACGAAATATTCCACACAGCCTTGCTAGAAAACATAAACAAGATCACTCCAGCACCAAGTGTAGAGCGAGAAAGGGAAGAGATTCTGAGTACAGGGGCCTACATAACAATAAAAGAGATCAAAGGCGTAATACAATCATTCAAACAGAAAGCACCAGGCCCCTCAGGAATAACCAGAATTAATCTTACTAAGGCACCTAACATAATCATCAGAACATTAAAGAATATTTTTAACGCGTTCTTAAACACCGGTTACTTCCCTGATAGCTATAAACTAGCGGAAATAATATTCCTCCCAAAGCCAGGAAAGCCACCAAACCACCTCAGCAGTTACCGGCCAATATCGCTATTGAACTTCATGGGCAAAGTCTCCAAGAATATCCTTAACAGAAGACTAAAAGAATATCTTGAAGAAAATGACCTTTATAATGATTATCAGTTCGGATTCAGAAGAGGCAGAGACACCACAATGGCACTGGGTATAATAACAGAGAAAATAGCAAAGGCCAAAGCAGAGAATAACTACATCAATATGGTCCTGAGAGATGTAGAAAAAGCTTTCGACAAAGTCTGGGTCAGAGGAATGCAATATAAGATCTTAAATCTCCAGATAAATAGCAATCTTGAGTGAATTATCTGCGATTATGTCACAGACAGAAGAGCATATGTAAAAATCAATGGTTATTCAGGACCAGAATTCGAATTGAAGGCTGGTTCCCGCCGGGGGGCTGTCCCAGCTCCACGCTGTATTCAATATACACAGCAGACCTACCACCACTAATAATGCTTGGTTGCCTAAACGTAGAGTTCGTGGACGACATAAGCCAACTCGTCTTCACTCCGTACAGGAACGTACGCTTTCAGGGAAGGACAACAGCTTTAGAAATCAGCAAGATCAATAACTACGAAATAGATTGGAAAATAAGGACGAACAGGAGGAAATTTACAATAATCCTAATCTCCAGGAGCAAAACAGCTGAAATTGTAGTTGAAGATCAGAACTACAGATATCATAGTGAAGGCAAAGTGCTAGGACTCAGAATAACAAAAAGAGGCAACAAACAACATATAACGGGGAGGAAGAACAAAGCGATTCCAATGCTTAACCTACTGTACAATCTAAGAGGGTTAGGCATGAAAAATAAAAGAAAAATCTATCTTGCACTAGGAAGAGAGGTACTACTATACCCGCCACCCCTATCAACGGTGAAACAAGGACCAAAATATTGGAACTCCAGAGAGTACAAAATAAAGCTCTATACCGAGAAGCAGGATTAGAAACGCTCAATATCAACATCAGGAACAGAGCGGAGAAAATATGGAGGACGATAGACGATCTACCTCCGATATTTGCAGAGCACACGAACACCAGAGCTGGAATCCCCTTTAACACTCGATTTCCCAACGGTAGGCAACAGATGTGAATCGAGGAGGTTCCAATGTTTATTTAAGTAGAAATTCAAAAAGAGAAAAAGAACAAGCATAACGATAAAGATATTTACCCGACTATATACACACCCAACCAACGAAATAACCAACCAAGACACCAAATTGATACCCTAATGAGACAACCGAATTTAAACAACCTAATTAGGAAGAATCAACCGACTAAGAAGACAACACAGATCAAAAGTGTAAACAGAAATAATGCGAACAAAATGAACTAAAAGTGAATTAAAAAGTTTAACAAAATTGACAGTGAAGTGAAAGTTAAGAGTAAACCAGAAATAAAACGAACATATTAAATCAAAAGTGTAATAAGTGAACTATAGTATTAAAACGTTTAACAAAAATGATAGTGAAGTGGAAGTTAATAGTAAAACAAGTGAACAAAGTGAAACTAAAGTGAAAAGTGATAACAACAAGAGAAAATGAAACAAAGTAAGGAAAGTAAAAATAAGTAACATAACAATACATAAACAAAGCTCAGAGCTAAGATAACTCAAACGGCATGAATGCAACAATAAACACATGAATGAAAGATGAAGAGAATAAAGGAACAGAGATTAGGCGGTCCTCCCGCTTCTGTATGAGGAACATAGGTGCTAAAGTGTGAGAAAGGAAGTAAGCATGATGAATGATGAGTAAATGCATAACGGTGGTTCTGGAATCCACGTTAATCAGCAGGTCTCCCTTGTCCCTCTGGAAAGGGTATTCCATCTTTCCACCTTTGACTACCGAGGTTGCTCAATCTGCCTCCTCACCAATCTGTCCTCTTTTAACTCATTACTTCCCGTCTCCCACAGCTATAAACCCTCTTCTAAAGCTTGTTCCGGACTTCCCATTAAGCACTTCACTATCGGTTCACTTGAACTGAGAGTCAGAATTGTGGGTAGTTTCTCCAGGACCAAGTCAGCCGTGGGCCTCCACCTCTTCTGTGCACCTCCCGATCATGGGAGGGGTATAGAGGGGAAGGGTAACCGCAAGCCGTACGTTTTCTCCCACTAAAAAAAAATATATATTGTTAGATCCTCACTCCACTCATTACATCGGTAAAGGAGGGAAGAACATATCAAAACGCTCCGAAGATGATCGAAAAAGATCGAAAGCTCAGCAATTTAGTTTGGTTATTACCAAACACATTCCTTTAAAAGAGAGATGAATACAGGACAAGTGATCTACCATCTTCAAGATGGAATAAAAAAGATAGTTAGAAGAAGAGAAAGTTGCCAAAGGAAATTAATTAAGTCGAAATACATAATGGTCTTCAACAAAATTTGCATATATATATATATATATATATATATATATATATATATATATATGCAAATACACCCACAAAGGAAAAGTGAAAAGCGATTCCGAGCGCTTTCGTCTTTATTTTCAAAGACCTTTTCAAGGAATGAATAGGAGGCTGGACATACATTGCCTTAAATAGTGGAAGGGAGGATTAGACTGCCCACCTCTGAACCTTACTTAGGGGGGTACAAAATCATGAAACAACTTTATTTGAGATTTTATGTATGCAGTGATAATGGGGTCTAGCATGAACAAACCAGGGCTAAGATTGAAATTTGGGAAACTCACTGATTTCTACAAGAATTCACCGATGAAGACCGCAAAATACTGAAGAAGACATCCATGAAAAAAAACAAAAGACACGATTTACACTCACTACATAATATACAAAAAAAACAAAGACACTAAGCACAACACTAAAATTATTAAAGTCATTTATATCCACCGTAGCAAATGCGCATCTCATACCCACGAACACTAATTTTTTTGAAGACAAATGGCTTGAACGCCATATTATATAAACTAACTCAAATACAACAAAGGAACCCCAAAACAACAAAATATTTAAAAGCGATATGCCTTTTGCCCGGAGGCGGACTTTAGACAGGATCGGAAGCAGGCGGTGAAACTCTTCCGGAATATGATTTACAAATATGTATAATACATGGGAAATATTAATCATTGATATAAAAGGTAAGTAAATCACAAGACAGCAATTGACAAATGAATAAAATTAAATTACACATAAATTATAGGAAACAGAAGCAAAAAAATGGTTTGAATAATTTAATAATTAATTATTTCAATAATTGATTAAATAATTGGCTAATTTTTAACAATAGTGAGTTATGTCTGTTGAACTAAAATAAATGTATTATGGAACACATGGAAGAATGAACGGTGTTAGGCCTAGGGTAAATTGATAATTAATTAGAATATATAGTGAACCGAAGCCTATTGGGCAGGGAAACCTTATGATCCCTGATGAAACATCTGCGCTCTTTTCTTATAAGATAGTCCACATCTGTTTGGGGATGTCCCTGCCGAAATCAACCTCCCTCCTCTTATTTTTCGAAATAATTATCTGTTTTCCGATTGACTCTTTCCCTCCAAGTCTCTACTGCCAGTCCTTTATTGTTCTTTTCCTACCTCATTGGTATCTCCAATACGCCAATCTCGTCTGGAGTGATACCCTCTGATTTCAAACTTACCGCTGTCAACTTTCTTAAATAACCTAATCTGAAACAAAACAACCCAGCAAGTTACCACCAACTTCTCTATCCCCACCCACTTCGAAAGGCTTTTAAAGGCTGATATCGGCTCGTATTTAGATCATTTGTCCTCCCGCAACGCTGATGAAAATTTTCAGTCAGGTTTTGAAGCAGGACACAAAATTGAATCAGCTCTCCTACATGCAAATGACCACCTTCTTCTACTTATAGATCTATCGGCAACATTTGATAATGTAGATCACACTGTTCTTCCTCACCGCCTTCATGAATTTTGGGTGTCTATCGAAACATCAACTGGTTCCGCTCGTATTTTTCATCTCGTTGTCTCTTCATACTGGAAATTATATATCTCGGTCGGGTGAGATGCGCTTGGGTATTTTGAAATGTTTGGTTCTTGCTTTATTTTTGTTTTGAATTTTTCTCTTCCCATATGATATTGTTATGCATCATATTTGGTCCATCATTTAATTTATAGTTGACGACACCCAAATCTGCCTCGCCTTCTGCCCAGCCTCCTTTGCTCTTAGAAATCTTATTTCCAGTTACATCATCATCACTGAATGGCTCTTGGACAACTTTTTTAAACTTAATCATGACAATACTCACAGAGGAGGATCTTCTAGAAGAGGCGAATTATGCCTGTGGCTCCAAGGTTTTGAAATCAGTAATCCTTCTCTTAGGTGGACTGTCTGCCATGGCTACGAGCTCCACCTATAAAGGAATTACTACATGATTTCTCTCTCAGATGTGCCTCGCTGCAAAACCTACGCTCCGCTTCTTAGCTTCTTAACATTGGGACCTCGCAGGTCCCTCTTTCTGTTAGTCATGTTGCTAACGTCTACAAATCCCCTCTTTACTTTTTTCTATAATCTCAGCTGCATTCGCTCTCACTTTGATCACAACAGTTCTCATTCAGTTCTCAGTTGTCATTCTTACTTTTGCTACCAAACTTACTGGAATTCAGGCAAGTCTTCAAGTATAGATACTTATGTGTCATTGACCGTGTTCAGTAGATTACTGATGTGTTCCGCCCATCTATTCAAAATTCCTTGTTTGTCTTTGATTAGAGTGGTGCCATCAGCAGATCGAACTGGAATTGTTGTATTTTTTGATGGTCCATGTATACATTTTATGGCTTCATAGAAGTCGTGTATTTTGTTGTCATCAGCCAATCTTTGTATATCCTTAGCACGAGTCAGCCACAAGTTATCTTTTAATTTTCTGAGACTCCTTTGTACCTCTGCCCTTTTGTCTTGCCATCTCTTCTTAAGGTTGGCAGATGAAGGGTTAGAGAGGTAAGCATCATGGGATTTATTCTTTTCTTTCAGAATTTCATCAATTATTTCTTGCGCAAGTAGTGTAGGGTCAACTTCAAAATTGTCTACCTCCCGTGAAAGTTCTGCCTGAAGTTCCTCTTGCTTACGTGGGTTATGTAGTGCTCGACAGTTGATGCGTTTGCAGGTTTGTGGACTTTTTCTTCTCGCTGGTGGGCGTATATCCATTGCATCTTTGACAGCAGCAAACGATGGTCTGTCCAACATTCAGCCCCTCTCATGGCTCTGGTTATGTGCATATATTTTAGGTACCTCTGTCTCACTATTATGTGGTCAATCTGATGCCAATGCCGAGATTTTGGGTGCATCCACGTACCTTTATATTTGTTTTTCATTTGAAACCTAGTGTTCGTAACAGTTTGGCTGTTTTCTACACAAAATGAAAGAAGACGGAGTCAATTTTGTTTCACTTTGCCTATGCCATGTTTTCCCCAAATTCCAGGCCAGATGTCATTGTCAGTTCCAACTCGGGCATTAAGGTCACCTAGTAAAATCAGTTTGTCATTGTAGGGGACACTCTGAGTGAAAGTTTGAAGGTCATCGTAAAATGTATCCTTCCTTTCTTCCTCTGAATCAAGAGTTTGTCTGTAAACATTGACTACTGTTGCAAAGACACCTTTAGCTAGGGAAATTAACCTTTCATTTTGACCGACAGACATTTCGGTGAGCCTCTTGAGAAGTTCATTCTTGGTGGCAAACCTTACCCCGTATATACGTGGTTCCTCTTGTTTTAGACCCTTCTAGAAAAATTTCTAACCAGCACATTCGTCGTTTATGGAACCCTCAAGAGGTAATCTCGTTTCCGAGAGAGCAGCAACATCTACTTTGTAGTGTTGTAATTTTGTCGCAATCATTGCAGTTCTGCGGGGAGTTCTTTGGGTTACGTTGGAATCCATTAAAGTTTTCACATTCCAGGCTGCAAACATTATCCGTTTATTTGTGTTATTTCGACCGCCTTAAAGTGTATCCCACTGGTCACGGTACTCCAGCCAAGATTAGAGGTGGAACAGGCAATTATGGACCAAATTTTCTAGACCGTTCCTCCACTGGAGGTAGGCAGTGCTATCCCAAAAAGGTCTGCCTAGACAAGCAGGTAGGACCGTAGAGAGTGCTGTTCCTATGGTGCATTCCCAACGACCATCTTGCCTGCACGACCCGACGTGCAAAGTTCTGCCTAGCAGCTTCAAGTCAACCAAACCTGCTACTTTCAGCAGTTCTAAGTCACCGCCGGTCTTTCTTTTTGTCCGGGATGCTTGGGGTGTGCAACTCCTAAACAAATTGTCTTGGCCCATGGATGATGAATCCAGCGGCAATAGGGAGACTCAAGACGACTGGAAACAGCAGCAGGTTGCAGTAGACTAGCAGATCCATCACTGAAACTACCTCATAGCCTATCCACAGGGCTGTTAACGCACAAGTGGGTCATCCCACTTCGTTTAGCCCATCAGTCGAAATGGTGTACCAGGGTGTGGCACTTGGAGCCATGATGTGAGAGTTGAGGAGCCAGCGGCGCCCAGTGCTGCCAGAGCCATCCCGAAGGATGCGACTGCTCTGACAGCAAAGGTACTACGCCTCCTGACTCTGCCATACACCCAAATTGAGCACCCGGTCGGTCCTATGAAATCCTGAAATTAGGCACACGATTAATTACCGAGATAATATGGTATGCAATAATTAATGAACCAATGTAAAATGGAGAAAAATACTTATATCACAACTGTACATTTATTAAGAGAAAAATTATATAAGCAAGCGAATAGCTGGAGTTCCCACGCGGTCACTCAAACATACACACGCAAGGAACAGCTACAAGACAAAACGATCTCAATGCTAGATAACAGGGGCAAGCCAAGCAAATACAGGGGGGTATGTGATTTGACCGGTTAAGTTGTCGAGGCCCTGTGAAACAAAAAATGCAAAAGGTCTTACCGATATGGGGTGGTAGCCCGGTGTAGTTACATTAAAAACGCACACACGTCTTTTAACTCCGCCCAAAAGTAAAAAAAAGAACTAACGAACATACTTCTGATCATTAGCTCCGCACCGCGTCTAGATTAGAGAAACAAAGAGGTCACGCCCCTTGGAAGTAAGGGGCTTATATAAACGGACTTAAGCATTATTGAGATACTAAGATAGAGAGAAAGAATCAGTTAAGTAATCTGTCGGTATAACTTACTTGCCATTTTGTTAATAGCGTTACGAGTCCGTTCCTCGTCCATAAGTCCTGCCACCTTAGCTCCAACTACCTAACATTAGCGGAAAACTTACACACATCAGCGTAGAACTTGAACTATTTCACTTGCTCCAATTTAGGTAGGCCCAAGTTGAGAATAAAGCCTACTTATCGCTGCTTTCCTTTCGAGTCGTTTTCCTTTAACACCGAGATTACCAAGGAACCTTCTGAAACCCATCCTAGAAGCGTATTCTCCGTGAGAAGCTTTGGGAGTCAGAGCAAAGTCGACTGGAAAAGCAAAATTTGGCCTACTACCTACAATACTTGCAGCAGTATTGAAGGTTTATAAGAGAGTATTATCCCTTATAAATCTTCAATACTGCTGCACACCCCTTATATAATTTATCAATTCCCCTTCATTTAGGAATTTTAATAAAGCACTTATTAATATATTAAAACAATTATTATAAATCAATAATTCAATCATTTTTCTTGCTAATGTTAAGCCGTTTTTATTAGCTCATTTAATTCTTTTGTATTTTTTACTCGTAATTCACCTTCCTATCATACGATTACTTAAAATATCACTTTAGTTATATTTTTTAAATCAGATTCCGGAATTACATTTGGTGAAATCTAATTTTATTCTCATTATTCCGAATATTTTAATTTTTTCTGTCCTTTACCTCCTTTGGTTTATTCTAATAATTCACACGATTTTCAATAAAAAAAAGTAATTTTGTTAATCGCCGTATTTGGATTGCCTCTATATTTTTAGCATTATATTTTATACGAAATAAATACACCCATCCCTGAATAGTCGTCTTTGCGTCTCTTACGTTAGGAAGATATCAAACGATAGATCGGTATGGCATATGGGAGATACTCATGGACGTTCACGCCCTCATTGAATATCAGAAGGTTGTGCCCATCACCCAAAGTATAGCCCCAAGTATCTTGAGTGTTTTTAATAGGGTATTTAAGAATTTGGGGCGCGTAGAGATAGTAAGTGAAATGAGGTCAGCATTCACCCAATACAGCCCAATGTACATATAAGGAAATTACAGATATGATGGAGAAAAAAAAGGTAAGGGAGCTCCTAACCACCCAAGTCATAAGTGACATGCGCCACACATGCTTCTAGGTTCAACTGAAGGAGTTGGCTAAATCTGAAAGTACTCAGTCTGAGATATTTTAACAGCTCTTAAAGGAGCCATTGCAGAGCATATTTGTCTCCTATTGATAATAGGTAAGTTAATTAGATTGGGCTAACCTGCCAAGATACTCGACAAGTTGTATTCCAAGACACAGAAAGTGGGGAAGCATTTCACTGAGTCCTGTCCAGGGCTCGATGAAGATTTTTAAAGGAACTACTTATTCTGAAGTTGCGGCAAGAAGGCAGACGTGAGCGTTGGCACGACCAGGCATCGCGGGAGGTGTGATTCGGCAATATTCCAGCACAAGTGGTGAGTATAAACATTTCGTTTTCTTCTCCTGCTTATACACACCCTCAATCTCAATCGTCGGATATATGCAATACTATCAAGTATAAACAAACATGTTATTTTCAATCTGGTTCTTCTTTCTCACCTTAAAGAATTTTAATTTCTGGTAGACAACTGCAGAGTAAATAGTTCTTTATTACCGCCTTTCATCATGGCAAAGCTTGTCTTCTCTCGAATGTAGTTCTTATCGCAGCTAATTCACCTGGCATTAAGATATATGGGTGGCGTACCCTTCAAGTTTTTCTCTGTTTCCGTCGTGTTTTTCGATTGACTTTCGTCATGCTGAGGAAAACTTATATTTAAAGCCTCAACTTTCTTTTTATCCACGATTTCTGATTGTCGAAGTCGCAAGCTTGTCTACTCCCCCCCTTCTCCTTCCCACACACAATACTGTCTATGGGTTCATTTACATCTTCGCAAATTTTTTCCTCTTTCTCTCTCTCTCCCCCCCTCTCTCTCTCTCTCTCTCTCTCCCCCCCCCCCTCTCTCTCTCTCTCTCTCTTTCTCTCTCTCTGTCATCATTCAGTTGAACCCACTTTTCAGCGCCCTCCGAAGGCTTTTCCTGTCCTTTCCTTTCCACATTCGAACGAAAAGCTAATCAATTAAGTATAGTGCACCGGTTATATAGAATAGAAGTTCTTGCCTTTGTTCATCCAAAGCCGCTAGCCTCATATAGACCTTTTCGAAATACGTATGTAGATTGAATGTATGGGAAGTCCATGCTGTAGGCACTTACATAACTTTGAATTTTCGCAATTGCCCCTTGCCGTACCTCTCCAATTTCACGTAATTTCTCTTCGAGTGTTCTTTCTTCCCTCGAAACGATCTTGTTAGAGCTTTCAAGGAGATCACAGTACATACCGATGGCGCCCTAAAACATTTTTTTTCTGCTCCAGGAACATCTTACTAATCTTCATCAGGTATTTTTTCCCTTGGAAGTATATGGTACGAGGTGGCTGCTCGTAGCTAATATTAGTGAGGGTGCTGCATAATTTTTTTTTTAAATCTTTTTAAGATTATGTAAAAGAAAATAAACATATATAAAAGAAAATTTATAGATAAACTTGATAAAATCTTAAACAGAACAAAATCAAACATTTTTTACTTATTAATAGCCTAAATTGTTACAGGTCAAGCTTGATCCATTCATTTAAAAACGAAATCCATTCTTCTCGTTTTAATGTGCGCGAAAAGATTAATTATTTTCTCCATTGAAAGCACTGCCAGTGCATTTAGTCTTTCAGAATTCACAGTGCTTCTTAGAAAAGTTTTTATTCTTTTCAGTGTTGAAAAGCAGTGTTCTGTTCTGATGTAGTCATGGAAATTGTCAAGAGGATTTTTATCAGTTTCGTAATTTCACTAAGAACATCACCTAGATTATTTTCTATCTCAGTTAATTAATTAATTAATAAAACAACCGATAAAAGTATGAATTAAACTCTACACTTTATCAAATTCAAGAATATAAACACCTTTTTAAGCGCAACACACGCGTGAGTAAAAAAGAAACACTACCTTCAACCGGCACACCAGGGTCGGCAATGTGTGAGCCACAGTGCTCTCTCTCCCTAGCGTGCAGCCTTTTATCTTGAACATGTGAGCATGTGCACAACATCGCCAAATACCACGTCGCTGACACTGTGAAGCGCGCAGTTCTATACAAGGTTATTTTGTATTTTTTTTCATAAACTAGGGGATGGCTACTGACATTAAGCTTAAGGGTTTTATAATGTACAAGTGTAAAGAAAGAATTAAAGAAAAAATGACTCATTATATTGGATGTTATCGATAATATTGAGTGAAAATAGGAGGTGTTGCAGTTTCGCAGTGCCTATGCACGACCTGCCACTGAATTATGTATTGGTACGTATTCAAAAACTTCTGACTGTCTTTTCAGTGTCGCACGGTTCTCCTTCCTCGGATACCATGTTTCTCTTAACAAAATTCTTGATCTTGAGGATAAAATGACTGCAATACGAGATTTTCCTCTACCTCCTTCGCTGGAGTTTGCTGGAGTTCGCAGCTTTTAAATATTCCTCCTGTTGAGAAATAAGAATAATTCTTTTATTCTGTGCTCTCCTGAAGCGTGCGAAGCATTTTCTGGCACCATACATGCAGACTATTGCATCCGCTATTTGTTTGGCCTATCCTTGTCTTATTTCATTCACCAGGGTTACGTCAAACACTTCATCGATTCACGTAATAACGACTCTACAGCAGATCTTCTATAGCTCTCTTTCTGATTTTTCCCCAAAGTATAGCACTCTTTCTGATTTTCCAAAAGGTATAGCACTTCCGTACTCATTTAGAAACACACGAATTTACCATTTTTACTGAACACAAGCAATTGGTTATGCCCTTTCTGACCGTAGTACTTATGTGGAGCCTGAATTTGACGCTCGTGATTTAGATTTCACATTGTAGCTTACGAGCTATATTCGTTATATTCCTTGTCCTTTAAAAGTCGTATCGGAAACACTCTCTCTTATTTCGTCAATCTCTGGCATGCAACTTTCGATTCCTTCTCCTCGTTAGTTATGTGAATCTAGCGTTCGTGCAATAACAGGACGTCGAAACATATACAACCCGTAACGCTGCTCAACTTTACGTTTGAGAAGTCGAATTGCAAGACATCCTTCCCAAAGGTATCCTACTGGACTAATATTGCCCGACTGTCCTAGTTCCTCTGTATTACCGTTCGACATATTTTCGGCCAAATTCATGGTCTTTCTCATCCTAGTGGTTCACCTGTATACCTAGGCATCAGAAACACTTCTGTCAAGGAAGCTGTCAACTTGTTCTATGTTTTCTTTCGTTGCAACTTAACAAGCCCACCTTTGCTAAAGCTGCAGAGCGGACCATTTGAGTTATTTGCACGGGGCCAAGGTTCCTTTTACTTCAGCGTGACATCGAACTGGTTACTGTCCCTTGGGTCTACATGAAACCAGCCTTCATGGACGCTGTTCACCTGACACAGCCCTTGTACCTTTCGCATTTTACTGGTATTCTTAATGGTTTAGAGATACTCGATAATATACTTCCTTTGCCTCCGCCTAGCAGTTTATAATGAATCTATAAATCAATTATCATTAAATTGTTATAAAGGTGAACAATTACGCATAAAAATCATATATTTTCTGCGAAAAGTTTTGCCATAAAAATACCCATCGATTAGATTGCGACACTATCTTAAAATCTATTTTGCCCGGGCAAAGTGACGTAATTCGAGCTTGACTCACTATAATAAAGCACTTATATTAAATCAATTACAATAAAGCAATTATTCGTTGATTTATTATTTTGTATTTGTCATCTCGTAATTCACGTTTCTATCATATAAATGATGAAAATATCCATTTCGTTATATTTTTAAGTTCATATTCCGGCATTAGGTTGGGTGAAATCTAATTTTTTTTCTTATTGTCTCGAAAATTTTCATATTCTTCCTACTTTTACCACCTTTGGTTTATGTTAGTGATTCACACGTTGGTTAATGAATAAAATTATCTATATTAATTCATCGTCATTTTTGGACTGCATCTTGGTTTTTAGCATTATATTTTATACTAGATTATAATGCATATGTTCGATTTTTTCATTCTCTAGTTAACATAAAATCTAACATTCATTAATGTAGAAAAGAGTCGGAAACGAAAAAAAAAAAGAGCCATTCAATATAGCATAAGTGACTCTTCAAAAATTATAAATGAGAATTTTAAGTGTTTCTATGTAACGGTTGCAGCAGAGAAAAACCATAATAATGGTGGAATCACCGGTCTAAATTTAATAATAAATGATGAAATAGAGCAATGTTGTTTTTTTTAGATATCAATGATCTTTTTTAAAGTCCTTGGTTACATGTGACCACAAACTAACTTTTGAAGGGAACCTGGTAGTGTTGTTTCCTAAAAGCCTTACAATTAATATATAGCTGTGCAACATTTCTGAGAGTTCTACTACCCGTTAATTTTTACATTAGTGTACCTTTTTTTATGAAAAGGGCGCAGAAAACTGACTCTGAGACAGGTGAATTATATTGCACATTGTAGTATCCTAGTTAAAAGTCACTAGATTGCACTTGAAGTAACAATACTAAACGGGTGAATCTCTAGCATTTGTCTGATGCAGTTCTGTTTCTATACACCTATGCTCTGACCTCAAATTACATAACGCGACTAATTTCTGATAGGGCATTGGACTTTGATTAAACTAGCAAGTTATTTCTATCTTGTGATTAGAATTATAGCCTGAAATATTCTAAGTGAGTAGCTAGGTTAAATTTTTACCATCTATATTATACCTATTATGTTTCTTGGGAATCGTTCCTTAAACTCAAAGAAACTTTTACGTTGACGACCAAGATGGGATCGCTTGATATTGTCCATTGATATCCTTGAGTTACTTCTGTTACTGCCTATTTTCTCGCCTACCTATTTCACTATGGCTCATATAGGTTCTATTGATAAGTTTGATGAGGCAGAAGAAGACTGAAATTTACTGCAGTAGGGTTGACTTCTTTTTCTTGGCTAATAATACACCGGATAGTAAAGAGGTGGTATATTTCCTGGCATTGGACGCTTCTAAAGGGTTTTCACTCACTAAAAACCTACTATTTCTTAAAGATCCAGCCCAATGTACATATAAGGAAATTACAGATACACTGAAAATCACTACAAACCTAAAAGTTATTCTTATTTATGAGCGCTTTAATCAAAAGACAGGAGAGTGTTTATAGAGGATTGTTGTAACATGTTTATGTAAGGGGTACGTCACCATATTATGAGATCACAGCAAATCACCACCTTATTAAAGGAACGATTAGTTCCAGTTTTAGGTCGAAGGATGGCTTTACGGCGAATTATTTATGACCCCAAAGATAATTGCTTTTAACGGTGTTCTTCTTGGCTCGGCTTGTCGAAGGTTCAAGGCAAAGATGGACTAACAAAACAACTCTTTATTCTAATAACGGAATCTTATGATTGCAATCGGCGAGAGAGACGGAGCGTATTAAGCGAGAGACTAGTAGCCAATATATCATTCGACGCTAGTAAAAGTTAAGGGAGAGAGAGAAACAAGTCTCGGCTGATTTAAACGGCAGCGTGAACGCCCAGGAAATAAAATCCGACCCAGCCAGAATCCCAGAGCAACAGCAGAAAACTTATCTCAAGCTCGAGAATGAAAACTCCACAAAGATTCTCACATGCATACTTTTTGCACACGTGAGGAATCTTACACAACTGGGGACATTCTCAAAGGCTCTGAATCTTATGTTAAATAAAAACGACATGGTGGAAATGTGATTCCCGGACAACTCCCCCTCGGGAGACGTCTTGCAACTGCAGTTCCTGCCCAAGGACGCATCAAAGGCACCGGCTACCTCATTTTCAACGGATGAGTAAACATCAAACGCTGTGACAGTACCGGAGGCCACGTCAGGACCCAAGAAGTCCATCAGGGAGGACCCAAGGGTAGAGGCGCGAAGGCACCGCGAAAAAGAAGATAAAAAAGCGGCAAATAGAATTAGAATCTTACACAACTGGGGACATTCTCAAAGGCTCTGAATCTTATGTTAAATAAAAACGACATGGTGGAAATGTGATTCCCGGACAACTCCCCCTCGGGAGACGTCTTGCAACTGCAGTTCCTGCCCAAGGACGCATCAAAGGCACCGGCTACCTCATTTTCAACGGATGAGTAAACATCAAACGCTGTGACAGTACCGGAGGCCACGTCAGGACCCAAGAAGTCCATCAGGGAGGACCCAAGGGTAGAGGCGCGAAGGCACCGCGAAAAAGAAGATAAAAAAGCGGCAAATAGAATTAGAGAAGCAGAAGGAAATCTCATGTGCTCATCATCCTCAGAATCTGATGCTGAGGAAGTCAAATCCAAGGCTCCTAAGGGCCCGGCAAAATTAAGAAGTAGGGTAAAGACCGCGGTAGGTACTTATGAGTACGATGGGAAGGCAATTGACCTTAAGCTCTATGCGACGGAACGGGAACCATTCCAAGAAACATTCTCCACCACGGAGATCTACCATGGTATCCGAGAAAACAGATATAAATGGACCTACTCAGCATCGGTACAAGAATCAGTAGTTGAACAATCCCTCCACGAAAACAAAATTAAACTCTACAAGGACTCCTAATTCACCCTCAGTGAAGCAGGATACAAAAATATCCGGAACGGAAAAACAACCACAGTTAATAAAACAACCCAAGCAAAGAAACACACTCGAGCAAAATAGATAAAATGGAGAACACAAACAATGCACTAAAAATACTCAAGCTGAATGTGGACGGATGGAAAGGAAAATCCATTGGTAATGAAAATATCTTCCGTAAAGTGGACCCGGACATCATCCTCATTTCAGAACATGGTATTAACACGAACACAGACACGAGAATAAATACACAACTACCCAGTAATAGATAAAAATAACACACAGGAACAATTTGATGGCGCTGCCATCGCAATCCTCCAAAACATTAAATTCAAAACGCTACCGGACTTAGATGTATCATTCGTGGCTGTCGAAGTCCCAACCCTAGTTGGAGGCCTAACAGTGGCGGCAGCCTATCAACCGCCTAGACGCCAATACTTGCCGATCACCAACTTCTTCACCCTCTTCGGGCACAGGAGGCTGGCGTTGCTAGGAGGCGAGCTAAACGCCAGATGCAGAGCTTCTGGCTAAAGGCGCGCAGACGCAAGGGGAAGTATCCTAAGCTATTGTTCGAAAGAAATAGGCTCCAGAGGGTCGGGCCAGATTTCCCGACCTGCCTAACCCATCGTTCGGCAACAAAACCGGACATTGTGTTAGCAAGTTTGGAATTTCCCTTCAACATCAGCAACGAACCTAGGCCCGTGGTCCCAAGAGATCGCACCCCTATCATCACCGACATATCGCTTGCGCCAATGCTCAAGCCCGTCCCACTTAGGAAAAGTTATGCGAAAGCTAACTGGGAGCAATACAGAGAGATGCTCAGCGACTACCAGCCAGCTGATCTGAGCGACCGAAATATCGAAAAAAATCGATGAGGAGATAAATAAGATCATCAATCTGCTCACGAGGGCAGACGACAAATGCGTCCCCAGAATCTATTACAAATTGCTTCCACAACCTAGGTGGACGGATAATATGAGGGATATCGCCAGGGAACACAGAGAAATCTATGAAGAAATCGGCAGAACAGGCCCAAATAGGGAAAGGACAGCCAGAATGAGGCAGCTAAGTGAGGAACTTAACAATATCATCATTTTAAAGCAAAGATAAATTTGGAACGATATCGTGGGCAGACTAGACAGGGAAAGCAATCCCGTAACTTTTTGGAATAACAGCCGAAAACTTAGGAGATTGCCTCCTAGGCCCGGAACACGAATCAAAGAAGGCGACAATTTCATAGAGGACCCGGAATCTCTCGAAAAAAGATTTAAAAGACAGTGGAAAGAAGACTTCGACCAGAACTTCGAAGACCAGCTGCTCGAGGACCTTGGGACGATGATGTTTCTGGGAATGGTATCGATAGAGAGTGAGGGAGAGATGGTTAACCATGGGTTCCCTATAACCTTTGAAGAGACCATGAACACCTTAAGGTCCTTCAAACAAAGGGCGCCCAGCTGGTCTGGAATCACAAAGAAAAACCTCGTGAATGCCCCATGGCAAGTTATTCAGGGCCTGGTGAACACCATGAACGCCGCCCTGAATACAGGCTACTTCCCAGACGGGTATAAGATGGCAAAAAATCATCTTCATCCCAAAAGGGAACAATCCTCCCGACCAGGTGGCTAACTATCGCCCAATCTTTCTCCTCAAGATACACGGCAAGATCTTTGAGAATATATTAGACAATAGGCTACAAGCTCAACTGAGCGAGTTAAAAGCGCACAACCCGCAAGAACATTGGCTTTGTCCAAAAAGGGGCACAGAAACGGCCCTAGCGTTCCTTACAGAAAAGGTCGCATATTGCCCAGGGAAGGGTTACTATGTAGACATTGTGCTGAGGGACGTGCAGAAGGCATTCAACAAGGTTTGACTGGAAGGACTCCAATGCAAGATCCTAGGCCTCCAGCTAAACCCGGTCCTGGAAGGAGTCCTATGTGACTTCGTCATGAACAGAAGGGCGCGTCTCATGATCGAAGAGCACAGAGGGCCAGAGTTCGAACTCACAGCGGGCGTTTCCCAGGAGAGCTGTATGAGCCCTCTGCTCCCAACTCCGATACATAGGAACACGATGTATCTGCAATTCGCAGATGACACCACGCAAATCGTCCCTAGTGTGGAAAGGAAAGCGAGAGCACAGGCAACTCCTACTAAGGCACAGATCTCTAATATAAACTATTACGAGAGACGATGGAAGATCCGAACAAACAGGGACATGTTCTGGATCA
This sequence comes from Ceratothoa steindachneri, assembly GCA_963969495.1. Classification (NCBI taxonomy): domain Eukaryota; kingdom Metazoa; phylum Arthropoda; class Malacostraca; order Isopoda; family Cymothoidae; genus Ceratothoa; species Ceratothoa steindachneri. The sequence goes on from OZ018328.1 coordinate 109,028,958, forward strand.
TCCCGCTGAGCAGCAGGTTGACATAGCTCATCTTGATAGATGGGAGGAGATTTGGTTACTACGCCGAAGGCACCGTCCTAGGCCTTAAAATCTCCGACCATGGATATTCAAGACACTACAAGAATCTGTCGAAGAGAGAAATCTCCAAGCTGTATAGATTTAGAAACCTTAGCTGAGCCAACATCAGGAAAATATACCTAATGTTCATCCGGTCTAAGCTCATCTACCCTGCAGTAGTGACTCAAGCGGCCAGCAAGACTTCTATGAGGAGGCTCCAGCGAGTGCAGAACTCTGCATCCCTATATGTACATTAACAAATGAAGAAGGAATGAACATCTTGGGCAAAGGGACCTGCAACGCAGGAAACATCTTGAGCCCATTAATATGGTAACACAGAAAATGGGCAAAAAGGTCTGGTCATCACTGACAAACGACACCATCCCGGAACTAAGAGCAGTAGGTGGCAATATCAGGATCCCTGCAAGATTGCATGAGAAAGTCGGCCGAAATCGATATTTCCCAAGCACAAAACTCTGCGCTGAGTAGAACACAGTACCATTATCTACATAAGACACTAATACACACGGTACAATAATAGCACAGGAAAGTGATACAACATTTCTGATATACATTTACGTAAGAAATAGAAGCAACACGAACACGAGGTAAACTGCTGAAGTCGACCGCTTATAAAGGCCTGAGAGCTCAGAAGTCCACACAGAATTAATAAACATATCTAAAAAGACAAACACAAATATGAAGAACACACGAATACAAAGAACAAACAAAAACAGGTTGACATAAAACACTAAATACAAACAACAAAAGGAAAAAAAACAAAACAAAACATAAATAAGTAAATGTTTGCGATGCCCTCTGAACCGAAGCAAAACCCTCTCCCAACTTTAAACAACTATCTTCTACTATTATCACTATTTTTCCCTATTTAGTACATCAAATTAAAGAGGGAGCACGCAACATCCGGAGACTTTCCAAGATCGTTTTAATAAAGAACCCTGAAATTACTACTCAAGATTTCTTTTACCCATAAAAAGAAGCCCTGATCACCTTTATCCCAGCCTTCAACCAAGAAAGGGAAATAGTCCACCGCTTGAAGTCCCTCACGCAAAAGGCAGTACAAAAGAAGAGAATCGGTTGTCACTTAAACAAGCGGAACCCTTCAATGTTGACTGAGAAAGAGACCAACGATACTTGGTCTACCACCGGGAGGCTCGTCTCACAACTAAAATAAGAAGTAATACCTATAATAGGTTACTACACTATAAGCTCTACATTGGACACACAGGCTCATCTCGGATAAAGGTATTAGCGCACAGCTATTTATGGTGGCCAAACCTTGATCGCGATTTGGAGCACTCATGTGATGAATGACTATCTTTAAGGGCACAACCTACAAAAGCAGAGCAACACTTGTGGGGACGGCCGACCCACGCATGGCATCGCATCCAATTAGACATTGCTGGTCTTATGGAGGGTTGATACCGTTAAGTAGTAGTAGTTACCTGCTCTAAATTGGTAGACATATAATGATATAATACACCTCATGTCCTATAGCTAAAGAAACCATAAAGTGCTTACAACACTTGTTTCGGCAATTTGTTTTATCTATATCTATTGTATTGGATAATGGTCCGTGTTTTACATCTCAAGAATTTAAAGAATATGTCCAGAAAAGGGCAATTTGCCATACTACTAATGTTGTATACAAGCCTTCTTCTAGGTGAATCGATACTCCACCCTCACAACTGAGTCACTGGTCCTTAACCACAACGTCCTGGCATTGGTGGCGGCATAGCCCGACCACTTAACCTCCCACCCTCTCTCCCCTCGTCTTGAGGAGAACCTGAAAGGCCGCCCAAGACCACAGAAGGCACTAATCATCGCAATTCGGACCCCGGTGAGCCTAACATGGGTTAAAACAGAAAGATTTCCGCTAAGAGTTGATATTCAATTTCACCGCATATGCAAAATTAGAGGGGCGTCGTCCTAAATCCAGAAGGTCCTCGTTAAGGCTAGCTGAAAGACGCTCTGAGAAAAAACGTTAGAGGAGGAGACTTAATGCCGCTGTCCGCATCCTGCCCCCTCCCCCCTTTTCTCCTAACCTCAGTGGGGTGGCGAAGTATAAAAATCAAATAACTTTGGAAAAACGAGGTAGATTACGTTAGTCATCAGGACAACTAAGACCGGCAAGACGCCCGGCTACCAACAAAAGGGACTTAGAAGAAGCTCATCCTGAGCCAGTTCCTGGTGGTCATACCGAATTTAGAAGCCTGTCAAAGATAGACGTTAGAGAGATCTAGGCACGAAGACCTACAAAGTGCCAGGCAAACCAACGAGAGGGACTTAGAAGAAGTTCATCCTCGAGTTAGTTCCTGATGGTCACACCGAACTTTAAGGTAACTTGATTTAAGAAGCAAGTTTAACTAACTCTCGTCAGAGAAACTCCCTATCCTGGTGTATCTCAAAACAGAGATAGTCCTCGCCCTTGAGGAATACCCCAAAGTGAACTCCCTCAAGCACTCCCCTGCGTCAAAGGATTCACGTTCTGGCTCATCGCTCGCCAGTGCGAATTATTCTCAAAGTAACCTGAAGATTAGAAGAATAATTCTTTCCCTGTCCCGTGGTGAAATCATTTCCTCCAGAAAGCGTGCGTCTCTCCATCTGCCACACGCTCCGAAGTCCTCTGCGGCTTTAAAGCATTCCCCCTTCAAAACCACATCTGTAACCGTCTATTCACGCGCCAGCAGGAAACAACATTCTTGAGGTGACATAACAATTGAGTCCAAGGTCAGACCCAAAGCCGATTCTCGTAGGAATCTCGAAAGGTATTTAAACCTCAGTATCTGTTTCGTTGAGGGTCAGTTTGCATTTAATATTAAAATGAGCTTTGGGTCAACCATTACTGTAGATTCAATTGTGTAATTTAGTAAGCCTCACTTAAATTTGCTTAATTCATTTATGTGTAGTTTGTGTGTTAAATTTCAATCTTGGTTCATGTTTTTAATTAAAGGTCTAGTTTTCTTAGAAACATTTTTATTCAATCCTCGAAACTCTTAGCAAGGCACTAGGAACGCTCAAAGATAAAAGATTAACGTAATAATAATAATCATAATCAAATATAGCACTCTTATAGAGAAAACTTAATTAAGGAATTTTGAAGTATGTAACTAACCCATACGTACGAACACCATCACTCGGTCTTTCCTATACCACGACACTACTACTAACGTGTTTGCAGAAAAGATAGAGCAAACTTTAATGAGAGTACTTCGAACTTTCAATTCTACTATACCATTAAAGTACGTCATTTTCTATAAAAGGCTATAATCACGCTTTGCTGCACAAGCGAGATTTGTGTTAATGGTTTGTGGAACACAATTTTTTAGATATTAATAAAGTTTATCTTATTATCATTGCTGGAAATACTTGGGGAAGAAGAAGTGGAACTCTGGGATTTTCAAGATTCAAAGGAGCGCAAATTTACACTATACTAACATAAAAAGGGGATAATATCAGACAATAATTTTCACTCGCCTTCAATAAGATTTTTTTTAAGGCGTTCGAAGAATTCGAAATCAAAATTGACAGCAAAGAATATTTATAAATGAAACAGAGACGACAAAGATGAGGAAGATTAAGAATTAGACACTTTATTTCCTTTGTACCTGGATTCACAAGAACCAGAAAAAATAATTCGCTCCTCCCATCTAAGGTGCTGTTCTCACACCATGAATCTCTAGGTGTAAGGACCACATCGTAAGATACAATTAGGGACTCGAAAAAATCTTTAAAATGAGCACTTTGAAGTTTTTATGAAATCTTAAAATTTGTTCACGTCGAACCAAAATAACCTTTGATGTAAAGGAATCCGAATGGATAAGTACTCTGAAAAGTCCGAATGGGTAGTGGTCAATGACCGTTTTTTTTGTGCTCCCTAAGTTCATGTGATCTGTACAAGCAGGACAATACTACCGTTAATAAATATACAGAGTTATAATGAACGCTTAAAGATACTGCTAGCTCCCTTAAAGAAAGGAGGAGAGCTCCTGTTGAGTACTTGGAGCGATGAGCTCTGAAACTAAGATCATCTTTCTCTTGAATTTCAACCTTCGACCCAAAAGGTAACCAGTAAATTTCATAACAGTAAATACCGTCAACATTATAATCTATAAATCTCATAACGTTATAAGAATAAAAGCTTAGTCACATTTTTCCAATTTACTGTCATTTTCGTAAGCAGTTCCTTATTTGTACGCTCAACTATATCATTGTTTCCTTTCCGTTTAATCGAGGAACTTCATTAACATTTTTAGAAGAAACAAAGGACAGGAATATAATCATTTTGGTTGAATAATTACAAAAATATGTATAAAAAAGATTATAAGTAATAATTATAATCCAATTTATTCTATATATCTAATTTCAATCAAATTTAATCGAGGATTTAAAAGTGAGTTTGTGTTTCGAGAGCAAAAATAAGAGATATGGTGGCATTTGGCAACTATGAAGGGATGTTTTCAAGACGCCACCATGTCCGCTAATTAAATATTGAAAGTCAGCCATTAAATGATTTTAATCATATAAAAACAATTAATATAATGGCTTAGTTTTATTTATGTAAAAATTAAACTCCCAACACTTCAATATGAATATATTAATCGCTCTAAATATGAACTAACTTTATCGAAGAATTATGAAATAAAACTCTTATTAATTACTTCTGTGCATAGAAATTGTAAGATTCTTTACTAATGTAAACATTGTTAAATAAATTAATGTAACCTGAATGTACAAATTTAATCTTAATTTGATCTCGTATCGAATGTATAAAAAATAATTCCATTTGTAAGCTGCTAAATACCGTTGTTTATGCGGACGGCTTACATAATAGGGGAAGTGAAAAGTGCCTCACGATGAAGAATAATACATATGAAGAGACTCATATATAAAGAGCGATACATCTGAAGACTTTCCAAGTTCCCGTTGAATAAAGAATACTGAATCAAACATCCAAGATTTCTTTACCCTCAAAGAAATTTCTGATCACCTTTACTCAGCCTGCAACTAAGAAATACAGTCTTCGATAAAAAGAGAAAATAACTATACCCTTTGGTGTCGGTGCCTAACGGAAAAGGCATCCCCAGAAGAATTAAACCGGTGGCCACCAAGTCGAACAAAGGAATCTATCTGGCCACCCAGGAGTGGTACCAAAACTCGGTGACAAGTCACTCTTGGCGACAAATTAACTCGCAACATGGCAACAACCCCTTTTTTTGCAGTGTACAACAGATATTAAAAGTGTGGCTTCCAAAATTCACAATTCCGCACTGGATTAATGTTCTGCCATTTGGAATTCTTCGGGAAGTGCGAAATCTGTGGAAATAATTCAGTCAACTCTAGGTTGTCAGTTGAAGCTGTCGTGTGTAACATAATGGAACTCTCACTATTTGGCAGTTTGTCTGTTATATTTTACGACACAAATGTTCTTTGCGTGAACTTTCGAAAAATTTGGAGCTCCCTCAAGAGCGTGAATCGGAACTAGAATACCTACAGGAGTGTGTGACAGTAATGAGACCCATTACTGATGCTATATTTTGACATCGGAGCTTGTAGATTTAGAGCACAGTGTGTGATCAGCACACGAGGAGCTTTTTATTTAACCATAGCAACGAATCCAGAATTTATTTTTTTTGCTAATCATGTACAATATACTCAATCAAGTCTGATAGTGTGGACCCTCTTTTCTTTGGCAATCGTACAAACATGAACACCAATGCAGAAAGAGTTACTTTATGGTTATTACAAACTCTTTTCAACTGAAAATCTTCCAAGTATGTAAACAAGTATGCATTAGAGGTTATCAACCTTTTGATAATTTCAAACCCACAATGGATTGCCCAATATGATCTCATACACCCTCAACATGACTGTTGAAATAATAATCATCAGAAGTACTATTACTTGCCAGTATGAATTTCAAATATGTCAGTAGCTTGAATTTGCTTATGCGTGGATAGCTAGGAATAAAATGTGAAAGAAAATAATGTTTTCCTGTATATGTCTTTACAAAAAACAAAATAAAGAATGAAAAGTGACGAATATACATACTGCTACAACCATATTATAACATAATTTTGATTCTTACAATTGAAATTTAATACAAGAATACAGAAAAATTCAAATGCGCAATTTTTTCAATATCTCTACTATATAATACACTGTTATTTACGTGTGAAAGTCTGTGTTCAACACATACTTTCACTGACCGAGTAAGATATTTGCTGCTATTTTTGTGGAATCAAATCATGGAATTTGGATACAGTTACTGATGAAGGTAATTGTATATCATCCGATGCCTCAACTCGATTTCTCCACTTTGTTTCAGATTTATTAAAGCAAAGAATCCTGTTTCACAGAGATATTGTGAAGATAACCAACACATTCACTGACCTCATTGTCCAATTTTGGTAAACTTCAATTTGCTCACACTAAAACTGCTTGATATCCATCCCAGCCCATTCAGAATCAGTTTTCTTTCTTGGATCTTCTTGGGAGTCAATGAAATCACCCTTCATTGAATTTTAGTTACTCAATTTGAATATATCAAGCAAGAAAAGGGTTTTGGATACAAACGAGTTCAATGCTAAGATCATCAATATATGGGAAGCAACCCTAAAAAATTGTACTTAAGAGTTCCAAATAGTTCTTGATTTCTTGAAATAATTCTAATTTTATCATCCCCAATTATGATATTTTCAATGATTGGAAAGTTTTCCAGGTATCCGCATTCAACACGGCAACTCTAGATAGGTAATTTCCTTGTAAATGCGATAACTTTTCCTTTAGTTTGAATAATGGCCGCATCCTCACCTTGCATTGATATATCCAAATCAGGGAAGAGACAGAAAAGCTCGGCAAATTATCCCATGCTAAGGACAAAATTTTCACTTTCAAAATAATTTACTAGTGAGGACTGTTTATACTTGAGGAATTCGAGAATTTCTTCCTGAGGTTCCACTACACATGCGAAAACACGGCGTTGACTCAGCCAACGTACATATGTGTGGTACACTGAAGCACTTTGTTCCGCTCCAAGCCCATCACAGAGTTTTTCAAACAGCCGATGATCTAAATCACCTCGACGAAGAAATTTGACTGCTTGCATATTTATTCCCATCACTTCATTAAGTTTCGTTGGCAATGATTTATTTTGACGTCAGAGCTTGTAGATTTAGATCACATTGTGTGATCAGCACACCAGGAGCTTTTTATTTAACCATAGCAACGAATCCAGAATTTATTTTTTTTTGCTAATCATGTACAATATACTCAATCAAGTCCGATAGTGTGGACCCTCTTTCCTTTGGCATCGTACAAACGTGAATCCAAATGCATAAAGAGTTACTTTATGGTTATAACGAACTCTTTTCAACTGAAAATCTTCGATCGATGGGCAAAAATGGCTCTTGTGGCTGCTTTCGAGATGTTTTCCCAGTCCTGATGGCTTCAAATTTACATTCCTCATTACCAAATTGCAAATCATGCACTGCGATCTTTCAGTTCCATCACGTTCTTTCATACATGTGAAACCAAATGCAACATATGAATTCTTCCACTTCCGTATTTTGACAGACATTTTGCAGCAAATACGCGAAAGAGAGAAAAACTGTCTATATATTTGTTCTATTCCTAATACGTACAGTTTACTGGTATCAGGCCCATGTCATGTTAGGAAAATCTCTGTTAGCTGTTCATTAAATATAATTGACTTTCATGTGAAAAAAAAATACAAAATGAAAATCAACTCCAGTTGCCCCCGATCTAAGCCTATCAACCAGTAGCTATACTACGTATTTGATCATCATAATTGGACTACATCCACACCTGAAGTGGACAAATATGTAACCAAGTATGCATTATTAATTGAAAAAAATATGCATTTAAAAAATAATAAATGCAAAGATTTGATTATACTTATAAAAATATGCATTTGAACATAAAAATGGCTACTTTTTCATTTACATATACATAAATGGGAATGCATAATTGTCTTAATCCTAATATTACTTAAACGTCTAGCTGATATTGAATCTTAGGCACAGAAGAGGCAATGCATACAGCAGAATCCTAAAGACATTTACAAAAAAAGATGTAAAGAAGGGACGAACGAAGAGAATCTTACCTCGACAACGCCAGGGCTCAACCGCCAAATTTAAAACACTGGAGAGGCGAAAAGACCGTGTCAAGGTTTCCAAATATACATATGTATATCCAGAGATCAAGTCCTATACCCCAAGCATTCACTTCCCATACCTAAGAACCCTTGTTTTACCCAGACTACAGTCCCATAAGGAATGCTACTACGGTGCTATTCTACCTACCTATTTAGCTATTGAAAGAAACAACAAACCCTACTACGCCTAAACATCAATCGTCTACAGTACTGCCAACCACTTTTAAGCGCAGTGATGAAGGATTTTTTCTCCCAATTCTATTCAATTTTCAGCATCGAAATATCCCATAAGACAAAATGATCATTTCTGGCATCAGTATCTAATCCAAAATTGAAATTGAAATGGATGGCGATAGAGAATGAACTCAACATAACTGATATGAAAAAAGGAGTACAAGAGATGCTCGTCTACTCTATTAAAACTCTTTAGGACAAGAATGAGTTTTCTTTGATGGATGTCGCTGCTGATGAATTATTTTTGCTATAAACTGAGTGTTAACAGTAACACAACATTCAAAAGTGAAGATGCGGCAGAAATGGAAGTACTGAAGTATGTGGCGATGCTTCAACGGCATAAATATGTTTGTTTCAGTTTCCGTGAGTTATGAAAGTTTTTATTAAATCAACACGGCTCTTGCTTCATCAGATCCAGTGGAAAGGCTGTTAAGCTTAGCTAGGCATACGAGCATTCATCTTCCAAAGTGAAACCGACGTAAAGATAAAATGTTCTTTAACTTAGTATTCTTAAAAGTAATTTTTAGCCGCGGGGGACTCTACATCTCACGATGTCGATCCCCGTTTTACTTTTTTTTTGTTTTGGTAATAATATTGTAACTATTCGGCCGGTTCTTTAAACACTTATGTTGTTTTACATTCTCTTTCGAATGATATAATTGTCAAGGTTCTCCCAAGGTTAGTCCGAGAATTATTGAAAGTTTTGAAGGTCGAAGGGTCATAAATCAGGTCATATCTCATATATTTGTGATGTTTTCTTATTCAATTAGTCATATATATTTAAAAAAAGTCATTTGATTGAATTTCAAATGAAACTAGAAGTTAACTTATAACGAAAATGAGCTTTCTTATTCGCCCATAAAATCATACATAAATGTGTCTAGATACATGTTTCGGTATCCCTTAAGCAGTTGTCAAAGTATCGATTTATAGGTATCGCTTTAGACTATTTTCATGTATCGATATCGTTTAACATATTTAATTTATCGATGCCCAACACTGATTGCACTAATTATATTTGATTCCAGTTATCAAAAATGCGTGATTGTATACCGATTAAGGATTGCTGCGCATCATTTCATCGTTATAACAAATGCTCGTTGTTATATTTTATTCTTTTGTGAACAAATTAATTAATATTAATTATACTTCGATGACCGGCTCATATATTTGATTATTGCCTGGCTGAAAGAAGGTTTATACTCGTATGTGTTTTAATCCATGGCTAATTTCCATTGCTCATTCAAAGGTGAACTGAGAGTACTCTGCTAATACCAAAATACAAATACAAAAAAAACATGCGTTTTTCTTTTTGCTTGGGAATTATCTTGAAGACAATTTCACTAAAATATATAGATAAAATGATAAGAGATATTGTTAAAAATTTGTGAAATATGCAGAAATCTTCCAAATTATCATCTCAACATAGAAATTCAAGAAGGGATGTGCTATCTTCAATGAGACGTGGTATCATGAGGTAGTAGTGGCTTTCTAGACGCGAAGTTGTCCAAACCAGATTTTAATTTCATTCGAAGCTTTTTTATCCAGTTATTCGTGGATGGTCACAAATAACCAAGGGGCCCTGCATTTGTGTATCCATCTCTATCATGATCCGCTTAACCAATTTTACAAAATTACAGAAATGACCAACAAATATCCCAAAGTTTCAGGTGTCGCTTACCGCATGTCTTACCCCTTTTTGTGTCCTACCTTTGCATATATCTGCATTAGGGTAAAACATTAGATAGTCATTGAAGTAACCCAAAGGTGAAAGAAGATTCCAAACGTTGGCTAAATTTCACTGAAATAAACAATTACAGAACATAAGTATACAGAGAAATTAATACATATAATAAACACATTCTCGCATTAGCGCGCACACGAAGAAGCACACATAATGCAGACAATGAATACACTCTTACATAAGCACACGTCCATTCTGGTTCAGAGTGGCCCTAATGGCGCTATTTGAGGCATCAGTTTCCAGTGTAAACTGTAAATTATCATCTATTTTTGCCCTAACAGCGTTAATAATAGCTGATTTTAATTCCTCGATTGCATTTGTAGCTTGATCAGAAAATAGAAACTGGTAATTAATTAGGGAACTAATTCGTTAAGGAAATCTTGGAACCTACCGCCAGTATTATGTAAGCAATCAAACTAATCGAGATAATGATTCTTGTCTGGTTGGTACGTGCATATCCTTGAGAGCAGCAATGCGTGAATGATCTGAGCAAAGTTCATTCTGGGGAACCGGATAACCTAGAATACATATAGTATTAGTTGAAAAGGTGCATTTGTTTTTATTTAAGGTTATTTTATGTTTTTCAGCAGGTTAGAGAAACTTAGTTAGGTTTTTATCATGTTCCGCTTGCGTGCGGCCGCAAATAGCAACATCGTCTAGGTAAGCATATGTGTCCTCAAAATTATTGTTACAAATGAAATCGTCCATAATTCTCTGAAGGCAGGCAACACCGTTGGTTAGACCAAAACTTAAGCGTTTAAATTGGAAAAGCCTCCCATCCGCCTCAAGAGCAGTGTAAATTTTTTTTCTCAGGGTGAAGAGGAATACAATGATAAGCATTACTTTAGGTCGATGGTGCTAAATATCGTATAGGTCGATATATTATTTAACCAATTCTTCAACATTGGGTAATGGATACGCATACAAGTAAGTAAATTTGTTAATCGTCTGAGAATAGTCAATTACTAACCTTTTCTTTGATTGATTCTTCACGACATTAACTTGAGCTTGTCAGGGAGAGGTGCTTGGTTCGATGATGTCTTCCTTGAGCATCCGTGCTACTTCAGAACGAATAAATTCAAAGTGAGACGTTTTAAATTTGCACGACTTCGTAATGACTGGTCAGCAATCAGATGATAAGTTGGTGAAAGCTCTTGGAGGACCCGAAATCATAGGAGCCAACACAGTTCGAGGTCAACTAAAAGACCTCCGAAGTTTTGCTTAAAGGAGGAATGTTTACTTAACAAGGGTATTCCTAAAATAATGTCAAACCGGTATTAACGGCTTCTGAATTTTATGCTAACCTCACAACATTCATTGATAGGAGATGTTAAATTTGTAGAGGCCATAGATATAGTGCCTTCATAAGGTTTAAGATGGAAATTAAAGAAGTTCGCAACACATTTTGAAATGAAGTTCTCGGAACTGTTGGTATCTAAAAGAGCCGTGGGAACACAGTCATTCACCTCCACTTCTAGAGATGACCTTTTAAAAATTGATGGCACACTAGCGAGAACGGGATTGGAGATTAATGCTAAGACTTCATTTTTAGATGATTTGCATACCTTCGAAAAATGTCCTCTCTTCTTGCATTTAAAGCAAGTAACGTCACTTGCCGGACAGCGAGCACAGTTCTAGTGCGAAGAATTTCCGCCATAATAACATTGTTTATGTTTTCGAAGCGAAGGAACTGCAGCACAATTCAAACCCCCAGGATTAAGATTAGAACAGTCGATTTCAGCATCCAGATCATACGAATCTACTGAAGTTACAGGACCAGAAGTGAATGATGCATATGCCTCTGAATCCTTTGTGGCAATCTCTAACGCTCTCGCTTGATCAACAGTTGAAGATAATGTAAGAGTTTTGTTTTCTAGAAATCTCGTTCGGATTTTTTATGATGAAAGCTAAGTACTAGATGCATCTTAAATATATGCGTTTCTATACGTTTCTGCGTTCACAGCCTTGAAATTGCAATCCAAACTGAGTGTATGTAAAGCACGTACATATTCATAAATCGTTTCACCATCTGATTGCTTACGAGTTGCGAGCTTGCGTCGCGCCACGACCTCATTCGCAGGCTGAATGAGGGCGCTTTTGAGAGCAGCAAGAGCATCGTCGAAAGCAGTACAGTCGGAAAGTATCGCCAAATTTTCAGGAGAAACTGAATTGGCTAAGAGCCCTAAATACGAATCGCTTGTACATTCAATTGACGCTTTGTACCTCGAGAAGACAAACAACGTGCAGCTTCTGGTGCAGTTGGAAGAACATCAAACGATTGGGACGAACGCCACTTTCCATTCTTTTTAGTGAAATAACTTAAAGTAACCTAAAGTGAAAGAAGATTTAAAAATGTTGGCTTTAGTTCACTGAAATAAACAATTACAGAACATAAGTATACAAGGAAAATAATACATATAATGAACACATTCTCGTATTAGTACGCACATGCATATGCATATTTCACAAACAAGAATTATTAATATCAATGTGTATAAGTGGCTTAATGTTGGTTTCACAAACCTAGGAGTTTAGTTAGTAGAGGAACTGCAATATCTTCATTTTCATACATTATCGTCAGTCATATTGCAATAAATCTATTTCATACTTTTATTTAATATTTGAACCTAATAAAGAAAGAAACACAGGATAGTTATTAACTAAACCCCAAACTAAATTATTCTCACAGATTCTCTGGCAGAGGCAAATCATGCCTGTGGCTCCAGGGTTTTGAAATCAGAGTTATCCTTCTCTTAGGTGGACTGCCTGTCGTCATGGCTACGAGCCCAACCTACCCGTCCCCACCGTGATGCCCAGTCACGGAGGTAACCTTCCCAGTAAATAGTGCCAGCTTTAAAATTAATCCGGACGGAGATTCAAACGGCTGACCCAGCGATTGCCGGGCAAGTGCGCCAACCACTACAATAGCCGGGAGGCCCGTATAACAGTCATTCCTGATAAAAAAAAAGTTTCTACTTTTTAAAATCTGCTTTCAAAATGATATTTTAACTAAAATGCTGTTGCTTCACTGAAATTGCAATTTAATCAGGCTTAAACGTTTACTCATTTTGACGTTGACTTTTGAAGTGTTTGGTTGTACTCTTAAATATCATATAGAAAAATTAGTTAAGTTACGTTTTCTGGGTGAGTGCCTGAACCAAAACCAAATCTAACAATATCCTGGTAGGATAAACGTCAAAGAAAAAAGATTGTCGGTACGCTATACACTAAAGAAAAGAAAACTGGTCGGTAGGACGCACGTTAAAGCGACACCGGCTTTCAGTTCATTTTACTTAGGTTTAAAAATTTAATATACTTTTTACGAGTATTTTTATCTAACTTCTTCAGTAGCGATTTATTAAAATACTTGTCGGCACCTAACTTATTCAGGATAGACTTTATTATTGCCTGTTAAACTGCAAGGTAAGGCCACCGTGGTAGACGGTTGGCATGTAGTTAGATGGGTGTAGGAAGGGCGATGAAAAAAATGAAGAACGAACGGAGCGTGCGGTGAATTGAGAACACCTTCCATTGGGACCAGTGTATGCACGATCTTGAGTCCGCAAAAGACTGTCAAGCAGAGCTTATCCCCCCCCCCCGCGCATTCTCGAGACGCTACAGCCATAACAACCATTAGCCTCCTTTATATTTCATCGGGTCTACGTGAAGAAAGTTTTCCTTCCACAAATAGTCACTTCAACTAACGTCACCACCTTATTACGATCTCCCTTGTTTATTCCTCTCTTTCTATATACTGGCCCTGATTGAGATTCCACTGATGGGTTGTTGTTGTAATAGCTTTAATTCTTACGTACTTACTTGTTACTTGTTGATTTAGGTGTTACCACAACGGCCAGTCAGGGGACCCACTGCTCCACACCTATGCCTGAGCCTCACGTACTGTAGCTTGTCCACATTGAATTTGATGTTGTCCCCCGTGAGCTTAGGCCGTCTGTTATTGGAGGCTCATCTGGGATGATGTTCAAGAATATATCTAGCCTCCTCTTGAAAGTCACCCTACTGACTCCCGTTAGGTCACTTATCTCCCTTGGGAGAGAATTGAAGAGTATGGGTCCAGCACAGGTGAAACTTTCAGCCTGTATCGTTTTTAGTCTCTGGGAGCAGGTATTTGGGGACCTTTTTACATAGGTCCTACCCTATGTAAGAAGGTCCCCAAATACCTGCTCCCAGAGACTAAAAACCTGGGATGATGTTGTGCTTTGATAACACCCCCTTCATTTTGTGATTGGTTTGGTACTGTGCCCTCCAGAATTTTCCAGACGTAAATCATAGTGTACTCTGCAGTAGGTAAATCTTGAGGGCTTTCAGCCTCTCCCAGTAGTTTAAGGAGTCCATTACTATCCTCTTCGTGAAAACCCTCTGAACCTGTTCTAGCTCTTGTATATCTTTTACTCTGTGTGAAAATCATATCTGGCTTACATACTTCAGCTTTGACACTACTAGGGTTTTCCACAGTGGTAGCAGGTGCTCGAGGTTTCTGATCTTGAAGCTCCGGAGTATCCACCCACTAATTTTGGGCAGAATTAGTTGTGTGGGTTATATGTTCTTTAAAGCTACAATCGTCACTCATGTACCCCCAGATCTCTCAGTGTTTCATTTCTTTCTATTTCCTCTGTACCCACTTTGTACCGGTACTCTTTGAGATGCTCATTTGGCCCATATTTCATCAGTTTATTTTCCTTCGACCACTTATATATTGATTATTGGTCTTTTTGTAGACTTTCATAATCCTCTCTGGTTGTAATATCTCGCGAGATCCTGGTATCATCCGCAAAAGAGGACACTTTGGATGATCTTACCTCCTGGTCTATGTTATTTATCAAAGCCCTGTGGCACCCCACTGATTACTTTTGAGCTTTTGGACTGGGTTTCGTCCACCATCACTTTGTGCATTTTGTCTCTTAGGAAGTCATGGAGCCATATTCCCAATTTTCTGGTGATATCCATATGCAACAGCCGCTTCCCCCAATGGTCCACCTTATCAAATGCTTTCGCAAAATCAAGATAGACCAAACCAACGTTCCTTCCGTTGCCCACATTTTTAAGAATATTTTCATGGTGGTTTAGGAGTTGGAAAAAGCATGATCTTCCCTACCAGAACCAATGTTGTCTCGGGTTTAACAGTCCCGTCTTTTCTATAAATTTACGGTGTTCTTCCTAACTACTGTCTCAAACACTTCTGTGAGGTGAGACCGACAGGCCTGTACTTTGCTGGAAGACCTCGTGAACCTCCTTTAAAGATGGTGGTGATTAATCCTTCTTTCACCTTTGGTGGTATGACCCCCTTTGTCCAACGATTTTCTCCAAAATATATAGATTGAGGTGGCTAATGCAGCTTTACACTTTTTTAGAAACTGCTGGTATATTGTTGGGCCCTCGTGATGAATTCATTCTCATTTCATTAATGGCATCTATTATATCACTGGGCCCCAAATTAATCTGACTAATTATATCCACATTAATGCCATCAACTTGGATAAATTTACTGTGATTTACTATTGTTTTATCCGTTTTAGGTACACTGCACAAGTTTTTCTATTGTTTTTCTAGCCTGTTTGCAATTTTTCCTGGATCCTCTATTAGTTCTCCATTTTGGTCCTCCAGAGGTCCAATTTTTACTTGAGTTTTTAAGTTTCTTTTGGGCGTAGGAGTAGAAATATTTGGGATTATTCTTTATGGCCATTATTGTTTTGTTCTCTTCATGATATCTCTCTTTTTCATAGGAATTTCTTAGCTTGGTTTCTATTTCTGTCACCTTAGTCTCAATGTTTTATTGTTTTACCTTACCCTATCATCATCTGATATTAAATTTTTTGTCAGTTTCTATAAAAGTTTTGTTCTGGCCCTCATGATGACCTTTTGGCCACTGGATATTTTATTTCTGTGATTAAATTTTCTTTTACTAGGACTATGCTTCTTGTACAGATTTTCGAAAATTCTCATGAAAAACACTAGCATTTCTTTAACAGTTCCACATTCACTGATCGCAGCCCAGTCTACTCTTTCTAAATCTTCATTAAGTAACTCCCAGTTTATACTCTCACTGAAGAAATTCAAGTTTTTCAGACTCTCTTCTGTGTAAATGGGAAGCTTTTCTTTTCTCAGTGGAAATGTTGGTATTAACTTCTATTACTCGTAATTGTTTTAATAATGTGAACACTATGTATTAGCTCATAGTCATTGTCAAAAACAAGGTATAGCACATTGTTCAACCGTGTTCGCTCATTGATGCCCGTTCTAGATAGTTATCATATGCGAGTCGAATTAGATCCCTGGCTTGGGCTTGATCACTGAGCGTCCCACCACTTATATGCCTAGCTGGAAAACTGATTATGGGCAAGTTGAAATCTCCAAGCAAAAGTATTCTTGTTTCATTTTCTAGATTTTCAGATATTTTTGCTAGAATGTTAGAGAAATTTTTACGGTTATTATTTGGTGGTTGGTAAACTGTCGCTACTATTACGTTCACTTTTAGGACCTTAATAATGAGCAAATCGTTTGTACCATCCGAG
Organism: Ceratothoa steindachneri; assembly: GCA_963969495.1. Taxonomy (NCBI): domain Eukaryota; kingdom Metazoa; phylum Arthropoda; class Malacostraca; order Isopoda; family Cymothoidae; genus Ceratothoa; species Ceratothoa steindachneri. The sequence continues at coordinate 109,045,723 of OZ018328.1, forward strand.
TAGCAACATAGCACTTTTGCACTTGGTGCTACGTCGTCCAGGAGGTAAAGCACTACACCGCCATGAGTTCTATCCCTTCTATCGGTGTGGTCCAGGGGGTAATTTTCAATTTTTATTTCCTTCTCTTTTATATCCTCACTGTTAGACTTGGGAATTGATAATCATTTTCTTTTGATAGTTCCCCAAATTATTTCACTTTTGTTTGGTCGTTCATGGGGTACATACCCTATACGTTGCCTAGAAGTATTTTGTCCAATACTGAGCCAGTCGAATTTGTGTCGCCCATTGTTGTTGCGGATGGTGCCACTGAGCATGTTGGAGCATTGGGTTCATCACTTGCTGAACTTGTGGTTGTGCCATCGTTACTGGCTGCTGTGTTGCCGCTCCGTTTGAATTTTATATCCTTTGCAGGATTTGTCCTTTTTTGACGTGGTAGGTATATATTTGTTATTGGGTGTTTTCTAAAAGGTTTTGTTTGGTTGTTTCCACTGTTAACGCTGTCATTCTCCTTTGTTCTGTTTATCACTGCACTTTGCCTTTCCCTTTGTGTTTCACGCTGTATTTCTAGCGTGCAACGTCATTCTTTGCAATGCCGTGCTTGATCGATTTAGAGCATGCTTTAGGGGGATTATATTTACATCCAATCCCTCGTAATCGAAATTTGCAACAGTTTCTCTTGTAGAATCAACAATTTTCTTTTCCCGGTTAGCCTATTTTCTTCCTCTTTTACTTCATTTTCATCCTGTTTGCAATTTTCATTGTTTGTACCAGTATTTGTCGTTGTGTCCAAAGGGTCTGCATTATTTAGGTTGAAGTCAATATCTTCGGGTGTCCTCCCCGGAGGAATTACTCCTAGGGGAACTGGTACACTAGGCCTGTCTGCTAGGTCACTCAGTGTAGGTCTATATTCACTAGTTTCTGCCCTGTTTTCCGTTTGTGGTACATTGTCTGATTTTAATATTTCTACTTGCCCTAGTTTACTGTGGTGATTAAGTTTAATTTCACTCTGTGTTTTTATTCCTTTATTAAGATTTGCATCCCACTCAGGATATCTGTATGTGTGATCTGAGCAGATTTGCCACTCAAATTTCCTTTGTGTCTGTGCCAGACATCTTATGGCATAGATTGGATATTTTGTGCAATCATAGTTTATCTACTTATTACAACTACTACACATAATTAATTGCTCCATGTTTTCACTAATATCACACATCCCACATGTTGGTGTAGTTTCACCATTATGTTGAATTGCTTGCATTTTATTCACTAATGTTTTATTCATTTAGTTGTAATAATTATTATTTTTTTATTCAATTATTTGTGAATTATTTTTGGGGGGTTTCTAATAGAATGATATATGTATAGATTTTCGGTAAAAAAATTGATATCAACACCAATAAAGAAAAGGGGTCCGGCAGGACGAAAAGAAAATATATAATGACCTAAATCAGAAAGTGAACATTCCAAAACACGCCCGTACGGAAAATAGGCTTCAGAAAAAACATCGAAAACAAAAAAACCCTAATCTATACCAGTCTTTAGAAGCACCTGATTTTTATTAGGTAATTAAAAGTATTGAACTCTACTGCAAGGCTGAAGGTTACATTATTATAGCAAAGAGTAGCCACCTTGGCACTCCATCAGACACACCTGAAAGACACTCTCTATTCTAGTATGGTTTTTGCACCATATTTTGCGTGTCTCAGTGGAAACCTAGAGCTTAACGGGGGGGGGGGAGGGGCTATTAGAATGGTGATTTTACTTGGTTCTTTTGAGCTATAGTTGCCACCCCTATATGTTAATGGAGCTTGCCTCTGGAGTGGTAATCCTTCGTATCAATCGCGGGAGGGGCTATTAGAATGATGATTTTACTTGGTTCTTTTGAGCTATAGTTGCCACCCCTATATGTTAATGGAGCTTGCCTCTGGAGTGGTAATCCTTCGTATCAATCGCGGGTTTGGTTGCCTTGTTAGTGGTAACCTTACCACTCAAAAGAGTGAGCTTGGTAGGATTGGGATAACGCTTGCCACCGGCAATTGTAGCAAGTTATTTGAATGCGCAACGGAAATATCCCTTAGGTAGCCTTGTACTTGATCCGAGAATAGGGTACCAGCTTGGATGAATAAAATAATATGCTTATAGATGTAAACGAGTCTCAGTCTATTTATTTTACGTTGCACCAAATAGGAAGTACTCGGAGTATAATTTCACAATTCGATTTTACAACAAAGTAATGCGGGAATATGGTAGAGCGACCGGGCGATTATAATGATCGACTTATTGAATTAATGAACGCGTAACAATTAAGATAGTAATAATGAAAGACTCTCTCTCCTAACCTCTCTACACCCCTTTATGTAGGGGGGGGGGAATCTTTCATCTAGTCAGCCTCACGCCCCGCCTACAAATGACATTGACGCACGTGATTGGCTGCTCATTCCTTTATCTCGCCTCCTGATTGGCTTAAATTAATCTTTTATTAATTCTGATTAGATGGCGTCTACACTGCCGTACCTTGCTATTAGCCAATATTTCTAGAAGGCGGATCTTTATTAGTAGGCTTATATTTGTTTAACTTCTGGCTATCTTTGTTACAGAATGGTGAAATGCTTTTATCACACGCACTTTTATTACCTCCAGACATTCTCAGTTTCCTAATGTTTACTTCTCTGGCGCCTGTCTGACTTAAACCCAGATATAGAGACTACCACTTTATTGCAGTGAGAAAATTGAGCCGTTATCTCGACCTTATAAACTCGCTCTCTCTTCCTTACCTCGGGTTCCGTTGTGTAAGGTAGCTACACGTTCACCCTTCAGGTGAATACATGTGTGCCCTACATATCTAAAGCACGAGTAGCTACCTATCAGCTAACACCAACTCGACCTTAATCAAACGCCCATCCAACAACTAACCACACCCGATGTAGCTTAACGTCTTTCTATTTTATCCACCTTCTCCTTCCCTAACTCTTTCTGCAGTGATAAAAAATATTATAACTAGTACAAGTTTCGTACTTTTTTCAGCCCTGCAAGGGGACAGTTTCTGTTGCAGAATCGGCCCAGTTCAGGAGACTTGTACCGTTGTCCACCTATAACGTCGCATATAGCCTCTTCTCGGCTATTCCATACATTTTCACTTTGACGGAGATTGACGGAGATACCCCGTCATTTTTCGTTATTTTTTATAAATAAATATACTTGTTGGAATACGAATAATACGTGGTTTGGATCTCCTATCACATTAATAGGAAGTTAGCCAAGATATAAAATGCGCCTTCATTATACAAAATAGCAGAGTGACTTTTGAAAACGTACATTAATCTTTGGTGTCTGGCACTGTCACTGAATAAGCACTACATTATGTCAATTATTTGAGACAATTTTGCTCGAATTCTCTCCGTTTACCTGGAGCATTGGAAAGTTTATAATAAATTTTAAAGACTATACCCGAATTCACTTTATTAAGAGGGGTTCATTACCTAATGCAGAAGGATATCCTTCGTATTTTTGTAAAGTCCGCGGGGTTGGCCATCTGGTGGCAGAGGGTGGGGACAAGTTCTTGCAACACAGTGTTGTTTGTGACGTCACATTTCTGTAATGAAGAACTTGAGTTTTATCGAATCATGTTGAATGGGTGATAGTGGGGTCTCTGTAAAGGTGCAATTAATCCCCAATCCTTATGCATTACCTTGGTCCAGAAGTGTCTTGAAACAGGGCTAGAAGGTGCCCGTCCTGCATTTCAAAGGATAAACACTTTAGGCGATGTTCACTGGGAATTTCAAAGTGAAAATATGCGAGGCCAAAGATCTTCGACTTACCGACTGTATGACCCGCTTTCAACAAGAACAATCTCTTGATCCCTATGTAACGCTTGAAGTTGATGAAGTATATTTTAATCGCACACAAGTCAAACAAAAGACCTTTACTCCAGTATGGAATGAGTGGTTTGAAAATGATGTAGTGAGAGCAGCTCACTTAGGTCTAAAAGTTTTTCATGATTCTGCCGTAGGAATTGATGATTTTGTCGCCGATGCAACGCTCCCGTTTGAAGATATTATTGCCGAAAAAAATAGTCATTCCGACCTCTGGGTAGGCATATATAATTATAAAGCTTACATATATTATTTTGGGAATAAAAAATTGCTTAATCTCATTTATCCAATTATTTGCTGGTTTACTTTTCAAGAGTAACTTAATTATTTATAAAATCTTACCATAGGGTTATATTAAATATGCTGTAACCTACAGGATTATAACTAGATAAAAATGGCTAAAAATAAGCCATGAGAGCCTATCAAAGTCATCCCAGTCAGACTATACAAAACCAATCAAGCCACCACCATGGTATAATCTCTATCATAAATTAAAAATGTATGGGATATGTTGGAAAGTTTTGAATTGGATAGCTGAATGGCTGAGGCAGGAAACAGAAGGTGGTACTGAATGGGGTAAGGTCACTGTTGAGGGATATTATCAGTGGCGTACCTCAGGGATCAGTTCTAGGCCCATTATACCTAGTTTATATAAATAGTAGTGTCAATTTTGGTAAATATGTAGATTAGCGGCCCGGCCGGAAAAAAATTTGTGTGTAAATATTATTGTTCACTCGTGTCGGAATATTCATGCGCGTTTGAGTCCTTTTCGAATTATTATTTTATAAATAATTAGGATTATATACTGGGGGGCTATGCCCCCCAGACCCCCCCCTCAATTTAATGAAACTCAGGATCATCGTAGTGTAGTCCCCCCATTGTGTTTACCCCCACACGAGCTGTCAACTTAAATGTACTCCAAAAACGTGAAACATTTTGGAACACAGACGAAATAGTACGTCCCATCGTTCGCGCCGATAATCTACATATTTACCTCAATTTTTGCTGATGACCCAAGTTAAGGCTAACTTTAAAGTGCAGAGTGATTTAACCCATTAGTCGCCCAAGGGCCTTTATAAGTCCTTGATTCAATGCTACGTAATTGTCTGAAGGCCTTTTGTGGCCTTTCACATATAGACTCGTATTTGCCCTGATAATTATGATAAATTGTTAATTTTTTTTTTTCAAACTTATTTTAGTGATTAAGCATCTAATTAAAATACATAAATGACTTAGGTCAGTCCTCCTTTGTTTGTAAACCGAGATTTATGAATGAGAGTAACTTGACTCCGTTATAGGTATCACATGACCACAAAAAGAGGCTGATTTATTACTCACATCTGTGTAAACACGTCTTTGATAATTTCCTTATTTTTGAGTTAAATATACTTATGTTTTTCATCCAATTAAAATGAGGAGATGCCTTAAGTTAGTATATTATTGAAAGCACACAAACCAGCAAGCTTATTTTGTCAGGAAAATACAGTTTTAGGGGTCAAAAATAGGCCTTGAGCAAAATTTTCATCAAATTTAAGATATAAAATAGTCTCCCATGAAGAGCGACACTGTTTTCTATAATTAGAAATAGGTTTTAAAGCTAACTGATTTTAAAAGCATAAAACAACTATGGGTGTTGATGAAAATTTGTATAAGAATTATCAATTATAAATAGGCAGAAGGTTATTATTTTTTTAATTATATCAATAGAAGAATTTTTCAATTAAAATGATATATTATTTGATTTATAAAAAGAAAAGGATTTAAATATTTTATTTTAATTATTCTCAATAATGTGTACCATTTGTAATTTTACAGCGGGCGAGTTTGAGAGAAAAAGCTGGTCAACTAATGGTTTAAATAAATTATGGTAATACTTCAGTTTAGGGACGCACGTTAAGAGGCACTATGGTAACACTTCAATTTCGGGGCGCACGGTAGGTGGCGCTGTTTATAGGCTACAATTTTGGACCCATGATGCTGATAAAGATATCAATGCTTCATTACCATCAAATTACACTTTTGTCAGAGAATCCTAAAGACCATGGTGGCGGTGTTGCAATTATTTTTCGTAACTGCTTTGTTAATCCCTCCAAAATTCCACATTTTTGCAATACTAACTCATCAAATTTTAGTTTACGCATTTCAATCCCGAGTCAAACCTTTTCACATAGCTGTAATGTACCGTTCTGACAACTTTGGAACTAATTTGGATTTCTTGGACCAGTTCAGTGATTGCTTGGGGGATGTGATCAACCTTCCTAACCTTATTTTATGTGGAGATTTCAATTACTGGGTGGATTATCCTGAATGCAAACTGTATTCCAACAAGTTTATTGAAATCCTAGACTCAAATAATTGCTCTAATGTTGTGAAAAGTCTTACTCATATTGGTGGTCATGTGCTGGATCTTGTAATACAGCATACTTCTAGTAAAATTTTAAATTCTTTGATGCATCCTATAAATTCACTTCTTACTGATCATGCTCTGATTACATTTTGTCTCTCTTTCCCTCCTAAGGTTAAATCAAAAGTAAAAAGCATTAAATTCAGATCATATAATTTTATTGATCTTAATCAACTACAGGAGGACCTCTCTCATATAGCCTTGCCTCAGCACTCTAACCATGGTTTTGATGACTTAGTTTCTGAGTTCAAAAAGTCTCTTTCAGACACATTTAATAAGTATTGCCCATTGGTCAGTAAAGTCATACGTGTAAAAGATGAGTGCCCCCTGGTTTAATTCCTCAATTGCTCATCTAAGAAGAAGGCGTCGTCAAGCTGAACGTAAATGGCGTAGATTAAAGACTCCAGAAGCTCATTTGGACTATATCAATGCAAATAGTTATCTTATCCTAAAAATTAAGCAAGATAAAAAAGCATATTTCAAGAATAAAATATTATCTTGCAATTCCAACAAATCTAAACTTTGGCTAGTTTTAAATAGACTACTGGGTTATAATCAACCCCATACTCCTGATACCCACTCAGCCAATAGTATTAATGAATTTTTCATACAAAAAGTCCAAAATATTTGTGATGGAATTGATAACACACTCCCAACCAACAATTATTCTGATATTTACCTTAATCATATATCCAGCAACCCCAATTGTCTTGCTGAGATCAAAGAGTTCTCTGCAATCTCTATCTCAGAGACTAGTTCCATATTAAACTCTATTAATAAAACTTTCTGTGAAGTCACCACTTGAAAATTAAAAAGCAAGGATGTAGGTTGGATTTAAGAAAATATTTTTTCACCAATAGAGTGGTAGACTTCTGGAACAAATCGCCGCAGAGGGTAGTAGGTAGTCCAAATCTAAATGTATTTAAGAGTAGGTTGGATGAGTTTATGGGAAGGGAAGGTTGTGATGGTTCCTAAGTTTTGTATATATTAATATTGTTTGTATATATATCTATAGCTGCATGATTTAGTTCTTGACAAGCCTTGATTGGTGATACCCTTGTTTCTGATGCAATCCTCTGGATGTAGTTTTTCTGGGAGTTTGGGTGCCTTAAAAAAGAGGCTGTTTGACTTGGATGACCTATGATGAGCCCTTGTGGCTCTTGTCATCTGTTATATTATATTGTGGGGGACTTTGATTTTGTCTTCCCCTGGTGATGGAGCTTTTTGTGGGTGTGGTTTTGACAGAGGCGAATGACCTTTGATAGGCCCTTGTGGCTTTTGTCATCCGTGTAATTATGTTATGTTATGTTAAGTTGATATATTCAATTTCTCAAGGCTCCCATGTGCCATTGAGCATCTTGTACCAATTTTTGCTACAATAGTAAATAAATGTTTTTCTTCTGGCTATTTCCCACAGTCTGAAAAAATTGCTGTGGTCAAGCCCATATTAAAAAAAGCATCATTAGATAAAGATGTATTAATAAATTATCGTCCAATATCACATTTATCATTTCTATCAAAAGTCATTGAAAAGGCAATTGTACTTGAGTTAACTCCACACTTGACTAAAAAAAACCGTATATCAATTTTTCAATCTGCTTATAGGCAGAATCACTCAACAGAAACTGCATTATGCCGTATTTATAATGATATTCTGTATAGATTTCAAAATCACAACTCATCTATGCTCGTTCTTCTCAATTTGAGTGCTGCATTTGATACCATCGATCATGCACTCCTCCTGATGAACCTGGCTAAAGCTGGAATCAAAGGAAAGGCACTCAGTCTATTCAAATCATATCTGGTGGGACGTTCACAAGTGGTCTCTCTAAACAACTCATTGTCTTTTCCACTGGAATTAAAATATAGTGTTCCACAAGGCTCAGTGTTGGGTCCGATACTTTTCTCCTTATATATATCTGGCCTTGTTGATATCATGAATGCACATAGAGTCAACTATCACCTTTATGCTGATGATGTACAAATCTATATTCCCATCACCAATCTTCCTTCTTGCTTATCAAAAGTGAATGCACTCCTAACTGACCTAAAATTGTGGATGCATGGTAGAAAACTGAAACTTAATGAAGGTAAAACTAAAATTATAATTTTTACAAAGGATAGAACTCAAGTTCCTCTCCCTGTTGAGATCAACTTAATACAGAGTAAGCTAACCTCATCACTCACACTCAAGTATCTTGGTATTATCTTTAATACCAAACTGTCTTTTACTGACCACTTTAATTCTATAATCAAGATCTGTAATTACCACCTTAGAAGGATCTCCTTGCTTACTAAATATCTAGATCGGAAAACTATTGTGATCCTGATACATGCCTTTGTGATTCTCTCAAATTGACTATTGCAATTCCTTATTTGTTAATCTGCCCAAGAGCGAATTGAAAAGATTGCAATCACTATTAAATCAATAACATAACATAACATAATTACACGGATGACAAAAGCCACAATGGCCTATCAAAGGTCATCCGCCTCTGTCAAAGCCCACCCACAAAAAGCACCATCACCAGGGGAAGACAAAATCAAAGTCCCCCACAATATAATATAACAGATGACAAAAGCCACAAGGGCTCATCATAGGTCATCCGAGTCAAACAGCCTCTTTTTTAAGGCACCCAAACTCCCAGGAAAACTACATCCAGAGGATTGCATCCAGAAACAAGGGTATCACCAATCAAGGCTTGTCAAGAACTAAATCATGCCGCTATAGATATATACAAACAATATTAATATATACAAAACTTAGGAACCATCACAACCTTCCCTCCCCATAAACTCATCCAACCTACTCTTAAATACATTTAGATTTGGACTACCTACTACCCTCTGCGGTAATTTGTTCCAGAAGTCTACCACTCTATTGGTGAAAAAATATTTTCTTAAATCCAACCTACACCCTTGCTTTTTAATTTTCAAGTGATGACCTCTAGTTTGATTTCCATCATCTAACTCAAAAAACTTACTAACATCCAATTTATCTATCCCAGAAAATTTTTTAAAGAGCTCAATCATATGCCCTCTCACACACCTCCTTTCGAGTGAGAACATATTTAATACCCTCAGTCTATCTATATATTTAAGGTGCCTCAGGGAAGGAATAATCTTTGTTGCCCTCCGTTGCACTGACTTGAGAAGGTTAATATCATGTCTAAAATGTGGGGACCATGCCTGTATACAGTACTCTAGATGTGGCCTAACATAAGAGTTATAGAGTTTTAAGAATAACCTCCTTACTTTTGTAACTGACATTTCTCTTAATGAAACCCAGCTGACTTCGACGCGGGAAACTTCCGCCGCGTCGTGGCATGGTTGCCGAAGCCCTTTCTCTTGCTTGGAGATCTGAACGGCAGGCACCCTCTCTGGGGAGATTACTTAATAAATCCCAGGGGACAAGTCCTTGCCGATCTGATCGAAGAGCTTGAGATAGGTGTCCTAAATGTGGATGAGTTTACGCATCACTGTCCGAGAACCGCTTCATTTTCTTGCCTTGACCTATCTTTGTGCTCTTCAGATGCACAGCTTGATTTTGATTGGGGGTGGTCGATGACCTCCATGGTAGTGATCACTTTCCCATTCAAATATCTTTTTCTGCGCAACTGCAGCCTGAGAGACCACCTCGGTGGTGCTTGGCACGGGCGCGGTGGCCTGCATTTCAGGAAATGACTTAATTCTCTATCTCAGTCGAGGAGTTTAGGTCGGTAGATGAGGGCATTGAGTTCTCCGGCAACCTCATCGCTGCGAGCCTGACTACTATTCCTAGAATGTCTGGCCATTTTGCATGCCGACCACTCCCATGGTGGTCAGACGAGTGTGAGACGGCCTCAAACAAGCGTTATGTTTACATGCACTATAAGCGCCGCCTGAACAGTTTCACTGTCGCTGAGTTTCGTCAGGCTAGGGCTAGGTTCCGGTATATTTTGTAAGCACGCCCGCCGCTCTTCTTGGCGGGCATACGTGTCTTCACTTAATGAGAAGACCCCTTTAACAGAGGTGTGGAAGACAGTCAAAAGGATTCAGGGCAAGTTCTCGCAGGAGCCCCCTCCTGTTCTCCAGGAGAATGGGACCGCAATCTTGGACCCCGCCTCCGTGGCGGAATCCTTAGCGACAGCTTTTTCCGCATTCTATAGCCGGGTTGCTGCTCCACCAGCATTCAATGCACGTCGTCATTTCGTGGAAGGCCGCTGGCTGGACATTACCTCCAGAGGCGGAGAACCCTTCAACGACAGGTTTACTGTGATTGAGTTGCGCTCCACCTGGGTGACACCTGGGTGAGCGAGGCATGGCCTTTCTGTTAGATTTGTACAACAGGATCTGGGTGGAGGGTTTTCTTCCAGATTCCTGGCGAACTGCTACTGTGCTCGCCTTTCGCAAGCCGGGGAGATATCACACTACTCTAACCGGTTTCTGCCCAATCTCTCTAACCTCTTGCGTGTGCAAGTTGATGGAGAAATTGGTAAATGTTAGACTAGCCTTTTTCCTGGACAGCGGAGGTCATCTGTCCTCTGCACAGTGCGGCTTCCGCAAGTTCCACTTCACATTGGATGCTCTGCTCCGACTGGAAAATGCTGTCTGCGAGGCTTTCCTTCCTAGACAGAACTAAGCCACGGTGTTTTTCGATCTGGAGTAGGCCTATGATACCGCATAGTGATACGGTATCATGGAGACTCTCCACACGATGGGGGCGAGGGGATGCCTTCCAGTCTTTATATATGAATTTTTGCGAGATCGTCGATTCCGCGTACGGGGGGGGGGGGCTCTCTCCTGCCCAAAGGAGCAGGAAGAGGGTGTCCTGCAGGGAAGTGTCCTCAGTGTCACACTCTGTGCCCTGAGCATCAATGGCATCACCTCGGTGCTTTCAGAAGATGTTCTCGCTATGCTCTACGTGGACGACCTTTCAATCTCTTTTGGCGCGGCCCAGATTCCAACTCTGGAGCGTCGACTCCAACAGGCATTGAACCGCGTCTCTCGCTATGCCGAAGTGCACAGGTTTCGGTTTTCTTTGTCCAAGACTAAGGTGGTGCATTTCTGCCTCCATCCACGGCTCCACGACGACCAAGATTTGTTTCTTAATGGGGTGCGCCTGAATGTGGTTGAGTCACACCGTTTCCTTGGTCTTGCTTTTCAACCGACGCCTCACCTGGGAGGCTCATATTCGCAGCCTTAGGGTCTCTTGTACCCACACCATGGATATTCTCTGTTCCGTGACATTCAGCGCTTGGAGCGCTGATAGGGCTACTGTCCTACTCTTTTATCGATCCTTTGTTCGTTCGAAGCTCGACTACGGATGTGAGTCTTATGCATCCGCAGCCGAGCGTTTATTGCAGAAGGTGGATTCAATCCACCACACCGGCCTTCGCCTTGCGACCAGTGCCTTCCGCACTTCCCCCATTGAGAGCCTGTTAGTCGATGCTGGTGAGATGCCACTCGCTCTGCGCCGCTTGCAGTGCATCACTCGCCTGTATGCGTGAGCCCGCCGCCTCCTTCAGTTTCCAACAGCTCTCACTACATCCACCCTTTAGGTTTAGGGCCAGGAAACTCCTTCGAGAGCTAGATATAGCTCTCGGGCCGGTGGTACCCGTAGGTCTGCCCAGGATGCCGCCCTGGAGGGTAACACATTTGGCTATTTGTCACCACGCCTCTGCTCCCAAAGCTTGTACAGCGCCGGGAGTATTGCGTTCGACCTTTTTGGAGCACACCTCGTGTCACGCTGGAACCGTGCCAGTGTATATGGATGGCTCCAAGTCCCAAGAGGGGGTCAGCTTCCATGCTGATCTGGTGGCAATACACCACTCAGTACGGGAGATTACGCGATGTGCCCGGTTCGGAGACTGGATTGTGATCTATAGTGACTTACAAAGCGCCCTGAGTGCTCTCGGGGCATTGGAATCTCCGCATCCCCTGGTTCGAGATATCCTTGACCCCACAGTTTTGGCTAGCCGGGCAGATGTCGAGATTATCTTCTGCTGAGTTCCTGGACATGTAGGAATTGCCGGGAATGAGTGCGCTGATAAGGGCGCCAAAGAGTCCGTGAGGACTCTGCGACTGGACCAGCGTTCCGCTCTTCCTCACACCGACTACATGGCAGGAATACAGGCAGCTCTTCGGACTGCTTGGCAAAGAAGATGGGAGACAGTCGAAGGGAACTTAAAGTTGCATGCCATTGTGCCGCGACTGTTCCCATGGACCTATCCCCCAATGCCACGAATGCTTCAGGCTGCTTTCTGTCGTCTCAGAATCGGGCACACTCGTGTGACGCATCGCTATCTGATGGAGCGCTTGCTAGTGCCCCATTGCGATGACTGCGTCGTTCCCCAGACTGTTTAGCACATTCTTGTTGAATGTCCCCGTCTGGGTGATCTTCGCGCATGATACCTGTCCCGATACAGGGATGGGCAGGGTCGCTACCACCTGTCCCTTTTACTCGGGATGAGTTCTTGCACATGGACTTGTTGACATTTTGGGGGAGGCCGGGCTTCTTCCCTTTATTTAAGAAGGTTCTTTTTTTTTGCTTTGTTATTGTTTTCTTGGAAGGTTGCACGCTCCTGCACCGGGAGGAGGGGACCTTCCCCCGATGCTGGAGATTGCTTCCTAATTGTTAAGTTTTTCACATTTTTATGTTTTCATATTTTTATTTTAAACTAGCCTATTTCTAGGCTGTCGTGTTTCTGGCGACTTCTGCCCTAGTGTGCAGTTGCTAGATTGGCTCTATATATATATAGAAAAAAAAAAAAATCCTTCTATGGACATGTCCATGAAATCCTTCTGAGTGTAAATAACATACTGTTAAAACATGTACATCCATCTCACTTTAGGTCATTTCAAAATCTAAATGGATAGAAGTTATTAGTAGATGTTTTGAGCCCATTATTATTCTTCGTTTATATTGATGATCTAGAGGTAGTAGCTATGTTGAAAGCATTAAAAGCAACATGTCTATGTTTGCTGATGAGTTAGCAGCCAGTGGGGGGAGGGGAGGGGGGTTTACATAAAATTTTCATAAATAAAAGTGATTTAAATAGAATAGTTGGATGGGTACAGAAGTGGCAATGACATTCAACCTCCAAAAATGCAAAGTTGTTCACATAGGCAACCATAATAGGGAATTTAGTTATGAAATGGCTGATTGGGCATTCCTGAAGAGGAATTTATGATTAGTAATTGATCGACCATTGAGGTTTTCTAAACAGTCTTTAGTGGCTTTTAAAAAAGGCAAATATGGTATTAGGCTTTATCAATAGAAATGTTAGTTATAAAAGTAAGGAAGTTAATCTCAGCTATATAACATGGTTAGACCACACCTTGAAATATTGTATTTAGACATGGCCCCCATATCACAGACATATATCAACTACTTGATACATTACTGACCTCCCTCTTATCACCTTTATGTTCATATAGCCTTTTTTCTATACAAAGGTGAGGTGAGCTAATATTACATCAAATATTTTTAAGCATATCCAAAATTTAAACCATTTAATTGTATAATCTAAATTAGAGACAGCCCAATTTTGACCTTTTTGCTCAGGAATTTAAATGCATCCCTTTTGTCAAATTTAAATTTTAAATGGATTAGAATCACATGCCTTGATTAGTGACATTGTTCTGATTTGGAGTTGTTTATCTATAAATATATGTCTTCTTAGTATATGACTGAAGATGGCCTGGTAAACTTTATACCCTAAACTTCTAGCCTTGGGAAATAAATATAATTATGCTTCTATACAGTGGTTTTATTACATATATTTAATTATTGTACATAATCATCTATTAAGTTCAAAAAGTTACAAAGGTATTATTGCCTCAAATGAACTAATACCAGTGGTGCTTACTAGTACTTTACTGTCTTTCTCTAAAAGTAGCTGGTACAAATATTTTTTGACTTAAGGTATTGTTTAAAATTGTCTAGTTTCATTATATTTTATAATTTGATCATTTTGAAATGAAGACCTTAAATTATGAGAATAAAACTAAGTAGTGTTGCATTATGAAAACTTTATTAAAATAGCCTGTAATTTAGCCTCTGAGCCATTTCAAAATTGTGAATGATAAAATGTGAGTAGAAAGGTGGAGATGCATTAAAGTCTATTGAAATAAGTTTAAGTTTACCCTCTTAATTCAATTGTTTAACGAAAAAATATGCATAATAAAATGACAAATAGGCAGTAATGATGCGTTATAAATCAAATGAATGTTTGAAATAAATTCAATATTTGTTTTTTTTAAATAAGCTGTAGCTTTACCTTCAAAATTCAGTTTAGCTTGGGCAGAGTTTTATAAGACTTAGGAATAATGCCACTTGAACATCTGAGTATGTGCAGCTTATAACATACTTTAAGCCTAAAAATGTCAGAAATTAAATAATTTTCTTGTCTCACACTGAAAATATATTGAACCAATAAATTGGAAGACTATCTCATATTCTGATTCTTGAAAAATGTGTCTAATTCTGATTGTATTATTACTAGTTACTACTACTAATGATAATTTGCAGTGTAGACAATGGTTTTGCTGGCCATAAATGGGGCTAATATTGCTTGCTTTGTTGAAGCTGTGGTGAGTGACATCCCTTGTTTTCATTGCAGATTGACCTAGAACCTTTTGGAAAGTTGCATGTTGTAATAGAGCTGAAATGGGCCACCCCAGAGGAGTCTCCCACACTAGATCGTGGGCCCAGGGAGTTCAAAGAAAGGGCTGGATTCAACCGAAGACGTGGTGCTATGCGCCGCAGAGTCCACCAGGTAAGGGAGTTTTTTATCACTCACAAAAACATGGCTTAAGGTTATGCCTCCATACTTTATCCCCAAACACAATGGAATGGGGTTCCCCCGTAAGGGGCGCGGCGATTTGCCATCCTGGCCGCCGTGCTGATGGGATCCAGCGCTCCGTCCGGCCCCAGCTTAGCCTCTCTTCCTTCCTTCAAAACACTTGTTTCCTCTCTTTTCACACAACATCTCCCACAACTTTCTCTGGTCAGCCTCTAATTTCACAGGGTAGATGCTGACCTTCCTTTCAGCCAACCGTCCCGCATCGGGGCTGAGGGGGTGGGGAACAATGTTCCCTAACCCCTGAGCTCCGGTCTGGGGTGGCTGGTTTTTAACAACCTGCTTCATCCCCACCCATACCTTCCTCACATCCCTTTTCCTCTCCTCTTCACAATCTATATATTTTACGCCGTGTTCAAGGTGGAGCCGCCATGCCGATGGACTGCCAGGCCACCAGGCGGGAGGGGTGGTCCCAAATGGCGGCGCCTGGCTCTGCCGGGCTTGTAAGCACCTCTCGCAGTGCGGGCTACTGCGAGAGGTGTGCGCTATTGCATCCCGTGTTAAAAAAAGGGTCACCATGCCCAATGATGAAGACCAAAAAAAAAAAAAAACTCAACCCCCAACTTTCCCTGAAACATCAACGGAGCCGCCCTCGGGCAGCTCCAGCCAAAAAATGGAGGTCCCCCCCACTGTGCTTGCACAGGGGACCCTCCATATTTCTCTAACCGGAGAGGAGGCTTACTCCTCTCCTTCGCCTACGGGTGCAGGGGACTCCCCCTCACCCCCTTCTCTGGAGGTGCTTTCGGGCACCTCCCTTTTCCCAGCGGCAGTCCCCTCTTTTCTTTCCAAGGGGACTGCCAAGAAAGCCAGCAGGCAGCCCTTAGCCAGCCGCTCCCCATCCAAGCAGCTCGGTAGGGCAAACCCCCTTAGGGGGGAGAGGGAAGCCAAGCCCCTTCGGTCGCATCCCTCAAAAGACCTGCTGGCAAGAATTTTAAACCTTGCCGGGGTCAAGGCCTGTGCCTCCCCACACAAGACTGGCGACACTGCCAAGGGGACCTGCGATGTCCTGGGAGGGGATGGCCAACTGGAGGCCCCTCCTGTGATAGACATGGTCCTTGAGGAGACCCAGCCTCAGACGGTAGGGCCTTCCATGGGGGGGAATTCGGGCTCGGCGCCAAGACGGAACCCGAATCCGCCCCTATGCAAGGTCCTCCTCAAATGGCTGAGGGCTCCGAGGCAGTAAAAGGAGGGGAGGGATCTCCTCCGACAGGTGCCCCTACGACAACCAGGACCTTCTTCATTTCGGAGAGGGACGTGGCTGAGGCCGGTCCATCTGGCCTGGGGGGCTTCTGCCGGCGGAGGTGAGAAGCGGGTTCATTTCCTGCCCTCCTCTCCAAAAAAGAAAAAGACTAAAAAGACGAAAAAGACTTGGGGCTCCTCTCCATCCGCGGGGGCTGCGGGGACGGATGGGTCTGCTACCACTTTGGTAGGCGACCAAGCCAAGATCGGCACATCCGGCCCCTCTACCCCCTCGTGTGCGGAGCCCCTGACCAAGACTAACACCAAGAGTGCACAGGGCGGAGCCTCGATGACATCGGGGCCCCTCATTCAGAGGTTACCTGGCGTTTTTGAGCCCGCTGGCTTCAAACGCTTCCTCGTTATTCGCTCCACTGATGGCACCATGTTGTCCAAGGGCAACATGATCCATCAGAGGAGAGGATTAGCTAGTGCAATTGGTAGAGAGCCGAAGGTGACCCGTTTCTCGGATGGCAGCCTTCTAGCGAATGTGGCGAATCCCGCCGAGGCAGCCTAGATAAGTGCTCTTCAGACACTTCATGGCACCCCGGTCAGTGTGACGCTGCACTCTACCATGAACTTTGTGAAAGGAGTAGTTTATGCGAGGGAACTCGTTGACTACTACATTGAGGACATCACCCTAGAGCTGGCCGACCATGGGGCGGTCAAGGTCGAACGTGTGATGAGAAAACAGGGAGGGGCTTTGAGACCCACCCCTACACTCTTCGTCACGTTCGACTGTGACAAGCTCCCTGAGTCGGTGCGTGCCGGTTGGTACCGTTACCGCGTGAAGGCATTCGTGCCACTGCCGCGGCGGTGCTATTACTGTCACCGCTTCGGCCATACGAATCGCTCATGTAGACGTGCAAAGTCGGGGTCACCCGAACTCTGTGTAAATTGCTCCAAGGTCGCACACGATAAGTCCAAATCGTGTGTGGCCAAGTGTGTCAATTGCGGGGAGCCGCACCCTGCTTCTTCGAAGCAATGTGGTGCATATCTCCTGGAGAAAGAAATCCTGGCCGTTCAGGCCCAGGATAGACTCATTCCGCGAGGCTAAGGACTTGGTCCTGGCGCGCCCAACTCTGCCTGGGACGTCATATGCCTCAGTAGTTAGAAAGGCACCCTCTGCTCCTGGCCCATCCAGGCCAATGAGCACGGTTGTTTCCGCGCCCATTCGGAGCCCTTCCGCGGGCTCTACCCAACCCCGGCGCTCCCCTGGTAAAGCTGGCGGCAAAGAGGGTTCATACCCAGCCGCGGCTAAAACCAGGGCTCCCCCCTCTTCTCCCAGCGTGACCGTTTCCCGCAAGGCGAAACGGCCACGCGCCTCCACCGAGTCGTTAGACTCACAGGAGGCAACACCCCCTGAAGATGGTCGCTAGGCCATCTTCGGGGGGTTCCTAAAGCTGTCCCCCGAAAGAAGGACAGCAACAAAAAACCTTCGGCTCCTCCGCCCACGCCCGAGGTAGAGCAAGTGGCTCCGAGACGGTGGTTCCTCGAAAAGAGGGCCCCCCGCCTCCGAAGCCGCAGCGCCCGCCTAAGGTTTCGAGGCGGAGGGAGGAAAAGACTCGCATGGCGAGCCCAACCTCCCCGAATAAGTCCTCAAAGGCGACAGCGCCTCCAGCGCTTTGTCTGGCCAACAGCGCCTCCAGCGCTTTGTCCGGCCAACAGCGCCCGGGGTTCTGCCCCCGGGAAGCGTATGGCCATTCCCGTGAGGGTCTTCAGTTCGAGGAGGGCCCCCGCGTCTCCTCCGAGCTAGGCCTGGAGGGCATATTCCTTCAATGGAATTGCCGTGGACTCCGGGCCAACTGGGAGGAGCTGCAGAGGCTCGTCTCGTCCCGCTCCCCGTTAGCTATCTTTTTGCAGGAGACCATGCTAGGCGCGTGCCCCCTGCCCGCCCTCCCGGGGTATAAGGGTATTGCGACCCCACCACCGCGGGATGGCCGAGCTGGGGGATGCGCGGTTTACACCCGGCATGATGTCTCCGTTCTTCCTTTCTCTTTAGATACCTCCTTTCAGGCAGTGGCTGTGCAGCTGCACCTGGATAGGAGGTATACTATCATTTCTGCGTACATTCCACCGTCAGCTGACTTCGACGCGGGGGACTTCCGCCGCGTCGTGGCACGGTTGCCGAGTCCTTATCTCTTGCTTGGAGATCTGAACGGCAGGCATCCTCTCTGGGGAGATTACTCCATAAATCCCAGGGGACAAGTCCTTGCCGATCTGATCGAAGAGATTGAGATGGGTGTCCTAAACGTGGATGAGTTTACGCATCACTGTCCGAGAACCGCTTCATTTTCTTGCCTTGACCTATCTCTGTGCTCTTGGGATGCACAGCCTGATTTTGATTGGGGGGTGGTTGATGAGCTCCATGGTAGTGATCACTTTCCCATTCAAATATCATTTTCAGGGCAACTGCCGCCTGAGAGACCACCTCGGTGGTGCTTGGCACGGTGGCCTGCATTTCAGGAAATGACTGAATTCTCTATCTCAGTCGAGGAGTTTAGGTCGGTAGATTAGGCCGTTGAGTTCTTCTCCGGCAACCTTATCGCCGTGGGCCTGACTACTATTCCTAGGACGTCTGGCCGTTTTGCACGCCGACCACTCCCATGGTGGTCGGCCGAGTGTGAGACGGCCCTCAAACAGAAACGTTATGCCTACATGCGCTATAAGCGCCGCCCGAACGATTTCACCGTCGCTGAATTTCGACGGGCTAGGGCTAGGTTCCGGTATATTTCGAAGCACGCCCGCCGCTCTTCTTGGCGGGCATACGTGTCTTCACTTAACGGGAAGACCCCTTTAGCTGAGGTATGGAAGCGAGTCAAAAGGATTCGGGGTAAGTTGTCGCACGACCCCCCTCCCGTTCTCCAGGAGAATGGGACCGCAATCTCGGACCCCGCGTCCGTGGCGGAATCCTTAGCGACCGCTTTTTCCGCATTCTCTAGCCGGGATGCTGCTCCGCCAGCATTCAATGCACGTCGTGATGTCGCGGAAGGCCGCCGGCTGGACTTTACCTCCAGAGGCGGAGAACCCTTCAACGACAAGTTTACTGTAAGCGAGTTGCGTTCCGCTCTCGCTTCGTGCGCGGACACCGCCCATGGTCCAGACGATGTCCCGTACGCCATGCTTCGACACCTAGGTGAGCGAGGCATGGCCTTTCTGTTAGATTTGTTCAACAGGATCTGGGTGGAAGGTCTTCTCCCAGACTCCTGGCGAATCGCTACTGGGCTTGCCTTTGGCAAACTGGGGAGAGATCACTCTACTCCGACCGGTTTCCGCCCAATCTCTCTAACCTCTTGCGTGTGCAAGTTGATGGAGAAATTGGTAAATGTTAGATTAGCCTTTTTCCTGGACAGCGGAGGCCATCTGTCTTCCGCACAGTGCGGCTTCCGCAAGTACCACTCCACGTCGGATGCTCCGCTCCGACTGGAAAATGCCGTCTGCGAGGCTTTCCTTCGTAGACAGCACTACGCCACTGTGTTTTTCGATCTGGAGAAGGCCTATGATACCGCATGGCGATACGGTATCATGGAGACTCTCCACACGATGGGGGCGAGGGAACGCCTCCCAATTTTTATATCTGAATTTTTGCGAGATCGTCGATTCCGCGTACGGGTGGGGGGAGCCCTCTCCGGCCCAAAGGAGCAGGAAGAGGGTGTCCCGCAAGGAAGTGTCCTCAGTGTCACACTCTTTGCCCTGAGCATCAACGGCATCACCTCAGTGCTGCCGGAAGATGTTCTCGCTACGCTCTACGTGGACGACCTTTCGATCTCTTTTGGCGTGGCCCAGATTCCAACTCTGGAGCGTCGACTCCAACAGGCATTGAACCACGTCTCTCGCTATGCCGAAGCGCACAGGTTTCGGTTTTCTTTGGCCAAGACTAAGGTGGTGCACTTCTGCCGCCATCCACGGCTTCACCCCGACCCAGATTTGTTTCTTATTTAAGGTTCCTTTTTTTTGTTATTGTTTTGTTTGTAGGTTGCACTCTCCTGCACCGGGATGAGGGGGACCTCCCCCCACTGCCGGAGATTGCTTCGATTGTTAAGTTTTTCCAATTTATATCATGTTAAGTTTTCATATTTTTACTTTAAAGTAGCCTAGTTCTAGGCTGTCAGTTTTTCAACGACATGCCCAAGTGGGTAGTTGCCAGATGGGCTCCATAAAAAAAAAAATAAAAATGGAATGGGGTTCTTTTTCATTTGTTGCTTTTTTGTCTATGTGCAATTGATTTAGAAAATGGGGAATTCTGCACACATCTAAATATTCAGGTTTGCTGGTCCTTATCATCCCCCGTAAGGGGCGCGGCGATTTGCCATCCTGGCCGCCGTGCTGACAGGATCCAGCGCTCTGTCCGGCCCCAGCTTAGCCTCTCTTCCTACCTTCAAAATACTTGTTTCCTCTCTTTTCACACAACCTCTCCCACAACTTTCTCTGGTCAGCCTCTAATTTCACAGGGTAGATGCTGACCTTCCTTTCAGCACACCGTCCCGCATCGGGGCTGAGGGGGTGGGGGACAATGTTCCCTAACCCCTGAGCTCCGGTCTGGGGTGGCTGGTTTTTAACTACCTGCTTCATCCCCACCCATACCTTCCTCACATCCCTTTTCCTCTCGTCTTCAAAATCTATCATTTATACGCCGTGTCCAAGGTGGAGCCGCCATGCCGATGGACTGCCAGGCCACCAGGCGGGAGGGGTGGTCCCAAATGGCGGCGCCTGGCTCTGCTGGGCCTGTAAGCACCTCTCGCAGTGCGGGCTACTGCGAGAGGTGTGCGCTATTGCATCCCGTATTAAAAGAAGGGTCACCATGCCCAATGATGAAAATTACAAAAAAAAAACCCAACCCCCAACTCCCCCAAGAACAACGGAGCCGCCCTCGGGCAGCTCCAGCAAAAAAATGGAGGTCCCCCCCCCTGTGCTTGCACAGGGGACCCTCCATATTTCTCTAACCGGAGAGGAGGCTTACTCCTCTCCTTCGCCTACGGGTGCAGGGGACTCCCCCTCACCCCCTTCTCTGGAGGTGCTTTCGGGCACCTCCCTTTTCCCAGCGGCAGTCCCCTCTTTTTTTTCCAAGGGGACTGCCAAGAAAGCCAGCAGGCAGCCCTTAGCCAGCCGCTCCCCTTCAAAGCGGCTCGGTAGGGCAAACCCCCTTAGGGGGGAGAGGCAAGCCAGGCCCCTTCGGTCGCTTCCCTCAAAAGACCTGCTGGCAAAAATATTAAACCTTGCCGGGGTCAAGGCCTGTGCCTCCCCAAACAAGACTGGCGACACTCCTAAGGGGACCTGCAATGTCCTGGGAGGGGATGGCCAACTGGAGGCCCCTCCCGTGATAGACATGGTCCTTGAGGAGACCCAGCCTCAGACGGTAGGGCCTTCCATGGGGGAGAATTCGGGCTCGGCGCCAAGCACCGAATCCCAGTCCGCCCCTATGCAAGGTCCTCCTCAAATGGCTGAGGGCTCCGAGGCAGTAGAAGGAGGGGAGGGATCTCCTCCGACAGGTGCCCCTACGACAACCAGGACCTTCTCCATTTCGGAGAGGGACCTGGCTGAGGCCGGTCCATCTGGCCTGGGGGCTTCTGCCGGCGGAGGTGAAAAGCGGATTCATTCCCCGCCCTCCTCTCCAAAAAAGAAAAAGACTAAAAAGACTAAAAGGACGAAAAAGACTCGGGGCTCCTCTCCATCCGCGGGGGCTGCGGAGGCGGATGGGTCTGCTGCCACTTTGGTAGGCGACCAAGCCAAGATCGGCACATCCGGCCCCTCTACCCCCTCGTGTGCGGAGCCCCTGACTAAGACCAAGAGTGCACAGGGCGGAGCCTCGATGACATCGGGGCCCCTCATTCAGAGGTTACCTGGCGTTTTCGAGCCCGCTGGCTTCAAACGCTTCCTCGTTATTCGCTCCACTGATGGCACCATGTTGTCCAAGGGCAACATGATCCATCAGAGGAGAGGATTAGCTAGTGCAATTGGTAGAGAGCCGAAGGTAACCCGTTTCTCGGACGGGAGCCTTCTGGCGAATGCGGCGAATCCCGCCGAGGCGGCCAAGATAAGTGCTCTTCGGACACTTCATGGCACCCCGGTGAGTGTGACGCCGCACTCTACCATGAACTTTGTAAAAGGAGTAGTTTATGCGAGGGAACTCGTTGACTACTCCATAGAAGACATCACCCTAGAGCTGGCCGACCATGGGGCGGTCAAGGTCGAACGTGTGATGAGAAAACAGGGAGGGGCCTCGAGACCCACCCCTACACTCTTCGTCACGTTCGACTGTGACAAGCTCCCTGAGTCGGTGCGTGCCGGTTGGTACCGCTACCGCGTGAAGGCATTCGTGCCACTGCCGCGGCGGTGCTATTACTGTCACCGCTTCGGCCACACGAATCGATCATGTAGACGTGCAAAATCGGGGTCACCCGAAGTCTGTGTAAATTGCTCCAAGGTCGCACACGATAAGTCCAAATCGTGTGTGGCCAAGTGTGTCAATTGCAGAGAGCCACACCCTGCTTCTTCGAAGCAATGTGGTGCATATCTCCTTGAGAAAGAAATCCTGGCCATTCAGGCCCAGGATCGACTCTCATTCCGCGAGGCTAAGGACTTGGTCCTGGCGCGCCCGGCTCTGCCTGGGACGTCATATGCCTCAATAGTTAGAAAAGCACCCTCTGCTCCTGGCCCATCCAGGCCAACGAGCACGGTTGTTTCCGCGCCCATTCGGAGCCCTTCTGCGGGCTCTACTACACCCGGGCGCTCCCCTGGTAGAGCTGGCGGCAAAAAGGGTTCACACCCAGCCCCGGCTAATACCAGGGCTCCCCCCTCTTCCCCCAGCGTGACCGTTTCCCGTAAGGCGAAACGGCCACGCGCCTCCACAGAGTCGTTAGACTCACAGGAGGCAACACCCCTGAAGATGGTCGCTAGGCCATCTTCCGGGGTTCCTAAAGCTGTTCCCCGAAAGGAGGACAGCAACAAAGGAGCTTCGGCCCCTTCGCCCACGCCCCAAGGTGGAGCGAGTGGCTCGGAGACGGTGGTTCCTCGAAAAGAGGGCCCCCCGCCTCCCGAGCCGCAACGCCCGCCTAAGGTTTCGAGGCGGAGGGAGGAAAAGACTCGCATGGCGAGCCCAACCTCCCCCAATAAGTCCTCGAAGGCGACAGCGCCTTCAGCGCTTTGTCCGGCCAACAGCGCCCGGGGTTCTGCCCCCGGGAAGCGTACGGCCATTCCCGTGAGGGTCTTCAATTCGAGGAGGGCCCCCGCGTCTCCTGCGAGCTAGGCCTGGAGGGCATATTCCTTCAATGGAATTGCCGTGGACTCCGGGCCAACTGGGAGGAGCTGCGGAGGCTCGTCTCGTCCCGTTCCCCGTTAGCTATTTTTTTGCAGGAGACCATGCTAGGCGCGTGCCCGCTGCCTGCCCTCCCGGGGTATAAGGGTCTTGCGACCCCACCACCGCGGGATGGCCGGGCTGGGGGATGCGCGGTTTACACCCGGCATGATGTGTCCGTTCTTCCTTTCTCTTTAGATACCTCCTTTGAGGCAGTGGCTGTGCAGCTGCACCTGGATAGGAGGTATACTATCATTTCTGCGTACATTCCACCGTCAGCTGACTTCGACGCGGGGGACTTCCGCCGCGTCGTGGCACGGTTGCCGAGGCCCTATCTCTTGCTTGGAGATCTGAACGGCAGGCATCCTCTCTGGGGAGATTACTCCATAAATCCCAGGGGACAAGTCCTTGCCGATCTGATCGAAGAGCTTGAGATGGGTGTCCTAAACGTGGATGAGTTTACGCATCACTGTCCGAGAACCGCTTCATTTTCTTGCCTTGACCTATCTTTGTGCTCTTCAGATGCACAGCCTGATTTTGATTGGGGGGTGGTCGATGACCTCCATGGTAGTGATCACTTTCCCATTCAAATATCATTTTCAGGGCAACTGCCGCCTGAGAGACCACCTCGGTGGTGCTTGGCGCGGGCGCGGTGGCCTGCATTTCAGGAAATGACTGAATTCTCTATCTCAGTCGAGGAGTTTAGGTCGGTAGATGAGGCCGTTGAGTTCTTCTCCGGCAACCTCATCGCCGTAGGCCTGACTACTATTCCTAGGACGTCTGGCCGTTTTGCACGCCGACCACTCCCATGGTGGTCGGCCGAGTGTGAGACGGCCCTCAAACAGAAGCGTTATGCCTACATGCGCTATAAGCGCCGCCCGAACGATTTCACTGTCGCTGAATTTCGTCGGGCTAGGGCTAGGTTCCGGTATATTTCGAAGCACGCCCGCCGCTCTTCTTGGCGGGCATACGTGTCTTCACTTAACGGGAAGACCCCTTTAGCTGAGGTGTGGAAGCGAGTCAAAAGGATTCGGGGCAAGTTCTCGCAGGACCCCCCTCCCGTTCTCCAGGAGAATGGGACCGCAATCTCGGACCCCGCGTCCGTGGCGGAATCCTTAGCGACCGCTTTTTCCGCATTCTCTAGCCGTGATGCTGCTCCGCCAGCATTCAATGCACGTCGTGATGTCGCGGAAGGCCGCCGGCTGGACTTTACCTCCAGAGGCGGAGAACCCTTCAACGACAAGTTTACTGTGAGTGAGTTGCGTTCCGCTCTCGCTTCGTGCGCGGACACCGCCCATGGTCCGGACGATGTCCCGTACGCCATGCTTCGACACCTGGGTGAGCGAGGCATGGCCTTTCTGTTAGATTTGTTCAACAGGATCTGGGTGGAAGGTCTTCTCCCAGACTCCTGGCGAATCGCTACTGTGCTCGCCTTTCGCAAGCCGGGGAGAGATCACTCTACTCCGACCGGTTTCCGCCCAATCTCTCTAACCTCTTGCGTGTGCAAGTTGATGGAGAAATTGGTAAATGTTAGATTAGCCTATTTCCTGGACAGCGGAGGCCATCTGTCTTCTGCACAGTGCGGCTTCCGTAAGTTCCACTCCACGTCGGATGCTCTGCTCCGACTGGAAAGTGCCGTCTGCGAGGCTTTCCTTCGTAGACAGCACTACGCCACGGTGTTTTTTGATCTGGAGAAGGCCTATGATACCGCATGGCGATACGGTATCATGGAGACTCTCCACACGATGGGGGCGAGGGGACGCCTCCCAATTTTTATATCTGAATTTTTGCGAGATCGTCGATTCCGCGTACGGGTGGGGGGAGCCCTCTCCGGCCCAAAGGAGCAGGAAGAGGGTGTCCCGCAGGGAAGTGTCCTCAGTGTCACACTCTTTGCCCTGAGCATCAACGGCATCACCTCGGTGCTGCCGGAAGATGTTCTCGCTACGCTCTACGTGGACGACCTTTCGATCTCTTTTGGCGCGGCCCAGATGCCAACTCTGGAGCGTCGACTCCAACAGGCATTGAACCGCGTCTCTCGCTATGCCGAAGCGCACAGGTTTCGGTTTTCTTTGGCCAAGACTAAGGTGGTGCACTTCTGCCGCCATCCACGGCTTCACCCCGACCCAGATTTGTTTCTTAATGGGGTGCGCCTGGATGTGGTTGAGTCGCACCGTTTCCTTGGTCTTGTATTCGACCGACGCCTCACCTGGGAGGCTCATATTCGCAGCCTTAGGGTCTCTTGTACCCGCGCCATGGACATTCTCCGTTCCGTGACGTTCAGCGCTTGGGGCGCTGATAGGGCTACCGCCTTACTTTTTTATCGATCCTTTGTTCGCTCGAAGCTCGACTACGGATGCGAGTTTTATGCATCTGCAGCCGAGCGTTTATTGCGGAAGGTGGATTCGATCCACCACACCGGCCTTCGCCTTGCGACCGGTGCCTTCCGCACTTCCCCCATTGAGAGCCTGTTGGTCGATGCTGGGGAGATGCCACTCGCTCTGCGCCGCGTGCAGTGCATCACTCGCCTGTACGCGCGAGCCCGGCGCCTCCCTCAGTCGCCAACAGCTCTCACTGCATCCGCAGCTGATCTCGATGGTGCCTATGCCGCCGAGAGACGCCAGTCATACCCTAAGCCCTTTGGGTTTAGGGCCAGGAAACTCCTTCGAGAAGTAGATATAGCTCTCGGGCCGGTGGCGCCCCTGGTTCTGCCCAGGACGCCACCCTGGAGGGTACCACATTTGGCTATTTGTCGCCACGCCTCTGCTCCCAAAGCTTGTACTGCGCCGGGAGTATTGCGTTCGACCTTTTTGGAGCACACATCGTGTCACGCTGGTACCGTGCCAGTGTATACGGATGGCTCCAAGTCCCAAGAGGGGGTCGGCTTCCACGCCGTATCCCCTCTGTTTGAAGTCAGCGGGGCTCTACCAGGCGCTGCGTCTGTCTTCACGGCCGAGCTGGTAGCAATACACCACTCGGTACGGGAGATTACGCGACGTGCCCGGTTCGGAGACCGGATTGTGATCTATAGCGACTCACAAAGCGCCCTGAGTGCTCTCGGGGCATTGGAATCTCCGCATCCCCTGGTTCGCGATATCCGTGACGCCACGGTTTTGGCGAGCCGGGCAGATGTCGAGATTATCTTCTGCTGGGTTCCTGGACATGTAGGAATTGCGGGGAATGAGCGCGCCGATGAGGGCGCCAAAGAGTCCGCGAGGACTCTGCGACCGGACCAGCGTTTCGCTCTTCCTCACACCGACTACATGGCAGGAATACGGGCAGCTCTTCGGACTGCTTGGCAAAGAAGATGGGAGACGGTCGAAGGGAACTTAAAGTTGCGTGCCATTGCGCCGCGACTGTTCCCATGGACCTATCCCCCAATGCCGCGGCGGCTTCAGGTTGCTTTCTGTCGTCTCCGAATCGGACACACTCGTGTGACGCATCGCTATCTGATGGAGCGCTCGCCTGCGCCCTATTGCAACGACTGCGTCGTCCCCCAGACTGTTCGGCACATTCTTGTCGAATGTCCCAGTCTGGGTGATCTTCGCGCACGACACCTGTCCCGGTACCGGGATGGGCGGGGTCGCTACCGCCTGTCCCTTGTACTCGGGACGAGTGCGTGCACTTTGACTGGTGGACTTGTTAACTTTTTGGGGGAGGCCGGCCTTCTCCCTTTTTTTTAACCAGGCTTAATTTTGTTGTTGTTTTTGTTATTGCTTTGTTATTGTTATTGTTATTTCTTTTTTGTTGTTCCCTGTTCCATTTTTTGAAGTAGCCTAGAACTAGGCTGTTTGTTTACGGCGACTTATGCCTAAGTCGGCAGTCGCCAGATGGCCCCTTAAATAAAAAAAAAAAAAAAAAAATCCGCTCCGACTGGAAAATGCCGTCTGCGAGGCTTTCCTTCGTAGACAGCACTACGCCACTGTGTTTTTCGATCTGGAGAAGGCCTATGATACCGCATGGCGATACGGTATCATGGAGACTCTCCACACGATGGGGGCGAGGGAACGCCTCCCAATTTTTATATCTGAATTTTTGCGAGATCGTCGATTCCGCGTACGGGTGGGGGGAGCCCTCTCCGGCCCAAAGGAGCAGGAAGAGGGTGTCCCGCAAGGAAGTGTCCTCAGTGTCACACTCTTTGCCCTGAGCATCAACGGCATCACCTCAGTGCTGCCGGAAGATGTTCTCGCTACGCTCTACGTGGACGACCTTTCGATCTCTTTTGGCGTGGCCCAGATTCCAACTCTGGAGCGTCGACTCCAACAGGCATTGAACCACGTCTCTCGCTATGCCGAAGCGCACAGGTTTCGGTTTTCTTTGGCTAAGACTAAGGTGGTGCACTTCTGCCGCCATCCACGGCTTCACCCCGACCCAGATTTGTTTCTTATTTAAGGTTCCTTTTTTTTGTTATTGTTTTGTTTGTAGGTTGCACTCTCCTGCACCGGGATGAGGGGGACCTCCCCCCACTGCCGGAGATTGCTTCGATTGTTAAGTTTTTCCAATTTATATCATTGTTAAGTTTTCATATTTTTACTTTAAAGTAGCCTAGTTCTAGGCTGTCAGTTTTTCAACGACATGCCCAAGTGGGTAGTTGCCAGATGGGCTCCATAAAAAAAAAAATAAAAATGGAATGGGGTTCTTTTTCATTTGTTGCTTTTTTGTCTATGTGCAATTGATTTAGAAAATGGGGAATTCTGCACACATCTAAATATTCAGGTTTGCTGGTCCTTATCATCCCCCGTAAGGGGCGCGGCGATTTGCCATCCTGGCCGCCGTGCTGACAGGATCCAGCGCTCTGTCCGGCCCCAGCTTAGCCTCTCTTCCTACCTTCAAAATACTTGTTTCCTCTCTTTTCACACAACCTCTCCCACAACTTTCTCTGGTCAGCCTCTAATTTCACAGGGTAGATGCTGACCTTCCTTTCAGCACACCGTCCCGCATCGGGGCTGAGGGGGTGGGGGACAAAGTTCCCTAACCCCTGAGCTCCGGTCTGGGGTGGCTGGTTTTTATCAACCTGCTTCATCCCCACCCATACCTTCCACACATCCCTATTCCTCTCCTCTTCACAATCTATATTTTTTACGCCGTGTCTAAGGTGGAGCCACCATGCCGATGGACTGCCAGGCCACCAGGCGGGAGGGGTGGTCCCAAATGGCGGCGCCTGGCTCTGCCGGGCTTGTAAGCACCTCTCGCAGTGCCGGCTACTGCGAGAGGTGTGCGCGATTGCATCCCAGGTTTAAAAAAGGGTCACCATGCCCAATGATGAAAATAAAAAAACACAAACCCAACCCTCAACTTCCCCTGTTCCATCGACAGAGCCGCCCTCGGGCAGCTCCAGCAAAAAAATGGAGGTCCCCCCCCCTGTGCTTGCACAGGGGACCCTCCATATTTCTCTAACCGGAGAGGAGGCTTACTCCTCTCCTTCACCTACAGGTGCAGGGGACTCCCCCTCACCCTGTTCTCTGGAGGTGCTTTCAGGCACCTCCCTTTTCCCAGCGGCAGTCCCCTCTTTTCTTTCCAAGGGGACTGCCAAGAAAGCCAGCAGGCAGCCCTTAGCCAGCCGCTCCCTATCAAAGCGGCTCGGTAGGGCACACCCCCTTAGGGGGGAGAGGGAAGCCAGGCCCCTTCGGTCGCTTCCCTCAAAAGACCTGCTGGCAAGAATTTTAAACCTTGCTGGGTTCAAGGCCTGTGCCTCCCCACACAAGACTGGCGACACTGCCAAGGGGACCTGCGATGTCCTGGGAGGGGATGGCCAACTGGAGGCCCCTCCTGTGATAGACATGGTCCTTGAGGAGACCCAGCCTCAGACGGTAGGGCCTTCCATGGGGGGGAATTCGGGCTCGGCTCTAAGCACCGAACCCGAATCCGCCCCTATGCAAGGTCCTCCTCAAATGGCTGAGGGCTCCGAGGCAGTAAAAGGAGGGGAGGGATATCCTCCGACAGGTGCCCCCACGACAACCAGGACCTTCTCGATTTCGGAGAGGGACCTGGCTGAGGCCGGTCCATCTAGCCTGGGGGCTTCTGCCGGCGGAGGTGAAAAGCGGGTTCATTCCCCGCCCTCCTCTCCCAAAAATAAAAAGACAAAAAAGACTTGGGGCTCCTCTCCATCCGCGGGGGCTGCGGGGACGGATGGGTCTGCTACCACTTTGGTAGGTGACCAAGCCAAGATCGGCACATCCGGCCCCTCTACCCCCTCGTGTGCAGAGCCCCTGACGGAGACTAACACCAAAAGTGCACAGGGCGGAGCCTCGATGACATCGGGGCCCCTCATTCAGAGGTTACCTGGCGTTTTCGAGCCCGCTGGCTTCAAACGCTTCCTCGTTATTCGCTCCACTGATGGCACCAGGTTGTCCAAGGGCAACATGATCCATCAGAGGAGAGGATTAGTTAGTGCAATTGGTAGAGAGCCGAAGGTGACCCATTTCTCGGACGGGAGCCTTCTGGCGAATGCGGCGAATCCCGCCGAGGCGGCCAAAATAAGTGCTCTTCGGACACTTCATGGCACCCCGGTGAGTGTGACGCCGCACTCTACCATGAACTTTGTGAAAGGAGTAGTTTATGCGAGGGAACTCGTTGACTACTACATTGAGGACATCACCCTAGAGCTGGCCGACCATGGGGCGGTCAAGGTCGAACGTGTGATGAGAAAACAGGGAGGGGCTTCGAGACCCACCCCTACACTCTTCGTCACGTTCGACTGTGACAAGCTCCCTGAGTCGGTGCGTGCTGGTTGGTACCGCTACCGCGTGAAGGCATTCGTGCCACTGCCGCGGCGGTGCTATTACTGTCACCGCTTCGGCCATACGAATCGCTCATGTAGACGTGCAAAGTCGGGGTCACCCGAAGTCTGTGTAAATTGCTCCAAGGTCGCACACGATAAGTCCAAATCGTGTGTGGCCAAGTGTGTCAATTGCGGAGAGCCGCACCCTGCTTCTTCGAAGCAATGTGGTGCATATCTCCTGGAGAAAGAAATCGTGGCCGTTCAGGCTCAGGATAGACTCTCATTCCGCGAGGCTAAGGACTTGGTCCTGGCGCGCCCAGCTCTGCCTGGGACGTCATATGCCTCAGTAGTTAGAAAGGCACCCTCTGCTCCTGGCCCATCCAGGCCAACGAGCACGGTTGTTTCTGCGCCCATTCGGAGCCCTTCTGCGGGCTCTACCCAACCCGGGCGCTCCCCTGGTAAAGCTGGCGGCAAAAAGGGTTCATACCCAGCCCCGGCTAAAACCAGGGCTCCCCCCTCTTCCCCCAGCGTGACCGTTTCCCGCAAGGCGAAACGGCCACGCGCCTCCACCGAGTCGTTAGACTCACAGGAGGCAACACCCCTGAAGATGGTGGCTAGGCCATCTTCAGGGGTTCCTAAAGCTGTCCCCCGAAAGGAGGACAGCAACAAAGGAGCTTCGGCTCCTTCGCCCACGCCCCGAGGTGGAGCGAGTGGCTCGGAGACGGTGGTTCCTCGAAAAGAGGCCCCCCCGCCTCCGAAGCCGCAGCGCCCGCCTAAGGTTTCGAGGCGGAGGGAGGAAAAGACTCGCATGGCGAGCCCAACCTCCCCCAATAAGTCCTCGAAGGCGACAGCGCCTCCAGCGCTTTGTCCGGCCAACAGCGCCCGGGGTTCTGCCCCCGGGAAGCGTACGGCCATTCCCGTGAGGGTCTTCAATTCGAGGAGGGCCCCCGCGTCTCTTCCGAGCTAGGCCTGGAGGGCATATTCCTTCAATGGAATTGCCGTGGACTCCGGGCCAACTGGGAGGAGCTACGGAGGCTCGCCTCGTCCCGTTCCCCGTTAGCTATTTTTTTGCAGGAGACCATGCTAGGCGCGTGCCCCCTGCCTGCCCTCCCGGGGTATAAGGGTCTTGCGACCCCACCACCGAGGGATGGCCGGGCTGGGGGGTGCGCGGTTTACACCCGGCATGATGTCTCCGTTCTTCCTTTCTCTTTAGATACCTCCTTTCAGGCAGTGGCTGTGCAGCTGCACCTGGATAGGAGGTATACTATCATTTCTGCGTACATTCCACCGTCAGCTGACTTCGACGCCGGGGACTTCCGCCGCGTCGTGGCACGGTTGCCGAGGCCCTATCTCTTGCTTGGAGATCTGAACGGCAGGCATCCTCTCTGGGGAGATTACTCCATAAATCCCAGGGGACAAGTCCTTGCCGATCTGATCGAAGAGCTTGAGATGGGTGTCCTAAACGTGGATGAGTTTACGCATCACTGTCCAAGAACCGCTTCATTTTCTTGCCTTGACCTATCTTTGTCCTCTTCGGATGCACAGCCTGATTTTGATTGGGGGGTGGTCGATGACCTCCATGGTAGTGATCACTTTCCCATTCAAATATCATTTTCAGGGCAACTGCCGCCTGAGAGACCACCTCGGTGGTGCTTGGCGCGGGCGCGGTGGCCTGCATTTCAGGAAATGACTGAATTCTCTATCTCAGTCGATTAGTTTAGGTTGGTAGATGAGGCCGTTGAGTTCTTCTACGGCAACCTCATCGCCTTGGGCCTGACTACTATTCCTAGGACGTCTGGCCGTTTTGCACGCCGACCACTCCCATGGTGGTCGGCCGAGTGTGAGACGGCCCTCAAACAGAAGCGTTATGCCTACATGCGCTATAAGCGCCGCCGGAACGATTTCACTGTCGCTGAATTTCGTCGGGCTAGGGCTAGGTTCCGGTATATTTCGAAGCACGCCCGCCGCTCTTCTTGGCGGGCATACGTGTCTTCACTTAACGGGAAGACCCCTTTAGCTGAGGTGTGGAAGCGAGTCAAAAGGATTCGGGGCAAGTTGTCGCACGACCCCCCTCCCGTTCTCCAGGAGAATGGGACCGCAATCTCGGACCCCGCGTCCGTGGCGGAATCCTTCTCGACCGCTTTTTCCGCATTCTCTAGCCGGGATGCTGCTCCGCCAGCATTCAATGCACGTCGTGATGTCGCGGAAGGCCGCCGGCTGGACTTTAACTCCAGAGGCGGAGAACCCTTCAACGACAAGTTTACTGTGAGTGAGTTGCGTTCCGCTCTCGCTGCGTGCTCGGACACCGCCCATGGTCCAGACGATGTCCCGTACGCCATGCTTCGACACCTGGGTGAGCGAGGCATGGCCTTTCTGTTAGATCTGTTCAACAGGATCTGGGTGGAAGGTCTTCTCCCAGACTCCTGGCGAATCGCTACTGTGCTCGCCTTTCGCAAGCCGGGAGAGATCACTCTACTCCGACCGGTTTCCGCCCAATCTCTCTAACCTCTTGCGTGTGCAAGTTGATGGAGAAATTGGTAAATGTTAGATTAGCCTATTTCCTGGACACCGGAGGCCATCTGTCTTCTGCACAGTGCGGCTTCCGTAAGTTTCACTCCACGTCGGATGCTCTGCTCCGACTGGAAAATTCCGTCTGCGAGGCTTTCCTTCGTAGACAGCACTACGCCACGGTGTTTTTTGATCTGGAGAAGGCCTATGATACCGCATGGCGATACGGTATCATGGAGACTCTCCACACGATGGGGGCGAGGGGACGCCTCCCAATGTTTATATCTGAATTTTTGCGAGATCGTCGATTCCGCGTACGGGTGGGGGGAGCCCTCTCCGGCCCAAAGGAGCAGGAAGAGGGTGTCCCGCAGGGAAGTGTCCTCAGTGTCACACTCTTTGCCCTGAGCATCAACGGCATCACCTCGGTTCTGCCAGAAGATGTTCTCGCTACGCTCTACGTGGACGACCTTTCGATCTCTTTTGGCGCGGCCCAGATGCCAACTCTGGAGCGTCGACTCCAACAGGCATTGAACCGCGTCTCTCGCTATGCCGAAGCGCACAGGTTTCGGTTTTCTTTGGCCAATACTAAAGTGGTGCACTTCTGCCGCCATCCACGGCTTCACCCCGACCCAGATTTGTTTCTTAATGAGGTGCGCCTGGATGTGGTTGAGTCGCACCGTTTCCTTGGTCTTGTATTCGACCGACGCCTCACCTGGGAGGCTCATATTCGCAGCCTTAGGGTCTCTTGTACCCGCGCCATGGACATTCTCCGTTCCGTGACGTTCAGCGCTTGGGGCGCTGATAGGGCTACCGCCTTACTTTTTTATCGATCCTTTGTTCGCTCGAAGCTCGACTACGGATGCGAGTTTTATGCATCCGCAGCCGAGCGTTTATTGCGGAAGGTGGATTCAATCCACCACACCGGCCTTCGCCTTGCGACCGGTGCCCTCCGCACTTCCCCCATTGAGAGCCTGTTGGTCGATGCTGGGGAGATGCCACTCGCTCTGCGCCGCGTGCAGTGCATCACTCGCCTGTACTCGCGAGCCCGGCGCCTCCCTCAGTCGCCAACAGCTCTCACTGCATCCGCAGCTGATCTCGATGGTGCCTATTCCGCCGAGAGACGCCAGTCATACCCTAAGCCCTTTGGGTTTAGGGCCAGGAAACTCCTTCGAGAGGTAGATATAGCTCTCGGGCCGGTGGCGCCCCTGGTTTTGCCCAGGACGCCACCCTGGAGGGTACCACATTTGGCTATTTGTCGCCACGCCTCTGCTCCCAAAGCTTGTACTGCGCCGGGAGTATTGCGTTCGACCTTTTTGGAGCACACATCGTGTCACGCTGGTACCGTGCCAGTGTATACAGATGGCTCCAAGTCCCAAGAGGGGGTCGGCTTCCACGCCGTATCCCCTCTGTTTGAAGTCAGCGGGGCTCTACCAGGCGCTGCGTCTGTCTTCACGGCCGAGCTGGTGGCAATACACTACTCGGTACGGGAGATTACGCGACGTGCCCGGTTCGGAGACCGGATTGTGATCTATAGCGACTCACAAAGCGCCCTGAGTGCTCTCGGGGCATTGGAATCTCCGCATCCCCTGGTTCGCGATATCCGTGACGCCACGGTTTTGGCGAGTCGGGCAGATGTCGAGATTATCTTCTGCTGGGCTCCTGGACATGTAGGAATTGCGGGGAATGAGCGCGCCGATGAGGGCGCCAAAGAGTCCGCGAGGACTCTGCGACCGGACCAGCGTTTCGCTCTTCCTCACACCGACTACATGGCAGGAATACGGGCAGCTCTTCGGACTGCTTGGCAAAGAAGATGGGAGACGGTCGAAGGGAACTTAAAGTTGCGTGCCATTGCGCCGCGACTGTTCCCATGGACCTATCCCCCAATGCCGCGGCGGCTTCAGGTTGCTTTCTGTCGTCTCCGAATCGGACACACTCGTGTGACGCATCGCTATCTGATGGAGCGCTCGCCTGCGCCCTATTGCAACGACTGCGTCGTCCCCCAGACTGTTCAGCACATTCTTGTCGAATGTCCCAGTCTGGGTGATCTTCGCGCACGATACCTGTCCCAGTACCGGGATGGGCGGGGTCGCTACCGCCTGTCCCTTGTGCTCGGGACAGATTCGTGCACACTGACTTGTGGACTTGTTGACTTCTTGGGGGAGGCCGGCCTTCTCCCTATTATTTAAGCAAGGTTTTTTTGTTTTTTTTCTTTAGTTGCACGCTCCTGCGCCGGGGGGACCTGTCCCCGACGCACCAGCTTGCTTCCTTTCCCCCTTTTGGGGTGTTTTTTTTTTCCCCCTTAATTTTATTTTAAAGTAGCCTAGAACTAGGCTAGTTTTAATACGGCGACTAATGCCCAAGTAGGCAGTCGGCAGATGAGCTCTTAAAAATAAATAAAAAATCCTCCCTAGATGACTAATATGGTTATTGTTGTCCATTCATGGGGCCAGAGTTGTCCTATATCCATATATGCAATCATGGTTATTGTCCTCTCAATACATGCAGCCATGGCTATGAATTATAATATGCTTTATGTAATATCTATAGTGTCTGGCGCTTCACAGCTCCCCTTTGAACAACAGAGAGAAATGTGGCTTGTCAAGGCACATTCAAGGGATCAAGGGATGGAGCTAGCATATAGCAGCGGGCTGATCATTCCTCATTCTCAGAGCCAAAATTGAGAAAGTACGATCATCCTTGTGACACACATGACTGTGGTACAGGCGATAAATGGGAATCCAGAATGTAGTACTCTCAGGAACTGGGATGGGTTCATTGAGGAAGAGGAGGTTGCCACATTTAAAATCTTGTAGGTAAGGATGAGGACAAATGAAATGCAGGATTGAATGCGAAGCCAGTTCAGTTCATGGAGCAGGGTAGTTGCAGGATGCATGAGAGAAACCCATCCCAGAGAGAACCCCGTAAGGGGTTGAGTGGCCGCCTTGCTGACGGGACTCGGTACCCCATCCAACCCCAGCTTAGCCTCTTCTCTTTCCTTCAAAACACTTGTTTCCTCGCTTTTCATACAACCTCTCCCACAACTTTCTCTGGTCAGTCTCTAATTTCACAGGGTAGATGTTGACCTTCTCAGCCAACCATCCCGGATTGGGGCTGAGGGGGGAGGGGACAATAACCCTAACCCCTGAGCTCCGGTCTGGGGTGGCTGGTTTTTAACAACCTGCTTCATCCCCAGCCATACCTTCCTCAAATCCCTTTTCCTCTCCTCTTCACATTCTATCAATTTTACGCCATGTTCAAGGTGGAGCTGCCATGCAGATGGACTGCCAGGCTACCAGGCGGGAGGGGTGGTCCCAAATGGTGGCACCTGGCTCTGCTAGGCCTGTAAGCACCTCTTGCAGTGCGGGCAACTGCAAGAGGTGATGAGTTATTGCTTCCTGTAGGAAAAAGAAGGTCACCATGCCCATGTATGCAAATCTAAAAAACACAAACCCAAATCGTCCCCATTCCCCCTTGTACATTGACGGAGCCACCCTCGGGCAGCTCCACCGAAAAAATGGAGGTCCTCCCTTCCCCTGTGCTTGCACAGGGGACCCTCCATATTTCTTTAAGCGGAGAGGAGGCTTATCCTCACCTACGCCTATGGGTGAAGGGGACTTCCCCCTCACCCCCTTCTCTGATGGTGCTTTCAGGCACCTCCCTATTTCCAGCGGCAGTCCCTCCTTTTCTTTCTAAGGGGACTGCCAAGAAAGCCAGCAGGCAGCCCATTGCCGACCACCCCTCGTGT
This sequence comes from Ceratothoa steindachneri, assembly GCA_963969495.1. Classification (NCBI taxonomy): domain Eukaryota; kingdom Metazoa; phylum Arthropoda; class Malacostraca; order Isopoda; family Cymothoidae; genus Ceratothoa; species Ceratothoa steindachneri. The sequence goes on from OZ018328.1 coordinate 109,082,343, forward strand.
AAGCGGCTCGGTAGGGCAAACCCCCTTAGGGGGGAGAGGGAAGCCAGGCCCCTTCGGTCGCTTCCTTCAAAATACCTGCTGGCAAGAATACTTAAACTTGCTGGGGTCGAGGCCTGTGCCACCCCACACCAGATGACTAATGACAATACTGCCAATGGGACCTGCGATGTCTTTGGGGGGAATGGCCAACTGGAGGCCTCCCTGAGGTAGACATGGTCCTTGAGGCAACCCAGCCTCAGATGGTGAAGCCTTCCATGGGGGGGATTCCGGGCTCGGCGCCAAACACCGAACCCGAATCTGCCCCTATGCAAGGTCCTCCGCAAATGGCTAGGGTTTCTGAGGTAGTACAAGGAGGGAAAGGATCTCCTCCAAACGGTCCCCCTATGACTACCAGAACCTTCGCCATTCCGGAAAAGGACCTGCTCAGTCCGGCCCATCTGGCCTGGGGGCTCCTTCCGGCGGAGGTGAGAAGCGGGTTCATTCCCCACCTTCCTCTCCGAAAAAGACAAAAAAGACTCGGGCTCCTCTCCATCCGCGGGGGCTACGGGGACGGATGGGTCTGCTGCCACTTTGGCAAGCAACCGAGCCAAGGTCGGCACATCCGGCCCCTCTGCCTCCCTGGGTACGGAGCCCCTGATGATGATGAAGATGAAAAGTGCACAGGGCGGAGCCTCAATGACATCGGGGCCCCTCGTTCAGAGGTTACCTGGTGTTTTCGAGCCTGCTGGCTTCAAACCCTTCCTTGTTATTCGCTCCACTAATAGCACCAGGTTGGCCAAGGGCAACATGATCCATCAGAGGATGGATTAGCTATTACAATTGGTAGAGAGCCAAAGGTGACCCAATTCTTGGACGGGAGCCTTCTAGCGAATCCTGCCGAGGCGGCCAAGATAAGTGCTCTTCGGACACTTCATGGCACCCCAGTGAGTGTGATGCCGCACTCTACCATGAACTTTGTGAAAGGAGTTGTTTATGCGAGGGAACTCGTTTACTACTCCATTGAGGACATCACCTTAGAGCTGGATGACCATGGGGCGGTCAAGGTTGAACATATGATGAGAAAACAGGAAGGGGCCTTGAGACCCACCCCTAGATCTTTGTCACGTTCGACTGTGACAAGCTGGCTGGTACCGCTACCTCGTGAAGACATTCGTGCCACTGCCGCAGTGTTGCTATTACTGTCACCGCTTCGGCCATACGAATCATTCTTGTGATGTGCAAAGTCGGATCACCTGAAGTCAGTGTAAACTGCTCCAAGGCCGCACACACTAAGTCTAAATCGTGAAAGAAATCCTGGCCGTTCAGGACCAGGATCAAATCTCATTCTGCGAGGCTAAGGACTTGGTCCTGGCGCGCCCAGCTCTGCCTGGGACATCATATGCCTCAATGGTTAGAAAGGCACCATCTGCTCCTGGCCCATCCAGGCCAACGAGCACGGTTGTTTCCGCGCCCATTCAGAGCCCTTCTGCAGGCTCTACTCAACCCGGGCGCTCCCCTGGTAAAGCTGGCGGCAAAAAGGGTCCATGCCCAGCCGCGGCTAAAACCAGGGCTCCCCTCTCTTCCTAGTGGTGGAGTGAGTGGCTCGGAGACGGTGGTTCCTCAATAAGAGGGCCTCCCACCTCCGAAGCCGCAACGCCCGCCTAAGGTTTTGAGGCGGAGGGAGGAAAAGAGTCGCATGGTGAGCCCAACCTCCCCCAATAAGTCCTCGAAGGCAACAGCGCCTTCAGTGCTTTGTCCAGCCAACAGCGCCCGGGGTTCTGCCTCCGGGAAGCGTACGGTTATTTCCCTGAGGGTCTTCTGTTCGAGTAGGGCCCCCGCATCTCCTCTGAGCTAGGCCTGGAGGGCATATTCCTTCAATGGAATTGCCGTGGACTCCGGGCCAACTGGGAGGAGCTGCGGAGGCTCATCTCGTCCCGTTCCCCGTTAGCTATCTTTTTACAGGAGACCATGATAGGCGCGTGCCCCCTGCCCACACGCCTGGTGTATCAGCGTCTTGCGACCCTACCACCACGGGATGGCCTGGGCTGGAGGATTCGCGGTTTACACCCGGCATTTTGTCTCTTTTCTTCCTTTCTCTTTAGATAGCTCCCAATAGGCAGTGGCTGTGCAGCTGCACCTGGATAGGTGGTATACTATCATTTCTGTGTACATTCCACCGTCACCTGACTTCGACACGGGGGACTTGATATAGGTGTCCTAAATGTGGATGAGTTTACGCATCACTGTCCGAGAACCGCTTCATTTTCTTGCCTTGACCTATCTTTGTGCTCTTGGGATGCACAGCCTGATTTTGATTGGGGGGTGGTCGATGACCTCCATGGTAGTGATCACTTTCCCATTTAAATATCATTTTCAGAGTAATTGCCGCCTGAGAGCCCACCTCGGTGGTGCTTGGTGCGGGCGCAGTGGCCTGCATTTCAGGAAATGACTGAATTCTCTATCTCAGTCGAGGAATTTAGGTCGGTAGAGGAGGCCGTTGAGTTCTTCTCCGGCAACCTCATCGCCGTGGGCCTGACTACTATTCCTAGGACGTCTGGCCGTTTTGCACGCCGACCACTCCCATGGTGGTCGGCCGAGTGTAAGACGGCCCTCAAACAGAAGCGTTATGCCTACATGCGCTATAAGCGCCGCCCGATCGATTTCACTGTCGCTGAATTTCGTCGGGCTAGGGCTAGGTTCCGGTATATTTCGAAGCACGGCCGCCGCTCTTCTTGGTGGGCATACGTGTCTTCACTTAACGGGAAGACCCCTTTAGCAGAGGTGTGGAGCTGAGTCAAAAAGATTCGGGGCAAGTTGTCGCACGACCCCCCTCCCGTTCTCCAGGAGAATGGGACCGCAATCTCGGACCCCGCGTCCGTGGCGGAATCCTTAGCGATCGCTTTTTCCGCATTCTCTAGCCGGGATGCTGCTCCGCCAGCATTCAATGCACGTCGTGATGTCGTGGAAGGCCGCCGGGTGGACTTTACCTCCAGAGGCGGAGAACCCTTCACTAACAGGTTTACTGTGAGTCAGTTGCGCTCCGCTTTTGCTTCATGCGCGTACACCGCCCATGGTCCGGACGATGTTCCTACGACATGCTTCGACACCTGGGTGAGCGAGGCATGGCCTTTCTGTTAGATTTGTTCAACAGTATCTGGGTGGAGGGTCTTCTCCCAGATTCCTGGCGAACCGCTACTGTGCTCGTCTTTCGCAAGCCGGGGAAATATCACACTACTCCGACCGGTTTTCGCCCAATCTCTCTAACCTCTTGCGTGTGCAAGTTGATGGAGAAATTGGTAAATGTTAGACTAGCCTTTTTCCTGGACAGCGGAGGCCATCTGTCTTCTGCACAGTGTGGCTTCCGCAAGTTCCACTCCACATCGGATGCTCTGCTCCGCCTGGAAAATTCCGTCTGCGAGGCTTTCCTTCATAGACAGCACTACGCCACAGTGTTTTTCGATCTGGAGAAGGCCTATGATACCGCATGGCGATACGGTATCATGGAGACTCTCCACACGATGGGGGCGAGTGGACGCCTCCCAGTCTTTATATCTGAGTTTTTGCGTCGACTCCAACAGGCATTGAACCGCGTCTCTCGCTATGCCGAAGCGCACAGGTTTCGGTTTTCCTTGGCCAAGACTAAGGTTGTACACTTCTGCTGCCATCCACGGCTCCACCCCGACCCAGATTTGTTTCTTAATGGGGTGCCCCTGGATGTGGTTGAGTCGCACCGTTTCCTTGGTCTTGTATTCGGCCGACGCCTCACCTGTGAGTCTCATATTCGCAGCCTTAGGGTCTCCTGTACCCGCGCCATGGATATTCTCCGTTCCGTGACGTTCCGCGCTTGGGGTGCTGATAGGGCTACTGCCTTACTTTTTTATCGATCCTTTGTTCGTTCGAAGCTCGACTACGGATGCGAGTTTTCTGCATCCCCAGCCGGGCGTGTATTGCGGAAGGTGGACTCGATCCACCATACCGGCATTCGCTTGGTGACCGGTGCCTTCCACACTTCCCCCATTTAGAGCCTGTTGGTTGAAGCTGGCGAGAGGCCACTCGCTCTGCGCCGCGTGCATTGCATCACTTCCCTGTACGCGCGAGCCCGCCGCCTCCCTCAGTCGCCAACAGCTCTCACTGCATCCGCAGCTGATCTCGACGGTGCCTATGCCGCCGAGAGACGCCAGTCATACCCTAAGCCCTTTGGGTTTAGGGCCAGGAAACTCCTTCGAGAGGTAGATATAGCTCTCGGGCCGGTGGCGCCCCTGGTTCTGCCCAGGACGCCACCCTGGAGGGTACCACATTTGGCTATTTGTCGCCACGCCTCTGCTCCCAAAGCTTGTACAGCGCCGGGAGTATTGTGTTCGACCTTTTTGGAACACACCTCGTGTCACGCTGGAACCGTGCCAATGTATATGGGGTGCTCCAAGTCCAAGAGGGGGTCGGCTTCCACGCCTTATCCCCTCTGTTTGAAGTCAGCGGGGCTCTACCAGGCGCTGCGTCTGTCTTCACGGCCGAGCTGGTGGCAATACACCACCTGGTACGGTGATTACGCGACGTCCCGGTTCGGAGACCTGATTGTGATCTATAGCGACTCACAAAGCGCCCTGAGTGCTCTCAGGGCATTGGAATCTCCGCATCCCCTGGTTCGCGATATCTGTGTCGCCACGGTTTTGGCGAGCCGGGCGGATGTCGAGATTATCTTCTGCTGGGTTCCTGGACATGTAGGAATTGCGGGGAATGAGGGCGCCAAAGAGTCCGCGAGGACTCTGCGACCGGACCAGCGTTTCGCTCTTCCTCCACCGACTACATGGCAGGAATACGGGCAGCTCTTCGGACTGCTTGGCAAAGAAGATTGGAGACGGTCGAAGGGAACTTAAAGTTGCGGGCCATTGCGCCGCGACTGTTCCCATGGACCTATCCCCCAATGCCGCGGCGGCTTCAGGTTGCTTTCTGTCGTCTCCGAATCAGACACACTCGTGTGACGCATCGCTATTTGATGGAGCGCTCTCCTGCGCCCTATTGCAACGACTGCGTCGTCCCCCAGACTGTTCGGCACATTCTTGTTGAATGTCCCAGTCTGGGTGATCTTTGCGCACGATGCCTGTCCCGTTACCGGGATGCTCTGTGGAAAGTTTTTCTTAGCCAACGTAAAGCATATTGGGTTAACCATAGTTCTCCACTATTTATTATTTTGATATGTTCACCTCAACTGCCCATTGTCAATGAAATAGATACATTGTCAAGACCTCAATGACCTTGAGTCTAGACCTTACCTGGTCTCCTATGTGTGTGCTATACTAACTAAACTTTTTTATTTACTTTCCTTTTATTTATTTATCTATCTTACGCTATTATTTTTTCATTACTCCCTGTCAATTTCTTTGCCTCCCCATAATTTCTGCCAATGTTCTTGACTTATTTCAATGATATTTTATGATTGTTGTGTTTTATGATAATGCTTGTTTTTCAGGTCCAGGGTCACAAATTCATGGCAACCTTCTTACGACAGCCCACATTCTGTTCTCATTGCCGAGAGTTCATTTGGGGTCTTGGGAAGCAGGGATACCAATGTCAAGTGTGCACATGTGTTGTTCATAAGCGTTGTCACCAGAATGTCGTTACTCGCTGTCCTGGCTGCAAGGACCCCACCTATAAAGATGAAATGCATATTAAGGTAGTTTCACTTTTTAAATATTGTGTAATTATGATGTATTGCATGTGGGGGCAATCAAGTTAAACACCCAACAAGAATTAAGGGAAGTGTGTATCTTCTTTATTAACATTTTCTTTATAGAGACCTGCATTTTTATGCTGCTGCTTGAAGGCATTTAAAGATGGTATTAAAATATTATGGGCAACTTTAGTGATGGGTCTCTCCGGAGGTCTGGAATAATGTTCATAAGAAGTGAGGCATATATCCTCTCACTTGCAAGCAGCCGCAGTTCTTGAAAGAGTATTTAATATGAACAGGAAAGTCATTTTGACTTTCGCAACTTGAAAAAATGCAATTCCTTGAAGAGGTATTTATTAATAAAGATGAGATGTCTTTGGTGTTGGGTGTTTACCATGGCCTAATTGAAATTATTATACTTGCTTTTGAAATCAAGGCTTTCATAAAATGAAAGATTCTTAGTGCACTATAAAAAGATTTGAATTTATTTTCTTCAATTTACAGGGTACTGGAGGGCAACAGAGATTTAATATAAATCTACCACATCGTTTCTCTGTCCATTCTTATAAACGATTCACATTTTGTGATCACTGTGGTTCCCTACTTTATGGCCTTATTCGACAAGGATTGCAGTGTGAAGGTTAGCACATTGCAAATATCTTTTTTTATTATTGTTTTTATGGTTATTTAAATAATCCTTATATCACAAGGTTTTAGGAAGCGCCTCATAGTGGCTTCTGTAGATGTTATATTTTTATTGATACTTATTTCATTACGTTTAAGATATTAGTTATTTATCACTTTTATTTCAGTCTGTAGTATGAATGTTCATAAGAGGTGTCAGAAGAATGTTGCCAACAATTGTGGAATTGACACAAAGGAGTTAGCTGTCATTTTATCCAATATGGGAATATGTCTTCATAATTTGCCCAAAAAGAAAGTAAGTTTACCATGATTGATTTCATGTTATTTCTTTAGTGTCAGAAACTTTTGCTGCTATAGCTTACTACCATGGTTCATAATAAATGAAAATTCAAAAGCCCCCAGAAAAATGACTACTTATCTGCTACAGCCCCTCCCTGAGGATCACCATGTCATGGTGGAGGGGCTTGCATACTTCAATGACACAGTGGGCTATGTCAGTGAAGACTGTGATGAACATTATTGTCAGACTAAGGATCCTCACACCCGTGTGTTGAGTACCGCTGTATGAGTTGCTGATCATATTCACCGGAGGTATCACCTTGAAGGCCACACTTGTTCTGGGGTTAATAGCAGTTCACAGCATGGGTCTTCTAGCCATCATCAAACTTTCGTTCATGATGTTGCACTGTTTATAAAGTGACAGCTGTAGCATGGGAGAGGGCTACCCTGAGAATGGTGTAAAGCGCCTACTCTGGGGGCAACTACAGTAACATGACTCCACTTTCCCAGGGGTACGTGTTCTTTTAATACAAATATTTATCGGTAAAAATAATAAAAAGCTTTTCCCAGAGGCCCCAGGCTTCAGGTCCCCATGCTACCAATGACCGTGCTCTTCGTAGACTCGATCCTAGGTCAACGATGATCTTAATTATGATAGATTTGTAGTTTTAAAATCAGACAATGATACACCAATAAGTAAGGTTGACATTTTCAATGTCTATGAAGACTTTGTTGTCAAATGTGGTGAACTTGCCCAAATGTGGCCTAGGAATGATGGCTACTTCGTTGTGGAGTTCTCTTCATTTGATCAGCATAAAAAAATCAAAGCACTAGATTCTCTTGCTTCCCTCAATACCAATATCTTCGGAGGCATCTTTGCCAGCAAAAACCACCCTGTCATATTCACAATGGACAGATGGTTCTTTGCCATCTAATAAAAAAACCATCCCTTAAATATTCAAACTATCTATACCTCAAAGGTTAATTACACCTAAAAATCAAAAAGATTCAAAATCCCAGTCACCTTCATCAGGTGCAAATAAAAATTTAACTACCAATATGTTTCCAATTGTTCATTGGAATCTACAAGGGATCTTCTCCAAATGGGAAGAATTCAAATTCCTGCTTCATGATTACAACCCTTTCTGTATAGCATTACAGGGGACCCAATTGGGTATTCATCAATTACCCAATATTCCTCACTATGTGAGATATTTTAAGATCCACCAGAACCCATTCATGGTTCAGCTAGTTTTGTCCGTGAAGATGGTTCTCACTTAGCAATCCCGTTGAGAACAGACCTTCAAGCAGTGGCGATTTGTGTGTATACCAATCGTTTATACACACTCTGCTCACTGTACCTCCCTCCTGGTGAAGGAGTAGTTGCTTCAGATCTGGTTAACAAATTAGCCAATCTCATCTCCCAACTGCCAACCCCATTCCTACTAGTTGGAGACTTTCATGCAAGACACCTTTGGGGAGACTATGGTGACAACCCCAAGGGAAATCTGATTGTGAGACTTATGGAGACCTTGGTGCTGATGGGACTCAGCACCCCGTCCGACCCCAGCTTAGCATCTTCTCCTTCCTTCAAAACACTTGTTTCCTCGCTTTTCATACAACCTCTCCCACAACTTTCAATGGTCAGTCTCTAATTTCACAGGGTAGTTGCTGACCTTCTTCTCAAGCCAACCACCCCGGATCGGGGCTGAGGGGGTAGGGGACATTGTTCCCTAACCCCTGAGCTCCGGTTCGGGATGGGGTTTTTTGAACAACCTGCTTCATCCCCACCCATACCTTCCTCACATCCCTTTTCCCCTCCCCTTCACATTCTATCAATTTTACGTCGTGTCCAAGGTGGAGCCGCCATGCCGATGGACTGCCAGGCCACCAGGCGGGAGGGGTGGTCCCGAATGGCGGCGCCTGGCTCTACCGGGCTTGTAAGCATCTCTCGCAGGGCGGGCAACTGTGAGAGGTGATGAGCTATTGCGTCCCGTAGCACAAATAGGGTCACCATGCCCAATGATGCAAAAAAAACCCATCTTCCCTTAATTCCCCCTATAAGAACGACGGAGCCGCCCTCGTGCAGCTCCACAGAAAAGATGGAGGTCCCCCCCTCTGTGCTTGCGCAGGGGACCCTCCATATTTCTCTAACCAAAGAGGAAGCTTACTCCTCTCCTTCGCCTATGGGTGCAGGGGACTCCCCCTCACCCCCTTCTCTGGAGGTGCTTTTTTCCAAGGGGACTGCCAAGAAAGCCAGCAGGCAGCCCTTAGCCAGCCGCTCCCCATCCAAGCAGCTCGGTAGGGCAAACCCCCTTAGGGGGGAGAGGGAAGCCAGGCCCCTTCGGTCGCTTCCCTCAAAAGACCTGCTGGCAAGAATTTTAAACCTTGCCGGGGTCAAGGCCTGTGCCTCCCCACACAAGACTGGCGACACTGCCAAGGGGACCTGCGATGTCCTGGGAGGAGATGGCCAAATGGAGGCTCCTCCTGTGATAGACATGGTCCTTGAGGAGACCCAGCCTCAGACGGTAGGGCCTTCCATGGGGGGGAATCCGGGCTCGGCGCCAAGCACCAAACCCGAATCCGCCCCTATGCAAGGTCCCCTCAAACGGCCGAGGGCTCCGAGGCAGTAAAAGGAGGGGAGGAATCTCCTCTCCTCTGCCCCTACGAATACCAGGACCTTCTCCATTTCGGAGAGGGACCTGGCTGAGGCCGGTCCATCTGGCATGGGGGCTTCTGCCGGCGGAGGTGAGAAGCGGGTTCATTCCCCGCCCTCCTCTCCAAGAAAGAAAAAGACTAAAAAGACGAAGAAGACTCGGGGCTCCTCTCCATCCACCGGGGCTGCGGAGACAGATGGGTCTGCTGCCACTCTGGCAAGTGACCAAGCCAAGATCGGCACATCCACCCCCTCTGCCCCCCCGGATGCGGAGCCCCTGACTAAGAACAAAAGTGCACAGGGCGGAGCCTCAACATCGGGGCCCATCATTCAGAGGTTACCTGGTGTTTTCGAGCCGGCTGGCTTCAAACGCTTCCTCATTATTCGCTCCACTGATGGCACCATGTTGTCCAAGGGCAACATGATCCATCAGAGGAGAGGATTAGCTAGTGCAATTGGTAGAGAGCCGAAGGTGACCCGTTTCTCGGACGGCAGCCTTCTGGCGAATCCCGCCGAGGCGGCCAAGATAATTGCTCTTCAGACACTTCATGGCACCCCAGTGAGTGTGATGCCGCACTCTACCATGAACTTTGTGAAGGAGTAGTTTATGCGAGGGAACTCGTTGAATACTCCATTGAGGACATCACCCTAGAGCTGGCCGACCATGGGGCGGTCAAGGTCGAACGTGTGATGAGAAAACAGTGAGTGGCCTCGAGACCCACCCCTACACTCTTCGTCACGTTTGACTGTGACAAGCTCCCTGAGTCGGTGCGTGCCGGTTGGTACCGCTACCGCGTGAAGGCATTTGTGCCACCGCCGCGGCGGTGCTATTACTGTCACCGCTTCGGCCATATGAATCGCTCATGTAGATGTGCAAAGTCGGGGTCACCCGAAGTCTGTGTAAATTGCTCCAAGGTCGCACACGTTAAGTCCAAATCGTGTGTGGCCAAGTGTGTCAATTGCGGAGAGCCGCACCCTGCTTCTTCGAAGCAATGTGGTGCATATCTCCTTGAGAAAGAAATCCTGGTTATTCAGGCCCAGGATCGACTCTCATTCCGCGAGGCTAAGGACTTGGTCCTGGTGCGCCCGGCTCTGCCTGGGACGTCATATGCCTCAATAGTTAGAAAGGCACCCTCTGCTCCTGGCCCATCCAGGCCAACGAGCACGGTTGTTTCCGCGCCCATTCGGAGCCCTTCTGCGGGCTCTACTACACCCGGGCGCTCCCCTGATAAAACTGGCGGCAAAAAGGGTTCACACCCAGCCCCGGCTAATACCAGGGCTCCCCCCTCTTCCCCCAGCGTGACCGTTTCCCGTAAGGCGAAACGGCCACGCGCCTCCACAGAGTCGTTAGACTCACAGGAGGCAACACCCCTGAAGATGGTGGCTAGGCCATCTTCAGGGGTTCCTAAAGCTGTCCCCCGAAAGGAGGACAGCAACAAAGGAGCTTCGGCTCCTTCGCCCACGCCCCGAGGTGGAGCGAGTGGCTCGGAGACGGTGGTTCCTCGAAAAGAGGGCCCCCCGCCTCCCAAGCCGCAACGCCCGCCTAAGGTTTCGAGGCGGAGGGAGGAAAAGACTCGCATGGCGAGCCCAACCTCCCCCAATAAGTCCTCGAAGGCGACAGCGCCTTCAGCGCTTTGTCCGGCCAACAGCGCCTTCAGCGCTTTGTCCGGCCAACAGCGCCCAGGGTTCTGCCCCCGGGAAGCGTACGGCCATTCCCGTGAGGGTCTTCAATTCGAGGAGGGCCCCCGCGTCTCCTCCGAGCTAGGCCTGGAGGGCATATTCCTTCAATGGAATTGCCGTGGACTCCGGGCCAACTGGGAGGAGCTGCGGAGGCTCGTCTCGTCCCGTTCCCCGTTAGCTATTTTTTTGCAGGAGACCATGCTAGGCGCGTGCCCGCTGCCTGCCCTCCCGGGGTATAAGGGTCTTGCGACCCCACCACTGCGGGATGGCCGGGCTGGGGGATGCGCGGTTTACACCCGGCATGATGTCTCCCTTCTTCCTTTCTCTTTAGATACCTCCTTTCAGGCAGTGGCTGTGCAGCTGCACCTGGATAGGAGGTATACTATCATTTCTGCGTACATTCCACCGTCAGCTGACTTCGACGCGGGGGACTTCCGCCGCGTCGTGGCACGGTTGCCGAGGCCCTATCTCTTGCTTGGAGATCTGAACGGCAGGCATCCTCTCTGGGGAGATTACTCCATAAATCCCAGGGGACAAGTCCTTGCCGATCTGATCGAAGAGCTTGAGATGGGTGTCCTAAACGTGGATGAGTTTACGCATCACTGTCCGAGAACCGCTTCATTTTCTTGCCTTGACCTATCTTTGTGCTCTTCAGATGCACAGCCTGATTTTGATTGGGGGGTGGTCGATGACCTCCATGGTAGTGATCACTTTCCCATTCAAATATCATTTTCAGGGCAACTGCCGCCTGAGAGACCACCTCGGTGGTGCTTGGCGCGGGCGCGGTGGCCTGCATTTCAGGAAATGACTGAATTCTCTATCTCAGTCGAGGAGTTTAGGTCGGTAGATGAGGCCGTTGAGTTCTTCTCCGGCAACCTCATCGCCGTAGGCCTGACTACTATTCCTAGGACGTCTGGCCGTTTTGCACGCCGACCACTCCCATGGTGGTCGGCCGAGTGTGAGACGGCCCTCAAACAGAAGCGTTATGCCTACATGCGCTATAAGCGCCGCCCGAACGATTTCACTGTCGCTGAATTTCGTCGGGCTAGGGCTAGGTTCCGGTATATTTCGAAGCACGCCCGCCGCTCTTCTTGGCGGGCATACGTGTCTTCACTTAACGGGAAGACCCCTTTAGCTGAGGTGTGGAAGCGAGTCAAAAGGATTCGGGGCAAGTTCTCGCAGGACCCCCCTCCCGTTCTCCAGGAGAATGGGACCGCAATCTCGGACCCCGCGTCCGTGGCGGAATCCTTAGCGACCGCTTTTTCCGCATTCTCTAGCCGTGATGCTGCTCCGCCAGCATTCAATGCACGTCGTGATGTCGCGGAAGGCCGCCGGCTGGACTTTACCTCCAGAGGCGGAGAACCCTTCAACGACAAGTTTACTGTGAGTGAGTTGCGTTCCGCTCTCGCTTCGTGCGCGGACACCGCCCATGGTCCGGACGATGTCCCGTACGCCATGCTTCGACACCTGGGTGAGCGAGGCATGGCCTTTCTGTTAGATTTGTTCAACAGGATCTGGGTGGAAGGTCTTCTCCCAGACTCCTGGCGAATCGCTACTGTGCTCGCCTTTCGCAAGCCGGGGAGAGATCACTCTACTCCGACCGGTTTCCGCCCAATCTCTCTAACCTCTTGCGTGTGCAAGTTGATGGAGAAATTGGTAAATGTTAGATTAGCCTATTTCCTGGACAGCGGAGGCCATCTGTCTTCTGCACAGTGCGGCTTCCGTAAGTTCCACTCCACGTCGGATGCTCTGCTCCGACTGGAAAGTGCCGTCTGCGAGGCTTTCCTTCGTAGACAGCACTACGCCACGGTGTTTTTTGATCTGGAGAAGGCCTATGATACCGCATGGCGATACGGTATCATGGAGACTCTCCACACGATGGGGGCGAGGGGACGCCTCCCAATTTTTATATCTGAATTTTTGCGAGATCGTCGATTCCGCGTACGGGTGGGGGGAGCCCTCTCCGGCCCAAAGGAGCAGGAAGAGGGTGTCCCGCAGGGAAGTGTCCTCAGTGTCACACTCTTTGCCCTGAGCATCAACGGCATCACCTCGGTGCTGCCGGAAGATGTTCTCGCTACGCTCTACGTGGACGACCTTTCGATCTCTTTTGGCGCGGCCCAGATGCCAACTCTGGAGCGTCGACTCCAACAGGCATTGAACCGCGTCTCTCACTATGCCGAAGCGCACAGGTTTCGGTTTTCTTTGGCCAAGACTAAGGTGGTGCACTTCTGCCGCCATCCACGGCTTCACCCCGACCCAGATTTGTTTCTTAATGGGGTGCGCCTGGATGTGGTTGAGTCGCACCGTTTCCTTGGTCTTGTATTCGACCGACGCCTCACCTGGGAAGCTCATATTCGCAGCCTTAGGGTCTCTTGTACCCGCGCCATGGACATTCTCCGTTCCGTGACGTTCAGCGCTTGGGGCGCTGATAGGGCTACCGCCTTACTTTTTTATCGATCCTTTGTTCGCTCGAAGCTCGACTACGGATGCGAGTTTTATGCATCCGCAGCCGAGCGTTTATTGCGGAAGGTGGATTCGATCCACCACACCGGCCTTCGCCTTGCGACCGGTGCCTTCCGCACTTCCCCCATTGAGAGCCTGTTGGTCGATGCTGGGGAGATGCCACTCGCTCTGCGCCGCGTGCAGTGCATCACTCGCCTGTACGCGCGAGCCCGGCGCCTCCCTCAGTCGCCAACAGCTCTCACTGCATCCGCAGCTGATCTCGATGGTGCCTATGCCGCCGAGAGACGCCAGTCATACCCTAAGCCCTTTGGGTTTAGGGCCAGGAAACTCCTTCGAGAGGTAGATATAGCTCTCGGGCCGGTGGCGCCCCTGGTTCTGCCCAGGACGCCACCCTGGAGGGTACCACATTTGGCTATTTGTCGCCACGCCTCTGCTCCCAAAGCTTGTACTGCGCCGGGAGTATTGCGTTCGACCTTTTTGGAGCACACATCGTGTCACGCTGGTACCGTGCCAGTGTATACGGATGGCTCCAAGTCCCAAGAGGGGGTCGGCTTCCACGCCGTATCCCCTCTGTTTGAAGTCAGCGGGGCTCTACCAGGCGCTGCGTCTGTCTTCACGGCCGAGCTGGTGGCAATACACCACTCGGTACGGGAGATTACGCGACGTGCCCGGTTCGGAGACCGGATTGTGATCTATAGCGACTCACAAAGCGCCCTGAGTGCTCTCGGGGCATTGGAATCTCCGCATCCCCTGGTTTGCGATATCCGTGACGCCACGGTTTTGGCGAGCCGGGCAGATGTCGAGATTATCTTCTGCTGGGTTCCTGGACATGTAGGAATTGCGGGGAATGAGGGCGCCAAAGAGTCCGCGAGGACTCTGCGACCGGACCAGCGTTTCGCTCTTCCTCACACCGACTACATGGCAGGAATACGGGCAGCTCTTCGGACTGCTTGGCAAAGAAGATGGGAGACGGTCGAAGGGAACTTAAAGTTGCGTGCCATTGCGCCGCGACTGTTCCCATGGACCTATCCCCCAATGCCGCGGCGGCTTCAGGTTGCTTTCTGTCGTCTCCGAATCGGACACACTCGTGTGACGCATCGCTATCTGATGGAGCGCTCGCCTGCGCCCTATTGCAACGACTGCGTCGTCCCCCAGACTGTTCGGCACATTCTTGTCGAATGTCCCAGTCTGGGTGATCTTCGCGCACGACACCTGTCCCGGTACCGGGATGGGCGGGGTCGCTACCGCCTGTCCCTTGTTCTCGGGATGAGTGCGTGTACTTTGACTGGTGGACTTATTGACTTTTTGGGGGAGGCCGGCCTTCTCCCTTTTATTTAACGCGATTTAATTGTTGTTTTTTAATTGTTTTGTTATTGCTTTGTTATTGTTATTCCTTTTTATTGTTTTTCCTTTTTATTGTTTTCTGTTTAATTTTTTAAAGTAGCCTAAATTAGGCTGTTTGTTTACGGCAACTTATGCCTTAGTCGGCAGTCGCCAGATAGCCCCTTAATTAAAAAAAAAAAAAAAATTGCCTTGACCTATCTTTGTGCTCTTCAGATGCACAGCTTGATTTTGATTGGGGTGTGGTCGATGAGCTCCATGGTAGTGATCACTTTCCCATTCAAATATCTTTTTCTGCGCAACTGCCGCCTGAGAGACCACCTCGGTGTTGCTTGGCGCGGGCGCGGTGGCCTGCATTGCAGGAAATGACTGAATTCTCTATCTCAGTCGAGGAGTTTAGGTCGGTAGATTAGGCCGTTGAGTTCTTCTCCGGCAACCTCATCGCCGTGGGCCTGACTACTATTCCTAGGACGTCTGGCCGTTTTGCACGCCGACCACTCCCATGGTGGTCAGCCGAGTGTGAGACGGCCCTCAAACAGAAGCGTTATGCCTGCATGCGCTATAAGCGCCGCCCGAACGTTTTCACTGTCGGGCTAGGTCTAGGTTCCGGTATATTTCGAAGCACGCCCGCCGCTCTTCTTGGCGGGCATACGTGTCTTCACTTAACGGGAAGACCCATTTAGCTGAGGTGTGGAAGCGAGTCAAAAGGATTCAGGGCAAGTTCTCGCAGGACCCCCCTCCAGTTCTCCAAGAAAATGGGACCGCAATCTCGGACCCCGCGTCCGTGGCGGAATCCTTAGCGACCGCTTTTTCCGCATTCTCTAGCCGTGATGCTGTTCCGCCAGCATTCAATGCACGTCGTGATGTCGCGGAAGGCCGCCGGCTGGACTTTACCTCCAGAGGCGGAGAACCCTTCAACGATAAGTTTACTGTGACAGAGTTGCGTTCCGCTCTCGCTTCGTGCGCGGACACCGCCCATGGTCTGGACGATGTCCCGTACGCCATGCTTCGACACCTGGGTGAGCGAGGCATGGCCTTTCTGTTACTCTCTTGCTCTTTTTTCCTGGGTCAGGTTTAATGGTGTTAATTTAGCGACTGGAATTAATTCTCTTAATTTATTTCCTTCTCTTCTTCTCGTTTTTGTAAGGACATAAGTCGCCTTATTCTGGGTTCTCTGAAGTTTTTGCTTCGTGGACTTCGAAGCTGTGTGCAGCGGAATTGGAGGATAAACCAGGACTGACTCCAAGGCTTTTCTTATTTGTTCAACAGGATCTGGGTGCAAGGTCTTCTCCCAGACTCCTGGCGAATCGCTAATGTGCTCGCCTTTCGCAAACCGGGGAGAGATCACTCTACTCCGACCGGTTTCCGCCCAATCTCCCTAACCTCTTGCATGTGCAAGTTGATGGAGAAATTGGTAAATGTTAGATTAGCCTTTTTCCTGGACAGCGGAGGCCATCTGGCTTCCCCAAGTTCCACTCCACGTCGGATGCTCTGCTCCGAATGGAAAATGCCGTCTGCGAGGCTTTCCGTCGTAGACAGCACTACGCCACGGTCTTTTTCGATCTGGAGAAGGCCTATGATACCGCATGGTGATTCAGTATCATGGAGACTCTCCACACGATGGGGGCGAGGGGATGCCTCCCAATGTTTATATCTGAATTTTTGCGAGATCGTCGATTCCGCGTACGGGTGGGGGGAGCCCTCTCCGGCCCAAAGGAGCAGGAAGAGGGTGTCCCGCAGGGAAGTGTCCTCAGTGTCACACTCTTTTCCCTGAGCATCAATGGCATCACCTCGGTGCTGCCGGAAGATGTTCTCGCTACGCTCTACATGGACGACCTTTCGATCTCTTTTGGCGCGGCCAAGATGCCAACTCTGGAGCGTTGACTCCAACAGGCATTGAACCGCGTCTCTCGCTATGCCGAAGCGCACAGGTTTCGGTTTTCTTTGGCCAAGACTAAGGTGGTGCACTTCTGCCGCCATCCACGGCTTCACCCCGACACAGATTGTTTTCTTAATGGGGTGCCCCTGGATGTGGTTGACTCGCACCGTTTCCTTGGTCTTGTATTCGACCGACGCCTCACCTGGGACGCTCATATTCGCAGCCTTAGGGTCTCTTGTACCCGCGCCATGGAGATTCTCCGTTCCGTGACGTTCAGCGCTTGGGGCGCTGATAGGGCTACTGCTCTGAGTGCTCTCGCGGCATTGGAATCTCCGCATCCCCTGGTTTGCGATATCCGTGACGCCACGGTTTTGGCGAGCCGGGCAGATGTCGTGATTTTCTTCTGCTGGGTTCCTGGACATGTAGGAATTGCGGGGAATGAGCGCGCCTATAAGGGCGCCAAAGAGTCCGCGAGGACTCTGCGACCGGACCAGCGTTTCGCTCTTCCTCAAACCGACTACATGGCAGGAATACGGGCAGCTCTTCGGACTTCTTGGCAAAGTAGATGGGAGACAGTCGAAGGGAACTTAGAGTTGCGTGCCATTGCGCCGCGACTGTTCCCATGGACCTATCCCCCAATGCCGCGGCGGCTTCAGGTTGCTTTCTGTCGTCTCCGAATCGGGCACACTCGTGTGACGCATCGCTATTTGATGGAGCGCTCGCCTGCGCCCTATTGCAACGACTGCGTCGTCCCCCAGACTGTTCGGCACATTCTTGTTGAATGTCCCAGTCTGGGTGATCTTCGCGCACGATACCTGTCCCGGTACCGGAATGGGCAGGGTCGCTACCGTCTGTCCCTTGTACTCGGCATGAGTGCGTGCACACTTATTGGTGGAATTGTTGACTGAAGGGGGGAGGCGGGCATTCTCCCTATTATTTAAACAGATTTTTTTTCCCTATAGTTCGCACGCTCGTGCGCCGGGGGGGGACCTCCCCCCGCCTCTGGAGCTTGCTTACTGCTCGCTTCCTTTTCCCTTTTTTTTTGGGGGGGGGGGGTGGTTTGTTATATCTTTTTGGATTTTATTTTGAAATAGCCTTGCACTAGGCCAGGTTTAAATACGGCAACCAATGCCCAAGTAGGCAGTTGCCAAATCAGCTCTTAAAAAAAAATTCCTTTCCTTTCCTTGATGTCGTGCCATACATCCGTGAGTACATGGTCGGCCAGTGGCAGAGGACTTGGGATGAACTCCCCCCAACTAAACTGCATGCCATCAAACAGTTAGTCCGCCCCTAGCCATGCACTACTAGGACCCATACTCAGGATGTTATTCTATGCCGTCTGAGAATTGGGCATTGTCGTTTGACTCTGACGCACCGCCATTTGATGTAGCGCTCGCCAGTGCCCCACTGTGAAGACTGTGTTTTCCCCCAGACTGTTTGGTACATTCTTGTCAAATTTTTCCAGTCTGTGCGAACCGTGCGCACGTTACCTGTCCGGGTACCGGGATGGCTGGGGACGCTACTGCCTGTCCCTTGTACTCAGGATGAGTACAAGGGACTGGTTGACTCGTAGACTTTTGGGGGGAGGTCAGCCTTCTCCCTCTTATTTAACTAGTTTCTTTTTTTATTTATTGGTCGCACATTCTTGCTCATTGCCTTTTCCTTTTTTTTAGTGTGTTTTTGAATCTTATTTTAAAGTAGCTAGTACTAGGCAGTTTTTAATACCGCGACTAATGCCCATGTAGGCAGTTCTCAGATGAGCTCTTAAAAAAAAATTGTGATGTAAGGCCTTCAGCAGCCTCCAACGTGCACTCACTGTTGAGTACCAATGTCTGTACTTCACCTATTTGCTGAATGCCTACGATTCCATACTCTGAGGCATAGGCTTTTTCCTTTTATTTGCCAAGGTGTGCCCTCAGCAGGTTCTGAGGAGCCTCCTTTCCGAACATGAGTGCACCTTTAACATGAACTGAGTGTTTAAACTTTTATCAGAGACAAATCTCTTAAAGGAAACTTAATGTTTTATCATTTTTAGAACCAGATAGACGTTTCCTGTCTTATGATTTGACTTTGATTTTACAGCATTCTAGAGGCATTTATTTTTCTACATTTTTACTCCCCTCTTCCATTTTTTTATATATATCTTTTAGATTGTTAACCATAGTCTGTTTTTAAAGAACATTTTAAATTTTAATGAATCCTCTTTCTGAAAATGGCTGTGAGCTTGCCCACTTGGACCTACGCAGCACCCGTCTGTTTTGTACCATTCTTCATCTTGTCTGCTACAGATCCTAGTTCTGCCATGATTTTACCTGAAAGGTTTCAAAGTCCTTGAAAATCAGGGGACTTAAGTTTTCACTCTCTTTTCTCATTGGCTCTTACACTTTCTTCATCCTCTTGCCTTGATGCATGTTAACATACAATCATTGTACATTGTGGTTGTGATAAAAATTATGATTTTTTTAAGGGTAATTTGGGTTTGTTTGTCTTTCTAACTCTTGATTCTTATGATTCTCTCCTTTGCAAAGTGATATAGTTCTTTATATATGATTTTATAGCATAATGTGACATTAATTTTTTTTTTTTGCTGCCCAGTCCCTCCCTAGAACTGAGTTAGCCTCAGCGAGTGTGGCTATTCCGGGCAGAATTGGTGAAGAATCTGGAGGAAGTTTGGACAAAGATGATGAAGAACTCATGCTTAGGATTGCTGCTCAGAATGCCATGCAGGAGAACCTGAATAAAATGATGCCTGTTGAGACTCCAAATGCTACAGTTCCAAAACGTATGACCATACTTTGCTATTTGTTATTTACTTTTTTTTTGTATAGCCATTTAATTTTCATTTCAGTGAAAGTATTAATGAGATAATAGGGAAAGATTATACAACCTTTCCTTTTCACATTGCTACTCGTAAGTATTCTGTTTTTACTTTAGTGTATTGAACAATGCATACATCATGGTTGAGAATGCACAAGTAATTCTCTTGTTGAGCAGTGGGGATAGTTGTTGTGCGATGTTGAACATTTAAAAGAAATAGTTTCCTTGCTAAGTAATCAGAAAGGAGATGATTAAGTCTTCATTGCAAAGGAAGTGACTTTTCCTCTTGTTAATGGGATTTCAGACTCACTTCTCATTGAAATGATTGCAAAGTTCAGGAGCTGGCAAGTTACTTTGGCCGTTGAACCAAGATGGATTAGGACTCTGTAACTAGGTCTGAGTTTTCTTGAGCTTTCTCGTAAGGGGTGCAGTGATTTGCCATCCTGGCCGCCGTGCTGATGGGACTCAGAATCCCGTCCGACCCCAGCTTAGCCTCTTCTCCATCCATCAGAACACTTGTGTTTCCCCTCTTTTTCCTCGCTTTTCATACAACCTCTCCCACAACTTTCTCTTGTCAGCCTCTAATTTTACAGGGTAGATGCTGACCTTTTTAGCCAACTAGCCCAGATCGGGGCTAGGAGGGGGGCAATGTTCGCTAACCCCTGAGCTCCGGTTTGGGATGGTGGGTTTTTAAAAAACTGTTTCATTCCCTACCCATACCTTCCTCACATCCCTTTTCCTTCTCTCTTCACACACTATCAATTTTACGCTGCATCCAAGGTGGAGCTGCCATGCTGAGGGACTGCCAGGCCACCAGGCGGGAGGGGTGGTCCAAAATGTCGGCACCTGGCTCTGCCAGGCCTGTACTCGCCCTTCACAGAGTGGGTCACTGTGGGGGGTGATTAGCGTTGCATCCCGTGAAAAAAAAAGGGTCACCATGTCCAAAGATAAAAACTTTCTAAAACCAAAATCTAGCCCCATTTTCCCTTTAAAAACAAAGGAGCCGCCCTCAGGCAGCTCCACAGAAAAAATGGAGGTCCCCCCACCTGTGGTTTCCCAGCGGACCCTCCACTACTCTTCAACCGGAGAGGAGGCTTACTCCTCTCCAGTGCCTACGGTTTCAGTGGGCTCCCCCTCACCCCCTTCCTTGTAGTCACCACGTGACTCCAGCTCAAATCTGGCAGTCCTGCCTTTGCTTTCACAGGGGACTACCAGGAAAGCCAGCAGGCAGCCCATAACCGGGCACTCCTCATTGAAGCGGCTTGGTAGGGCAAACCCCCTTAAGGGGAAGAGGGAAGGAAGGCCCAATCGGCTGCTTCCCTCTAAAGACCTGCTGGCCCAAATATTAAATCTCTAGGGGGGGTGAAGGCCTATGCCTCCCCCAAAGAACATGGACGAGACAGACATGACCTGTGCTATTCTGGGGTGGGGGGATGGCCAAATGGAGGCTCCCTCTGAGATAGACATGCTCCCTGACACAGCCCAGCCTCAGAAGGTAGGGCCTTCCATGGGGCAAGATTCGGGCTCAGCATCAAACACCGAACCCGATTCTGCTCCTGTGTGGGGCCCTCACCAGAAGGGTCTGGCTGCTAAGGCATCACAAGCAGTGGAGGGATCTTCACTTAATGGGAAGACCCCTCTAGCAGAGGTGTGGAAGCGAGTCAAAAGGATTCAGGGCAAGTTCTCGCAGAACCCCCCTCCCATTCTCCAGGAGAATGGGACCACAATCTCGGACCCTGCGTCCGTGGTGGAATCCTTCGCTACCGCTTTCTCCGCATTCTCTAGCCGGGATGCTGCTCCGCCAGCATCCAATGCACGTCGTGATGTCGCGGAAGGCCGCCGGCTGGACTTTACCTCCAGAGGCGGAGAACCCTTCAACCACAAGTTTACTGTGAGTGAGTTGCGTTCCGCTCTTGCTTCGTGCACGGACACCGCACATAGTCCGGACGATGTCCCGTAGGCCACGCTTCGACACCTGGGTGAGCGAGGCATAGCCTTTCTGTTAGATTTGTGCAACAGGATCTGGGTAGAGGGTAACCTCCCAGAATCCTGATGAATCGCTACTGTGCTCGCCTTTGGCAAACTGGGGAGAGATCATTCTACCACTGCTGGTTTTCGCCCAATTTCTCTAACCTCCTGCATGTGCAAGTTGATGGAGAAATTGGTAAATGTTAGATTAGCCTTTTTCCTGGACAGCGGAGGCCATTTGTGTTCTGTGCAGTGCAGCTTCCGCAAGTTCCATTCCATGTCGAATGCTCTGCTTTGACTGGAAAATGCTGTCTGCGAGGCCTTCCTTCGTAGACAGCACTTCGCCACGGTGTTTTTCGATCTGGTGAAGGCTTATAATACTGCATGGCAATATGGTATCATGGAGACCCTTCACATGAAGAGGGCGAGGGGACGCCTCCCGCTCTTTATATCTGAATTTTTGCGAGGTCTTCGATTCAGTGTACGGCTGGGGGGAACCCTCTCCAGCCTAATGGAGCAGGAAGAGTCTGTCCCGCAGGGAAGTGTCCTCAGCATTACACTTTACCTTGAGCATCAACGGCATTACCTCGGTGCTGCCAGAAGATGTTCTTGCTACGCTCTATGTGGACGACCTTTCGATCTCTTTTGGCGCGGCCCAGATGCCAACTCTGGAGCGTCGACTCCAACAGGAATTGAGCCGCGTCTCTCGCTATGCCGAAGCGCACAGGTTTCGGTTTTCTTTGGCCAAGACTAAGGTGGTGCACTTCGGCCGCTATCCACGGCTCCACTCAGGCCCAGACTTGTTTCTTAATGTGGTGCGCCTGGAAGTGTTTGAATCGCACCGTTTCCTTGGTCTTGTGTTCGACCGACGCCTCACCTGGGAGGCTCATATTCGCAGCCTTAGGGTCTCTTGCACCCACGCCATGGATATTCTTCGTTCCGTGACGTTCAGCACTAGGGGCGCTGATAGGGCTACTGACTTACTTTTTTATTGATCCTTTGTCCGTCCGAAGCTCGACTACGGATGAGAGTTTTCTGCATCTGCCGCCGAACGTGTATTGCGGAAGGTGGACTCGATCCACCACACTAGCCTTCGCACCTTCCCTATTGAGATCCTGCTTGTCGATGCTGGAGAGATGCCATTATCTATGTGCTGTGCACAGTGCGTTACTCGCCTGTACCCCCGAGCTCAGCGACTCCCTTTGTTGCCAACGGCTCTCAAAGCGTCTGCAGCTGATCTTGACGGTGCCTATGCCGCTGAGAGACACAAGTCATACCCTAAGCCCTTTTGGGTTTAGGGCTAGGAAACTCCTTCGAGAGCTAGATATAGGTCTTGGGCCGGTGGCGCTCCTGGTTCTGCCCAGAACGCCACCCTGGAGTATTGTGTTCGGCCTTTTTGGAGCACATCTTGGGTCACGCTTGAACCCTGCCAGTGTATACGGATGGCTCCAAGTACCAAGAGGGGGTCGGCTTCCACGCCGTATCCCCTCTGTTTGAAGTCAGCGGGGCTCTGCCAGGCGCTGCGTCTGTCTTCACGGCCGAACTGGTGGCAATATCCCACTTGATGCCCGGTTCGGAGACCAGATCATGATTTATAGCTATTCACAGAGTGCCCTCAGTGCTCTCGGAGCATTGGAATCTCTGCACCCTCTGCTTCATGGTATCCATGATGCTATGGTTTTAGTGAGCTGGGCAGATGTCGACATTATCTTCTGCTGCGTTCCTGGACATGTAGGAATTGCCGGGAATGAGCACGCCAAAGAGTCCGCGAGGACTGGGCGACCAGACCAGTGTTTCGCTCTTCCACACACCGACTACATGGCAGGAATACGGGCAGCTCTTCAGACTGCTTTGCAAAGAAGATGGGAGATGGTCCAGGGGTACTTAAATTTGCGTGCCATTGCGCCGCGACTGTTCCCATCGACTTATCCCCCAATGCCTTCAGGTCCCTCTCTGTCATCTCCGAATCGGACACACTCGTGTGACGCATCGCCATTTGATGGAGCGCTCTCCTGCCCTCTATTGTGACAACTGCGTCGTCCCCCAGACTGTTCGGCACATTCTTGTCGAATGTCCCAGTCTGGGTGATCTTCACGCACGTTTCCTCTCCCGGTACCATGATCGGCTGGGTCGCTACCGCCTCTTCCTTGTACTCGGGATGAGTGCGTGCACATTGACTGTTGGACTTGTAGACTTTTTGCGGGAGGCTGGCCTTCTCCCTTTTATTTAACTATTTTTTTTTGTTATTGTTTTCTTTATAGGTCACACTTTCCTGGGCCGGGCGGACCTCCCCCCAACGCAGGAGCTTGCTTCCTCCTTGTTATGATTTTCCCTTATTATTGGTGGTGTTATTGTTTTTTCATTCTTATTTTAAAGTAGCCTAGTGCTAGGCTGTCTTGAGTGCGGCGACTTATGCCCAAGGGGGTAGTTGCCAGATAGACTTAAAAAAAAAAATCCTCAAGCTTATGATTGTTCTCAAACCAAAGAGGAATTAACTTAGCAGAATACTTGGAGAGTGAGCAGCAGCACACAGTGGGGGGAGAGTCTCCAGTCCTATGAAACTGAAGCTATATGTGTCTTTCTCTGGAAGGCTTGTAAGCATCATCATGTGGGTGTGATAACCCCATGCATAGAAGAAGCTTGGTATTGCTTGGTAAAACTCTATTATAGCATGTTCTCTTATTGCTCAAAGCCCAGTGAGGCTTAAAGAATTTCTGGCTCATTTGAAAATGCATGGTCTTCATTTGTTCTCATCTTGTGCTTGCTGAGGCCCCACATTGGCCCTT
This sequence comes from Ceratothoa steindachneri, assembly GCA_963969495.1. Classification (NCBI taxonomy): domain Eukaryota; kingdom Metazoa; phylum Arthropoda; class Malacostraca; order Isopoda; family Cymothoidae; genus Ceratothoa; species Ceratothoa steindachneri. The sequence continues at coordinate 109,106,504 of OZ018328.1, forward strand.
CTCTAAGGATTCTGTTCCCTCACACATTAAAATAACAAAAATAAAAGGCATTCTAACCTTAACTTTGTTCAATGTATAATTTTAGTCCCATGTGAATTGACTATATACATATATATTTTGAGTCTTAGTTGAGGTGGATGTTTGTTGTTGCCATATAATTTCAATAAACCATAAGTATCATTTATCTTTGCATTCCACAGATGTTGGGCCTGAAGGGGAAACTGGTGTGCGCAAACTGGATCTGGAAGACTTCAACTTCATTAAAGTGCTTGGCAAAGGAAGCTTTGGGAAGGTTATGTTGGCAGAGAAGAAAGGCAGTGATGAGATTTATGCAGTCAAGGTCAGTTCAAAATTTGTTGGTTGTTAAGTTATTAATGTCAGGTGGGTAAGAGGATGAAATATAAGTATTAATGTGGTAAATGTGATTATTAAAATGAAAACCTACTAAAGGCCTCTCTCCCCCAAAGTTTTTGAAGACAGATTCCTATAAAAACTGATGAAGTTATTGAAAGTCAAGATATGTGACATATAGATATCCCTCTGCAAAGTGGCAGAAGTGAAGGAGGTTTTGCCACTGTTTGGAACTTTGATAGATCGAAGTCACAATAATGGTTTTGTGTCCACTCGTATATGGGGCCTCAGAAAGTTGTTGGTCCGCTTCTTCAGTGCTACTTTATCTTTATTTATTAGTATTATTATTATTGTTATTCTTACAATCATTTATTATAATTAATATTATTACTTATTATTATGTATGTATAATGTGTATTATTATTATTGGTATTTATTGGTTTGTTATTGTTATTTATTTATTTATTATTATTATTATAGCTATCCCCTCAACCTTTCTACCTGCACATTGTTCCAGAAGGACTGTTCTCACATAATAGAGTTTGGTCCAGTAGCCCTGATGCCTTGGTGCACTGCATGCCATCCTGGGATCACCGAGCACCAGGGTATGTTAATGGGTGATCACTCACCACACTCATTAGTGGACCAGCCTATCTCTACTTCTCTTTATTACATACCTGCCTATCCCCTTCCATACTTGTTCTATCCACTCCGTAAGGGGCGCGGCGATTTGCCATCCTGGCAGCTGTGCTAATGGGACTCAGCACCCTGTCTGACCCCATCTTAGCCTCTTCTCCTTCTTTCAGACAGCCTGTATTTCTCCCCTACTTCGTCACTTTTCAGACAACCTCTCCCACAACTTTCTCAGGTCAGCCTCTAATTTCACAGGGTAGATGCTGACCTTCTTCTCAGCCAACTGTCCCGGATTAGGGCTGAGGGGGGAGGAGACAATGTTCGCTAACCCATGAGCTCCGGTCTGGGGTGGTTGGTTTTTAACAACCTGCTTCATCCCCACCCATACCTTCCTCACATTCCCTTTCCTTCCCACTTCACACTCTAATAATTTTTTTTACGCCATGTCCAAGGTGGAGCTGCCATGCTGAGGGACTGCCAGGCCACCAGGCGGGAGGGGTGGTCCCAAATGGCGGCACCTGGCTCTGCCAGCTCCTGTACGCACCCCTTGCAGAGCGGGCTACTGCGAGGGTTGATGAGCTATTACTTCCCGTGGAACAAATAGGGTCACCATGCCCATGGATGAAAATATAAAAAAACCCAAATCTCTTCCCAATTTCCCTTGCTCATCAACGGAGCCGCCCTCGAGCAGCTGCACCGAAAAAATGGAGGTCCTCCACCCCCCTGTCCTTGCGCAGGGGACCCTCTATTTTTCTCTAACCGGAGAGGAGGCTTACTCCTCTCCTTCGCCTAAGGGTGTAGGAGACTCCCTCTCACCCCCTTCTCTGGAGGTGCTTTCGGGCACCTCCCTTTTTCCAGCGGCAGTCCCCCTTTTCTTTCCAAGGGGACTGCCAAGAAAGCCAGCAGGCAGCTCATAGTCGACCGCTCCCCAGTGAAGCGGCTCGGTAGAGAAGCCAAGCCCCTTGAGTTGCTTCCCTCAAAAGACCTGCTGGCCAGGATATTGAACCTTGCCAGGGTCAAGGCTGTGCCTCCCCACACATGACTGGTGACGCTGTCAATGGGACCTGCGATGTCCTGGGAGGGGATGGCCAACTGGAGGCCCCTCCTGAGATTGACATGGTCCTTGAGGCAACCCAGCCTCAGACGGTAGGGCCTTCCATGGGGGGGAATCCGGGGCTCGGCGCCAAGCACTGAACCTGAATCCGCCCCTATGCAAGGTCCTCCTCAAACGGCCTGGGTTTCCGAGGCAGTACAAGGAGGGGAGGGACTCCTCCAACCGGTGCCCCTGCGATTACCAGGACCTTATCCATCTCGGAGAAGGACCTGGCTGAGGCCTGTCCATCTGGCCTAGGGGCTTCTGCCGGCGGAGGGGAGAAGAGGATTCATTCCCCGCCCTCCTCTCCTAAATAGAAAAAAACTAAGAAAAAGACTAAAAAGACTCAATGCTCCTCTCCATCTGCGGGGACGGATGGGTCTGCTGCCACTTTGGTAAGCGACCAAACCAAGATCGGCACATCCGGCCCCTCTACCTCCTCGTGTGTGGAGCCCCTCACACAGGGCGAAGCTTCGATAACATCGGGTGAGTTTGTGTATACAGACTTAACGACTGACCTTTTTGGTGGAGGCTGGCCGCCTCCATTTTATTTGACTCTATATTGTAGGTAGGTTTCATGTTTCTGCACTGGGGGAAGGCGGGCCTCTCCCTGACACCAGAGCGTGCTTCCTCCTTCTTTCTTTTGTTTTTGTATTTTGTTTCTGCACATTAAAAAAAAAAAATCTAGTAGGCAGTGACCAGATGGCCTCTTAAAAAAAAGAGCCTGAATGAATAGCCAGGTTGTCAAAACCTATTTTAGCTATGGACTGAGTTTGTGTAAAGGATCACATTGTGGAATTTTATGATCCTATTGAGACTTTTCAGAGTATCTACTTTCCATGCGACTTTTCTTTTTATAAGGTTTTATGATGGCTACAAGCAAGGCCTCATACTACATCTTTGTCTGGGAGGATGAGGTAAAATAAGACACACTTGTGACTGGTGAAGGGGCCCCTCAGCATTTCAATGTGGCCTCCCCTTTGTCATCTTTGGAGCCACCTGGGGCAGCTCCACTTCTGAAAAGGTGTTGTTTTTTCCCTGTGCTTTCTCAAGGGCTCCTCCAACACTATTGCACCCAAGAGGAGGCTTACTTCTCTCCTAAATCTAAGTGTGTTTTGGTTTCCTCCTCACCCCTTTCTTTGGAGGTGCCGAAGGGCGCCTTCATCTCTCCACCAGCCGCAGTTCCCCCTTTCCTATCACTGGGGACTGCCAAGAAAGTAGGCAGGCCACCCAAACTCAGCCACTCTGGGTGGGAGCGGTTCGATAGGGCCAACCCACTAGGAGGGCAAAGGATAACAGGGCCAGTTAGGCTGTTCGCCTCTATGGTTCTGCAGACACGGTTATACACATTGCAGGGTGCTGGCATGCCTATGCCCCTCTCTTCGCCAATGAAGGTCAGTTCATTGACCAGAGACAACACGATAGATCAGAAGGTGCCTAAATGAAATCTGTGATATGGGGTGGGGGGTAGCCACATGGAGAGCCCCCTGAGCTGGACATGATCCCAGTGGTGTGGCTCACTGCCACACACCCAACTTAACTCTGCCCCTGTGCAAGCTTCTCTTTATGTGGTTTGATCCCCTGAGGAATCACAAGGAGATGAGGGACCTCCTCCTCTTGCTTGTGCCCCTTTGACAGCTGAGGCTGCGTCATCTGGCCTAGGGGCTCCTTCTGAGGCTGGAGAGAAGGGTTCATTTCCCACACTTATCATAAAATGAAAAGTAAGAGAAACACAAAGAAGACAAAGGGTTCCTCTCCTTCAGTGGAGACAGAGGAGTCCACTGCCAGGCCAAGGCTGGCACATCCAGCCCCAAGCCATCCTTGGGTGGGGCCACCCAGACAATGGCCAAAGAAGCAACAAACAGCGCTGAGTGGATCCTCGATTGTCAGGCCCCCTCATTTAGATACCACCCGGCATTTTCAAGTCTTTTGGTTAAAACTCTAGTAGAGAAATGGTGATGCGTTTCTTGGACGGATCCATCTGGCAAATGCATCCGACCATTCACAGCCTGCCATGATTAGTGCCCTTTGGTCCTTAATGGTCTGTCTGTGTTATGCCCTACCTACCATCAATTTGTGAAAGGAGTGGTTTATGCTACAGACCTCATGGACTAGTCCTTAGAAGACATCACCTTAGAGCTGGATGATAATGGAGCAGTAAATGTCAAACATGAGAAAACAGGAAGGGCCTCAAGACCCACCCCTACACTCATTTTCATGTTCATCCGTGACAAGCTCCCTGAGTCAGTCGGTGTGTGATGGTTAGTATCGCTACGTCATGAAGGCATTCGTGCCACTGCCCCTGCTTCAACCATATGAATTGCTCATATAGACATGCGCAAAGTTGGTCAACAACTTTGTGTAAGTTGCTCCAAAGATATGTGCGATAAGTCCTTATCATGTATGGCCTAGTCAATTATAGAGAGCTGCACTCCACTTCAGGCTATTAAGTGTCTCATTTTAGGTTGCTACATGGGATGTCTGATACCTCAATTTTCAAAAGGCATCCTCTACTCCTGGCCCCTCCAGGCTTATGAACAGGGTTATTTATGTGCACATTCGGAACCCTTGTCCAGGTTCTACTTACTAAAGGCACTCCCCTGGTAGAGCTGGTGGCACAAAGGGTTCATACCCAGCCTTGGCTAAAACCAGGGATTGCCTCTCCCCCAGGGTGCCTCCACCTAGTTATATTCAGAGGAGGCAACACCCCTGAAGGAGGTTGTGAGGCCATCTTCCGGGGTTCCTACACCTGCCTGAAAAGATGACATCACCAAAGGAGCTTTGGCTCCTACACCCACACCCAAGGGTGGCCTGAGTAGATCTTGTAAAGGAGGGACCCCTACCTCTGAAGCTGCCCTGGCACCAAAGGTTTTGAGATGGAGGGAGGAAAAAGACTTGTTGTATAGCGAGCCTAACCCCTGATGAGTCATCAAAGTTGACGGCACTTTCAGCACCTTGTTCGGCCGACAGGGCCCAGAGGAAAACATATGGCCATTCCCATGAAGATCTCTTTCAAGAAGGCCCCCACATCTCTGAGCTAGTCCTGGAGGGCATATTCATTGCTGCAGACTTTAGCTAACTGGGAGGAGCAGTGGAGGTTTGTCTCCTTCTGTTTCTGCTAATTTTTTTTTGCAGTAGACGATGCTGGGCATGTGCCCTCTGCCGACCCTTTTGGGGTATAAGGGTTTTGTGACCCTGCCTCTACGGGATTGGGGATGGGCAGGGAGATGTGCCATTTACACCTGGCATGATGTCTCCATTCTTCTCTTCTCTCATTTATATATCTCTTTTCAGGCAGTAGTAGTGCAGCTTCACCTAGATAGGAGGTATACTGTTTTTTCTGCGTACATTCAACTGTTGCCTCACCTGGGAAACTTCTTTTCGCAGCCTTAGGATCTCTTGTACCAGTCATCATCATTTTTGAAAGCTCTATACATGCTTGCATGTATGGCGGCTTTCCATGCTGCTCAATCTCTGGCTATTTCTCTATTCAAATTCATATCTCTGAGGTCCCCTTGTATGACCTCATTCCACATCTTCCTTCCCCCCCTCCAGACTCCTAACACTCTTCACCCAATTATTATCCTCCATCCTCTCCACCTCAGTCTGCTTCTTCTCAGTGCCACACTAATGCATTCTATCCCTTAATTCACAGTTTGCAACTCTGTCACCTCCAGTCCATGGACATCCTTTGTTCTGTGATGTTCACCACCTGGGGTGCTGATAGGGCTACGGCCCTGCTTTTCTCTCGATCCTTTGTGGGTTCGAAGGTTGACTGGATGCAAGGCAAGTTGTATGCATTCCTCATGAGCATGTATTGCTGAAAGTGGACTCACTCCACCGCACCGGTCTCCGCTTGGTGACCAGCGCTTTCCGCATGTCCACCATTGAGAGCCTACTTGTCAATGCTGGTGAGATGCCACAAGCTCTGTGCAGTGTACAGTGCATTATGCGCCTGTACACGTGAGCCCAGCCCCTCAGTCACTAATGGCTCTAACTGCATCTGCAGTTGATCTCGATGGTGCCTATGCCGCCAAGAGACGCCAGTCATACCCTAAGCCCTTTGGGTTTAGGGTTAGGAAACTCCTTTGAGTGTTCTGTCTAGCTCCTGGGCTGGTGGCGCCACTTATGTCCAGGGCACAACCTGGAGGGTACCAACTTTGACCATTTATTGCCAAGCTTCTGCTCCGAAAGCTACGCCAATGCTGGGAGTATTGCGTTCAGCCTTTTTGGATCACACATCGTGTTCACCCTAGATCCGTGCCAGTGTATACAGATAACTCCACGTCCAGGGAAGGGGTTAGTTTAGACGCCGTATCCCCTCTGTTTGAACTCAACAGGCTCTACCAGGAGCTGTGCGCCAAAGAGTCTGCGAGGACTGAGCGGCAGACCAGCCCTTGGCTCTTCCTCACACAGACTACTTGGCAGGAATCTCGGCAGCCCTCCTGGCTGCTTGGCAAAGAAGATGGTAGACAGCTGATATTTCTGTGATTGTTCCCATCTCCTCCCCCTTCCTTTGCTGCGATGGCTTCAGGTTGCTTTCTGTCATCTTTAAATTGGGCACACACCACCCACACTTTATTGTAATAACTGCATTGACCCCCAGGCTGTCTATTGAATGTGCCACTCTGGCTGATCTTGCACATGTTACCTGTCCCTGTATCAAGATGAGCAGGGTCTCTACTGCTTTTTCCTTGTTGTACTCAGGATGGGTTTCTGTACACAGACTTGTGGACTTTGTTTTTGTTTTTTAGGGGTTATTTCTTTGCTTTTGTATCTCTATTTTGTTTGTTATTGTTATTCTAGCCTAGTATTATCCTGTAGCATGATTACAGTGACTTTTGCCCTATTAGGCAATTGCCAGATGGTCGCCTTAAATTTTGTTTTGTTTTGTCTGTTTCTTTCTTTGTTTAGTTTACTTTTATTTTAATCTTTGTTACTGTTGTTTTTAAGTTTATTGTGGGTTTGTTTGTTTTTGTTGACTTATATGCCAAATGGATGCTATTTAAAAAAATAAATCCCACTTAAGCCCTTGATATTCCACACACACACACACACACACACACACACACACACACACACACACTCTGTTTACACATTGCTGCAGATTAACCAGCATGATGACACAGTCCTTGACAGATTCACCCATTACCATCATTGTGTATTGAGCGCTTGCAAGATAAATAATTACCAGGGTGCACCTTCTCAAGCCAATGGCCCCCTCTAGCGGTCTTAGTCACTTTTTATAACCCATTGGAAAACCTCAAGGTGCCATCCTCTTTCCCTCCCTCTTCAATCTTTAGGACTAACAGACCCCTACCCAATCAGCCCATCTACATAGATAATAATAATAATAAATTTCTTATAATGCACTCTTCAGGGCCAGAGCCCTTCACAGAGTGCACGTTCAGCTGTGGGCTAAGATCAAGTGGGTGAGTAGGCAATCCTGAACAGATACGTTTTCAGGAGTCACTTGAAAGTGGTAAGTGAGGCAGCAGATCTAATTTTGGCTGGAAGAGCAATTCCAAATTTTGGGGGGCACAGAGTGAGAAGTTGCAGTTGCCCATTGAACAGAGGGACGAGCGAGGAGTATTCAGGAGAGGAACATGAGATGTCCGAAGGGCCCAAGGGGTGAGACATTGAGAAAGGGCAGAAGAAAGGTAGGTTGGGGCCTTTTGGTGAAGGACCTTGAAAGTGAAGAGAAGAATCTTGAAATGAGAACAATATCTGACAGGTAACCGTGCAGTTCCTGAAGCAGAGGCTTAGAAGGAAAGAAGTGAGAGCGACGGAGGAGTAGTTGGGCAGCATAGTTCTGGACTAGCTGAAGGGGACATAGAGAGGAAGATGGTAGATTTACAAGAAGAGAGTTACAGTAATGAAGGCGGGAGGTAATGAAGGTGTGGACAGCAGTCTCAAGACTTTGACGATCGAAGTGAGAGTGAATGCGGGAAAAGTTACGGAGAAAACAAAGGGAAAATTTACTAATATTGTGGATGTGGGGCTTGAAGGAGAGATGCTCATCAAACACAACGCCCAGATTTCTAACAGTCAGAGAAAGCGACTGAGTTTCGACCCAGAGGGAGGGAAGGAAAGAGGGATTTAACTTTGTTTACTAGAGCAGGAGTACCAACCAGAAGAACTTCAGTTTTGGAGTGGTTAAGTTTGAGGAAGTTAGCCGATAGCCAGTCCGAGATAGAATAATAGGCAGATAGGAGGTTACAGATCGAGTGGGCAATGGTCAAGGGGGGAAGAGGAAATAAAGATTTGAGTGTCATCGGCACTTAGCTCCCTTGCGTAGGAGGGAGCTAAGAGGGAATAAGTAGATACGAAAGAGGAGAGGGCTGAGGACAGAGCCTTGAGGGACACCAAAGTGAATGGGAGTGAGGTCAGAGGAGACATCGTTAATCACTACAGATTGGGTGCGAGATGAAAGGTAAGAGCAGAACCAGTCGAGAGCAGCGCCAGAAATGCCAAGGAAAGAGTGGAGGCGATCAAGCAAGACAGAATGGTCAATAGTATCAAATGCAGAGGAGAGGTCAAGTAGAATGAGGATCGAGGCACAACCCCGGTCAGCAGCTCTACATAAACAATCAGTAACATTGAGTAGAGCAGTTTCGGTAGAGTGCCCAGCTTTAAAACCTGATCGGTAAGTCAGGCAATGATGTGGGAATTAATGCGCGAAACAACTACTCTCTCAAGGACCTTAGAGGGGAAGGGAATTCGCAAGATCAGGCGATAGCTAGCTGGGTCGGAAGGGTTAAGCTTCGGCTTTTTAAGGATCGGATGGATTTGGGCACATTTGAAGGAAGAAGGGACAACACCAGTAGCAAGGGAGGTATTGAAGAGGTGGAGGAGCATTGGGAGTATGAGAGGCAATATTTTGATTAATAGCTTGGGGGGGGGGATGAGTCACAAGGGGAGCAAGATTTTTTTAGAGTGAGAGAGTAAGGCAGACAACTCAGAAGTGGTCGCAGCAGGAAATACATTGAGCGGCCAGCGGGGGGGGGGGTTATCAGGGACAATGTGAAAGGCCTGATCAGGCAGTTGTGGGAGGGAGGCACGAAGGTTGATGATCTTATCAGCGAAGAATTTCGAGAGGATGGTGGGGCTGATGACTTGGTGTGAGGAGGTAATAGAAGAGAGCAGGCGTAAAACAGGGATCATTCTTATTATCGACTAGCGATTTACGCGAATGGGCTTCATGAGCAGATTCCAGTTTAGTCAAGTAGAGAGATGTCCCAAGATGGTAAGTGACCGAAAGAACAGTTGTATCTTGTCCACTGGAGCGAGCTTTACAAAGAGCTCTTTCATGGGCATGTAAAGACTGTCTCGAGCGTAGAAGTTCCATCCAGCAAATAACATGGGATGCATTGACGGTGAGAGGACAAAGGAGTAATAATGGAGGAGTGGGCATTAAGGCAAGTTAGGAGGGATTGCTCCAAGGATGGGAGGATTTGGTCAGGGGAGGGGATAAATTAGAAGCAACATCATTAAGGAGGGATGGGATGTCAATGGAGGCTAGCCGTCGATAAGGTTTTGGGATGAGAGGAGGCCGAGAGGGCAAAGAAGTCGGGGTTGAGACTTTGAAGTTAATAAGGTAATGGTCAGAAATAGCATTAGACAGATAGAAGTGGTCAAGTTGGAAATTTGATAGTCAGAAATTACAAAGTCTAAAATGTTACAATGGGAGTGTGTTGGGGAAGAAACGTGTTGAGTAAGGGAGAAGAGGTCAAGGATCTCAAGGAAGGCAGGTAGATTAGGGTTAGTGACTGGGAGGTTGAAGTCCCCCATGATGAGAGGATGACCCAATGGGGAGAGACTAGCGAGAAGGTTACTAAATTCATCAAGAAAAAGATCAAGGGAGGAGCTGGGGGTAGAACAAAATAATTGTTAGAGAGATAACAGAATTTGAGACAGAGATAAAAGTCTCTAAAGAAAGAAGGGGGGATAGAAGGGTATTCAGAGAGAGAGAGAGAGAGGCACTATGAATGAGAGCAACCCCTCTGGCCACGTTTGTTCTGGGGGTTATGGGAGTAGACGTAGCCATCAGGCTTCGCTAGTGACAAGCAGCTATCACTGATCAAGCCAAGTTTCACTGAGACCAAGGAGGGAGATACGCGAATTAGTCAGGAGATTGTGAATGAACTTCACTTTATTAGCGACGCTTCTAATATTTAGTAGAGACGCATTATAAACAGAGGGTGGGGGGAGGTCGAGGTAGATGGTTCAATGAAAAATAACTTTTTTAAGACCGAAGATAAACAGAATCCCCTTTTTATAGGATGAGATTGATTTCGAGTGATTCCTAGTACTTTAATTCTAGAGCCAACTGAGGAAGATAGCTTAACCACTCTATTAAGAGAACGAAGTGTGGCTTTGTCCATCATTGAGGGAGGAGAAATATAAGTAGGATAGAATGGATCAAAATTTGATGTGGAGACAATAACAAAATAAAATTAGGGAAGCAACAGCGAAAATAAAAATGAGCATGGAAGAATATGATGTGAAAAAAATGAGTCACAGAAAAGCAACAAATTCAATAAGAATAACTACTAAAAAACCCCTCCAAATATATACCGATAATGGTGATGTTTAGAGCACGTGTCAAGGCAAATATAAAGCAGCGCAAAAAATTAGGGGAGGGGGGGAAGAAATGAGGCCGAGGAATTAGTTGGAATGAAACAAGCGACCGACGCCGTGGGTCAGAAAGCAGAATAATCTAGAAGAATTTAGGCTGGGGGAGAAAGGGAGGCAGGAAGAGTATGGGAAAGAAAAGGTAGATAAGAATGGAGAGGAGTCAATAATAGGGGTAAAGAAGTAAAAAGAGCATGGAAGAAAATAATACAAAGAAAAACACAGGGCAAAAGAAATACAAAGTAATAAAAACACTTCTGAGAATAGCAAAGTACAAAGCACGTGATGAGGTACATTAGAAAATAATAGAATTATAGACTGAAACTAAAACATGGAGGTAGGCAGAAAAAAATGAAGGAGAGCAGAAAAAGCAAATAATACACGTATCTACAACAACTTGAGAACTGGTTTAATGAGAAAACAGGGAGGGGCCTTGAGACCCAGCCTTACATACTTCATCATGTTTGACTGTGACAAGCTCCCCGAGTTTGTCTGTGACTGTTGTTACCGCCGCTGTTTGAAGGCATTAGTTCCACTTCTGTGGAGGTATTACTACTGCCATCACTTCGACCATACAAATTGCTCCTGTAGATGTGCAAAGTTGGGGTTACCAGAAGTTTGTTTAAGTTGTTGCTCCAAAGCTGCACACGATAAGTTCAAATCATGTGTGGCCAAGTGTGTCAACTGCCGATAGCTGCATCCCGCTTCTTTGGAGCAATGTAGTGTGTATTGGTGTGTATTTCCTTGAGAATGAAATCCTGGCCATTCAGGCCCAGGCTAAGGACTTTATCCTTGCGAAACGGTGCTGCCTTCGACATCCTAGGCCTCAATGTTAAAAAAGACACCCTCTGTTCCTGGCCCCACCAGTCCTACGAGCACAGTCATTTCCATGCCATTTGGAACCCTTCTGCAGGTTCTACCCACCATGGATGCTCCTCTGGTACAGCTGGTGGCACTAAGGGTTCACACCCAGCCCCGCCTAAAACCAGGGCTCCCTACCCTTCCCCCTGCATGGCCATTTTCCATAAGGTGAAAGGCTGTGCGCATCCACTGAGTCATTAGACTCACAGGAGGCAACGCACGTGAAGTTGGTAGTGAAGCCATCTTCTGGGGTTCCTAAAGCTGCACCCCGAAAAAAGGAGGATGGCACTTATGGAACTTCGGTTTCTAACCCACACTGAGTGCTAGGCTGAGTGACTCGAGGGTGGTGGATGCTCCAAAGGAGGAGCCCCTGCCTCTGAAACCCTCTGCCTAAGGTTTTGAGGCAGAGGGAGTAAAAGACCCATGGCATTATCTGGCCAACAGTGCCAGGAGTTCAGCCTCTGGGAAGGGTACAGCCATTCCTGTAGTGATCTTCTCTTTAAAGCGGGCCTCACATCTTCTCCAAGCTAGGCCTGGAGGGCATATTCCTTCATTACTGCAGACTTCGGGCCAACTAGGAGGAGCTGCAGAGGCTCATCTCCTCCGGTTTTTCCTTAGTTATCTTTTTGCAGGAGACCATGCTGGATGTGTGCCCTCTGCTTACTGTCTGGGGTATAAGTTTTTTTTGTCCTCACCACTGCGGGATAGAGGCTAGGTAGGAGGATGCACCATTTAAACCCACCATAATGTCTCCGTCCTTCTCTTTGAATGCCTCCTTTCAGGAGGTAGCTGTGCAGATGTACCTGGACTTAAGGTATACTGTTATTTCTGCGTACATTCCACTGTCAGCTGACTTTGATGCAGGGGACTTCCTCTGTGGCGTGACATGGTTGCCTAGGCTCTTTCTCTTGCTCAAGATCTGAATGGTAGACACCCCCTCTAAGGAGACTACTGGATCAATCCTGATTGATGAGTTGGAGATAGGTGTCATAGATGTCGATAAGTTTACTCATCACTGCCTGAGAACTGCTTCATTTTCCTGTCTAGATCTATCTTTGTGTTCTCTGGATGCACAGCCTGATTTTGGGTGGGGGGTAGTTGATGCCCTTCCTGGTAGGGATCGCTATCCCATTCAAATATCATTTTCTGGGCTGCTGCTCCCCGAGAGGCCGCCCCAGTGGTGCTTGCCGTGGTGGTCCGGTTGGTAGATGAGGCTGTTGAGTTCTTATGGGGCAACCTCATCGCCATGGCCATGACTACTATTTTTAGAATGTCTGGTTGGTTTCCGTGCTGACTGAATTTCGTCATGCTAGGGCTAGGTTCCAATATATTTTGAAGCCTGCCCACTGCTCTTCCTGGTGGGCATACCTGCCTTCACTTAATGGGAAGACCCATCTAGCAGAGGTATAGAAGTGAGTCAAAAGGATTTGGGGCAAGTTCTTGCAGGACCTTCCTCACATTCTCTAGGAGAATGGGCCATAATCTCAGACCCTGTATCCGTGGCTGAGTCCTCTTTCCTCATTCACTAGCAGGGATTCTGTTCTGCCAGCATTTAATGCAAGTCATGATATCAGGGAGAGCCCTTCAACAATAGGTTTACATTGAGTGAGTTGCATTCCTCTTTTGCTTTGTATACTGACACTGCCCTGTACAATGATGTCCTGTATACTATGCTTCAACACTCGTGTGATTGAGGCATGGCCTTTCTGTTAGATTTATTCAACTTGATCTGGTTAGATTGTATCCTCTAATACCCCTGGCGAATTGCTGCTGTGTTCGCATTTCACAAACCAAAGAGATCACTTTACCCAGGCTAGTTTCCACCAAATCTCTCTAATCTCCTGTGTGGGCAAGTTAATGGAGAAATTGGTGAATGTTAGATTAGCTTTTTTTCTGGACAGCGGAGACACAATGTTGTATCTGCAAGTTCCACTCCACCGATTGGAAAATGCCATCTGTGAGCTCTTTCTTTGTACCCAGCACTATGCCACAGTGTTTTTCAATCTGGAGAAGGCCTATGATACTCCATGGTGATACAGTATCATGGAGACTCTCCACATAATGGGGGCGAGGGTCACCTCCCAATCTTTATATGTGAATTTTTGTGAGATTGTTGATTCTGTGTATGGGTGGAGGAAACCTTCCCTGGCCTAATGGAGCAGGAAGAGGGTGTCCCGCAGGCGAGTGTCCACTGCCACACTCTGCCCTGGCCATCAATGGCCTCACCTTGGTGCTGTCGGAAGACGTTCTTGCTAGGCTCTTCTTTGACAACCTTTTGATCTCTTTTGGCCAAGCTCAGAGGCCAACTCTGGAGCATTGAGTCCAACAGGCTTTGAACCACATCTCTCATATTGCCAAAGCACACAGGCCTCTGTTTTCCTTGGACAAGACTTAAGGTGATGCACTTCAGCCAACATCCACGCCTCCACCCTGACCCAAACTTGTTTCTAAATGGGGTTCACCTGGAAGTGGTGGACTAGCACTATTTCCTTGATCTTGTATTTGACCGATGCCTCACTGGGGAGACTCATCTTTGCACCCTTAGGGTCTATTGTACCCACACCATGGATATTCTTCGTTCCGTGAAGTTCACCTCCTGGTGCGCTGATTTTTATCTATCCTTTGTTTGTTCAAAGCTCGACCACGGATGCAAGTTTTATGCATCTGCATCAGAGCATGTATTGCGGCAGGTGGATTCAATCCACATCACTGGCGTTCGCCTGTCGATCGGTGCCTTCTGCAAGTCCTCCATTGAGAACTTACTATTGGGTATCATCCTAGACCCACACATTACTTTGCTCAGTGCATAACCAACATTACCTCAAAGCCCATAGCCAAACTCAACATAATCAGAGCACTCACAAACACCAAGATCAGACAACACAAAGAAACAACACTTTACTGATGACTTGTCTATAACACCCTAAATTATACATTCCTAGCCTGACACAATCCCTATCTAACCCAAATTTTCTCAAGATACAAATATATACTTTGAAACAGTGCTCTCTGCATCACAACTTACCTCATTAAAACCACTCTTATGCACCACCTTCATCCAGAAACCCAAATTCTTCCTATCAAAGTCTACTCTGGATCATCAAAGCAGAGTTTCTCTGCACCCTCCAAAAGGAGGATACCTCCCCTTTTTATACAAATACAGAAATAGAATGCCCATGCTGCAAACTCCCCCATCTCCCCTGATGCCAGAGCATGCTTCCCTCTTCTTACTTTTGCAAGAAGAGGCTGAAAATTAAAATTACGGGGACTAACTTAGTACCATTTGTCAGACAAGTGTATAAAAAAAAATTGTTGCAAACTCTATTACCCCTAAAATACTGCTCACCTCATCCTATTCTGCATTTCCTTTTCCCATCTTAGAACATATTTGATTATCTTGTTTCCAGGAGATTAAAAAAAAAGTGTGTTGTGGCTTCATTCCTGAGTTTTGCAGAGAACCTAGGAACCACAGAGTGTGCAATTTATTGGTGTTTGTAAGTGTAGATGGGGGTTGGGTGTGATATTAACCTTTTAACTGCAGAACCCACAAATTTGTACTTTTAAGCACAAGTATTTGTGTATCAGAAGGGGAAAAAAATGCGTGATTGTAGTTTAAAATATTGATAGACAAATTCAAACAATTTGTTTTCGGGGCAAATGAATTGTTTTCCTTCTACCTTCATCATTTGTCATAACATTATATCAGCTTCATGGTAAAATTATTTTACATGATTTATTAGAGCAATATGATACTGAAGACTCATCTTGTTTACATCTTTCTGATGTTAATGATTTGTTCAATTCTGTTAGTGAATTTTATTCTAATCAGAGTGAATATAAGAATGTGGCCACTTTCCCGAGTGATCAACCATGGTAATCCCATTTTTGAGTGATTATGGTCTTAAAATTAGTAATGATATAGAATCGAGTCATGTATTGGAAATATGATTGCATAGTAACTGATAAAAGAAATCACACATATAGCATATAAACAACCTCCTTCAAATCATATTTTACTTGAAACCCCCTGCTAAATACGAATATTTTATAGTATTGTGTATAGGGGAAGATTTTTGTTTGTAATGGCTTTTGCATTTTTCAGACAGTACTATAAGAACTTTTAATGAGTTAAACATAACATGGGCAAAGGGAATGATAAATGACTGGCTTACCTTGAGAAAAGAACTAATACTGTATCCATGGATTTATGATATTTGGTTCCAGAGAATATCGTTGCTGTCTGGAGTAGCTTATTCCTCTTGTTTAGTATTTTGGCTAAGCTATCATTAACTTTCTCTTGTAACAATGAATTTACTGAAAAAGACATTCAGAATGCCTTTTGTTAACAATACGTTGATGTTGACCTTTTTGAGAGGATTTGTATTTATTTTCAAAAAGGAATTAGGGGTAATGATTTCTAAGTCATTATCAGATGACCTATATGTCAATGGTCTGGAGTTAATAGCAGATTGAATATTTGCAATCACAGTCAGAAGCTCAAAATAAGAAAGTTTTGCTCTTCCTATGCTTTTATAAAAACAAGTCTTAATAGTACAGATGAGATGTTCCCAGGTGGGACCAACCCAAGCTGAATAAACTGGTATCCTAATATGTTTGATATTAAAGTTTCTAAATTGATTATTAAATTCATTTGTGCCCATTGCCTGTTCTAATCTATTTCCATCAGATACGAATGAACTAGCATTATCACTATAGAGAGTAGATGGGACACCATACAAATTAACAAACTTAAACAATGCTAGGATGAAGCTACGTGTAGACATATCCGGGACTAATTCAATGTGAACAGCTCTAACATTTAAACACGTAAATACTAATAAAAACATTTTTATGTTCTTGCTAGTTGAACCATTTACCCCAAGATGACCAGTATAATCTATCCCTGTATGATTAAAGGGTTTAACAAAATTTACTCTATGTTTGGGCAGATTAGTCATCTTAGGATATTTGAAAGACAGTGAATTGAATTTATGACAAATCATGCATTTACACAGCATTTTCTTGACAATCTGTCTCATACGTGGAATCCAAAATCCTCCCATGCGAACAGCATTCAACATTGATTGTATTCCAAGATGTTTACATGTGCAATGGTAAGATTCTACAATTAATGTTGTGAGATGGTGATCCTTGGCCAGCAAAATAGGATTTACAATGTTGTAATCATACATAGCTGTTTTCCCAATTCTACCTTTGGATCTTATAACCCCCTTTTCATCTAAAAATAAATCAAGTCTATTTACTAGTTCAGGCACTTTCTTCTTATTTTGATTGATATTTTCCAAATATTCCAATTCCTGGTGAAATTTAGATTTCTGCATATATTTAATTCAATAGATCTTTCCTGTTTCCATAGGTTCTGAAATAATTTTCTGGATGAGGTGATAAATTGGAAAATATATTAAGTTACACCGAAGGGTTTATTTAGAGAAGAAAACCTATTGATATCCAAAATAGGGTTTTCTATACTATCATTGACTTTTAATATATTAGTAGTATGATAAACCTTAACAAGTTGTTTGCTCTCTTCTGATAAACAACCTAAAGAATTGACTGGCCATGAAATGGGAACAGTAGAGAGCCATGACGTTCCTTTGAACCATAATTCTTCCTTACTTTCAAATTCTTTGACAGTCATTCCTCTGGTGAGCAAATCTGCAGGATTATTTTCTGAATTAACAGATTTAAAGTTCATATTAACTTGATAATTTTCTATGATAACCTTCTTGAAAACTCTAATATCTTTGATTCTGTTCATAGTAAATACACTTTTTGTTTCACATTTTCCGTTAGTAACAAAGATAGTACTATCTGTGAATCAACTGATATACATATATCTTTAAACTTTATGGCAGGGAAGGAATCCAAGATTGTAGGAAGACATTTTAAGGCTAAGTAAAACCACCATTAGTTCCAAAGTAGGCAGAGTTCTTGGTTTCAATGAGCCACTTTAGCCTTTGCATACATAAGTTGTGAGTTTCCATTGCTTACATTGTATACAGTGAAACCATAACATAGCTTAGAAGCATCACAAAATATGAATAAATTATTAATGTTATCTTCAGAGATGCAAGTTCTAGGAAAAGTTAAATGAAAGATTTGCTTAAAATCAGCCTGAAGTTCTTGCCACAGTTTTTTATATTGTTCTGGAATGGCTTGATCCCACGAGAGTTTCTCTACCCAAAGCTTTTACATTAGAATTTTACCCCAAGTTGTTATAGGCAAAATCAATCCAAGTGGATCAAATAACTTTGAAATTTGAGATAAAATATTAGGTTTGGCATTTGTAGCTTGATCGATATCAATAGCTGCTAACTGAAGAGCATCTTCATTTATTAAGTAAGTACTTATAACCAAGAACTTTCTCACAATCATTATAATGTTGGACCATGCAGTTGTCTCTAGTAAATGCATCTCTTAGCCCTTTGCAATTAGAGTTCCAAGAACGCAACTGGAATCCACCTTCCTTCATCCTTGCATCAGATTCCTTATAGAGATCAAGTAGTTCTTCTTCAGAATTTCCAGTGAGTATCAAGTTATCTAGATAAAAATTTGAGTTTAAGATGCTTGTGCTATAATCCTTGGGATATTGGTTAACATGTTTAATTACATAATTTAAAATGAATGGGCTGGCATTAAACCCCCAAATAATAGTTCTATATCCGTATGTAACCAATTTGCTATCTTCCATCATGAAAAATGAAAAATGATTTTTATCTTCTTCATTTGCCAATTGAATTTGCTAAAATGTTTGTTTTATATCACTAAGCATGGCGTACCTATTAGATGTGAATTGTAACATTAGTTGGATGAGGTTATTCATTAAATTTATTCAAGCATATGCTACTTCATTTAAAGATGGCTTGTTGTTGACTTTAAGAGAACAATTGAAAACCGGATGGATTTTGGTAGTCACATTGGGTTCAGATTTTATGACTGGTCTATAAGGAATCCATATATGTTTGTGATACATTTCTGGTGAGACATCAATCTTTTCAATGATTCCATCCTCTAATTGTCTTTTAAAGACCTCTTGATAGGCCTCCAATTGGCCATTCTTTTGAAGTTTATCAACTACTTTGTTGAGAATTGTAATAGCAATACCTTCATTTGATGGAACTTCTTTTATGATATTATGATGCCAAGGCAGGGCTACAAAATATTTATTGTCCTTAAACTCAATCTTGGATTTAAAATCTTCCATTTTCTTAGCGTCGTATTTACTTTGATCTTCACTCAATTCAGTGCTTCCAACTGACTCTAAACTAAACATGTTTTCTAATGCTTGTTCTACAGAACAATCTGTAAATGCAGTCTCAAATGGATTGAAATACGTTTTCCTGGGTTCCAAGACAAAATTTACATGAGTAGAGCGCTCCTCAACCCCATAAAGCTCAACAGCATCCATGAAATTTATTGAAGTATTTGTTACTGAAGATATATCCACAGTTGCATGGCTCATTACTTGAGATGGATTAAAAAAATGCATTATGTTCCCAAAGGGCACAATACCTGTAGACATAAGCCATGCTGTTCCATTTATACATTTTATTTTTTCCATTTTAGGAATAAATTGAATCACATCAACTCCAAGAAGTCCTTGTAATGTGATATTTTCACCATGTTCTGCTAGAGATTGATCTGCCATTTTAAAACCT
The DNA here is from genome assembly GCA_963969495.1 of Ceratothoa steindachneri. NCBI lineage: Eukaryota > Metazoa > Arthropoda > Malacostraca > Isopoda > Cymothoidae > Ceratothoa > Ceratothoa steindachneri. Next base: position 109,125,755 of record OZ018328.1, read on the forward strand.
TCAGATACTATGTTGTTAACAGCTATGGGAAGATCTGATACATGTAAATGGATATCAAATTCACTATCAATTAAGATAGGCAATGGAAGATCTTTATAGCCAGGAATACTAACGTCCATAACACATTCTTTAAATTTTCTCTTATTTGTTCCAAGAAAAGTTTTTACATTATAATTCAAATATGCCCAATCAAAGGTATCACATTTAAGAACATCCATTACCTCCTGACTTAAATAAGATCTCTGACTGCCATCATCCAATAAACATTTAATGCTGTAAGAATTTCCTCCCCTTTTAAATCTTAATTCAATTATAGGCAACAAATATGGTTGATATGTACTCATGTTGATGCACAGATTTGAATGCAGAGATGTATCCTTTTTGGGTTTGTGACAAAAGTGCTGATATGTGACTATAACATTTACAGTAATAACATGGAAAACTAAGTTTATTATATTTTCCTGGACATGTCTCGCTTAAATGTTTATTGCTAGTACAAAAATAACAGAGTTTTAATTCTTTACATCTAGCCTTTCTAGAATCTAAAGTCTCATACTTGGAGCAAAGAAACATAGAATGTCCCTGAACTCAACAAAATTTATCTGTTGCCTTGGCAAAGGTTACTGAGGTTTTAAAATTTTCTAGAGTAGATGACTTAGGGTGACTCTCCATTGATTTAAAGTCAAAGGGTGGCTTGTTTTGCCCAGAGTTAAAGTTAAAGGAGGGTTTGTTTGGTTTCCAATTGAAATTATTCTTGGAGTTAGCCGAAAAATCTTTACTTTCAGCAGCAATTCTATAACTACTAGAAGAGGAAGTCCTAAGTAGAGTTTTGATTGTCGTTATAATGATCAAAAAGATTCACCACTGTAGGGTAATTAGAATTTACTTTGTGCACTAATTCTCTTTTTATAGAGGCAGGTAACTTGGGGAATAATATATGACTGGTAAGTTTGCAACCCGAAGAATCTTCCTCCAAAAGATCTATAAGTTTTAAGTTCATATAATAGAGCTCTACTTTGACTTATATACATTTTAACATTAGCAAATGTATTATCAAACTTAGGATATCTACAAATTAATTGTTTGAAGATTTCATCTACAATGTACTCAATATCCAAAAACTCCTCTTTAAGCATTTTAAGTGCTATTTCATAGTTATCATCTGTTATTGATAAATGAGAAATAGTGTTTAAGGCATAATCAGAAAGAAAGCTTCTTAGATAAGTGAGTTTCCCAGTATCTGATAAAGATTCGCAAGCATCTATACAATCTTGAAACTGTTGCAAAAAGTTCTTGAATTCAAATTTATCACATGATTTACCACTAAATGTTTTACATTTAAGTTCAGGCATTTTAGCTGATGAATATTTATGCACATTAACTGATTTAGTAGGATTTTCACTCCCTTTTAAAGCTGTGGGAATTTTAGCTAACTTATCTGTTATACCTATCCTATAGGCAACTTGACTGTCCATTTCCTTAACTCTATTTTCATCATATTCTGGCAATTCACCTTCGTCAAACAAGTCAATAATTAAATCATTCACTTCATCAACTTTAACCAAAAATTTCAACATATCGTCCTTTCTACTAACAAAGATATCTTGAGAAAGTTCATCTATATCTATAGTCTCTAAATTCGGTAAATATGTAGATGAGTGGCCCATCCGGAAAAAATGATTTTGTGTAAATATTATCGTTCACCCGTGTCATTTCTGACATCATACCCCACCCCCAACCCCTATTATAATTCGCAAAACGATTAAAGGCGCTGACATGATGTAGTTAAAGCATTCACCTCTGTAAACGTCAGAACATTATAAAAATTAGGATTATATACTGGGGGGCTGTGCCCCCCAGACCCCCCCCCCCCCAATTTAATGAAACTCAGGATCAGTGTAGTGCGGTCCACGCATCATGTTTACCCCCCAACGAGCCTATTAATATGGCAGGGAAAGTTGAGCTGGAAAATGGATACTCCTCTCAAACAGGCAAGATTTGGAGTGGAATCTTAAATGCTCTGTGAAACCAAAACTGATTTTTATAATTTTATCGTGTATACAGGCAAAGGAACAAAGATTTAAATAAATGTTGCTGATATTGAACCAATAAAAGTCCCATTCAAACAACATTATCATGTTGCTTATGGAAAATTTATTGGATACAGGCTACATCCTATGCATAAATATATATTATTCCAGCATATTTCTGTTTGATTATCTTGTATTACACAAGACATATGCCATTGGAACTGTTCAAAGAAACAGGGAATGCCTACCAGAGGAAGTGACACTAGGAAAATTGAAACAAGAGGAAACAGCTGTTTAAACCACATATAAACTGATAGTCATGAAGTGGAAACATTGTAAAAATGTTTTAGTCATTAGTAATTATTATTCATGATTCCAAAATAGAAACTATAACAGTAAGAAGCGGTATAGGAAAGCAGAAGCCAAGAGTTTGCAAGCCTATGTTATGGCAAAGAGTTGACTTTATGGATTAATTACTTTTGGGCAGTAATTGTGTACTATTGCATCTGAAATATTTTAAGAAAATTGACTTATGTTTCTTGAATATAAGTACTGAATGCGCATATAGCTCATTACCTAAGCCAAGCGAATTGCTTTGAAATCCTTGCTACCTCATTATGGAAAATAATAAAATAAAATATTTAAATAGTTTATTATAAATCAAATAATATATCATTTTAATTGCAAAGAATTATTCTATTGATTTAACCTAAAAATTATTAATAGACTTCTACATATTTAGAATTATGATTGGAAATATTTGCTTGTTGGTCAAAGTTATTTCTTGTTAACTGAAGAAATGAATTCTTACATTTTAGTTACCATGCTCTAAGCCAACACCATTTTATAGAAAATGTTCCTTATTTCTTAAGGATAACTTTTTTTATATGAAATCATTTTTAAAAATGTGAAAAAATGGAAAAAACTATTTTTATCACCTATTTTTTGACTGAATAGGCTTTGACCTCTTAGTCTGCTTTGAATAACATGCTGATTTTAATTGAATGATTTTTTAATGGCGTGTTTACACAGATGTGAGTAATAAATCAGCCTCTTTTCGTGGTTATGTTGTGTTGAGGCCTAGAACGGAGTCAAGTTACTCTCATTCATAAATCTCGGTTTACAAACAAAGAAGGCCTGACCTAAGCCACTTATGTATTTTAATTAGATGATTAATCACTAACATAAGAGTTTGAAAAAATTGACAAATTATCATAATTATCAGGGCAAATACGAGTCTATACGTGAAAGGCCACAAAAGGCCCTCGCGCGATTCCGTAGCACTGAATAGAGGACTTATAAAGGCCCTCGGGCGACTCATGGGTTAAAAACTAGGCCATAATTTTACTTTACTGCAATTAACCCATTAGTCACCCAAGGGCCTTTATACATCCTTGATTCAGTGCTACATAAATGGCTTAGGTCAGTCCTTCTTTGTTTATAAACTGAAATTTATGAATGATAGTAACTTTAATCATTTCTAGGCCACACCACAAGGCAGCCACAAAAAAATACCCAACTGATTTATGGTTCATACGTGTGTAAACCTGTTTTTTGACAACTTTCTTTTTTTGGTTCAATACACTTATATTTTTCATTTTTGATCCAATTAAAATGAGGAAATGCCTTAAGTTATCATGTTATTCAAAGCGGATGAACGAGAATCCTATTCATCTCCCTAAATAGAACATGCTAGGTAAAAGATTATAAGCAAGATACAGATTGAAATTCTTATATTTATCACAAATTATTTTTTAACCAATGCTACATCACAACACTTCTTGGTAGACAATATTCATTCTTCGTCTTTCCTTGTGGTGCATGGATAAACAGGTTGCTATTGCTTCCCACACGTGATACAACTGTCCATGGGAGAAGCAGAGTTCTTCTAACTGCAGTCCAGTCACTAAGAGAGTCTGGCTTGTGCTTTGTTAATAGATATAGCAAAACTTACTCAGATGGGAAACTGAAGTCTTCTGAAAGAGAAAGAGATGTTGGAACATGATGGAATTAAGGGTATTTTGGGAAGGAAGACATTCTCTCCTTTCCCACATCCAGTAAGAATAAATGCTTCATTCACATGTGGCATCAACTTCTCAACTACCAGTTGTGTACCTTTGCAGAGCCTAGGAGGGCCCAAATCTGGCAACAGCATAATTGGAATCCCCACCTTAAATTCAACTCTGTGTGGAGGCATTCCAGGGGGCTCTAGGGAATTCAGGAATTCTGTTGGATAGTGAACCACCTGGGATGGAGATGGTAAATGTCAGATGTTCCAGGAAGGGCATGCAGCAATTACTGGTTAATTCTACCAACAGTGTTATTTTTTGTAGCCAGTATTTCCTTTTCACATAGCCAGTGGTAGTTCATATAGTTTTGCTGCAGATTGAGAAAGACAGCCCTTGGAGTCATTTCTTTATTTGGATCCAGAGATACATTGACATTCTCAGGGAGCAGCACCCCAGAAAATGATATTTGAATGGGATAGCGATCACTACCAGGGAGTTCATCGACTACCCCACACCCAGAATGTTACTGGAGAACTTTGCTGACAACTCATCTCGAAACAACTGTGATCTCATGTTGGTGCTAAGAGTGAGCTTCTTGACATGTTACCAGAGTAGGGAGTATTTGAGGCAACCTCTCTAACCTGATCAGCACGGGTACCTTTTAGTATTACTGGTAGTGTTTGCCTTAAGTTCCCATAGAGCAAGAGTGTTACACCTCTGAATCTAGAAAATTTTCTCAGAATGAGATCTATCCAAAAAGTGTAAATTTAGCTCTCTAGGACCATATTTAGGTTGCTCTCACTGAAATCCCAAAATTTCTAGAGGTAAAAAAAGTAGTTATTTTAACAACTTTTTTTATTTTTGGATGTTCAGGGCTGATTTTGGGCCAAAAGACTGAAATAATTTGGGATAAATATAAGACTTTAGATACACAACATTCTAAACTGGGCTCACATTCTCCTAATTGAACAGACAAACATATTAGAGATTTATATATAATATATATATATATATATATATATATAGGTATATACATTGAGTGCAATAAATATCTGATACATGCCAAAAGGATAGGCTGACAATAGCATTGTGTGCTAATGCCAGCAGTGACTGCCAAATCAAAGCACTCCTGGTGTATCATTCAGAAAACCCACGAGCTTTCAAGACTCACTAGATCTTGAAAGAAAAACCTCTAAGTTATGTTGAGAGCAAACGCAAAGGCATGGGTTACCAGGCAGTTTTTTACTGAATGGGTAAATCTGGTCTTTGGTCATGCAGTCAAAAAATGTTGGCTGGAAATTAACCTCCCATTCAAATGTTTGCTGCTTATCCTCGACAATGCTCTTGATGAATTCAAGTTCATTAAGGTCCTCTATCTCCCTCCATCCCAATACCCTACCAATCCTCCAGCCCATGGACCAACAGCTCATCTCTAATTTTAAAAAGCTCTACACCAAGCATTTGTTCCGCCGCTGCTTTGGGGTTACTGAAAACACCAACCTCACCTTTCATGAATTTTGGAAGGAGCATTACAACATTGTTATTTGCTTGAAAATTATTGATTTGGCATTGCAGGGTGTAACTAGAAGAACATTAAATTCAGCATGGAAGAAATTGTGGCCTGTATGTGTAGCTGAAAGGGATTTTGAAGGGTTTGATCTGCAGCTAGAGTCTGAGCTCGCTGTAATGGATGAGATTGTCCCCCTCGGAAAGTCCATGGGGCTGGAAGTAGATGAGGGAGACATCAATGAGCTTGTCAAGGAACATGAAGAGGAACTCACAACAGAGGAGTTGAAGGAGCTGCAGATGTTGCAACATATGAGGTCTTGCAACATATCAGTAACGAGGAGGTATTTATCTCTACAAGGGAAATTAAAGAAATGTTGGCTAAGTGGCAGGAGCCACTTAGCTAGGAGCTTACTAGGACATTGCCTGGTATGTATATAGGGAAATGATTATCTCCGTTATGACTGGTTATTTGCTGATAATATGTGGAGGAGATATCTGCCTCAATGGGGCATAGGCCCAGTACATCCGCCCAATTGGTAGCCAGTTCCTCACATCTGCTATCCACTTAGCTAGCAAAAGCTCCTTGAGTTTCAAATGTGTAAAACCACTGAAAATATTGGAGCTGGTGTGGTGTGGTGAGGAAAATAGGTGCAATAGACTTGTGTGAAGGTTTAAAAGACTAAAATGAGCACTGATTGTGAATGAGTTGGATAGGGAAAGGGATGACTGAGGACAAATGGATAAGAAGTGAGGGAAAGGGTGGATTTGTTAGCATGTGTGCTTGAAGCCTTGTCTCCAGGGATGAAGCATTCCTGGACAAGATACTATACTACACAGCAATCCTTTGCTATAGTAGACAATTTGTGTGTAAAAATATACAGCTTTAAACTTAATCAGGTATTAATGGTTGGTAGAAGTTGGATTTTGTTTATTGGTATTGGTGCACATTGTTGCCATTTGCTAAAGTGATTGTAGTTGAATATTGAAAATGTATAGAATGAATTTTAATTCTTCCGAGGATGGCTCATGTTACATTCAAATTCTTATTAGGAAGGAACTTCTTTCTTCTATCATTATATCTATACATTCTTCCTTCTTAACACTTAAAGCACTGCACAGACCAAAAGGTCCTGAGCATTCAACTGCCACTTAGACCAATTGATCCTCTTATGGAAAATTCCATAAAATTCCTAACTAGTTTTTCTTGAGGCAAATCTATTTTTCATGATGTACCAGCAATTTAGTTTTATTTATATTGCCTTTTCAAATTATTTAGTCATGGGTCTTTTGATACTACGACATTTGATTTTTTTTAACCTTTTCTTCTCCAGCACTGACAGGGTCCTCCATTTTCTTAGCTTGATACACAAATATATCCTATTCTCCCAACACCACCAGACACAGAAATACTCCAACATTAGGACCACCCTTTCCAAATGACATTGAATTGAGTTCATCTTAGGGGTCTAAAATTCCCTAAGGGGGCTGGTCTTCATTGTGCAATGGTATCACATACTGGGAAGATGCATGACCTTCCTGTCCTTAGCATCCCATGTAATCTCCTCTTTTGGCTCAAGCTAATTACATTTTGACCTTTACTTCACAAACCTTTGCTATTTTTATATGAATCTTTTTTAAATTATTCTGGCAGTGATGACCTCTAAGTTTTTGCTTTTTTTATAGATACAGTTGGGATCTAATACCATGGGGCCATCCAGTGCCCATGAGGAATGCTGTTCAAGATCATGATCAGAGTGGGTGACATTATATACCCATTCCCCCCCTCCCCCATTGTATGCACTGGCCTGCCATTCCCTCATGTTTGGGTCTAACAGAAGGTGATGAGTCGCAGTGAACTTAGTTGTATTGTTTTTTCATAGGTTCTCAAGAAACACGTCATTCAACAAGATGATGATGTAGAGTGCACAATGACAGAGAGAAGAATTCTAGCATTGTCTGCTCGGCATCCATTCCTGACAGCCCTCCATTCATCATTTCAGACTGAAGTAAGTTTTCTTTTTGTATAAGTCATCTTTGTTTTCTTTTATTGGTCTTATCTTGTGAGGTTTTCCCCCAAACCCTCAATATTATGTCTGTTTTCTTTACTTGGCCTGTTTTTAGGTGTCCAACTTTCTTTTAAGATAATCCTATAGGTGAGGCCAGAGAATACCCATGATGTTTTCTGGCTTGTGTCATAAGAACCATCTAAGCACAGCAGAAGAATTGGTGGAAGGGGCACTTATTTTGCAAGTCAACTTCCCAAAATCATACAAGTGCATCAATATATTTTGTATTATTAAGCAAAAAACATTGGGGAGAGGATTGTGAGGAATTCCAAAGAGAATTCCAAAGAGGAGACAACTTGTGGGGACTCAGGATTGGGAGTGTATATAATCCCCCGAATATTGGCCTCATCATGGTTGCCCATGCTCCACCTGGCCTCCACCTGTGGAAATTTCATTAAGGGGCAAGGGTGTTGTAGATCCCATCCCCTTGATCTGCATCTAGGTGTGAATGGAGGGGGCACAATTAATTTGAGAAAAATACATAATTTGGTGGGACAACCGATCTGTTCCCTTTTACTTCTCATTGGGGGCCCACATTGCATCCAACCCATGGGTATCTACCAACAGATGACATCACCTAGAATAGGACTCCCCTGCACCCTACCACACCCATTGAGACTTAACTTGCTGTAATCTGAAGAGGTGTTTTCACTCGCACATGAAAGGAAGAAGTATATGTAATAAGGGAAACGAGGGTTAGTAGATGTGTTTAAAAGAGAGGGTGTGTCAATGCTTCTGTTAAATGAAAAGGAAGGGAATGCTCTTCAAGTTTGTGTGGCAGGAAGTACCATCAAGTGGTGGGGGCAAAGAGGGATTGGGTGTGCTATTCAATGACCCCTGGCAATGTGTAATGGTTGGGTATGAATGTATGTAGTGGATACTCATGCTGGTGAAGTTTAGATTTTTAGGTTGTAACTTTCCATATATAAGTGGTAATGACCCTGTTATAGGGGTGTGAGAAGTGTAGAGAGAGGTAGGAACGAATGGGTTAGAGGTATAATTTGTGAGGAAATATATAAATATGATTCCTTGCAGGGGATACCCTGCATAGCCTGTTACACTTGGTTCTTGGAGGAGATGCACGTCCTCCTGCCCTGAGTGCAAATTAGGGAAGCCCTGTCACTGGGTTGATATGAACTCTAGGATGGGGCCAGTGAAAGTACTTGGGGTCTTTCCCTTTGCTCCCTCTAGGCATTACTTTCTTTCTATGAGTATTATTATTATTATAATTTTTCTTATAATTTATTTATTTATTTTCAATTATTATTATTATTATTTAATTTTATTTATTATTAAAACTAACCCCTCTAGCTTTCCTTTTCTATCTGCATTTTGTACCAGAAGGACAGTTCACACCTGGACAGCATTCAGTCCGTAGTCATGGGGGCTTGGTGGACTGCATGTCATCTTGGGATCACCTAGCACCAGGGTATGATAATAATAGGTGATTACTCAGCCTAGTCATTAATGAAACTATATATCCCTACTTCTCTTTATTACATATCCACCTGCCCCTTTCCAAACTTGCTCTTCTATCCACAAAGGTTCTGGCTCCCCTGCACCCTGCACACTTTTGTCCTCTTATAAGCCTTAGTTGAGTGGCACTGTATACTGTGATGGCCAAAAGCCCGCTAACTAAGGCAAGTATTTGATACAGTGTGTGTTTGGCCATCAACTCTGCTCACCTTCTTCCAGTATATACATAAGGTGGCTACACTGGCATAATTTTGCCTGAATGCTGGGCTGGCTTGTCAAAGCCCATCAATGCACACAGTCAGGAATTTTCTGATCCTATGGAGACCTTTCTCTTCACCTCCCAAGGCATTGGGAAATCATAGTATCCACTTTTCATGTGGTTTTTTTTCTCTTTTTCTGATACTATGATTATGATAGAAGGCAATAGTGCCAATCTGTCTAAAAACGTGGCCTCACCTTCCCTACGTGTCAGAGAGGGACACTGCTTCAACCAGTGGAGGGGCTCCCCTCCCACCATCAGCATGTGGCAAGGGGGCTTTCCTTTCCATCTTTGGTGCCGCTCGGCTAAGATGAACAATGAAAAGATGGACTCCTCAATTGGCATCCGTGATGCCGTGGAGTGGAAAAGTCACCACATTGAGACACCCTCCCCCCCACACACACAAGATGGACATTGTTCCAGAAGTGACCCAGCCTCAGACGGCAGGATTCTCCATGAGGTAGAACCCAAGCTCAGTGCCAAACACCGAACATGAGTCTAGCCCTATGCAAGTTTCTACTCAGGAGGCTTCAGGCCCTGAGAACTCACAAGAAGAGGAGGGGCCTCCTCCCCTGACTTGTGCCCCTTTGACAGCTAAAATCTCCATCTTGGAGAATGATCTTGCTGAGGCTGATCCATTTGGCTGAGGTGTGCCTTCTGGGGATGTAAAGAAGCAAGTTTACCCGCTGCCCTCCTCTCCCCAAAAGAGAAATGACAATGAAAAAGACATAGAGGGCTTAGGGTTCCCCTCTCTCTCTCTCTCTCTCTCTCTCTCTCTCTCTCTCTCTCTCTCTCTCTCTCTCTGCAAGAGCTCCGGGGACATATGCCTCCACTGCCACTGCAGCAGGCAATCAGCCAAGATTGGCACATTTGGCCCCTGAGGTGCCCTATGGCACAAACCAAGACCAAAGTTGCATGTGTGCTGAGAGGAGCCTCAGTTACATTGAAGCCTGATGGCTTCAAACGTTTTCTGGTTATTCGCTCCACTAATGGCAGCTTGTCGTCCAAGGGCAACTTGATCCATCAAAGGAGAGCATTAGCTAGCTTGATTGGTAGATAGCTAAAAGTGTCCTGTTTCTTGGATGGGAGACTTCTATTGAATGCATCTCACCCTTCCTAGGCTGCCATGATTAGTACCTTTTTCCCCCTCCCTCTCTGGGATCTTTTCTTCAGGAGTTGTTCCCAGAGAGGCTCTGGCCTTCTCGTGGCGAGGGGGTCAGCCCTGGGCCCCTTAGAGTACCCATGGTGCTGCCAACAAGACTTTTAACATTCCCCTCTTTCTTTCCTCCCCCTATTACGTCCTTCAACTGCCCTTTATTTCCCTGTCTTCCTTCACCTATCTAGTGGCCCTTGTGGATACCCGACCTCTGCTCGTTTAATGGATTGATTCCGAATTGTTCTATCATGAAGGTGAAAGAGGTTGGGCATCTCCACCGCCTTCTTCTACCGAATGCCCAAGGAGAAACCCATCGTTGGCCCCCTTTTCTTCGTGCGTAGGAGAACTCGGGCAGCCTCTTAGGTTTCTAAAGATGGTGTTGTGGATCCGTATTAATTCTCCAAGAGGACATACCGGACGTAACTGATTGTATAGTTGCAGTAGTGCTGGGCCCTTGTAGGCCTCCATGGTGGGGAGCCCCGAGGGAGAATGCGAAGTTTTTTCTTTTTGCAATGGCTAGCCATAAACCAAAAACCTCCCCTTCTCGTAAGGGTTCTCGTGCCAAACGTTCCTTAGCTCCCCTTTCTGCCTTCCCTCGCTCGTTGGACCCCTATTCCAACGAAGTAGACCCAGATCTAGATTATCCTCGCTTTCTTGTCATGAATTCATCATCCGACATCCCACTTGCAAAAGTCGATGTGTTTGACGTTAATGAATCTTTTGAGTCCCGCTGTGTTGAACCCCGTCGGATGTGATCAAGAGGTAGTGGTGATGTCGTAGTCGAGGTGTCATCCCACTCTCAACACAACCTTTTGCGAAATCTATCTTCGATAGCTGAAATTCCAATAACTTTCTCACCCCATCTGTTCCCGTAAGGGGCGCGGCGATTTGACATCCCGGCCGCCGTGCTGACGGGATCCAGCGCTCCGTCCGGCCCCAGCTTAGCCTCTCTTCCTTCCTTCAGATAGCCTGTATTTCTCCCCTACCTCGTCGCTTTTCATACAACCTCTCCCACAACTTTATCTGGTCAGCATCTAATTTTAAGGGGAGATGCTGACCTTCTTCTCAAGCCAACCGTCCCGGATCGGGGCTGAGGGGGGAGGGGACAATGTTTCCTAACCCATGAGCTCCGGTTCGGGACGGGGTGTTTTTAACAACCTGCTTCATCCCCACCCATACCTTCCTAACATCCCTTTTCCTCTCCTCTTCACATTCTATCAATTTTACGCCGTGTCTAAGGTGGAACCGCCATGCCGATGGACTGCCAGGCCACCAGGGGGGATGGGTGGTCCCAAATGGCGGCGCCTGGCTCTGGTTCATTCCCCGCCCTCCTCTCCAAAAAAGAAAAGACGAAAAAGACCAAAAACACTAAGAAGACTCGGGGCTCCTCTCCATCCACGGAGGCTGTGGGGACGGATGGGTCTGCTGACACTTTGGCAAGCGACCAAGCCAAGACCGGCACATCCGGCCCCTCTGCCACCCCGGTTGCGGAGCCCCTGACTAAGACCAAAAGTGCATGGGTGGAGCCTCGATGACATCGGAGCCCCTCATTCAGAGGTTACCTGGCGTTTTTGAGCCCGCTGGCTTCAAGCGCTTCCACGTTATTCGCTCCACTGATGGCACCATGTTGTCCAAGGGCAACATGATCCATCAGAGGAGAGGATTAGCTAGTGCAATTGGTAGAGAGCCGAAGGTGACCCGTTTCTCGGACCGCAGCCGTCTGGCGAATGCGGCGAATCCCGCCGAGGCGGCCAAGATAAGTGCTCTTCGGACACTTCATGGCACCCCGGTGAGTGTGACGCCGCACTCTAGGAGTAGTTTATGCGAGGGAACTCGTTGACTACTCCATTGAGGACATCACCCTAGAGCTGGCCGACCATGGGGCGGTCAAGGTCGAACGTGTGATGAGAAAACAGGGAGGGGCCTCGAGACCCACCCCTACACTCTTCATCACGTTCGACTGTGACAAGCTCCCTGAGTCGGTGCGTGCTGGTTGGTACCGCTACCGCGTGAAGGCATTCGTGCCACTTCCATGGTGGTGCTATTACTGTCATCGCTTCGGCCATACGAATCGTTCTTGTAGACGTGCAAAGTCGGGGTCACCCGAAGTTTGTGTAAATTGCTCCAAGGGCACACACGATAAGTCCAAATCGTGTGTGGTCAAGAGTGTCAAGCCACACCCCGCTTTTTCGAAGCAATGTGGTGCATATCTCCTTGAGAAAGAAATCCTGGCTGTTCAGGCCCAGGATCGACGTTCATTCCGCGAGGCTAAGGACTTGGTCCTGGCGCCCCGTCTCTGCCTGGGACGTCATATGCATCAATAGTTAGAAAGGCACCCTCTGCTCCTGGCCCATCCAGACTAACGAGCATGGTTGTTTCCGCGCCCATTCGGAGCCCTTCTGCAGGCTCTACTCAACCCGGGCGCTTCCCTGGTAAAGCTGGCGGCAAAAAGGGTTCACACCCAGCCCCGGCTAAAACCAGGGCTCCCCCTCTTTCCCCAGCGTGACCATTTCCCGTAAGGCGAAACGGCCACGCGCCTCCACCGAGTCGTTAGACTCACAGGAGGCAACACCCCTGAAGATGGTCGCTAGGCCATCTTCCGGGGTTCCTAAAGCTGTTCCCCGAAACAAGGACAGCAACAAAGGAGCTTCGGCTCCTTCGCCCACGCCTAGTGGTGGAGCGAGAGGCTCGGAGACGGTGGTTCCTCGAAAAGAGGGCTCCCCCGCCTCCGAAGCTGCAACGCCCGCCTAAGGTTTCGAGGCGGAGGGAGGAAAAGACTCGCAGGGCGAGCCCAACCTCCCCCAATAAGTCCTCGAAGGTGACAGCGCCTTCACCGCTTTGTCCGGCCAACAGCGCCCGGGGTTCTGCCCCCGGGAAGCGTACGGCCATTCCCGTGAGGGTCTTCAGTTCGAGGAGGACCCCCGCGTCTCCTCCCAGCTAGGCCTGGAGGGCATATTCCTTCAATGGAATTGCCGTGAACTCCGGGCCAACTGGGAGGAGCTGCGGATGCTCGTCTCGTCCCGTTCCCCGTTAGCTATCTTTTTGCAGGAGACCATGCTAGGCGCGTGCCCCCTGCCCGCACTCCCGGGGTATAAGGGTCTCGCGACCCCACCAACGCGGGATGGCCGGGCTGGGGGATGCGCGGTTTACACCCGGCATGATGTCTCCGTTCTTCCTTTCTCTTTAGATACCTCCTTTCAGGCAGTGGCTGTGCAGCTGCACCTGGATAGGAGATATACTATCATTTCTGCGTACATTCCACCGTCAGCTGACTTCGACGCGGGGGACTTCCGCCGCGTCGTGGCACGGTTGCCGAGGCCCTATCTCTTGCTTGGAGATCTGAACGGCAGGCATCCTCTCTGGGGAGATTACTCCATAAATCCCAGGAGACAAGTCCTTGCCGATCTGATCGAAGAGCTTGAGATGGGTGTCCTAAACGTGGATGCGTTTACACATCACTGTCCGAGAACCGCTTTATTTTCTTGCCTTGACCTATCTTTGTGCTCTTCGGATGCACAGCCTGATTTTGATTGGGGGGTGGTCGATGACCTCCATGGTAGTGATCACTTTCCCATTCAAATATCATTTTCAGGGCAACTGCCACCTGAGAGCCCACCTCGGTGGTGCTTGGCGCGGGCGCGGTGGCCTGCATTTCAGGAATTGACTGAATATTCTATCTCACTTGAGTTTAGGTCGGTAGATGAGGCCGTTTAGTTCTTCTCCGGCAACCTCATCGCCGCGGGCCTGACTACTATTCCTAGGACGTCTGGCCGCTTTGCACGCCGACCACTCCCATGGTGGTTCGCCGAGTGTGAGACGGCCCGCAAACAGAAGCGTTATGCCTACATGCGCTATAAGCGCCGCCCGAACGATTTCACTGTTGCTGAATTTCGTCGGGCTAGGGCTAGGTTTCGGTATATTTCGAAGCACGCCCGCCGCTCTTCTTGGCGGGCATACGTGTCTTCACTTAACGGGAAGACCCCTTTAGCTGAGGTGTGGAAGCGAGTCAAAAGGATTCGGGGCAAGTTCTCGCAGGACCCCCCCTCCCGTTCTCCAGGAGAATGGGACCGCGATCTCGGACCCCGCGTCCGTGGCGGAATCCTTCGCGATCAGGATGCTTCTTCGCCAGCATTCAATGCACGTCGTGATGTCGCGGAAGGCCGCCGGCTGGACTTTACCTTCAGAGGCGGAGAACCATTCAACGACAGGTTTACTGGGAGCGAGTTGGGCTCCGCTCTCGCTTCGTGCGCGGACACCGGCCATGGTTCGTTCTATGTCCCGTAGGCCATGTTTCGACACCTGGGTGATCGAGGCATGGCCTTTCTGTTAGATTTGTTCAACAGGATCTGGGTGGAGGGTCTTCTCCCAGATTCCTGGCGAATCGCTACTGTGCTCGCCTTTCGCAAGCCGGGGAGAGATCACTCTACTCCGACCGGTTTCCGCCCAATCTCTCTAACCTCTTGCGTGTGCAAGTTGATGGAGAAATTGGTAAATGTTAGATTAGCCTTTTTCCTGGACAGCGGAGGCCATCTGTCTTCTGCACAGTGCGGCTTCCGCAAGTTCCACTCCACGTCGGATGCTCTCCTCGGACTGGAAAATGCCGTCTGCGAGTCTTTCCTTCGTACACGCACTACGTCACGGTCTTTTTTGATCTGGAGAAGGCCTATGATACCGCATGGCGATGGGAGTGAGGGGACGCCTCCCAGTCTTTATATCTGAATTTTTGCGAGATCGTGGATTCCGCGTACGGGTGGGGGGAGCTCTCTCCGGCCCAAAGGAGCAGGAAGAGGGTGTCCCGCAGGAAAGTGTCCTCAGTGTCACACTCTTTGCCCTCAGCATCAACGGCATCACCTCGGTGCTGCCGGAAGATGTTCTCGCTACGCTCTACGTGGACGATTTTTCGATCTCTTTTGGCGCGGACCCAGATGCCAACTCTGGAGCGTCGACTCCAACAGGCACCGCATCTCTCGCTATGCCGAAGCGCACAGGTTTCGGTTTTCTTTGGCCAAGACTAAGGTGGTGCACTTCTGCCGCCATCCACGGCTCCACCCCCACCCAGATTTGTTTCTTAATGTGGTGCGCCTGGATGTGGTTGAGTTGCACCGTTTCCTCGGTCTTGTATTCGACCGACGCCTCACCTGGGAGTCTCATATTCGCAGCCTTAGGGTCTCTTGTACCCGCTCCATGGATATTCTCCGTTCCGTGACTTTCAGCGCTTGGGGCGCCCTACTTTTTTATCGATCCTTTGTTCGTTCGAAGCTCGACTACGGATGCGAGTTTTATGCATCCGCAGCCGAGCGTTTATTGTGGAAGGTGGATTCGATCCACTACACCGGCCTCGGCCTTGCGACCGGTTCCTTCCGCACTTTCCCCATTGAGAGCCTGTTGATCGATGCTGGGGAGATGCCATTCGCTCTGCGCCGCGTGCAGTGCATCACTCGCCTGTACGCGCGAGCCCAGCGCCTCCCTCAGTCCCCAACAGCTCTCACTGCATCCGCAGCTGATCTCGACGGTGCCTATGCCGCCGAGAGACGCCAGTCATACCCTAAGCCCTTTGGGTTTAGGGCCTGGAAACTCCTTATGGCGAGATTATCTTCTGCTGGGTTCCTGGACATGTAGGAATTGCGGGGAATGAGCGCGCCGATGAGGGCACCAAAGACTCCGCGAGGACTGCGACCGGACCAGCGTTTCGCTCTTCCTCACACCGACTACATGGCAGGGATACGGGCAGCTCTTCGGACTGCTTGGCAAAGAAGATGGTAGACGGTCGAAGGGAACTTAAATTGCGTTCCATTGTGCCGCGACTGTTCTCATGGACCTATCCCCCAATGCTGCGACGGCTTCAGGTCGCCTTCTGTCGTCTCTGAATCGGACACACTCGTGTGACGCATCGCTATTTGATGAGCGCTCGCCTGCGTCGTCCCCCAGACTGTTCGGCACATTCTTGTCGAATGTCCCAGTCTGGGTGATCTTCGCGCACGTTGCCTGTCCCGGTACCGGGATGGGCGGGGTCGCTACCGCCTGTCCTTTGTACTCGGAACGAGTGTTTGCACATTGACTGGTGGACTTGTTGACTATTTGGGGGAGGCCGGCCTTCTCCCTTTCATTTAACTAGGTTTTGTTATTGTTATTGTTATTTCTTTTTATTGTTGTTTCCTGTTCGAATATTTTAAAGTAGCCTAGAACTAGGCTGTTTATTTACGGCGACTTATGCCTAAGTGGGCAGTCACCAGATAGCCCCTTAAAAAAAAAAAAAATGGCCCCATCTGCATCTGAATTTTGTCAATGGTGTCGTCCGTTCAAACAAACTAAAGGACTACGACCCCACCCGCTTTCAGAGTAAGCTTAGTACCCAATGTGTCACACGCGTACACAGGGTAACTAAAACATTAGGCTCCACTAAACTCCCAACGGCCACACTGATTTTAACATTTGAACGACAAAACTGCCGCAGTATATTAAAGCTGGGTACCTTTGTGTCCTGGTAAGTCCCCACATCGTACTACCCAGACGCTGCTTCAATTGCAATCAATTTGGACATGTTGGCCGTGTCTGTCTGCACCCTCGCTCCTGCGTGAATTGTAGCTCTGACTACCATGGCCCCGAATGCACCCAAACACCCCGCTGTGCCAACTGCGGAGGTACCCACAGTGCTGCGTCAAAACTCTGCTCTATATTTTTATATGAAAAGGAGGTGCTCGCTTTGCACGACTCCCTACGTCTAGATATCAGAGGCCCGCCAGCGTGCCCGAGCACAAACCTCACCACTCGGCCGGCTCTTCTCTGGCGTTTTATGTGACGCTGGACGAAATCGACCATCACGCGCGAGTTCCGACCAGCCTGAAGCGCTTCACTCTAGATCTACTCGCAGCGTCGGAAACATTCAGAATATGCAGTCGAAACATCGCTCTCACACCGAGATAACCAATGTAGCCCCCTCTCTCCAGCATCTTTAGCTAGGAAAGACGCTCAGGGTGAGACACTTGAAGACATCAGACGCTATTTGAAAGAATCCTCAACATCGACCAGTGAAGGTTCATCCACCCGACCCCGAGACCCAAAGCCCAGTGGTAAAAGGAAGGATTCCTCACCTGGTTCATCGACCACCAATTAGCGGGCAGCCTCTGGAGCTGACTCGGCCGAGCCCCTGGAATCTTCAATGGACTCCTTCCCTATGGCTGAACATTCTATGCCCTTAAGTCCGTCCCGCCCTTCACAAAACTTAGGCCCCATCCTGATCCAAACGATGGCAGATATACACCCAGCTCCACACATCTCACTCAGATCACCTGTTCGTTCCGCTCACCCTTCAACTTATGATCCGATGGAAGCGTTGATACTCCACATCACCAATCGCGGCGGTTGGACCAACTTCTCAGACACCGAAAATACCTTCGACCCATTAATCCGGATTTACCGGCCGAAAATCCCTTCTTGATCTTCCTTTTCCGTCAGGTTGTGAGCCAGAATTACAATCAAGGGCCTCTGTCGATTCTCCAAAACCCACGAAAATAAGCCCCAGTTACTGCTCCATCTAGGATCTCTTCCCCTGCAAAAGCAGGCTCCTCAAAATCAGCTCTCCGTCTCCCAAGCTCTTTGGGACGAACCGCAAATACAATATCGGCCTCAAAAGAGAAAAAGATATCCACAGTGGTATCTATCGCCACACAATATCTTCCATTTTACAATGGAATTGCCAAGGCGTTCTTCCAAAGTGGGAAGAACTCAAAATTCTTTTGACGACTATCCACCCCGCTGTCATTTGTCTTCCGGAGAATAAACTGGGTATGCGGCTCTTTCCGCCGGTACCCGGCTTTCTTACTTTCAACTCTATTGCCCCTGCTGGAAGCTCCTCTCATGGGGGGGTGTCAGTCATGGTATCTTCATCCCACCATGTTTCTCCCATCCCCTTACATACTACCCTCCAAGCTGTTGCCGTTAGGGTTTTTCTTACTAAGCTTTTTACAGTTTGCTCTATTTACCTACCCCCTTGTTTATCATTGTCAAGACCCGACCTTTTAAAACTTATAGACCAGTTGCCCTCCCCATTCTTATTACTAGGAGATTTTAACGCCCGTCACCCATACTGGTGACATCACTCGAAATGTCAAAAAAAGTGTTTTAAAGTCTTTTATTATCTGACTTTCTTTGTGTTTTAAATACTGGCGATTTTACCTCTTATCATGTCCAGACGGACTCTTTTAGCTGTCTTGACCTGTCTGTTTGTTTCCCGGACTGCTTCATGGAATTACGATGGTCAATTCTTGACGATCTCCATGAGAATGACCACTTCCCTATTGTCTTGTCGGCCCTTCAAGTTAACCCTCATACAACCATGCTCCTTAAGTGGGACTTAGGTCATGCAGATTGGGAAGGTTTCCAAGAGGCGTCCTTCACAAGTGCATCCTTGGGGACCTTCAATGGAGTGGACGCGGCAGTAGAATACTTTACATCGACTATCTACAATGCAGCAATACGGACCATCCCACGGAGGCAACCCGCCACGGGCCGCTCAACCGTGCCCTGGTGGACCTCGACGTGTGCAACAGCTATCAAAAATTACAAATTAGCGCATGCCCAATTCCGAAAGAACCCAACTTTGTGCAACAAGGTCGACCGAAACCGAGCTTGTGCGCTTCGTCAGGCACGCCGAAATTCATGACGCCGTTACGTTTCATCAATTTCCTCTATGACACCTGCTGCTAAGATCTGGAAAAGGATTAATAAGATCAGGGGCCGTCATGCTAATCATCATACCCCCACACTCAACTTAGACGGTTCCTTGGAGAATGACGGCCTGGCGGTCAGCAATGCTTTTGCTGACCATTTCCCCAGCGTCAGCAGTGTCAGCCGTTACGATAAGGCTTTTCAATCCCACAAATCAAAGGAAGAATCTCATTCTCTTAACTTCACAACAAAATCTAACCTTCCATATAACGCTCTATTCAGCATCTATGAGCTGCATAGCACTTTGTCCCTTTGCAGATCTACTTTCCCTGGCCTTGACGAGATCCATTTCGATATGATTCAGCACCTACATCCACACACTACTACTGTCTCCTGTCTGGGGTGGTGGGTTGTTAACAACCTGCTTCATCCACACTTCCTCAATTCCCCTTTCTTTCTCCTTTCAATCTCTATCCATTTTACGCTGTGCTCAAGGTGGAGCCTCCATGCCGATGTGGAGACGCATCCCAATTTTTGCGAGAACGTCGATTCCGCGTACGGGTGTGGGATGGGGGGAATCACTCTCCGTCACAATAGAGCAGGAAGAGGGTGTGCCACAGGTAAGTGTCCTCTGTGACACTTTTCCCTTACCATCAACGGCATCACCTCAGTGCTGCCGGAAGATGTTCTTGCTACGCTCTACGTGGACGATCTTTCGATCTCTTTTGGCGCGGCCAAGCTGCCGACTCCACAGGCATTGAACCGCCTCTCTCGCTATGCCGAAGCGCACAGGTTTCGGGTTTTCTTGGCCAAGACTAAGGTGGCGCACTTCTGCCGCCATCCACGGCTCCACTCAGGCCCAGACTTGTTTCTTAATGTGGTGTGCCTGGAAGTGGTTGAATCGCACCGTTTCCTTGGCCTTGTATTTAACCGACGCCTCACCTGGGAGGCTCATATTCGCAGCCTTAGGGTCTTTTCTACCCGCGCTTGGATATTCTTCCTTCCGTGCCGTTCAGCGCCTGGGGCGCTGATAGGGCTACTGCCTTACTTTTTATCGATCCTTTGTTCGTTCGAAGCTCGACTACGGATGCGAGTTTTATGCATCCGCAGCCGATTGTGTATTGCGGAAGGTGGACTCGATCCACCACACCGGCCTTCGCTTGGCGACCGGTGCCTTCCGCACTTCCCCCATTGAGAGCCTACTTGTCGATGCTTGGGAGATGTCACTCTCTTTGCGCCGTGCACAGGGCAAAACGCGCCTGTACGCGCGAGTTCGGCGCCTCCCTCAGTCGCCAACAGCTGTCACTGCATCCGCAGCTGATCTCGACGGTGACTATGCCGCCGACAGACGCCAGTCATACCCTAAGCCCTTGGCGTTTATGCGTTTATGGCTAGAAAACTCCTTCTAGAGCTAGGTATAGCTTTACAGCGTTCGGTCCTTTTAGAGTACACTTCGTCGAACGCTGGTACCGTGTCACTGTATATGGATGGCTCCAAGTCCCAAGAGGCGGTCGGTTTTCCCTCTGTTTCAAGTCAGTGGGTCTCTGCCAAGGGCTGCGTCTGTCTTCATGGCCGAGCTGGTTACAATACACTGCCCGGTACGGGAGATTACGCGACGTGCCTGGTTCGGAGATCGGATTGTGATTTATAGCGACTCACAAAGTGCCCTGAGTACTCACGGGTCATTTGAATCTCCCTATCCCCTGGTTCGCGATATCCGTGAGGTCATGGTTTTGGCGAGACGGGCGGATGTTAAGATTATCTTCTGCTGAGTTCCCTGACATGTAGGAATTTTGGGGAATGAGCGCGCCAAAGTGTCCGCGAGGATCGAGCGACCGGACCAGCGTTTTGCTCTTCCTCACACCGATTACATGGCAGGAATATGGACAGCTCTCCGGGCTGCTTGAGGAACCTAAGGTTGTGTGCCATTGCGCCGCGGTTGTTCCCATGGACCTACCCCCCAATGCCGCGACGGCTTCAGTTTCCATTCTGTCGTCTCCGAATTGGACACACTCGCGTGACTCACCGCCATTTAATGGAGCGCTCGTCTGCACCATTTTGTGTTGAAAGTGTTGTTCCCCAGACTGTTTGGCACATTCTTGTTCAATCTCCCAGTCTGGGTGATCTTCGCGCACCGGAACGAGCGTGGTTGCTACCTCTTGTCCCTTGTACTCGGGACTGGTTCGTGCACAGGGACTTGCGGACTCTATATTAGTTTTTCGAGAAGGCTGGCCTCCTCTTTTTTTGACTGTTTGTTGTTGGTCGCCTTCGCCTGCGCTACCGAGAGTTGGCCTACCTCACACGCTGGAGCGTGCTTCTTTCCTGTTATCTTTTTGCTTTGTTTTCTTTACTGTTTTTGTTTTTCCCCCTATGATCTTTTTATCTGTGTTATTTGTTATTTATTTTTATTTGTTTTTGTTTTTTTAATATAGCCTAGTTGTAGGCTGTAGTGAGTATGGCAAGTTATGCCCAAGTAGACAGTCACCAGATGGGTTCCTTTTTTCTTATTTTAGTTTGTGAAGTTGTTCGATAATGGTGGGGCCTCTTCTGTCATCCTGTGAGGTTATCCAGTCATGGTGGTAGACCAGACTAGTGCCAGGTTTAGTGCAAAGCCTCCTGGATAATGCTTGGAGGAGCAAGGTGGAATGTAGATGTTGATTTATATGCTTTTGGTGACCTTTATGGTGACTGATTTGAGTTTAGTAGTGTGGTCATTATGTTAGAGTATTTCTGTGTCTGGTGGTGTTGGGAGAATAGGATATATTTGTGTATCAAGCTAAGGGTACTGAGTATGCATCATGTCTTGTGGAAACTTTTAAGGTGGGATTAGTGAGTTGAGGGATTCCTGGATTAAGGCATTGTGGCTTTTGTATATGTTTACTATTTTTTGTAATTCCTGCTGCTTGTTTTGGATACTGGTGAATTGGAGAATGTTGTGTGGTGGAGGGTGAGATGTAATAATTATGCATGGTTTGCAGGTCCACTGGTGTGTGCAATTGTTTAAAGACTGTAATTTGGTACATAAGAGATGGTGATATTTGTGGCATGAATTGCTATGGAAGTTTGTGAGTAAGTGGTGAACCCATTAGTTATGGTGAGATGTGTGGTCACCAGAGTAGCACCCATCGTGGAAAAAAGTTGGACATATAGGAAGGAGATTATGGGGTTGGAGATCCATTGGCATGCCAGGCTGGGGGTAAACCAAGGCTGCACTCCCATTTCAGTGGTAGGAGAGATTCTTTGACTTTTTCCAGAGGGTTAGACAATGCTTTCTTTTCTTAGGTAAAGTCATATTTTTTGGGTGGGTTCCAATTTGCAGGCGACCGCTATTACACCCTCTAGGCATGATTTATAAGGGGCTCGCTTGTGTATTTTGCTGATCAGGGAATACCCCTAAGTAGACTAGATGCCAAAGTATGTGGTGCTCATCCCTAAAAGGACCAGTGGCTTTGGGGAAAGGGTGGGTTGCTTTGTGCTTATTAGAGCAAAAAAGGGGGGTGGGGGTGGATGGAAGGATTTACTTTGTTGTAGGTACTGGCGTCCTCTCTTTTTATTGGCCATGGGTGTTGGTGGTGGCGGTGATGGAAGCCATGTTAAAATTGAGATGCTATTAGAAGAAACCTAGTCCATTTTGGGACGAGATATTCTCTCAGTGCCAACTGTGTTTCATGTCCTCACAGCCCCTTCTTTCTCTTACACTCCAAGTGTGTGAACTGAGTTTTACAGCTTCAGTTTTGGTTCTTCAGTCATGAGACATTTGCTCCCTTCAGGCTGTTAATTAAATTCCACCTTCACAGTTTGAGTGCTTCTGACATGGTCACTGATCTGGTTGGGGTGAAAGGTGATAAAGCCTGAGTAGTGTCTTCAGTTTTTAATCAATGACTGTAGATTTGATATAATTTTACAACTTGTTTCAGGATCGACTCTACTTTGTTATGGAATACGTAAATGGAGGGGATTTGATGTTTCAAATCCAGAAGGCTCGCAAGTTTAGCGAGCCCAGAGCTCGATTCTACGCTGCTGAAGTGACGCTGGCCCTGCAGTTTTTGCACAAAAATGGAGTGATTTATCGGTAAAGAACTCGTTTTAGCTATTTTATATCAATACCGTTGCCCTTTTGAACTTCATCTCCAATAGGGAACTGTACTTGATTGGACTTTCTAGAGCTCCAAGAAGCTCTCATCAGCTTCATTAAGTGTTTTGAAATGACTTGTCACCATCTTTCATTGTTGAATGCAGCCAATTCGGGATAACTTTGTCCCCCACCTCCCTCAAATGCCTAGAAAAGTTGTTGGTGTTCTTTCCCCTCCCTCCTTCTCAGCCTAATTTTATCTTTATTTATTATTATTATGACTATCCCCTCAACCTTTTGTATACCCACACTTTTTGCCAGGAAGAACTGTTTCCCCTTGAGCAGAGTTTGGTTTGCTAGATATGCTGCTTGGGTTGACTGCATGTCATCTGGGGATCAACTATCACAAGAGTATGATAATAATAGTTAATCATCAACCCTACCTCTTAATAGACCCACCTATCTCTAATTCTCTTTATTACATACCTGCCTACCCCTTTCCAAAATTGCTCTTCTATCCACAGAGATTCTGGCTGCCCAGCACACTTCAAACGCTTCCTCGTTATTTGCTCCAATGATGGCAACATGATCCATCAGAGGAGAGCCCTGCTAGCGTGATTGGTAGAGAGCCGAAGGTGACCCGTTTCTCGGACGGGAGCCTTCTGGCGAATGCGTCGAATCCCTCCGAGGCAGCCATGATTAGTGCCCTTAGGACACTTGATGGCACAGCGGTGAGTGTGACGCCGTACTCTACCATGAACTTCGTGAAAGGAGTGGTTTATGTGAGGAACTCGTGGACTACTCCATAGATGACATCACCTTAAAGAGCTCTGGCTGACAATGGAGCAGTCAAAGTCGAACGTGTGATGAGAAAACAGGGAGGGACTTCGAGACCAACCCCTACACTCTTCGTCACGTTCGACTGTGACAAGCTCCATGAGTATGTGCGTGCCGGTTGGTATCGCTACCGCGTGAAGGCATTCGTGCCACTACTGCGTAGGTGCTACTACTGCCACCGCTTCGGCCATACGAATCATTCATGTAGATGTGCAAAGTTGGGGTTACCTGAAGTCTGTGTAAGTTGCTCCAAGGTCGCACACGAAAGTTGTGTGTGGTCAAGTGTGTCAATTGCGGAGGGCCGCACCCCGCTTCTTCGAAGCAATGTGGTGCGTACCTCCTAGAGAACTAAATCCTGGCCGTTCAGGCCCAGGATCGTCTCTCATTTCGCGAGGCTAAGGACTTGGTCCTGGCGCGCCCGACCGTTCTTGGGACGTCCTATGACTCAATGTTAAGAAAGACGCCCTCTGATTCTGGCCCATCCAGGCCTATCAACACCGTCGTTTCCGCGCCCATTCGTAACTTCTGCGGGTTCTACCCACCCTGGGCGCTCCTCTGGTAGAGCTGGCGTCATAGTGTGTTCACACCCAGCCCCAGATAAAACCAGGGTTCCTTCTTTCCCCAGCGTGACCATTTCCTGTAAGGCGAAACGGCCGCGCGCCTCCATCGAAGCGTTAGACTGGTTCGTGATATCCGTGATGTCACGGTTTTGCCGAGCCAGGTGGATGTCGTGATTATCTTCTGCTGGGTTCCTGGTCATGTAGGAATGGCGGGGAATGAGCTCGCCAAAGAGTCCGCGAGGACTGGGTGACCGGACCAGCGTTTCGCTCTTCCTCACACCGACTACATGGCAGCAATACGGGCAGCTCTCCGGGCTGCTTGGCAGAGAAGATTGGAGACGATCGAAGGCAACCTAAAGTTATGTACCATTGCCCCGCGACTATTCCCATGGACCTACCAGCCAATGCCGCGACGGCTTCAGGTTGCTTTCTCGATAAATACCGTCTGCGAGGCCTTCCTTCGTAGACAGCACTACGCCACGGTGTTTTTCGATCTGGAGAAGGCCTATGATACCGCATGGCGATACGGTATCATGGAGACTCTCCACACGATGGGGGCGAGGGGACACCTCCCAATCTTTATATCCCAATTTTTGCTAGATCGTCGATTCCCGTATGGGTGCGGGGAGCCCTCTCCGGCCCAATGGAGCAGGAAGAGTGTGTCTCCAGGGTGTCTACTGCCCTTGAATTTAATTTTTGTCCTTGAAATACTTGAAAAGTCATTGAATTTGATGAAAAAGGTAGATGGACCTTGAATTTAAAAAATAAATCATTGAATGATTGTTCAAATTCGATTTTTCAAATTCACCATATATATACTTTTTAATGTCTATTAGGAAAATAGTAATATTATATGTTGATATTTAAGTTAATCTTTTAGCTAATCTACTCACTAATGTGAGTCAACATATGCTTTGGATGCATTGTATTTTATGATGGATGCTCGCTATACTTCTTTGACTGTCGCTTGGATACCTTATTCTTATTTTTGCACTGGTGAGTTGACTTCGGTTATGCTTTACTTATAACCCAATTTTCCCTTAAATACCTCACCTTCGTCAATTTCCCATAATGTTTATTGTACTTTTTTTATTTTTTTTGCTATTCTATGTTGCATAATTTTATTTGTGTGCGGTGCAATTGGCTTTCTGGTAAACTATATGTAGTGAAGACCGGCACCCACTCAGGCCCCAGCTTAGGTCTTTTTCTGTTTTCATTTCACCTGCCCTCTGCTGCCCTGTCAGACCCCTCTTCATTCTTTGGGCAAAGCTTGGGGTGCTTTGCCTGAAGAATGAACCCTGAACTGAATAGTTTGTACCCAATAGTTATAGCCATTATATACCGATTTCTAGTTATAATAGTCTCCTGTAATTACCTAATAATACTTGATGCTGTGGCGGCGGGGGCGCGACATCCTCACCAATTCTTCCCGCCGTCCCAACAAGGTCCGCTCGGTGGTTCAAGGAGAGAGTATTTTCTAAATTTATTAAAACCCAATAAATAATGGCGATCAACCACAACTCCAGTAAATAATAAAAATGCAAATTCAACCAATCACCAAAATATTTACAATTTCTAAAAAATAAAAATATATATATATATTTTTAGGTGGCCTTACAAAACACCTTGGCCGACGCAAATCAGGAAGTGCAAAGGTTCGCAAATAATGGGTGCACCCTTAAATTAGTTATGTCCGGCCGAACAGGGGGATGAACGGAAGGCTAAGGGGAGGCGGGCCCGCCTTGAGAGGGACACGAGGTCTGGGACTCAGCGAAGTGGCCTGTCTCAGGGACCTAAGACACTCGTTAGTCCCCACTGCTGGGTTGTAGTCTGTGAGGCGCTGCTCCAATTCCTTCCTGGAGACTGGGAGGTGCCATCCAAGGTCCACACTTTAGAAAATCGCCCTGAAAGGGTAGGCGCACGTGCGAGGATCAGGATTGGCTTCAGCCGTCTCCAAAAGCCAGATGTCGACGACTTATCGGTATCACAGAGCTGGAAAAGAGAAAGCACATTCAGTCACTGATTCACTGCCGCACTCAAACATCTTTACTCCTAACACATTCAACCATACCCACTCTCACACAATTTTCACTCACCTATTTTTCGTCCAGGCCGCTCTTCCCTCCTCAGTCACAACTATTGGCTTTCGAACTATTAACAAACACAGAATTATTGATAAGCTGAAAGAATCCGCCTAAAAAGAAAATAGAAATGAATGAAGGAGCACAATAGAGGTCTATCGAGTCCCCCCACACAAAGCAATGATGGTGATCACGCGACCCACACACACATTCTGAAAAAGAAGAAAGGGATTAGACATAGGGGAGGGGAGGCGGACAACCAAACTACTACATCGTGACATATTAACTTCTATTTATTCATAATTATTTATATTTCTTATAAAATGATTTTTTTAATTCTATCTGACAATCACTTGTAAAATTTTCATTTGAAACATTTGTTTCATTTCATGGTGTATACTTATATATTTTTTTTTGTTGTAGAAACTTTTTGGTAATGAGTCCAAGATGCGCTTCCTCGTTTCAAGAGCATTGGCTTATTGAAGAGTCTCCCTATCGCGAGTGGATTAGAAAAGGCAAACATCCAACAGAGGCATACTGTAATTTTTGCCTCAAAACAATATCGCTTTCTGTCATGGGAGAAGCGGCTTTGAAGAGCCATATGATATCTGTCAAACATATGGCTGTCATTGCTGCTAAGAAAACTACTGGGTTGCCAAGCTTCTTCCAGCATTCTTCTTCACATATTGCTCCCCAGGCTAAGGAAAATCCAAGCAAAGAAGCTTTTGAATGACCAACAGCAGAGCCATCCTCATCAGCCAGTCCAATGCAGAAATGTCTCGTAAGCAGTTCTCTTACTGAGGTTGAGGTTCTTTGGTGTCTGCACATAGTCATGGCTCACTCATCATTGCGAACTGGGGCTTCGGGGGTAAATTTGTTCCCTCTAATGTTTCCAGACAGTGATATTGCTAAATCTATGCATCTGGCCAAAGACAAGATTAAATACATGATAACATATGGTATTTCTGTTCATTTTGCTGGTGAATTAGCCAAAGTTTTAGCTGGTAGTTCCTTCTACTCTATTTCATTTGACGAGTCCCTTAATAAGATCACACAACGTGGTCAGATGGATATCCATGTCGGTTTCATGCAGGAGAATAAAATCATTACTAGATACCTTATTTCACTTTTTCTGAGCAGAGGAAGAGCTGAAGACTTGCTAGAATCCTTCAATTTAGGGGTATCGAATCTCGAACAATCAAAAAATATTCAGGTATCAATGGACAGCCCGAACGTTAACCATAAGTTTCTGAGGCTGTTGAATGCTGATGAAAGAAGTGGCAATTCTCCTCCTCTACTTGATTGTGGCACATGCTTATTGCATGTAGTTTCTGGCAGCCTCAAGTTTGCTGATGAGAACGTTTTTTGGAATGTTGGTAAATTTTTGTCTACATTATATTATGTTTTCAAAGATTCTCCAATGAGACGAACATTGTTTTTGCAAACAAATGAAATTCATCAATCTGATTTCCCTATGAAATTTTGCTCAGCAAGATGAGTAGAAAACACAAGAGTTGCACAAAGGGTGATTAGTCTTCTCCCCAAAGTCAAGATGTTTGTTGAAACAATCAAGAATACTCACAAAGAACCAAAAAGTGCATCATATGTCACGATGAAACAGGCTCTGTGCACTAAGCTTCTATCTGCTAAGATCGCTTTTTTTCTGAAGATTTCATTGGAATTGGAAGGATTTCTGGTATGGTATCAAACTGACTCCCCAATGATGCCATTCCTTTACGAGGATTTGTGTGCCATGCTGTCGACACACTTGCTACATTTTATCAAGAAAGATTTAGTTTAGGTGAAATCTTTCGAGCAGCTGAGTTGTCTGAATTTAACTAATCCGTCTCACCAATTACCTGCTGAAAAAGTGGATCTCGGCTTTGCCTTTAAAGAAGAGATTAGAAAAGTTCAAGAACATCTGACCAACACTGACATTCTTCAGTTTCGGAAGGAAACAGTGAACTTCTTCGTAGCTGTTGTAAAAACAATCAACGAGAGAAGCCCTCTTAAGTATTTGGTTGTTAAAGGCTTCAGCTGTTTGAATCCAAATATGATGTTGAATGCATCCAAGTACAAGTCCAGGATTAAGATCCTTCTGAGAGAACTTGTGTCTATAGAAAAACTGTCCGGAAAAGCTGCTGATGACATCAAAAAAAGAGTACAAGCAATTTGTCACTGACAATAATGTCTTCGAATCAAATAAAAAGTTCTCCAGAGAAGCTCGTCTTGATGCTCATTTTGACCACGTATTCATTCCAGGTAGCGAATTTCAAGGTAACATCCCTCTTCAAGAGCTTTATTTATGAGATATTGTGCCTTACTCGCGGACAAGCAGCTGTCGAATGGGGTTTCAATATTAACAAAGAAATCTTAGTCGAAAATCTTCAACGGAATTCTAGGATTGCTCAGTGTTGTACACGATGCCTTTGTTGCAACTGAGTTTAAAGTGACTAAGTCACGTATGCACGCAGTTATGAATTCTTCTCGCCTGTACAAAGAAGATCTTGAAAAGAAAAGGAAGCAGGACAAAAGTCTTACAGACATGGAAGCCAATAAAAGACGAACTGATGCTTTGATCAAAGAAAAAGAAGATGAGAAACAAAGACTAAAAATGGATTTGGAAGCAAAAATGAGTCTTGTTGAAAAGGAAATTGTAGCCATCAAGCATGATTAAATAAAAAATAAAATTAAAAAGTAACCTCTGAATCATGAATGTTAATTATCTTTTGTAATGCATTTAATTTTCAATTGAAATATTTCAGGTTTTTTCCTAAATGCTTCATGATTCAGTGTTTGGGGGTCATTTTGAAACAAAAAATTCTTTGTTATGAAGAGTGGAAAGTAATGGATATTTTGTTAAGTATAATTTAGGTACTAAATTTTGATGATAGAAATTATTTAATTAAAAAAATGATCTCATAAATGTAATAAAACATACAAGGGTCGTGTAACTAATAATTTAAAGAAAAAAAGCAATGGCTAAAGCCTGTCCTTGATTATTTATAAAAAGTCCTTCAATTCAAGATCACCAAACAAGTAAACGCTGGTCCCGCAGTGAAGTGTCCTCTGTCACACTCTTTGTCCTGAGCATCAACGGCATCACCTTGGTGCTGCCGGAAGATGTTCTCGTTACGCTCTACGTGGACGACCTTTCGATCTCTTTTGGCTCCATAAGGTATTGAACCACGTCTCTCACTATGCCTTGGCCAAGCCTAAGGTGGTGCACTTCTGCCGCCATCCACGGCTCCACCGGGACTTGTTTCTAAATGGGGTGCGCTTGGAAGGGGTGGACTCTGATCGTTTCCTTGGTCTTGTATTTAACCCACTCCTCACCTGGGAGGCTCATATTCGCAGCCTTAGTGTCTCTTGTACCCGTGCCATGGATATTCTTCCGTCCGTGACGTTCAGCGCCTGTGGCGCTACTTTTTTAGCGATCCTGTTTCGTTCGAAGCTTGACTACGGTAACGGAGTATTGCGGAAGTTGGACTCGATAAACCACAGCGGCCTTCGCTTGGCGACCGGTGCCTTCCGCATTTACCCCATTGAGAGCCTACTTGTCGATGCTGGGGAGATGTCACTCGCTCTACTAGTAACTAGCCTATATTTTAAAAAATAAACACAAATAACAACAATAAAAAAGGTCAAAGGCCCAGTCTCCTCCAAAAAGTCCACATGTCAGTGTGCACGAATCCGTCCCGAGTCCAAGGGACAAGCGGTAGCGACCCTGCTCGTTACTGTACCGGGACAGGTAACGTGCGCGAAGATCGCCCAGACTGGTGGGACATTCAACAAGAATGTGCCGAACAGTCTGGGACAACGCAGTTTTCACAGTAAGGTGCAAGCGAGCGCTCCATCAAATGGCGGTACGTCCCGCAAGTGTGTCCAGTTCGGAGACGACAGAAAGCAACCTGAAGCCGTCGCGACATTGTGGGGTAGGTCCATGGGAACAGTCGCCAACAGTTCTCACCGCATCCGCAGCTGATCTCGACGGTGCCTATTGCGCCAAGTGACGCCAGTTATACCCTAATAGGAAACTCCTTCGAGAACTCGGTATAGCTCTCTGGCCGGTGGCGCCCCTGGTTCTGCCCAGGGCGCCACCCTGGAGAGGTACCACCTTTTACTATTTGTCGCCATGCCTCTTCTCCGAAAGGATCTACAGCACCGGTAGTATTACGTTCGGCCTTTCTGGAACCGTGCCAGTTTATACAGATGGCTCCAAATTCCAAGAGGGGGTCGGTTTCCACGCCGCGTCCCCTTTGTTTGAAGACACCGGGGCTCTGCCAGGCGCTGCGTCTGTCTTCACGGCCGAGCTGGTTGCAATACACCGCTCGGTACCGGAGATAACGCGAAGTACTCGGTTCGGAGACTGGATTGTGATTTATAGCGACTCTCAAAGCGCCTGGGTGCTCTCGGGGCATTGGAATCTCCGCATCCCTTGGTTCGCGATATCCGTGACGCCACTGTTTTGGCGAGCCGGGCGGATGTCGAGATTATCTTCTGCTGGGTTCCTGACATGTAGGAATTGCTGGGGATGAGGGTGCCAAAGACTCCGCGAGGACTGGGCGACCAGACCAACGTTTCGCTCTTCCTCACACCGATTATATGACAGGAATCAGAAGTGCCCTCCGGGCTGCTTGGCACCACGACTGTTCCCATGGACCTACCCCACAATATCTTGACGGCTTCACCTCGCTTTCTCTCTTCTAATTGACGAGACTCACCCTTATTTGATGGAGCGTTCTCTGCACTTTATTGCGACGACTGCGTTGTTTCCCAGACTGTTCGGCGCTTTCTTTTTGAATGTCCCTGTCTGGGCGATCTTTACGCATGTTACCTGTCCCGGTACCAGGACACGAGCGGGGTCGCTACCGCATATATCTTGTACTCTAGACTTCCTGACATTTTTTATGATGCTGACTTCAACAATTTTATTTGACTCTCTTTGTGGTAGGTCGTATGTTCTTGCACCAGAACGTGCTTGCTTTTTTTTCTGTGAATTTTAGAATTGCCTAGTTGTACTAGGCTACAATTTTAACTATGGCGACTAATTCCCTTGTAAGTAATCGCCAGATGGGCGAAATTAAATTTTAAAAATTGTTTTTAATCTAACGTAGCATATTGCTTTGAACATAAGCAATAAACTTAGCAATTGTCCACCCGTCCTTATTAAATCGTGATCGAGCTCCTCCGACATGATATTGAAATCCATATAAAGATCAAGATGCCAATTGCTGGTCCCTTTACCTAGAAACCAATCCACACATAGAACATAGCATCCTACCTCTGGGTCTAAACCACCTACTAAATACATTCAACCAGATACCTATTGACCCTGAAGTTACATCTCCCCTCACATCACTCAGGGGCTCATCCTGGCGAGGCTCAGGCGCAGTCACCACCCCAAAATTAAACACACAAATACAGCACCGGCCTGCCCCATACAGACATTTGTTCTAGTTGCCACCCTTGTTGGTGGTTAGTTTGGGTTCCAGAGGGAGGTAAGCCTACTCAGATTTACCTGAGCGAGCCTCTTATTATTTTTTATAGTTTCTTTTAATTACTTTGCTCTTAAGTTTTTATTGTTTTTTTTTCCGGTGTCTCGGGTCTCCAGATGAAAGCGCTAAAATTTAGAAACCAGCACCGCTCCTCCCTCTCCTCCCTGTTGCCACAATTTGACACATTCACAACACAAACCAGACCAAATGTGCAGATACACTGAGTGAGAGCTCCCTCGGAGAACCCTGTCCTGTGGTCGGAGTTCATCATTGCTGCTGGCGATGGAGATGGCATAAATACAACTTTCTGGCGCTAATATTTACATTAATTTCAGATGTAAAAGCTGTCCCTATCATTATTTGGGTGCTTCAATGTTTTACTATGTTTGACTCTTGTTGTTAAATTAAAAGCTGATATTCAATTTCTATTATTTATTTTACTCAGGGATTTGAAGTTAGACAACATTCTTTTGGATAGTGATGGCCATTGCAAAATTGCCGACTTCGGAATGTGTAAAGAGGGGATAAAAGACGGCGAGATAACTACGACTTTTTGCGGAACTCCGGATTATATTGCCCCTGAGGTAAAAATTGGCATATTAATGTAATTGTGTTTTTTTACTATTTCACTTTCTTTGTACCCACTCATCACATACTCCACTGTCTAATTGTTAATTTAATTCCCACTTCCAAGATTCTTCAAGAGTTGGACTACGGTGCCAGTGTGGACTGGTGGGCATTGGGTGTTCTTATGTACGAGATGATGGCGGGACAACCACCGTTTGAGGCTGATAATGAAGATGATCTCTTTGAGTCTATTTTGCGCGATGACGTTCTTTATCCGGTGTGGCTCTCGAAAGAGGCTGTCTCTATTCTGAAGGGGGTGAGTGACTTGTTCATGAAGGCGTTCGATATGTGTACACTCTCGAGGTACTTGTGAATGTGTTTTTGAGACATTGAAATTTGTACTCCCATTAGTGACATCCTCCAGAATAGAAACTTTTCATTCTCATGACACATTCTTGATACTCTGTATTGTTTTCCGTCATTGTTTTAGTAACCAGGCTTAGTGCTTCCAATTGTCATAATATGACTATATGCCAACTCTGGTTGCCATGATCAATGAAGCCTTTGATTGCAAATTTTATGACTGTGCTGTGATCTGTTACAAACGTATAGCCGAAGGTAAATGTGGTTTTGTGATTCTACCTATCTTCTATGCTCTATTTTCTATCCTATATCATTGATACATGTCTGTAACAAGTGAATAAGGGAAGATGTTGTTTCCTAATTTTATCTCCTTTTCATCCTATGCTTTGGTGCATGCCTACAAACAGTTTTGTGCACTGGTGATAATGAAGATGAGTTGTTTCACTTTTCGTTTTATGAGTGGAGTTTGGTAGTGCTATAGGAATGAGCTATTGCCGAAATAAACCCACAAACTGCAACTACAGCATTCAAAACTAGGTGTCATTTCCTGGGTGATGTTCTGTAGGTTGCCTATTTTGGGTAGTGTTCTGAATTGTCGGGTTTTCTATTACAGTTCATGACTAAGAACCCTGTCAAACGTCTGGGCTGTGTGATTGAGCAGGGAGGAGAAATGGCAATCTGCTCGCACAAGTTTTTCAAGGACATTGATTGGAAAGCGCTGGAAGAACGCAAAGTGAAGCCGCCCTTCGCGCCTAAGATTGTAAGTAATTTGTACGCTATCCTTCCCCTCTGGAATATCCATTTAAGGGTATGGGGCTAGAGGAACTGATCCACTGCTCGGAGGTTGAGTTATGCCATTATTTAATTTGTCCCTTGGTCTGGTATCATCGCCAGCCTGCGCGATTCCATGGTACATTGTCTTTCCTTAGATTAGTGAAGGAGAACAGGATAGGATGAGGTTGGTATTCTCTGTTTGGTGGAGTTTGCAGCAGGGGGAAAAGTGTCATCAGAATGTATTCCAATTTTGTATTCAAGAAGAAATGAGTTGTGTTAACTGTAGATGGCCAAAAAAATTGGTTCAACGATCTGGAGTGGATTCAGTTGTGAAATGTCGGGCGGGACGGTGCAGGTGAAGTGGGTGTTTAATTATGTTCTGGTTCTGTGGCTTGAGGGAAGGTTCACTCCTAATTGGAAGTGGTAATTTTTCATCCTGCAGACAAATATGTGTCAATGATGTTTATTTAGTCATTGATTGGGGGAGGGGGGTATTTGGTTTTCAGAGTGGTGGCTGTTTTAATGCATCCATTTGCAATGCCGAGGGTTCTGTTTTACACTGTTTATATCTTGTTTAGGTTTATGTTAGATATTGTATGAGAGAAACCACAGTATTTTGGACCAATATATTGTGAAACCAGTTTTCAACAAGAGAGATCTGTCCTCTTCAGTCGCTGACAAACTAATGAATAGAGAAATATGCTTAACATGAAAACACCCAAATTTACGAGTCAGAAATTAATCAGGGGCTGGTACGGAAAGACATTTTTGAGCAAAGGTTGGATGAATGTTATTTTGACCATCCAAAGAATTATTGTTGGGAATTTAAAACTTCACTCTTCCAATGGTGCCAAACACTGAACCTGAGTCTGCCCTTGTGCAAGCTTTTCAGATGAATCAGGGACCTCCAAAGACTCAAAAGGAGAGGAGGGACCTCCTTACCTGGCTGGTGCCCCTTTAACAGCCAAGACCTCCATCATCTCTAAGAAGGATCTTGCTGAGGCTGGTCTATCCGGCCTAGGGCCTCCTTCCTCTTCGTATCCGAAAAAAAAGAAGTAAGAAGAGGAGTAGAGGTTCCTATCGCTCGGCGGGGATCCTAGGATTGACGGGTCGTCTTCCGTGTTGGCAAGCGTCCAGGCCAAGATCGTCACGCCGAGCCCATGGGCGCCCTCGGGTGGTGGGGCCCAGAACAAGAGCAAAGTCGCAAATGCAGGGAACCGAGCCTCGAATACGTCGCTGCCTCTCATTAAGAGACTACCTGGCATTTTCACGCCTGTTGGCTTCAAGACTTTCTGGTTATTCGCTCCACTGATGGCAGCATGTTGGCCAAAAGCAACATTACCCATCAGAAAACCATTGGCTAGCTTGAGTGGTAAAGAGTCGAAGGTAACCCGTTTCTTGGACGTGAGCCATGATTAGTACCCTTCTGACAATAAATGCTACGCCGGTGAGTGTGATACCTCACTCGACCATAAACTTCGTGAAAGGATGAATGAATGAATAGTGCCGAAAATAAATGCTGCAAAGCCCAAACGGACTAGCCCGCAACCAAATTCAAGGATGGGTAATTTGCATGAGTGTTCTCAATAAAAATATAGACATTTGCAGAATATACAAAAATATAGCTATGAAGTTAAGATCAATAGAATGGAAGTACAAGAATTTAAAACCATCAAGGGGTGTAAAAGGATATCAAATTAAACTATTGAGAACTCGATAAAGGATAAAAACATAAGACTATAGATGGATCAACAATAGATACAAGAACAGAGAATATAAAATCATGAAACAATATATTAAATTTTGGCTAAAAGATTAGATTCTTCTAAAAATTAAAAAATTCTATTCACACTAAAAGAGACACGTTTCAGACAAGATCCCCCTGCAGAACCTGTTGGGTTATCTGCCCAGTAATGAAAGAGAAGACCCTCCTCCCAAGATTTCTCAAAAGGGGACACTCGGCAAAGATGTGAAGGATGGACAGCTGCACCCCGCACAGGATGCATAAAGGTTGGGGCTGCCCATTCATCAAGTGCCCATCAGTGAGGCGGCAATGGCCTATCCTCAGTCGGCACAAAATAACCTCCAGTCTACGTGGTCTCATGATACGTGGCCTTGGGAGGACTGAAGGTTTTATGGAATGGAGCTTGGTGGGAGGAAGCTCATCCTACATCTGCCATAAGACGACTACATATTCACTGATGAGGGGATAGACATCACGAAGTGGGATGGGGCTTATGGGGGTGTCCTCAATGATGCTGCCTCCTTGGCCGCAGAATCCGCCCTTTCATTACCTGGGATGCCCACGTGACTGGGCACCAAGCAAAAAGAAATCTTATGAATAGGAGAAAGATAAAAAAGCCACCGCTGGATCTTGGAAACCAGCGGATGGCTAGAACCAAAAGCACCCAGTGCCTCCAGAGAACTAAGGAAGTCAGAGAAAATCGTAAGACAACCAGATGGCATAGGAGCAATAACAAAGGGAGCAGCAAGAATGGCAAGTTCTGCAGTGAAAACAGAAGATGCACTTGATAGGCGAACCAATGCTGTCTGAGATGGGAAGACAGCAGCAGCTCCATCTCCGTCCGATGATTTGGACCCGTCGGTGAACACAAAGGTGCTAGGCCGATAGTGGGAGGAGTGTTGATCATACATGGTTCTCAAGGCTACAGGCAAAAACTGATCCTTGGGCCTACCACTAAGCCCCTTGCATACCACTACAGGTGGTATGAGCCATGGGGGAATCTTTCGTATTGAAAATGGAATAACAGAAAACTCCCTTAGTCGTCCTGTGTGCTCGGCCATGCGCAGAGCAAAGGGGCGAGCCAGGGATGGAAATTTATCATATGAGGCCACTGTTCGCAAATTGAACGTGCACTCATATACTGGCCACCATGGTAATTGCTCAAGTCTAAAAAGATATTTGAAGTTAGACTTGAGCCTGTGAAAAGGAAGAGGAAGAGCCCCGTTTTCTGCATAGAGACTCCACACAGGAAAGGACTTGAAGGCTCCAGAAGCCAGGCGCACACCCTGGTTACGCACAGTATTTAATTTTTCAAGGATGGACAGTGAGGCAGAGGAGTACACCTGTGACCCATAGTCCAGCGTTGACTGGACCATTGCTGAATACAGAAGCCACAGGGTGCGTCGATCACTTCCCCAAGAAGTGTGTGACAGTAATTTCATTATGTCCATTCTCTTCAGACAAGACCTTTTCAAAGCGTTCAAATGAGGCCTCCAAGAAAGCTTTGAATCAAAGATCACCCCTAGAAATCTGAAATGGGGCTCAAATGTGACAGGGACACCATAGAGTGACAAATGGGGAGGGTCCCATGTCACCGATCTATGATTGTAAAAGTGGACAGCCTTGGTCTTTACTGCAGAAAAGCGGAAGCCCTTGGAAGAAGCATTATCAGCTACGGTATTTATAACCCGCTGTAGCTTACGGATGACAAATGGAAGTCTAGGCGATGAACAGATAAGCGCTAAGTCATCCACATAGAGAGTTGAGGAAATCTCAGCTGGGAGATTTGCGATAATGCTATTGATGACCACAGAGAAACAGGTGACACTGAGGACCCTCCCCTTTGGCACACCCTCAACTTGCTCTACGGGCTCTGATAGGGCATTTCCAACTTTTACACGTAGTGTGCGCCACATGAGGAATTGCTCGACAAACCTGGGGAGAAAGCCCCACAGGCCCCAATCATGGAGTTCCTTAAGGATACCACGCCTCCAAGTGGTATCATATGCTTCCTTAATATCAAAGAAAACAGCAACAGAATGCTGCCTCTTTGAAAAAGGCATCTCTTATATGACTCCATTCTAACAAGCAGATCGATGGTACTCTGCTTTTTTCTGAACCCTGATTGAGAGGGAGATATAAGATGGTTTGTCTCTCAAATCCAGACGAGTCTTGTATTTATCATCGTCTCAAACAATTTACATGGACAACTAGTAATGGCAATGGTGCGGTAATGGGTGGGTTCCGTCCCATCCTCCTGGTTTTTGGAAAGGTAAAACCACAGCCTCCCTCCATATAGAAGGGAAGCCGCCCCTAATCCAGATGAAGTTATAGATGTCCAGCAAATGTGAGAGGAGGGATGGATGCATATTCCTAATCATATCATAGGAAATGCTATCCGATCCGGGTGCAGTGAATCCACAGTGCTTCAGTGCATTATGGAGCTCATGGATAGAAAAGAGCCGGTTATAAGGCTCATTATCCATGTTAGGCTCCATAAAGTTGATAGGATGCTGCTCCTGTTCGAGCCTAAACCGCTGGAATTGGATGGAATAGTTGTCTGAGTTTGAAATATTAGCAAACGATCTGGCCAAGACATCGGAAATATGGGACAGTCTCTCAACAGTTCTTCCGCCTGTACAATGTTGGAAGCTGTAAAGCCATTGGATTTCCCCAATAGCTTTTTGACCCTCTTCCAGATTTTGTCCTCAGGGTTCTGCCAACTTAACGACGCGATGTAACCATCCAACGAGGTCTTTCGAGCTCGTCGAAGGGTGTGTCGCCGTGCTGCTCGGTTACGAGCGAGTTTCTTTACCATCGTGGGACACCGATGCTAACGTCAGCAAGCCTGTTTACATTCAGTGACAACTCTTGAGCATTCAGCAGACCACCAGGGCGATTATGGTCCACGAGTAGTTGAGCCGAAGAGCGGGATGGAGGAATTAGCTGCATGATTGACGTGGGCTAGAAGGTCATCAATAGCCACTTCAATATCTTCATGAGGGAAGGGCCCATCATGGCTCGAGAGGTGCCTGAACTTAGGCCAGTTTGCTTTTTTTTGTATTCCATCTTTTGCTAGGTGGTGGAGGAGGACTACCTGTACATAGTGTTATTACAATGGGGAAGTGATCACTGCCTCGCAAGTCAGGATCCACTGCCCAGTCAAAATCAGCTCTACAGCTTGGTGAACAGAGAGACAAGTCCACACATGTAAAGCTGTTCGTCTAGATGTGAAATGATGTGTGGCTGCCATCGTTAAGAAAGCAGACATCATTAGTGCCCAGAAATCTCTCAATCATATTTCCTCTAGGGTTGTTATTATGGTCTTCCCAAAGGGGGTGTCGAGCATTAGAGTCGCCAATCAATAAAAAGGGAGGAGGGAGTTGAGAAATTAAATTAGCTAACTTTGTAGCTAAAACAGCTGTATCTCTTTCCTCGCCAGGAGGAAGATACAGCAAACAGACCGAATAATGGCGACTGGAAAACAGGCGGACAGCAACCGCCTGCAGGTCTGTGTTAAGAGAGAGCTGGTTGTGGGGAACCCTGTTGTTAACAAAAACAGCAGAACCATGAATTGGTTCTCCTGGTTTCTTATAATATCCCACATAACCCGAAATGTTGGATACTCTGCGAGTACCCAAGCAAGTCTCCTGTAAAGCAATACAATCGGGATTGTAATTATTAAGCAGGAGCTTGAACTCTTCCCATTTAGAGAAGAGACTTGGAGGTTCCAATGAATAATTGGAAACATTGTTACCGTTTAAGCATAACGGTAGATTTCTTCCTACCCTTAGGGGTAGGAGATTTTGGATTTGAACTACCAGCAAAAGTAGTTCGTGGCATACTAGCCTTAGGCTTGGAGTATGACAAAGGAGGCATCGGAAGCTTGAGTTTTGTATTTGTTTTTTCTTTAAGAGGTGGCGCATCAGATTTTGATAAGTGGCTGTAAGAGAGAACTGTCTTCCCCGGAGAAGCAGAGATGGAAGCAACTTCAGGTGTCGAAGCCACAGACGATGTTGACACAGCTGGTGGTATTAGTTGGGATGGTAGAGGCGATGGTGGTGGCGAGGACATCGGCAAAAGTTGTGAATTCGATGCTGATAGAGAACGATGTGGAGTCAGTTTTTGAGAGTACTCCTCAGATAAGGGGGTAACCTCCACAACAGCTGGCTCCTGGGAATGAGCAAAGGTTGGTTCCTTCTCATTCAGGGATCAAAGGAATTCCAAAGCAGTATCAATCAACAAGAGGGGGTGAAGTGATAACTTGCTTTAGAGCTGAAGAAGAGCTTGGTCCTTTAGGGGCAGGGTGAATGTCCAGAGGTGGAATGGATACCACCTGAGGACCAACATGATCAACATCCACATATTCTGGAGCGGTAGCAAGGTGCTTAACCACCCTTGGAGAACCAGGAGAGCATGGAAAGTTCCTCTTCTTGTTGGTAACCTCAGAAGCACTGTTAGGAGATGTACGTTTAGGACTAGGAGGACTTTTGACCTGGTCAGGCACAGGAGAACCAGTAGGAGGTCTCTGGCTTCTCCCTTTTATTGCCCTGGTATTGCATCAGAAAAGCTCACACCAGGTTGGACATACATCTCCTTTACTCTTCTTCTGGCTTCTTTAAAACCTAGCGCCATTCACAAATCTGGTAATGCGGTGGGCACTTACAACCTTCTGATTGGTAAGTTTTGATACCAGCTTGTTAACATCGTAATCTATTAACTCCCCCGATCAGATAACACCTTTACTGGTGTTAAATGTCGGGTGCGAATCAGAGGACATGTCTACAGAAGCCAAAGACTGTAGGGTCTTAATCCGCTGATGCTGCTCGTTTGATTTTGCCTCGACTATCAATGCGCCATCATTACGTGGCCACATTTGGGCAGGTTCGCCATATTTCTCAACAAAATCCTCGTAGACGTCGAAGATGTCAGCCTTACTAAGAGGCTTATCGTTCGCTTTCAAGACTAAAAATCATTCATAATCCAATTGTAGAAAATGTGGTTCCCCGCCCCCCTGTGCTTTCTCGGGAGACCATCCAAACTTCTCAGACTGGAGAGGAGGATTGCCCTTCTCCTAGGTCTACGGGTGTAGGGGACTTTCCCTTCTCTGACTGTGTCCTTGAGCGACTCTTTCCAGCGGCATTCCCTCCTTTGCTTTCACAGGGGACTGCCAAGAAAGCACGGAGGCGGCCCAATATTGACCTCTCCCGGTAGGAGTGGCTCGATAGGACCAACCCCATTAGGGGGGGCAAGGGATAACATGACTCTTCGGTCCATGTCCCCTAAAGTCTTGCTTGAGTGCATCTCCAGTCTACAGGGGAAGGGTCACCTTACCTGGCCCCATCTCTTCCCCGAACGATGCCGGTTGCCAGCATTAGGCAAAACAGAAAGACCCTCAAATGGGATCCGTATTGTCTTGTGGGTTGTGGGGATAGCCTCATGGAGTCTCCCTCCCCTCCCGAGATGGACATGGTCCCAGAGGTAACCCAGCCTCAGACAGCTGATCTTGTACGGTCGAACCCGGGCTCGATGCCAAGCAGCAAATATGAGTCCGCCCCTGTGCAAGCATCAACACAGAGGGCTCGGGCACCTGAGGACTCACAAAGAGAGGAGGGATCTCCACTCCCGGGTGGTGCCCCTAGGATAGCCAAGATCTTATACATTTGAGATAAGGATCTTGCTGAGATTGGTCCATCTGGCCTAAGGGCTCCTTCCAGCAGAGGAGAGAAGCGAGTTCATTCCCCATCCTCCTCTTCCTCCGCGGGAGCCACTGGCACGGACGGGTCTGCTGCCGTTTGGGTAATCGGCCCCGGTGCTTCCCCGGGTGGGGAGTCCCAGTTACGTCGGGGCCCCTCATTCAGACATTACCTCGCGTTTTCGAGCCGGCTGGGGTCAAACACTTTCTCCTTATTCGCTCCACTGATAGCAGCATGTGTGCTAAGGGCAACATGATCCACCAGAGGAGAGCTCTAGTGTGATTGGTAGAGAGCCGAAGGTGACCCGTTTCTCGGACGGAATCCTTCTAGCGAATGCGTCGAATCCCTCCGAGGTGGCCATGATTAGTGCCCTTCGGACACTTGATGGTACGCCTGTGAGTATGATGCCGCACTCTACCATGAACTTGGTGAAAGTAGTGGTTTATGCGAGCTAACTCGTGGACTACTCCATAGATAATGTCACGTTAGAGCTGACCTACTATCGAGCGTTCATCGTCGAACGTGTGATGAAAAAACAGGGAGGGGCCTCCAGACCCACCCCTACACTCTTCCTTACGTTCGACTGTGACACCTCCCTGAGTCGGTGCGTGCCGGTTGGTATTGCTACCACGTGAAGGCATTCGTGCCACTGCAGCGGAAGTGCTACTAATGCCACCGCTTCTGCCATACGAATCGCTCCTGTAGACGTGCAAAGTCGGGGTTACCCGAAGTCTGTGTAATTTGCTCCAAGACTATACACGATAAGTCCAAATCGTGTGTGTTAAGTGCGGAGAGCAGCGCCCCGCTTCTTCGAAGCAATATGGTACGTATATCCTTTGGAAGGAAATCCTGGCTGTTGAGACCCAGAATCGTCTTTAATTTCGCGAGGCTAAGTTCTTAGTCCTGGCAGACCCGGCGCTGCCTGGGACGTTTTGTGCCTCAATGTTAAAAAAAACTGTTACTGGCCCCTCCATGCCTACGAGCACGGTGGTTTCCGCGCCTACTTTAACCCTTCTGCTTCTTCTACCCAGCCCTAGCGCTCACCTGGTACAGCGAGCGGTAAAAGGGTTCACACGGCCCCGGCTAAAACCAGGGTTCATACCATTTCCCCAGCGTGACCGTTTCCCGTAAGGCGAAACGGCTGCCCTCCTAACGCTGCCCCCCGAAAGGAGCACAGCTTCGGCTCCTACGCCCACATCGAGTGCTAGGCTGAGTGACTCGAAGGCGGAGGATTCTCCAAAAGAGGGATCCCAGAGGGAAGAAAAGGCACATGGCGAGCCCAAACTCCTCCGATAAGTCTTCGAAGGCGACGGCACCCTCACCGCTTTGTCTGGCCAAAACCGCCTTCAGTTCTGCCTCCGGGAGGTGTACAGCCATTCCCGTGACGGTCCTTTATTCGAAAAGGGTCCCCGCGTCTTCTGTGAGCTAGGCCTGGAGGGCATATTCCTTTAATGGAATTGTCGCGGACTCCGGGCCAACTGGGACGAACTGCGGAGGTTCGTCTCCTCCCCTTTTCCCTTAGCTGTATTTCTGCAGGAAACCATGTTGGGCGCGTGCCCCCTGCCCACCCTCCCGAGGTATAAGGGGTTTTTTTTTACCTCACCACCACGGGATGGGGGCCAGGCAGGAGGGTGCGCCATTTACACCACATGATGTCTCTGTTCTTATCTTTGCTTTAGCTACGTCCTTTCAGGCAGCAGCTGTGTAGCTGCACCTAGATAAGGGGTATACTGTTATTTCTGCGTACATTCCACCGTCAGCCGACTTCGACGCGGGGGATTTCCGCCGCGTCGTGACACGGTTGCTGAGTCCCTTTCTCTTGCTCGGGAATCTAAATAGTAGACCGTTGAGTTCTTCTCCGGCAACCTTATCGCTGTGAGCCTAACTACTATTCCTAGATCGCCTGGCCGTTTTGCACGCCGACCGCTTTCGTTATTGTCACCGAGTCTGAGACCGCCCCCAAACAGAAGAGCTATGCCTACATGCGCTATAGGCGCCGCCTAAACGATTTCACTGTGGGTGAATTTTTTTCTAGCTCGGGCTAAGTTCCGGTATGTTTCGAAGCACGCCTGCCGGCCGCTCTTCCTGGCGGGCATACGTCTCTTCACTTACCGGGAAGACCCCTCTAGCAGAGATGTGGAATCGAATAAAAAGGATTCGGAGACAAGTTATCGCAGAAGCCCACTCCCGTTCTCCAGGACAATGGGACCACAATTTCGAACCCAGCGTCTATGGCGGAGTCCTTCGCGTTCCCTTTCTCCTCATTCTCTAGTCGGGATGCTGCTCCGCCAGCATTCAATGCGTGTCGTGATGTCGCGGAAGGCCGCCAACTGGACTTTACCTTCAGAGGCGGAGAACCCTTCAACGACAGGTTTACATTGAGTGAGTTGCCTTCCGCTTTCGGTTCGTGCGAGGACACCACCCCGGTTCAGGACGATCTTTCGTACACCATGCTTTGACAACTGGGTGAGGGAGACATGGCCTTTTGTTAGATTTGTTCAACAGAATCTAGGTAGAGGGTATCCTCCCAGACTCCTGGCGAATCGCTACCCTGCTCGCTTTTTCGCAAACCCGGGAATGATCACTCTACCCCGGCCATTTTCCGCCCGATCTCTCTAACCTCCTGCGTGTGCAAGTTGATGGAGAAATTGGTTATTAGATTAGCCTTTTTCATGGACAACCTGTCTTCCGCAAATTGCGGCCTACGCAAGTTCCACTTCCTGTTGGATGCGCTGCTCCGACTGAAAAATGCCTTTTGCTAGGCCTTCCTTCGTAGACAGCACCTCGACACGGTATTTTTCGAT
Source organism: Ceratothoa steindachneri (assembly GCA_963969495.1). Taxonomy (NCBI): domain Eukaryota; kingdom Metazoa; phylum Arthropoda; class Malacostraca; order Isopoda; family Cymothoidae; genus Ceratothoa; species Ceratothoa steindachneri. Next base: position 109,169,923 of record OZ018328.1, read on the forward strand.
CTGTAGAAGGCCTATGATACCGCAATGGCGAACCGCTATCATAGAGACTCTCCAAACGATGGGGACGAGGGAATGCCTCCCACTCTTTATATCTCAATTTTTGCGAGATCTTCGATTCCGTGTATGGGTCTGGGGAACACTGTCCGACCCGGCATTACCTTGCGTTTGCCGGAAGATGTTCTGGCTACGCTCTACGTGGACGACCTTTCGATCTCTTTTGGCGCGGCCCAGATGCCAACTCTGGAGCCTCGACTTCCACAACAGACATTGAACCGCGTCTCTCGCTATTCCTTGGCCAAGCTTAAAGTGTTGCACTTCTCCCGCCATCCACGCTCCACCCTGAGCCGGACTTGTTTCTAAATGGGGTGCGCCTAGAAGTGGTGGACTCGTACCGTTTCCTTGGTCCCGTATGTGACCGACTTCTCACCTGGGGTGTTCCTAGAGCTACTGCCATACTTTTTTACCGATCCTTTGTTCGTTGGAAAATCGACTACGGATGCGAGTTTTATGCAGCCGACCGTGTATTGTGGAAGGTGGACTCGATCTACCACACCGGCCTTCGCCTGTTGACTGGTGCCTTCCGCATTTTCCCTATTGAGAGCGTACTTGTGGATGCTGGGGAGATGCTACACGCTCTGTGCCGTGCACAGTGCATTATTCGCATGTACCCGCCTGCCCGGTGCCTACAAGCTGCATTCCATTAAGCCCTCGGTTTTACCGTGGGCTAGCAGTTATCAACCTCACCAGAGCTCTGAGGTGGTCCATTGTCACCTGTGCCTATGCCCCTTCTTTTCGTCTCCTGTATCAATACATCATCTTTTGGTTGACTGCCAGCCTCTGTCTGCCCCCTGTCTAGAATGCTTCCTATCTATTTTACCTGTCCCATGTAACGATCGACTGTGCTTCCTCTTAGCTGAGGGTCCCTCTTTTAGCACTAATTCACTTCCAATTTCTACTACAGTTTTCTTCTTTCTTTTCTCTCTTTTATAGTTTGTAATTATACCTTTTTAATTAACTAAAAATGTAAATGTTAGTATTCATGTCTTTTTTCCCCTCATGTTGCAGGGCAATAGGTCCCGCCTTGCCTTCTATTTTATTTTCGTTAGGCTATGCTGGGGCATGTCATTTATTTGTTTATTGCCCCAGGGTCCTCTCTAATCCGTTTAGCGTTTTTATTTTAACCGTACCACTTTATTTTAGGGCTTTGTACTCTTCTATGCCTTGACACTCCATAGTCAGTAGGCAGGTTTCATGAACAAGCCAGGGTATACACGAAGATATGGGAGGTTGAAGCCGGTATCCTGATCTTGTCTGTTCCGTGGGTTTTATGTGATTGTTTTGAATTTTTATTTTTAAAATTTCAGAAGGGAAGAAAAGATGCTGTTAACTTTGATGCTGAATTCACTAAAGAAGATCCAATACTTACTCTTATTAACTCTGAAGTGGTAAAGGCCATTAACCAAGAAGAGTTCCTCAACTTTTCATTCATAAACTCTGAGTTCAAAACGCACTTAATTTTGCTCCAGCAGTCATAAATGTCAAAAGGAGAGAAGATGACAGACAGGTAACAGTTTTTATTGTTATCATAATTGCCAGGGAAGATGTAAATAATTTTCCTAATGGACCCCCGTTCTGAGGGTTGTAATGTATTCTCATGATTGTACTCCACATTTAGTTAAACTTAATGGGATTTGATTATTTTATCAATATAAGAGCTAACTAATATTTATGTAAATGATCTTTAAAAAAATGTTTTGAAGCCGGTTGTCAGCAGGCACTCTTAAAATATAAAGGGTGCTTCATTCGGTTGTAAGCAATTTGTGGTATTTGCAAATTCACTTCAAAACCTCTCATATTTTAGAGAAGTAGTTTGCCTAGCTTTTGCAGTTTTAGTTTACATATATATATTAACATAGGAAGAATTTACTATTTGTTCTAAAAATTTGTTAATACATTTGGAGTATTTTTATAAAACTATTTTGAAAAGTAACTAATTTGTTTTAAATGAAATTGTGCAAAACTCCTAAATTTATTAAATCATGTAAGCATTTTCAAATGAGTATTCCATTGCGCTGAAAATATTTTAGTTTGTTTACTCTGGGATTCCTTGTGTAATACTCTTTTAATTATTTATAAATGCGATTTAGCGGCAGATTTGTTTCTGCACCTGTTCTACCTCAATATGAGGTCATTGCAATTCAGATTACTATAGCTTGCAAGTTTGCAAAAGGTATGAGGTTGTAGGTAGTTTATTACTAATGGAGCAATTCTTGCATCATCTAGTAACTAACTACTTTCTCTTAACTCTCTAACATCTTTTAATCTCCTTTATTCTGACTTGCATTCAGATTTTATATTTAAATGCTCTCTATAGCATTTATTCTTCTAATTCTGGGTATTATCATTTCAACGGGTATATCTCATTTCTCTTCCCACACCTCATTTTTCTCTCATCTTTTTTTAAATTTTTTGTATGCTTTTAATAGTTACCTGTATAGATAAAGAGCCAATGATTATCGTTTATGTGTAAATAAGAGTTTATAAAATTTATTTATGTATAAGAAAATTCAGTATTCTAGTTTAAATTATTTGCAGTTTTTTGTCTTTATTTATTTTTAATTTTTCTTTCGTATGGCATCGAAATGTAACTTTTGAAGTCTCCTGACTTATTGGACTTTAAATAAAGGTTCCCTTTCATGTTAGCCCCTAATGCCGCCCTTCTCACTCCTGGTGTTGGATATGAAGTCTTTAAGCACTTAAAGGGTTTTGAAACATATGCATTTATATGCATATTCTGTACAAGGGCATAATTTTAACTTTTCTTTTCAACTTAATTACTGTATGTGTGTGTGTGTATATATATATATATATATATATATATATATATATATATATATATATATATATATATATATATATATATATATATATATATATTAAATTATTGGCATTGACAACTTGTCTGCCTCTCATCCCCCATCCCATCTCATTGTCCTCGCGTAGTTCATTAATTTGCAACTGGCTTTAGTTCTTGATTTGTGAATTTACATTTTAATGCTGCCTACACAATAACTTACATGTATTTTAAGGAAAGAAGCGCCAATATTTAATGTTCCTGTTGTTTTAAGGTCTCTCATTCTCTTATAACAATTTTATTCATTAAATTCCATGTCTCTGTGGTTGTGGCATGTTGGTTGAATTTCTTTTTGTATGGTTGTGAGATCGAGAGGTAGATAAAAAATGAAGCCTTTTTTTAAGTGTCGCTCGTGTTGCCTGGAATGACTCGGAGTCGTTTGTGGTTCTCGACACGATCCACACACTTTTTGAGTGATGCATTTTTCACTTTCTCTGGCTTTTCACTCCTCCATTAGCTCCTGGTTTGTTTCAATCGGGGGTGGTTGATCCTTCACAATTTCATAGTGGGGCGCGTGGCATTGAGAGTTCCTCGCGTGCGGCTTGTTCCTTTTTCGATTCCTCGCGTTTTTTTTCGTTCCCGTGTCGTCCAGACAGACGCGAAAGGCACCTCCCTTCTCGTGTGCAAAGACGACCGCCTCTCCCCGGGCCGTCGTCTTCTGCGCCGCCACTCCATTTAATTTTGATCCCCTAATGTGTTTTGTTATTATGAAGACTATTAATAACAATTCTGGTAACTCCCCCTTTATTCTCGTTTCCCACCCATTGGAGATGTGAAACTAACTTAATGATGCTGAGATGGTTTCTCAATTCCCCCATCCTTTCCTCTGGTTTCCTTTCGAGCCTTCCGCTTCTGTCATGTTTATCATCAATGTCTCTCGCACAAACTTTACTGCACAGAAAGAATGAGCAATACATAGAGAGCTTGTATAGCTTCTCTTAGTCTCCCCCAAGGGCTTACCCCTCACGAGAGAGGTTATGACAACTTCGGGCACGATGACTAAAAGGAACGATTTCTCCTTGTGTTCCTTGAGTTTTGTCTTGCCGCTTATTCTTATTCTTTCTGGAGGCTGACCACCCACCACCACCAATGTAAGGCATGGCCGCCAAAACCCTCCAGTCCGTTTTCAATCCCTCCTGACAGGGTTTTAATTCCTGTTGTATAGTTGTATCTATTACTTGTAGTAGGACCTAATGCGTTTTGTCATGTCTATAGTATATTAGTGTGGGTAAAGAACTGCGATGTAGAGTTGCTGTTTTGTCCTTAACGCTTGTCCGCTGTAATATTTAGAAGAGAGGCTTTGAAACGAGAATGGAGGGCCTACTGGTTAAGTGCCGAGAGCGAATTGCCTACGAGATTGCATCTTGGGCTGCGTTCCCCCTCAGCCCCTGTCTTCTAGGCTGGCTCAGAGTGGTGTTGGTTGGGTAGTCTGCTTGTCTTCCTTCGGTCGACATCTAAAATCATAATATAGAATGAGTTATTAAAACGGCTCTCTTTAGAAAAAATAACAACAATGTACTTAAAAATGTCGGTGTGTGGCGTTTAAACCGCCATACTATACTGACAACACTGTTCTGGTCCTCTTCTTGACTTAATTAGATTCAGTATTGTGTGCCTTCCCTGTAGCCACGGGAAGCTATAGATGAAGATGGGTAGCTCAGTTCAGTAAGCCATTATACAGCTACCCAATTTAATTGTTGTTGCTTTAGCGAATAGTGCAGATAGAATTGGCGATTTCCTTTCAAAGTCCTCTTGCATTTTCCTCTGCCCCAAAAGTGCCAACCTGTATTATTCTTGTATCGAGTCGGTTCTCTCTGTGCTATTCATAGCTATCTTTAAAAAAAAAAAAAACAAATTATTATAACAATCATTGGTTCTGTACTTACAATGTTTATCATTTAGTTTGGAGTTAAGCCAAAGAAGTCAATGTTAGTGATAGGTAACATTAGAAAAATTTTATTTGAAAAAAAATTGTTCAGAATAATTATGTGTTTAAATGTTATGATGTACTCTCATTATGATTGAGAGTGCAATTATACTTCGATTAATGTGACAGACTATTATTTTGTGGGGTTTATTTGATTCTTAAAAAAGACAAGGATGGCTACATCCTTGCGATGTGATTGGACTTGTTTTAAAATTGCCAATTGATTGGTAAAAATATATCTTTGCCATCCCCACAGTATCTATAAATTGTATTGTGATTTCAACTGTGCAAAAGATTGCATAAAACTATTCGATGACTTAATAATGGAGAAGTGCCAAAAGATATTGTTAGACCCTCCCCTTTAAATTTGAACTCCCAAATCCCTATTATTAATAAATATTGCATTTTATCTCTCCACATTCAACAAAAATTTGATATAGAACAGATGTGCTGAAAGTTGTAAATGAAGAAAAATATATCTGACTGTCCAATTTGGATTTTATTTTCCTTTTGTAAAGGAAATTTGTATAATAAGCTGCCTGACTAACGGAGTGTGAGCAAGCCTAGATGAAAGGTTCAGGTAAAGATAGTTCGGGCATCTCCACACACTAATTATTACAAACAACACAACACAACACCACCAACCAGCCTACCTCCCGAGGACATTCAAAACGGCACCTTCACACTAGAACAGCTTTGAACACAATAGCCGACTTCCCTTCCTACCCTCTACTCATTCTTACAACCTCTCACAAGACCACATACACTCAGTACAAAAAAGAAAACTCGCTAAACTACACAAACTTCTCCATAAACGACTACACCTTTCTAGACACCGATTCCTACATAAAAAAAAACAATAAACCACGCCAATGCAAAACACTTCCCACACGGCTGGAGAAAAAAATATATTACCCTATCTTCACTCAATAAATCTGACTGCATCAAAACGCGTCAAACACACTAAAACAAAACGAAGCTCTTTCACAACAACAAATATAAGGTATCCAACTCCTCAACGCCAACATTACATCTCTAATTGCAAAAAAAAACCCAGAAAATTGGAACCAATACATAAGCACAATTGACCACAAAACAAACGCAACGCACCTCCCTCCTCGACACACGAAACATTGATCACCAGGAACAACAAAATAGCGACCCCAAAACAAAACTGCGATATCATGAAACACTAACCCAACACCACTTTTTTACCCTCTCAGATAAAACAGAAAAACCTGAACAAGCATAAAAAATCATAGACAAAGGACACACATACACCTTCACCACTCAAAACGTCCAAGCAACAGGACCCGACATAATTATCAAACAGCCAAGTCAAGCACCTAGTAAGCACAGCAATCTAATTCATTACAAACATCTTTAACCAGTCCTGGCTCAAAACCCCGTAAAGGGCGCGGCGATTTGCCATCCTGGCCGCCGTGCTGACAGGATCCAGCACTCCGTCCGGCCCTAGCTTAGCCTCTCTTCCGACGGGACTCGGGACCCCGTCCAACCCCAGCTTAGCCTCTTCTTCCTTCAAAACACTTGTTTCCTCGCTTTTCATACAACCTCTCCTACAACTTTCTCTGGTCAGCCTCTAATTTCACAGGGTAGATGCTGACCTTCCTCTCAGCCAACCGTCCCGCATCTGGGCTGAGGGGGCAGGGGACAATGTTCCCTAACCCCTGAGCTCCGGTCTGGGGTGGCTGGTTTTTAACAACCTGCTTCATCCCCACCCATACCTTCCTCACATCCCTTTTCCTCTCCTCTTCACATTCTATCAATTTTACGCCGTGTTCAAGGTGCAGCCGCCATGCCGATGGACTGCCAGGCCACCAGGCGGGAGGGGTGGTCCCAAATGGCGGCGCCTGGCTCTGCCAGGCCTGTAAGCACCTCTTGCAGTGCGGGCAACTGCAAGAGGTGATGAGCTATTGCGTCCCGTAAAACAAATAGGGTCACCATGCCCAATGATGAAAATAAAAAAAAAAACAACCCCCAACTTCCCCAAAAACATCAACGGAGCCGCCCTCGGGCAGCTCCACCGAGAAAATGGAGGTCCCACCCTTGTGCCTGCGCAGGGGACCCTCCATACTTTAACCGGAGAGGAGGCTTACTCCTCTCCTACGCCCCCGTAAGGGGCGCGGCGATTTGCCATCCTGGCCGCCGTGCTGACGGGATCCAGCGCTCCGTCCGGCCCCAGCTTAGCCTCTCTTCCTTCCTTCAGATAGCCCGATTTCTCCCCTACCTCGTCGCTTTTCATACAACCTCTCCCACAACTTTCTCTGGTCAGCCTCTAATTTCACAGGGTAGAATGCTGACCTTCTTCTCAAGCCAACCACCCCGGATCGGGGCTGAGGGGGGGAGGGGACATTGTTCCCTAACCCCTCAGCTCCGGTTCGGGATGGGTTTTTTTTAACAACCTGCTTCATCCCCACCCACATCTTCCTCACATCCCTTTTCCTCTCCTCTTCACAACCTATATTTTTTACGCCGTGTCCAAGGTGGAGCCGCCATGCCGAAGGACTGCCAGGCCACCAGGCGGGAGGGGTGGTCCCGAATGGCGGCGCCTGGCTCTGCCGGGCTTGTAAGCACCTCTCGCAGTGCGGGCAAATGCGAGAGGTGATGAGCTATTGCGTCCCGTAATCAAAAGAGGGTCACCATGCCCATGTATGAAAAAAAACAAAAACCCCAACCCCCAACTTCCCCAAAAACATCTACGGAGCCGCCCTCGGGCAGCTCCACCGAGAAAATGGAGGTCCCCCCCCTTGTGCTTGCGCAAGGACCCTCCATAATTCTTTAACCGGAGAGGAGGCTTACTCCTCTCCTACGCCTACGGGTGTAGGGGACTCCCCCTCACCCCCTTCTCTGGAGGTGCTTTCGGGCACCTCCCTATCTCCAGCGGCAGTCCCTCCTTTGCTTTCTAAGGGGACTGCCAAGAAAGCCAGCAGGCAGCCCATTGCCGACCGCCCCTCGTGCAAGCGGCTCGGTAGGGCAAACCCCCTTAGGGGGGAGAGGGAAGCCAGGCCCCTTCGGTCGCTTCCCTCAAAAGACCTGCTGGCAAGAATTTTGAACCTTGCTGGGGTCAAGGCCTGTGCCTCCCCACACCACCTGACTAGTGACAATACTGCCAAGGGGACCTGCGATGTCCTGGGAGGGGATGGCCAACTGGAGGCCCCTCCTGTGATAGACATGGTCCTTGAGGAGACCCAGCCCCAGACGGTAGGGCCTTCCATGGGGGGGAATTCGGGCTCGGCGCCAAGCACCGAACCCGAATCCGCCCCTATGCAAGGTCCTCCTCAAATGGCTGAGGGCTCCGAGGCAGTAGAAGGAGGGGAGGGATCTCCTCCGACAGGTGCCCCTACGACAACCAGGACCTTCTCCATTTCGGAGAGGGACCTGGCTGAGGCTGGTCCATCTGGCCTGGGGACTTCTGCCGGCGGAGGTGAAAAGCGGGTTCATTCCCCGCCCTCCTCTCCTAAAAAGAAAAAGACTCAAAAGACGAAGAAGACTCGGGGCTCCTCTCCATCCGCGGGGGCTGCGGGGACGGATGGGTCTGCTGCCACTTTGGTAGGCGACCAAGCCAAGATCGGCACATCCGGCCCCTCTACCCCCTCGTGTGCGGAGCCCATGACTACGACTAAGACCAAGAATGCACAGGGCGGAGCCTCGATGACATCGGGGCCCCTGATTCAGAGGTTACCTGGCGTTTTCGAGCCCGCTGGCTTCAAACGCTTCCTCGTTATTCGCTCCACTGATGGCACCATGTTGTCCAAGGGCAACATGATCCATCAGAGGAGAGGATTAGCTAGTGCAATTGGTAGAGAGCCGAAGGTAACCCGTTTCTCGGACGGGAGCCTTCTGGCGAATGCGGCGAATCCCGCCGAGGCGGCCAAGATAAGTGCTCTTCGGACACTTCATGGCACCCCGGTGAGTGTGACGCCGCACTCTACCATGAACTTTGTGAAAGGAGTAGTTTATGCGAGGGAACTCGTTGACTACTCCATTGAGGACATCACCCTAGAGCTGGCCGACCATGGGGCGGTCAAGGTCGAACGTGTGATGAGAAAACAGGGAGGGGCCTCGAGACCCACCCCTACACTCTTCGTCACGTTCGACTGTGACAAGCTCCCTGAGTCGGTGCGTGCCGGTTGGTACCGCTACCGCGTGAAGGCATTCGTGCCACTGCCGCGGCGGTGCTATTACTGCCACCGCTTCGGCCATACGAATCGATCATGTAGACGTGCAAAATCGGGGTCACCCGAAGTCTGTGTAAATTGCTCCAAGGTCGCACACGATAAGTCCAAATCGTGTGTGGCCAAGTGTGTCAATTGCGGAGAGCCGCACCCTGCTTCTTCGAAGCAATGTGGTGCATATCTCCTTGAGAAAGAAATCCTGGCCGTTCAGGCCCAGGATCGACTCTCATTCCGCGAGGCAAAGGACTTGGTCCTGGCGCGCCCGGCTCTGCCTGGGACGTCATATGCCTCAATAGTTAGAAAGGCACCCTCTGCTCCTGGCCCATCCAGGCCAACGAGCACGGTTGTTTCCGCGCCCATTCGGAGCCCTTCTGTGGGCTCTACCCAACCTGGGCGCTCCCCTGGTAAAGCTGGCGGCAAAAAGGGTTCATACCCTGCCCCGGCTAAAACCAGGGCTCCCCCCTCTTCCCCCAGCGTGACCGTTTCGCGTAAAGTGAAACGGCCACGCGCCTCCACCGAGTCGTTAGACTCACAGGAGGCAACACCCCTGAAGATGGTCGCTAGGCCATCTTCCGGGGTTCCTAAAGCTGTTCCCCGAAAGGAGGACAGCAACAAAGGAGCTTCGGCCCCTTTGCCCACGCCCCGAGGTGGAGCGAGTGGCTCGGAGACGGTGGTTCCTCGAAAAGAGGGCCCCCCGCCTCCGAAGCCGCAACGCCCGCCTAAAGTTTCGAGGCGGAGGGAGGAAAAGACTCGCATGGCGAGCCCAACCTCCCCCAATAAGTCCTCGAAGGCGACAGCGCTTTGTCCGGCCAACAGCGCCCGGGGTTCTGCCCCCGGGAAGCGTACGGCCATTCCCGTGAGGGTCTTCAATTCGAGGAGGGCCCCTGCGTCTCCTCCGAGCTAGGCCTGGAGGGCATATTCCTTCAATGGAATTGCCGTGGACTCCGGGCCAACTGGGAGGAGCTGCGGAGGCTCGCCTCATCCCGTTCCCCGTTAGCTATTTTTTTGCAGGAGACCATGCTAGGCGCGTGCCCCCTGCCTGCCCTCCCGGGGTATAAGGGTCTTGCGACCCAACCACCGCGGGACGGCCGGGCTGGGGGATGCGCGGTTTACACCCGGCATGATGTCTCCGTTCTTCCTTTCTCTTTAGATACCTCCTTTCAGGCAGTGGCTGTGCAGCTGCACCTGGATAGGAGGTATACTATCATTTCTGCGTACATTCCACCGTCAGCTGACTTCGACGCGGGGGACTTTCGCCGCGTCGTGGCACGGTTGCCGAGGCCCTATCTCTTGCTTGGAGATCTGAACGGCAGGCATCCTCTCTGGGGAGATTACACCATAAATCCCAGGGGACAAGTCCTTGCCGATCTGATCGGAGAGCTTGAGATGGGTGTCCTAAACGTGGATGAGTTTACGCATCACTGTCCGAGAACCGCTTATTTTTCTTGCCTTGACCTATCTTTGTGCTCTTCGGATGCACAGCCTGATTTTGATTGGGGGGTGGTCGATGACCTCCATGGTAGTGATCACTTTCCCATTCAAATATCATTTTCAGGGCAACTGCCGCCTGAGAGACCACCTCGGTGGTGCTTGGCGCGGGCGCGGTGGCCTGCATTTCAGGAAATGACTGAATTCTCTATCTCAGTCAAGGAGTTTAGGTCGGTAGATGAGGCCGTCGAGTTCTTCTCCGGCAACCTCATCGCCGTGGGCCTGACTACTATTCCTAGGACGTCTGGCCGTTTTGCACGCCGACCACTCCCATGGTGGTCGGCCGAGTGTGAGACGGCCCTCAAACAGAAGCGTTATGCCTACATGCGCTATAAGCGCCGCCCGAACGATTTCACCGTCGCTGAATTTCGTCGGGCTAGGGCTAGGTTCCGGTATATTTCGAAGCACGCCCGCCGCTCTTCTTGGCGGGCATACGTGTCTTCACTTAACGGGAAGACCCCTTTAGCTGAGGTGTGGAAGCGAGTCAAAAGGATTCGGGGCAAGTTCTCGCAGGACCCCCCTCCCGTTCTCCAGGAGAATGGGACCGCAATCTCGGACCCCGCGTCCGTGGCGGAATCCTTAGCGACCGCTTTTTCCGCATTCTCTAGCCGTGATGCTGCTCCGCCAGCATTCAATGCACGTCGTGATGTCGCGGAAGGCCGCCGGCTGGACTTTACCTCCAGAGGCGGAGAACCCTTCAACGACAAGTTTACTGTGAGTGAGTTGCGTTCCGCTCTCGCTTCGTGCGCGGACACCGCCCATGGTCCGGACGATGTCCCGTACGCCATGCTTCGACACCTGGGTGAGCGAGGCATGGCCTTTCTATTAGATTTGTTCAACAGGATCTGGGTGGAAGGTCTCCTCCCAGACTCCTGGCGAATCGCTACTGTGCTCGCCTTTCGCAAGCCGGGGAGAGATCACTCTACTCCGACCGGTTTCCGCCCAATCTCTCTAACCTCTTGCGTGTGCAAGTTGATGGAGAAATTGGTAAATGTTAGATTAGCCTATTTCCTGGACAGCGGAGGCCATCTGTCTTCTGCACAGTGCGGCTTCCGTAAGTTCCACTCCACGTCGGATGCTCTGCTCCGACTGGAAAATGCCGTCTGCGAGGCTTTCCTTCGTAGACAGCACTACGCCACGGTGTTTTTTGATCTGGAGAAAGCCTATGATACCGCATGGCGATACGGTATCATGGAGACTCTCCACACGATGGGGGCGAGGGGACGCCTCCCAATGTTTATATCTGAATTTTTGCGAGATCGTCGATTCCGCGTACGGGTGGGGGGAGCCCTCTCCGGCCCAAAGGAGCAGGAAGAGGGTGTCCCGCAGGGAAGTGTCCTCAGTGTCACACTCTTTGCCCTGAGCATCAACGGCATCACCTCGGTGCTGCCGGAAGATGTTCTCGCTACGCTCTACGTGGACGACCTTTCGATCTCTTTTGGCGCGGCCCAGATGCCAACTCTGGAGCGTCGACTCCAACAGGCATTGAACCGCGTCTCTCGCTATGCCGAAGCGCACAGGTTTCGGTTTTCTTTGGCCAAGACTAAGGTGGTGCACTTCTGCCGCCATCCACGGCTTCACCCCGACCCAGATTTGTTTCTTAATGGGGTGCGCCTGGATGTGGTTGAGTCGCACCGTTTCCTTGGTCTTGTATTCGACCGACGCCTCACCTGGGAGGCTCACATTCGCAGCCTTAGGGTCTCTTGTACCCGCGCCATGGACATTCTCCGTTCCGTGACGTTCAGCGCTTGGGGCGCTGATAGGGCTACCGCCTTACTTTTTTATCGATCCTTTGTTCGCTCGAAGCTCGACTACGGATGCGAGTTTTATGCATCCGCAGCCGAGCGTTTATTGCGGAAGGTGGATTCGATCCACCACACCGGCCTTCGCCTTGCGACCGGTGCGTTCCGCACTTCCCCCATTGAGAGCCTGTTGGTCGATGCTGGGGAGATGCCACTCGCTCTGCGCCGCGTGCAGTGCATCACTCGCCTGTACGCGCGAGCCCGGCGCCTCCCCCAGTCGCCAACAGCTCTCACTGCATCCGCAGCTGATCTCGATGGTGCCTATGCCGCCGAGAGACGCCAGTCATACCCTAAGCCCTTTGGGTTTAGGGCCAGGAAACTCCTTCGAGAGGTAGATATAGCTCTCGGGCCGGTGGCGCCCCTGGTTCTGCCCAGGACGCCACCCTGGAGGGTACCACATTTGGCTATTTGTCGCCACGCCTCTGCTCCCAAAGCTTGTACTGCGCCGGGAGTATTGCGTTCGATCTTTTTGGAGCACACATCGTGTCACGCTGGTACCGTGCCAGTGTATACGGATGGCTCCAAGTCCCAAGAGGGGGTCGGCTTCCACGCCGTATCCCCTCTGTTTGAAGTCAGCGGGGCTCTACCAGGCGCTGCGTCTGTCTTCACGGCCGAGCTGGTGGCAATACACCACTCGGTACGGGAGATTACGCGACGTGCCCGGTTCGGAGACCGGATTGTGATTTATAGCGACTCACAAAGCGCCCTGAGTGCTCTCGGGGCATTGGAATCTCCGCATCCCCTGGTTCGCGAAATCCGTGACGCCACGGTTTTGGCGAGCCGGGCAGATGTCGAGATTATCTTCTGCTGGGTTCCTGGACATGTAGGAATTGCGGGGAATGAGCGCGCCGATGAGGGCGCCAAAGAGTCCGCGAGGACTCTGCGACCGGACCAGCGTTTCGCTCTTCCTCACACCGACTACATGGCAGGAATACGGGCAGCTCTTCGGACTGCTTGGCAAAGAAGATGGGAGACGGTCGAGGGGAACTTAAAGTTGCGTGCCATTGCGCCGCGACTGTTCCCATGGACCTATCCCCCAATGCCGCGGCGGCTTCAGGTTGCTTTCTGTCGTCTTCGAATCGGACACACTCGTGTGACGCATCGTTACTTGGTGGAGCGCTCGCATGTGCCCTATTGCAACGACTGCGTCGTCCCCCAGACTGTTCGGCATATTCTTGTCGAATGTCCCAGTCTGGGTGATCTTCGCGCACGATACCTGTCTCGGTACCGGGATGGGCGGGGTCGCTACCGCCTGTCCCTTGTACTCGGGACGAGTGCGTGCACCATGACTGGTGGACTTATTGACTTTTGGGGGGAGGCCGGCCTTCTCCCCTTTATTTAAGGTTCCTTTTTTGTTATTGTTTTGTTTTAGATTGCACTCTCCTGCACCGGGGTGAGGGGGACCTCCCCCCGCTGCCGGAGATTGCTTCGATTGTTAAGTTTTTCAAATTTATATTGATTGTTAAGTTTTCATATTTTAACTTTAAAGTAGCCTAATTCTAGGCTGTCGTGTTTTTCGGCGACTTATGCCCAAGTGGGTAGTTGCCAGATGGGCTCTATAAAAAAAAAAATAAAAAAATAAATCCTCTCCTACGCCTACGGGTGTAAGGGACTCCCCCGCACCCCCTTCTCTGGAGGTGCTTTCGGGCACCTCCCTATTTCCAGCGGCAGTCCCTCCTTTGCTTTCTAAGGGAACTGCCAAGAAAGCCAGCAGGCAGCCCATTGCCGACCGCCCCTCGAGTAAGCGGCTCAGTAGGGCAAACCCCCTTAGGGGCAAGAGTGATTCCAGGCCCCTTCGGTCGCTTCCCTCAAAAGACCTGCTGGCAAGAATATTAAACCTTGCCGGGGTCAAGGCCTGTGCCTTCCCACTAAAGACTCATGACGCTGCCAAGGGGACCTGCGATGTCCTGGGAGGGGATGGCCAACTGGAGGCCCCTCCCGTGATAGACATGGTCCTTGAGGAAAACCAGCCTCAGACGGTAGGGCCTTCCATGATGGGAAATCCGGGCTCTGCGCCAAGCACCGAACCCGAATCCGCCCCTATGCAAGGTCCTCCTCAAACGGCTGGGGATTCTCAGGCAGTACAAGGAGGGGAGGGATCTCCTCCGGATGATGCCCCTGCGACCACCAGGACCTTCTCCATTTCGGAGAAGGACCTGGCTGAGGCCGGTACATCTGGCCTAGGGGCTTCTACCGGCGGGGGTGAGAAGCGGGTTCATTCCCCGCCCTCCTCTCGAAAAAAGAAAAGGACTAAGAAGACTCGGGGCTCCTCTCCATCCGCGGGGACGGATGGGTCTGCTGCCACTCTGGCAAGCGACCAAGCCAAGATCGTTACATCTGGCCCCTCTGCCCCCCCGTTGTGGAGCCCCTGACTAAGACCAAAAGTGCACAGGGCGGAGCCTCGATGACATCGGGGCCCCTGTTTCAGAGGTTACCTGGCGTTTTCAAGCCCGCTAGCTTCAAACGCTTCCTCGTTATTCGATCCACTGATGGCACCATGTTGGTGTCTTCACTTAACGGGAAGACCCCTTTAGCTGAGGTGTGGAAGAGAGTCAAAAGGATTCGGGGCAAGTTCTCGCAGGACCCCCCTCCCGTTCTCCAGGAGAATGGGACCGCAATCTCGGACCCCGCGTCCGTGGCGGAATCCTTCGCGACCGCTTTTTCTGCATTCCCTATCCGTGATGCTGCTCCGCCAGCATTCAATGCACCTCGTGATGTCGCGGAAGGCCGCCGGCTGGACTTTACCTCCAGAGGCGGAGAACCCTTCAACGACAAGTTTACTGTGAGTGAGTTGCGTTCCCCTCTCGCTTCGTGCGCGGACACCGCCCATGGTCCGGACGATGTCCCGTACGCCATGCTTCGACATCTAGGTGAGCGAGGCATGGCCTTTCTGTTAGATTTGTTCAACAGGATCTGGGTGGAAGGTCTTCTCCAAGACTCCTGGCGAATCGCTACTGTGCTTGCCTTTCGCAAACCGGGGAGAGATCACTCTACTCCGACCGGTTCCCGCCCAATCTCTCTAACCTCTTTCGTGTGCAAGTTGATGGAGAAATTGGTAAATGTTAGATTAGCCTTTTTCCTGGACAGCGGAGGCCATCTGTCTTCCGCACAGTGCGGCTTCCGCAAGTTCCACTCCACGTCGGATGCTCTGCTCCGACTGGAAAATGCCGTCTGAGAGGCTTTCCTTCGTAGACAGCACTACGCCACGGTCTTTTTTGATCTGGAGAAGGCCTATGATACCGCATGGCGATACGGTATCATGGAGACTCTCCACACGATGGGGGCGAGGGGACGCCTCCCAATTTTTATATCTGAATTTTTGCGAGATCGTCGATTCCGCGTACGGGTGGGGGGAGCCCTCTCCGGCCCAAAGGAGCAGGAAGAGGGTGTCCCGCAGGGAAGTGTCCTCAGTGTCACACTCTTTGCCCTGAGCATCAACGGCATCACCTCGGTGCTGCCGGAAGATGTTCTCGCTACGCTCTACGTGGATGACCTTTCGATCTCTTTTGGCGCGGCCCAGATGCCAACTCTGGAGCGTCGACTCCAACAGGCATTGAACCGCGTCTCTCGCTATGCCGAAGCGCACAGGTTTCGGGTTTTTTGGCCAAGACTAAGGTGGTGCACTTCTGCCGCCATCCACGGCTTCACCCCGACCCAGATTTGTTTCTTAATGGGGTGCGCCTGGATGTGGTTGAGTCGCACCGTTTCCTTGGTCTTGTATTCGACCGACGCCTCACCTGGGAGGCTCATATTCGCAGCCTTAGGGTCTCTTGTACCCGCGCCATGGACATTCTCCGTTCCGTGACGTTGTGCGCTTGGGGCGCTGATAGGGCTAGTGCCTTACTTTTTTATCGATCCTTTGTCCGTTCGAAGCTCGACTACGGATGCGAGTTTTATGCATCCGCAGCCGAGCGTTTATTGCGGAAGGTGGATTCGATCCACCACACCGGCCTTCGCCTTGCGACCGGTGCGTTCCGCACTTCCCCCATTGAGAGCCTGTTGGTCGATGCTGGGGAGATGCCACTCGCTCTGCGCCGCGTGCAGTGTATCACTCGACTGTACGCGCGAGCCAGGCGCCTCCCTCAGTCGCCAACAGCTCTCACTGCATCCGCAGCTGATCTCGATGGTGCCTATGCCGTCGAGAGACGCCAGTCATACCCTAAGCCCTTTGGGTTTAGGGCCAGGAAACTCCTTCGAGAGGTAGATATCGCTCTCGGGCCGGTGGCGCCTCTGGTTTTGCCCAGGACGCCACCCTGGAGGGTACCACATTTGGCTATTTGTCGCCACGCCTCTGCTCCCAAAGCTTGTACTGCACCGGGAGTATTGCGTTCGACCTTTTTGGAGCACACATCGTGTCACGCTGGAACCGTGCCAGTGTATACGGATGGCTCCAAGTCCCAAGAGAGGGTCGGCTTCCACGCCGTATCCCCTCTGTTTGAAGTCTACGGGGCTCTACCAGGCGCTGCGTCTGTCTTCACGGCCGAGCTGGTGGCAATACACCACTCGGTACGGGAGATTACGCCACGTGCCCGGTTCGGAGACCGGATTGTGATCTATAGCGACTCACAAAGCGCCCTGAGTGCTCTCGGGGCATTGGAATCTCCGCATCCCCTGGTTCGCGATATCCGTGACGCCACGGTTTTGGCGAGCCGGGCAGATGTCGAGATTATCTTCTGCTGGGTTCCTGGACATGTAGGAATTGCGGGGAATGAGCGCGCCGATGAGGGCGCCAAGGAGTCCGCGAGGACTCTGCGACCGGACCAGCGTTTCGCTCTTCCTCACACCGACTACATGGCAGGAATACGGGCAGCTCTTCGGACTGCTTGGCAAAGAAGATGGGAGACGGTCGAAGGGAACTTAAAGTTGCGTGCCATTGCGCCGCGACTGTTTCCCATGGACCTATCCCCCAATGCCGCGGCGGCTTCAGGTTGCTTTCTGTCGTCTTCGAATCGGACACACTCGTGTGACGCATCGCTACTTGATGGAGCGCTCGCATGCGCCCTATTGCAACGACTGCGTCGTCCCCCAGACTGTTCGGCATATTCTTGTCGAATGTCCCAGTCTGGGTGATCTTCGCGTACGATACCTGTCTCGGTACCAGGATGAGCGGGGTCGCTACCGCCTGTCCCTTGTACTCGGGACGAGTGCGTGCACCATGACTGGTGGACTTATTGACTTTTGGGGGGAGTTCGGCCTTCTCCCTTTCATTTAACCCGGTATTATTGTTGTTGTTGTTTTTCTTATCGTTTTTGTTATTGCTTTGTTATTGTTATTTTTTTTATTGTTGTTTCCTGTTGTATTTTTTTGAAGTAGCCTAGAACTAGGCTGTTTGTTTACGGCAACTTATGCCTAAGTCGGCAGTCGCCAAATAGCCCCTTAATCAAAAAAAAAAAAAAAATGGCACCATGTTGGCCAAGGGCAACATGATCCATCAGAGGAGAGGATTAGCTAGTGCAATTGGTAGAGAGCCGAAGGTGACCCGTTTCTCGGACGGGAGCCTTCTGGCGAAACCCGCCGAGGCGGCCAAGTTAAGTGCTCTTCGGACACTTAAAGGCCCCCCGGGGAGTGTGACGCCGCACTCTACCATGAACTTTGTGAAAGGAGTAGTTTATGCGAGGGAACTCGTTGACTAGTCCATTGGGGACATCACCCTAGAGCTGGCCGACTATGGGGCGGTCAAGGTCGAACGTGTGATGAGATAACAGGGAGGGGACTCGAGACCCACCCCTACATTCTTCATCACGTTTGACTATGACAAGCTCCCTGAGTCGGTGCATGCCGGTTGGTACCGCTACCGCGTGAAGGCATTCGTGCCACTGCCGCGGCGGTGCTATTACTGTCACCGCTTCGGCCATACGAATCGTTCTTGTAGACGTCCAAAGTCGGGGTCACCCGAAGTCTGTGTAAATTGCTCCAAGGCGGCACACCATAAGTCCAAATCGTGTGTGGCCAAGTGTGTCAATTGCGGAGAGCCGCACCCCATTTCTTCGAAGCAATGTGGTGCATATCTCCTTGAGAAAGAAATCTTGGCCGTTCAGGCCCAGGATCGACTCTCATTTCGCGAGGCTAAGGACTTGGTCCTAGCGCGCCCGGCACTGCCTGGGACGTCATATGCCTCAATAGTCAGAAAGACACCCTCTGTTCCTGGCCCATCCAGGCCAACGAGCACGGTTGTTTCCGCGCACATTCGGAGCACTTCTGCGGGCTCTACTCAACCCGGGCGCTTCCCTGGTAAAGCTGGCGGCAAAAAGGGTTCACACCCAGCCCCGGCTAAAAACAGGGCTTCCCCCTCTTTCCCCAGCGTGACCATTTCCCGTAAGACGAAACGGCCACGCGACTCCACAGAGTCGTTAGACTCACAGGAGGCAACACCCCTGAAGATGGTCGCTAGGCCATCTTCCGGGGTTCCTAAAGCTGTCCCACGAAAGGAGCTTCGGCTCCTTTTCCCACGCCCCGAGGTGGTGCGAGTGGCTCGGAGACGGTGGTTCCTCGAAAAGAGGGCCCCCCCCCCTCCAAAGCCGCAACGCCCGCCTAAGGTTTCGAGGCGGAGGGAGGAAAAGACTCGCATGGCGAGCCCAACCTCCCCCAATAAGTCCTCGAAGGCGACAGCGCCTTCACCGCTTTTTCCGGCCAACAGCGCCCGGGGTTCTGACCCCGGGAAGCGTACGGCCATTCCCGTGAGATCTTCAGTTTGAGGAGGGCCCATGCGTCTCCGAGCTAGGCCTGGAGGGCATATTCCTTTAATGGAATTGCCGTGGACTCCGGGCCAACTGGGAGGAGATGCGGAGGCTCATCCCGTTCCCCGTTAGCTATCTTTTTGCAGGAGACCATGCTAGGCGCGTGCCCCCTGCCCGCCCTCCCGGGGTATAAGGGTCTTGCGACATCACCACCGCGGGCTGGGGGATGCGCGGTTTACACCCGGCATGATGTCTCCGTTCTTCCTTTCTCTTTAGATACCTCTTTTCAGGCAATGGCTGTGCAGCTGCACCTGGATAGGAGATGTACTATCATTTCTGCGTACATTCCACCGTCAGCTGACTTCGACGCGGGGGACTTCCGCCGCGTCACGGAACGGTTGCCGAGGCCCTATCTCTTGCTTGGAGATCTGAACGGCAGGCATCCTCTCTGGGGAGATTACTCCATAAATCCCAGGGGACAAGTCCTTGCCGATCTGATCGAAGAGCTTGAGATGGGTGTCCTAAACGTGGATGAGTTTACGCATCACTGTTTGAGAACTGGTTCATTTTCTTGCCCCTTATTCAGATGTTACCTGGCGTTTTCGAGCCTGCTTGCTCCAAACACTTCTTCGGTATTCACTCCACTTATGGCAGCAGGTTGGCTAAGGGCAACATGATCAATCAGAGTAGAGCTTTAGGTAAGTTGTTTGGTCAAAAGCCGAAGGTGACCCCTTACTCGGACGGTAGCCTTCTGGCGAATAAGTCGAATCTCTTCCAGGCGGATATGATTAGTGCTCTTCGTATAGTTGATGGCACGCTTGTGAGTGTCATGCTGCACTCTACCATAAAGTTCGTGAAAGAAGTAGTTTATGCGAGTGAACTCGTAGACTACTCCATAGAAGAGGTTAGAAAATAAGGAGGGGTCTTGAGACCCACCTCTACACTCTTCCTCACATTCGACTGTGACAAGCTCCCTGAGTCAGTGCGTCCGGTTGGTATCGCTACCGCCTGAAGGCATTCGTGCCACTCCCGCGTAGGTGCTACTACTGACACTGCTTCGGCAATACGAATTGTTCATGTAGACGTGCACTTTCGAGGTTTCCCGAAGTCTGTGTAAGTTGTTCCACTGCCGCACAGTAAAATCTAAGTCATGTGTGGCCAGGTGTGTCAATTGCGGAGAGACCCACGCCGGTGTGTATCTGATTTAGAAGGAAATCATGGCTGTTCAGGCCCAAGGTCGTCTCTCATTGCGCGAAGCTAGGGACTTGGTCCTGACGCGCCCGAACATGCCTGAGACGTCTTAAGCCTCACTGTCAAGAAAGACAACCTCTGCTCCTGGCCTCTCCAGGTCTACGCGTACGGGCGCTTTCCGCGCACATTTGGAACCCTTCTGCGGGTTCTAGCATCACGGGCGCTCTCTAGGTAGAGCTGGCGGCATAAAGGGTTCACACACTGGCCTGGTTTGAACCTGGCTCCCCCCCCCCCTTTATCCAGCGTTACCGTTTCCCGTAACCCGAAACGGCCACTCGCCTCCACCGAGTCGTTAGATTCACAGGAGTCAACACACCTGAAGTTGTATAGCTATTGAGATGGTTTAATGACAAAACTTGCCTAGGGGGCAGCCATTAAACCTTGTTATATGAATTTAAAGATTAAAAATGACTTGAAAGAGAGAACGTGATCAAGGATAACTATTTCAACCAGGAAGGTTTCAAAATTTCTGACTCATAAACTTAGAAGATTTATTGAACAACAAATAATGGAATTTGACTAATTTGATTATACGTTTTTATGAATATAATGTGTATTTTTAGATATATTGAATATAATATATATATATATATATATATATATATATATATATATATATATATATATATATATATATATATATATGCAAATTTTGTTGAAGACTATTGTGTATGTTGCCTTAATTAATTTCCTTTGCCAACTTTCTCTTCTATCTTTTTTATTCCATCTTGTAGCGGGTGGATTACTTGTCCAGTATTCATCTCTTTTTTTAAATTAATGTGTTTGGTAAAAACAAAACTAAAATTGCTAAGCTTTTGATCTTATTCGATCATCTTCGGATCGTTTTGAAATGTTCTTGCCTCGTTTACCGATGTAATGAGTGGAGTGAGGATCTGGCAGAAAGTGAAACAAAACGATTTTTAAGGGGTATTTATTCTTCCTTGGTTAAACGTAACGTTAGAGGAAATGAGCCACTCCTGTGACTGGAATTTTGAAATAGTTTTAATCTGCGATTCCAGCTTGTCGCTTGACTGTTGATGGCCGGCTTATCTTCATTTATTAATATGGCTTCTAAGATGTTTTTCCTCACCTTATTGACCTTTTCATTTAGTAATGGTGTTATTAACGAGCATATATTTCGTTCGGTTAATATTATGGACACACTCCATATGGTTCTTAGGCCCTCCGCTTTCTAGATGCATAGTTAACCGTCTCGAAAGTGTGGTAGTTGTCATGCCAATATATATCGAGTTTTTATAAAGCTTACAGTCTTTATCGGGACAGATGAACTCGTAAACTATGTTGGTTGACTTAAGATTTGAGGAGTTTACGCAGATGCTATTTTTTATCAGAAGATTGTTGGCTTTTGTTGTTTTATAATAGTTGATGAGTTGGATTTTATCTAGTGGATTTTTAACCTTGATGTTTTTTTTTCATCTATTTTATAGGCCGTGGACATCTGGTTTCTGTAATACACTTTGATGTTGTTGACTTCTCCATGATTACTTTCAGTTTTATCCGCATGTTTGTAATGGTTATTTAAAAATGATTTGAGTTGTTTATCAATCATGCTGTTTGAGAAACCATTATTCACGAGTATTTGCTTTACTCGTGCAATCTCTTGGTGAAAAAAGTTCCCACGTAGAGCAGCATTTATAAGCTCGGCGGATGTATGAGCCGATTACGCTTATTTTGTACCTTTCAGGGCATTCACTCTCTGCATTGAGGCATCTCCCTATGTCCGTACTTTTCCTATGTACTTTAGTGATGTAGCTGTAATTGATGTTATGATCCTCAACGTCTAAGAAAGGGAGTTTATTGCCTATGCTCATTTCTTAATTAATTTTAGCCCGGAGTTCTCCTCAAAATGTTGCTTGATGTTAACGAGATGTTCTTCGTTTTGGACGTTGATGTAGATGTTATCTACGTATCGGCAATATGTGTGTGGCTTATTTTCCATGATGTCCAATAATCTCTCCTCGAGTTGACCCATATAATAGTTAGCGACCTTCGGCCCTAAGGGTGACCCCATAGCCACTCCATCCACTTGCGTGTATAGATTACCGTCCGGTGTCCTGAACGGCGCCTCTGATGTGCATGAACGTAACATGCTCCTTAAGATGTTTTGGTCAAGATTTGGAGGAGACATTGTAGGATGGTCGTACACGTTTTTTTTATAATGATGTCGATGGTCTGAGCAATAGGCACGTTCGTAAACAGGCTTTCTACCTCAAGGGATGATATTAGTCCTGAGGGTCTTGTAGTGTGGAGTATGTTGATGAATTCCTCCGTGGATTTTATGCTATATTTCAAAGGGATGTACGGTTTTATTACTTCATTTAGGGTTTTAGCTAAACAGTACGTAGGCTCGTGACTTGAGAGATGATGGGCCTCAATGGGTTGTGCGGCTTATGAATTTTTACATTGCTGTACAGATAACCTGGTGTGTAATCACCGATGATCTTTTGGAAGTGAAATTTCCCGATGATTGCATTAACTTTAGTTATTTCTTTCACTTTCTGCCAGATCCTCACTCCACTCATTAGATCGGTAAAGGAGGCAAGAACATTTCAAAACGCTCTGAAGATGATAGAATAAGATCGAAAAATAGCAATTTTTGTTTGTTTTTTACCAAACACATTCATTTAAAAAAGAGATTAATACTGGACAGGTAATCCATTATCTACTTGATGGAATAAAAAAAGATAGTTAGAAGAAGAGAAAGTTGCGGGATTTATATAAAATATAGTATAGTACTGTCACGACGGTTTTTTTTTAAAGTTATAAATCATGGGAACTGGAATTCAAAGGAAGGAATTACACTTTGAATATTTTTAATTCTTTGCGCCCAGGACTCGGGAAAACGGGAAAGTCTATTCTGATTGGTTAATTTCGGATTAGTTTGTACAAGGGTTTTGATTGGTCGGTAGTTGGGAGGAGTCGTACTCTGATTTTGAGGTAACCGTATTGGTATCAAATGTCGCACAAAAATGGATTTGGGGCGAGATGCATAATTTTTTCAGACGGGAAATTGCCAACTGCGTCTTTATGAACTTTGTAGGAGCTTTCAAAGATGTCAGCTGCTACAATACTTTCCCCCTAAGAGAGTTACCCAATCCGTTACACAAAAATATTACGCTAATCAAGATATCTCCGAGGCCTTCTGACAATGCGACCAGGCCGTGTGATGACGCCGAGGGGCTGGCTACGAATGCTGGGAATTGCAGAAAATCCGGGCAAGGCACTGTGACTATCGAGAGTGGACGGATTGATGGTGATCCGTTTGGGTGACCTCTCTGAGCTAGCGTCTATGATAGCATGCCGCTCTGTGCCTGGCTTGCTGGTTGCGGGGTAGTCAGAGGTGGAGGGATGGTCTCCTGACTGTATAGCTCTGACGACAGGTTTCCTGCAACAAAAGAGGAGGCGGCAGCAATCGGAAAGGAAATGGAGATTGGGTTTGAGGTTAGATGATGATAATGTAGGTAAATCACTGGACCATTATTAGAGATAGTAGAAGAGGAAAATGAGGATTGCTCAGATTGAACAACATCAATAAAGGCAGGTTTCAAGCGATCCAGAGAAACAGTATCCTACTTGGCGCCAAACTGCAGTACATAGAATTTCGGATTCCTAGAGATGACGAGAAAGGGTCCGTCATAAACGGGTTGCAATGAGGAGCGAGTAGAATAGCGACGGACAAAGACATGGGAACAAGTTGACATCTCTTTTGGCATGAAAGGTCTCTGAGTAGCAGGCACTCTAGGGGCGGTAGGCTTAACCTCAGCCATTACCCGTACAAAATCGTGTACATTATGAGGGGGTGCTGCTGAAGGTCTTCTCTAATTATGGGGGAAACCTTGAAGGTAATCGTGAGGACAACCCAAGAATTTTGGAAGGGTGACGCTGTTTGCCAGTAATGATGATAGATTACCGAGTTATCGCGTAATCTTTTGGCAAGGACTTCTGTTGCTACAGATGCTCCGGTTAGTTTGCGTTGCCCTTCCTTATTTCCCATGAGTTATTTGTTGATTGCTATGGGGTGCCCTAAGCCGAGGGGTGGTCTTATTCTAGCGACGAGGTCAAATAGCTCGGAGGATGGGGATAGACCTCACCAGGGTAGAGCACCGGTAATTCAGGAGTTATGGAATTGCGATTAACGAGGAGAATGCGCAACGGCTGTTTTCCCGATTAATAAGGCCTTGAAGCAGGAAGATTGAGGAACGTCAGGATATTGAAGTCACCAAAGCAAAAATAGAATTATTATTGAACTAGATCTTATTGCACTTTACAAAGTTCTTTAATTAACTTTTAAGTCCCAAGTTATGACATAAATTAAGTTAGAGGTCAAGTGCGGGCAAGGTCCAAAGGAGGCCGGACGAATAGAGTCTTTAAGAGTTACACCTTAATGTCTGCATTATGTACACGACTATATACAAAGATAAATTAGGCGAATCCGAGAGATCGGACTGAAAGATATATAACGCGATATATTGCTATATAAAACAGTAATCTAATTATTTTCTTTGTTCTGGCTTCACACAGTTATAAATTCAATTTAAGCCACGCCCTTCAAGTTCCTCGTCCAACTAAGCTACACCTCCCTCTTATGTACTGGCCTGTTGATTTGTCGGTATTAACATAACTCGACTGATGATTGGCTACTGTCAAACATATTGATAAGGAAGGCACTCCGATTATTGGGTAAAATTCTTTGTGGGCGGTGGCATGTTGCCATGGAGACAGCTTCCTAATCTGGTTTCTATTTGTTTAATAGTGATAGCTATTCGGTTTATTCTGGATTCTGCCTTGATTATAATGTTTGCCTAAGATTGCCTCGACCAACTCTATCAGAAATAACTGTGCTCCGTTTACTACCGTGTGATATTCTCGTAAACGGTGCTAACTTTACTTTTCTCTCTCTCGGTACTTTATGTGTGTAGCGACTCTCGCGTGTGTCCTATTTTGGACGTATACGCCGGTCGCTAAAACATAAGAAGCAGGATTGTTGAGGGGAGGTAGAGGTCGGTCATGCTAATTGCATGAAATTCCTGTAGCAGGCGCTGAAACTGTGGATTGGCTAAAGGAAACTGGATAGAGAGGAGAAAACTCTGTGACGGGAAAAATGAACCGAAAACTGTGAGCATTGTACTGCGATCGATAAGCTTGCGGGTACGAGAGTCGACCAAATGGACATGGGTAGAGAGAAAATCTAGGCCCAGAATAGGAACGTCGACCTCGGCAACAATAAGGGTCAAGCGAACAACTTTACGGAGGCCGAGAGCCAACTGAATGATGCGCCTTCCATAAGTCCTTATATCCGAGGAATTAGCGCCTTTAGGGACAAGATCAATGGAGGAACAAGCTTTATCGTCCAATGACGATGGAATAACACTACATTGAGCACCAGTGTCAACTAAATATGAGAAACCAGAGAGTGGGTCATAAATGCAAAATGGTGGATCGACCTGAGATGAAGGAACGGCAGAGGTGATAGACCCATTAATCACTGGCGTTTTCAGTTTAAAGTAGAATTTGAATTATTAGGATGAGAAGATTGAGGTTGGAATGGAGCATCAGATTGAGAAGAGTGAATTGGTTGTTGAGGAGATGAAAGTGGTTGATGAACGTTAGAAGAACGAGGTACTGGTAGTATATATGTGCAGGACTGTAAGCAGGTTACGGCTTGTGCACCATATTTGTTGTGGTACCAGCACCAATTAGTTGGTTGGGTGAAAGCAACACTAGGAGGAGTACGACAGTGAGGAGGACGAAATTATGAAGAACGAGCATGTGATTGAAAATAGGATGAGTGGTAATATTGGCAAGGCTGTATACAGTGTGCGGCGTTACCACCGACTTATCATGGTACCAGCAGAGACTCTTTGGTTGAGATGGACAAGGATAGGCGGAAGAGAATGAATAAATGAATGCCGCGCCTCACCTCTTGTGCTGGAATGTCCTCATTGGTTTCGTCTTCGAGAGGAAGAACGGCGCCTGTGGCTCCGTCCACCCTTGTGACCGTTCAGTCGCTCCGTCCTACCTTAGAGTTTGAGTTTTTGCAGCTCTCCCTCTATCCTCTCCAAAGCGGCAGCCAAGCCGGTGATGAATGTGAAAATGAGGCGTTACACGGGTCAGGTCAAGCCTATTGCCAGAAGGCGTCGTTGGTAACCGAACCTGCGAAATAGATGGACTAGAGGGAGGAATGGGACATTTTGGGACAGTTCCTTAGTTTACGTAAGGATTGAGATATATAATCTCTCTTGCTTTTGCGATTTCATCCACGCTCTTGTGCTCACCAAGCATGATGAGGGGCCTAATGTGGTCAGGGATCCCACACATGAAAATCTCCGTTAGGAGCGAGTCAAAAAGCTCTGACGAAGCTCCCTTCGCTCTGATCAATTCTTTGAGATGCTAAAGGAAACGTGTGGGACGCCTATCACCAGTTTGTTTAGTATTTAGCAGTTCCCTTATGTTTTCAACCTGGGACTTTTTGCGTGATGCGTAGTATGCGCTCTTGATCGGTTATGGCTTAATGTGCCATCAGAACCTCTCATATTTCGAACCACGTGATCGGATCGGTCGCATCGAAAGCAGGAAGATTGATTGATGTGTGGTTGGTGCCTTGGGCGCTGGCATCCTGGTTTATAGCTGCAGGATGACTAACTGCCACAGGTGACGCACATGTGGTGGTGAAATTTGAGGAGGCCTAGCTCGCTATCGTGGTCGAGGCAGTTGAGGTAAACGTCGTGGCTTGACTATTCATAGCTAAGGGATGTGTGAATAGAAACTTCCGGTTAAGAAAAAGAATTGAAGAGGTTGAAGTAAGATGAAAGCAAACTTACAACGAAAACAAAAGAAGGGTGGTAGGTTTAAGCCGAGCCGGAGTCACTGAGAGAGAGAGAGGGGAGTGGCTGAGTCTGTTGTTGCCAATCGTAATCTCACGTGGAAAAAATAATATAATTTTTACGTAACTAAACGATAAACTATATTATACTTAATTGAAAAAAAGAAAGGGTCTAGGGCACCAATTATAGCTATTTGATGTTGGTTTAATGACAAAACTTGCCTAGGTAGCAGCCATTAAACCTTGATATATGAATTTAAAGATTAAAAATAACTTGAAAGAAAGAACGTGATGAAGGATAATATTTCAACCGCGAAGGTTGAACAACAAATAATGGAATATGACTAATTTGATAATACGGTTAATGATTATAATGTGTATTTTTAGATATATTGAATATAATGTATATATATATATATATATATATATATATATATATATATATATATATATATATATATATATATATATATATATATTGAATATAAGGAAATGGCCGATGATTATATTGTTTAGAGGAATAAGCTATATAAGGTGATATTATAGTGAATAAGATATAAAATATGGGGGAATTATATAAAATATACGAGGGGCAGTCAATAGGTTTTGCGAATCGGTAGGGCAAAACAGAGAAAGGGGGATGGCTGTTTGTGGGGGTGCTAAGACAAGTTATGACGAGTCAGGACCTGCAGCCGCACGCTCCTGCCTCGTCTATTTAAGAAGCAGTCGCTGATCGTAGATCATCAGTGACAAATTTTTCAACAATGGAGAAGGTTGAGCACCGCGCAGTGATCAAATTTTTGACGAAGGAAGGCAAGAATACAAAAGAGATCCATGAACGCATGGTTGCAGTGTACACCGTCACCGCCCCTTCCTGTGCAACCATTGCTTGCTAGAATAGGTATAGTAATGCCTCTGGGCATTCCTATAATAAAAACATCCTGGGAAACTTAAATATATATTATATATATATATATATATATATATATATATATATATATATATATATACAGCAATTATTATGGGAAATTAATATCATGCAATCCTTTAACTTTGTTAATTTAATCGTTCAAATATTTCACTTAACTTTGTCAATTTAATCGTTCAATAATTTTACTTAACTTTTGTAAATTAAATCATATTATATGTACAACCTAATAATTAATTAATTAACTTATCTTACTTGTCAATTCATTTAACGTACTACTGTTTCAAACAACATTGTATACCTAATCCAACTTATCTCATTGTAAATTCATTGATTCTATGAATATATTTATATTTGTTAATTCTTTTTCTTAAAACCCAGTTCATTATTTCAAAATTTATTTCGCTTTCGTCTTAGGCCTAAAAACTATCAGGCGACAGCTTCGATCAAACAAATTTATGGTTATGGTTTTCGAAACGCTATTTAGGCTGATTAATTAACAGAAAATAAATCCCATGAATTAACATAAACTATAAAGTGGTGCCCAGACCCGGGAGTAAGGAAGAGGACCTACTAGATCGATGTGAACGGCATCAAAACGTGACGAAGCAAGAGGAAAAGGGACCAAAGGAGCTTTTGTGTGGCGGTGGACTTTAGCACGCTGGCATGGCAGGCATGGCAGGCATGAGCGGATCCATTTGGCCACGTCGTCATTCATACCTGGCCAAACGAGGCGTTGTGCACCGAGCTTGCGATTGGCATTGACGCCAGGATGAGAGAGGCCATGAATTTGCTCGAAAATGTGCCGACGGTAGGCGAGAGTAATGAGAGGACGAGGACAGTCCTTCGAGGCGCATCCTGGTTGACTATTCAAATCTTAAATGTCAATTTATTTAACGTACTACTGTTTCAAGCAACATCTCTTAAAATTTAACACACAAACAAACAAACACACGCTTTCAGCTCGACCTTCTGGAACAATATTCTTTCCCGTTCGACCCTCAACATTCTTCGTATAAAGGTCGGTAATCATTCCTTCTACAATTAGTCATTTACATCCAAACAAATCACACCGTAGTTAATTCCACTTTCTCTCACAATCCTTTGTAAACGACCATACATGAGTAGGTCCTAATTATATTTACTTCTCTTATTGCAGCCCATAATTCACAGTCCATCATAGACACCATATTATTCCTCCATATTATTTCACCATTTTATTTCATATTTATTTCACGTACTTCAATTCTCTTCGCATCTTGTTACTGTAAATCATATTTTACCAAATCTTACATTGTATACCTAATCCAACTTATATCATTGTAGATTCATTGATTCTATGAATATATTTATTATTTCATTATTTCAAAATTTATTTCGCTTTCGTCTTAGGCCTAAAAACTATCAGTCGACAACTTCGATCAAACAAATTTATGGTTATGGTTTTCGAAGCGCTATTTAGGCTGATTGATTAACAGAAAATAAATCCCATGAATAACCATATACTATATAGGGAAATCCGCCATGGTCGTGAGTCCCTTGAAAATGATTCCCGTCCAGGACGCCTGTCAGAAGTGACCAACGAGGAAAATGTGGCCCTTGTGCAGAGGATGATCCTCGAAAATCGACGGGTGAAGGTCGAAGAAATCGAGCGAGACTTGGAATATCACATGGAAGTGTTATCAACATCATCCACGACAATTTCCCCATGACCAAGGTCTCTGCCCGTCGGGTCCCTAGAAACCTCACGCACCATGATCGACTAAAACGTCGTCAAAGTCCACAAGGCCAGAGTTGCACAAGCTGCCCTACGCGACTACTTTTTATTCCTCCAGCTCAAGGCTGCACTGCGTGGACGCTGGTTTGGGGACGATGAAGAAGTCCAGCTCGCCGTCCAGGAGTGGATTGAACAGCAGTCGGGAGATTTTTGGTTGTTGAGAATTCAAAGCCTCAGGGACAAGTGGCGCAAGTGCATTGAAGTCGAGAGTAGTTATATCGAAAAATAGTAAGACCCTTTTCCTCATATCTCGTTTCCTTATATCCGAATTGCAAAACTTATTGACCGTCCCTCGTAGCATAGTACTGCCACGACATTTTTGAAGTTATAAATCATTGGAACTGGAATTCAAAGGAAGGAATTACACTTTGAATATTTTTAGACCTTTGTATACACTGCAGAATATTTACGGAGCTAATTTTTACTGACCTTGATGGACCGCTGCTGAGATAAAAGTGATCGTTACAATGCGCTCCGGA
The DNA here is from genome assembly GCA_963969495.1 of Ceratothoa steindachneri. NCBI lineage: Eukaryota > Metazoa > Arthropoda > Malacostraca > Isopoda > Cymothoidae > Ceratothoa > Ceratothoa steindachneri. The sequence goes on from OZ018328.1 coordinate 109,200,206, forward strand.
CCCGGCGAAACGGTAAAGTCTATTCTGATTAGTTAATTTCGAATTAAGTTGTACAAAGGTTTTGATTGGTCGGTAGTTGGGAGGAGTCGTACTTTGACTTTGAGGTAACCGTATTGGTATCAAAGGTCGTACAAAAATGGATTTGGGGCGAGATGCATAATTTTCTCAGACGGGAAATTGCCAACTGCGTCTTTACGAGCTTTGTAGGAGCTTGCAAAGATGTCTGCTGCTACAGTTGATCGTGAAGTCATCTTCCTGAGTTCCTAAACCTGCCCCCGAAAGGAGAACAACACTAAAGGAGCTTCGGCTCCTTCGCCCTCATAGCGTGCGAGAAGTGCAGGCGATCGGCTTAAAAGCTTCGTTTGAATGAGTCTTTTTTTAAACTCAGGATTGCCGAGTGGATTCGCCGCTGGCTAACAGTGGTCCAGCGACGCGGGAAGCTGTTCGCAACTCGCCTACGCTATTATTTTTTCTTTGCCCCTTTTCCTACTCTTCTATATCTACATGGGCCCAGACCCGGGAGGAGAAGTAATAGCCCTTGAATATCATTTCCAAACGGGCTCTCTTCATTTCTTCAAAATACGCTCCGCTTCTAGGAGGAGGGGGGGGGGGGGTTGTATAGAATGCGAGAAGTGCAGGCCAGCGGCTTAAAAGCTTCGTTTGAATCAGTCTTTTTTGAGATTCAGGATGGCCGAGTGGATTCGCCGCTGGCCAACAGTGGTCCAGCGACGCGGGAAGCTGTTCGCGACACGCCTACGCTATTATTTTTCTTTGCCCCTTTTCCTACTCCCCTATATCTACACACTCACCCTGTGTAGGCTGGTGGCTCGGGGACGGTGGATCTTCCAGAATACGGACCCCTGCTTCTGAAGCCACTCCGTCTGCCTAACGTTTCGAGGCGGAAGGAGGAAAAGACTCGCATGCCGAGTCCATCCTCTCCTGATAAGTCATCGAAAGCGACGGCACCTTCAGCTCATTGTCCAGCCAACAGCGCCCGAAGTTCTTCCTCCTGGAAACGTACGGCCATTCCCGTGAGGGTCTTCTCTTCGAAGAGGGCCCCCGCTTCTCCTCCGAGCTAGGCCTGAAGGGCATATTTTTTCAATGGAATTGTTGCCTACTCCATGCCAACTGGGAGGAGCTGCGAAGACTCGTCTCCTCCCGTTTCATGTTAGTTATCTTTTGGCAGGAGACCATGCTAATGGCGTGCACCCTGCCTGCCCTCCCTGGGTATACGGGTTTTGCGACCCCACCACCACGGGCTGGGAGCCGGGCAAGAGGATGAGCGATTTAAACACGGCCTTATGTCTCCGTTCTTCTCTTTGCTTTAGAGACCTTCTTTCAGGCAGTGGCTGTGCAGGTGCACCTGGATAGGAATTATACTGCTATTTCCGCGTACCTTCCACCATCAGCCGACTACGAAGTGTGAGACTTCCGCCACCTCGTGGCACGGTTGCCGAGACACTTTTTTTGCTTGGAGATCTGAACAGTAGGCACCCCTTCTTAGGAGACACTCGATTAATCCGGGGGGTCGAGTCCTTGCGAACCTGTTGACGAGCTGGAGATGGGTGTGTAAAATGTGAATGAGTTTACGCATCACCGCCTGTGAACCGTTTCATTTTCCTGCCTCGATCTATCTTTGTGTTCTCTGGATGCACAGCCTTATTTTAGGTGGGGGGTGGCCGAGGACCTCTATAGTAGTGATCACCCTCCCATTTAAATATAATTTTCTGGGTCGCCTGCCACCCGAGAGCCCCCCCCCCCCCCCCCCACCACCGCTGGTGATTGGCGCGGGCGTGGTGGTCTTCATTTCAGGAAATGACTGATTTCTCTGTCTCACTCGAGGAGTTTAGGTCTGTTGAGTTCTTCCGCGGCAACCTCCTCATCGTGAGCCTAATTAATCTTCCTAGAACGTCTGGCCGTTTTGCACGCTGATCGCTCAAGTGATGGTCAACCGAATTTGAAACGGCCCTCAAACGAAGCGTCATGCCTACAAGCGCTATAAGCGCCGCCCGAACGACTTCACTGTCGCTGAATTTCGTCGAGCTAGGGCTAGGTTTTTGTATATTTCAAAGCACATCCGCCTTTCTTCTTGGGGGGCTTACTTGTCTTCACTTAAGGAGAACATCCCTCTAGCAGAGGTGTGGAAGCGAGTAAAAAGGATTCAGGGGAGGTTCTCCCAGGACCCGCCTCCAGTTTTCCAGGAGGATGGGACTGCAATTTCGGACTCGGCCTCCGTGGCGGAAACCTTGACGACCGCTTTCCAATCATGCTCAAGCCAGGATGCTGCTCTGCCAGCATTCATTGCACATCGTGATGTGGCGGAAGGCCGCCGACTGGACTTTACCTAAATAGGCTGAGAACCCTTCAACGGCAGGTTTAATCGTGCACGGACACCGCCCCTGCTACAGACGATGTCCCGTAGGCCATGCTTCGATATTTTGGTGAGAGAGGCATGGCCTTTCTGTTAGAATTGTTCAAAAAGTTCTGGGTAGAAAGTATTTTCTAAGACCCCGGATGGTTATCAACCAATCTCTCTAACCTCCTGCATGTGCAAATTGATAGAGAAATTGGTAAATGTTAGATAAGCAATTTTCTGGACAGCGGAGGCCATCTGTCCTCTGCACAGTGCGGCTTCCGTAAGTTACACTACACGTCAGAAGCTCCGCTCCGACTGGAAAATGCCGTCTGTGAGGCCTTCCTTCGTAGACATCACTCCGCCACGGTGTTTTCAATCTATAGAAGGCCTATGGTAATGCATGGCGATTCGGTACCCTGGAGACTCTCCTCACGATGGGGGCAAGTGGACGCCTCCCAATTTTTATATCTCATTTTTTGCGAGATCTTCGATTCCGCGTTCGGGTGGGAAGAGCCCTCTCCGCCCCAATGGATCAGGAAGAGGGTGTCCTGTAGGAAAGTGTCCTCAGTGTCACACTCTTAGCCTTGAGCATCAACCACATCGCTTCGGTGCTGCGGAAGATGTTCTCGCTACGCTCTACATGGACGACCTTTCTACATCTTTTGGCGTGGCCTATATGCCATTTCTGGATCGTCGATCCCAACAAGCATTGAACCGCGTTTCGATATTCCGAAGCGCACAGGTTTCGGTTTTCCTTGGCCAAGAATAAAGTGGTGCACTTCAGCCGCCATCTACGGCTACACCCTCATTTAGAATTGTTTCTAAATGGGGTTACCCTGAAACTGGTGGACTTGCACCGTTTCTTTGCTCTTGAATTTGACCACCGCCTCACCTGGGAGGCTCATTTTAGCAGCCTTAGGGTCTCTTTTACCCGCGCCGTGGATATTCTTCCTTCCGCAGCGTTCAGCACCCCGGTCGCTGATAAAGCTACTGCCTTACTCTTTATCTATCATTTGTTCATTCGAAGCTACACTACGGATGCAAGTTTTATACATCCACAGTCGAGCGTGTATTCCAGATGGTGGACTCGTTTAACCACACCGTTATTTACCTGGTGGCAGCTGCCTTCTGCACTTCCTCCTTTGAGAGCCTACTAGTCGATGCTGGGGAGATGCCACTCGCTCTGTGCCGTGCACAGTACATTATTCGCCTGTACGCGCGAGCCCGGTGCCTCCCTCAGTCGTCAAGTGCTCTCACTGCATCCGCAGGTGATTTGGACGGTGCAGATGCCGCCGAGAAAAGCCAGTCATATCCTAAGCCCTTTAGGTTTACAGCTAGGAAGCTCCTTCGAGATAAGATGTAGAAATAACTCTCGGGCTGATTGTTTCCATGGTTCTGCCCAGGACGCCACCCTGTAGGGTATCACCTTGGCTATTTGTCGCCACCCTTCTGCTCCTAAAGCTTGTACAGCCCCGGGAGTATTACGTTCGGCCTTTTTGGAGCACACTTTGTGTCGCCCTGTAACCGTGCCAGTGTATACGGATTGCTCCACGTCGCAAGAGAGGGTCGGTTTCCACACCGTATCCTCTCTGTTTGAAGTCAACGGGACTCTGCCAGGTACTGCGTCTGTCTTCACCAAGCTGGTTGCAATACCCTGCTCGGTACGAGTGACAACGCGACGTGCCCGGTTCAGAGACTGGATTGTGATTTATAGCGACTCACAAAGCGCCCCGAATGCTCTCGGGGTATTGGAATCTCCGCATCCACTGGTTCACGATATCCATGTCGCCACGGTTTTGGCAAACCAGACCAATGGCGAGATTATCTTCTGTTGGGTTACTGGACATGTAGGTATTCCGGGGAATGAGTACGCTGATGAGGGCGCCAACGAGTCTGTGAGGACTCGGCGATAAGTCCAGTGTTTCGTTCCTCATCACACTGACTACATTGCAGGAATGCGTTGTGCCCCCCTGGTTGCTTGGCAAAGAAGATGGGAGATGGTCGAGGGAACTTAAAGTTACGTGCCATCGCTCCACATCTATTCTCATGAACCTACATCTCAATGCAGCGACGGCTTTATCCTGCTTTCTGTCATTTCCGAATCGGACACACTCGCAGGACGCACCGCCATTTGATGGGGCGTTCGCCTGCGCCTTGTTGTGATGACTGCTTTGTTCCCCAGACCGTTTTGCACATTCTTTTTGAATGTCCTAGTTTGGGTGAACTTCACGCACGTTACCTGGCCCTAGAGACGGAAAAGCGGGGTCGCTACCGCTTGTTCCTTGTACTCTAGACTGGTTCGTGCATACAGACTTGTTGACTATACGACTTTTTGGAGGAGCTCAACTTTATTTGACTGTTTTTGGAGTTGGTCACATGCTCCTGCACTGGAGCCGGGGGGATGGCTTACCCCCCCCGCTTCCTTTTTGCTGTCCTTTTCCTTGTTTTCTTTGTTGTTGTTTTTTTGAAGATTTTGTTATCGTTATTTGTTTTTTAATATAGTCTAGTAGTATTCTATGGTGTGAGTACGGCCACTTTTGCCCTAGTAGCCAGTCGCCAGATGGACTCCTAAAACTAAAGAAAAATTACTGTGATTTTCGAGTATGCTTCGACGCACGCATGCCGTCATATTGACCTGCATACGTGTCCTCACTTAACTGGAAGACCTCTGTTGCATGGGTGTGGAAGCGACTCAAAAGGATTCGAGCCAAGTTCTCGCATGACCACCCTCCTGGTCTCCATGATAATGGGAGCGTAATATCGGCTCTGCTGCCGTAGCGGGGTCGTTAGCAACCGCTTTCTTTACCTTCTGTATCCCTGATAGTCTGTAAATTTTGATCTGCAGAAGACCTATGATACCGCATGGCGATACGGTATCATAAAGACCCTCCACACGATTGGATCTAGGGGGCTCCTCCCAATTTAATACCTGAATTTCTGCGAGAACGTCGACTCCGCGTACGAGTGGAGGAAGCCATCTTCGGCCGAATAGAGCAGGAAGAGCATGTCCCGCAGGGAAGTGTACTCCCTGTCACCCTTGCTCTAAACATCAATGGTATCACTTCGGTGCTGCCGGAATATGTTCTGGCCACGCTGTACGGGTCGAACCTTCGATTACTTTTGGTGCAATCCAGATTCCAATTCTATAGCCTACACTCATTTGTCATTGAAACACTTGTCTTGCTATGCCGAAGGGCAGAGGTTTTTGTTATTTATGGCTAATACTAATGTGTCGCACTTCTACCGCCATCCATGGCTCCACTCAGACTCGAACATTCTTCTAAACGTGGCTTAACTGAAAGTGAGGGATTTGCACCGTTTCTTTCGTCTTTTTTTCGACAGATACCTTATTCGGAGGCTCTTGTAGCCGCCCTAGCTCGATTGAAATTCTTCGTTCTATGAGTAATTAATGTTAGATTACCTTATTCCCTCCTCGGTGGGAGCTACCAGGTATTGCAAACGTACTGTTACATTCATTATGATGCTTTCAACAGAGAACACAATGATAGTTTTGATGCAGTTAGACACGTTTTTATTGTTATACTAATCAATGTGGCCGCGCACACTTTGCCGACATTGCTGTGGCGGATCTTGCAGGCTTTGCCATCTACATGCACCCACACGCTGTAGTCGAGGGGATTGAGGTCTGGCGACTGCGGTGGCCAAAATTCCTTCGACTAGAAGTTCATGTTCGTCCCCAACCACTCTTGCATGTTCTTTGCCATGTGGGCTGGGGCACCTTCCTGCTGAAAGACGTTATCTTTCTTACCCAAGGCAGGACTTTCGTAGCGAAGATACCACTGTAATCAGTCGCGGTGAGCTTGTAACCGTCCGCGATCCACAGCAGCGGCTCTTTCTCACTATTAGGAGCCTCGACGCCGAGGATCATCAAGGACGCCAGATACTTAATCATGGACAAGTAGCGGACCTCGGAAACGTCCTGGCCGAAGTATACCATGCGGTCCTTCTGCTTGTTGATGACCGGATTAACTGTGAAGGTGTTTTCATGAGAAAAAAAAGAAAATTCGACTCTTCAAGTCGTTGAGAAGTCGATGACAGCGATCCCGACATTGTTTTCGTATACAATCGGTGACCAGAAGTCTTTTTACGCAACTCAAGCTCTTGCCGTCCTACTCCTTGATGGCCACCAAGATGTTCTTCTTCTTGGAGAGGGCAATGCTATTTTAAACTTCAGATCACTTTCGAAAGACTTTGACACAGTCAAATGGTTGACAAATTGAGTTTTGCCTGATCGAGGTCAATCTTTGAGGTCTTCCTCGTTCTTATGCCTTTCTGTGACTCTGTGGACAGTCATTCGGTTGACGTTGAGCCACTTGGGTATGTCGGGCTTTTGTGCCGTGCGTAGGAGAGCAGAGATCGCGATTCATTTAAATTCAATTTCGACACATCAGCACAATTTGGAAAAGACCTTTTGATGACACGTGCTGGAAAAGTATAACTTTAAGTTTGTTTGAAGGAACTTTTTTATCACACACGTAAACCTCTCGAAAGATACAAAAACCGATATCTGTTTCTGCACAATACGCTTCCAAAAGTTCTATTTCACCCCAGGTGCTCTTCTCCGGCTAGAAAATACTATATACGAGGCCTTCTTTTGTGGACAGCATTGATACACCACACCATGAGGAAGAGATAGTTACCTCCAAATTTTTATCTGAGTTTACGCAAGATCGCCGACCCATCGTATGAGTGTTGGGGAAGCTCTCTCAGGTTCAATGGGCAGTAAGAAGTTGTCCCACCAAGAAAGGTGCTCATTGTCACTTTGCAATAAGACACAACGGTATCATCACCTTAGTGGTATAGGTTGTTAGGTGATTATTGCGCCAATACACTAGATAGCTCAGGTCACAATAAACCCCAAACCTATATTTTTGTTATACAAGGGAAATTAAATTAATTGCTAACGGGAAGTCTGAATTTGCAGACGAAATTTCCTTAGGCCTAAATCAGCAACGTCATGGGAATACGCGTATTAAAACAAAGAGATACGAAAAATATATATTATGGAATGAACAGTTATGATTAAAAAGTGAAATTATATAGTTTATGATTGGATTGAATTTTACGCGGGTGAATTAACTTTGCATGAGTAAATGAGAATTAGAGTACACATATGATGATTGATTATTAGAATGACAAATATTAATTAGATTATAGTTGAATGTTAAATGAGTAAATATTATAAATGTATGATAAATATTTATATGGGTTGATAAATAGATGATATGAGCAAATGGATTGGGTCAATATTATATAGAGGGGGTAAATATTAAATAGATTGATATGTATAAATATGGGTATAAATAGATTGTATGGATTAAATTGTATACATAAATAGATTAAATAAATAGGTTGCAACGGAGTTGGGAGGGTCTGTTTACTGAAGCAGCCAAGAAGCACGAATGAAATCTCATATTTGATTTTAAAACGCATTAGAGATCGGGCGTACCAATCACATGATTTAAGTTATGGTTACCAACCCTTCTTGATATAATATATATATATATATATATATATATATATATATATATATATATATATACAGTTATGATTAAATATTTCCACTTGTAGGGGTATAGACCGCTACAATACTACCCCACCGAGGGAAAAGCTCGCACAACATAAAATCTTAGTCTATATAGCGGCGAGGCCTCCTTACAACGCATCCAGAACGGGTTATAGTGCCAATTGGCTGACTTGGATTGCTGGTCAGGTGGCGATTAGAAGTACCGCTCGATTGATGAGGGAGATTGTCGCGAGCGAGGCCTGGACGTCGGGTGACGATCGTTCTGGCCCTCCCGAAAAGGCGACAGTCTGGAATTGCGCGTTGGTTGCTTGATGTTCTCCAGCTGCTGGCAAGTGGTTCTGCAACAAAAAGTGAGTCGGCAGAAGTTGGGAAGATGAATTGGGGGTGCAGAGATGGTTGGCGGAGGGTTTGCGGGTAAAAAGGTGAGGGGAAAAGATGCAATTGGATATGAAAGAGCCGAAGAAGGGTTCGGAAGTGGAGTTAGTTGGTTGGAAAGTGTCGGAGGAATAGTTGGGTGCGGAAGGTAGGCTTGGATAACCACTGGACCTATATTAGTGGAAGAGAAAGGTAGTGGCTGTTCCAGATGAACGCCCTCTATGAAAGCGGGTTTAGCCGATCGATGGAAAGTTGCAAGGATGTGCGAGTGGAATCGCACTTTTTATGTGCTTACTAGGTCTGTCCTTAGAAGGAGGCAGACAAAAGCTTGGAAACTCCCGCACAAGTTGCTGGAAGGGGGGAGGGGCAGTTGAAGGGAGACGAACAGAGTGGAGAGAGCTGGCGTAAGGAAAGAAGGAACTAGCCACTGTTAGTGTCGTGGTTCTGTCGATAAGCTTGCGGCAACGAGAATCGACCAAAAGGTCATGAGCGGAAAGGAAGTCCAGGCCCAAAATTGGAGTGTCGACGCCGGCTATGATGAATGACCATGGGAAAACACGACGTAACCCGAGAGAAAGCTCGAGGATACGCCTCCCATAAGTCCTTATGTCCGATGAATTGGCAGCTTTAAGGACAAGATCAGAAGAAGTGCAAGCTTTCTCGACTGAAGAGGTTGGAATGACACTGCATTGAGCGCCAGTGTCAACCAGGAAGGAGAAACCAGAGAGTGGGTCATGAATACTAAATGGAGGATTGACTTAATGAAGGGATGAGGTTGCAAAGGTGACAGACCCACGGATCGCTTGCGAATTCAGTTTAAAGTTCCCTGTGTTAAAGCTGAAAATTGGGTAAGGGGACCCGAAGAGTTTTTAAAGATATGAGGTGGTGAAGTTAAAGTAGGTTGAGATTGGGGATTTTGATGGTACGAGCATATCCTTGAGCATTTTTGCTGCTCCTGCACCAAATTTGAGGTGGTACTAGCAAAAACCTGAAGGTTGAAATATAGTAGTATGAGCAGCACGACCAGTATGAAGGTTAAAGTTATGGGCATGAATTGATGCATGGTAAAAATTGCAAGGCTGAACAAATTGGACAGCGTTGCTCCCATAATTAGAGTGGTCCCAGCAGCTACCCTGAGACTTGTCAGAATATGGGGAATTAGGCCTAGGTTGGAAATTAAACTGCTGTGTCTCACCTCTTGTGCTGGAGTTTCCTCGTTGGTTTTGTCTTTTTCGGGAGGAGGAACGACGTTTGACTCCTCCATCCTGCCCACGATGTTGTCTCGGTGAAGACCCGTTCGCACCTTTAGGGCACGAATATCAATTTCAATCCTCTCTAGAAGGGATAAAAGACCCGAAACCTGGGAGGATTCATCCTGAGGGAGTCCTGGCCGGTTGTAAGGAACTCCGGCCGGTGACTTAACCTGAGAAATGGATACATGTGAGTGTTTATTTACATCGCTAAACGACCCATGGCCTGCATTTTCCCAGTTGATGAAAGGGTTGTTATACAGGGCGTCAGCCGCCTCTGCCATATTCTCCACGTTTGCCGGGGAGGACATTAAAAGAAGGGGCTTAATTTGATCCGGCATCCCACGCATGCATATCTCTGTTATGAGTGGCTCGAGTTGGTCGAGCTGTGCTTCTTTTGCATGTGCGAGGGCTTTGAGATGATTTAAAAAATGCGTGGGACGCCTGTCCCCCATCTCCTGCGTAGTGAGAAGGATCCGCAGGTCCTCTATCTGCGATCTCCCAAATTGCTCCTTGAACGCCCTCTTGAACCTAACCCAAGAATCAGCAATTACCACATCCAGCAAAATAGTCTTAAAAATGTAAAAGATACTTAGAGGTCATTTATGGGCTACGGCGATCGTTCTATGGTCCTCAGGAACTACCTGGTGTTGAAGGATGAGCTCCACCATTTCACACCAGCTAATGTGATTTTGTGAGTCGTCGAATGGTGGCAGCTGAACCATAGAGGGAGTGGGAGGCGAATGCGAGAAAATGCTTGCGTGGGGGGGGGGGGGCGAAAGTGGTCGAATAGGTCATCGTTGTTACTGGGGAAGGTGCTTGGGTCGTTGTAACTGTGCTGGAAGTTGGGGCGTAGCTTGGGGCTCCGTCATAATCCATTTATAAAATATTAAAAATGAAAAATAAATTTATCGAATTTTGATCACTCTTTGTCCTTACTACTGTCTTGATAATTAATTATATGAAATTGCTAAGGAAGAACTTAAGGATAAGGCAAACTTAGGATTGAGAGACGAGCACGTGTCGAAAATGAAAGTCCACGCGAGAACAATGGAATGAGTGAAGCGGGATGAGTCGTCCGAAAAAATGCAACACGTGACGGTGAAAATTGATTTATTATTACGAATGAATAAATGAATCAATGGATGGGAGATAATTAAACTAGTCTGGGCACCATTTATAGGTTGTTAGGTGATTATTGCGCCAATAACCTGGATAGCTCAGGTCACAATAAACCCCTAAACCTACATTTTTGTTATACAAGGGGAATGAACATATAGGGGCTGTCGTAAGTTATGGTACTCTCTCTCTCTGGTTTTGCAGGCTGGGTTAAGTGATCATCAGCTTCCTTATGGGATGAAGGATATATATATATATATATATATATATATATATATATATATATATATATATATATATATATATATATATATATATATAGACGGAATAAGCTTTGAATATGGTGAACAAGGAATATAACTTTTCTTCTTAAAACAAGAATAATTTTCTAATTCTTCTGACTGCCTTTTACACAAAAATTCACCTATATAAATAGTTATTTCATCTAAACTTAACACTACAACAATTCAACCAATCAGGTGCCAGGATAGATTTAAAGTGTTACTAACGCTCCAACTGTTTACACATAAACACGGCAGAAGTCAGTTTTCCGAATTAAAAAAAAAATAAATTGTCGTCATGGCTCGTACTAAGCAGAAAGCTCGCAAGTCTACCGGAGGTTAAGCCCTGCGTAAGCAATTGGCCACGAAGGCAGTGTAAAAATCGAGTGACAAGGCGGACGCATATAAAGGCTGTCCGCAATAAGTGTTAATTTTATTCGTGCAAAAAACTTTATTTACACATCCTCTTTCAAGGAACAGTTACTAGAAGAGGGGGCCCCAACATGGGGGCAGCCGCTCAGGACTGCAAGACGATTCCCCTCCGTACCATAGAGGGGGCATCAAAACCTGAAAAAATGGAAGTGATACAAACCATTTATAAAAAAAAAGATCAACGTGGTTCTGATCAGACTCCTCGGCACTCCCAATGGTTATGCAACCATTTGCAGCACAATGGGGGACGTCGAGAGGCTGGTATCCGACGAAGCTCAAGCTCATCTCAAAAAGATTGGGCTTGAAGCCAGTGTACCGCAGGAAATCCTGGCCCAACGAACCATCATTCTAATGAGACTGGACCCAATCTTCACAGAAAATTCCTGTGAAGAAATTAAAAACGAACTCACGGTGAAACAAGAGTGGGCCTGCATCACAGCAGTGTGCCAATTTGGTAAAGGAAATGGCATGGTTAAGATAGTATTCAGTACCATCGATATAAAAAAAATGAGCCAAAAAATGACGGGCTGCTCGGCTTTTATCTGAAAGTCAGCCCTGAACAAATTGTAAAAGAAGAATACATACAAATCGACTGCTGCTTCAAGTGCTATGCAGTCGAAAAACAGGCTACAGAAGATTGCGCATGCTCCAACTGCGCCAGAACCGGGCCCGGTTGGAAAGAATGCGGGAAAAGGGTGCAAAAGTGTATAAATTGTGGGGGTGACCACAGGGCCTTGGCCATGAGGTACCCAATTCGAAAAGAGTCGATCCGCCAGAAAAGAGAGAGGATAAAGGGAGAAAAAGAAGAGAGGAAAAAAACACGTACGCGGATACGGCAGCAAGGACTACCACCCCGATGCGAACAAATACTACGAAGTTGGTCATGCCTAAGGAAGGGCAAGAAATCATGGCCATGGTCATGGTTGCCCACCTGGCAAATCTTACAAACCCCGGTACCTTCTCATCCCACCTCAACCTTCTTCTTGAGAAGAATGGTTGTAACAAAAAGGTTTGGTTTCCCGAAAACCCAGACTCGGCGGGCCTTTTTAATCTCGAGTTCATCGAAGAAGAAAAGAGGGCACCTTCAAGTAATGGGGTAAAGGAAACTGAAAAAGAAGAAGAAGGAAAATACAAACGCCTTCGGAAGGAGAAGAAGAGAAAAAAGACGCAAAGAAGAAGAAGAATAAGAAGACTCCAGAGAAAACGCCGCAGAGACAGCAATATACTTCGGACGAGGAAGATGGAAGGCACGGAGGGTTTCCCCTCACCGAGAAAAAGGAAATCCTCGAAAGAGGCCTCTTTTTCGACGGGAAAGACGTGGGACTACGTGTCTTCGGCTCTCCCCTGTCCCCGTCCCCCAAAGACGACTTGGAACTACTCATCATCTGCCTAGATGCGAGTTAGTACAAATGGATGTACGAGGGACCATACTCGAGGAAAGAAGTGTCGGCTTTACTCCTAAAATCCCTAGTTTATATCAACCCTAGAGAAGTACATAACGTAAATATGACGACATTTAAAGCTAAAAGGAGTGGTCAAAAAACATCGCACATTAATTATATTTAGTGAAATAAATCTAATTCATTGAAAATTAATATAGTGAAAATAGTAAAGTAAATGAAATAAATACAAACAAAGCAAAAGTGAATAAATAGTAAATTATAGACAATGACGGAAAATCTAATTTTAACGTAAAGTAATGAACAATTAAAGTGTAACTAAACTAATTTAGTGAAAATAAATAATGTAGTAAATAAAATAAGCAAAAATTATAAATTTATACAGTGATAATAAATCAAATTTTAATCGATTTAATGTAAAATTATATTAGCAAAATACAAAAAACAGACCTAATAAGCATTAAAAGCTACTTTAAATTTAATGTGTAGTGAAATATAATAAACTAAAAAATTACATGAACTATAACAAGTATAACAAGTGTACAATAACAGTAACTTTAAGAATGTATAGTAAATTATCCCTAATCTCTCTATAGTATTTGAATTGTAGATATAAAGTAAAATCAAATAAACTAAAATTAAATGAACTATAACAAGTATATAATAACAGTAATCTTAAGAATGTATAGTATATTATCCTTAATCTTTCTATAGTATTGGAATTAACTTCGAAAAGTAAATTGGTAATGATTTCCATGTCTCCGGGAAGCTATCATTTCCTACTTCTACTCAGTGCTTTTACCTCCTCTGCTAAAATCTATTTTCACCAGTATTTTCTATCATTATTACTACATTCAATGTATGCAATTACCTTTTTGTATTTATTTACTTAATAAACCTTTGAACCGTTAAACCGTTTCCGAATTTTTAGACTTGGAAGAGATCTACAAGAAACTTGAGCTCACAGAAAAGTTCTTAGTCGGCAAAGGAGGAGAAGAACGAGGGCAAGGAAAGTCAAGAACGCCATCGATTTTTACCTTTCCTCCACGGGACTTCATGAACAAGATCTATTTTTGTACGGAACTACGTATGGCCGACACAATATAGCGTACTGCGTACTGGGGAGTCTAGCTTCCTGTTTACGACGGAGAAATACTGCAAAGCGGGAAGTTTATCTTCCTATTTACAAAAGAGAGCTATTAACAGCAGGAAGTTTATCTTCCTATTTATAAGGTTCAATGTGTGAACCGTTTAAATTTCAAACAAATGTTTACTAGGTTCATGTGTGAACCGTTTAAATTTTTCAAACAAATGTTTACTAGGTTTGATCTTCGACCCCCACAAACAGTTATGATTAAAAAAGTGAAATTATGCAGTTTACGATTGGATTGAATTTTACGCGGGTGAATTAACTTTGCATAAGTTAATGAGGATTAGAGTACACATATGATGATTAATAATTAGATTGACAAATATTAATTAGATTATTGTTGAATTTTAAATGAGTAAATATTATAAATGTATGATAAATATTTATATGAATTGATAAATAGATTATATGAACAAATAGACTATATAGTTAAATGGATTGGGTCTATAGTATTTGGTTATTAATGAGATTTATTTTTGTTTAATAAATCAGCCTAAATAGCTATTAGAAAACCATTACCATAAATTTTGAGTTTAGATGGAATCGTAGTCTGCTATATTTAGGCCTACGACTAAAGTGAAATAAATTTTGAACTTCAGAACTAGGTTTTTAAGAAAATAATTAAACAAATATAAATATATTCACAGAATTAACGAATGCACAATGAGAATTGAATTAGGAATACAATGTAAGATGCAGTAAAGTAAATATAATAAAGTAACAAGATGTAAATTAAGATGTGAAGTGAAATTGAAGTAAGACTGAAATACGAGTATAAGTGAAATATATTTTGATAATGATGAACTGTGAATTGGGGTCTTATGCTGAGAATGGCGAGAGACGAATGGGAAAGAATAGTGTTCAATTTGGTTGAGCTGAAAGCGTGTGTTTGTGCGTGCGTGAAATTTTAAGAGATGTTGTTTGAACCAGTAGTACGTTAAATGAATTCAGGTTTTCGTCACAGGATATTTGAATTATTAAAGGTTACATAAATTAAATGAATTGCAAAAAGTTATGGATAAATTAATTGAATGATTGTATTGACAAAAAGTTAATTAAAATAAATTAATGAATTAATTAATTATTAAGTTGTACATAATTTGCATAAATAATTTAATTGAATTTTATACATAATACATAATAAATGATAATATATATATATATATATATATATATATATATATATATATATATATATATATATATATATATATATATATATATATATATATATATACATATATTTAAGTTTCCCAGGAGGATTTAATTATAAGAATGCCCAGAGGGCATTGCTATAGGTCAATATTATATAGAGAGGGTAAATATTAAATAGATTTATATGTATAAATACTGGTATAAATAGATTGTATAGATTAAATTGGATACATAAATAGATTAAATAAATAGATAAAATAAATAAATAGATTACAACGGAGTTGGGAGGGTCTGTTTACTCAAGCAGCCGAGAAGCACGAATGAAATCTCATGTTTGATTTTAAAACGAATTGGAGATCGGGCGTACCAATCACACGATTTAAGTTATAATTACAAACCCTTCTTGAGATAATATATATATATATATATATATATATATATATATATATATATATATATATATATATATATATATATATATATATATATATATATTTATATATATATATATATATATATATATAGTTATAGTTATAGTTATAATGAAATATTTCCACTTGTAGGGGTATAGAACGATACAGTGGTGTCGCTTAATGTTCTCGCTCCTCTTAGGTGGACAACCTTTATCTTTTTTTGTGCAGTCCATCAAATTTTCCAGGGTTTGAACAGTCTCTCTTACTATGCCAAAGCGCACGGATTTTCGGTTTTCATTGGCTAAGAATAGGGCGGTGCATTTCTGATGTCATCCACGGTTTCATCCCGACCCTAGTTCTTCCTAAATGCGTCTCACCTAGATGTGAAAGTGTCCCACTATCTCATTCGTCTTGTATTTGACCGACACCTCATATGAGTGACGCATATTATCAGCTTTAGGGACTCTTGTGCCAGCGGCATGTACCTATATTCTTCGTTCCGTGGCATGCCTCACCTGGGTGGCTATATAGTTACTTAAAAAAAATTACCGCTCCTTTGTTAATTACAAGCTAGTCTAAGGATGAGAGTTTATAAGTGTTGGTGTTAGCTACCAATTTATGCGAGTATCCAACTTATATGAAGGTGAATCAAGTATCTGTCTCCAAAGATGATTTAATAAGACCACCGCGCGTCCATGTCGTGGAGATTTTTGCTGGGCTAATAATCGTGCAATTTGGTGCAGGTAGCCTACCAATTACATAATCCATTCACCATCGTTTACGCATCTACAACCGAGCGTGAATTGCAGAAGTTGGACTCGAAACACTCACCACACTCGCGCTCGTCTGGCGACTAGTGCCTTCCTTACATCTTCTGTACTGAACCTCCTTACATTGACTTGATGTTGTTTTAAATATACCTATATTTATTTCCAGGTTTGACCAAAATAACATTTTGTACAATCATTACACCGTATAGAATATACCGTACCTGGGTGAGGAGGGCGATCTTGACAAGGATGCGATGAAGCGACGACTCATATTTTTGGCATCAAACATTTTAATAATATCGTGCACGCGATAAAAAGATCTTTTAGAGCCATCTTCACAATTGTTTGGGTAATATAAGGGATAGCATAAGTTAGAGCTTTTGCTATAAATATTATCTAATGATTTATGTAAATACTTAGGGAATACTATCCTAAGGGCAGGGATAAACACGGAAGTATAAACACTACGTTTTATAGAATTGTGGTGGTTTGAATAAAAGAGCTAGATTGAATTACGAATTAGTGTAAGTGGATGTATGTGTTTGTAAGGGACAAAAGCATGGCTGGATAGAAAGAAAGAAAGATAAGTGGTGGAAATAGAAGATAGTGTGAGACATTTAATGGATGAAAGGCGCCTGGGGATCAAGACTATCGCTTTCAATCTTTTTTGTTTTTTGATTATTTTTTATGGCGTTCAAACCATTTGTCTTAAAAATCTTAATATTCCTTGTATGTTTAATAATTTGCATTTCCTGTTGTTTTTGTAATCAAGTACTTTAACTTTTAAATTTGTGCTTAGTATATTATGTTAGTATTTGTTTTGCAGTGTGTGTATTTCAGTAATTTTGTTTTTCTTCTTTCTTCCTTTTTCTTTCTTGTATCATTCGGTTATATCGAGTCTTAATCGGTATAGTTTTGTTATATTCGATGAAGGTTTAATAGTTTGGCATTATTTTTTCTTATTAAGTTGGTTGTCTATGTCTTTGGTATTTTAACATTCTTTTCATGCGTAGAACGGCACTTCGTCCCCGCCAATGACTAGGCTAGCGGAGCTTGGAAATCTGGCGCGACTTCTGGATCTTCTATTTTAGTTAAACATTTGAATGATTTCATCATTCATTTTTTGATTAACCAGTTCCTGCATATTCCTTGTCCATTCTTCAATGAATGTGATAATGGGAATTGTCCCTCCTCCCTGTGCAGCTCTTTCCGCTTTCTGGCGTTACGGGGTGCAGGGACGCGGCAAGTTGCCTTCCTGACAGCCGTGCTGACGGGACTCAGCGCCCCGTCCGGCACCAGCTTAACCTCTTTTCCTTCTTTCAGACAGTCTGCGTTTCTACCATACTTCATCACTCTCCCTACAACCTCTCCTACAATTGACTCTGTCAGGCTTTTAATTTCACAGGGTAGATGCAAACCCGGGGCTACGGTGGGAGCCGACAACGTTCCCTCACTCCTCAGCTCTGGTCGGGGGGGTGGGGGTGGGGGGGTGGGGGTTAAAACATGATTAATCTCCACCGACACCTTCCTCACTTACCGATTCTATCTATCTATCAATTTTAGGTCGTGTCCAAGGTGGAATCGCCATGCTGATGGGCTGCTAGGCCACTAGGTGGGAGGATTGGTCTCAATGGCGGCAGCTGATTCTGCTGGCACCGTACTAACCCCTCAAAGAGCGGGATACTGCGTTGGGGTTATTAGCGTTTGCTCCCTGTAAAGATAATAGGGTCACCATGCCCAATGGTGAGATAAAAACAAACAAACCCCCTCTCCCTTTCCCCTTCACCAGCGACGGAGCCGCGTTCAGGCAGCTCCCCCCACAAAATGGAGGTCCATCCCCTGTGCTTTCACAGGGGACTCGCCAAATTGTTTATACCGGAGAGGAGGCTTACTCCTCTCTTTTGTCCACGGATGTAGGGGACTCCCTCTCACCCCCTTCTCCGCAGGTGCCTTCAGGTGCCTCCCTCCCTCTTTCCAGCGGCAGTCCCTCCTTTTATTTACAAGGAGACTGCCAAGAAAGCAGGCAGGCGGCCCATAATTGACCGCACGATAGGGCCAACCTCCTTAGGGGGAGGAGGGTAAACAGGGCCCACCGACCCCTTCCCTCTAAGGACCTGCAGGCTCGAATATTGAGTTTAGAGGGGGTCACTGTACGTGCACCCCTCTCTTCCCCGACCAAAGACACTGTGACATATGGGACCTGTGATGTCCTGGGAGGCGGGGCATCTCAGGCCCACCCATGAAATGGACATTGTCCATGGGGCAAAAAAGTCCTAGAGTGTAGGACCTTCCATGAGTACGGGCTCGATGCCAAACACCGAACCCGAGTACATGTTGATCGCTGGTGTAGACGCGCAAAGTCGGGGTTACCCGAAGTCTGTGTAGGTGACTTCAAGGCCGCACACGATCAGTCCAAATCGTCTGTGGCCAAATGTTTCAATTGTGGAGAGCGGCACCCCACTTCTTCGAATTAATGTGGTGCGTATCTCTTTGAGAAGGAAATCCTGGCCGTTCAGGCTCAGGGTTGTCTCTCATTTCGCGAGGCTAAGGACTTGTTCCTGGTGCGTCTGGCACTGCAGGCAGTGTCAGGCGCACCAGGAACAGGAAGAAATTTGCCTCAATATTAAGAAAGACAGCCTCTGCTCCAGGCCCCTCCAGGCCTACGAGCATGGTCGTTTCCGCGCGCATTGGGAACTCTTCTGCGGGTTTTACCCACCCGGGCGCTCATCTTGTAAAGCTGATGGCAGAAAGGTTCACACCCAACAACAGCTAAAACTAGAGTTCCCCTCCCTCCCCCAGCGTAACCGTCCCGTAAGGGTAAAACGGCCACGCCCCTCTAACGAATCGCTAGACTCACAGGAGGCAGCACCCCTGAAATTGGTTGCGAGGCCAGCTTCCGGGGTTCCTAGAGTTAGCTCCCGAAAGGAAGGACAGCACTAAAGGAGCTTTGGCGACTTCGCCACACACCCAGTGGTAGGCTGGTTGGCTCGGAGACGGTGGATCCTCCAAAAGAAGGACCCCGCCTCCGAATGCGCCCCGCTCACCTAAGGTTTCGAAGCGGAGGAAGGAAGAAAAGACTCGCATGGCGAGCCCAACCTCCCCCGATAAGTCCTCAAGGCAAGAGCACCCTGAGCGCAATGTCCGGCCAAAAGCGCCAGGAATTCTGGCTCCGGGAATCGTACGGCCATTCCCATGAGGGTTTTCTCTTCGAAAAGGCCCCCCGCATCTCCTGCGACCTAGGCCTGTAGGGCATCTTCCTCCAATAGAATTGCCGCGGACTCCGGCCCAGATGGGAGGAGCTGCGAATGCTTATCTCCTCCCGTTCCTCGTTTGCCTTTTTTTTAGGAGCCATGGCCGGTGGCGTGCCCCCTGCCCACTTTCTCGGAGTATAAGGGTTTTTTTAACCACACTACCATAGGATGGGGGCTGAGCAGGAGGATGCGCAATTTACACCCAGCAACATGCTCCGTTTTTCTCTTTGCTTTAGATACCTCCTTTCAGCCAGTAGCTGTGAGGCTGCACCTGGATTGGGGGTATACTTTAATTTCCGCGTACATTCCACCGTCAGCAAACTTTGACGTGGGTGACTAGGCCACGTCTTGGCACAGTTGCCGATGCCCTTTCTTTTGCTCTGAGATCCGAACGGTAGCCTTTCCTCTGGGGAGACTACTCAATTCATCCAAGGGGTCAAGTGCTTGCCCACCTGATCGATGAGCTGGAGATAGGTGTCCTGAATGTTGATGAGTTTACGCATCACGGCCCGAGAACTACTTAATTTTCCTGCCTCGATCTATTGCACAGCCTGATTTTGGGTGGGGTGTTCGATGACCTCCATGGTAGTGATAACTTTCCCATTTAAATATAATTTTCTGGGTTGCTGCTATAATCGCCGCCCGAAGAAATTGACTTATGGTGAATTTCGTCGAGCTACGGATAGGTTCCGGTATATTTCGAAGCACGCCCGACGCTCTTCTTGGCCGGCATACGTGTCTTCACTTAACGGGAAAGACCCCTCTAGCAGAGGTGTGGAAGCGAGTCGAAAGGATTCCGGGCAAGTTCTCGCAGGACGCCCCTCGCGTTCTCCAGGATAATAGGACCGCAATCTCGGACCCCGCTTGCGTGGCGGAATCCTTCGCGACCGCTTTATCCGCATTCTCTAGCCGGGATGCTGCTCCGCCAGCATTCAATGAACGTCGTGATGTCGCGGAAGGCCGCCGGCTGGACTTTACCTCCAGAGGCGGAGAACCCTTCAACGAAAGGTTTACTGTGAGTGAGTGGCCTGACGCTTTCGCTTCATGCGAGAACACCGCTCCTAGTCCGGACAAAATCTTGGTACGCCATGCTTCTACACCTGGATGAGCGAGGCATCGATTATCTGATGGATTTGTTCAACAAGATCTGGGTGGAGGGTCTTCTCTCAGACTCCTGGCGAATCGCTACTGTGCTCGATTTTCGAAAACCGGGCGATATCACAGTGGAGTCCATCTGAACTCTGCACAGCGCAGCTACCGTAAGTTCTATTTCATTTAGGAAGCTCTGCTCCGACTGGAAAATGCCGTCTACGAGGCCTTCCTTCTTAGATAGCACTAACTCCCCGTGTTTTTCGATCTGGAGAAGGCCTATGATACAGCATGTCGATACGGTATCATGGAGACTCACCACACGATGAGGCCCAGGGGACTCTCAATCTTTATAACTGAATTTTTGCGACATCGTTGATTCCACATAAGGGTGTGGGGGAGGGAGGGGGGGGGGGTTCCACTCTGGACCAATTGAGAATGAAAAGGTTGTCTCGCAAGGAAGTGTTTTCAGTGTCACACTATTTGGTCTGAACATTAATGGCATTACCTCAGTGCTGCCGGATGTTCTCGCTACGCTCTACGTGGACGACCATTCGATCTCTTTTAGCGCAATCCAGATTACAACTCTAGAGTGTTGACTCCAATTCGCATTGAACCGTGTCTCTCTCTATGCCGAAAGGCACAGGCATGGGTTTTCCTTGACCAAGACTAAGGTGGTGCACTTCTGTCGCCATACACGGCTCCACTCTGACCCAGACTTGGTTCTAAATGGGGTTCACTTGGCAGTGGTGGACTTTCACCGTTTCCTTGGTCTTATATTTGACCGACGCCTGTGGCCCTGATAGAGCTATTGCCTTACTTTTGTTATCGTTCCTTTGTGTGTTCGAAGCTCGACTACGGTTGCGAGTTTTATGCATCCGCAGCTGAGCGTTGATTGCGGAAGGTGGACTCGATCCAGCATCGGCTCTTTGCTTGTTGGCCGGTGCCTTCCGCACTTCCCCCATTGAGAACCTACCTTTTGATGCTTGGGAGATGCCGCTCGCTCTGCGATTTGCAGAGTGCATTTTTCGCCTAGATGCGCAAGCCCGGCGCCTCTCTCAATCGCCAACAGCTGTCACTGCATCAGAAGCTGATCTCGATGGTACCTATGTCGCCGAGAGACTCCAAGCATACCCTTAGGGCTAGGAAACTTTTTCCAGAGCTAGGATTAGCTATCAGGCCTTGGCGTCCCTGGTTCTGTCCAGGACGCCACTCTAAGGCGTACCAACTTTGAATATTTGTCGCCAAGCCTGTGCTCCCAAAGCTTCTACAGAGCCGGGAGTATTGTTTCCGGCCTAACTGTCATCACGGCTTAACTGTTTGCAATAAACCGCTCGGTACGGGAGATAACGCGACGTTTCCGGTTCGGAGACCGGATGCGTGATTTACGAGGGGCGGTCAATAAGTTTTGCAATTCGGATATAAGGAAATGAGATATGAGGAAAAGGGTTTTATTATTTTTGAATATAACTACCCTCGACTGCAATGCACTTGCGCCACTTGTCCCTGAAGCTTCGAATTCCCAAACTAGAAATCGACTGCTGTTCAATCCACTCCTGGACGACGAGCTGGGCATCTTCATCGTTCCCAAACCGGCGTCCACACAGTGCAGCCTTGCAGCCTTGAGCTGGCGAAATAAAAAGTAGTCGGTAGGGGCCAGATCTGGACTGTAGGGAGGATGGTTGAGCTCCTCAAATCCGCAATCGCGCAGGGAAGCTTGTGCAACTCTGGTCTTGTGGACTCTGACGACGTTGAAGTCGATCATGGGGTGTCAGGTTTCTAGGGACCCAACGGGCAGAGACCTTGGTCATGGCCAAATTGTCGTGGATGATGTTGGTAACACCCATGTGATATTCCAAGTACTCGCTCGATTTCTTCGACCTTCACCCGTCGATTTTCGACGATCATTCTCTTCACACGGGCCACATTGTCCTTGTTGGTCACGTCTGAGGGGCGTCCTGGACGGGGGTCATCTTCAAGGGACTCAACACCATGGCGGAACTCCCTATTCCAGCTAACAATAGTTTCATAGGAAGGGGCGGTGTCGGTGTACACTGCAACCAAGCGTTCATGGATCTCTTTTGCATTCTTGCCTTCCCTGGTAAAAAATTTGATCACTGCGCGGTGCTCAACCTTCCACATTGATGAAAATTTTGTGACTTACGATCTGCGATCAGCTTCTGCTTCTTAAAAAGACGAGGCAGGAGCGTGCAGCTGCAGGTCCTGACTTGTCATAACTTTTTCCTAACACCCCCACAAACAGCCATCCCCCTTCCTCTGTTTTGCCCTACCGATTCGCAAAACCTATCTACTGCCCCTCGTATAGCGACTCACAAAGTGCCCTGAGTGCTCTAGAGGCTTTGGAATCTTTGCATGCCCTGGTTCCCGATATCCTTGATGTCGAGATTATCTTCTGTTTGGTTCCTGGACATGTATGAATTGAGGGAAACGAGCGCGCCTATGAGGCCGCAAAACCTGCGCGAGGACGGGGCTACCAGAGCAACGTTTTGCTCTTCCTCACACCCATTATATGGCAGGAATAGGCGCTGCCCTCCGTGGAAGTTGGCAAAGAAGATGGGTGACGGTCGAGGGAAACTTAGAGTTAATTCATTGCGCCGCGACTGTACCCATGGACTTACCCCACAATGCTGCCACTGTTCTCATGGTCCTACCCCCAATGCCGCAACTGTTCCCATCGACCTACCCCTCCAATACCGCTATTGTTCCCATGGACCTACTCCCCAATTATACGATGGCTTCAGGTTGTTCTCTGTCGTCTCCGAGTTGGACACACTCGTGGGACGCACCGCCACTTGATGGAGCGCTAGCCTGTGCCTTATTGTGACGACTGCATTGTCCCTCAGACAGTTTGGCACATTCTTGTTGAATGTCTCAGTCTGAGTGATCTTTACGCACGTTACTTTTCCCGGTACCGGGACGAGCGGGCTCGCTATCGCTTGTCCCTTTTACTAGGGACTGGTCCGTGCACATAGACTTGTGGACTATACAACTCTTTGGACGATACTGGCCTCCTCCACTTTATTTTAGCGTTTTTAGGTCGCATGTTCCTTCACATGTTTTTTTAGCCTTTGTCCTTTTTATCGTTGTTATATGTTATTTACATATTGTTAAGTTTTTTTCAATATAGCATACTACTAGGCTGTGTCGAGTACGGCGACTAATGCCCAAGTAGGCTATCTCCAGATGGGCTCCTAAAATTAAAAATAACAACCAAAACTCGATCACTCAGGTGGGGCATAAGTCGCCGTACTTGCCTACATGTGGTATAAACACCGCCTGAACGATTTCAATTTTGGTGAATTTCCTCGAGCTAGGGCTAGCTTCCGATATGTCTCGAAGCACACCCTTCGATCTTCCAGGCGGGCATACGCGTCTTCACTTAACGGGAAGATCTCTCTAGCAGAGGTGTGGAAGCAAGTCAAAAGGATTCGTGGCAAGTTCTAGCTAGACCCCCCCCCCCTTCCCTTCTTCAGGAGAATGGGACCGCAATCTCTGACCCCGAGTCCGTGGCGGAATCCTTCGCGACCGCTTTCTCTGCATTTTCTACCCGGGATGCTGCTATGCCAGCATTCAATGCGCGTTGTTATGTCGCAGAAGGCCGCCAACCGGACTTTACCTCCATAGGCGGAGAACGATAGGTTTACTTTGAACAAGTTTCGTTCCCCTCTCGCTTCGTGCGTGGACACCGCCACTGGTCTAACTGTGTCGAGTACAGCGACTTATGCCTAAGTATGCAGTCGCCAGATTGGCTCCTAATATTAAGAAAAAAGGTCTGTTGGAATTGACGCTCAAGAGTTTTCATCTCGGTCTCACGAAACGAGATCGAACGTTTGTCCACATAGAGCGTAGCAAGAACATCTTACCGCAGCCCTGAAGTAATACCTTTGATGCCCATGGGAAATAGTTTGACGCTGAAGACATTTCCCTGCGGGACGCCATCTTCCTGTTCATTTGAGCAAGAGAGCCCCCCTTCCCTCCCTACACGGAATTAACGATTTCGGACAATTCAGAAATTAAGATTGAGAGGCGTCCCCTCGTCTCCATGATATCGTATCGTCATGCTCCAGATAAATAAAACTGTAGCGTAGCGCAGAATACGAACGAAGGCTTCGCAGAGGTCATTTTCCAGTCGGAGCAGAGATTCCGCAGTAGAGTGGAACTTGAATAAGCCGCACTGCACAGAAGACAGCTGTGCCCATAAAAAAGGGTATTCTAACATTTACCAATTTCTCCATCAACTTGCATACGCAGAGGGTGCGATCGCTCGGATGGAAACCGGCTGGGGTAGAGTGATCACGCTCCTGTTTTTGAAAAACCAGCCCACACCCCGTTCGCTAGGAGTCTTGGAGGATACCATTTCGCCAGATCCTATTCAACAGAACTAACGGAAAGGCCATGCATCGCTCGCTTAGGGTTCGAAGCATGTCATTAGGGTCATCGTCCGCACCGTGGTCAGTATTCGCGCATGAAGCGAGAACACAATGTAAACCTTTCGTTGAAGTGTTCTCCGCCTCTCGGCGTAAAGTCCATTTGGCTCCCTTCAGCGAGACCATGACCGGCATTGAATGCTGGTGGAGCAGCACCCAAGCTAGAGAATGCGGAGAGAGCGGTCACGAAGGACTCACGATATTGCAGTCCCATTTTCATGGAGAACTGAAGGGTGTTCCTGTGAGAACTTGCCACGAATTGTTTTGACTCGCTTCCACATGTGTGTCAGCAGGGTCGCCCCGTTAAGTGAAGACACGTATGCCCGCCAGAAAGAGTGGCCAGCGTGCTTTAAAACATACTGGAATCTAGCCCTAGCTCACCGAAATTAAACTCAACGTGAAATTGTTCGAGTGGTGCTTAAGGCACATGT
The DNA here is from genome assembly GCA_963969495.1 of Ceratothoa steindachneri. NCBI lineage: Eukaryota > Metazoa > Arthropoda > Malacostraca > Isopoda > Cymothoidae > Ceratothoa > Ceratothoa steindachneri. The sequence goes on from OZ018328.1 coordinate 109,225,674, forward strand.
AGGCATAATATTTATGTTTGAGGGCCCTCCCACACTCGGCTGACCACCGCGGAAGCAGTCATCGTTTAAAACGGAATAGTAGTTAGGCCTACGGCGATAAGCTTGTCTGAGAAGATCTCAACGGCCTCTTCTACTGACCTAAACTCTCCCAATGGAACAGATAAATCACTCATTTTCTGAAATGAGGACCTCAGAGGTTCAGAAACTAATATTTGAATGGGAAAGAGATCACTACCATTGAGCCCATTGGCCACCTCCCATCCCAAATCAGTCTGTGCATCCGGGAAGGACATAGTTAGATCAAGATAGGAACTAGGCAATTTGCAGGCTGTTATGCGTAAATATGTATATCTACATTTTGCCCCCTATCTCCACAGAAAAGGTGTCTACCATTAAAATATCCTAGTATAAGAAAGTGCCTCTCTGTTATCGTGCCAGAATGCGGCGGAAGTCTCCTGCATCGAAGTCTGCTGACGGTGGAATGTTCACAAAAATAACTATACTTCCTGTTCAGGTACAGCTGCACTGCTACTGCAAACAACGGAAACACTATGTCGGGTGTAAATCACGCATCACACTATCGTCTGGCCCCCATACCGTCGTGGTGGGGTCGGAAAACTGTAGAAGCCGGGATGGTGGATATGGGGCACGCGTCCATTGTTTCCTGGGAAAAAATACTAACGAGAAACTGGAGGACACAAGCCTCCTCCCAGTTAGCTCGGAGTCCACCGCGACTCTATTGAATGAATATGCTATCCAGGCCTAGGTCGCAGGATATGCAGGGATACTCTTCTAAGAGAAGTCACTCACGGGAATGGCCGTACGCTTTCCGTATGCAGAACTCCGGACGAGGTTGAGTGAACAAGGCGCTGTCTCATTCAAGGACATATTGGTGGAGGATGGGTTCGTTATGCGAGGCTGTTCCTCCCTCAGCCTTGAAAGATTTGGCGAGGGAGATGTCTTCGACGGCAGGGACGTCTCTTTTGGAAGATCCACCGTCTCATAGCCAACCAGTCAAGCTATAGTATATGGTTATTCATGTGATTTATTTTCTGTTAATAAATCACGTGAATAACCATATACTATAAAGTGGTGCCCAGACCCAGGAGGTTTTTATTATAGGAATGCCTAGAGGCATTGCTATAAACAGTTATAGCAATGCCTCTAGGCATTCCTATAATAAAAACCTCCTGGGTCTGGGCACCACTTTATAGTATATGGTTATTCATGTGATTTATTTTCTGTTAATAAATCACATGAATAACCATATACTATAAAGTGGTGCCCAGACCCGGGAGGTTTTTATTATAGGAATGCCTAGAGGCATTGCTATAGAGCTCTAGGTTGGAGTTGTCCTCTTTTCAGGGGGCAGCTTTTGGAATGCCGGAGACGGCTTCACGACCACCTTAAGGGGTGTTGCCTCCTGAATTTAACGAGTGGTAGAGTCACGCAGCGGTTTCGCCTTACGAGAAACGGTTTCGTTGGAGTTGAGGAGGGGAGTCTTGATCTTGGTCTAAGGTTAGGCTAGGTGTTTACCCTTTGTACCGCCAGCTTAACCAGGGGGGGGGGCGCCCAGGGTGAGTAGAACCGGCCGAAGTTCCGAATGGGCACGGAAACGACCTTCTTCCTACGACTCGCGGGGCCAAGAGCAGAGGGATGCCGTTTTTTAAATTGAGGCATAAGACATCCCAGGCAGCACCGAGACCGCCAGGTCCAAGTCCTTACGTTCGCAAAATGAAAGAGGATCCGTAGGTTGAAAGGCCAGAATTTTCTTCTCTAGGAGATTCGCAATACATTGGTTCAAAGAATCGGGTTGTGGATCTCCGCACGCAAATGACACACTTGCACATCATCGATAGGGACTTATCGTATACGGCCTTGGATTAACTTATGCAGTAAATCGGCTAAATCCAACTTTGCACGTCTGCAAGAGTGATTGGTATGGCCGAAGTGGTGACAGTAGTAGCACCCAACCTCCGTAACAGTGGCACGGATGCTTTTATGAGCGATGCCATCCAGCACGCACCGACTCAGCATCCTGTCACGGTCGAACGTAACGAGGAGTGTAGGTGTAGATCTTTGGGTTTCTCTTCTCACGCTCGACATTGACCACCTTGTGGTCGGCCAGTAGCAGAACGTTGTACCTGAAGGTGCATGCCTCTTCCGAACCTCTCACTCTTCCCGATTCTCAAGAAGTATAGTAAGTTTTCTTGTCAAATGCTCGGCGTTTACCTCAGTGTACCCTACGATTTGGAAGAGCATGATTTTGCTATCCGCACTGGCCACTCCATTGGTTGGCGAACTCTTTGCACGTTCCATTTTTTCACTGCATTTGATGCTTATTATTTGGTTTTCATTCTGAAATACAAGTTACATTCGTTGTTCTCGGGACTTCAAACAGACCACCGCCACGCCTTATCGCACTTTGCCAATCTTGAGCACGCAACTCTATCGGCCAGATTTTGTGGCATTTGCTCAATACTAGAACATACAGATGCAATCATTACTTGGGCCCCCTAAGCCTTGTCATTAGAAACCCCGTAAGGGGCGCGGCGATTTGCCTTCATGGCAGCCGTGCTAACGGGACTCAGCGCCCCGTCCAGACCCAGCTTAGCCTGTTCTCCATATTTCAGACAGCCTGTGTTCCTCCCCTACTTCCTGACTTTCCCTACAACCTCTCCCACAAATTTCACTGGTCGGCCTCTATTTTCACAGGGTAGACCTTCTTCTCAGCCAACTATTCCGGATCAGGGATGAAGGGAAAGGGGACAATGTTCTCTAACCCCTGAGCTCCGGTTTGGATTGTAGATAGAGGAGAGTAGGAAAGGGGGCAAAAGAAAAATACAACCTGACTCCTGACACCACTGTCAATGGGACCTGTGATGTCAGGGGGGGGGAGGGGGGGGTATCCCCCGAGATAGACATGGTCGTTGAAGCAACTAAGCCTTAGAAGGTATGGCCTTCTATGAAGGTGAATCCGGGCTCGGAGCCAAGCACCAATCCGAGCCTGCCCCTATGCAAGGTCCTTCTCAAACGGCTAGGGTCTCCAAGGCAGTACAAGGAGACAAGAGGTCTCCTCCTCTGATTGGTCACCCTACGACCACCAGGACCTTCTGGATATCGGAAAAGGTCCTTGCCGAGGCTGGTCCATCTGGCTTGGGGGCTCCTGCCGGTGGAGGGGAGAAGCAGGTTCATTCCCCGCCCTCGTTTCCTAAAAAGAAAAGAAACAACAAAAAAAGACGGAAAAGACTCGGGGCTTCTCTCCATCCGAGGGTGCTGCGGGGGCGGATGAGTTTGCTGCCTCTTTGGTAAGCGACCCAGCCAATATCGGCACGTCCAGCACCTCTACCCCCCAGTTGCGGAGTCCCTGACTAAGACCAAAAGTGTTAGTGCGCAGAGCCGAGCCTCGATTATATCGGGACTCCTCATTCAGAGACTACCAGGCGTTTTCAAGCCCGCTGGCTTCAAACGCTTCCTGGATATTCGCTCCACTGATGGCAGCACGTTGGCTAGTGGCAACCTGATCCACCAGAGGAGAGCTCTAGCTAGTTTGATTGGTATAGAACCGAATGTGATCCTTTTCTCAGGCGGGAACCTTTTAGCGAATGTGTCGAATCCCCCCGGACGCCATGATTAGTGCCCTTCGGACGCTTGATGGCACGCCTGTGAGTGCGACGCCGCACTCTACCATGAGCTTCGTGAAAAAAATGGTTTTTGCGAGGGAACTCGTGTACTACTCCATAGATGACATCACCTAGAGCTGGCTGACCATGAGGCGGTAAAGGTCGAACGTGTCATGAGAAAACAGGGAGCAGCTTCGAGACTTATCTCTACACTCTTCGTCACGTTCGACTGTGACAAGCTCCCTGAGGCAGTGCGTACCGGTTGGTATCGCTACCGCGTGAAGGCATTCGTGCCACTGCCGCGGCAGTTCTATTACTGTCACTGCTTTGGCCTTACTAGTCGTTCGGGTCGACGTGGAAAATCGGGGTCACCAGAAGTATGTGTAAATTGTTCCAAGGCTGCACCTGATAAGTGCAACTCGTGTGTGGCCAAGTGTGTTAATTGTGGAGAGTCGCACCCCGCTTCTTTGAAGCAATGTGGTACATATCTCCTTGAAAAGAAAATCCTAGCCGTTGTTTCAGGATCGTCTCTCATTCCGCAATGCTAAACTTGGCTCTGGCGCGCCCAGCGCTGTCGGAGACGTCTTATTCCTCAATGTTGAGAAAGACACCCTCTGCTCTTGACCCCTTCAGGCCTACAAGCACGGTCATTTCCGGACCCATTCTTAACCCTTATGCGGGCGCTTCCCTGGTAAAGCTGGGGGAACAAAGGTTCCACACCCAGCCCCGGCCCACCTAAGGTTTCGAGACAGACGGAGCAAAAGACTTGCAAAGCGAGATCAACCTCCCCCAATAAGTCCTCGGAGGCGACAGCGCCTTCAGCGCATTGTCCGGCTAACAGCGCCCGGAGATCTGCCTCCGGGATGCGTACGGCTATTCCCGTGAGGGTTTTTTCCTCGAAGAAGGCCTCCGCGTCTCTTCCGAGCTAGGCCTAGGAAGCATATTCCTTCAATGGAATTGCGGCAGACTCCAGGCCAACTGGAAAGAGTTGCGGAGGCTCGTCTCCTCCCGTTTCCCATCTTTTTGCAGGAGACCATGCTGGGCGCATGCCCCCTGCCCACCCTCCTGGGGTATAAGGGTTTTGCGACACCACCACCACTGGATGGGGGCCTGGCGGGAGGATGCGCGATTTATACCCAGCGTGATGTCTCCGTTCTTCTCTTGGTTTTATATATCTCCTTTCAGGTAGTAGATGTGCAGCTTATTGCAATGCCTCTGGGCATTCCTATGATAAAAACCTCCTGGAAAACTTAAATATATATCTATATATATATATCATCATTTATTAGGTATAAAATTCATTCAATTGTTTCACTTTAACTTTGTCAATTTAATCATTCAATTATTTTATTTAACTTTGTTAATTTAATCATTCAATTATTTTACTTTAACTTTGTCACTTTAATCTTCCAATTATTTTACTTAACTTTTGTAAATTAAATTATTTTATGTAAAACTTAATAATTAATTAATTCATTTAACGTACACTGTTCCAAACAACATCTCTTAAGATTTCTCACACCGACAAACAAACACACGCTTCCAGTTCGACAAAATAGCACACTATTCTTTCTTAGTTGACTCACAGCTTTCTTCGTATAAAGGTCGGTAATCATTCATTCTACAATTAGTCATTTACCTCCAAACAAATCATACTTAGTTAATTCCACTTTCACATTCTTTGCAAACAACCATACGAGAGTAGGTCCTAATTATATTTACTTCTCATTGCAGCCCCTAATAGTCAATACATTACTATATTATTATTTCACTATTATTCAACATATTATTCCACTATATTAAGTTCACATACTTCAATTCTCTTCGCATCTTCTTACTGTAAATCATATGTTAAAATATCTTACATTGTATACCTAATCCACTTATCTCATTGTACATTCGTTGATTCAATGAATATATATATTTTTGTGTAATTGTCTTTCTGAAAGCACAGTTCATTATTCCAAAATTTACTTCACTGTCGCCTTAGGCCTAAAACTAGCGGCAGACAATTTCGATTAAATAAATTTATGGTTCTGGTTTTCGAAACGCTATTTAGGCTGATTTATTAACAGAAGATAAATCACATGAATAATGAATAACCATATACTATAGCTGCACCTGGATAGGAGATATACTGTTATTTACGCATACATTCCACCGTCAGCCAACCTCGACGCGGGAGCCTTCTGCCGCATTGTGGCACGGTTGCCAAGGCCCTTTCTCTTGCTCGGAGATCTAAACGGTAGACACCCCTCTGGGGTAACTACTCTTTGATCCACGGAATCAAGTCCTTGCCGACCTGATCGATGAGCTTGGGATGAGTGTCCTAAATCTGTAGGAGTTTGCGCATCACTGCCCGAGAACCTCTTCATTTTCCTGCCTCGATTTATATTTTTGCGATGTGGATGCACATCCTGATTTTTTTAGGGTTGGGTGCTTGGCGCGGTGGTCTGCATTTCAGGAAATGACTAAATTCTCTATCTCATTTGGGAGATGAGGCCGTTGAGTTCTTCTCCTGCAACCTCATCGCCGCGGGCCTAACCACTATTTCTAGAACGTCTGGCCGGTTTATACACCAACCACTCCTATGGTGGTGAGCCAAGTGTGAGACGGCCCTCAAGCAGAAGCGTTATGGCTATATGCACTATAAGCGCCGCCCGAACGATTTCACTGTTGGTGAATTTCGTCGGGCTAGGGCTAGGTTCCTGTATATTTTGAAGCACGCCCTCCCCCCCCGTCCGTGGCAAAATCCTTCGCGACCGCTTTCCCTAGCCGGGATGCTGTTCTGCTAGCATTCAATGCGCGTCATGACGTCGTGGAAAGCCGCCGGCTGGACTTTACCTGCAAAGGCGGAGAACCCTTCAACGACAGGTTTACTCTGAGTGAGTTGCGTTACGCTCTTGGTTCGTGCACGGACACCGCCCATGGTCCGGACAATGTCTCGTACGCTATGCTTCGACACCTGGCCTTTCTCTTAGATTTGTTTAACAGGATCTGGGTAGAGGGTCTCCTCCCAGATTCCTGGCGAATCGCTACTGTGCTCGCCTTTCGCAAACAGGGGAGATCATTCTATTCCGGTCGGTTTCTACCCAATCTCTCTAACCACTTGCCAGTGCAAGTTGATGGAGAAATCGGAGGCCTTCTGTATTCTGCACAGTGCGGTTTCCGCAAGTTCCACTCCACCCAGGACGCTCTGCTCCTGAGTAGAAAATGCCGTCTGCGAGCCCTTCCTTCGTAGACAGCACTATGCCACGGTGTTTTTCGATCTGGAGAAGGCCTATGATACCACATAGCGATATGGTATCATGGAGACTCCACACGATGGGGGTGAGGGAAAGCCTCCCAATGTTTATATCTGAATTTTAGCGAGATCGTCGATTCCGCGTACGGCTGGGGGTTTTCCTCTCCGGCCCAATGGGGCAGGAAAGTGTCCTCAGTGTCACACTCTTTGCCATGATCATCAACGGCATCACCTCGGTGCTGCCAGATGTTCTTGCTACGCTCTACATTGAAGACCTTTCGATCTCTTTTGGCGCGGCCCAGATGCCAACTCTGGAGCGTCGACTCCAACAGGCATTGAACTGCGTCTCTCGCTATGCCGAAGCGCACAGGTTTCGGTTTTCTTTGGCCAAGACTAAGGTGGTGCACTTCTGCCACCATCCACGGCTCCGCTTTGACCCAGATTTCATTCTGAATCGGGTACGCCTGGAAGTGGTTGAATTGTACCATTTCCTTGGTCTTGTATTTGACCGACGCCTCACCTGGAAGGCTCATATTCGCGCCAGGATATTCTTCGTTCCGTGACGTTCCGCGGGCGGTGATAGGGGTACTGCCTTACTTTTTATCGATCCTTTGTTCGTTCGAAGCTCGACTACACATGAGTTTTATGCATCCGCAGCTGAGCGAGTATTGCGGAAGGTAGACTCTATCCAATACACCGGCCTTCTTCTGGCGACCGGTGCATTCCGCACATCCCCTATTGAGTGCCTACTTCCCGATGCTGGTTAGATGCCACTCGCTGTACGCCGTGCATTATTCGCCTGTACGCGAGAACCCGGTGCCTCCCTTACCTCTCACTGCATCCGCAGCTAATTTCGATGGTCTCTATGAGGCCGAGAGACGCCAGGAATAGCACTCGGGCCGGTGGCGCCCCTGGTTCTGCCCAAGACGCCACCCTGGAGAGTACTACCTTTGGCTATTTGTCACCACTCCTCTGCTTCCAAAGCTTCTACTGTGCCCAGAGTATTGCGTTCGACGTTTTGGAGCACACCTCGTGTCACGCTGGAACCGTGCCAGTGTATACAGATAGCTCCAAGTCCTAAGAAGGAGTCTGCTTCCATTCCATATCCCCTCTGTTTGAAGTTAGTGGGGCTCTGCGTCTGTCTTCACTGCTAATCTAGTTAAAATACACCACTCGGTACGTGAGATTACGCGACCGGATTGTGATTTATAGCCACTCACAAAGCGCCCAGAGTGCTCTCGGGGCATTGGAATCTTCGCATCATCTGGTTCGTGATATCTCTGACGCCACGGTTTTGGCGAGTCGGGTGGATGTGGAGATTATCTTCTGCTGGGTTCCTGGACATGTAGGAATTGCAGGGAATGAGCGCGCCGATGAGTCCGCGAGGAATACCGGCAGCTTGGTGAAAATGGGAAACGGTCGAAGGGAACTTAAATTTGCGCGGCATTGCTCTGCGACTGTTCCTATAGACCTACTCCCCAATGCTGCGAAGTCTTTAGGTTGTTTTGTCTTCTCCGAACTGGACATTCTCGCAAGACGCACCCCTCGCCTGCGTTATCCCCCTAGACTGTTCGGCACATTCTTCTTGAATATCCCAGTCTCGGCGATCTTCGCGCACGTTACCTGTCCCGGTACCGGGACGGAGCGGGGTCGCTACCGTTTATCCTTTGTACTCGGGACGGGTTCGTGTGCATTGACTTATGGACTCTTATGACTTTTTGGAGGAGGCCTACCTTCTTTCCTTTATTTGACCTTTTTTCGTGCTTCTTTTTATAGGTAGCATCTTCCTGCGCCGAGGGTAGGCGGGCCTATCTCCGAAGCCGGAACATGCTTACTTCTTGTCCTCTTGCTTTTTCTAGTTCGTTATTTGCTTTCTAATATATACCCTAATAGTAGGCCGTGGTTAATGGCGACTTATGCCCAAGTAGGCAATCGCCAGATGGGGTACCACAATGAAAAAAAAAATTTAGAGAAATCAAACTCCCAGAAAGTACAGGAGCACCCTGCTTTTTTTTTTCTTACCGTCTGCATATTTTTTAACCAAAATTCAGTCTTTTTCATCCTGATGTTTGAGCTACTCGAACGTTCATTCTACATCGTTTCGTGTGGCTAGGTATGAACGCCACACAAATACCCTTTTCCTCTTCTCTCATCGCGTTTTGACACCATTCATCCCGATCTTTGATGTTATTTACCATATTCTCAAGGCTGTAATTATCTTCTGACCACAATGCACAGTTTTACTCGTTTGAGAGATGCTCTGCCCATCCTAGATATTTGAGCTTCCACCGTTACTCAAACCTTTAGATTTTGCATTTTGGTGTTCCTTCAACGAGCATGAACCTTTCACGGTAGCCAATTCTAATAGCATAAGTGGTTAGCACTTGCTCACCACAAGCTACTACGCACAGAGTAATGACGCTATTGAACGCGTACATCAGTAATTCAACTTTGTGATATGGCCTCGCTGCTATTTAACTTTAAATTCAAGAAATATTCGATACTATCCGAGTATTCGCATCCATAGCCACTGATTCGAGAGAGACGTCTGCTATTGATATTTTCCCATAAGCTTGCTAACTTTTGCTGACCACCCTCCCCACGTTAGGAAGTCTTGAATTGGGGCGGATAACGTAGCTGCGATCCATCATGCTTATCCCCTCCACATTCACCGAGCTGTTTTCAGATGTGAAGTTTTTGACCATCTCCGGACGCAGTGAGAGCATCTTACCACCTGCAAACAAACTCGCAGTCGCATTTACATGTACAGTGACCCTTGAATCTTATCCGCCATGGCCGGTTCGTTCCTTTCCCTTACCCTACCAATTGCATCTGATCTTTCGGAAGGTCCCTGGTTCTCTTTGAATAGCATGTTCTTCTCCGTCCTTACCACTAGACCTCTCTGATATAGTTGCAATTGTGTTCTCCCATATCCCCCCTACCTTACTTACTTGGTTGACCCTCAAGTTGGTCAGTAAGGCCAGGCTGCGTCCGCCACTTTGGATGGCGGAACGCACAAGAATATGACTGAAGATATGTTCTCTGTCTTGGAGGGGGGAGCGGGTCAATGTTTGGTGATGTGTTTTCTGAGTGGAGGGTCACATTGTGGCCAGTTTTGGTTCTGTTTAGTTTATGGTATGGTATTGTAGAGGCTCTCACTAGGCTAGTGGATACGGAGTTGATCTTCCAGCGTCGAGACGAGGGTTCGATCTGCGCGAGCGCCCACAAAAAACTTGCAGCAGCGTCACGCTCTGGCTGCTCATTGGCAGATACGCTTAAACTTACATCCAGTCTTCATAGCACAACATACCCATCCCCCAGTTCCGGAACTCTGCGGCTCGAGTACTAGTATACCCCGACGTGGAACCACGAAGGGATCTATGATCACCAGAGGTAAAAATATTAATATTCGCCCGCTCCGCAACGAGGACCGGGCAAGCGATCGTCATTCTGATCTTTATGTGCATTCCATTTATCCGGTCAAGGATTTTGTCCAAAATGGGAATTTTTTTTTTTTTTTTTAATTAAGGAGCTATCTGGCGACTGCCGACTTAGGCATTAGTCGCCGTAAACAAACAGCCTAGTTCTAGGCTACTTTAAAAATTAGACAGGAAACAATAACAATAAAGAAGAAATAACAAAAACAATAACAACAACAACAAACCGGGTTAAATGAAAGGGAGAAGGCCAGCCTCCCCCAAAAAGTCAATAAGTCCACTAGTCATGGTGCACGCACTCGTCCCGAGTACAAGGGACAGGCGGTAGCGACCCCGCCCATCCCGGTACCGGGATGGGCGGGGTCGCTATCGTGCGCGAAGATCACCCAGACTGGGACATTCGACAAGAATGTGCAGAACAGTCTGGGGGACGACGCAGTCGTTGCAATAGGGCGCAGGCGAGCGCTCCATCAAGTAGCGATGCGTCACACGAGTGTGTCCGATTCGAAGACGACAGAAAGCAACCTGAAGCCGCCGCGGCGCAATGGCACGCAACTTTAAGTTCCCCTCGACCGTCTCCCATCTTCTTTGCCAAGCAGTCCGAAGAGCTGCCCGTATTCCTGCCATGTAGTCAGTGTGAGGAAGAGCGAAACGCTGGTCCGGTCGCAGAGTCCTCGCGGACTCTTTGGCGCGCTCATTCCCCGCAATTCCTACATGTCCAGGAACCCAGCAGAAGATAATCTCGACATCTGCCCGGCTCGCCAAAACCGTGGCGTCACGGATTTCGCGAACCAGGGGATGCGGAGATTCCAATGCCCCGAGAGCACTCAGGGCGCTTTGTGAGTCGCTATAGATCACAATCCGGTCTCCGAACCGGGCACGTCGCGTAATCTCCCGTACCGAGTGGTGTATTGCCACCAGCTCGGCCGTGAAGACAGACGCAGCGCCTGGTAGAGCCCCGCTGACTTCAAACAGAGGGGATACGGCGTGGAAGCCGACCCCCTCTTGGGACTTGGAGCCATCCATATACACTGGCACGGTACCAGCGTGACACGATGTGTGCTCCAAAAAGGTCGAACGCAATACTCCCGGGGCAGTACAAGCTTTGGGAGCAGAGGCGTGGCGACAAATAGCCAAATGTGGTACCCTCCAGGGTGGCGTCCTGGGCAAAACCAGGGGCGCCACCGGCCCGAGAGCTATATCTACCTCTCGAAGGAGTTTCCTGGCCCTAAACCCAAAGGGCTTAGGGTATGACTGGCGTCTCTCCGCGGCATAGGCACCATCGAGATCAGCTGCGGATGCAGTGAGAGCTGTTGGCGACTGAGGGAGGCGCCGGGCTCGCGCGTACAGGCGAGTGATGCACTGCACGCGGCGCAGAGCGAGTGGCATCTCCCCAGCATCGAATAACAGGCTCTCAATGGGGAAAGTGCGGAAGGCACCGGTCGCAAGGCGAAGGCCGGTGTGGTGGATCGAATCCACCTTCCGCAATAAACGCTCGGCTGCGGATGCATAAAACTCGCATCCGTAGTCGAGCTTCGAGCGAACAAAGGATCGATAAAAAAGTAAGGCGGTAGCCCTATCAGCGCCCCAAGCGCTGAACATCACGGAACGGAGAATGTCCATGGCGCGGGTACAAGAGACCCTAAGGCTGCGAATATGAGCCTCCCAGGTGAGGCGTCGGTCGAATACAAGACCAAGGAAACGGTGCGACTCAACCACATCCAGGCGCACCCCATTAAGAAACAAATCTGGGTCGGGGTGAAGCCGTGGATGGCGGCAGAAGTGCACCACCTTAGTCTTGGCCAAAGAAAACCGAAACCTGTGCGCTTCGGCATAGCGAGAGACGCGGTTCAATGCCTGTTGGAGTCGACGCTCCAGAGTTGGCATCTGGGCCGCGCCAAAAGAGATCGAAAGGTCGTCCACGTAGAGCGTAGCGAGAACATCTTCCGGCAGCACCAAGGTGATGCCGTTGATGCTCAGGGAAAAGTGTGACACTGAGGACACTTCCCTGCGGGACACCCTCTTCCTGCTCCTTTGGGCCGGAGAGGGCTCCCCCCACCCGTACGCGGAATCGACGATCTCGCAAAAATTCAGATATAAACATTGGGAGGCGTCCCCTTGCCCCCATCGTGTGGAGAGTCTCCATGATACCGTATCGCCATGCGGTATCATAGGCCTTCTCCAGATCAAAAAACACCGAGGCGTAGTGCTGTCTACGAAGGAAAGCCTCGCAGACGGCACTTTCCAGTCGGAGCAGAGCATCCGACGTGGAGTGGAACTTACGGAAGCCGCACTGTGCAGAAGACAGATGGCCTCCGCTGTCCAGGAAATAGGCTAATCTAACATTTACCAATTTCTCCATCAACTTGCACACGCAAGAGGTTAGAGAGATTGGGCGGAAACCGGTCGGAGTAGAGTGATCTCTCCCCGGCTTGCGAAAGGCGAGCACAGTAGCGATTCGCCAGGACTCTGGGAGAAGACCTTCCACCCAGATCCTGTTGAACAAATCTAACAGAAAGGCCATGCCTCGCTCACCCAGGTGTCGAAGTATGGCGTACGGGACATCGTCCGGACCATGGGCGGTGTCCGCGCACGAAGCGAGAGCGGAACGCAACTCACTCACAGTAAACCTGTCGTTGAAGGGTTCTCCGCCTCTGGACGTAAAGTCCAGCCGGCGGCCTTCCGCGACATCACGACGTGCATTGAATGCTGGCGGAGCAGCATCACGGCTAGAGAATGCGGAAAAAGCGATCGCTAAGGATTCCGCCACGGACGCGGGGTCCGAGATTGCGGTCCCATTCTCCTGGAGAACGGGAGGGGGGTCCTGCGAGAACTTGCCCCGAATCCTTTTGACTCGCTTCCACACCTCAGCTAAAGGGGTCTTTCCCGTTAAGTGAAGACACGTATGCCGGCCAAGAAGAGCGTCGGGCGTGCTTCGAAATATACCGGAACCTAGCCCTAGCCCGACGAAATTCAGCGACAGTGAAATCGTTCGAGCGGCGCTTATAGCGCATGTAGGCATAACGCTTCTGTTTGAGGGCCGTCTCACACTCGGCCGACCACCATGGGAGTGGTCGGCGTGCTAAACGGCCAGACGTCCTAGGAATACTAGTCAGGCCCACGGCGATGAGGTTGCCGGAGAAGAACTCAACGGCCTCATCTACCGACCTAAACTCCTCGACTGAGATAGAGAATTCAGTCATTTCCTGAAATGCAGGCCACCGCGCCCACGCCAAGCACCACCGAGGTGGTCTCTCAGGCGACAGTTGCCCTGAAAATGATATTTGAATGGGAAAGTGATCACTACCATGGAAGTCATCGACCACCCCCCAATCAAAATCAGGCTGTGCATCCGAAGAGCACAAAGATAGGTTAAGGCAAGAAAATGAAGCGGTTCTCAGACAGTGATGCGTAAACTCATCCACGTTTAGGACACCCATCTCAAGCTCTTCGATCAGATCGGCAAGGACTTGTCCCCTGGGATTTATGGAGTAATCTCCCCAGAGAGGATGCCTGCCGTTCAGAACTCCAAGCAAGAGATAGGGCCTCGGCAACCGTGCCACGACGCGGCGGAAGTCCCCCGCGTCGAAGTCAGCTGACGGTGGAATGTACGCAGAAATGATAGTATACCTCCTATCCAGGTGCAGCTGCACAGCCACTGCCTGAAAGGAGGTATCTAAAGAGAAAGGAAGAACGGAGACATCATGCCGGGTGTAAACCGCGCATCCCGCGGTGGTGGGGTCGCAAGACCCTTATACCCCGGGAGGGCAGGCAGGGGGCACGCGCCTAGCATGGTCTCCTGCAAAAAAAATAGCTAACGGGGAACGGGACGAGGCGAGCCTCCGCAGCTCCTCCCAGTTGTTCCGGAGTCCACGGCAATTCCATTGAAGGAATATGCCCTCCAGGCCTAGCTCGGAGGAGACGCGGGGGCCCTCCTCGAATTGAAGACCCTCACGGGAATGGCCGTACGCTTCCCGGGGGCAGAACCACGGGCGCTGTCGCCTTCGAGGACTTATTGGGGGAGGTTGGGCTCGCCATGCGAGTCTTTTCCTCCCTCCGCCTCGAAACCTTAGGCGGGCGCTGCGGCTTCGGAGGCGGCCTCTTTTCGAGGAACCACCGTCTTCGAGCCACTCGCTCCACCTCGGGGCGTGGGCGAAGGAGCCGAAGCTCCTTTGTTGCTGTCCTCCTTTCGGGGGACAGCTTTAGGAACCCCTGAAGATGGCCTAGCGACCATCTTCAGGGGTGTTGCCTCCTGTGAGTCTAACGACTCGGTGGAGGCGCGTGGCCGTTTCGCCTTACGGGAAACGGTCACGCTGGGGGAAGAGGGGGGAGCCCTGGTTTTAGCCGGGGCAGGGTATGAACCCTTTTTTCCGCCAGCTTTACCAGGGGAGCGCCCGGGTTGGGTAGAGCCCGCAGAAGGGCTCCGAATGGGCGCGGAAACAACCGTGCTCGTTGGCCTGGATGGGCCGGGAGCAGAGGGTGCCTTGCTAACTATTGAGGCATATGACGTCCCAGGCAGAGCCGGGCGCGCCAGGACCAAGTCCTTTGCCTCGCGGAATGAGAGTCGATCCTGGGCCTGAACGGCCAGGATTTCTTTCTCAAGGAGATATGCACCACATTGCTTCGAAGAAGCAGGGTGCGGCTCTCCGCAATTGACACACTTGGCCACACACGATTTGGACTTATCGTGTGCGACCTTGGACCAATTTACACAGACTTCGGGTGACCCCGATTTTGCACGTCTACATGATCGATTCGTGTGGCCGAAGCGGTGACAGTAATAGCACCGCCGCGGCAGTGGCACGAATGCCTTCACGCGGTAGCGGTACCAACCGGCACGCACCGACTCAGGGAGCTTGTCACAGTCGAACGTGACGAAGAGTGTAGGGGTGGGTCTCGAGGCCCCTCCCTGTTTTCTCATCACACGTTCGACCTTGACCGCCCCATGGTCGGCCAGCTCTAGGGTGATGTCTTCTATGGAGTAGTCAACGAGTTCCCTCGCATAAACTACTCCTTTTACAAAGTTCATGGTAGAGTGCGGCGTCACACTCACCGGGGTGCCATGAAGTGTCCGAAAAGCACTTATCTTGGCCGCCTCGGCGGGATTCGCCGCATTCGCCAGAAGGCTCCCGTCCGAGAAACGGGTTACCTTCGGCTCTCTACCAATTGCACTAGCTAATCCTCTCCTCTGATGGATCATGTTGCCCTTGGACAACATGGTGCCATCAGTGGAGCGAATAACGAGGAAGCGTTTGAAGCCAGCGGGCTCGAAAACGCCAGGTAACCTCTGAATCAGGGGCCCCGATGTCATCGAGGCTCCGCCCTGTGCACTTTTGGTCTTTGTCATCGTCAGGAGCTCCGTACCCGGGGAAGCAGAGGGCCCGGATGTGCCGATCTTGGCTTGGTCGCTTGCCAAACTGGCAGCAGACCCATCCGTCCCCGTAGCCCCCGCGGATTGAGAGGAGCCCCGAGTCTTCTTCGTCTTTTTGGTCCTTTTCTTTTTTGGAGAGGAGGGCGGGGAATGAACCCGCTTCTCACCCCCGCCGGTAGAAGCCCCCAGGCCAGATGGACCGGCCTCAGCCAGGTCCTTCTCCGAAATGGAGAAGGTCCTGGTGGTCGCAGGGGCATCATCCGGAGGAGATCCCTCCCCTCCTTGTACTGCCTGAGAATCTACAGCCGTTTGATGAGGACCTTGCATAGGGGCGGATTCGGGTTCGGTGCTTGGCGCCGAGCCCGGATTCCCCCCCATGGAAGGCCCTACCTTCTGAGGCTGGTTTTCCTCAAGGACCATGTCTATCACAGGAGGGGCCTCCAGTTGGCCATCCCCTCCCAGGACATCGCAGGTCCCCTTGGCAGCGTCATAAGTCTTTAGTGGGGAGGCACAGGCCTTGACCCCAGCAAGGTTTAATATTTTTGCCAGCAGGTCTTTTGAGGGAAGCGACCGAAGGGGCCTGGCTTCCCTCTCCCCCCTAAGGGGGTTTGCCCTACCGAGCCGCTTGCACGAGGGGCGGTCGGCAATGGGCTGCCTGCTGGCTTTCTTGGCAGTCCCCTTAGAAAGCAAAGGAGGGACTGCCGCTGGAGATAGGGAGGTGCCCGAAAGCACCTCCAGAGAAGGGGGTGAGGGGGAGTCCCCTACACCCGTAGGCGTAGGAGAGGAGTAAGCCTCCTCTCCGGTTAAAGAGGTATGGAGGGTCCCCTGCGCAAGCACAGGGGAGGGGGGACCTCCATCTTTTCTGTCGAGCTGCACGAGGGCGGCTCCGTTGTTTTAGGGGGAATTAAGGGGAGATGGTTTTTTTTTTCATCATTGGGCATGGTGACCCTCTTTGTTTTACGGGACGCAATCGCTCACCACCTCTTGCAGTAGCCCGCACTATAAGAGGTGCTTACAGGCCCGGCAGAGCCAGGCGCCGCCATTTGGGACCACCCCTCCCGCCTGGTGGCCTGGCAGTCCTTCGGCATGGCGGCTCCACCTTAGACACGGCGTAAAACAGATAGAATGTGAAGAGGAGAGGAAAAGGGATGTGAGGAAGGTATGGGTGGGGATGAAGCAGGTAGTTAAAAAACCCCCATCCCGAACCGGAGCTGAGGGGTTAGGGAACAATGTCCCCTCCCCCCTCGGCCCCCATCCGGGGTGGTTGGCTTGAGAAGAAGGTCAACATTCTACCCTGTGAAATTAGAGGCTGACCAGAGAAAGTTGTGGGAGAGGTTGTATGAAAAGCGACGAGGTAGGGGAGAAATCGGGCTATCTGAAGGAAGGAAGAGAGGCTAAGCTGGGGCCGGACGGAGCGCTGGATCCCGTCAGCACGGCGGCCAGGATGGCAAATCGCCGCGCCCCTTACGGGGCCAAAATGGGAGAGACGGATGGGGCAACTGCAGTTTAAGGAGAGAGGGGCAAGCACTAGTATTAATCGGGGCTTATTCTTCTCAAATTATAAATGTGTAATATACAAGAGGGGGAGATGTAGACAAAGCGGTGGTAGTTCTACTCCTCCGCCCCAGGAGGAACAAGTACATGTCAAAATAATTACTAAAAATGCAAAAAAGGGTTATTAAAAAGTCAATCATAAGCGAAGTAGTCACCTTTCCTTTCAATTCCACTGAAAATATTTTATACAAATGCAAGAAATATTTTTCCTCTAATTTTTCATTGATAAACATTTTCGAAAATTCTTGGAATCAGCTGGCTACATAAAAAAAAAAAGTGGACAATTGACAAAGCGTTTGTTTATTATAAACTGACCAGATAATACCTTACTAGTAGCATAAAAAATGTCAAGTGAAAACTAAGAATTGCTGAATTTGGGAAATCAAATTCTCAACTAATCAACAATTTTCTCTTATCTTGGACGGTTAACAATAGATAAATCAGTTGAAAACAAAAACATTATCAAAACATCCTAAAATAAAAACCTTATAAATAATCATCCTCACAGCTGACGCATACTTATCGCAGAGACGAATAATATAGTAAAATGGCTTCCTCCTGAATTCTTGTACAAAAATAGAGATGAAAATGGAGTGATGAGGAACAATGGCGTCGTAACGGAGTCTGAACTTCAGGTTTAATTGTCGTTAAGCGAGTGAGAGGGTGTCTCGTATTAATCGCTTTACGGTACTACTCACCGAAGGATTAAGAGACGGAGACACTGAATATGTAACCTAGAAAAAAAAAACAACACGCCACAGTTGACTCATGCGTGGCAATAGATATTGAACCTAAGAGACCCACTTACACCACTGCAAAGGGGAGGAGGGGGGGCAAAGTTGTACCGTGGAGTTTCGGTGTAGTTTGTACGGTCCTGACAGGTAAAATGTTGGCCTACCTCGAGTTTTACTTTGTAACACGAATGAGGCTGAAGTGTCCCAACTTGGTCTTGGTAAAAGAGTCCCCGAACCAGAGCGTTTCGGCAGAGCGAGAGACACAGTAGAGGTGGCTCTCCTTTCGTTTTAGAAAACATTACTATTTTGTCTGAGTTGTTGCCATGGTTACAGTGAAACATGAAAAGGTTGCATGGAAGGTAGATACTATGACACCGCAATGCATTGGAAGGTTAAGGCAAAGGTTTCCATAGGATCGGAAACATCCACAATGTGATCATTTACACATACTCGACCTAAAATGGGCCTTGACAACACAACCTGCCATAATGGCCACTTTATTCTGGGACTTTGAACTCAAAAAGATGATGCAGCGTCGCCACTTGATATGTGCACTGGGACCGATAAACAGTCGACGACGACCCAAAAGATCCCATGCATAATACTTAACCCATTCGGCAAGCTTTCGGCCCTCGCGCTACATCCTACCATTGGACTGTTATGGTAAGAGGACGAAAGTACCCAAGAACCTCTTTGGATAGTAGGAGACAAAGTTGGAAGGAGGAAACATGGGTATGTTGTAATAAAGAAAAATAGAGATAGGTGGGTGCACTAAAGAGTAGAGTACCATACTCCAGCACTGGGTTGTGGAGGGAGGACGTGGAATCCCTCCATTAAAAAAAAAATAATATCGCGCCCATTTGGCGAGGGCTGCAATTAATTTCAGTATATAATACTAGGCTACATTAAAAACACTCAACACCCCAAAATCCTAAGAGAAACAAAGGCAAGCCAAAGTAAACATAAAGAATGAGAAAGGCAACAAAACAAACAAAAAAATGAGAAAGGCAAAAAAAAAAACAAAAGCAAGAAGAAAGCACCCTCCAGCGACGGGGGTAGGCCCGCCATCCACCCGGGGTAGAGCATGCGACCAATAGCAGAGTTAAATAAAATGAAAGGGGGCATCCTTCTACAAAAGGTCTACGGTGACTAGTGCACTAACTCGTCCCGAGAACAAGGGCAAGTAAGGAGCGATCTGACAAGGGTAGTGAAAATATGTAGATTATTTTTTTCCCCTTGTGGTGACCCATCTGGCGACTGCCTACTTGGACATAAGTCGCCGTACACAACACAGCCTACTACGAGGCTATATTAAAAAACAAATAACAGCGATAGAAAAGGTCAAATACAAAAAAAATAACAATAACGGGGAAAGCAAAAAGGCAAGAAGGACGCGTGCTCCGCCGTCAGGAGGAGGCTCGCCAACTCCAGGCGCAGAACTTGTGACCTACAAAAGGAAACACAAAAAAAGGTGAAATAAGGTCGAGAAAACCGCCTCTTCCAAAATGTTGTAAAGTCCACAAGTCGGTGTGGACGAACCAGTCCCGAGTAAAAGCGGTAGCGACCCCGCTCACACGTAACGTGCGCACGATCGCCCAGAATGGGGCATTCAACAAGAAGGTGCCGAGCAGGCTGGGGAACGAAGCAGTCATCACAGTAAGGCGCAGGCCAGCGCTCCATCGAATGGCGGTGCGTCACGCGAGTGTCCAATTCGGAGACGAAAGAAAGCAACCTGAAGCCGTCGCGGCATTGTGGGGGGTAGGTCGATGGGGACAGTCGCAGCGAAATGGCATGCAACTTTAAGTTCCCCTCGACCGTCTCCCATCTTCTTTGACAAGGAGCCCGTATTCCAGCTATGTAATAAGGGTGAGGAAGGGCGAAAAAACTAGTCTGGTCACCCAGTCCTCGCGGACTCTTTGGCGCCCTCATTTCCCGTAATTTCTACATGTCCAGGAACCCAGAAGAAGATAATCTCGACATCCGCCCGGCTCGCTAAAACCGTAGCGTCACGGATATCGTAAACAGTAGCGAGATTCCAATGCCCCGAGAACACTCAGGACGCTTTGTGAGTGGATATAAATCACAATCTGGCCATAGAAACGGGGCACGTCGCGTTATCTCCCGTACCGAGCGGTGTATTTCAACCAGCTCGGCCATGAAGACAGACGCGGCGCCCCGCTGACTTCGTACAGAGGGGATACGTCGTCGAAACCGATCCCCTCTTGGGACTTGAAGCCATCCGTATACATTGGCACGGTTCCAGCGTGACACGGTCTGTTGTAAAAAGGCCGAACGCAATACTCCCTGCGCTGTAGAAGCTTTGGGAGCAGAGGTGTGACGACAAATAGTCAGAAAAAGGGGCGCAACCGGCCCGAGACTAGCTCTCGAACGGGCACCGAGGTGATATCATTAATGCTCAGGGCAGAGAGTATGACATTGAGGACACTTCCCTAAGGGACACACACTTACGTGCTCCATTGGGCAGGGAAGGGATCCTCCCACCCGTACGCGGAATCGACGATCTCGTAAAAATTCAGATATAAAGATTGGGTGGAGTCCCCTCGCCCCCATCGTGTGTAGAGTCTCCATGATATCATATGAGCATGTGTTATCATAGGCCTTCTCCAGATCGAACACTGTGGCGTAGTGCTGTCGACGAAGGAAGGCCTCGTAGACGGCATTTTCCAGTCGGAACAGAGCATCCGATGTGGAGTGGAACTTGCGGAAGCCGCACTGTGCAGAAGACAGAAGGATAATCTAACAAAAAACGATTTCTCCATCAACTTGCACATGCAGGAGGTTAGAGATATTGGGCGGACACCGGCCGGGTTAAAGTGATCTCTCCACGGTTTGCGAAAAGCGAGCACAGTAGCGATTCGCCAGGAAGCTGGGAGGATACCCTCTACCCAGATCCTGTTGAACAAATCTAACAGAAAGGCCATGCCTCACTCACCCAGGTGTCAAAGCATATCGTACCGGACATCGTCTGGACCGGTGGCGGTGTCTGCGCACGAAACAAGAGCGGAACGCAACTCACTGAAGGGTTCTCCGCCTCTGGACGTAAAGTCCAGTCGGGGACATTCCGTAACATCACAATGTGCATTAAATGATGAAGGAGCAGCATCTCGGCTAGAGAATGCGGTCGCGAAGGATTCCGACACGGACTCGGGGTCCGTGATTGAGGTCCCAATCATATGGAGACATGTTGGGGTCCTGCGAGAACTTGCCCCGAATCCTTTTGACTCGTTTCCACACCTCTGCTAGAGGGGTCTTTCCGTTAAGTCAAGACACGTATGCCCGTCAAGAAGAGCGGCAGGGGTGCTTCAAAATATACTGAAACGTAGCTCGGCAGTGAATTCGTTCGGGCAGCGCTTATAGCCCATGTAGGCATAACGCTTCTGTTTGATGGCCGTCTCATACTCGGCTGAGCACCACGGGAGCGGTCGGCGTGCAAAACCTTCTAGGAATAGTAGTTAGGCCCACGGCGTTCAGGTTGTCGGAGAAGAACTCCACGGCCTCATCTGCCGACCAAAACTCAACTGAGAGAGAAATGTTATTCCATGAAATACGGAACACTACTCCAAGCACCACCGGGGCGTGCTCTCGGGCGGCAGCGGCCCAGAAAATGATATTTGAATGGGAAAGTGATCACAACCATCGAGCACCCGCCACCGAAAATCACGATGTGCATCCTGAGAGCACGAAGATAAATCGAGGCAGGAAAATGAAGCGGTTCTCAGACAGCGATGCGTAAACTCATCCACATTTAGGACACCTATCTCCAGCTCGTCAATCAGCTCCGCAAGGACTTGATCCCTGGGATTAATCGAGCAGTCTTCCCAGAGGGGGTGTCTACCGTTCACATCTCCGAGCAAGAGAAAGGTAATCGGCAACCGTGCCACGACGCGGCGGAAGTCTTTCGCGTCCAAGTCTGCTGACGGTGGAATGTACGCGGAAATAACAGTATAACTCCTATCCAGGGGCAACTGCACAGCTACTGCCTGAAAGGATGTATCTAAAGCGAAATGAAGAACGGAGATATCATGCCGGGTGTAAATCGCGCATCCGCCCTCCCGGCGCCCATACGTGGAGATGGGGTGGCAAAACCCTTATACCCCGGGAAGGTGGGCAGGGGGCACGCGCCCATCATGGTCTCCTGCAAAAAGATATCTAACGCAAACGGGAGGAGACGAGCCTCCGTAGCTCCTCCCAGTTGGCCGGACAATGTGCTGTCGCCTTCGAGGACTTATCGGGGAAGGTTGGGCTCGGCATGCTAGTCCTTTCCTCCCTCTGCCTCGAAACCTTAGGCGAGTGGGGCGAGTTCGGAGGCGGGGATCCTTCTTTTGCAGGATCCACCGACTTCGATCAACCTAGCCTACCACTCGGTGTGAGCGAAGCAGCAGAAGATCCTTTAGTGCTGTGCTCCTTTCGCCAGGTCCAAGTCTAACGACTCGTTGGAGGCGCGCAGCCGTTTCGCCTTACGGGAAACGGTCACGCCGGGGAAAGGAAGGGGAGCCCTGGGTGTGAACACATTGGGCAGCCAGCTTTACCAGGAAAGGGTCCAGGGTGGGTAGAACCAGCAGAAGGGTTCCGAATGGGCGCGGAAACGACCGTGCCTATAGGCCTGGAGAAGACGGTGTCTTTCTTAATATTGAGGCATAGGGCGTCCCAGTCCTTAGCCTTGGGAAATGAGATACGATCCTAGGCCTGAATGGTTAGGATTTCCTTCTCAAGGATATAGGCACCAAATTGCTTTGAAGAAGCGGGGTGCGGCTCTCCGCAATTAACACACTTGAACTTATCGTGCGTGGCCTTGGAGCAACTTGCACATATTTCAGGTAACCCAGCCTTTGCGCGTCTACAGGAGCGATTAGTATGGCCGAACCGGTGACAGTAGTAGCACCTCCGCGCCAGTGGTACGGATGACTACATACGGTAGAGATACTAACCAGCACGCACTGACTCAGAGAGCTTGTCAGAGTCGAACGTGACGAAGAGTCTAGGGGTGGGTCGCGGGACCCCTCCGTTTTCTCATCACACTTTCGACCTTGACCGCCTCATGGTCGGCCAGCTCTAAGTTGATGTCATCTCGCATAAACTACTTATTTCACGAAGTTGATGGTAGAGAGCGGCGTCACACTCACAAGCGCGCCATCAAGTGTCCGAAGGGCACTAATCATGGCCGCCTCGTAGGAATTCAACGCATTCTCCAAAAGGCTCCCATCTCTACCAATCACACTAGTTAGAGCTCTCCTCTGCTGGATCATGCTGCCATCAGTGGAGCGAATAACAAGGAAGCGTTTGAAGCTAGCGGGCTCTAAAACGCTAGGTAGCCTCTGAAGAGGGGCACCGACGTAATCGAGGCTCCGCTCTGCCCAGTTCTGGTCTAGTCTGGGACTCCCCACCCGGGGAAGCAACGGGCCGGACGTGCCGATCTTGGCTTGGTCGCTTTCCGAAACGGCAGCAGTCGCGTCTTTTCCCGCGGCTCCCCGAGTCATTTTCTTTTTAGGAGACGAGGGCGGGGAATGAACCAGGTTTTTTCCTCCACCGGCAGGATCTCCCAGGCCAGATGGGCCGGCCTCGGAAAGATCCTTCTCTAAATGGGAAAGGTCTTGCCTTTTATAGGAGCACCAGCTGGGGAAAGAGATCCCCTCTCCTTGTGAGGCCTCGGGAACCCGAGCCGTCTGAGGAGCGTCTTGGATAGAGGCGGACACGGGTTCTGTGCTTGACACCGAGCCCAGGGTCGACCCTATGGGAGATTCTACCGTCTGAGGCGGAACCACCTGGGAGGAAGGGGGGCGCTTCCATGTGCCCTACCCCCCGCGACATCACAGTCGAGGTTCCTTTTTCACCTAATGCCGGCGGCATCCGTCGAGTAAGAGAGGAGGGAAAGTACAGTGACCCCCTGTATGCTATTAGACCACGAGTGCAGGATGTTAGTGGGGAAGTACCGACAAACCCTGCTATCCCTTGCCTCCCTGAGGGAGTTGGTCCTATCGACGCGCTCCAACTTGGAGCGGTCAATTTTCAGCCGTCTGCCTGCGTGCTTTCTTGGAAGTTTCCTGTGAAATAAAAGGAGGGACTGCCACTGGAAAGAGGGAGGCCTCCAAGGTCGCCTCCAGAGAAGGGGTTGAGAGGGAATCCCCTACACCCATAGGCCTGGGAAAGGAGAAGTCTCCTTTCCATATTAGAAATTTGAGGGGGGGGGCCCTGACAAAACATAAGGGGGAGGGGATATGTTTTTTTATTTAAATCACCATTGGGCATGGTGACCCTGTAATTATAATAAGTCTTTTGTAATGCGCTCTTCAAGGCCTGAGGCCTTCCCAGAGCGCACGTTGTGCTGAGATGAGAATGGAAATTCAAGAGGGGAAGAAGGCAATACTGAAAAGATGCGTTTTCAGGAGACGCTTAAATGTGGTAAGAGAGGGAGAAGACCTGATTTCAGCAGGAAGAGCATTCCACAACTTAGGGGCGCAGATTGAGAAGGAGCAGTCCCCCATTGAGCAGAGGGATGAACGAGGAATATTCAAAAGAGGTGCATGTGATGACCGAAGGGCCCGAGGGACATGGCGTGGCAAAAGAGAGGTAAGACGGGGCCTTAAATGTGAAGAGAAGTATCTTGAAGTGAGTACGGGATCTGACAGGGAGCCAATGCAGTTCATGCAGCAAGGGTTTCGAGGGAGAGAAGCGAGGGCGACGGAGGAGAAGCCGGGCCGCATAGTTCTGTACAAGTTGAAGGGGGCGGAGAGAGGAGGATGGCAGATTCACAAGCAGTGAGTCAAGGCGTGAGGTGATGAAGGCATGAACAGCAGTCTCAAGACTTTGGCGATCAAAGTGGGAGCGAATGCGAGAGGAGTTACGAAGGAAACATAGAGAGGATTTGCTGACATTGCGGATATGAGGCTTAAAGGAGAGATGCTCATCAAAAACAACACCCAGATTCCTAACGCAAGCCCTCATCACTCCCACGCAGTAGCCCGCTCTGCGAGGGGTGAACACGGGGCCGGCAGAACCAGCTGCCGCCATTTAAGGCCACTCCTGCCACCTAGTGACCTGGCAGCCCATCAGCATGGCGGCTCCACTTTGGGTACGGCGTAAAATTGATAGACAGAGAAAGGAGGAAGAAAGGGTATGTGAGGAAGGAATAGGTGGAGATGAGGCAGGTTCTAAAAATACCACCATCATAGGCGGAGCTCAGGGGTGAAGGAACGTTGTCCCCTCCCCCCTCAACCCCGAGCCGAGATAGGTGGCTGAGAGGGAGCTGGTCGGCGTCTACTCTGTGAGATTAGAGGCCGATCAGAGAAAGTTGTAGGAGAGGTTGTAGGAAAAGTGAGGAAGTAGGGTAAAAACACAGGTTGTCAGAAAGAAGAAGACGCTAAGCTGGGGCGGGACGGGGCGCTGAGTCCCGTCAGCACGGCGGCCAAGTAGGCAAATCGCTGCGCCCCTTGAAAATATGTGGAAGATATATAGCCTCATACCCCCTTACAGGGAGCACGTGCAATTATGGCCGTAGGGAGCGGGATGGCACGCAATCCTCCAGATGTCCGCACCGTGGGATAGTAATAGAAGCGAAAGATGATGATGAGTAGAAGAAAAGTGTGGGAGGAATGTAAGGCATGTTATAAAACACCAGCCCAATCAGAACCTAGAGAGAAGAGGCATTGGGGCCGGGTGGGCGCGATGCTCCCAGAGGTTCTAGCTAAGTGTGACAATCTTCTTCATGGGCACACCCTTGAGGGTAGAGATAAGCGCGTGGCCCAAGCAAGTGTTCTTGTATCATTGACCCACCCATCCTCCTACCTTGAGAGATACCTTAAATAAGTAGGGCTGCACATCGATGAAACCTGTATCGTAAATTAAATCCAATTCCGCTTGATTGGGGGGCGCTGGGGTATAGTCGCCTTTGTTGATGGAATCAGTGATTAGGAGGAGGTGTTCCCCTAATTTCTCGCCAACTTTCTCTCTCCACTGCTGACGGTCTGGAGCAAAATGAAAGAAATATTTTTTCAGACGATATCGTTCCCGATTCTTTTGAGGAGTAAATTCTTTTAGCTTTGATTCTCAGTATGATGCCTCACACATTGAGGCCCCTAAGTGGGCTCCGAATTCCCACATCCGAAAATGCCACCCATATATCGACCTTTAAATGATAGGAAATTGGGTCTTCTTCGTGCCGGTTGCAACGGGCCGAGGTGGGGGTTCGAACCGAAACCGTTGGATGAGAAGTCTACCCACATAGCTGAAAGTAACATTCATGTAAAGGACAGAACACCCACTATGGAGCAACACATAAAGCACATTTGTGGGGGTGGTGGACAAAATCTCCGGCACAGGTAAAGACTACAATTCTAATTACGATACTTTTTAAAATATTTTAGCCACAATGAGTCGTCGTTTTCATATAAATTCTACATCGCAAGCTTGCTCCACAAAGCTGGCACAAGTGCACCCCCTAATTTTTATGTCTTCGATTTAAGAGTGCAGCTGAGACTACTTGTATTTATGTATAAAAAGTAGGGCACCTCACCCCTAATTTTGAAAAACATGCGGAAGTGAAAATAGGTGGAAAGTAAGGGCGCTAGGAATTGGGAGAGCATGCAACCGAACTTCTCCCAGTTCTTACAAAAAGTGATCCTGTTGCTGTGGCAGCTGAGACCACAGTGGTGGTACCTCAACTAGATACTTATCGATATGGCTTCACGATCAAACCGATTTACTCTGCAGTCGGCTGAATCCAGCCTCATTCATTTATAATGCACGAGCGATGGAACAGGTAGGGTGTGTTTCATGACTAAATTACTAGTCTTAGTCTTACCAATCATCACCGAGAATCAATGATCACAACGAAGCGCCCCGCACGCCAAGTCTTAGTTGCTCTTTACTGCATACGAAGTCTCAGATCCTTCATAAAAAATAATGCAGCCTTTGACAGCGCTCGTTAGGCACGAGCCAGGCGAAAACGACCATTCAAACGATTTCAACAAATACCCGACAGTAAGATACAAGACAAAAAGGAATCAACCGCACATTAACACAACTTACAGTAAAAGTTCAAACAGCACTGGCTCTATATGTACCCTTGGAGGATGGATGCGTACAAATTAGTAGGGCAGTGTGACCCATTGCTTAGAAGTGACATTTTCATTGAGGAAAGAGTATAGTGGGGTAAAAAAGTGGAAATAACGAGGAAAGCGAGTTACCATTTTCGTTGCTTAGAGTAACCAGATTTATCCTTAGGTTCCAGACTTCCCACGGAGTGCTATCGGATGAAAATGGCCACCTTCCTCTTTTTCGCTGATAAAACTCTAGAGTAATCTGGAAGAGAGCAAAAACCACCTGTGAACAAGCGAGCGACCAAACAACGAAAACTTCCAGTAATATTTAGTTTAGGTTGCCATACATGTAGTAAAAATGGTATGACAAAGTTATGAAAAACAAAAACCTTACTAAAACATGGATTCTGCCCACCCAAACTCAGCAAATACAATATGAAATTAGTCAGGACATTCTCACAAGGGGCGCGACCCCACCTAATTGTGGTAACGCTGACAGGGGTGTACATCAGGGGCTATATAATCAAGGGCTTTACCTCCTAGGGTTTCTGAGCTGTGGTGGGAGGGAGCAGAGGTAGTCTGCTACTCGAGAGCAATGCAACAACAACAATATATGGAATAATTTACTTTCACAACTCATGGAAATCACGTGGGCAAATTGTGTGTAAATCGAACTAAGCGCAGCAGTAAAATAATAATGATTATATAAAGGATGTCTAATTCTAACAAAAAAATTTATATCTGAAATATACATCAATATTGTATCCACCTTCCTATAAATTTTTATTGGTTTAATACAGTTTTGTTTATAACTGCACAGGAGCAGATGACCTCTGCTCCTTCCGACCGTTTGGGAGATTAAGCGAGAAAGCTTTCATCCTGCACGGTGATCGCGCTGGGCCTATGAGGGAGCTCCTGACCAGGTTAGGTGGGTGAGGGTTTTTTTTATTGATAGAAGATAAAAGCCGATTGAGGCTAGTTGGCGCGTCCCACTCAGCCAGATGATTTTTTTTTAGGAGCCCATCTGGCGACTGCCAACTTGGGCATAGGTCACCGTACTTTCACTACAGCCTGCGAATAGGCTATATTAAAAAACAAATGACAAGGATAAAAATATCATAGAATAAAAACAAAAACAAAACAGAGCAAAAAGCTAACAAGAAGGAAGCACGGGCCAACGTCGGGAGTAGGCCCGCCTAGTCCCGCCGCAGGAGCATGCGACCCAAAACAAAGTCAAATAAAGTGGAGGCTCCAAAAAGTAGTATAGTCCCCAGGTCGGTGTGCACGAAGCAGTCCCAAGTACAAGGGACAAGCGGTAGCGACAAGGTTTGTCCCGGTACCGGGACAGGTAACGTAGGCGGATCACCCAAACTGGGACATTCAACTAGAATGTCCCGAACAGTATAGGAGACAACGCAGCTTTCACAGTAGGGCGCAGGTGGGCGATCAATCAGGTGGCGTTGCGTCCCGCGAGTGTGACCAATTCGGAGACGACAGAAAGCAACCTGAAGCCGGCGTGGCATTGGGTTTTTTTTTTTTTTAGGTGATCTGGCGACTGCCCACTTGGGCATAAGTCGCCGCAATCACACAGCCTAGCTCTAGGCTACTTTAAAATAAGAATATGAAAACAAAACAACGATAAAAAGGGACGATGACAACAATTAGTAAGCAAGCTCCGGCGTCGGGGCGAGGTTCCCCTCCCCCCCGGCGCAGGAGCGTGCGACCTACAAAGAAAACAATAATAACAAAAAACAAAACCTAGTTAAATAAAAGGGAGAGGGCCGGCTTCCCCCCAAAAGTCTACAAGTCCACCAGTCAATGTGCACGCACTCGTCCCCAGTACAAGGGACAGGCGGTAGCGACCCCGCCCATCCCGGTACCGGGACAGGTAACGTGCGCGAAGATCACCCAGACTGGAACATTCACAAGAATGTGCCGAACAGTTTGGGGAACAACGTAGTCTTCACAGTAGGGCACTCCATCAAATGGCGGGGCGTCCCGCGAGTGTGCAGAATTGGGAGACGACAGAAAGCAACCCGAAGCCCTCGCGGCAATGGGGGGTGGGTCTATGGAAACAGTCGCGGCGCAAAAGCACGCAACTTTAAGTTCCCTTCGACCGTCTCCCATCGTCTTTGCCAAGCAGCCCGAAGAGCTGCCCGTATTCCTGCCATGTAGTCGGTGTGAGGAAGTGCGAAACAATGGTCCGGTCGCAGAGATCTCGCGGACTCTTTGGCGCGCTCATTCCCAGCAATTCATACGTGTCCAGGAACCCAGCAGAAGACAATCTCGACATCTGCCCGGCTCGCCAAAACCGTGCCGTCACATATATCGCAAACCAGGGGATGCGGAGATTCCAATGCCCCGAGAGCACCCAAGGCGCGTGAATCGCTATAGATCACAATCCGGTCTCTGAACCGGCCAAGTCGTGTGATCTCACGTAGCAAGTGGTGTATTGCCACCAGCTCGGCCGTGAAGACAGACGCAGCGCCTGGCAGAGGACCGCTGACTTCAAACAGAGGGGATACGACGTGGAAGCTGACCCCCTCTTCGGACTTGGGAGCAATCCGTATACATTGGCACGGTTCCAGGGTGACATGAGGTGTGCTCCAAAAAGGTCGAACGCAATACTCATGGCGCTGTACAAACTTTGGGAGCAGAGGTGTGGCGAGAAATAGCCAAATGTGGTACCTTCCAGGGTGGCGTCCTGGGCAAAACCAGAGGAGACACCGACCCGAAAGCTATATCTAGCTATCGAAGGAGTTTCTTGGCCCTAAACAGAAAGGGCTTAGGGTATGACTGGCGTCTCTCGGCGACAGAGGGAGGCGCCGGGCTCGTGCGTACAAGCGAATGATGCACTGTACACGGCGTAGAGCGAGTGGCATCTCCCCAGCATCGACTAGTAGGTGCTCCATGGGGGAAGTGCGGAAGGTACCGGTCGCAAGGCGAAGGCCGGTGTGGTGGATCGAGTCCAACTTTCGAAATAAAGGCTCGGCTGCGGATGCATAAAACTCGCATCTGTAGTCGAGCTTCGAACGAACAAAGGATCGATAAAAAAGTAAGGCAGTAGCCCTATCAGCACCCCAAGCCCTGAACGTCACGGAACGGAGAATATCTATGGCGCGGGTACAAGAGACCCTAAGGCTGCGAATATGAGCCTCCTAGGTGAGGCGTCGATCAAAGACTAAGGAAACGGTACGATTCAACCACTTCCATGCGTACCCCATTAAGAAACAAGTCTGGGTCAGAATGGAGCCGTGTTTGGCGGCATAAGTGCACCACCTTAGTCTTGGCCAAGGAAAACCGAAACCTGTACGCTTCGGCATAGCCAGTTCAATGCCTGTTGGAGTCGACGCTACAGAGTTGGCATCTGGGCCGCGCCAAAAGAGATCGAAAGATCGTCCACGTAGAGCGTAGTGAGAACATCTTCTGGCAGCACCGAGGTGATGCCGTTGATGCTTAGGGTAAAGAGAGTGCCACTTAGGACACTTCCCTGCGGGACACCCTCTTCATACTCCATTAGGCCATTAGGCCGGAGAGGGCTTCCCCCACCCATACGCGGAATCGACGATCTCGCAAAAATTCAGATATAAATATTGGGAGGCGTCCCCTCGCCCCCATCGTGTAGAGAGTCTCCATGATACCGTATCGCCATGCGGTATCATAGGCCTTCTCGACATCGAAAAACACCGTGGCGTAGTGCTGTCTACGAAGGAAGGCCTAGCAGACGGCATTTTCCAGTCCGAGCAGAGCATCCGACGTGGAGTGGAACTTGCGGAAGCCACACTGTGCAGAAGACAGATGGCGTCCGCTGTTTAGGAAAAAGGCTAATCTAACATTTACCAATTTCATCATCAACTTGCACACGCAAGAGGTTAGAGAGATTGGGCGGAAACTGGCCGAAGTAGAGTGATCTCTCCACGGTTTGCGAAAGTGGAGCACAGTAGCGATTCGCCAAGAATCTGGGAGGAGACCCTCACCCAGATCCTGTTGAACAAATCTAACAGAAAGGGCATGCCTCGCTCACCCAGGTGTCGAAGCATGGCGTACGGGACATCGTCCGGACCATGGGCGGTGTCCGCGCACGAAGCAAGAGCGGAACGCAACCCACTCACAGTAAACCTGTCGTTGAAGGGTTCTCCGCCTCTGGACGTAAAGTCCAGCCGGCGGCCTTCCGCGACATCACGACGTGCATTGAATGCTGGCGGAGCAGCATCACGGCTAAAGAATGCGGAAAAAGCGGTAGCGAAGGATTCCGCCACGGACGCGGGGTCCGAGATTGCGGTCCCATTTTCTTGGAGAACGGGAGGGCGGTCCTGCGAGAACTTGCCCCGAATCCTTTTGCCTCGCTTCCACACCTCTGCTAGAGGGATCTTTCCCGCTAAGTGAAGACATGTATGCCCGGCAAGAAGAGCGGCGGGCGTGCTTCGAAATATACCAGAACCTAGCCCTAGCCCAACTAAATTCAGCGACAGTGAAATCGTTCGGGCGGCGCTCATAGCGCAGGTAGGCATAAAGCTTCTGTTTGAGGGCCAGAAGTTGTGGGAATAGTAGTGAGGCCCGCGGCGATGAGGTTGCCGGAGAACTCAACGGCCTCATCTACCGACCTAAACTCCTCGACTGAGATAGAGAATTCAGTCATTTCCGAAAATGCAGCCCACCGCGCCCGCGCCAAGCACCACCGAGGTGGGCTCTCAGGCGGCAGTTGCCCTGAAAATGATATTTGAATGGGAAAGTGATCACTACCATGGAGGTTATCGACCACCCCCTAATGAAAATCAGCCTGTGCATCCGAAGAGCACAAAGATAAATCAAGGCAAGAAAATGAAGCGGTTCTAGGACACCTATCTCAAGCTCTTCGATCAGATCGGGAAGGACTTGTCCCCTGGGATTTATTGAGTAATCTCCCCAGAGAGGATGCCCGCCGTTCAGATCTCCAAGCAAGAGAAAGGGCCTCGGCAACCGTGCCACGACGAGGCGGAAGTCCCCCGCGTCGAAGTCAGCTGACGGTGTAATGTACGCAGAAATAATAGTATCCTTCCTATCCAAGTGAAGCTCCACAGCCACTGCCTGAAAGGAGGTATCTAAAGTGAAAAGAAGAACGGAGACATCATGATGGGTGTAAACCCCGCATCCCCCATTCCGTGGTGGTGGGGTCGCAAAACCCTTATACCCCGGGAGGGCGCGCAGGGGGCACCCGCCTAGCATTGTCTCCTGAGAAAGATAGCTAACGCGGAATGGGACCAGACGAGCCTCCGCAGCTCCTTCCAGTTGGCCCGGAGTCCACGGCAATTCGATTGAAGGAATATGCCCTCCAGCCCTATCTAGAAAGAACCCCGGGCGCTGTTGGCCGGACAAAGCGCTGAAGGCGCCGTCGCCTTCGAGGCGGGCGTTGCGGCTTCCGGGGCGGGGGCCCCTCTTTTCGAGGATCCACCGTCTCCGAGCCATTCAGCCCACCACTAGGCGTGAGCGAAGGATCCGAAGCTCCTTTTTTGGTGTCTTCCTTTCGGGAAACAGCTTTAGGAACCCCGAAAGAGAGCCTGGCGACTAACTTCAGGGGTGTTGCCTCCTGTGAGTCTAACGACTCGGTGGAGGTGAGTGGCTGTTTCGCCAGCTTTACCAGCGAAGCGCCCGGGTTGAGTAGAACCCACAGAAGGGCTCCAAATGGGCGCGCAAACAACTGTGCTCGTTGGCCTGGATGGGCCAGGAGCAGAGGGTGTCTTTCTAACCATTGAGGTATAAGACGTCCCAGGCGCGCCAGGACCAACTCCTTAGCCTCGCGGAATGAGAGACGATCCTGGGCCTGAAGGGCCAGGATTTCTTTCTCAAGGAGATATACACCACATTGCTTCGAAAAAGCAGCGTGCGACTCTCCGCAATTGACACACGTGGCCACACACGATTTGGACTTATCGTGTGCGGCCTTGAAGCAATTTACACACACTTCGGGCGACCCCGACTTTGCACGTCTACATCAGGGATTCGTATGGCCGAAGCGGTGGCAGTAATAGCACCTCTGCGGCAGTGGCAGAAATGGAGTAGTTAACGAATTCCCTCTCATAAACTAATCCTTTCCCAAAGTTCATGGTAGAGAGCGGCGTCACACTCACCGGGGTGCCATCAAGTGTCCGAAGAGCACTTATCTTGGCCGCCTCGGCGGAATTCGTCAGGAGGCTCCCGTCCGAGAAACGGGCACCTTCGGCTCTCTACCAATTACACTAGCTAATGCTCTCCTCTGATGGATTATGTTGCCCTTGGTCAACATGCTGCAATCAGCGGAGCGAATAACGAGGAAGCATTTGAAGCCAGCGGGCTCGAAAACGCCAGGTAACATCTGAGTGACGGGCCCGGATGTTATCGAGGCTCCGCCCTGCGCACTTTTCGTCATAGTCAGGGGCTCTGCACCCGGGGCAGAGGGGGCGGATGTGCCGATCTTGGCTTGGTCGCTTACCGAAATGGCTGTAGACCCATCCGTCCCCGCCCGCGGATGGAGAGGAGCCCCGAGTCTTTTTAGGAGAGGATGGCGGGGAATGAATCCTCTTCTCTCCCCCGCCGGCCGGAGCCCCCAGGCCAGATTTGCCCCCCTCAGCAAGGTCCTTCTCCGAGATGAAGAAGGTCCTGGCAGTCGTAGGGGCACCGGTCGGAGGAGGAGATCCCTCCTATCCTTGTACTGCATTGGAAACCCTAACCGTTTGAGGAGGGCATTGCATAGGAGCGGACTCTAGTTCGGTGCTTGGCGCTGAGCCCGGATTCTCTCCCATGGAAGGCCCTACCGTCTGAGGCTGGGTTGCCTCAAGGACCATGTCTATCTCGGGTGAAGCCTCCATTTGGCCATCCTCCCTTCCCGCAGGACATCACAGGTCCTATTGGGAACAGTGTCATTAGTTGAGTCTGAGGAGGCACAGGCCTTGAACCCCGCTAGGTTTAATATTCTAGCCAGCAGGTCTTTTGAGGGAAGCGACCGAAGGGACATGGCTTCCCTCCCCACCTTAAGGGGGTTTGCCCTACCGAGCCGCTTCAATGGGGAGCGGTCGGCTATGGGCTGCCTGCCGGCTTTCTTGGCAGTTCCCTTGGAAAGTAAAGGGGGGGGACTGCCGCTGGAAAGAGGGAGCTGCCCGAAGGCTCCACCAGACAAGGGGATGAGGGGGAGTCCCCTACACCCGTACGTGAAGCAGAGGAGTGAGCCTCCTCTCCGGTTAGAGAGATTTGGAGGGTCTCCTGCTAGAGCACAGGAAGGAAGAACCTCCATTTTTATGTGGAGCTGCCCGAAGGCAGCTCCGTTGGTTGAGAGGAAAAAAGGGGAAGGTTTTTTTATTTGCATCATTGGGCATGGAAACCCTAATTTTTCTACGGGATGCACACTATAATCACCCCTTGCAGTAGCCCACCATGAAGGGGTGCGTACAAGCCTGGCAGAGCTAGGTGCCACCATTTAAGACTACCCCTCCCGCCTGGTGGCCTGGCAGTCCCTCAGCATGGCGGCTCCACCTTGGACACGGTGTAAAATTGATAGAGTGTGAAGAGAGAATATAAAGGGATGTGCGGAAGGTATGGGTGGGGATGAAGCAGGTTGTTAAAAACCCACCATCCCAAACCAGAGCTCAGGGGTCAGGAAACATTGTCCCCCCCCCCCCCCTCAGCCCCGATCCGGGATAGTTGGCTGTGAAGAAGGTCGGCATCTACCCTGCGAAAATAGAGGCCAATCAGAGAAAGTTTTGGGAGAGGTTGTAGGGGAAGTGAGGAAGTAGGGGAGAAATACAGGCTGTCTGAAAGAAGGAGAAGAGGCTAGGCTGGGGTCGGATGGGGTGCTGATTCCCGTCAGCACGGCGGCCAGGATAGCAAATCGCCGCACTCCTTACGGGGAAAACCATGGATAGCAGAACAAACTCTGTCCAGGTGAGAACAGTCCACCTGGTAAAAAGTGTGGGTAGAAAAGGTTGAGGGGATAGCCATAATAATAGTAAAAATAATACACCATAATAATAACAACACAAATATTACAACTAAATAATAAATTATAATAAGAATGATAATAATACTACTACTAATAAATAGATAGAAAGTAGTGCTGAAAAGGAGTGAGGGGGAAGTGTATCAACAACTTTCCAAGGCTCCATCAGAGACTTCACATCAACCCAGTGACAGGGCTTCCCTAATTTGCACTCAGGCTGGGAGGATGTGCATCTTCTCCAGGTACCAAGTGTAACAAGCTACACAGTATACATCCCTGCAGGGAGTGGATAAGACATGAAATTTGATCCACTCTTTGGATTTGGCAACATCCATGTACACTAGCATGGCTCCAACATGAAATGGCAAGTGCTCAGAGAAGTTTAAATGCAATATTCCTGGTGCCATAAAAGCTTTGTGAGTAGATGTATGGTGACAAACTTTCAGAGGTGGTACCCTTCAGGGTGACATTCTGGGCAGAACCAGAGACCCACCAGCCTAAGAGGTACAATAAGCTTGCAAAGGAGATGCCTTGCCCCAAACCCAATAGGTTTGATTGGCAGGCTTGGAGGTTTTTATATTTTTTTTTTTTAATTAAGGGGCTATCTGGCGACTGCCGACTAAGGCATAAGTTGCCATAAACAAACAGCCTAGTTTTAGGCTACTTTAAAAAATTAAACAGAAAACAATAAAAAGAAATAACAATAACAATAACAAAGCAATAACAAAACAATTACAAAAACAACAACAACAATTAAATCGGGTTAAATAAAAGGGAGAAGGCCGGCCTCCCCCAAAAAGTCAATAAGTCCACCAGTCAAAGTACACACACTCGTCCCGAGCCAGGCTTGGAGGAGAAAATGATATAGTCGAGCTGGGATCTGTAGCAGGTGTTTAGAGTAGGGTAAGGGTAATATCTGAATTTATCTTCCATGCTTTCTTTTTTATCACACTACATTAAAGCCATGTTTAGTGTTTATAAATGTTGACAACTCATCATTTCAATCAAACTTTCCAACAGATTTATCCTCACCAATGGAGGCATGGGAAAAGAATGGAGAAAACAAGCAAAATGTAAAAATGAAAGATAGAATAGGAATAAGGAAGAGATACTGTTCCTAACCAAGGCATTCAAGCAAATTTTGTCCACTCATTGCTATGAGGTGAAATTTCAACATTTGCAACAACAAATGAACAATGGCATAGTAGAAACTTGTAAATTTGACCTAGTAAGAATACAATTAGCATTGCTAGTAATTACCAGACAATTCATGGGACTTCCTAAATTTGATTTTTTACAAATGAGACCCAAGGTGTAAGAGCACTTATCACAGCTAAGATAGACCCAAATGATATGATTTATGGGAACATTTGTGTCATACTTGACCAGTTGAGGGAGTTGTTGGTGATCTGATTGCCTGGCAAAAGCTGTTGACATCTCTTTTCAGTGTAATGTCAAGAGAATCAGAATTGCATCGTACCTGGAAAATTAAGGAAAAGTTATACCATCATCTTAGAATGAAATGTCAATTGTTCGGGCAAAATTAAAGCACATATCATGCAGAAAGTGGTAAGGAGAGGTGTGTAAAGAAAGTAGGGTGGCTAGAGAAAGTTAAAGTGTGTGGAACATATATAACTGCAGATCCTCATGCAAGCCTTGAAGTTGGGAGGAAAAACTGCAAGTGTTGGAGCTGGAAGGGAAAATGATTCTCCTTCAGATGTCAGCTGCAGCAAAGTTGTCCATGCTACATATATTCCAATGCAGGTGTGTGAAAGGAGAGATACAGAAAAAAAAGAAGAGTGCAGCAGAAAAATAAATGGCTGGAAAGAATGCAGGTATTAACAACTACTCCCAACCTGAGCAAGGAGGAGGGTTAAACCAGCCTACCACCTTCTATTCCTGACTGGGAAAGGATGGACAAAAGATGGTTGATGACAGGCCTGTCTGCCTACCCCCCCAAAATAGAAGGCGCTCATAAAGAAAGTGCCAAAAATGATAAAATGAAAATGTATAGAATAAAGCCCAGGTAATTTCATTCTAGTTGAGAGTGCTAGGGGCAGAGGGGCTGGGAGGGAGTGCCACTCCTCCAGGTACCATGTTGTGTAACAGTCTACACTGGGCACCTACTTGCAGGGTAGGGAGGACAGGCAACACTCGAGAGAAATACAAGAGG
This sequence comes from Ceratothoa steindachneri, assembly GCA_963969495.1. Taxonomy (NCBI): domain Eukaryota; kingdom Metazoa; phylum Arthropoda; class Malacostraca; order Isopoda; family Cymothoidae; genus Ceratothoa; species Ceratothoa steindachneri. The sequence continues at coordinate 109,262,814 of OZ018328.1, forward strand.
ATGGACATAATGGAGGGGAAGGGGGGCTATCATTTTAAAAAAGCATAAGCTAACATGGGCATTTCTATCAGGAATTTTTTTTTAAGCATTCACCAAGAAAGTGAAAAAGAGTTGGGGGAACCAAAAATGGGTGGAAGGTACATAATGCAACTAGCAAAAAAGAAACCTTGGGAGCCTAAGGAGGAGAAGAATTTGGAACTTTCTTGTTACATTCAGCAATGAAGACCGTTTATTGCAAAAGTGTCTGACTGAAGGTATGTTCTGTTTCTGTCTGGGACATGCAAGGTTTGTGGTTATTACTAGGTGTTGTGGTTAGTGAGGGGTGGTGAAAGCATGAGCAGTTTTGGATGTCTGTTCAGTTTGTGTTTGCAGTATGTATTTTGTTTTGGGTGGTGGCCTGATGTGAGTCTGGACAAGGTGACATCTATCTTTGTACTCCCATCCTCCAGAAACCTAAACACCACACCATCTCCATTCACACTCCTAGAACTAAAAGACCTTCCCAACCCACCAAACCAGGATAAAACAAAACATATACAGTACTGGAAAATGATTATGGACTTCATAAAATTTTCAGAATTTTTATATACAATATAAAATAAATAAACAGAATTTGCATATTAACAGAACATATATTTTTGATTAGTGCAGAACTATTGTTCTAATAATAGTTAGGGGGTACGACTCAGTAGGCTGTACTATCACTTGGTCCTCTTAAGGGTGGCCCTATTGAGCGGCTCCCAGTGAGCAGTCGATTCTTGGCAGTTTCCTGTTATAGCAAAAAGAGGAAGGGGGGACATCCATTAATGCAGAAATGGAGTGGCCCTTCGGCACTTCCAAAGAACGGGGTGAGGGAGAATCCACCACACCTTGGAGATTTACGAGAGGAGTAAAATTCCTCCAGTGGAAGAGGGTTGGAGGGGTCCCTGTGAAAGAACAGGGGGCACCACCGACTTTTCTAATGTGAAGCTGTCCGCAAGAGGCTCCAAAGATGGCAAAGTGGAAGCCCCTTTGCTGCATCAGGCTGGTGAGAAGGGAGCCCCTACACGAATCCAAGGGTATCTCTCTTGTTACCTCATCCTTCCTGAGACCTAGGGTGGGTGAGGCTGTGCTTATAGGCAGATCTCCATGCACCTCCAGTTGCCCATTATTTCCTTCACTTGTAGCTATGGTAACAGATAATAATAATAAAAAAATGCATTGAGAGTAGATACTATGATCTATTGCTTTAGGAGTTAAGATAAAGTCTCCATAGGTACAAGCTAAGATGGACCTTGATAACCAACCCAGCTATTCAGGCGAAATTGCCCTTAAGCTTTAACCAAAAAGGATGGTGACAATGTAGCCACCTTATATGTGTGCTGGACAAAGGTGAGCAGAGTTAATGGCCCAACACACCATGTGCTGAATACTTGCCTTAGCCAGCGAACTGTGGGCCCTTGCTGAAAGTATATACACTACCACTCAACTAATGACCCTGTGGTGGAGCGAATGTGTGTGTGTATAAGGGGCCATTCTCCCACCCTTTTTCCCAATACACTGTCTCTCCTTCTGTAAGAATGTGTGTGTGAATGGGAATGTTTTTTGTTTTTTTAAATTATTTTATGTATAAAATTGATTTCCATGTTTTTTTCTTTCTTTCCAGGCGCCATATTCTGGAAAGATTAACACACTTGTAAATTACCCCTGTAATAGAAGCTAACTATTTATTATTGTTAAATACCAAACAAAGGCCACTAGTATATGACAAAGGTTCCAGGCCATGTTCTATCTTACTTGGTTGAGTGTAAAATAGTTTAGCTTTAATGAAGGAGGGCTTAAAATAGCCACACAACTGTGACAAGGTCAGTTATCTTAGTCCAAGCTCGGAGGCGCTAGTTTTGTATACAAAGATTTTGTTGTTCCACGTGAGGCCTTCTGTTGTTGTTCATTGACTGCAGTAACCCAAATTTGATTTGGGTTGTTCGATTTTTTTATAGAATTGTTTCTTAGGATCGATTAATAGTATTTATAAGTAGGATTTATTTATTTTTTGATTGCATATATATAGGAAATTTAGCTGTATTTTTTGTGTGAATAGTAACGAGATCTCCAATATAATCACCCCTCTCTATTGTAAATATTACTGTATTTTTTGAAAGTAAAGGACTGTATATAGAATCCGTTTTATTCTCCTTCGATTTCTCACATCCGAATTAGTGTAGGAAGCGAGTTGGAACAATTGGGATTAGAGCATAGATTTTGGGCCCGCTACAACCCATGAGAACTAAAGTGTGCCAAGGAGCCAGAAAATTAGTGGATAGAAGAGCAAGTTTGGAAGTGGGTAGGTGGGTATGTAATAAAGAGAAGTAAGTAGAGATAGGCAGGTCCACTAACAAGTAGGGTGGGTGATCACCTATTATTATCATACCCTTAGATGATCCTGGGATGGCGTGCAGTCCACTTAGGCACAATGTCTAGTGCACTGAACTAAGAGCTCATCTGGCGACTGCCTACTTGGGCATTAGTCGCCGTATTAAAAACTTGCCTAGTACTAGGCTACTTTAAAATAAAATTCAAAAACACACAACCCCCCCCTCCCCAAACCAAAAATTAAAAAAAGGAAAAAGACAATGAGCAGGAAGAAAGCTCCTGTGTAGGGGGGAGGTCTCCCTGGCGCAGGAACGTGCAACCTATAAGGGAAAAAAACAACAACAAAAAAAACTGGTTAAATAAAAGGGCGAAGGCCGGCCTCCCCCGAAAAGTCTAGAAGTCCACCAGTCAAGGTGCACGCACTCGTCCCGAGTACAACGGACAGGCGGTAGCGACCCCGTCCATCCCGGTACCGAGACAGGTAACGTGCGCGAAGATCACCCAGACTGGGACATTCGACAAGAATGTGCCAACCAGTCTGGGGGACGACGCATTCGTCACAATAGGGCGCAGGCGAGCGCTCCATCAAATAGCGATGCGTCACACGAGTGTGTCCGATTCGGAGACGACAGAAAACGACCTGAAGCCGTCGCGGAATTGGGGGATAGGTCCAAGGGAACAGTCGCGGCGCAATGGCACGCAACTTTAAGTTCCCTTCAACCGTCTTCCATCTTCTTTGCCAAGCAGTTCGAAGAGCTGCCCGTATTCCTGCCATGTAGTCGGTGTGAGGAAGAGCGAAACGCTGGTCCGGTCGCAGAGTCCTCGCGCGCTCATTCCCCGCAATTCCTACATGTCCAGGAACCCAGCAGAGGATAATCTCGACATCTGCCCGGCTCGCCAAAACCCTGGCGTCACGAATATCGCGAACCAGGGGATGCGGAGATTCCAATGCACCGAGAGCACTCAGGGCGCTTTGTGAGTCGCTATAAATCACAATCCGGTCTCCGAACCGGGCACGTCGCGGAATCTCTCGCACCGAGTGGTGTATTGCCACCAGCTCGGCCGTGAAGACAGACGCAGCGCCTGGCAGAGACCCGCTGACTTCAAACAGAGGGGATACAGCGTGGAAGCTGACCCCCTCTTGAGACTTGGAGCCAACCGTATACACTAGCACGGTTCCGGCGTGACACGAGGTGTGCTCTAAAAAGGTCGAACGCAATACTCCCGGCGCCGTACAAGCTTTGGGAGCAGAGGCGTGGTGACATCACGACGTGCATTGAATGATGGCGGAGCAAAATCCCGGCTAGAGAATGCTGAGAAAGCGGTCGCGAAGGATTCCGCCACGGACGCGGGTTCCGAGATTGCGGTCTCATTTTCCTGGAGAACGGGAGGGATGTCCTGCGAGAACTTGCCCCAAATCCTTTTGACTCGCTTCCACATCTCTGCCAGAGGGATCTTCTCGTTAAGTGAAGACACGTATGCCCGCCAAGAGTGGCGCCAAGCACCACCGAGGTGGGCTCTCAAGCGGCAGTTGTCCTGAAAATGATATTTGAATGGGAAAGTGATCATTACCATGGAGGTCATCCATCACCCCCCAATCAAAATCAGGCTGTGCATCCGAAGAGCACAAGGATAGATCAAGGCAAGAAAATGAAGCGGTTCTCGGGCAGTAATGCGTGAACTCATCCACATTCAGGACACCTATCTTAAGTTCTTCGATCAGATCGGCAAGGACTTGTCCCCTAGGATTTATTGAGTAATCTCCCCAGAAAGGATGTCTGCCGTTCAGATCTCCAAGCAAGAGAAAGAGCCTCGGCAACCGTGCCAAGACAGGGCGGAAGTTCCCCGTGTCGAAGTCAGCTGACGGTGGAATGTACGCAGTAATGATAGTATAACTCATATCTAGGTGAAGCTGCACAGCCACTGCCTGAAAGGAGGATTCTAAAGTGAAAGGAAGAATGGAGACATCATGCCGGGTGTAAACGGCGCATCCCCCAGCCGGGCCATTTCGTGGTGGTGGGGTCGCAAAATCCTTATACCCCGGGAGGGTGGGCAGGGGGCACGCGCCTAGCATGGTCTCCTGCAGAAAAATAGCTAACCGGGAAGGGGACGAGACGAGCCTCCGCAGCTCCTCCCAGTTGGCCCGGAGTCCACGGCAATTCCATTGAAGGAATATACCCTCCAGGCCTAGCTCGGAGGAGAGGCAGTGGCCCTCTTCGAACAGAAGACCCTTACGGGAATGGCCATACGCTTCCCGTGGGCAGAACCCCGGGCGCTGTTGGCCGGGCAAAGCGCTGTCGCCTTCGAGGACTTATTGGGGAGGTTGGGCTCGCCATGCGAGTCTTTTCCTCCCTCTGTCTCGAAACCTTAGGTGGGCGTTGCAGCTTCGGAGGCGAGGGGGCCCTCTTTTCGAGGATCCACCGTCTCCGAGCCACTCAGCACACCAATAGGCGTGGGCTTACGAGCCGAAGCTCCTTTGTTGCTGTCCTCCTTTCGGGGGACAGCCTTAGGAACCCCAGAAGATGGCCTGGCGACCAACTTGAGGGCGGTTGCCTCCTGTGAGTCTAACAACTCGGTGGAGGCGCGTAGCCGTTTCGCCTTATGGGAAACAGTCACGCTGGGGAAAGGGGGGAAGGGATTCCTGGTTTTAGCCGGGAAAAGGTGTGAACGCTTTGTGCTACCAGCTTTACCAGGGAAGCACCCGGGTTGAGTAGAAGGGAGCCGAATGGGCACGGAAACAACCGTGCTCGTTGGCCTGGATAGGCTAGGAGCAGAGGGTGTCTTTCTAACCAGTGAGGCATAAGACGTCCCAGGCAGAGCCGGACACGCCAGGACCAAGTCCTTAGCCTCGCGGAATGAAGGTCGATCCTGGGCCTGAATGGCCACGATTTCTTTCTCATGGAGATATGCACCACATTGCTTTGAAGAAGAGGGGTGCGGCTATCTGCAATTGATACACTTGGCCACACACGATTTGGACTTATCGTGTGCGGCCTTGGAGCAATTTACATAGACTTCGGGTGACTCCGAATTTGTACGTCTACATGAGTGATTCGTATGGCCGAAGCAGTGACAGTAATAGCACCGCCGCGCTAGCGGTACTAACCGGCACACACTGACTCAGGGAGCTTGTCAGTCGAATGTGACAAAGAGTTTAGGGGTGAGTCTCGAGGCCCCTACCTGTTTTCTCATCCCACGTTCGACCTTGACTGCCCCATGGTCGGCCAGCTCTAAGGTGATGTCCTCTATGGAGTAGTCAACAAGTTCCCTCGAATAAACTACTACTTTCACAAAGTTCATGGTAGAGTGCGGCATCACACTCACCGGGGTGCCATCAAGTGTCCGAAGAGCACTTATCTTGGCTGCCTCGGAGGAATTCGCCGCATTCGCCAGAAGGCTCCCGTCCGAGAAACGGGTCATCTTCGGCTCTCTACCAATTACACTAGCTAATGCTCTCCTCTGATGGATCATGTTGCCCTTGGTCAACATGCTGCCATCAGTGGAGCAAATAACGAGGAAATGTTTGAAGCCAGCGGGCTCAAAAATGCCAGGTAACCTCTGAATGAGGGGCCCCGATGTTATCGAGGCTCCGCCCTGCGCTCTTTCGTCTTAGTCATAGTGGGGGCTCCATACCCAGGGGGGCAGATGGGCCGAATGTGCCGATCTTGGCTTGGTCGCTTACCACTGATATGCAATTGTTGCCTTTTATTTCTCACTGGGGAGCTACAGTTTAACATATAATCTAAACCATGAGTATCAATAACATTTGGAAGCTGCCATGAAGTTGATCCAAATTGGCAAACTATCTAGTGGATTACCATAATCAGTGGTTGTAAGCTGAAGTAGTGTTTTTACAACTGTTACGAAGAAAGACATTTGGTAGAGGTTCTACCACTGATCTGCATTCATTTGAGAAAGCCTTTTATTTCTTATTTCTGTATGGATGACCAGTTTAACATGGAATTCAAACCAAAGGCATCTACAGCATATGTAAACTGTCAAACGGACAACCTGAAGTTGAAAAACATCTGGAAAATTACCATACTCAATGTGGCTCAAAAAATTGATATAAAAGGAAAAGTTCCCCATAATATTCATCTGATAAAGCTTTAAATTCAATTTATGACCATTTGTTTACATGATGTTCTCCGTGTTCAAAAAGTAAGTTACAAGTTTATATTATTGCGCAACCATTCAGAATTTTCAAGACTTCTATACAATTGGCAGCTAAGGCGCCTGTCTATCTTCAAGCATGAGCAATTTCAATTGGGTCTTCATAAAATTTGTTTAATTGCAGAACATTTAAATTTATTATTGCACAATTACAATCTGTATAGATTGCAAATACTGCTACACTTTTACGATTAGTTTATTTTAGATACAAGTTGCAAAATATGTTGGAGGACTTGGTATATTGACCAAATTTTTTAATATTATTATTAATGATTTAAACTTACAACTTCAAGGAAAAAGCAGTAATATATTTCAACATATTGAAGGTTAAAGCTATGGCAAGCAAGACTTAAAAGTGATCATGAGCCTAGCAGCAAATTACAGTAGTACCTCGTAATTCAAACAAATTTTGTCCCCCAATTTGAAGGTGGCGTGCAATTCAAACACAAACAAATGGCTGCACAAGCCACTTGGTCAGTCATGCCTGCACTCCCCTGCTGTAAACATCCTCTTTGTTGTTCTTGATATTTTTCACATATTTTCTTGAAATTAGCCTCCATTATGGCTCCCAAGAAAGTGAAAAGTGACAGTGCAAGCGGTGGTAGGAAGCATATACAGTATAGTGTGGAACTGAAGAAGGAAATAATACAAAAACATGGCCAAGTCTATGATCTGTACATTTCTAAAGCATAAAGAAATAATAAAGGCTGCTGATGTGGCTAAACGAGAGTTTGGTAAATCAAGTAAAAGGCCTCAATTTTAGAAAAAGTTGAACAATTACTGTTAGTTTGGATAAAGGAAATGTAACTAAAAGGAGACAGTGTTAGTGAGGTCATAATATGTGGAAGGACTAAGCAGTTACACAGTGATTAAACGCTAAAACACCCAGTTCAAGTGATGCTGAGACTGAAGAATTCAAAGCAAGCAGAGGTTGGTTCAAGAAGTTTCACAAATGAAATGGTATTCATAGTACTATAAGGCATGGTGAAGCTGCCAGTTCCAACAAAGAAGATGCTGATAAGTTTGTGGGTGAATTTGCTGCGTATGTGAAAAATGGTTTTATCCCACAGCAAGTTTTTAACTGTGATGAGACTGGATTGTTCTGGAATAAAATGCCAAAAAGAACTTACATCACTCAAGAGGAGAAGGCACTAAATGGACACAAGCCAATGAAGAACAACAGGTTTACTCTTTTATTGTGTGCTAATGCGAGTGGCCACTCTAGAATAAAACCACTTCTTGTCTACCATTCATAAAATCCACGAGTCTTCAAGAGGAATAATGTGCATAAGGCTAAACTACCAGTAATGTGGAGGCCCAATACCAAGGCTTGGGTGACTAGAATTCTTTTTGTTGAATGGTTGACAAGTGTTTGCACCAGCAGCAAAAAAATATCTTGAGAACAATTTGCCCCTTAGGCGTCTTCTTGTCATGGATAATGCACCTGCACATCGTCCAAGTTTGGAAGATGCCCTAGACATTAATATGAGCTCATCAAAGTCAAATTTTTGCCACCCAACACAACTCCTCTACTACAGCCAAAGGACCGGCAAGTGATTCCAACTTCAAGAAGTTATACATCAAGGCTCTCTTTGCAAGGTGTTTCCAAGTTACCAATGACACCGATTTAACCTTGAGACACTTTTGGAAGGACCACTTCAATATCCTCCACTGGTATAAACCTTGTTGACTAGGCATGGAATGAGTTATCTTCCCGCACACTGCAGTCAGGTTGGAAGAAACTTTGGTCAAGTTGTGTGTCTGAGGTAGCGACCCTTGGCAAAAGTTTGGGATTGGAGGTCAATGCTGATGATGTGGAGTAGTTTGTTGAGGACCACAAAGAAGAACTACCCACAGAAGACCTTGTTCAGCTGAAGAATGAACACATGAAGGATATAAAGGAGGCAATAAAGAGTTCATCAGAGGATGAGGAGGAAAGGGAAGAGGTTTCAAGTAATGAGGTCCAAGAAATGTGTCGCATGTGGGGTACACTGCAGGTGTTTATCGAAAAGCATCATCCTGACCAAACTGAGAAATAGAGTGGTGAACTTTATGAATGACAATGTTATGTCTCACTTGCAAAAACTTTTCCAGAAAATAAGGAGACAAATCACACAGGATAGGTTTCTTGTGCAAAAGAAACCAGTTAGAAACCTTGCAAGAGACCAAGAGAAGAAACACCAGAGAGACAAGAACAACACAGGAGAGAGAAAACACCAGAAATTGAGTTGCCCTCTATTCTTATGGAGGAGGACTCGCCATCCAAACAGTAGTCATCCTTCTCCCCTCTGCCACCCTCCACCTGTGCCAGCAACTACTATCATCCACATAAGTTAAAATGCATTTACATGTGCTGACAATATTTAAGTGATCTGGCCACGGGGCACAACATAAACCTATAAAAATGTAAAAAATATGCAGAATTTGGGGCCTGTAACAGATTAATTTTTTCTACATTAATTTCAATGGGATAAATTGCTTCCTAATTCAAACATTCTCAATTTGAACAGCCCAAATGAACCAATTAAGTTTGAATCACGAGGTACCACTGTATATGTTTCCAACATTGTTCCAACAAAATGATGAGAACAGTGCCAATGAAGATATTTAAAGAGGATATTGTCACATCTTGCATTCTTATCTCAAAGCTTTAATAACTATTTTCCAGAGAAGAAATTTTAACCAGTAAAGAAAATCCTTTGGATAGAAATCCATTTGCTTCTCAAAGTCTTGAAGCAATAATTGAAAAATTAAAATTTGGATTAAGGTTATAGAAGAATTTCTACTCAAGATAAAAAGGATATCTTGATACTATTACCATTTAACAAAAGCCTATCTGTGTGCACTAGTATTTTCCACATTTAAAAAATGAAAGATAAAAACAGACTCAACACTGCACTAGATATGTATCTAGCATTGTCTTTCTGTGTTTCCAATTAAAATCAATTAATTATAAACAAACAAGTACACCATCTTATTAAATGAAAACCTTTTCCAAATATTATTTATTGTGCCTTTTTGCTAGAATTTTATGTAAAAATATATACATATATGCAAATCAATTAAATATGTACCACCCATAACAAACATATATCATGGGTGAATAGTTAATAAAGGAGCAGCATTTATAGTTTGACTTTGATTTTATTAAATATAGGAAAACTGCATAGCAGTACAAAATGCAGAACTAGATTACTTGGGTGACTGGAGCCAGGAGGGCATGCTGCTCCCCCAGATACCAGGTGCAAGTCTACACAGGACATAGATAACCTTTCAAGGTACATATTTTTGAAGGAGCACTTTGGAAGGATAAGGGGGAGGGTGGCTTCAGGCTCGATCAGTACCCACTTGAGGGCAAACCCTGTAGTAGTTTGGCTGTCCACCTCCCCTCCCCTATGTCTAATCCCTTTCTTTTTTTTCAGAATGTGTGTGTGGGTCGCGTGATCACCATCATTGCTTTGTGTGGGGGGACTTGATAGACCTCTATTGTGCTCCCCCATTCATCTCTATTTTCTTTCTAGGCGGATTCTTTCAGCTTATCAATAATTCTGTGTTTGTTAACAGTTTGAAAGTCCATAGTTGTGAAAAAGGAAGGAAGAGCCGCCTGGATGGAAAATAGGTGAGTGAAAATTGTGTGAGAGTGGGTGTGGTTGAATGTGTTAGAGGAGTAAAGATGTTTGAGTGTGGCAGTGAATCAGTGACTGAATGTGCCTGCTCTTTTCCAGCTCTGTGGTACCGATAAGTCATCAACATCTGGCTTTTGGAGATGGCTGATGCCAATCCTGACCCTCGCATGTGCGCCTAAAGTGTGGACCTTGGAGGGCACCTCCCAGTCTCCAGGGAGTAATTGGAGCAGCGCCTCAGAGACTACGACCCAGCAGTTGGGACTAACAAGCGTCCCAGATCCCTAAAGTCCTTGGCTTTGCCGAGTCCCGACCCCTCAGAATCCCGCAGAAAGTGAGCCACCTCCTGTTTTCCCTAACTCATCTTGCTCCATTAGTAGGTTATGGGTGCACCCGTCATTCCCGATATCTTTGTCTTTGGCTGGCGTTTCTTGATGTGCATTGTTGTAAATAGCTATTCATTTGCGTGGCCAAGATCCATATGTAAGGCCTTTTGTATAAATATATATGTGTAGTTGTTGGCCAAAGTAATATTGTAAGGCCAACTATATATATATTAAGTTATTTTGGGTTTTATTGTTTACTGGGGTTGTGATTGATCGCCATTATTCTTTTGTGTTTAATAAAATTAGAAAATAGACTTTCTCCTCAATACCCTCTCCTTGAACCACCGAGTGGACCTTGTTGGGGTGATGGGAAGAATTGGTGAGGAAGTCGCAACTCCGCCGCCACAACCCAAGAATGGAAGAGATTGTAAAGGAAAAACCCATTCTTTATGAGCTATAGTGACCATAGTTGTAGGGGCATTCTGGTCATTATCATTAGTCTATCCAGTTTTGTGTTTACATATCCATCAAGGAGAATGGAGACCCATTTGTAAGTAGAAAAGCAAATACCCACACTCACCCTGGGAGCACAATCCAGAGTAGGTGCCTGTTGGACCAGCTGAAAGACACAATGGGCCAACTTTGCCACCCAGTGACCAAAAGTTGTGGCATGACACACTGATGGGGCTTGGGCATGGAAATAGAGAAAAAGATGGAGGTAGAGGAAGGGGAAAGAATACAAGCATATTACCCATATCCAATCAGAGCAAAGGAAAGGGGTTGAAATCTCTGTTGGGCCTTGCCCAAGGAAGGGTTGTGGCCATCGAGCAAAATTACTTACCAGCCAAGATTTTTTTTTGCAGTGCCTATCTGGAGACTGCCCACTGGGGCAGTAGTAACCATACTTATCCTATAGGCTAATGCTAGGCTAGAATAATAAAAAAAGTGCAAAAGGACCCCTTCCCCCCCAAAAAAAAACAGCAAGAAGGAAACATCAAGGTAAGGCCTGCCTTTGCCCGGTGCAGGATCATGTCATCAACACCAAAGAGTCAAATAAAATCGAGGAAGTACCACTGGCCAAGAGAGAGAGAGGTGAAAGGAGAAGCTTGTAAAGAAAGTGTCAAAAAGGGCTATGAGTGAGATGTCTTAGAGGGACCCCCCCTCCTTAAAAAAAACTTGGGTATTCTAAACTAATTCGGGACATGGGGTTTGGAGGTAAATAACTTAACCACTTATCTAACAACATTTTTTTACCAGGTATTTGATTCTGGAAATCATGAAAATGTTGCATAATTGTCTATTTTATTTGGTAAATGTCACTACAGGGTGTATTATATCCTAGAAATTGATGCACATGCATAAAAATACTATGAGGTACAAACAAACATTTGTGGAAAAGTACAAAATGTGAAAATGAATATACGAGGGGCGGTCAATAACTTTTGCAATTCAGATAAGGAAATGAGATATGAGGAAAAGTGTGTAATTATTTTTCAATATAACTACCCTCGACTTCAATGCACTTGCGTCACTTGCCCCTGAGGATTCGAATTCCTGACTGCTGTTCGATCCGCTCCTGTACGGTGAGCTGGAAATCTTCATTGTCCCCAAACTGGCATCCACGCAGTGCAGCCTTGAGCTGGCGGAATAAAAAGTAATCGCTAGGGGACAGATCTGGACTGTAGGGGGGGAGGGTTTCTAGAGACCCAATGGGCAGACACCTTGGTTATGGCCAAATTGTCGTGGATGATGTTGGTAACACTTCCATGTGACATTCCATGTTCTCGCTCGATTTCTTCGACCTTCACCCGTCGATTTTCGAGGATCATCCTCTGCACACGGGCCACATTATCCTCATTGGTCACGTCTGATGGGCGTCATCTTCAAGGGACACAACCATGGCGGAACTCCCTATTCCAGCAAGCAATGGTTGCATAGGAAGGGGTGATATCGGTGTACACTGCAACCATGTGTTCATGGATCTCTTTTGCATTCTTGCCTTCCTTGGTCAAAAATTTGATCACTGCGCGGTGCTAAACCTTCTCCATTGTTGAAAAACTTGTGACTGACAATCTGCGATCAGCTACTGCTTCTTAAATAGAAAAGGAAAAGCGTGCGGCTGCAGGTCCTGACTTGTCATAACTTGTCCTAACACCCCTACAAACAGCCATCCCCCTTCCTCTGTTTTGCCCTACCGATTCGCAAAACTTATTGACCGCCTCTCGTATCAGGAATAATCGACTCATTTTTAATCAGTTAAATGTTAAGATACTCACATATGTAAAATCAATGAAATTGCACTCTATGTCAGTAAATCCTATGGTTCCAATTGAATATGTATCATCTTTTCTATAATGAAATTTCCCTGTAGACCTATGAAAGAGGACTGTGTGGAAGAGAGAGAGAACAGCTTCATCTACTTGCCTATGTTCCACATTCTGAAATATAATGAATTGTTAGAATAGAATTCTTCAAATCTATTATTACCCTATCGATTTTAATGAGAGCAAACATTAAAACAAAAGATGTATTTAAAGGCCCACAGAAGTGAAAACTGGTATCATAACCTGGAAAAATGCTAAGGAAAATATTACGTGAACCATTGAAAGCTTAAGAAAGAAAATGGGAGATACAGAAAAGGGGAAAAATAGGAAAACTATTTTTAACCATTATATGAAAATGTATAAAGGAGTTGATAGCTCAGCCGATGAGCATTGTGGTCATAATAGTCATGATCGCTCGATGACAGTTTCAAATCCAACTCCTTAATTCATTTTCATATAACAGTTAAAAATAGTTTTCCCTATTTTTCCCCATTTTCTTTCTCAAGCTTTCAATGGTTCATGTAATATTTTCCTTAGCATTTTTTCGGGTTGTGATACCAGTTTTCATTTCTTTGGGCCTTTAAATATATCTATTAGATATCATGTGTCATGTGATTTTCAATTATTAAAAGAAAAAAATGGTAGGAAAGTTAAATGCTGATTGAAGATGAATATATCGCATCAGAAAGTCTTTCCTCTTTTAAAAATGGGCATAAAAATTGTTGGTTTAGTATAACTAGGCTTAAATGATGATGTTTGTTATTGTTGTTTATAGTTCTCGAGGAGCATATAGAGACTCTGCTCCCTCTGATTGCTTGGGCGATTAAGGAAGAAAGTCTTTGATCTTATAACCTGTGCTGGAGGCCCCCCGCCAACATTAATACAATTATGTGGGGGCCGTGCTCTCTGTGAGATTGTGTCTAGGGACCAGGTTAGAGTGGGAGGGAGCCTGTTGATTGTATTAGGAATTTTATAGCAACTCTTGTGCTAGCATTCCATGCAACAGGTAGGAAGTGGAAGTTCTATTACAACTTAACCTCACATACAAATGAGGTAGTCCCATACCAAGATTGCATCCAGGTGGGGTGGTCCTGTCATATCCACTTGGGAATGACTGACCCCCTCTTCCATTTTTTCTCTTGCCCTACTGGGTAGCTATTTAGTTGCCTTAAATAAAACTGGCAGATACAGTGGATAGGAAACAAAATGGAATTATACATTTATAAGCTCACCGGACAAAATATTAGTCATCTAGGGAGGATTTTTTATTTATTTTTAAGAGCTCATCTGGCGACTGCCTACTTGGGCATTAGTCGCCGTATTAAACTAGCCTAGTTCTAGGCTACTTTAAAATAAAATTAAAGAGACGAAAAACACCCCCAAAAGGGGAAAAGGAAGCAAGCTCCTACATCGGGGGAAGGGCCCCCCGGCGCAGGAGCGTGCAACCTAAAGGAAAAAACAAACAAAAGCAAAAAACAACACAAAACAAAAAAACAAACCCTGCTTAAATAATAGGGAGAAGGCTGGCCTTCCCCCAAAAGTCAACAAGTCCACCAGTCAATGTGCAGGCACTCGTCCCAAGTACAAGGGACAGGCGGTAGCGACCCCGCCCATCCCAGGACCGGGACAGGTAATGTGCGCAAAGATCACCCAGACTGGGACATTCAACAAGAATGTGCCGAACAGTCTGGGGGACGATGCAGTCGTCACAATACGGCACAGGCGAGCGCTCCATCAAATAGCGATGCGTCACACGAGTGTGTCCGATTCGGAGACGACAGAAAGCGACCTGAAGCCATCACAGCAATGGGGGATAGGTCCATGGGAACAGTCGCGGCGCAATGGCACGCAACTTTAAGTTCCCTTTGACCGTCTCCCATCTTCTTTGCCAAGCAGTCCGAAGAGCTGCCTGTATTCCTCCGGTCGCAGATTCCTCGCGGGCTCTTTGGCACACTCATTTCCTGCAAATTCCTACATGTCCAGGAACCCAGCAGAAGATAATCTCGACATCTGCCCGGCTCGCCATAACCGTGGCGTCACGGATACCGCGAACCAGGGGATGTGGAGATTACAATGCCCCGAGAGCACTCAGGGCGCTTTGTGAGTCGCTATAGATCACAATCTGGTCTCCGAACAAGGCACGTCGCGTAATCTCCCGTACCGAGTGGTGTATTGACACCAGCTCGGCCGTGAAGACGGACGCAGCGCCTGGCAGAGACCCGCTGACTTCAAACAGAGGGGATACAGCGTGGAAGCTGACCCCCTCTTGAGACTTGGAGCCAACTGTATACACTAGCACGGTTCCGGCGTGACACGAGGTGTGCTCTAAAAAGGTCGAACGCAATACTCCCGGCGCCGTACAAGTTTTGGGAGCAGAGGCGTGGCGACAAATAGCCAAATGTGGTACCCTCTAAGGTGGCGTCCTGGGCAGAACCAGGGGCGCCACCGGCCCGAGAGCTATATCTAGCTATCGAAGGAGTTTCTTGGCCCTAAACCGAAAGGGCTTAGGGTAGGACTGGCGTCTCTCGGCGGCATAGGCACCATCAAGATCAGCTGCGGATGCAGTGAGAGCTGTTGGCGACTGAGGGAGGCGCCGGGCTCGCGCGTACAGGCGAGTGATGCACTGCACGCGGCGCAGAGCGAGTGGCATCTCCCCAGCATCGACCAACAGTCTCTCAATGGGGGAAGTGCGGAAGGCACCGGTCGCAAGGCGAAGGCCGGTGTGGTGGATCGAGTCCAGCTTCCGCAATACACGCTCTGCTGCGGATGCATAAAACTCGCATCCGTAGTCGAGCTTGGAACGAACAAAGGATCGATAAAAAAGTAAGGCAGTAGCCCTATCAACACCCCAAGCGCACAACGTCACGGAACGGAGAATATCTATGGCGCGGGTACAAGAGTCACTAAGGCTGCGAATATGAGCCTCCCAGGTGAGGCGTCGGTCAAATACAAGACCGAGGAAACGGTGCGATTCGACCACTTCTAGGCGTACCCCATTAAGAAACAAATCTAGGTCGGGGTGAAGCCGTGGATGGCGGCAGAAGTGCACCACCTTAGTCTTGGCCAAAGAAAACCAAAACCTGTGCGCTTCTTCATTACGAGAGACGCGGTTCAATGCCTGTTGGAGTCGACGCTCCAGAGTTGGCATCTGGGCCGCGCCAAAAGAGATCGAAAGGTCGTCCACGTAGGGCGTAGCGAGAACATCTTCCGGCAGCACCGAGGTGATGCCGTAGATGTTCAGGGCAAAGAGTGTGACACTGAGGACACTTCCCTGCGGGACACCCTCTTCCTGTTCCTTTGGGCCGGAGAGGGCTCCCCCCAGCCGTACGCGGAATCGACGATCTCGCAAAAATTCAGATATAAAGATTGGGAGGCGTCCCCTCGCCCCCATCGTGTGGAGAGTCTCTATGATACCGAATCGCCATGCGGTATCATAATCCTTCTCCAGATCGAAAAAGACCGTAGCATAGTGCTGTCTACGAAGGAAAGCCTCGCAGACGGCATTTTCAAGTCGGAGCAGAGCATCCGACGTGGAGTGGAACTCAGATGGCCTCCACTGTCCAGGAAAAAGGCTAATCTAACATTTACCAATTTCTCCATCAACTTGCACACGCAAGAGGTTAGAGAGATTGGGCGGAAACCGGTCGGAGTAGAGTGATCTCTCCCCGGTTTGCGAAAGGCAAGCACAGTAGCGATTCGCCAGGAGTCTGGGAGAAGACCTTCCACCCAGATCCTGTTGAACAAATCTAATAGAAAGGCCATGCCTCGCTCACCCAGGTGTCGAAGCATGGCGTACGGGACATCATCCGGACCATGGGCGGTGTCCGCGCACGAAGCGAGAGCGGAACGCAACTCACTCACAGTAAACTTGTCGTTGAAGGGTTCTCCACCTCTGGAGGTAAAGTCCAGCCGGCGGCCTTCCACGACATCACGACGTGCATTGAATGCTGGCGGAGCAGCATCACGGCTAGAGAATGCGGAAAAAGCGGTCGCTAAGAATTCCGCCACGGACGCGGGGTCCGAGCTTGCGGTCCCATTCTCCTGGAGAACGGGAGGGGGGGTCCTGCGAGAACTTGCCCCGAATCCTTTTGACTCACTTCCACACCTCAGTGAAGACACGTATGCCCGGCAAGAAGAGCGGCGGGCGTGCTTCGAAATATACCAGAACCTAGCCCTAGCCCGACGAAATTCAGCGACAGTGAAATCGTTCGGGCGGCGCTTATATCGCATGTAGGCATAACGCTTCTGTTTGAGGGCCGTCTCACACTCGGCTGACCACCATGGGAGTGGTCGGCGTGCAAAACGGCCAGACGTCCTAGGAATAGTAGTCAGGCCCACGGCGATGAGGTTACCGACCTAAACTCCTCGACTGAGATAGATAATTCAGTCATTTCCTGAAATGCAGGCCACCGCGCCCGCGCCAAACACCACCGAGGTGGTCTCTCAGGCAGCAGTTGCCCTGAAAATGATATTTGAATGGGAAAGTGATCACTACCATGGAGGTCATCGACCACCCCCCAATCAAAATCAGACTGTGCATCCGAAGAGCACAAAGATAGGTCAAGGCAAGAAAATGAAGCTGTTCTCGGACAGTGATGCGTAAACTCATCCACGTTTAGGACACCCATCTCAAGCTCTTCAATCAGATCGGCAAGGACTTGTCCCTTGGGATTTATGGAGTAATCTCCCCAGAGAGGATGCCTGCCGTTTAGATCTCCAAGCAAGAGATAGGGCCTCGGCAACCGTGCCACGACGCGGCGGAAGTCCCCCGCGTCGAAGTCACCTGACGGTGGAATGTGGACAAGGTCCCTGCAGTTGCAAGGACCCTGGTTGGAGGAGGAGATCCCTCCCCTCCTTGTACTGCCTTGTAAACCTGAGCCGTTTGAGTAGGACCTTGCATAGGGGTGGACTCGAGCTCGGTGCTTGGTGCCAAGCCTGGATTCGCTCTCATGGAAGGCCCTACCATCTGAGGCTGGGTTGTCTCAAGGCCAATGTCTATCTTGGGGAATGGGGGGGGCACCCAGTTGGCTATCCCTACCCAGGACATCAAAGGTCCCATTGCCAGCGATATCACGAGTCAAGTCTGGGGAGGCACATGCCTTGACCCCCACTAGATTTAATATTCTAGCCAGCAGGTCTTTTGAGGGAAGCGACTCATGGGGCCTGGCTTACCTCTCCCCCCTAAGGGGCTTTGCCAAACTGAGCCACTTCAATGGGGAACGGTCAACTATGCGCTGCCTGCTGACTTTCTTGCCAGTCCCCTTGGAAAGTTAAGGGGGGACTGCCGATGGAAAGAGGGAGGTGCCTGAAGGCACCTCCAGACAAGGGGGTGAGGGGGAATCCCCTACACCCATAGGCGAAGGAGATGAGTAAGAATCCTCTCTGGTTAGAGAGATTTGGAGGGTCCCCTGCGAGAGCACATGGGGATGGGTGACCTCCATTTTTACTATGGAGCTGCCGACAATTGATAAGGGAAAATTGAGGCGAGATTTTTAGTTTTGTCATCATTGGTCATGGTGACCATAATTTTTTTATGGGATACATATGATCATCACCCCCTGTAGTAGCCTGCACTGCAAGGGGTGTGTACAGGCCTGGCAGAGCCAGGTGCCACCATTCAGGACCACCCCTCCTGCCTGGTGGCCTGGCAGTCCATCGGCATGGCGGCTCCACCTTGGACACGGCGTAAAATTGATAGAGTGTGAAGAGGAAAGGAAAAGGGATGTGAGGAAGGTATGGGTGGGGATGAAGCAGGTTGTTAAAAAAAACCCATCCCAAACCGGAGCTCAGGGGTTAGGGAACATTGTCCCATCGCCCCTCAGCCCCGATCCAGGACAGTTGGCTGAGAAAGTCAGCATCTACCCTGTGAAATTAGAGGCTGACCAGAGAAAGTTGTGGGAGAGGTTGTATGAAAAGCGATGAAGTAGGGGAGAAATACAGGCTGTCTGAAAGAATGAGAATAGACGAAGCTAGGGTCGGACGGGGTGCTAATGGGAAGATGGGACAGGAGACTTTTAATTGGCAGCCAACAAGACAGCAAAGTTCCCCTCCCCCCCTGATAGTCAGTATACATTCTCATGCACCAGAGAACAGGACCTTAGGCACAGGGAAGGGGTTAGAGGGACTAAACTGATATTTCCATTATTCGTAACCCAATGCAGGTGTTAAGGGGCATTGTTTATTGAGGTTTAAAAGCTCCTCTTCTGACACGCCATGAGGTAGTTGGCCAGTTGCATAAAAGTAGATAGAAAAACAAGGGTTAGGATACTGTTAGTAAAAGGGGCGAAGAGAGGGACAGGCACTGTCAAACAGTTCAAGTCAACTCAGTGAGCCAGGCTTTTCCTATAGGCACTCAGATTGGGAGAATGCACTCCTCTTCCAGGTACCAGGTAAAGCAGTCTACACAGGGTATCCTCCTGATGGTCAGAAGTCATTAGGAAGAGATCTGAAAGGATAGGTGAATGTAGACAAGATTGGAAGTAGTGGAAGATATAAAGCTGCTGGTCTGAAAAGAGTGGAGTAGGGAAAGGTGCACACATGATTGCACTGACTGGACTAGTGTACTTAATTGTAGGCACTCAGGCTAGGTGGATATGCTGCTTCTCCAGGTACCAGTCTATACAGGAAAGCCCCATGCAGAGAGAGCCGTGTAATGGGAGGGAGAAGTGTTGGTAAGGGAAATATTTATAACGTATCCAATCAGGCTTCAGCTTTAACCATTTCTGTGCCTTGAGTAGTCTAATGTGAGCAGAGTATTTTTGTGATATGTCAGGAGTTTTGGTTCTTGAAATCAGGCAGTGTAGGTTTGGAATGAAAAGTCGAATCCCTAGTGCTCTGTGTTTGATTTATATTACATATATATTTAGTTATAGTAGGATGAATAAGTGTCTCATCGGAGTACTTTTAAAGAGATGATGGATAAGCATACAGAGGTTTGAGCAATTCTTTTTTTTTTTGCTCTAACTTTAGAATGGATTAAAATTCTAAATAGAAATGCAAGAAACTTACCAATTCAAGGAGCTGTGACCTTGCATTCATGGCTCATACAGGACAGCTAGTCTGTCATTTGATTTACTTATTTTGAAGTCTTTCTGTGAAAAACAAAGTTGTATTAGTAGAAATAAAATGAGATGGATAAAAGCACTTAAGACAAAGAGCACTTCAATTCTTTTTGTGGGAAGAATGAAAGACCACTACTTGATGTATATATGTATATACATTGTATCCGGTAAAATACATGACTAAATAATTGTCTTCTGAGCTGCTGAGAATCCTCACATCATTTGTGAGCATTAAAGAGACAGTACCAAGGTGAATGCCTGTGTGCAGTGACTGGCAGGAGTGGTAGGGTCATACTTTTTTGACAACACAATCATTAGTTGTGGTCTTGCATATGATGGAGAACACTACACAGAAAAAAATCTATCATTATAGATCCAGTATACTGGATGCCGCCAGTTGGATGGTGCTCCATTCCACTATAGTGTTGCTATTTGTACCTGCCTTAACAGGAAATGTGGAAATGGATTGGAAGAGGAGGGCCACTGATATGGCTAGCACATTGTTCAGACCACACACTATGATTTTTGACTGTGGCGGGATGAAAAAGGAACTTGTCTATGTTACAAAGCTTCATACTATGCAAGATCTTTGAGAGAGAATTGCACATAGATTCCTACGACGTGTAGTTTTCGAGTTATAGGGGGTCAAACTTTTGGGGGAGAGCAAATACCCCCCATTCCAAAATTGGTTATATCTACCTCAGTTTTTATTTATATGCTATATATTGTATATAGTTGGAATAAGAAAAGAAAGACAAATATAATGGTGGTATTTGATATGAATAAGCAAAGAGAAAAATTTTATAATATTTTGACAATTTTAAACTCTAGCTCTTCAATCAATTTTGCCAGGACTTAGTTCTCCAGATTGATGGTGTATCCCCACAGGGAAAGGAAATCCTCAAAGAGGAGAAAGCATCTCACTAACTGTGCCACAATACAGATGAAGTCCACCACATCAAGGTCAGAGGATGGAGGAATGTATACTGAAAGAATAGTATACCTCCTATCCAGACATAGTTGCCAGCCTGAATGAAATCCTCATGCCTGGCCCCTATCCACTGGTGATAGGGTCATGAAAGCCTTATGCCACAGCTAATGGGGTACAGGCGGAGATGAGCCTCCACAGGTCCTCCCAGTTAGCCTTGAGTCCACAGCAATTGCATTGAAGGAAAATACCCTCCAGGTCTAGGTCAAAGAGATACAGGGACCCACCCTCCTTTATGTAAAAACCCTCATGGGAATGGTCTCAGCCTTCCTGGAGCTGTTGACCAGAGAAGGTACAAAAGTAGGCACTGCCTTTGATGGCTTACTGTAGGATGTGTGACTCATTGTACAAGCTTTCATGCCACCTCAATTGAAACCTTTGGAAGGCCCCAACTTTCCAAGGTGCTCCATCCAGCCTTGGACAGGGGCAATGCACCCAATGTTACTTTGTAGCTGTCCTCTTCTCAGGGGGCAAACTTATGAGGCCCCAGTGATGGTCTCAATACCACTTTCCAGGGGTTTGCCTCCTGTGAGTCTAACAACTGAGTAGAGGTACACAGCCACTTCGCCTTTTGCAAAGAGGTTACATGGGGGTAGTATGGGGCCCATGTTTTAGCTTGGAGAGGGTGTGAGCCTGTGTTGACTCTAGCTCTATCGGGGATGTGGCTGGGAGAGGTAGAACATGCCAAAGGGTTCTGAATGGGCTTGGAGGGGGCTGGAGTAGTTTTTTTTTTTTAAACTTGAGGCATAAGAAGTCCCAGATTCAGTACAGCCTGAATGGCCAGGACTTCTTTCTTCTTGAAAAGATAAGTCACATTTCTTTGAGGAAGCAAAGTGCAACTAATTGCAATTCACCCACATGTCATTACAATTTGCGTGTCATGACTGTTGGGAGGTTAAGGAAAGTTGAGGCAACATTTCGCTTTAATTGACTACTAAAAAGAAAAGGAAACCACACATATTACAATAAAACAAGATGCAGAATACACCTTGTAAAGAAGTTAGATATCACAGGAATGACATTTGTATCAAAGATAGGCATTTTGCTTTCAATGCTGTATTGTACATGTTATTTTACTTAAATGCATGTGGCTTAAGGTTTCATATAACAATTAATATTATATAAGATATTTGTTTATATAATTTCTGAAATAATAGAGAGAATTAGTAACAAACCACATCATGTAATGCCTTGCCTTAGAGCAGTTTGTGCAAATTTTGGGTTGACCAAACTTAGCATATCTCACATTTGATTTGTATGGCTGGTATCAATAATGCTTTGCTGCATTATTGATACCAACCAGTTTGTACCAAACCAGCAAGCCTGTTATGATTGAACATGCTGAACAGTGTAGGGGTGGATCTCAAGGAATCTCCCTCTTTCATCCCACATTTGACTTTGACTGCTCCCTGGTCAGCCATCTCTTCTGTGGTCTTCTAAGGAGCAGTCAGTGAGTCGCCTCACTGACTAATACCTGGTGCTGATGGGACCATGCTGTCCTTTGGACAGTAGATAGAATAAAGAGAAAGCATTTAAGCCAGTGGGCTAAAAAAAATGCTGGGATAAGCTCTTGATGTGGGGCCCTGACTTTTGTTTTCCATTGACTTACCCTCTCTGCCTGGGATGTGTTATTCTTGGGTTGGTAACCTGCTGAGTCAACAGGGGCCCCATCATCCCTGGGATGAGAGAACCTGTCTTTTTAGATTTCTTCTAATTTTTTTTTTTTAGGAATGCACCTTCCCCCCGCCCCCAAAGGGGGTGCAGAGCTAGATGGTTCAGCTTAAGCCAAATCCCTCACTAAAATGGAGAAGGGTCTAGCCATCACTGGGGCTCTCCTCTCCTCTTGAATGCTTGGGGAACACATGTTGATCTTGGCCAGAAGTGGACATAAGCTTGGGAGTATAGCCAACTGAGTCATTGTCCACTCCTGAGGAAGCCCCTGCCATTTGTCATGTGGTAGCCTTTGGGTCTACACTCCCAACCTCCATCAAATAAAAATGAGGGAATGCAGAGCAGCCCCAAGCGAGATCACAAGACACAGGTGTATGGCCCAGTCGACCTTACTACACCTTGCCCCTCTAAGGGGGTTTGCTCTGTCCCACCAAAAACTGTAACTTTGCAACCTTGCTTCCTCATACTCTTGGTCATCTAGGCAACCACCCCCTGGGAAAGAGAAGTGGGAGGGTGCCACTGGTCCAAGAGTGGAGCCATCCAAGTGCAATTTGAGGGAAGGGGGAACTCATCACCCATAGATAGTGGAGAGGAGAGTCCCTCTCTCCTGCACAAGAAAATTGGAGGGGTCCCTGAGAAAGCATGAGGAGGGCTCCTTTTTAGAGATGGAGCTACCTAAGGGTGGCTTCCAATTTTATATGTTTCTTGTAGTGCTTAGTTTTCCCTTAAAAATTTGCGCACCATGATTGGCCAATTATTGTAATACTTATGTTCAGGTAGAAAGACTATATATAGTGTAGCAATTTGTGAATAATTCCATTTCTGTTCATCCCCTAAAGATGACCTAACACGGTCGAAAGACGTCTAGGAATAAAGAATGTCATTCGTGGATGTTTTTTCTTGCCTCAAAGAACCCTGTTAAAAAACTTGTAAGAAATATTAAGAAAATACAAGTTAAAATTAATAACGCTACAACCGCTGTGGACTTCAATAGTACATGCATACAAAATGGCTTTTTACCTAATTTCCTATATATATTGTTTTTTAATTAAATAAATTGAGTATACAAGTTTCCTTGAGCTTCCTTTCGATCTAACAGTCGTCTCATGAGTAGGTGAGCAGACGCTTGCGGTGAGTGGTTTCTAGAACTGTCTGTCAAAATACGCTTAGAAAAAAGGTGGGTGTAGAGAGGAACAGGGCAATGTACTAGCTTCCCTAGGTCATGTCAAAGGTTAAAGGCAACTTGGTGAGCCAGGCCTTCCCTATTGGCACTTATGCCAGCGGGATGTATCACTCCTCCAGGTACCTGGTGTAACAGTCTACAAAGGGTGGCCCTATGCTGGGCGATAAGAAAGGTGTGAATGTAGGCAGAGTAAAAATAGTGACAGATATAAAGCTACAGGTGGGGCTGGTATGGTGCACAGCTGCAAACAGTGGGACAGGATTGATGAACAGCTGTAAACAGTGGTGGAGGAAAGGTGCATAGTTGCAAAGAGTGGGGCAGGGATGGTGCACAGCTATAAACAATGGGGAAGGTTTAAGGTAAAGAACTAGTGGGTTGCTGCCCAATCCAAGTGGATTCTATATGACAGCTAGGATAAAACGAGGCAAATCATCTATAAAAGGTGGAGGAGAAAAACTTTTTTGACAAAAATTAAAAAAATGAAGGGTTAAAAGATACCTCTGCCAATATGAATCGAAGATGGGTGGGTTGAGCGATAGTTAAAAGGATCAGGAAACAGGACAACCGGAGAGTGGAGAAATAGTTGAAATCTAATAAAAGGTGGGCAACTGATTGGTCCCCACCACAAAAATCACAGCAAAGGCTGATTGATTTGAACATCACCCAAAACAAGATGGCCATGAGTAAGTCTTGTGTGGCCAATGGAAACTCGGCAAAGGGCTACCTCCAATGACAGCAAACTATGATGGCTCAAGGGCCAAGAGTGAATAGAATTTTAATTTTGTATATTTTGGATGATGAGTCATCCCATTCATTCTGCCACAGTTGAAAAATATACTTTCTTATTGAAGGAAAGTAGTCCCTAAAAGGCAGTAAGGATGGAAGGGTAAGGACCATTGGAGTACCCATGTTAGAGAGATGATCTCCTATGCGAAGGTTCAAAGGGCAGGGTAAAGATGGCAACTTATCAAATGCCACCATTGATTCGGTAGCATACAGGCACCTGTAAACCTCTGATACAGGGGCTTGTTGTGCTCGGTAGAGGTATTGCATGGAGATTTGAAGTCTATGGTAGGGCAGTAGAGGCTGTTAACAGGAGGAGTACACAAGGCTCCACTGGAGAGATGAACTCCGAGGTTTCTAATGGGGTTCAGCATTTTAAGGGCTGAAGGGGAAGCCAATGAGTATATTTGACAGCCATAATCCAATTTAGATTGGATGAAGGCTGTGTATAATGTCCATAATGTTTGTCGGTCACTGCCCCACAAAGTGTGTGAGGACTTTCAAAATGTTTTGAGCCTGCAGACAGCCCGTTCAAAGACAGTGTAGGTGTGGTAACCAGGATAACTTTGGATTGAGAGTTATGCCAAGAAACTGAAACTCAGAGACAAACTCTATATCTTCGCCTTGTAGGCAGATAGATGGCATGCTGCTGATGGAAGGCAAGTTGACGAACAGTATAGTGCTAAATCATTGTAAAAGAGTTGCCGATACACCCTCTGGGAGAGATGAAATAATATCATTGATGGCAATTATAAAACATAAGACACTTAAAACACTGCCCTGAGGAACTTCCTCCTCTTGGGGTTGCAAGTCAGAGTATGCGTCTCCAACATGTACCTTGAAGGATCGAGATGCTAAAAAACTTTGAATAAGTGACAGTAAAAGGCCTCTCATCCCCCAGACGTATAGCTGCTTCAAGATGCCATATCTCCATGTTGTGTTGTAGGCTTTCTCAATATCGAAAAATATGGCCAGGACTTGGTGCTTTAATGAGAAAGCTTTCCGGACCGATCTCTCGAAACATACTAATAGGTCAAGGGTATTATGACCTTTGAAGAAGCCACATTGAAATGGAGAAAGAAGGTAATTGGTTTCTAGGAACCACTTTAGGCGCTCCAACACCATTTTTTTCCAGCAACTTACTCAAACAGCTGGTGAGAGCTATAGGGTGGTAGTGATCTGCGTCCAACCCATCCCTGCCTGGTTTAACAAAGGGAAGGATGATCCCAATGTGCCATGATGAGAGGTAAAAACCCTTCACCCATATAAGGTTATACAAATCAAGTAAGAAGAGAGTAGAGTGTGGATGTAGGTGCTGAATCATATTGAAATGGATCTCGTCAAGGCCAGGGGAAGTAGCTTTGCAAAGGGACAAAGCGCTATGCAGCTCATGGATGCTGAATAGAGCATTATATAGGTTAGATTTTGTTTTGAAGTTGAAAGAATGAGACTCTTCCTTTGATTTGTAGGATAGAAAAGCCTTATCGTACGGCTGACACTGCTGACAGCGCAGAAATGGTCAGCAAAAGCATTGCTGACCACCAGGCTGTCATTCTCCAAGGAACCGTGTAAGTTTAGTGTAAGGGTATGATGATCAGCATAACAGCCCCTGATCTTTTTAATCCTATTCTAGATCTTAGCGGTAGGTGTCATAGAGGAAATTGATGAAACGTAATAGCGCCATGAATTTCGGCGAGCATGATGAAGGGTTCTTTGGCGAAGCGCACAAGCTCAGTTTCGGTCGACCTTGTTGCACACGCTGAGGTCTACCAGGGCATAGTTGAGCACCCGTGGCGGGTCGCCTCCGTGGAATGGGCCGTGATGCTGCATTGTAGATAGTCAATGTAAAGTATTCTACTGCCGCATCCACTCCATTTAAGGTCCCCAAGGATGCACTTGTTCAGGATGCCTCTTGGAAACCTTCCCAATTTGCATGACCTAAATCCCACTTAAGGGGCATGGTTGTATGAGGGCTAACTTGAGGGGCCGACAAGACAATAGGAAAGTGGTCACTCACATGGAGATCATCAAGAATTGACCATTGAAATTCTGTGAAGCAATCGGGGGAGCAAACAGACAGGTCAACACACTATAAGAGGTAAAATCGCCAGTGTTTAAAACACAAAGAAAGTCAGATTCAAAAGAGACTTTAAAACACTACCTTCGGCATTCCAAGTGATGTCACCCCAGTATGGGTGACAGTCATTAAAATCTCCTAGTAATAAAAATGGGGAGGGCAACTGGTCTATAAGTTCTAAAAGGTCGGGTCTTGACAATGATAAACAAGGGGGTAGGTAAATAGAGCAAACGGGAAAAAGCTTAGTAAGAAAAACCCACACATCAAGAGCTAAGAGGGTAGCATATAGGGGGATGGGAGATACATGGTGGGATGAAAATACCATGATAGACACCCCACCATGAGAGGAGCTTCCAACAGGAGCAATAGAGTTAAAAGTGAAAAAACTGGGTAATGGCGGAAAGGGCCATGTACCCAGTTTATTCTCCCGAAGGCAAATAACAGCGAGGTGGAGAGTAGTCAAAAGAATTTTGAGTTCTTCCCACTTTGGAAGAACGCCTTGACAATTCCATTGTAAAATGGAAGATATTATGTGGGACAGTTAGATACCACTGTAGATATCTTTTTCTCTTTTGTAGCCGATATTGTGTTTGAGGTTCGTCCCAGAACTTGGGGGACGGAGAGCAGATTTTGAGGAGCCTGCTTTTGCAAGGGAAGAGATCCTAAAGGGAGCAGTAACTGGGGCTATTTTTGAGGGTTTTGGAAAACTACCCGAGGTCCTTGATTGTAATTCGGGCTCACATCCTGGTGGAAAAGGAAGATCGAGAAGGGATTTTTGGGATTCATGGGTCAAGGGGATTTTCAATGTCTGAGGGGTTGGTCCAACCGCAGCGATTGATGATGTTGGAATATCAACTGCTTCCATCGGATCATGAGTAGAAGGGTGAGTGGAACGAACAGGCGATCTGAGCAAGGTGTGTGGAGCTGGGTGTATATCTGCCATCGTTTGGATCAGGATGGGGCCTAAGTCTTGTGAAGGGTGAGACGGAAGATTCTCGGAGTTCGGCAGAGTCATATCCAGAGCCTGCCCGCTTATTGATAACCCGGGTGAGGAATCTTTCCTCTTACCACTGGGCTTTGGGTCTCGGGGCTGGGTGGATGAACCTTCACTGATTGATGTTGAGGATTCTTTCAGATAGCGTCTGATGTCTTCAAGAGTCTCACCCTAAGTCTCTCTCCCAGCTAGAGCTGCCTTAGAGAGGGGGACTACATTGGTTATCTCGGTGTGAGAGCGATGCTTCGACTGTATATCCTGAATGTTTCTGACACTGCGAGTAGATGTAGAATGAAGTGCTTCAGGGGTGTCGGAACTCAAGCATGATGATAGCTTTCGACCAGCATCACATAAAACGTCACAAAAGAGATGGCCGAGTGGCAAGGTTTGTGCTAGAGCACGCTGGTGGGCCTCTCTTATATCTAGAAATAGAAGATGCGCAAAGCGAGCACCCCCATTTCATATAAAAGTATAGAGCAGAGTTTTGACGCAGCATTGTGGGTACCTCCGCAGCAAGGTGTTTTGGTGCATTTGGGGCCATGGTAGTCAGAGCTACAATTCACGCAGGTGCAGGGGTGCCGAGAGGCATGGCCAACATGTCCAAATTGATTGCAATTGAAGCAACATCTGGGTAGTTACCGGGACACGAAGGTACCCAGCTTTAATATACTGCGGCAGTTCTTGTCATTTGAATGTTAAAATCATTGTGGCGGTTGGGACTCTAGTGGAGCCTAATGTTTTAGTCATCCTGTGTACGTGTGTGACACATTGGATACTAAACTTGCTCTGAAGGTGGGTGGGGTCATAGTCCTTTAGTTTATTTGAATGGACAATGCCTTTGACTAAATTCAGACACGGATGGGGCGAAACAGTTACTGCAATTTCAGCTATCGAAGATACATTTCGCACAAGGTTGTGTTGAGAGTGAGATGACACCTTGACTACGACATCATCACTACTTCTCGACTACATCCGGCGGGGTTCACTACAGCGGGATTCAAAAGATGCATTGACATCAAACACATCGACTTTGGCAAGTGGGGAGTTGGATGATAAATTGATGACAAGAAAGCGAGGATAAACTTCGTTGGAATAGGGATCCAATGAGTGAGGGAAGGCTGAAAGGGGAGCTAAGGAACATTTGGCATGAGAACCCATACGAGATGGGGAGGTTTTAGGTTTATGGCTAGCCATTGCAAAAAGATAAAACTTCGCATTCTCCCTTGGAACACCACACCATGGAGGCCTACAAGGGCCTGGCACTACTGCAACTCTAAAATCAGTTATGTCTGGTATGTCCTCCTGGTTGAGTTCTCCTACCTACTGAGAAAAGGGGCCAACGTTGGGTTTCTCCTTGGGCATTTGGTAGACGAAGGCAGTGGAGATGCCCAGCCTCTTCCACCTTCATGAAAGAACAATTCGGAATCAATCCATAAAACGAGCAGAGGTCAGGTATCCATGAGGACAACTAAATAGGTGAAGGAAGAGGGGGAAATAAAGGGCAGTGGAAGAATGTAATAGGGGAAGAAAGAAAGAGGGGCATGTTAAAAGTCTTGTTGGCAGCACCATGGGACCCCTAAGGAGCCCAGGGCTGACCCCCCTTATCAAGAAAAGCCCAGGGCCTCTCTAGGAACAACCCCTGAAGAAAAGATCCCAGAGAGAGAGGGAAAACAATGGGGAAAAGACTGTGCACAGCTGTAAACAGTGGTGGAGGGATGATGCACAGTTCCAAACAGTGGGGAAGTGATGGTGCACAGTTGCAAACAATGGGGCTGGGATGGTGCACAGCTGCAAACAGAGGGGCAGGATGATGCACAGCTGTAAACAGTACTGGAGGGATGGTGCATAGTTGCAAACAGTTGGGCTGGGATGTTGCACAGCCATAAACAATGGGGCAGGAATGAGGCACAGCTGTAAACAGTGATGAGGGAAGGTGTATAGTTGCAAACATTGGGGCAGGAATAATGAACAGCTGTAGGCAGTGTGGCAGGTATGGTACATAGTTACAAACAGTGGGTCAGAGATGGTGCATAGTTGTAAACATTGGGGTAGGGACAGTTCTCAGCGGCAAGCAGTGGGGCAGGGATGGTGCACAGTTGCACCCAGTGAGTCTGGGATGGTACACAGATGTAAGGAGTGGGGCAAGGACGGTGCACAGCTGTAGACATAGGTGGAGGGAGGGTGCACAGCTGTAAGCAGTGGGATATGGATTGTGCACAGTTGCAAACAGTGGGGGAGAAACAGAGCACAGTTGCAAACAGTGGGGCAAGGATAGTGCAGAGCTGTAAGCAGTTAGGCAGGGATGGTTCACAGCTGCAAACAGTGGGACTGGGACAGTGCACAGATGTAAGCAGAGGGGCAGGGATGGTGCACAGTTGCAACCAGTGGGGCTGGTTTGGGGATTTTTTTTTCTATTATCTCATCTGGCGAGTGCCTTCTAGGGCATAACTCGCCGTACTCAAGCTAGACTGTATCCAGGCTATATTAAAAGCCAAATTAAAAAACGGGAAAAAACATAAATAATACAAACAAAAAGCAAAAAAAAAACCAAAAACAAACGAATTGAAAAAATATAGATCGAGCTCCACCGACGGAGAATGCCCGGCCTTCCCCGCCAAAGAAGACCACGGTCCATATTTGGATATTAAATAACGGGGAGAAGGCCGGCCTCCTCCAAAAAGTCTAAAAGTTCACAGGTCGGTGTGCATGAATCCACCCCGAGCACAAGGGGAAGGCGGTATCGACCCCGCCGATCCCGGTACTGGGACAGGTAACGTGCGTGAAGATCACCCAAACTGGGAAATTCAACAAGAATGTGCCGAACAGTCTGGAGGACGATGCAGTCGTTACAATAGGGCGCAGGCAAGCGCTCCATCAAATGGCGATTAGTCACACGAGTGTGCCCGATTCGGAGACGCCAGAAAGCGACCTGAAGGCGCCGCGGCATTGAGGAATAGGTCCATGGAAACAGTCGCGGTGCAATGGCACGCAACTAAGTCCCCTTCAACCATCTCCCATGTTCTTTGCCAGGCAGCCCGAAGAGCTACCCGTATTCCTGCCATGTAGTCGGTATGACGAAGAGCGAAACGCTGGTCCGGTCGCAGAATCCTCGCAGACTCTTTGGCGCCCTCATCTGTGCGCTCATTCCCCGCAATTCCTACATGTCCAGGAACCCAGCAGAAGATAATCTCGACATCCGCCCAGCTTGCCAAAACCGTGGCGTCACGGATATCGCGAACCAGGGGATGCGGAGATTCCAATGCACCGAGAACACTCAGGGCACTTTGTGAATCGCTATAGATCAAAATCAGGTCTCCGAACCGGGTACGTCGCGTAATCTCCCGTATCGAGTGGTGTATTGACAACAGCTCGGCCGTTAAGACAGACGCAGCCCCTGGCAGAGCCCCACTGACTTCAAACAGAGGGGATACGGCGTGGAAGCCGACCCCCTCTTCGGACTTGAAGCAATCCGTATACACTGGCACGGTTCTAGCGTGACACGAGGTGTGCTCCAAAAAGGTCGAACGCAATACTCCCGGCGCTGTACAAGCTTAGGAGCAGAGGCGTGACGACTAATAGCCAAATGTGGTACCCTCCAGCGTGGCGTCCTGGGCAGAACCAAGGGCGCTACCGGCCCGAGAGCTATACCCAACTCTCGAAGGAGTTTCCTGGCCCTAAGCCCTTCAGGCGCACCCCATTAAGAATCCAATCTGGGTCGGGGTAGAGCCGTGGATGGCGGCAGAAGTGCACCACCTTAGTCTTGGCCAAGGAAAACTGAAACCTGTACGCTTCGGCATAGCGAGAGACGCTGTTCAATGCCTGTTGGAGTCGACGCTCCAGAGTTGCCATCTGGGCTGCGCCAAAAGAGATCAAAAGGTCGTCCACGTAGAGCGTAGCGAGAACATCTTCCGGTAGCACCGAGGTAATGCCGTTGATGCTCAGGGCAAAGAGTGTGATACTGAGGACACTTCCCTGCGGAACACCCTCTTCCTACTCCATTGGGCCGGAGAGGGCTCCCCCCACCCATATGCGGAATCGACGATCTCAAAAATTCAAATATAAACATTAGGAGGCGTCCCCTCGCCCCCATCGTGTAGAGAGTCTCCATGATACCGTATCGCCATGCGGTATCATAGGCCTTCTCCAGATCGAAAAACACCGTGGCCTAGTGCTGTCTACAAAGGAAGGCCTCGCAGACGGCATTTTCTAGTCCGAGCAGAGCAGGCGACGTGGAGTGGAACTTGCGGAAGCTGCACTGTGCTGAAGACAGATGGCGTCCGCTGTCCAGGAAAAAGGCTAATCTAACATTGATCAATTTCTCCATCAAGTTGCACACGCAAGAGGTTAGAGAGATTGGGCGGAAACCAGCCGGAGTAGAGTGATCTCTGCCCGGTTTGTGAAAGGTGAGCACAGTAGCGATTCGCCAGGAATCCGGGAGGAGACCCTCCCCACCCATACCCTGTTGAACAAATCTGAGAGAAAGGCTAGGTCTCGCTCACCCAGGTGTCGAAGCATGGCGTACGGGACATCGTCCGGACCATGGGCGGTGTCCGCGCACGAAGCGAGAGCGGAGCGCAACTCACTCACAGTAAACTTGTGGTTGAAGGGTTCTCCGCCTCTGGAGGTAAAGTCCAGCCGGCGGGCCTTCCGCGACATCACGACGTGCATTGAATCCTGGCGGAGCAGCATCTCGGCTATAGAATGCTGAGAAAGCGGTCGCGAAGGATTTCACCACGGACGCGGGGTCCGAGATTGCGGTCCCATTCTCCTGGAGAACAAGAGTGGGGTCCTGCGAGAACTTGCCCCGAATCCTTTTGACTCGCTTCCGCACCTCTGCTAGAGGGGTGTTCCCATTAAGTGAAGACAATTATGCCCACCAAGAAGAGTGGCGGGCGTGCTTCGAAATATACCGGAACCTAGCACTAGCCCGACGAAATTCCCCGACTGTGAAATCGTTCGGGCGGCGCTTATAGCGCATGTAGGCATAACGCTTCTGTTTGAGGGCCGTCTCACACTCGGCCGACCACCACGGGAGTGGTCGGCGTGCAAAATGGCCAGACGTTCTGGGAATAGTAGTCAGGCCCGCGGCGATGAGGTTACCGGAGAAGAACCTAACAGCCTCATCTACCGACCTAAACTCCTCGACTGAGATAGAGAATTCAGTCATTTCCTGAAATGCAGGCCACCGCGCCAAGTACCACCGAGGTGGGCTCTCAGGCGGCAGTTGCCCTGAAAATGATATTTGAATGGGAAAGTGATCAGTACCATGGAGGTCATCGACCACCCCCAATCAAAATCAGGCTGTGCATCCGAAGAGGACAAAGATAGCTCAATCAAGGAAATGAATGAATTAATGAATGGTACATAAAAGGCAAATCCTGCGTAGGCCCAAATGGACAAATTCATAGCCATTTTCAAAAAGGGTTCATTAAAATTTAAAATATTTGTTAAAAAACATAGACTATGGTTACAAATCTAGAATAAAAGCGAGTAAAACCATAGAAAATAAAAGGGAGTAAAATCATAGAAAAATTAGTCTCTAAAATATAGTAAAATCAAAATAAAGTAATAAGACATGTCTATCTCATTCTAAAAATGATAAAATACTAAATTTCCTTTAGTAGATTCGTTTCTGCTAAAAATTTTAGCACTTTGTTCATATTAAAGGTGTTCTTGTGCTCAGAAAGGATACTCCTCAGAAGCCTGCTGAGAATGCATCCCTTGGCAAATAAAACGGAAGAGTCTTTGCCTTAGGGTTTGGAAGCGTGTGCATTCGGTGAATAGGTGGAGTACGGACATTGGTACTCCACAGTGAGTGCACATTGGAGGCTGTTGAAGGCTTTCCATTAGAAAGCCACGTGTTAGGCGACAATGTCCAATTCTCAGCCGGGATAGGATAACATCCTGAGTACGGGTTCTAGTAGTGGGTGGCCAAGGGCCACCTGACTGTTTGATGGTATGCGGTTTGGTTGGGGGTCGTTCATCCCATGTCCTCTGCCACTGGTTGACCACATATTCATGGATATGTGGCACAGTATCTCGGAAAGGAAGAGGGGCAGGGGTGGTGGTTCCTAGAGATGCTGCTGTCTTGGCAACAGTGTCTGCTCTCTCATTCCCTTTTATACCTATGTGGCTAGGTACCCAGCAAAATAAGATTTTGTGGAGCCAGAACATTAAAAAAGCCACTTCTGTATTTTTGAAACCAATGGTGATCTGGGAATGGATTGGCTAAGGCTTCTAAAGAGCTGAGGAAATCAGAGAATATCATATATGATCCTGAGGGTGAAGAAGTGATGGTAAACAGTTCAACCAGTATCGCCACAAGCTCAGGCGTGAAGATAGAGGCTGCACTAGGCAGGCACACAGACACATTATGGAAGGGGAGGATAGCAGAGGCTCCTAGCCCATCAGGGAATTTCAATTCGTCTGTGTATATAAATGTGCTTGGTTTGTGGCGCACAGTATGTTCATGGAAGACGCATTGTAGAACGGAAGGTAGAAACTTGGTCTTCGGTTCCTCTGCCAACACCTTGCAGACCCTCACTGGTGGTAATAGCCATGGGGGTACTTTTGGGATCTGATATGGGATTACTGATAGTTCCCTCAGTTACACTGTATCTTCAGTCATGCGCAGGGCAAATGGGCGAGTCATTGAAGGGAACCTGTCATATGAGGCCACAGAGTGAATATTGTAGGTGCACTCATATACAGGTGATTGGGGAAGTTGTTGCAGTCTGAAGAGGTACTGCAGGTTAAGGTAGTGAAAGGGTAGTGGGAGAACCCCACTCTCTGCATAAAGACTAGGTATTGGGGAGGACTTGAATGCTCCCAAAGCTAAACGCACACCTTGGTTCCTGATGGAATTGAGTTTATCCAGGTTTGAGGGTGATGCTGAAGAGTACACCTGTGACCTGTATTCCAGCTTAGACTGGATCAGGGCTGTATACAATAGCCACAGGGTAGGCAGTCACTTTCCCACGAAACATGTGATAAGAGTTTTAGAATGTCCATTCTCTTCAGGCAGGATTTTTCAAAGCAGTTATATGGGGGACCCAAGAGAGCTTTGAGTCAAAGATAACCCCTAGAAATTTGAAGTGGGGCTCAAATGAGATGGGGAAAGTCATATAGAAATAGGGTTGGCTGTTCCCGCTCAACTCGCCTGAAGTTGTAGAAGTGAACTGCCTATGTTTTTGAGGATGATAGTCGGAAGCCTTTTGCGGTGGCATTCTTGGCAATAATATTAATGGCCTGTTGCAATTTTCGGGTGACAAAGGGCTTCCGAGGTGATGTTGAGACAATTACCAAGTCATCCACATAGAGAGTTGATATTGTCTCTGCTGGAAGGTCAGTAATGATACTGGTGATGGTCACCAAGAAGCAGGTGACGCTCAAAACACTTCCCTGTGGTATGCCCTCTATCTGGTCAACTGCCTCCGACATGACATTTCCAACTCTCACTCGGAATGTGCGTCTAGCAAGAAATTGTTGTATGAATCTGGGGAGGTGACCCTTGATACCCATCATGCAGTTGCTTCAAGATACCACACCTCCAAGTGGTATGATAGGCTTTTTCCTATATCAAAAAATACAGAATGGAGTGCTGTCTTTTTGAGAAAGCTTGTTGGGTGCAATCCTCCATCCTGACCAGCAGGTCTGTGGTGCATTGCTTTTTCCTAAAACCTGCTTGTGAGGCAGAAATAAGGTTATTTCTCTCCAGAAACCATACCAGCCTGGCATTCACAATCTTTTCCTGATTTATGAAAGGGAAGTATAATTGCTTCCCTCCAATAGGAAGGAATATAGCCCTTAATCCAGATATAGTTAAATATATCAAGAAGGTGTGATATGAGTATTGAATGCATATTCCTGATCATATCATAAGAGATACCATCAGGGCCAGGTGCGGTAGATCGACATTTCTTAAGAGCACTTTGAAGTTCATGGATGGAAAAGAGCTTGTTATATGGTTCATTATCCATACAAGGATCCATGAAGTTCAGTGTGTACTGTTCTTGCATTTTCCTGACACGTTGGAGTTCTAGGGTTACTTTTGGGGCGAGAGATGTCAGCAAATGTCTTTGTCAGGACATTTGAAATTTTCAATAAGTCTCCCAAAAGATCACCTGCTTCAAATATATTAGGGGCAGAGAAGCCGCTTGTTCAGCCTATGAGCTTCTTCACTCTCTTCCAGACTTTGTCTGGTGCAGTTTGGTGGTTGATGGAGTTTATGTACCCTTTTATGGAGATTCGGCGAGCCTGGTGGAGGATACGCTGTCGCACTGCCTTGGCTCAGTTACGGGCATACTTATTGGTAGTAGTAGGGTTCTGATGGTAGCGATGACAAGCTCGTTTGCATTCTGTCACTGCTTTGCTGCATTCCTCAGACCAAAAAGGGAGATGGGTCTTGTGGGAAGCAATTTTGGAGAAGGGCATAGATGAATTTGCCGCCTGGTTGATGTGGTCATGGAAGTTCTCCAAGATCATGTCAGTGTCACCCTGAGGGAAGTGTCCAGAATGATGGGAGAGGTGTTTAAATTTTGGCCAGTTGGCTTTCTTAGTGTTCCACCTATTATTCAGTGGGGTGGGGTGGGGGGCAGTCAAGCATGAGGTCAGTACAACTGGGTAGTGATTGCTTCCTCTTAGGTCAGGATCCACCGACCAGCTGTAATCTGCTCTACAGTCTGATGAGCAAAGTGATAGATCTACACAGGTAGAGCTGTTAGTCTGGGCATGAAAAGATGTTGAGGTGCCATCATTAAAAATTAACACATTCATGGTCTCTATACATCTCTCGATCATGTTTCCCTTGGGGTTGTTATCATACTCTCCCTAAAGTTGATGCCTTGCGTTAAGGTCTCCAACCAGTAGGAATGGAGTTGGGACTTAGGTGATGAGATTAGCTAATTTGTTAGCCAGATCTGAGGCAACTACTCCTTCACTAAGAGGGAGGTACAGTGAGCAGACTGTGTATAAATGGTTGGTGTACACACGGATCGCTACTGCTTGAAGATCTGTTCCCAATGGGATTACTAAGTGAGAACAGTCTTTGTGGACAAAAATAGCTGAACCATGTATGGGTTCTGGTGGGTTTTTAAAGTATCCCACATAGTTGGGGATATTGGGTAATTGATGATTACACAATTGTGTTTCTTGCAATGCTATACAACAAGGGTTGTAATTGTGAAGCAGTATTTTGAGTTCTTCCCATTTGGGGAAGATTCCTTGTAAATTCCAATGTATAATTGGGGGCATATTCATCTTTTACGAGTAATTAGGTTTTTCTTTGTACCTGGTAAAGGTAACTGGGGTTTTGAGCCTTTTAGGTTTCTGGATGTTATTAGTACTTGAGGCATTGGTAGCTTTAGGGCTTTAGGGATGGTACTTTTATTAGTGAGCAAACGACCATCTGTCAGATGTGCATATGACAAGGTGGTTTTTGCTGGCAAAGATGCCTCTGAGGATATTGGGTCCTCAGTAGTACTGGTTAGTTTTTCTGGCAAAGATGCCTCTGAAGGTAGTGGGTCCTCTGTAGTATTAGTTGGTTTTGTTGGCAAGGGTGCCTCTGAAGATATTGGGTCCTCTGTAATGCTGGTTAGTGGTGTTGAAAGGGATGGTATAGGGTCATTCTGAGGACTGGTTGTTGGGTCAGCTGTGGTTGGTAAGGAGAGCCCAGAAGGCTGTTTCTCCTCCTCCAAGGGGGCCACCGCCAATGTTAAATCTGTGACCATCTCTTTAGTTTTTTCTGAAGTTGCTGGTGCTGCGGGTGTAGTAGGCCAACTTGTTTTGATAGATGGAGTCAAGGCAGATTCAGTGGGAGAAGGGTGGATGTCTAAAGGTGAGATGCACACCACACAAACTTTCCCAGAATCAGCCTCCATTTCTTCAGGACATGGCAATGGTTGGTTTGATGCTGATGGAGGAGAATCTGAGGAACAGCGAGTCCTCTTGCGTCTTGGTTTCGTTGAAGCAGGAGCTTCTCTGATGATTGGAGAGGGAGGAGAAGCATCATTCTTGGGAAGCAGTTCTGTTGGGGCTACTTGGTGGCTATTCTGTGACTGTAAAGGTGAGGGTCTGAATGTTCTCTGTTGTTTGTTACGGACTGGTCTATTTGCTCAAAGAGCGTCTGCAAAACTTACTCCTGGTTGGATGTATAGTTCTTTTGCTCTCCTTCTAGCATCCTTCATGCTAATTCTGTATTTATTTTGGAGAGCAATAACCTCTCTCTCATATAAGAAAAAGGTGCACTGGTTAGAGCTGGCTGGGTGGTCACCACCACAGTTGGCACAACAAGGGGGACGTGAGCATGGTGTTCCATGGAAGTCGGAAGAATAATTGATACATAGCCTCATCTGTCTGCAGTATTTGCTGAAATGCCCAAAATGTTGGCAATGGAAGCACCTACGGGGATTCTCAATGTAGGGCTTCACGGGAATACACAAGTAGCCAGCCTTGATGTTTTTAGGAGGTTCCAACTGATTGAAGGTTAGTATAATGGTAGCCGAAGGAACTCTGGTGTTATTAACATTGTGGGTGACGCAGTATGTGCTGATTACTTTCTGGGAAGTCAGTTTATCAACAAGTCGGTCCACATCGTATTCAATCAGCTCCCCTGACCTGATAACCCCGTTGCAGGTATTAAAGGTAGGGTGGGCTGAACAGGAGATATTTAGTGAAGCTAGAGAATCGAGTGTTTTGATTTTTTGGTGTTGTTCAAACAAAGTCGATTCCACTACCAGACAGCCATCATTTCTAGGCCACATTTGGGCTGGTTCGTCACATTTAGCAACAAAGTCTTCATAAACTTTGAAAATATCAGCCTTACTCAATGGCTTATCGTTATCTGATTTCAGTAGTACAAATTTTCCATAGTCAAAGTCATCATCGACCTCAGAACCAAAAGGATCGAGTCTACAGAGAACATAATCATTGGCGGCACGGGGACCAGAAGCCTGCGGCCACTGGGAAAAGTTTGTATTATTTTTACCCATATATATTTGTGTTAATAAGAACATTTACCCTGAGGAAGTGGACATGTTAGTGTAGCTACCCCTGACAAGGCGCTTTACACCGTCCTCGGGGTAGCCCTGCCCCACACTACATCTGTCGCTTTAAAAACAGTGCAGCGTCATGAATGGAAGTTTGAGGACAGCTAGGCTAAGATCCAAGCTGTGGGCAGTTATCAGCTCCAGAACGAGTACGGCTTATGGCGATACCTCTGGCGAACAAATCGGCAACCCATACAGTGGTACTCAGCATGAGGGTGTGAGGATCGTAAGTCTGACTCCTCTACAGTGGCCTGTTCAGAAAGGTTGGACTCCTGAAGACCGACTGATGGGAAGTAGTGACCATCTCGGTCAGTCTTCACTGACATAGCCCACTGCATCATTCGAGTATGCAAGCCCCTCCACCATGACAATGTGATCCTCATGGAGGGGCAAGAAAATGAAGAGGTTCTGGGACACCTATCTCAAGCTCTTAAATCAGATCGGCAAGAAATTGTCCCCTGGGATTTATTGAGTAATCCCCCCCCCCCAGAGAGGATGTCCGCCGTTCATATCTCCAAGCAAGAGAAAGGGCCTCAGCAAACGTGCCAAGATGCGGCGGAAGTCCCCTGCGTCGAAGTCAGCTGACGGTGGAATGTACGCAGAAATGATAGTATACCTCCTATCCAGGTGAAGCTGCACAGCCACTGCCTGAAAGCAGCTATCTAAAGTGAAAAGAGAAATGGAGACATCATGCCGGGTGTAAACCGCGCATCCCCCAGCCTGGCCACAATCTCGTGATGGTGGGGTCGCAAAACTCTTATACGCCGGGAGGGCAGGCAGGAGGGGGGCGCGCCTAGCATGGTCACCTGTAGAAAAATAACTAACGGGGAACGGCATGAGACGCCCCTCTGCAGCTCCTCCCAGTTGGTCCGGAGTCCATGGCAATTCCATTGAAGGAATATGCCATACAGGCCTAGCTCGGAGGAGACACGGGGCCCCTCTTCGAACAGAAGACCTTGACGGGAATGGCTGTACGCTTCCTGGAGGCAGAACCCCGGGCTCTGTTGGCCGGGCAAAGCGGTGAAGGCGCTGTTGCCTTTGAGGACTTATTGTGGGAGGTTGGGCTCTCCATGCTAGTCTTTTCCTCCCTCTGCTTCAAAACCTTAGGCGGGCATTGTGGCTTCAGAGGTTGGGATGGGGCCCTCTTTTTGAGGATCCACAGTCTCTGAGCCACTCAACCCACCACGAGGCGTGGGTGAAGGAGCCGAAGCTCCTTTGTTGCTGTACTCCTTTCAGGTGATAGCTTTAGGAACCCCGGAAGATGACCTGGCGACCAACTTCAGGGGTGTTGCCTACTGTGAGTCTAACGACTCAGTGGAGGTGGGTGGCCGTTTCGCCTTACGGGAAACGGTCACGCTGAGGAAAGGGGGAAGGGAGCCCTGGTTTTAGCCGGGGCTGGGTGTGAACTCTTTGTGCAGTCAGCTTTACCATGGGAGCGCCCGGGTTGAGTAGAACCCGCAGAAGGTCTTCGAATGGGCACGGAAACAACTGTGCTCGTTGGACTAGATGGGCCAGGAGCAGAGGTTGTCTTTCTAACTAATGAGGCATAAGACGTCCCAGGCAGAGCCTGGCGTGCCAGGACCAAGTCCTTAGCCTCGCTGAATGAGAGTCGATCTTGGGCCTGAACAGCCAGGATTTCTTTCTCAAGGAGATATGCACCACATTGCTTCAAAGAAGCGGGGTGTAGCTCTCCGCAATTGACACACTTGGAGCACACGATGGCCGAAGCGGTGACAGTAATAGCACCGCCGCGTCATTGGACAAATGCCTTCACGCTGTAGCGGTACCAACCGGCATGCACCGACTCAGGGAGCTTGTCACAGTCGAACATGACAAAGAGTGTAGGGGTGGGTCTCAAGGCCCCTCTATGTTTTCTCATCACACACTCGACCTTGACTGCCCCATGGTCGGCCAGCACTAGAGTGATATCTTCTATGGAATAGTCCACGAGTTTCCTCGCATAAACTACTCCTTTCACAAAGTTCAAGGTAGAGTGCGGCATCATACTCACCGGTGTACCATCAAGTATCCGAAGAGCACTTATTTTGGCCGCCTTGGAGGGATCCGCTGCATTCGCTAGAAGGCTCCCATCCGAGAAATGGGTCACCTTTGGCTCTCTACCAATCATACTAGCTAAAGCTCTCCTCCAATGGATCATCATGTTGCCCTTGGCCAACATGCTGCCATCAGTGGAGCAAATAAGCAGGAAGCATTTGGAGCCAGCAGGCTCGAAAATGCCAGGTAACCTCTGAATGAGGGGCCCGAATGTAATCGAGGCTCCACTCTGCGAATAGCACTTTTGTTCTTAGTCAGGGGCTCCGCACCCAGGGGGAAGCAGAGGGGCCAGATGTGCTGATCTTGGTTTGGTCGCTTACCGAAGCAGCAGACCCATCCGTCCCCACAGCCGACGTGGATGTAGAGGAGCCCCGGGACTTTGGAGTCTTTTTTCTGTTCGTTTTTTTTTAGGAGAGGAGGGCAAGGAATGAACCTGCTTCTCCCCCCCGCCGGCAGGAGCCCAAGGGCCAGATAGCTGACCTCAGCTAGGTCCTTCTCCGAAATGGAGAAGGTCCTATCAGTCGTAGGGGCACCGGTCAGAGGAGATCCCTCCCCTCTTTGTACTGTCTCAGAAACCCTAGCTGTTTGAGGAGGACCTTGCATAGGGGTGGATTAAGGTTTGGTGCTTGGCGTCGAGCCCGGATTCCCTCCCATGGAAGGCTTACCATCTGAGGCTGGGTTGCCTCAAGGACCATGTCTATCTCAGGAAGGGATTCCAGTTGGCCATCCACCTCCAGGACATCACAGGTCCCGTTGACAGAGCTCTCTCTAGTCACGTCTAGGGAGGCACAGGCCTTGACCCTGGCAAGGTTCAATATTATTGCCAGCAGGTCTTTTGAGGGAAGCGACCGAAGGGGCCAGGCTTCCCTCTCCACCCTAAGGGGGTTTGCCCTACCAAGCCACTTTAATGGGGAGCGGTCAGCTATGGGCTGCCTGCTGGCTTTCTTGGCAGTCTCCTTGAAAAGAAAAGGGGGGACTGCCACTGGAAAGAGGGAGGTGCCTGAAAGCACCTCCAGAGAATGGGGTGAGGGGCAGTTCCCTAAACATGTAGGCAGAGAGGAGTAAGCCTCCTCTCCAGTTAGAGAAATTTGGAGGGTCTCTTGCACAAGCATAGGGGAGGGGATCCCTCCATTTTTTTCTGTGGAGCTGCCCGAGGGTGGCTCCCTCGATGGAACAGGGGGAATTAAGGGGATTGTTTTGTTTGACTCATCATTGGGCATGGTAACCCTCTTTTTATTACAGGATGCAATAGCTCATCACCCTCACAGTAGCACGCTCTGCAAGGGGCGCATACAGGCCTGGTAGAGCCAGGTGCCACCATTTAAGGCCACAGCTCCCGCCTGGTGACCTGGCAGCCCTTCAGCATGGCGGCCCCACCTTGGGCACAGCGTAAAAACAAAGATAGATGGTGAAGTGAGAAGGAAAAGTGATCTGAAGAAGGTATAGGTGAGGATAAAGCAGATTGTTAAAAAACAATCCCAAACCAGAGCTCAGGGGTGAGGGAACATTGTCCCACTCCCTCCTCCGCCCCTATCCGGGCTGGTTGGTTGAGAAGAAGGTCAGCATCTATCCTGTGAAATTAGAGGCTGACCAGAGAATGTTGTATGAAAAGTGAGGAAACCGTGGGGAAAAACAAGTGTCTGAAGGAAGAAGAGGCTAAGCTGGGGTCAGACTGGGTGCTGAGTCCTGTGAGCACAGCGGCCAGGATGGCAAATCGCTGCGCCCCTCAGTGGTGGAGGTAGGATGCACCACTGTAAGCAGTGTGATATAGATAGTACACAGTTGCAAACAGTGGGGGAAGAGACAGTGCACAGTTGCAAACAGTGGGGCAGGGATAATGCACAGCTGTAAGCAGTGGGGCTCAGTGGTGGAGGTAGGATGCACCACTGTAAGCAGTGTGATATAGATAGTACACAGTTGCAAACAGTGGGGGAAGAGACAGTGCACAGTTGCAAACAGTGGGGCAGGGATAATGCACAGCTGTAAGCAGTGGGGCAGGGATGGTGCACAGTTGCAACCAGGGGGGGCTGGGATGATCAGCTGTAATCAGTGGGGCAAGGATGGTGGACAGTTGTAGACATTGGTGGAGGGAGGGTGCACAGCTGTAAGCACTGGGGTATGGATCGTGCACAGTTGCAAACAGTGGGGCAGAAACAGTGCACAGTTGCAAAATAGGGCAGGGATAATGCACAGCTGTAAGCAGTAGGGCAGGGACGGTGCATAGCTGTAATCAATGGGGCAGGGATGGTGCACAGCTGTAAGCAGTGGGGCACGGATGGTACACACTTTCAAAACAGTGGGGCAGAGACAGTATACAGTTGCAAACAGTGGGGCAGGGATAATGCACAGCTGTAAGAAGTGGGGGAGGCATGGTGCACAGCTGTAAGTAGTTCGGCAGGGACAGTGCACAGCTGAAAGCAGTGGGGTAGAGATGGTGCACAACCATAAACAGTGGGGCAGTAATGATGCACATCTATAACCAGTGCTGGATGGATGATTCCTAGTTGCAAACAGTGGGGCTGGGATGGTGCAGAGCTGCAAACAGTGGGGCAAGGACTGTGCATAGCTGTAGGCAGTGGGGCACGGATGGTGCATGCTTGAAAACAGTGGGGTGGGATGGTGCACAGCTCGAAACAGTGGGGCAGGAATGATGCCTAGATGTAAACAGCGGTGGAGGGATGGTGCACAGCTGCAAACAGTCGGGC
Source organism: Ceratothoa steindachneri (assembly GCA_963969495.1). Classification (NCBI taxonomy): domain Eukaryota; kingdom Metazoa; phylum Arthropoda; class Malacostraca; order Isopoda; family Cymothoidae; genus Ceratothoa; species Ceratothoa steindachneri. Next base: position 109,306,174 of record OZ018328.1, read on the forward strand.
AGGAATGATGCACAGCTGTAAACAGTGGTTGAGGGAAGGTGTATAGTTGCAAACAGTGGGGCAGGGATAATGAACAGCTGTAAGCAGTGGGGCATAGATGCTGCATAGTTGCAAACAACTGGAGCTGGGATGGTGCACAGCTGCAAACAGTGGAACAGGGATCATGCACATCTCTAAACAGTGGTGGAGGGATGGTGCATAGTTGCAAAATGGGGCTGGGATGGTGCACAGCTGCAAACAGTGGGGCAGGAATGATGCACAGCTATAAACAGCGGTGGTGGGATGGTGCATATTTGCAAACAGTGGGGCTTGGATGGTACACAGCTGTAAGCAGTGAGGTAAGGATGGTGCACAGTTGCAAAAATGGAGGCAGGAATAATGCACAGCTGTAAGCAGTGGAACAGGGACGGTGCACAGCTGTAAGCAATGGGGCAGATATGGTGGACAGTTGCAAAGGGTGAGGCCTGGATGTTGCATGGCCATAAACAGTGAGGCAGGAATGATGCACATCTGTAAACTCTCGTGGATGGATAATGCATAGTTGTAAACAGTGGGGCTAGGATGGTGCACAGCTGCCAACAGTGGGGCAGGAATTATGCACATTTGCAAACAGTGGTGCAGGGACAGTGCACAGTTACAAACAGTGGGGTATGGAAAATGCACATCTGTAAGCAGTGGTGCACCGATGGTGCACAGTTGCAAACAGCGGGGCTGGGATGGTGCACGGCTACAAACAGTGGGACAGGAATGATGCACAGCTGTAAAGTGGTGGAGGGATGGTGCATAGTTGCAAACAGTAGGGCTGGGATGGTGCACAGCTGTAAACAGTAGTGGTGCAGGGAATGTACACAGCTGCAAGCATTCTAGCTCATCATGCCAGAGGGTGCTTAATCCAGACTGCGAGGATATGCAGTCCCTCCAGATACTAGGTATAAAAATCTAAACAGGGTACCCACCCCTTCCCCGTGGGATGATGTTGTAATATGTTGGTGTCTGCCTCCCCTCCCCCATCTCTAATCCCTTTCTCCTTTTTCAGGTTCTTTGGAATGAGGAGGACACATCGAAGTCACTCCGAGTGGGGGAACTCGATAGATTACTATTGTGTTTTCCCATTCATCTCTGTCTTCCTCCAGAGGCGATATTTGAAATAGGAATGCGATTAGTCTGAATTAAAAGTGATTGACTATTGGATGAGTTTAACAGTGAACTTAAATTAGTAGTGTCCATTGGAATTTAGATGGAAGCTGAATAGTTATTCAGGTGAGTCTTAGTGTGAATGAGTGTATGTGTATGAATGTCAGTGTGAGAATGTTTTAAGTGTGACAGCAATTGGGTGATTGAAAATGCCTTCTCCTTTCCAGCTTCTTGGTGACGGCTTATCCAGCGAGATCTGAATTGGTGAGGTGGCAGCAGCAAATCTTGTCTCTTGTGTGGCAGTAAAGGGACAGTTTTTCAAAGAGTGAGTCTCGAGACTGCCTCCAAGTCGCTTACGCATCGATTGGAGCCAGAGGCCTCCCACTTTCGGCATTGACTGGAACCACCACATCCCCGTCCTTGAGTGTGGATCATTTCACCTTCGCTGGAGCTGGACTGCCAGACTGACAGGGAAGAATACCAAGAAAGCGGGCCCGCCTCCCTTCCCCCTCCCTCCCATACTGGTAATAGCGTTCCCGGATCCCATAAAAGTTGGACAGACTCACATTTTAGCATTGGGCAATCTGTTTGTGAAGCCCTAAACATTTCTTTTTGCAATTGCGGTTGTTGGCCAATAAATTGTAAGGCCACCTATATGTGTGTACATAATTACAGTCATTTTGGGGTAGGTTATAAGGTATATTTATTTTAAAGGTTTTGGGGGCTATGATTTTGGTTTAGCTTGGGTTATTTATTGGTTTTTAATAAAATTAGAAAATAGACTCTCTCCTCAATACCCTCTCCTTGAACCACTGAGCGGACCTTGTTGGGGCGGCGGGAAGAACTGGTGAGGAAGTTGCAAATCCACCGCCACAACAGAAGAATAAAAAAATCATTAAAAGAATATACCTGATATCTCACACAGACACAAGCAACTACAGTCATTCTGAATAAATGACATGACTTGCTTACACCATGACACTGCTGCTTAAAGATGTCATCTGCCTGCTTTGTAATCTTTCTCACCCAGGAGAGGACTTTCATAGCCAAGATGTCCCTGTAATGGGCTGTGATGAGCCTATAACTGGCTGCAAACCACACTGGTGGCATCTTCTTGCCATTCAAAGCCACAACACTGAGCATCATCACAGGGGCTGAGTGCTTGATCATAGACAGGAACAGACCTCAAGAGACACCCTGGCTGAAGCTTACTAGGTAGTTGTTCTGCTTGTTCATCACTGGATCAACCATGAAGGTTTTTTATCAGGAAAAATGAGAATTCGATTGCCATGACTGCAACAGCCCTCCCGACATTGTTCTTGCATAGAGTCAGTGAGCAGAGGCCTTTCTACTCACCTCATGCTCTTGCTGCCTTCTTCCTTGATGGTGCTGGACACTGTGGCTAATGAGATGTTCGTCTTGGTGAGGGTAGTCATTTTGAGCTTCAGGGCACTTTTAACTACCTTTCTCACAGCTAAACAGTTTTCATCTTGAGGTCTACCTGAATGAGGTTGATCTTTGATGTCTTCAAAGATCAAGCTGATGTTGAGCCATTTGGTGATGTTAGACTTTTTAGGGCTTGTATACAGTAGAGCAGAGATCTGGATTTTTCCACTTCCATCTCAACACGCCTGCAAACAATGTAAAAGAAGTTTTAATGACACATGCTGGAAAAATAGAACTTTAAGTTTGTTTGACGGAACCTTTTCTATCACACATGTAAAACTCTTGAAAGATATAAAAAATGAGTGTAAAAAAACTTTTGCAAAATCCTGTATTCTAAATGTCTGGAATCTGCCAATATAATACCCAGTCCTATGCCAAACAAACCACCCACACACCTCGCATCATACCATCCCATCTCCCTAATCTTCCAGCCCCCCATATCTAAAAGCATACATCTAGTCCTAAATAAAATGAGCCTTATATGGATTGCACATCCATACTGAGGTCTCATAAGAAGGTTTCAGCCAACTCACACAACCATGTAGGATGGTAATGGCAACAATAGACATATGCAAAGCCTTCAACACAGTATCTAGATATCAAAAAAATACTAAAAACATACAAGAACAAAAATGGCTTACCAACTTTTTCACAGGTTGACACGCACATCAAATACACAATTGCATCTGGCTAAGATCTATTATTTCTCCCCATATTATTCAACCTTTTTGTCCATAAAATCTCTTCAGCTATGGTAACATCCTCCTTGCCCAACACTCTAAGTACAGCTAAGCAGCTCATGACCTATAACTTTAACAAGATTCAAATGCCGCAACAAAACCTAATGACCATCAAATAATAATAATAATAATAGGTATTTATAATGTACCCTTTATGGTTGTTAGCCCTCCCAGAGCGTAGGTTGTGTAGCAAGTGTAGAGAAAGTTTACATGGAAGAGAAGGCAATTCTGAAGAGATGAGTCTTCAGGAGACGTTTAAAAGTAGCAAGGGAGGGAGAGGATCGGACTTCGGCAGGAAGAGCATTCCAGAGTCTAGGAGCACAAACTGAGAAGGAACCATCACCCATCAAGCAGAGGACCAAACGAGGAGTGTTCAGGATGGGAGCGAGGTTAGACCGGAGTGCCCGAGGAGTTTGATGATGGAAGAGGGCTGATGCGAGATAAGGTGGAGCCTCGAGGTTTAGGGCCTTATAGGTGATGAGAAGAATTTTATAGTGGGTACGGAAGTGAATAGGTAACCAGTGTAGCTCCTGTAACAGAGGCATCAAAGGAGAGAACCTGGGGCGGTGAAGGAGGATCCGGGCGGCATAGTTTGGAACTAGTTGTAGGGGGCGAAGTGACGAAGAAGGTAGATTCACTAAAAGAGAATTGCAGTAGTCTAAGCATGAGGTGACAAAAGCATGAATAGCAGTCTCAAGGCTTCGTCGATCAAAATGGGATCGAACACGTGAAAAGTTGGGAGGAAACTGAGGGAAGACTTACAGATACAATGGATGTGCGGTTTAAATGAGTTGCTTGTCGGAAATAACATCAAGATTACTGATGGTAACAGAGAAGGCAACATTGGTTTCCCCAAGGTTAAGGGGAGGGGAAGAGAGCTTTAGATTTCTCCACCATCGAAGCAGTACCAACAAGAACTTCAGTTTTATCGTGGTTAAGTTTGAGAAAGTTGGCAGACAGCCAGTCATTTATGGAGGTGTAGGCTGAAAGGAGCTTAGTAATTGATTAAGCGAAGGACACAGGGGATGAGGAAAGGTATATCTGTGTCTCATCAGCATAGAGGTTGAAGAATAGGCCCAAATCGCGAAGAAGGGAGCCAAGAGAAAGTAAGTAGATGCAAAAGAGGAGGGGACCAAGGACTGAGCCCTGAGGCACCCCGAAGTGAATGGGCACGGGCTCGGAGGAGAGGTTATCAAGCACAACCGACTGAATGCGGGAGGAGAGGTATGAGCGGAACCAAGCAAGTGCAGTGCCCAAGAGACCAAGGAAAGTTTGAAGACAATCAAGGAGGACAGTGTGGTCGATGGCGTTGAAAGCAGATGAGAGGTCTAGAATGGATATACAACCCCTATCGGCAGGTCTACATAAACAGTCTGAAACATTAAGAAGAGCGGTTTCAGCAGAGTGCTTCGCTTTGAACCCCGATTGGTATGTTTTATCGATATTGCAGTTAAAAATATGGTCATTAAGGCGAGAGAAAACCACTCTCTCTCGGATCTTAGAGAGGAATGGAAGCTGTGAGATAGGGCGATAGCTAGATGGTTTAGAGGGGTTAAGGTGTGTTTTTTTTAAAGATAGGATGAATTGAGCCATGTTTGGCAAGTGTTAAAGAGATGAAGAATCAGTGGGAGGACAGCAGGAAGAATTTGGTGGAGGAGTTTGGGTGGAAAGACACGTCCTTAGGGGATCCAGATTTGTTAGAGCGTGAAATCAGGGTAGTTACTTCCTCAGAGGACATTAAGCAGCAATGGATTATGGTTGGGGAGAACAGCATAGGCTTGTTCAGATGACTGGGGTAGTTTGGCGCGAAGGTTAATAATCTTATCAGAGAAAAATTTAGAAAGAGTAGAGGGGTTGATGGGAGGAGAGGTGGGAGAAATGGGGCTAGGCGAGGAAAGACAAGAGAGGAGATGAAAGATAGTCTGAGGGTCATTCTTGCTCTGACAAAAGTTTGCGTAAAATTGTCCATTACCATCTTTACAAAATAATAGGCATACATATACAACACAATAACATCTAGATCTCTAGGTCCAAACCACCACCATGAACTTTAGACCTTAGCAGGGGGCACATAGTAAGAACAAGGAATATTTTAGTAGCATTGATGGAAACTGCCCCCCACTTTAAGGGCCTTTAAGAAATAAAACAAGTTTTAACACTAAATCAATATTACCATTAGCAGTGTTTCCTTAAATAACCAAATTTGAGAGACAATAAATCTGAGTCCAGTGAGGATGCTAGAACTATCAGAATAGCTGATGAAAACAGACCCATCCCATGGCTAAGGCCAATGAACTGTCACATCCCACAAAAGGGAATCAAACCTAGCTTAAAGTAAAAACAACAAAAACTAGACAATATGTGAATTTATTTCAAGAGCAGGATAAATAAGATATTAGAACATTTCAGTTATATTTAAGATCTTTTATGGAGGATTTTTTCTGTCCCTTGTCAGCGACCACTTTTAATTTTATAAAGACCTTCGAAGATTTCTGCCTCTTCTTTGAGCAGCATAACTAGAAATTTATTATTATCAATAAGAAAAGCAAATGTTTAATTAAATAGGGGTCTATTTAGTCTGTGAGATAAAGAAAAAAATAAGTTCATAAACCTTAAATACTAGAGGTGACAGGGTATAATTTAGACCTTAAAAAATAATACACAAAATATATATAAAATGTTATACATAATTACTCACCTAAAAAATGGAAAAGATAGAGAAAAGTGAAAAAACACTGCTTCATCAGCTAATAAAAAGAAGTTGAAAATCTTCATTTAAAGCAAAAGTCATTAAAGCATGCAAGAACAAATGCTAATATGTAATATGACTGAATTTTTTCTGCAATGAGGAGAAATACAATTAAAAATGTGACATTGCTTAAATTTTGTCCTTTGTGCTATGATACATTCTATGAATCTGGTGGAGGGTTAGAGGGTTAAAATTTGACTTTTTGATGCATCCAGTGTGTGTGGGTACCTGTAAGGGATGCTATACTTCTTCTATTACTCACGTCTCATGGCTTCAAAACTAGCAAGCTCCTTCAAAAACTCATGGATCCAGTAAACCACTACAAGCACCAGGGAAAGAAAGAGAGTAGCGACAACTACCATGTGACTATTATTCCAGAAATTATATGGACAAATTAAATGTTGCTTTACCTTAATTTAAGCCAGAAGCCACATGTATTGTTTAAAAGTGTATCATACAGCACCTACTCTCCTTGAAAGTAAAATACCTATCTTTGATACAATTTTATTTATGTCACATTAACCTCTTCTTTGCAGGGTGCAGTCTGCAGTTTGCCTTGTTGTAATTTATCTTTTGTTTCTTCCTCTTTCTAGTCAATTAAAGCAAAATGTTGCATTGAGTTTCCTTAACCTCACAGCAGGTACCACAATGACAAATACTGCACCCAAAGCTCCCCTAGATTAGGACATTCAACCTTAAAAATAATGCATATTTTTTAAAATTTAATTTTAGGAACCTATCTGGCGACTACCCATTTGAGTACAAGTCGCTGCACTCATGACAGATTAGCACTAGGTTATTTAAAAAAATGATATGCAAAAAAACAACAACAATAAAAAAAGGAAAATGGCAAGAAGGAGGAAGCCTCTCCCCCCCCCCAAAGTCTATAAGTCCACAAGTCAATGTGCACGAACTCGTCCTGAGTACAAGGAACACACGGTAGCAACCTCGCCCATCCCGGTACTAGGGCAGGTAACGTGCGCTGAGATCGCCCAGACTGGGACAATCAACAAGAATGTGCCGAAAGGTCTGGGGGACAACACACACTTCACAGTAGGGCGCTGGCGAGCGCTCCATCAAATGGCTGTGCATTTTTGTTTTTTTTCCAAGGGGCTACTGGCGACTGCCCACTTGTGCATAAGTCGCCGCAAACAAACTGCCCAGTTCTAGGCTACTTTAAAATATAATTTTTAACAGAAATAACAATAAAAAGGGGATAACAATCAGGGAGCAGGCTCCGGCGTCGAGGGGAGGTCCCCCTTACCCTGGCGCAGGAGCCTGCGGCCTACAAAAAAACAAAACAATATAACAAAAATTAAGTTAAATACAAGGGAGAAGGCCGGCCTCCCCCCCAAAAGTCTATCAGTCCACCAGTCATGGTGCACGCACTCGACCCGAGTACAAGGGACAGGCGGTAGCGACCCCGCCCATCCCGGTACCGGGACAGGTGTCGTGCGCGAAGATCACCCAGACTGGGACATTCGACAAGAATGTGCCGAACAGTCTGGAGAACGACGCAGTCGTCGCAATAGGGCACAGGCGAGTGCTCCATCAAATAGCGATGCGTCACACGAGTGTGTCAGATTCGGAGACGACAGAAAGCAACTTGAAGCCGTCGCGGCATTGGGGGATAGGTCCATGGGAACAGTAACAGCGCAATGGCACGCAACTTTAAGTTCCCTTCGACCGTCTTGCATCTTCTTTGCCAAGCAGTCCCAAGAGCTGTCCGTATTCCTGCCATGTAGTCGGTGTTGTGGTGGAGCGAATGTGAATGTGTGTAAAAGGGCCATTCTCCCACCCCTTTTCTCAGTACCCTCTCCCTCCCTCTGTAAGAATGTGTGTGAATGGGAATGGGTTTGTTTTGTTTTTGTTTATTTTATGTATAAAATGATTACCATGTTTTTCTTTCTTTCCAGGCGCCATATTCTGGAAAGATAGTAGCTAGTTTTGAGATATCACTATAATTAAAACAAGATTGTACTTTGTTTATAATATTCTTTTAGCAAAGCGCCATATTCTGGAAAGAGGTAAGCTAGTCGATAAATTTGCTCGGGTAATGCCCACTTATTAGTTTCCCTTCCATGTATAAGTAAATGGGTCATAAACGGAGGATATATCTCTTCTACAGAGAGTGGAAGCGTGGACTGACGGCAAGAAGGGTTCTCTAGACGAGTGCTCCGCCCAGCCCTGAGACGGAGGGCTTTCATACCTCGCTAAACACCTGGACCACCATACCCGCCTTGGTTGAAAATCCTGCCTCCTTTTATGTTAGCTTACTACCACCCACCTCCAGCACACAAGTGATAGCGCGTGCCCCTTTTCGTTCGGTTGTTGTTGTGTTTTTTATGTTTTGTGTAGATATATAAGTAAATTTGTTGTATTCGCCTGTTATAAAATTCTCTTTTGGTATCTTATTTGGATTGGGGAATTTGGCCTCATTTTGAAGTGTGCACACTTCCCTTGTAAATACAAATTGCTGTAAATATAACTGTATTCTTTTTTAAGTAAAGGGACTGTATATACAATCCGTTTCATTCTCCCTCGATTTCTCACGTCCGGAGAGTGTAGGAAGCGGGTTGGATCGATTGGGATTAGAGATATATTTTCGGCCCGCTACAGTGTGAGGAAGAGCAAAACGCTGGTCCGGTCGCAGAGGCCTCGCGGACTCTTTGGCACCCTCATTCCCCGCAATTCCTACATGTCCACGAATATCGCAAACCAGGGGATGCGCTTTGTGAGTCGCTATAGATCACAATCCGGTCTCCCAACCGGGCACGTCACGTAATCTCCCGTACCAAGTGGTGTATTGCCACCAGCTAGGCTGTGAAGACAGACGCAGCGCCTGGAAGAGCCCTGCTGGGACTTGGAGCCATCCATATACACAGTTCCAGCGTGACACAAGGTGTGCTCCAAAAAGTCGAAGGGAATACTCCCAGTGCTGTACAAGCTTTGGGAGCAGAGGCATGGCGACAAATAGCCAAATGTGGTACCCTCCAGGATGGAATCCTGGACAGAACCAGGGGCACCACTGGCCTGAGAGCTATACCTGGCCCAAAACCCAAAGGGCTCAGGGTATGACTGGCATCTCTCAGCAGCATAAGCACCGTCGAAATCAGCTGCGGATACAGTGAGATCTGTTGACATGGAAATGTTGTTGTTCCTCTTGATTTGCGGAGGGGTTCACTCCTCTTGCATGGAGTATCTCTTTAAGGAGTAGATTTGGTTTGCTTTGCACAGATTTGGATTTTAAAACAGAGCAGTGTTAATACTACAGTTATCTAATAGAGTTATATACTACACAGTTTGCTGCACTGTATAATCTTATTAATTGAAATTAGTTATGGATCTATATTTATAATTAGAAGATCAATTATTATTGATTTGAGCTTTCAATGCCCAATCTTATTGATTTGTCTTTAAGTGTAAAATCTTATTGATTTTTCTTTTAGAGGATGAATACCTGTGCAAATAATGTTTAAGCAGGATCATAAAGTAATTTTAGGTTGTACCTGCTTTCAAATGCTAGTTAAAAGTGATGGCTATCGTTAGTAAATTAAAGATCAACACCAATCTTCACCCATGGGGCTCCTCCCCATAGGGCTTTGGAAAAAAAGTGGAACCTTGTAGTATCTTTAATATTTGGGCTTAAGTATGTTCTTAGCTAAATTTAGGTAACGGTAATATTTATATAGGTAGTTATAGACAGGTTAAATTAATTGATCAGGTAGTTATGGGCAGGTTAAATTAATTAATAAAACATTGTTTATAGATTTTAAGTTATTTATGGGTATGGCAATAATTCAAGAAACATATATAGTACTTATTTTAGTAATATAGCAGTTATTTTCAAATGTAAAGGAGACAAAAGCAGTTATTTAAAATGAGTTTTATAATTTTGGTAATTTTCTAGTAGAGGCGAGAAATTTAAGAATTTTTTTTATCTTCTCTTGGATGTGTGGACTGAAGCCACCTCCTCCCAGTAGAATTTTAAGAGTTATATTTTTTATATTAAGAGAGCTTAGATTGTGGATCATCTTTTGTCTTTTTATATTGTAAGCCTGACAGTCTAATAAATCATGTTTTACTGTTTCAGGCAAATTACATCGGTCACAGTTTGGTGAATCTATTAATTTAATTTTGTTTAGATGGTAATTTAAGCCTAGATGTCCTGATCTTAGTCTAACGAGTGCTGTTTCAAGTCTCCCATGTCTATCAAAAGATCATGGCCAATGATTGAATTTGTTTTTTATTTCACCAAATTGAGTAGAAGTTACAGATCTTTCCTATATAGAAGGGTATTCTTTTTGTATCTTTTCTTTTAATAAATTTACAATTTCACTTTTAAAGAATGGAGTTGTTTCTATATTATTAAAGTTCTGTGAAGCTTTAGCCAGGAAATTTGCTTTTTCATTTCCTACAATCCCTATATGAGAGGGTATCCACTGAAAATATATTTTATGATTATTACTCTGAAGAGAGTGCCACAGAGATACTATTTCAGTAACTAGATTAGATGATGTTTGGTTTGTCTTATGTTCTTCTAATATATAAAGGCTAGATTGTGAGTCAGTGAATATAACAGCAGATGTAGCAGGGTAATTTTTGCAATGCCAAAGTGCCTTTTTAATGGCAAATAGTTCAGTGAAAAGTACAGTATGATCTCCATCCAATTTCTAGGAGTAGCATTGACCAGAGTTTTGAATAAAGATTGCAGATGAACATGAGTATTTATCATTTAACAGTACTTTAGATCCATCAGTAAATATTTTTTGAAATCCAATGAAATTGCTGTTGATATAATCTTCTATTAATATTTTACTAGTACTCAGTCAGCATTGATTTTGAGTAAGTTAATGGTAAATTTGATTATATAGGTAGTTTCATAATTTCCCCTGGAGGTATAGTACTAATGGAAGATTCTCTATATATAAAGTGGTCCAGGCCAAATTTATTACATAATTTGATAGCTCTATAATAATAAGGTGTTTTATTGTTGGTAGTCCACATAACTTCAGTGACAGCTTCTTTGTAGGAATTAAAGTTTTCTTTCAAAATATGATTGCTTGGTGATAATAGTATTTTTATAAAGTATTTGATGCTGGCAAAATCTCTTTGAAACTGAAGTGGTAGCATATATGTTTTACCATAAAGAGAGGTAATGGGAGAAGATCTCATTGCCCCGATACTAATTCTAATGCCAGCATTGACAATAACATCTAGTTTCTTTTTTACAGATGGCAGGCAGAGTCATATACTTCATATTCATATTGTATCTTACTGATGATATATGCCTTAAGAAATATAAGTAGTGACTTTCGATCAGCTCCACAGGATAGTTTACTGAAAGATTTAAGTATATTCAGGCGTTTTTGGCAGTTTAAGAAAAGTAATTTATATGATATTTTCAGGTTAAGTGAGGAGCATCAAAGAAGAGACCTAAGAACTTATTTTATTTAATATCATTTATTCTTTGGTTTTAATTGATATAGTTTGTGTTCTGAATATTCTTTTATTTGTAAAATGAATTAGTTTAGTTTTCTCAATATTAATTGTAGTTCCCCATGTATCACAAAAGTCTTTTATTTTATTAACTGCCCTCTGAAGATTAATTTCAGCTTCCTGTAGAGTATTCCCACTGATATATATTGCCTGATCATCTGCAAAACAAGATATATTGCAATTTACTGGTTGAGGCATGTTATTATTGAAAATTGTATATAGAATGAAAGCTATCAGATAAGAATTCCCCACTGGAAATTTTAAATGAGCCGGTTTTCTAGATAATTGCCTAAAATAGCTAATAATCTTCCTGATATACCAGATTCTGCAAGTTTGTACATTAAAGCCTGATCAAATTTTGGGGGGATATGAAGAAATAATGCAATAATATGCTTTTTGTTTTAGGTTTATCCTAATAAAATTTTTCTAATTTCAGTACTTGGTCAATTGAGCTATGTTTCTTACGAAAACCACATTGGAAGGGCTTTATTATATTATTTTTATCAAGATAACAATAAAGTCTATTATAAATCATTTTCCCAAAATTTGCAGGATCTTGATCAGGTTTTTTTTAGGGGTATCAATACCGTTGCTTTCCATGAGGATGTAAATTTGCCTGGTAATGAACAAGCATTTAAGTATTTTTAAGATTTTCTTTTTATATTCTAGTGGTAGGTTTAATAGAAAAGATTTATCGATTAAGTCCGATCCCATGGCTTTTCCTCCTTTTACTGAAGTGCTAATATAACTATCCATATATTCTTCCCAAGTAAATTCTTTATTATAGTCTTCTGATAAGTTTTTTATAGTGTCATTGATCAGTTTATTTTTTTGTTCATTTAAAATAACTAGTTCTGCATTTGTAAGAAGATCGGCAAAATTTTGGCCAAAAATATTTGCTTTTTCTGTCATTTAATACTGGATTATCATTTTGAATGAGAGGAAATGTTTGTTCTCTGTAGGTGCCACTGAATTTTTTAAAATAGAACCAAATATCTTGAATTGGTGTTCTAAAGTTTATATTAGAAATAAATTTTTATAGAGATATTTTTTTGCTCTTCTAATTGTCCTTTGTGCTATAGCTTTTTGTTTATTATAGGCTATGGTGTTCTGTAATGTAAAGTTTCTTTCATTAATACGTTTAGCTTTCTGTCTCAGCGCCACCTGCTTGCTGCATTCCTCGGTCCACCATGGTTTGTTATACTTGGTGCTTTTAGGTTCAGTGCTAAGTTTGAAATTTATTTTGCTGGCATCTATTATATTTTCTGTTATTTCATTTAATTCTTCGACTGGATTTTGGGATACATCTGCTTGTATTGGAGCTAGATTTGTTATCCAATCTGACCATTTGTTATCTTTTATCTTCCAATTTGGTCTTTTTCTTGTTTTGGATATAATTATTTGTTCAAATATAGAGATAAGCATCGGGGTATGATCTGAGCCAAGATCTCTACCCAAGTTAATTTCAGTTTGGTCTGAAAGAGCTGCAGATACTAGAGTGATATCGATAGTTGAATAAGTTATTTTTTAAGTCGTATCTTGTTTTGAGACCAAGAGAAGTAACTAGAGTTAGATCTGATTGGATGATATAGTTATTGAAGGAGATTGCTTGTTGCAGGGGTTCACGTAAAAGATAATTATCCCATGCTGGGTGTCTTTGATTTAAGTCACCACAATAATTAATTTGTTACCCAGTTGAGAGAGATAGAATTCTAATTCTTAATCAATAAAGTTGTTTGCATGAGGATTGTATAAATTGAGTATATCAACAGCATTATTATTTTTTAGATAAATTCTGGTAGCTTGAGCTTCCAAGATTTTGTTAATATAGTTATTTAGTTTTATAGTTTATATCTTTGCGAATTGAAGTCATTATACCCCACCCCTTCTATATCTATCTTCTAAAAATTGTATAGTTAATGAAATTAACATTTGATTCGATACCTAACCATGTCTCACAAATACAACACAAGTGGGGTTTGTTAGCCTATAAATAAACTTTGAATTCTGATAAGTGGGAGAATAAACTCTGGCAGTTCCATTGTAGAATTTTTATGTTCTTCATTTTATTAGCCATTTTATTTTACTTTTTTATTTTGTCTTTTTTTATCAACACCTGCATTTTTAGCAGGTATAGTAAAGTTAAGTTTATTTTCCTTAGATAGTGGGTTACTTGTGTCTTTTTGGCACTTTTATCCTGATTATCAACATTAATAGGTGTTTTCTGTTTTTATTTCTTTTTTCACCTGGTATTGGTTGGGTTTCTTTATTAAGTGTGAGATTAGCAGATTGAGAATATATAGCATTTCATTGGATAGTCCCAATAGTCTTTTAAGCAAAGCAATCAAAAGAAAGTTGTAAATAGTAGTATCATTTAAGAACATAAGAACATAAGAAAAGAAGGAGACTGCAAAAGACCATTCATGGCCTACACTTGGCAGCTCCTGTTCCAGTCAACACACAAAAGATTTCTTACCAGAGAAAAGTCATCAACATTGTCACCCTTTACAGGAGTTCGTCAGATCTAATCTACAATATACATAAAATGCATCCAGAGGATTATGTCCATTCATGCAACCGCAAAATAATCTCCCCACTCCGCAGAAAAATATATACATATGTACATAAAAAAAGTCAGTCCCATCTTGCAGCTTCATTCATATATTTATCTAATCTATTCTTAAAACTACCCAGAGAGGAGGCTTCTATCACATGTCTAGTGAGCCTATTCCATTCATCTACCACACGATTTGTAAACCAATTCCTCCCAATCTCCTTCCTAAACCTATACTTATCAAGCTTAAACCCATTGCTACGTGTCCTGTCATGTTCACTAAGTATAAGAACCTTACCCAGATCCCCTTTATTATATCCTTTTACCCATTTGAAGACTTCAATCAATTCCCCTCTGACTCTTCTCCTTTCCAATGTATGTAGATTTAGTTTTCTGAGCCTTTCACCATAAGGTAAGTTCCTTAGCCCACCAATCATCTTTGTCATCCTTCTCTGCACAGACTCAAGCAAATCAATATCCTTCCTATAATATGGTGACCAAAATTGTACTGCATAGTCTAGATGAGGCCTAACTAGCGCCAGATACAGTTTTAGAATGACTTCAGCACTCTTATTGCTTACACTCCTCCTAATGAATCCCAATATCCTATTAGCTTTATTCTTAGCATTTAGGCATTGCTTTCTAGGACGAAGGTCTGAACTTACCAAAATACCTAAGTCCCTCTCACAATCGGTCCTCCCTAAATTTCTCCCATTTAATATATAACTATTCAGTGGATTATTTCTACCTATACTAAGTACACTACATTTGTCTATGTTAAACTTCATTTGCCATTTCTCAGCCCAATTGGACAGAATGGTCAATTCCTCCTGCATTACAACAGCATCAGAATCAGCCCTAATGGCCCTACCTAGCTTAGTATCATCAGCAAATTTACTCAGGTCACTACTTATACCTATGTCAAGATCATTAATATAAATTAAGAATAGCAAGGGACCCAAAACAGATCCTTGCGGAACTCCACTGCTAACACACCCCCACTCAGATTTAACTCCATCTATACTAACTCTTTGCTGTCTGTCACCAAGCCATGACTGAATCCACCTAAATATACTGCCATCGATCCTGTGTGCTTTAACTTTGCTCAGAAGCCGTAAGTGTGGCACTCGATCAAAAGCCTTACTAAAGTCCAAGTATAAAATATCATAGTTTTCATCCTTATCTGCTGCTTCATACACCTTACTATAAAAAGACAGCAAATTAGTCAGGCAGGATTTACCCTTACTAAAGCCATGCTGTGATTCTTTTATCAACTTATGCTTATCCAAGTGATCCCTAATATTCCTTGCTATAATAGATTCCATCATTTTCCCTACCACTGATGTCAAACTTACTGGTCTGTAATTAGACATATTTGTTTTATCCCCTTTCTTAAATATAGGTATCACATTGGCTTTCTTCCATGCCACTCTCCAATGATTTTCTAAAGATGCATGCTAGGGGCTCACTTAACACATCCTTACATTCTTTCAAAATTCTAGGAAAGACCTCATCAGGACCGGGTGCTTTACTACTTTTGATTTTATCAATTTCCTTTGTCACTATCTCCTTTGTGATCAAGATATCCTTTAATTTCTCTTCATCATTACCCCGAAAGATCATTGACACCTCGGGTATATTTAGAGTATCCTCCTGTGTAAATACTGAGAGAAAAAAGTCATTTAGCATTCCAGCCATTGAGTCCCTATCACTCACTAATTCTCCATTGGAATCTATAAGTGGGCCTATTTTATCTCTAACCTTAGTTTTGTATAATTGATAAAAACTTTTAGGATCTTCCTTTGCCCTATTTGCCACTTTAATTTCATAATTTCTCCTTGCTACTCTAACTAACTTTTTAACATCTCTTGCTAGTTCATTATATCTCTGCCTTAAGTGATCCTCTCCATTTTTTATTTTCCTATAAATGCCCTTTTTAATGCCAATATAATGCTTAATTTTATCTGTCATCCATTTTGGGTCATTATTTTTAGTCCTAATCTCCTTATAAGGAATGTTAATCATCTGACCTGTAATTAATTGCTCAATTATTCTTTCATACTCCTCTTCAATTGTAATCTCTTCCTCCTGGTGATTATTGTCTCCACTAACTGATATCATTGAATCTATTCCTGAATTGATTTCATTGCCTGGTTTCTGTACAACTGCCTCCAGGTAAGTCCTTAGCCCATTATAATTTGCTCTTCTAAAGTCAGGAATTTTAACATTGTTCATGCTACTATCAATACCATTCCATTTCATCTTGAATCTAATTTCACAATGGTCACTATTACCCAAATTTCCTCCAATCTCAGTATCCTTAATAACTTCTTCCCTATTTGTCAGAACTAAATCCAGTATATTATTACCTCTAGTGGGTTCATTAATAATCTGCCTCAGAAAATTATCTTGAACAACATTCAAAAATTCCTCAGCCTCCTGATCACCCACAAGAGCTTCCCAGTCTATATTTCTGTAATTAAAATCGCCCATTATACACACATGCTTACTTATACATGCCCGTTCAATCTCCTGCCACAGAAGATTTGAAGCTTCCTTACTAAGATTTGGTGGTCTGTATAATAATCCTATGACAAGCTTGTTTTTACCTTCCTTTACATTTAGCCATAATGACTCTGTGTTATCATCTAATTTAATTGTACTGTTTACACAACACTGGAGATTATCTTTAATATAAATAATAACCCCTCCTCCTCTCTTCCTATTCCTATCTGTATGGAACATGTTAAAGCCCTCAATCTCAACCTCAGGTTTAAAGTGATTTCCTGCCAAATCAAGCCATGACTCTGTTATCGCAATTATATCAAAATTCTCTTCACTCGCTAACGCTCTTAAGAGATCTATCTTATTCCTTATACTCCGACCATTTGTGTAGTATATTTTTAAGGTTTTTTATTATTCCCATCTTCATTGCATCGTGCTTTTCTATTCCTAGTTATCTGCTCATTCACTTGTGCATTAGTCCCCCTATAACGCATCAGTATGCCCTCTCCCTTAGCTATTCCTCTATCTCTGCATCCCTTCCATTTCCTACACCTGCCCTCTATTCCTGTTATTCCCTTACCTCTAACAGCTTCTAGTTTCCCACCCGTAAGGACCTAATCACACTATCCAGCTCCCCCCATAGAACCTCAACACCTGCCCGACTAAGATGGAGCCCATCCATCGCATACAACCTCCTATTCCCGTAAAACCCTCCCCAGACATCTACAAACACCAATCCTAACTCCTCACACAGTCCTTTCACAAATTCATTCAAACCAATTGCACGCGACAACCATTCTACCCCCACATCCAATCTTGGAAGCACACCAGAAACAACACCTTTTACCCTGCTTTTACTCATCCTTTCAACTAACCTTTTATACTGCTCACGTAACTCACATGTACCCACCTTCTTTACATCATTCACTCCCACATGCGTAATCACAACTGCATCCCTCTCACACCCAGAAACCAGCCTATCATACCTCTCACAAACATCACTTACACCAGCACCCGGCAGACAAACTCTCATTCCCTTCCACTTGCTATCACTCAACTTCCTATCTAAATACCTAATCTGAGAGTCACCCATCACTAGCACCTCAGTCATTCTCCTATTCTGTCTTGGCCTAACATTACCCTCCCTCCTGCTCTCAGTCACACTACCACCCATCCTGCTTTCATCCACAATCACACCAGGCAAATCACTTTCACACTCTTCCTCTCTCAGGACATTGAATCTGTTAGTCAACCTAACAGGTTCTATGTCCCTCTCATTCACACACCTAACCTGTCCTAACTTATCTATCCTATCCATTTTCACCCACCATTCATCATCACTCACAACTTCCACACTGTTCCCAGTCCTAGCCCTATCTTCCACCCTCTTAGCACTAATCTCACCCTTCAATCGCACACTTGCATCTCTTCTCACCTCAAACACCAAATCATTCAACCTCTTACATTCCCCACTCAACCTCCTAACCTCCCCTTCCAGAAAACACACACGGCATTCAGTTACATTCACTCTCCTTTCAACTCCACATGCATCACACACCACATACACACTACTTTCAAACGGCATGCTCTCACCATCTATACAAACAGCCATACTCTCAGAAATTTACTAAGGAAAAAGTTAACACTCACCAAAAAAAATTCTTGCTCAGGATTGCTGCCATAACATAAACATAATTACACGGATGACAAAAGCCACAAGGGCCTATCAAAGGTCATCCGCCTCCGTCAAAACCCACCCACAAAAATCACCATCACCAGGGGAAGACAAAATCAAAGTCCCCCACAATATAATATAACAGATGACAAAAGCCACAAGGGCTCATCATAGGTCATCCGAATCAAATGGCATCTTTTTTAAGGCACCCAAACTCCCAGGAAAACTACATCCAGAGGATTGCATCAGAAACAAGGGTATCACCAATCAAGGCTTGTCAAGAACTAAATCATGCAGCTATAGATATATACAAACAATATTAATATATACAAAACTTAGGAACGATCACAACCTTCCCTTCCCATAAACTCATCCAACCTACTCTTAAATACATTTAGATTTGGACTACCTACTACCCTCTGCGGCAATTTGTTCCAGAAGTCTACCACTCTATTGGTGAAAAAATATTTTCTTAAATCCAACCTACACCCTTGCTTTTTAATTTTCAAGTGGTGACCTCTAGTCCGATTTCCATCATCTAACTCAAAAAACTTGCTAACATCCAATTTATCTATCCCGGAAAAAATTTTAAAGAGCTCAATCATATCCCCTCTTACACACCTACTTTCGAACGAGAACATATTTAATACCCTCAGTCTATCTATATATTCAAGGTGCCTCAGGGAAGGAATAATCTTTGTTGCCCTCCGTTGCACTGACTCAAGAAGGTTAATATCGTGTCTAAAATGTGGGGACCATGCCTGTATACATTACTCTAGATGTGGCCTAACATAAGAGTTATAGAGTTTAAGAATAACCTCCTTACTTTTGTAACTGACATTTCTCTTAATAAAACCCAGCACTCTATTTGCCCTATTTCTTGCTTCAATACACTGCTTAGAAAACCTTAATGACTTATCTATTACTACTCCTAGATCTTTCTCATCCTCTACTAAGCTCAGCCAATGCCCATCCATTTCATAGTTAAATTCTCTATTATCTTTTCCCATGTTAATAACTTTGCACTTATCAAGGTTGAAAGTCATTTGCCACTTATGTGCCCAGGATAACAATTTATTTAAATCCCCCTGCACTTTAAAATTATCATCAATATCTTTAACTACAGCTGCTAATTTGGTATCATCCGCAAAAATTGACACTTTATTATTAACTGCCTCCCCAAGATCGTTTATATAGATGACAAATAATAATGGACCGAGAACTGATCCCTGAGGAACCCCACTGATAACATCCCTCCACTCTGACTTTACACCATTTAGCACTACCCTTTGCTTCCTGTCTTTCAGCCACTCAGCTATCCAATTTGAAACACCCCCACATATCCCAATCATTTTTAATTTATGAACTAGTCTCCTGTGTGGTACCTTATCAAATGCTTTACTAAAATCTAAGTAAATTATATCTACATTCTCTCCCTTATCTACTTGATCTGTTACAAACTCCAGAAAGTCTAGTAAGTTAGTCAAACATGATCTACCTGATCTAAACCCATGCTGAGCATCGCTGATTAACCTCTCCCTCTCTAGATGTTGGCAAATCCCTTTTTTAACTATTTTCTCAAGAATTTTACAGACTCCAGGAGTTAGGCTAACCGGTCTAAAGTTATTGGGATCCTCTTTACTACCCTTCTTGAAAATGGGGACTACATTCGCTCTCTTCCAATCATCGGGTATTTCTCCATATTCCAGTGACCTAGTATATAACTTCTCCAGAGCTATTGAGATACTTTCTACACCTTCTTTAAGTATCCTGGAATGAATATTATCAGGGCCGGAGGCCTTGGTAGTATCTAACTCACCTATTAGTCCTTTTATCATCCTCCGATCCACACTAATGGTAGTAAACACCTCTTTCCCTGACCCATGAGTACTATACATAAGACTATTTAGTTTCTCCTTTGTAAATACTGATGCAAAATGACCATTTAGTACCTCAACTATTTCCTCATCAGTTTCTCTCACAACCCCTTCATATTTGATAGGTCCTATTTTAACTCTGCCAGACTTGTTATTAATTTTATAGTAACTAAAGAACTTTCTAGGATCTTTGTTACTATCCTGAGCTAATTTAATTTCTGACACCCTTTTGTTCTTCTTTATAATCTTATTTAACTCATTCCTAGCCATTCTATAATCACTTAAATTTTGAATATTACTTTCTACCTGTAATTTTTTGTATGCTCTTTTCTTCTCTGAAATTTTTCTAGCTATCTCCTGATTCCACCATAATGGTTTCCTACTTTTGTTCCTAATGGCCTTCATTGGGATACATTGTTCTTGGACTACATTTATTATATGCTTGAAAGTATCCCACATCCCATAAGCATTTTTACCTCTGAATTCTATATCCCAGTCTACCAAATTTAGCAAGCTTCGAAGTTTTACATAATCTCCCTTATGAAAATTTGGAACTTTTTCAGCATTCTCAGTTATTTTACCCTTCTCAATTCCCAAGTTAAAACGAACTATCTGATGGTCACTATTTCCCAATGCTTCCCCAACAGTCAATTTTTTAACTAAATGATCACTGTTAGAAAGTACTAAATCTAATATATTGTCCCCCCTCGTTGGCTCATTAACAAATTAATTCAAAAAATTATCCTCAAAGCATTCTATGAACCTGCCACTTGTTCTATCCCTACCTATCATATTTTCCCAGTCCACAGAGTTTAAGTTGAAGTCCCCAATAATAACTGCATCTGTTTCACATCCCTTACTTATTTCCCTTATCATTAGTTCATCTATATCATCAGTCTGCCCAGGTGGTCTGTAAAAAGCTCCCAAATGCACCATTCTATTTTTACTGAACCTAATATCTATCCAAAGTGACTCAACTCCATCCTGCTTTAATGAAGTATTTAAACTTGAAACAATGTTGTTTTTTATGTAGATAATTATTCCTCCACCAATCCTACCTGTCCTTTGACTAATGTACATATTATAGCCCTGTAAATCAAATTCACTTATAGTGTCACTAAATTCTATTTCATTAACCCATGATTCAGTAATGCATAATATATCTATATCCTCATTGCTAATATAACTAAATAGCTCATCCTTCTTGTTTCTAAGACTACGAGCATTTGTATAGAAACAATTTAACCCCCCTATCCCTGAAGCACCTCTTGAAACTTGAATGACCTCACCTCTATCGCCTTGGAACCTATTTCTGTTATCTGCCAAGTCCATTCTACTTTCAGTACTATAATGTCCTCTCATAATTCCCTGACCACTATTAGTATCTTCCCCAAAAGTATTAATCACTAATGTATTTATTACACAGTGATTGATGTATTAAATAAATACAAGAAAAACTATACACCCAAATCAGTATTATATCCCAATCTTACAATGAGAATCAAGAGCTTCCTGCAAGACAACCTTCCAGAACAAAGCCAGACAGCCAACTGGAAAGCCAGATAGATACTGGTTTGGGGCAGGTCAATAAGGGACGCATTTAAATTAATGTGAGGGTTAGGATTAATTGTCCTATCATGAGCAATTGATTTGGAGTTCTTATTAATTAAGGTTTGGGGGTTAATTGACTTGTCAGTGATTATATTATTTATAGCTTGGTTTTGTAGGTTGGATTTTAAGATAGATGCATAGCTTGAGTCATTTACCTCTTGGAAATTTTGTATATCCATAACAATTACTTTAGCACTAGTAGGAAGATGAGAATTTATATTATTATTTTGTTTTATTTGCATTTTTGCTTTCTCATAACTAATATTTGATCTTTTTGCTATCGTTTCAATTTTCTTGCCTTCCCTGTATACTATGCATCCTTTAAAAGTTGAGACATGATTTAAATTGCCATTTGCACATTTCAAGGTTTCTCTAGGGCAGTGGTTATTACTAAATATGAGACATTTTACTTTTGATCTACAGGAATTTAGAGTATGTCCATATTTCTGGCATTTAAAACATTGTATTGGTTGTGGAATGTAATCAATTACAACAAAGAAGTTAATGTATAATATTTTAATTAATGTTGGTTTGTTTTCAACAGAAAAGTCAATTTTAATTAATCGTGTTGGAGAGTTCTTTCTTGATTCTCTTATTGGTAAACATGTAGACGAGCAGCCCGGCCGGGAAAAAATATTTTGTGTAAATATTATCGTTCACCCGTTTCTGAATATTCATGCGCGTTTGAGTCGTCTGACGTCATACCTCACCCCCAACCCCTATTATAATTCTCAAAACGATTAAAGCCGCTGATATGATGTAGTTAAAACATTTACTTATGTAAACGTCAGAACATTATAAAAATTAGGATTATATACTGGGGGGCTGTGCCCCCCAGACCCCCCCAATTTAATGAAACTCAGGATCATAAGAACATAAGAAAAGAAGGAGACTGCAAAAGACCATTCATGGCCTACACTTGGCAGCTCCTGTTCCAGTCAACACACAAAAGATTTCTTACCAGAGAAAAGTCATCAACATTGTCACCCTTTACAGGAGTTCGTCAGATCTAATCTACAATATACATAAAATGCATCCAGAGGATTATGTCCATTCATGCAACCGCAAAATAATCTCCCCACTCCGCAGAAAAATATATACATATGTACATAAAAAAAGTAAGTCCCATCTAGCAGCTTCATTCATATATTTATCTAATCTATTCTTAAAACTACCCAGAGAGGAGGCTTCTATCACATGTCTAGTGAGCCTATTCCATTCATCTACCACACGATTTGTAAACCAATTCCTCCCAATCTCCTTCCTAAACCTATACTTATCAAGCTTAAACCCATTGCTACGTGTCCTGTCATGTTCACTAAGTATAAGAACCTTACCCAGATCCCCTTTATTATATCCTTTTACCCATTTGAAGACTTCAATCAATTCCCCTCTGACTCTTCTCCTTTCCAATGTATGTAGATTTAGTTTTCTGAGCCTTTCACCATAAGGTAAGTTCCTTAGCCCACCAATCATCTTTGTCATCCTTCTCTGCACAGACTCAAGCAAATCAATATCCTTCCTATAATATGGTGACCAAAATTGTACTGCATAGTCTAGATGAGGCCTAATTAGCGCCAGATACAGTTTTAGAATGACTTCAGCACTCTTATTGCTTACACTTCTCCTAATGAATCCCAATATCCTATTAGCTTTATTCTTAGCATTTAGGCATTGCTTTCTAGGATGAAGGTCTGAACTTACCAAAATACCCAAGTCCCTCTCACAATCGGTCCTCCCTAAATTTCTCCCATTTAATTTATAACTATTCAGTGGATTATTTCTACCTATACTAAGTACACTACATTTGTCTATGTTAAACTTCATTTGCCATTTCTCAGCCCAATTGGACAGAATGGTCAATTCCAACCGCATTACAACAGCATCAGAATCAGCCCTAATGGCCCTACCTAGCTTAGTATCATCAGCAAATTTACTCAGGTCACTACTTATACCTATGTCAAGATCATTAATATAAATTAAGAATAGCAAGGGACCCAAAACAGATCCTTGCGGAACTCCACTGCTAACACACTCCCACTCAGATTTAACTCCATCTATACTAACTCTTTGCTGTCTGTCACCAAGCCATGACTGAATCCACCTAAATATACTGCCATCGATCCTGTGTGCTTTAACTTTGCTCAGAAGCCGTAAGTGTGGCACTCGATCAAAAGCCTTACTAAAGTCCAAGTATAAAATATCATAGTTTTCATCCTTATCTGCTGCTTCATACACCTTACTATAAAAAGACAGCAAATTAGTCAGGCAGGATTTACCCTTACTAAAGCCATGCTGTGATTCTTTTATCAACTTATGCTTATCCAAGTGATCCCTAATATTCCTTGCTATAATAGATTCCATCATTTTCCCTACCACTGATGTCAAACTTACTGGTCTGTAATTAGACATATTTGTTTTATCCCCTTTCTTAAATATAGGTATCATATTGGCTTTCTTCCATGCCACTCTCCAATGATTTTCTAAAGATGCATGCTAGGGGCTCACTTAACACATCCTTACATTCTTTCAAAATTCTAGGAAAGACCTCATCAGGACCGGGTGCTTTACTACTTTTGATTTTATCAATTTCCTTTGTCACTATCTCCTTTGTGATCAAGATATCCTTTAATTTCTCTTCATCATTACCCCAAAAGATCATTGACACCTCGGGTATATTTAGAGTATCCTCCTGTATAAATACTGAGAGAAAAAAGTCATTTAGCATTCCAGCCATTGAGTCCCTATCACTCACTAATTCTCCATTGGAATCTATAAGTGGGCCTATTTTATCTCTAACCTTAGTTTTGTATAATTGATAAAAACTTTTAGGATCTTCCTTTGCCCTATTTGCCACTTTAATTTCATAATTTCTCCTTGCTACTCTAACTAACTTTTTAACATCTCTTGCTAGTTCATTATATCTCTGCCTTAAGTGATCCTCTCCATTTTTTATTTTCCTATAAATGCCCTTTTTAATGCCAATATAATGCTTAATTTTATCTGTCATCCATTTTGGGTCATTATTTTTAGTCCTAATCTCCTTATAAGGAATGTTAATCATCTGACCTGTAATTAATTGCTCAATTATTCTTTCATACTCCTCTTCAATTGTAATCTCTTCCTCCTGGTGATTATTGTCTCCACTAACTGATATCATTGAATCTATTCCTGAATTGATTTCATTGCCTGGTTTCTGTAGTGCGGCCCGCGCATCGTGTTTACCCCCCCACGAGCCGTCCTCTATAAATCTACTCCAAAATCGTGAAACATTTTGGAATACGGACGAAATAGTACATCTTATCTGCCAGGCCGCTCGTCTACATATTTATCCTCTTATTAATATGGGCTATTGATAATATAGGATAGCCTTTAGAAATTAATTCATTTTTTTATTTCAACTACATTTTCATTTAAAGCAATTGGGCCAATAACCCATAGGATTTTGGAATATCTGACAATAATTTGCATGTTACTTTCCATTCACCTAGTGGAAAACCTGTATTGTCCAAGAAGATATCATTAATCTTAGTTTTAGTACTGATAATGCAATTTTTTTTACAGCGGGTAAAAGTTACTTCATGATGTAGAATATCATTAAGTAGATTACTATTTCAAAGAGCAATACTAAATTGGAGGGGTTTGTCATTGAATTTATCCTGGTAAACCTGCAGATCCATACCCTGCGAACCGTACTATAGGTTGCTATATGGGGGGGCATAGCCCTCCCCATACCCCCCTGCTCGCTATGCTCGCCCTCAGGAACAAGTAATAAAACAGGTTAATCCACACAGTTGGGTGAAAACATGTTAGGAGGTGGAATAAATATTATGTGAATGTGAGCGGGAAAGCTCACGGGGTATGGATCTCCAGAATTACCTTTATCCTCTTCGTTTACAGGAGATATTAAATATTTAAATTCCAGGTCTATATTATCAGGTGGGAACCCATCCGGGTCTTCCTCCATTTTGGAGGGGGGCCTACTGCTGACCAGTAGGTCTGTAGGTCTGTATGTCCTCCTATTTATAAAGTAAGTGCAGCAAACCTTAATTACTATTAATATATAAAGAGAAATTTTAATCAACTAATATAATAATGTTAGTTATCCAGAACTAATTACAGATCAGTCACTAAAAGCGATCTCTGTCCTGAATGGTCAGGAAAATGTTTATTTGTATTGCTTCTGCATTTTATAACAGCCTATTTGTAGCGATGTATTGATACAAAAATGTGTTCGTAGTGACGTATTGATACAAAAATACATCTTTCGCTTTTTTTTTGCGAATCCCCTAAATGCGTATATTTAAGTGGTATAGCCTAGACCAAGGTTTGCCAACCTTTGTTAGTTCACCGCCCACTTTTACGATTTTTTAAAGAAGCTTTTCGCCCACTTCTGATTAAAAATTGCAAATCTCTACATATAAAATATATTGAAATAATGTTTACTTACTTTTAAAATGATTATTGAAGTTGAAGCTAGTTAACTAAAGCATTGATCAAACCTTATAATCAAGGGAATGGAAGAGGCAAAGGCAGCTGACCCAAATGAAAAAAAAGAGGAAGATATCCAGAAAGTAAAAAATGACATCAGAGAATTGGGTGTTAAAGAAACAATTGAGAGTAGGCAACTGACCCAACTAAATCCAACGCAGAATTGGAAGCCACAAGATTAAGTGCACTCAACTGTATATATATATATATATATATATATATATATATATATATATATATATATATATATATATATATATATATATATATATATATATCAATGCGGACGGTATTAATTCCGCCCACAAAAGTGATCAATTAGCTTTGGTTGTAAATAGTGATAAACCACATGTAATATTTATTACCGAAACTAAGTTAAGGTCATATGATTTATCTATTCAGTGTCCTGATGGTGACTCATATACAGTATATAGGAAAGAAAGGAAAGACAGACATAGTGGAGGTGTATCTATACTCGTAAAGAAGAATATTCACTCATCAGGAAGTGCGAAGTTTGGAAAACATTGAAACAGTTGCTTGCAAAATTGAAGTTGAGTATCAAAAAATAATTCTGGGATGTAACTACAGACAGAGGTAGGCAGTCTTTAAATACTTTGTATTTAAATACATTTATGTATTTAAAATTGTATTTGTAAATACATTTTAAATCAGGTATTTAAATACATTTTAAATCAGGTATTTAAATATTTTTTGCAAATACTTTACCAGAGCTGGTCGTTGCGGCAACGAGTTGTGACTTTCTTGATTTTTCCAAGCTGATTCGTACGGAACATAAAGCTGACAGCCTGTTGGTCCGTAACTAAGGTGAAACGTCGTCCTGTTAAGTAATGAGACCACCTCTTTACAGATTCCCCAATTGCACATGCCTCCTTTTCTACTGCAGGGTGTTTGCGTTCAGTATGTGTGAGGGTGCGAGTGAAAAAGGCAACTGGACGGCCGGCCTGATTCAGAGTAGCAGCAATGGCTGTATCTGAGGCATCAGTCTCAACTACCAAAGGAATAGTTTCATTAATCGAGTGCACAACAGCCTTCTCAGTCTCTTTTTTGAGATCATCGATGGCTTTCAGGGCCTCTGGACTGAGAGGAAAAGTCTCAGTGACAACAAGAGGTCTGATCTTGTCAGAGAATCGAGAAACCCACTGTGAATAATAGGAAAACATACCAATAACACGGCGTAAGGAAGTACGGTCTTTAGGGATCGGTAATTCCTTTAATAGACGTAAACGTTTAGAATCTGTTTTGAGAGAGCCGTGGGTTATTGTGTAACCAAGAAAACCTATTGATTTTTTTGAAATAACAGACTTAGTCTCGTTGAAGGTAAGGTTGTGGAGCGGGCAGCTTCTTGAAATTTCGCCAAGTTCTCATCGTGCTCCAACTGGGTTTTCCCTGCCATGGCAATATTGTCCACATAAGCGTAAGTTCCGTGCGATCGTGTTGCTTGATGTTGTCAATAGTCCTTTGGAAGCAAGCAACGCCGTTGGTAACCCCGAATGACACTCTGCGAAATTGATATAGCTTGCCATTCGCTTAAAAAGCAGTATATGGCTTGTCCTCTTCCCGTATAGGTATCTGGTGCTAAGCATTTTTCAGGAACAGTGAACTAAAGTACTTGTAATAAGACAGTTCCATGACAAGATCGTCTATTCTTAGAAGAAGGTACGCATCCAAACAAGTGAATATATTAATGGTCTGTCTATAGTCAACAAATAATCTCTTTCGGTGTCGCTCATTTGACACAACAGGAACTCGCGCACTCCATGGAGATGTGCTCTCCTCAATAACACCATCATGTAGCATCTTGTTAATTTCAGACCTTATGAACTTCTTATCATCATCTCCAAACCTCCGAGATTTTGTTGCATCGGGTTTGCAATGAGAAGCAAGACTTGAAAAGAGACGAAGTGTATCCACCAAAGCAGACAGTACACTGCAAGTGGCAAGGTTAGAGATATTTAGATCTTTCTTGGATCCGCCAAAGCCCACAGTAACACCAGAATGCTGGCGCATAAAGTCTTAACAAAGAATGACATCACAGCACAAGTCTGGCAACACAGAGAGCCTTGTATTGTAGTAGCACTAACCCTTTTAAATTGATGTCAACCGCGCAGCGTCCATTCACAGGAGATGTGGGTGATGAAGAGGCCATAGATACGCATAGCTATATGAGATGAAAGATTCAGAGCTCCCTGTGTCAATAAGAGCTGTCGATTCATTATTACCAACCAAAACATACACAGTAGCTCGCCGTAGTAGTCCCGGGGAAAAAGCATAGATTACAGCCAGTGTATAAGACTGAGTGGATGCAGAAGTAGAAAATATAGTAGACCGGCACACCTTAGCAAAGTGACTCTGCTTATTACACTTATAACAAATGACGTTTCTTGCAGGGCACTGCCCACGATTGTAACGAGGACCACCACAGAAATAGCATCGGGACTTTAAATTGGCAGCAGCACAGGTCCCATCATCGATGCGAGCAGGCTTGGATGTCGCAGCAGCACTTACACCAGAGACATTATAACGAGAATAAGACTCCAAGGTCTTCTGAGCAACATCGAGTGCCCTGGCTTGAACAACAGCCGTACTTAGACCCAAAGTTTTGTTTTCAAGCAATCGTGGCCTGATTGTATGAGAGAGCAAGCCATTGGTGAAAGAATCCCGTATGTAGTCGTCCCGATCCTGTGAAGCAGTAGCAGCCTTAAAGTTACAATCCTTGCTGAGCACCTGAAGCTCTTGTAGATACTCATCTATTGTCTTCCCTTCATGCTGCCTACGAGTAGCCAATAAATGTCTCGTGAACACTTTATTTTGTGGCTTGATATAGAGGTCTTTAAGAAGATCTATAGCTGAATCATAGGTAACCTTATACGGTTGGATAGACAAAATTGTTCAATGTATCCAGCTTTATGGATTAAGGCTTGCGATGGATTCCAGGAATGCAGAGAAAGTACGATTCCAGTGATTCCATTCTCGTGCAGCAGTGGGCGAGTTGGGGGATACATCCAGGCGTTCAGGTCTCAGGAATTAATCCATATTTAGATCAGACGCAGCTTGTTTTTATTTTTACGAAGCTATGATAGGGCTCCCACTATTTATTTAAAGCACCAGTATATACTTTGGATCGGCACTGGCGGGATTGTTAGTTGAATAAATTGTGGTAATCATAATAAAGCGTCAATACCTTTCTCTAGGCTTTATTCAACTAAAAAAAACATCAATACAGTCTGAAAATAAAAGAGAAACAATATAAGTAAACATACCCATTCTAATCCGGTTAAGTAAACAAAGTAATGTAGTGTAACCCATTTGGCAATTATACATATAAGGTTAAACGAAGCTTAGATCACTACATATGGCAACGTGAAACAAATGTCCTTCAATTATCTGATAATTTACATTTATCAACAGAGAAAGTATCCTGCTTTGGTACAAAAAGCGGATAACTACGTAACAGCACAAAGAAAAGATTCAAAAAGAAAATGTTCAGTATTAGACGATGGTTCTTCATGCAGTGGTGTTAAAGTAAAGACATTACCAGAGTGTTTTGCGGTGAATACTAACAAGGTCAAACAATCTGTTATTGATAAGCTGATTGCAGATTTTATCATACAAGGTGTGCATCCCCTATCAACCATGGAACAACGAGCTTTTTTGAGATTAATTAAAGATGAGTTCCGAGTTACAAATGTTGTTTACAATTATAGTATTAATAGTACAAGTTAAGCTCTTATAACGACCGAATACTAAAGCGTTCGGATCATTGGTCACTACGTAGGATGTATAACGAAGTTAAATAAAGGAAGACATATACAACCAACAGAAGTTAATATATTGCAATAATTTCATGAGAATCCACATACATATATTCTTAAAGCGCGCTATCATATCCTTGAAGATATTATTTAATCATTATTTCAGGAATAATTAGTAATTATTGATCGACTATATGTGGTTATTAAATGAATTCCTATAACGATGTATCTCGTTATAGTAGCAATACCTGTATATCATTATGTCAAAACTAGCATGCCTGCCCGTCAAATATGTAGGAAATAAAGCTTGATAATGTATATATTCCTACCAATACTGAAAGTCAGTATTTTACTATATAATTCTCAATATGAAGGACTAATAATATATTTATGAATTAATGTACCAGTCCTATATAGCTATAAGATAGGCTGAAATCTTATAGAAGAAGAGAAAGTGACAAGAGCTCTACTAAAGAATAAACTAGACAGCACCTCTTACTTATGTCCTACTACAGATATTTGGTCAACTCGTCACCGTAGTTTTTTTGGGCGTTACAATTCATTGGGTATGTTAAGACTTTGCTCTTTATGAAATTGAAAATGTCTTTACAGTTAGGGAGTTATCAGCTCTTGGCTGAAAGAAGACCTATTTGTTGGTGGAATTTATCTTGATTATATTAATATGTAAAATTGATAGCAACATTTATGAGATAAACATTGGACTCTTATTTCTCTTTTTTCAACTTGAGGAAGCTGCTTTTGTCTGCCACAGTGGAGTATTGAGATGCTGTCGCTTCAAAGGAGAACATAACTACATCAAGATTGCTGAACATATGGAGAATATCATCAATGAATACGATATCTCCCGCAAAAAATCACGAGCACTGTTAGTGATAACGGCTATAATTTTGTTAAAGCGTTTAAGGAATTTGCAGTCACTGCTGCAAATGTATCCACAGATTCAGGAGATGGAATCCAGGTAGGTGAAGAGAATCGTGGTGAGCACGAGCTGGAAGATAGTTTCTTAATGAGAAGTGTATTAGTTCAGGAAGACCTTTCGTCTGACCCATGCAGCTTCAGCCTACCTAAGCATGTGCGCTATGCTTAACATACATTCAGTCTCATTGCCACAACTGATGCAAAACAAGAACTGAAAAATATCTTCTTTCGCAAATATCAATCATGCTGAAATGGGGAAATGCTCAGCATCATGGAACAAAAGCGGTCATCCAAAATCAGCAGAGATTATCAAAACTGTTATCAACTGCTCACTAAAGGTACCTTGCATTACAAAGTGGAACTCTCTGTTTGATGCCTTGTCATTACTTTTAAAACACAAGGACAAATTTCATCAACTCATGACGTTCCTTGAAATTCCAGTGTTCAGAAGTCATGAAATTGAATTTCTTGGGCAGTATGTCTGTTTTGGCTCATATTGCAGTGGCAATTGATCGCCTACAGGGAGAACAAAACTGTTTTTTTTATGGAGAATTGCTCCGTACCTTGCTCACTGTGGAGAAAAAGCTAAAGAGCCTTCAGTCACGTTCTCGGAAATTTTGGCAAACTCTTCTAAGTGCAGTTACTAAGGGCTTTGGAAATCGCTACCAATCTTATTTGACCTTGGCAGATGAAGCCATCGTTACAGATGCCATTATTGCATCAACAAGCTATCCATTCTTTAAACTCCGCTGGTTAGATATTAGTATTTCATGGGACAGTTCAAGTCACCAAGACTCTGTTAAAAATATTATGATTCAAGTGATTGAGAATTTAGCAGAGATAACCAAAACTGAATTATCCAGTCGTGTATCGGACAGTGACGGTTATTTTGGATTTACAAAACCCACTCAAACACGATCAACCGCAAATTTAGAATTGTTTCGACCGCAGTGGGTCATCTTCAGGGAAATATCGTAGTAACTCTTATAATGTGGACTTGGACTCGGACATAAAAGTGGAAAAATTAGATAGGTAGAGAAAAGATGGACAAGTAGTTAGTTGCTGAAAAGTTTTAGTGGTGAAAATTGGAAATAAGGGATAGGTAAAATAGGTCCCTGGGGAAAGGGTATCTCTGTGTTTCGTGTTTATTTACGTTGGTGTATTTGTTCTTTTTAACCATCTTTAATATTATTTAGCTTCAAAGCCTTTCAATATATTTTATTTTGATTTTTTTATTTATTTTTATTTGATTAAAATCTATGATTATTAGTTTGTACAAAACATTTGTACATATATACATAGTAACTTTCAAGCCTTTTGGGGTGTGTATTCTGTTACTTTGTCTATTGTGTTTATTGTCTCTAAGATATATTGTTTATACGGTAGTTATGCTTTGTCGGTTCCTGGTTGTGCCGCGTAGCTCTTCTGCTGCTGGGAAATCTTTTTCGAGCCTGGTTCTGTATTAGGTCGGGAATTCCGAAGTGATTCCTGATGAAATCTGGGTCGGAGTTCCCTTCCACCTTTTGCCAAATTTTGAGGGCTCGGGTACCTAGGTCTTTATTTAATTCTTTGTTGTTTACTTCCTCATGTAGTGTTTGTTGGCGTTTTCTTTCCCGTCTTCTAGCATTGCATATTATTAAGAGTGCTTTATTTTGCACTCTTTGCAATTCCATCATCCAAGTTTTGGGAATGGCGGCTAGTGGCATTGGGGGATACAATACTTTTGGTCTGATGTAGGCAGAGTAGATTTTTTTCTTGTTGTTCCTCCTTAGGTCTTTAAATCGATATAGTTCTCCTATATCTTTCCTCGTACCTGCAATTATTCCGTTAATTTGGTTCTTGTATCCCCTGGCATTTATTTTTAATCCTAACACTCTGCCTGTTTTTTTGTATGGGGGTCTTTTATCCCCTACATAAATTGATGCTGTTTAACTTCTCTTGATTGGTATGATTGTAAATTTGTTCAGATTAGTCGGGATTTTCCAGCGACGTTCGTAAATGTTTCTGTTCTCAATTTCGTATGACGTCATTCTTGCCATAGTTCTTTCATTTTTGTATGGGGAGACCACTATCTGTGTCACGTCGTCGGCGAACTGGATATACAAAGATTCCTCTAGCCTAGGACTAGGGAGGTCTCTAGTGTATATCGAGTACAGCAGTGGACTCAAACACCCACCTTGGGAAACGCCATCTTCTAGTTGAAATTCTGGTCCTTGGTATTCCCCTATCTTGATGAATGCTCTTCTGTCCATGACGTAATCACATGTTATTTTCTTCAATCTGGGATTAAGTCCCAGTTGGAGGATCTTAAACTGTAGTCCCCTGCGCCATACTTTGCTCAACGCCCTTTTGACATCCCTCAATACTAAATCAGCATGCTTTTTCTTTATTTTTATTTGTGCTAATTTCTCTATTATCATCGCCAGTGCTGTGTCCGTACCTCTCTGCTTTCTAAATCCGTTCTGTTGTTGATTATGGAGGTTATTGTCTTCCAGGTAGGATTGCACTATGTTGGCGATGATTTTTTCGAAGATTTTTCCTCCAAATTCAAGGAGAGAGATCCCGCGGTAGAATGCTGGGGAGATTGGAGACTTCCCCGACTTAGGAATGAATATCATTTTTTATATTTTCCAGACATCGGGAAAGTATCCCGTATTGAGGGCCGCGTTCATTATGTTAACTAGTCCCTGTTTTATGTTGTGTGGAGCGTTGCTAAAGTTTGCCTTCGTTAGGCCTGAGTGACTTGGGAAACGCTGTTTAAATGGTTTTAAGGGTTTCGTCAAATTCCTGTAGGGAGATTTTTTTTCTTAGTCCTACCGTGGGTCTTTCCTCTGTGGCGTTATTGAACGGATATGTTTGCTCTATTTCTTCGTTTAACTGGTCTAATATCTCGTTCCCGAATTCTGTATCAAAATTTTCTTCCTCTTCAGGGAAAATTTTAAATATATTAGGCCAGTATTCTCTAAATATTTCTTCTAACTACTCAGGTTCAGTGACAACTTCACCTTCCCGATTTTTGATATTTGCTGTTTTGGTGGCTGACTTCCCTCTTAACCTCTTCACTGTTTGCCAAAATGTTCTGGGGTCCATTTCCTCATCTAGTTCTTCGATGAGTCGGTCCCAGATATCCGATTGTTGCTGAATGATCAGCTGGTGTAGGTGTTCCTTTTTTCCCCCGCATCATCTGGTGGAGATCCCTGTTTGTTTCCTATCTGTTGATAGCGACCACTAAGCCTCTGTATTCATCTTGAATTACAATCATTTCTGGTGTCCATCTTGGAGCTGGAAGGGTTTTATACTTTATCTTTGGGATGGTATTTCTATCTGTTTCTGATATTTTTGTTGTAAGGAGGTATAATTCTTCGTCTATCTCTTCTGGGATAGCTTCTTCTAGGTTTGCCGGGATGTAATTCTGGCAAACGGCCTGGTAGGCCTTCTAGTCTGCACACGCATATGATTTCCTTTCCCTTATTGGTACTTAGATTGGGCTTGTTGATATTGTGATGTTTAAGGCTTCGTGGTCGCTGGGTATCACGGGTCCGGGGGTGATGTGATAATTATAGGGAAACTTTGGGCTCGTTAGAACTATGGCGGGCTTAGTTGCACCTCTCGGTGAGTAATAGGTCGGGAACTCTGGTCCAATGCGCAGAGCTATGTTACGTTCTAGAAGAAGTTCTAGATTTCGTCCCGCCGCGTTGGTGCTGGTGTACTCGGCGGCCCTGCATCTAGCGTTAAGGTTGCCTGCGAACAACACCGTTTTTTATGTGCAAACAGCTTCAAGAAGTTATGAATGGGAATGTACCCTCTTCTTGGGGGTTGGTGCCCAGTCGCAATAGTTAGGGGCCTTATGGTAGTTTGGACCTCTATCGCTACGTATGACTCGTCTAGCTGTGGGCGAACTTTGTGCATGAGTCCTTTTCAGATTGCAATCGCCGGTCCGTCGAAGTCCTCATCTGTATGGCTTGTTGAATAAACTTGGTATCTGAATATTTTTATTTCTTTGTGTTTTGTATCAATGCCGTGTTCGGATATTTAAATGATATCTGGATCAAGGTACTGAATTATGTTTCCATATTCAGAACTTTTCCTTGTCCAACCATTTACATTCATATACATTAGTTTTAGTGTTTTATTATTAGTGTCCATTGTGTAGAAAGTTTCTTCTGTAGTTCTTGTTGCTTTGTTTTACCTTGGTTGTACCTACTTCTTAGCCTTCTCCTCTGTCTTGCTTTGATCCTGAGGCCTGGTGAGGGGGTATTCTGCATTTTCCGTTTTGTTTCTTATTAAATTCACTCTGAGAGATGTTGTTGAATATTTTTGGAGTGTATTTAATTTTTCCTTAATAGAGGGCCTCTTCGACCTGGTTCTCTAGCATTTGATCCTCGTATTGCCATTTGATTTTTTCGTTTATGATTCCCTCAGTGATGGCCTCGGCATGGTGTTCCTTGGGTTATTGAGTGTTTCCTGTAGCGAAGAGTCTGAGACTTATCCTTTTAGCGTTAATATGTTGTTTTTTCCTCGGGGTAGACGTTGGGGATTTTTTCCTCTGTTGGCTGTTTGACCTCTTTTGTTCTCTGGCTGTACGTTCTGTGATTTTTTCTTTTATTTGTTCCTGCTCAGTTTCTGCTACCATCTCCTCCGCAGCATGATCTTGTTTTTTTTTATTCTTGCCTGTTTCCGCTTTCTTTCTCGCTTCTTGTGCAGCAATCCTTGGATCCCTGCAGTTGAAGGCGTTTCTTCCTGCTTGAGTAGGTAGTTGACCTTGTGTAAGTTTTACAAGTTTAATTTTCAGAACTTCTTCTGATGGAGGGTTGTCGGGGAACCACATTTGTGTCATTCCGTTGTTTTCCAGCATCTTGTTTAGTTCTATCTTGAAAGTTCCTGGTCTAGAGAGGTTCGCAATGTGGGCGTAATAAATACAGGCCATTTGTTGCGTTGATTTCTCATTCTCTACGTGTAGCACAGTATTTTCCTTGGTGTGCTCTGCTTTGGTTGTTTTTGCCACCTGGGCGTACGTATTATTCCTCTTTTGCTCTTCTTCCTGTATTTTTCACCTCTTTTTCTTTTTTATTATCTTTTTCTTGAAGCGGCATGTCATTGCGAGGGTGCGGTGGTCGCCCCCGCAATTCAGGCACCTTTTTCGCTCGCTATTGCAACTCCTCCAATTGTGATTATCCGCACTGCATTCAGAACATTTCTCTGTCTCTTGTGTGCAGGCTCTTGGGGGGTGGCCGTCCATATGGTAGCATCTGAAACAGATCTGTACTTCTGTGAATTCCCCCCTCTCAATTCGATCGGGAGTGATACGTTGAAAGTCAACAGTCCTGTTTCAGTTGCTTTTCGGGCCATACCTGTGTCACTAAAAACGACTTTAAATACATGCATATATTCTCTAAATTTTACAACTTCAATCACTGTCGTCCAGCTGTGGTTGGATTCAATTTCCGTTTTTAGCTCTTCAGTCTTATGTGACCCGACCCATGGGTCTAGATGCCTACATATCACACTTCTATGGGTCAGTATTTGGGGAGGGATTCTGGGAGCTAGCCCGATATCTTTTAGTACGTCCACTGACTTTTGTGCTGACAAGGTTTCGACATCCTTCTCATTTTGATAGATTGCTATCTAGCCTTGGGGATTCTCGATTAATCTGATCAAAGCAATATTGATTTTGGAATATATTGCTGCGAAAACTGTCCCCCTATCGTGCTTTTTCCTGGTTAGGGCTTTGAGTGGGATCCTTTTTGTTTCCCGCATATTTGTAGTGGGTTTTTAGTGTACCATGATACCCGTACTATTGTATTAATATAGGACACTGGAGGGGAGGGGGAACATTATGACTTGCCTATCTATATATAATTATATTTGTATGTAATTTTATTTAGAGCCTAGTTGGATAGAGGGAGAGTAGAAAAAGATATAGAATAAAGAGATTTATAAGTCCTTGTCCCTGTACCTTTATTCTGAGTTTTCTTCTTTGATAAGTAAATATCCCTTTAGATACTCCTTCTGATTGTTAATTTGCACGGTTTGGTAAGGGGTTGGTGTAGGTAAATTGTTATTATTGACACTCAAGTATCCGGTGGATAATTCATCTACTTAAAATAAAACACTTGTTTCTTCACTTTGTTTGTTGGAGCACTGTTTCTAAGGTGGAATGAGTTTATTTACTTGATGAGAATAAACGTGGGGTTCACTAAGTTGATCACTTGCTTCTAAATTTGGGGCAATCGGTCCCACTTTAAAATTAAATACACCAGGCGAACAATGTTTGTTAAAGTTTATTCAACGTGTTCACTGATTATAACACTTCCGTAGTTTGGCAAGTATATGGGCATTGGCTAATATTAATTCACTTTTGCATTGAAAGTTCAATTGCCGTATTAGGCAATGTCACATTTATTTTAGTTTTACACATTTTGTCACTTCGTTTTATTCACTTCGAGTTCTCGTTGAAGTCAATAGAAGTTTAAAAAACAATTAACACTTCTATGTGTTAGGAAGGTACAGCACTGGCTGTAGCCGTTTGATATCCTCCTTTATCGATTCTTCGAGATTCGCGAGAATAGAATTCCAGAGGCGTATAAGGCAGTCTCTTATAATGATTATGGTATATTCACTCTTTGAAAATATTGGGATAGTAGTAGATAAAAGTGGGTGAAAATTTGAAAGTGGGGAGGCGGTATTTTGCCCTAGTAGGAGGGCATCGCAATCTTTTTACTTTTGGAATTTCCTTTTTGTCTTAATTATTTTATGTAGTGTTTTCTATGTATTTGTTAATTTTCGTGTAGCTAGCATGTTCTTCTTATTGTTGGTGTTTCTATTGTTATTTTACTTATTTTTTAGTTAAATTCTTGAGCATTCAAGCCTTTGATAGCTTTTGGCTCAGCAATTTACCTGTGTTGTTCTGATGGTTTGTTTTATTGTTACTCTGTTTTTCTTTCGTTTAGACTGTGTTGACTTTATGGGTACCTGTTATGTGTATATTGATATAATGTTTTCTTGTGCACTGTCTTCAGTACTTGGGGACTACTTCCGACGTGTGACTTTCTCGCGTAGTCGTACAGGAATGTTCAGTCTTCCGCCTGCTCCTTGTATAGCAATGCCTCTGGGCATTCCTATAATAAAAACCTCCTGGGAAACTTAAATATATATTATATATATATATATATATATATATATATATATATATATATATATATATATATATCATCATTTATTATGTATAAAATTCATTCAATTATTTTACTTTAACTTTGTCAATTTAATCTTTCAATTAATTTACTTCAACTTTTGTAAATAAATCATTTTCTGTTTAACTTAATAATTAATTAATTTATTTATTTTACTTGTAAATTCAATTAACGTATACTGTTTCAAACAACATCTCTTAAATTTCACACACAAACAAACAAACACACGTTCCCAGCTCGATCAAAATAGCACGCTATTCCGCTTACTCGACTCGCAGCTTTCTTCGTATAAAGGTCGGTAATCATTCCTTCTAAAATTATTCATTTACCTTCAAACAAATCCTACTTAGTTAATTCCATTTTCTCTCACAATTCTTTGCAAACGACCATGCGAGAGTAGATCCTAATTATATTTACTTCTCATTGCAGCCCCAATTCAGTCCATCATAGATACTCTATATTATTTACTATATTATTATTTACTCTATTTTTCACTATATTATTCACCATATTATTCCACCATATTAATTTCACATACTTCAATTCTCTTCGCATCTTTTTACTGTAAATCATATGTTAAAATATCTTACATTGTATACCTAACCTACTTATCTCATTGTACATTCGTTGATTTTATGAATATATTTATATTTGTGTAATTGTCCTTCTTAAAGCCCAATTCATTATTCCAAAATTTATTTCGCTGTCGCCTTAGGCCTAAAACTAACGGCAGACAACTTCGATCAAACAAATTTATGGTTATGGTTTTCGAAGCGCTATTTAGGCTGATTTATTAACATAGAATATAACACATAAATAACCATATACTATAAAATTGGAGCCCAAAGTTTAGTAATACCTGTCAATCAATAAATAAGTTTAAACGATAAAATCATTCTTGACTCCACGCGTCAATTTCGTCCCAAAACCTCGCTCGGGCATTTTTTTAATTCACGTGTTCATTTTTTTATATCGTGTGTAATCTTTAACATCATTCTTCCAATTATCATAATTCATGTCAATTTTAATTTAATATTATCCCCTATTATTTTTAATTTCTTCATATTCCTGTGCTAGTGACCAATTTACACACACACACACGTGCACACAGCCAGAGCTACTTCTCACGTACACCTTCATTCAACTAGTCCAAATATACATAAAACAGTGTCTATGATGGACAAGACACACCAACTAAGGACATCAGGTAGCGC
Source organism: Ceratothoa steindachneri (assembly GCA_963969495.1). Taxonomy (NCBI): domain Eukaryota; kingdom Metazoa; phylum Arthropoda; class Malacostraca; order Isopoda; family Cymothoidae; genus Ceratothoa; species Ceratothoa steindachneri. Next base: position 109,345,574 of record OZ018328.1, read on the forward strand.
CCAACCTCATCATGCCTAACCGTCTGCGCATAGACAACCACATGCGTACCTCTCTTTTCCCGTGTATGATCCTGCAAACCCAATTGAATGGTTGGAATTCTTTTTCCTCCTCCTTAAACCACAAAACATCATTGAGGAGGAGAAAGTATCAGCAATCATCCAGCGGTTACCCATAAGTACCTTTATTCAGTTCAGGGAAGTGTTAATTAACGGGGAACAGACTGATGTTTTAGACAGCCTGAATGAGGCTTTTCTCAATACATATAGTAGGTCCCAAATTGATCACCTGAGAGAGTTCCTGAATACTCAGGAAATGGGAGATAAGAGTCCTATTTCTTTTTTATCTCATTTGAGGGACCTTATCAGGGTAAAAGGTGCTCACATCGAACTTTTTAACCCTCTCCTCACCGAAATTTTCATGTGAGGAGTCCCCGAGGGAATTAGGCCATTAATCCTAAGCTTGAACCCCACGAGCATTGATGAGGTTGCTGCAGCTGCAGATAAATTGTATAAAAGTCCTTATGTGAATTGGGGCAACGGCCAAACCCACGGCCCATTTAACAATGCTTCAATTTCGCAGGTTCGAGGCACGTTGAGCTCCTCTGACGAATGGGCCGAGCATTCAAGGGTTCCATCTTCCCTATCGAGAGACCTTGAGGCTTCAATACGAAGGATGGAAGCCGACATCCAGCGGTTAAAGCTGCAGCGTGAACCACAGAGCAAGCACGGACACGGGTTTGGCGATCGAAGGCGCAGGTCCCGCTCTGGTTCACGAAAGAGAAACCAACGAGAGCATCTCGATGCAAGAGGTGAGAGACAGCAAAATTATCAACCTCATCCTTCCAAATATTCTCACCATCTTCCACACCATCAGGGCGTATGCTGGTATCATCAAATGTACGGGCACAACGCTGTGAACTGTACACAACCTTGTAGCCACAGTTATGCTTCTTCACATACTGCGCCAAGTAGTCTCCCGAGGCATAAAGTTTCCTTTTCCTCTCATCCAACTAAATGGTGCTGGTACCACAACAAATATGGTGCACAAGCTCTAAAATGCTTGCAATCGTGCACATATTTGGACCCAATACCTTCTTCAAATCTCAACCCTCCAGTTTTCTCACTTCACCCAACTCAACCACTTTCTGCAAATCCTCAAACTTCAAATTCTGGCATTCCTCTCACTCCAGTCTCTCAATCACAAACTTTAAACCAGAAAGGCATGGGACAAAAGGGTCTACGTCCCCTGCCTACACTTCATTTCCTCAAGTAGCTCGTCCATTTCGTATTTTTGACCCACTTTCTGAATTTTCATTCCTGGTGGACAGTGGTGCTGAATGCCGTGTCATACCAATTTCTAAGGCCGACAAAGCTTCTGCCCCTTCAGATTTAGTTCTGAAGGCAGCCAATTCTACCGATATTAGGACCTATGGAAGGCGTAACCTTCAAGTCTCATTCGGTCTCCGTCGGGTTTTTCGATGGACTTTCATCATGGCCGAGGTAGATTGTATAATATTGGGCCTCGACTTTCTTTCGGCTCACGACCTCCTGGTCGATTCTCGACAACGCAAGCTTGTCAATCGAAAAACTCTCCTCACTGTCTCAGATTCGTACTCACCTTCTCAGAGTTTCCTCCTCTCTATTCGTCTCCCGTCCACCAAACCACAGTTTCAGCGCCTTCTTCAGGAGTTGCCTGAGCTAACCCTTCCACCTTCGAAGGACAGGCCCATTAAACATAGTGTGGTGCATCGGATCGAGACAACAGGAGGTCCTTGTATTCTCACTGCCACGCCGTCTAGCACCTGATAAACTCTCTGCTATGCGTGATGAATTCCAATTCCTGATTGATTCAGGCATTTGTAGGCTTTCCTCTTCTCCGTGGGCCTCTCCACTTCACATTGTGCCCAAATCCACGCCGGGGGAATTCAGAGCAGTTGGTGATTACAGATCTCTTAACGCCGTAACAATTCCTGATCGTTATTTCCTGCCGTACTTAGCCGATTTTACCTCTTCTCTCCATGGCTGTACGATTTTTTCTCGCTTGGATCTGGTTCGTGCTTTCAACCAGATCTCTATTCACCCAGATAATGTCGCAAAGACTAACATCACCACCCCGTTTGGTGCTTTTGAAATGGTCAAGATGCCATATGGATTGCGTAACTCTGGGCAAACTTTCCAGTGCTTTATGGATCAAGTCCTTAGGGGTCTTCCGTTTGTATTTTGCTACATCGATGACCTCCTAATATCATCTTCCTCGCTGGAGGAACACCTTTCTCACCTTCGCCAAGTTTTTTCTCGTCTTCAGGAGTACGGTATCGTACTAAACACCTCCAAGTGCCTCTTTGGTGTCCCACAACTCTCTTTCTTGGGGCACCATATCTCGAGTGCAGGGATTAGCCCACTCGAAGATAAAGTTACCGCGATGCGAAACTTTTCTCGTCCTACATCACGCAAACAACTCAAGAGTTTCTGTGGCATGGTTAATTTCTACCACAGATTCATCCCTAAATGTGCCCAGGCCATGCAGTCTCTCAACTCTATGCTCACCAAGACCAAAAAGAACTCTCTCTTGAATGGTCCGCTGAGGCGTGCGGTTCATTCTCTTGCACCAAAGAAGCTATTACCTGCGCTGTGGAATTGGCTCATCCTTCTCCAGGAGCCCTCATCAGCGTCGCTTCAGATGCATCCTCAATCCACGTAGGTGTAGCTTCGCAGCAGAAAGTTGGTGACCAATGGCAACCTCTTGCTTTGTTCTCTCGCGCTCTTACAAACCCTCAAAAGAGATATTCAACGTTCCTCGAGAACTCCTCGGAATATATCTCGCTGTCCGCCACTTCCGCTATCATTTGGAAGGGCGTGAGTTTACCATTTTTACTGACCATAATCCCTTGGTCGGTGCATGTTCGTCTCGTAGTACTTCGTCAGTACACACTGCAGTTGACACTCGTCATCTTGACTTCATCCTGCATATGACGAACGATATTCGCTACGCTCCTGGTTCTTCAAACGTCGTACCGGACGCGATCTCTCGCATTTCATCGATTTCTGGCACGCAACTCTCCTACACTGCGCCCATCGATCATGCAACAATAGCGCTTGCCCAGGAACAAGATGAAGACACGCAAACACTGTCACTCTTCTCAACTCGTCGTTCGCGAGATTGACTTGCCTGACAGTCTTTCCAGGCGCATCCTGGTTGACTATTCAATTCCTGACTGTCTTCGTCCTCTCATTCCTCTCGCTTACTGTCAAGATATCTTCGACCAAATTCATGGCCTCTCTCATCCTGGCGTTAATGTCACTCGCAAGCTCGTTGCACAACGCTTCGTCTGGCCAGGTATGAATGCCGACGTGGCGAAATGGACTCGCTCATGCCTGCCATGCCAGCGTGCTAAAGTCCACCGCCACACGAAAGCTCCTCTGGTCCCTTTTCCCCTTCCTTCGTCACGTTTTGACGCCGTTCACATCGATCTAGTAGATCCTCTTCCTTACTCCCGTGGTTGCAATTATCTTCTCACCATGATTGATCGTTTTACTCGCTGGCCATTTACCTCCAAACAAATCATACTTAGTTAATTCCATTTTCTCTCACAATTCTTTGCAAACGACCATACGAGGGTAGATCTTAATTATATTTACTTCTCATTGCAGCCCCAATTCAGTCCATCATAGATACTCTATATTATTTACTATATTATTATTTACTCTATTATTCACTCTATTCTTCACTATATTATTCACCATATTATTTCACCATATTATTCCACCATATTAATTTCACATACTTCAATTCTCTTCGCATCTTTTTACTGTAAATCATATGTTAAAATATCTTACATTGTATACCTAACCTACTTATCTCATTGTACATTCGTTGATTTTATGAATATATTTATATTTGTGTAATTGTCTTTCTTAAATCCCAAGTCATTATTCCAAAATTTATTTCGCTGTCGCCTTAGGCCTAAAACTAACGGCAGACAACTTCGATCAAACAAATTTATGGTTATGGTTTTCGAAACGCTATTTAGGCTGATTTATTAACATAGAATAAAACGCATAGATAATCATATACCATACCTGTAGTTCCGGAATGACATCATTTGTAAGAGTTAACCAGACCCTTCTTCCCAATGTCTGAGTGAACATGTTAACAGGGTCCAGATTCTTTCTTGAGTGGAGTTCCCTCTGTTGGCGTTGGTCTCGCCTTTCGACCTTATTGATCAGTAGGGATGCACTCGCTGCATTTTTCTAATTGAGATCTTGTTTGCGCTTCAGTCACCCCCTGCGAAATCAGGTATATCTTCCTAATGTTGGCCGAGCTAAGATCTCTAAGCCTGTATAGCTTGGAGATTTCTCTCCTTGCCAGGTTCCGCATCTCCGTGTAGTGTCTCGGTTATCCGTGGTCGGAGAACTTTAGGCTCAGGAAAATGCCTTCGGCGGAGTAGCCGTATCTCCTCCCATCGATGATTATGTGGCACGTCAACGTGAGGCTCAGTGGGACGATCTTGAACTTGTCCCTATTAGTTCTGATCTTCCAGCGTCTCTCGTACTGGTTGATGTTGTCGATTTACGCCATGGTTCTCGCTGCCTGATCCCTCGCCTTCTTCACCGAGCACGGGACGATTTGGGTGACGTAATCTGAGAATTGCAGATATATCGTGTCCCTGTGCACCAGTGTTGGGATGTCGATGGTAAAGAACAAGTAAAAGAGAGGGCTCAGGCACCTTCCCTGTGGAACGCCCGCCTTCAGTTCGCATTCGGGTCCTCTCTGTCCTTCGATCATGAGACATGCCCTTCTGTCCATGATAGAGTCACAAAGGATTCTTTCCAGGATTGGGTTTAGCTGGAGGTTCAGGATCTTGTATTGTAGTCCTTCCTGCTAGACTTTATCGAAGGCCTTCTTCACGTCCCTCAACACAATGTCAACATAGAACCTATTCGCATGGCAATAGGCGATTTTTTTCCGTCAGGAGAGCCAGGGCTGTATCAGTGCCCCCTTTTTGGCGGAATCCATGTTGTTGGGGGTTGTGCGCTCCTAACTCGCTCAGTTGAGCTTGTAGCCTATTCGCTAGGATCTTTTCAAAGATCTTGCCGAGCATCTTCAGAAGAGAGATCGGGAGATAGTTCGCCATCTGGTCTGGGGGCTTTTTTCCTTTCAGGATGAAGATGATCTTAGCTATCTTTTACCCGTCCGGAAAGTAGCCTGTATTCAGGGCGGCATTCATGGTATTAATCAGTCCCTGAATGATTTGCCTTGGGGCATTCACGAGGTTGTTTTTCATTATCCCAGACCAGCATGGTGCCCTTTGCTTGAACGACCTTATGGTGTTCATGGTCTCTTCGAAGGTTATTGGGCATCCGTGGCCAACCAACTCTCTCTCCTGAGATACTTGCAGGTGGGGGTGGGTTCTATGAATCACTGTGCCGAGGTCCTCGAGCAGTTGGTCTTCGAAGCCCTGGTCGAAGTCGTCGTTCTCCTCAGGGGTAATAGAGAAAATCTTTTTCCAGTGTGTCCTGAATCTTTTTTTCGAGAGACTCTGGATTCTTAATGATTTCCTCTCCGTCTTTTATTTTTATTCTGGCTTTGGTGGGCGGTCCCCTAAGTCTTCGGATTGTATTCCAAAAACTTACTGGACTGACCTCCCTGTCTAGCCTACCTATGATGTCATTCCAGATTTCCTTCTGTTTTTCTGTAATTGTGTGTTTTAGTTTCTCGCTCAGTTGTCTCATTCTGGCTGTCCTTTCCCTATTCGGGCCTGTCCTGCCTATTTCTTCGAGGATTTCTCTATGTTACCGAACGTTATCCCTCATCTCGTTCGTCCAACTAGGTTGTGGGAGCATTTTATAGGAGATCCTGTGGACGCATCTCTCTTCGGCTTGAATGAGGAGATTAGTGATGGTGTTTATCTCCTCGTCCACCTCTTCGAGGTTGGCGTCTTCCAGGTCGGCTGGTTGATATTCGCCGAGCATCTTTCTATATAGCTCCCAGTTAGCTTTCGCGTAACTCTTCCTAAGTGGGACTGGAATGAGAATCGGTGCCAGGGAGATTGTTGTTAGGATCGGGATATGTTCGCTCGGTATCACAGGTCTGGGCACGTTGCTGATGTTAAAGGGGAAGTTGCGGCTCGCCAATACTATGTCCTGTTTGGTTGCCGAACGTAGCGTTAGGGGGGTCGGAAAATCCTGTCCTAATCTCTGGAGTTTGTCTCTTTCGATGAGTAGTTCCAGATTCTTTTCCCTCTGGTTGGTGTGACCGTAACTCGATGCTGTGCAACAGGCGTTTAGGTCTCCACCTAGCAGTGCCATTTTTCCTCGCCTAAAGATGTTGAATAGATAGGGAACAGCAGATATTCTCGCCATGTTGACAAAGTGTGCATGCATTATGCACAGTATTAAGTCGGGTCTCATGGTGCCCTCGATATTGACAGTTGTGGTCTGTGCGGTGGGTGCAGAGATGCCTCCGTTAGCAGTTGCTGCAGCGTAGGTCGTATTTTTTCTCCTTTCTTTCTCTGCGATGATATCGGCCTTATTCTTCCTGATGAGCTGCTTTTTTACTGGACATGACATGGCCAGAGTCCTGTGTCCATTACTACAGTTTAAGCATTTTTTCTCTGTGCTTCTGCATTCGTTCCATCTGTGATCCTGACTTGAGCATTCAGAGCAAGCTTTACCTTTGAAGGTACACTGCTTGGTTGGGTGCTTGTCTAGTGCGTAGCATGTGGAGCACATTTGCACTGAAACGAACGTTTTCCTTTCTATCTGTTTGAGGGAGATCTTCGTGTAAAATGCTAGGAGTCCTTGTTCGGTGGCTTTTTTTGCGGTCTCTGTCGATCTGAAGATCACTTTAAACACGTGGCTGTGATCCTCTCGCTTCTAGTCCCTGAACTTTATTACTTCTTCTACTTTCGCCCATTCTTTTTCTCTTTCTAATTCTTCTTTTATTTCTTGGGCTGTATGTTCGCCTACCTATGGGTCAAGACGCCGGCATATCACCGACCTCTTTGTTTGGACGTCAGGTGTCGTTCGGGGTGCTAGTCCTATTTTGTCCAGTTTCTTTGCCACGCCCTAGCTCAAAAGGTCATCGAGATCTTTCTCCGTGTCGCATAGCGCCACGAAGCCATTATATTGATCTTTAAGCCGTAGGAGGACCACTCCTATATCCGCATAGATGCACTTAAGCGTCTGTTCCCGGGAGGGTTTCTCCCGGCCGGGTAGGATGCGAAGGGGAACCCTCTTTGCACCTTCTCGGTCGTCCATTGCGGTTGGGTTGCTGATTCCTTCAAGATGGTCCTGGATTTTCCTCGCTGTATTTCCCTTGCTATAGGGTCCGATTCTTCTTTTTGGAAGGGTTTTAAGTGCTGCGCTCCCCCTCGTTGCAAGCAAGTTTCCATGAACATGAACTGCCAGATGGGATGGATGAATGATGGTGGGCGAGCCCGGGGAGGCCCCTCAGACGGGTGAAAAGTGACGGACTTAATGATGGGTGGTGATAGAATCAACTACCACCGACCGGGGGGTGCCGCCTCGTCTGGGGTTTGGTTATCGATGCTGCTTCCAACTTACACAGGGACGGTTGTATGTCCCCCTGTGGTCTTGGCCGGAAACTACCCTTAAAGATTAGAGCGAACTCTTTCCCAAAGCTTTCAGCATCGCCTCGTAACCGGGTGGTATCTTCTGTAGAGTTCCACAGTGGGCTAATCCTCAAACCTGCTTTCCTTTACGTCCCCAATTCTATCAAAGTAGACCGACATAGTTGGAGCGAGACTAGATGAATGGCAGTTCAGTTCACTTCCGCTCCCTTGCCCCGATAGGGTTACCGCGTGAGGGATTAGCCGGACATGGGTCGGCTATGTGTGTCTCCGTAAATAACCTTCGTTTCTGGAGTCTCCGTGGGAAAAAGTGCTGCAAGTTCACGTTTTTGGCGTTGCTTGCCCTTTTCTTTCCCGCTTTTGCCGGTGAAAAGCTTCTTCTGAGAGCTTGAGAAGAGGTCCGTTTCGTATGAAGTCCACTGTCGATCTCGTGTGATATAAATTACAAATTAGGTGAAAGTGATGAAATTGTGTGGTAGGTATATAAAGGTGTGAAAATGGTTTCTAGTTTGCCCTGGTGTTAGGGCATCACTAGCATTCTTCTCAATTCTTCTTCTTAATATTAAAAACATCCTCCGTCATTAAAGGTGCTAACTGTCGTTGACAGCCAGTTTCCTCCATTATAATATATATATATATATATATATATATATATATATATATATATATATATATATATATATATATATATATATATATATATATATGCATTTAATCAGTTATATTGTACCGTCGAAATATTCGAGCCTTTCAAAGGTATCTCTTATGCTGAATCTCATTAAGTTCTGAATTTTAATCTGTTTCTTTTATTTGGGCACTTGGCCTCTTTTTGTCGTTTTTAGTTGTTTTGGTTTTATTTTTTAATTGTGAATTGGGCACTTCGCCTCTTTTTATTCTAAAATTTTAATTATTTTTACAATTATTTACTTTAGGCACTTCGCCTCTTTTATATTTAAAGTTAATTAAGTTTTTAATTTATATTATATATATATATATATTTGGGGGAGTTCTTTAGTGTCGGCACTTCGCTTCTTTTTTATTTGTTTATATTTATTAAATTTTAACTGTCACTTTTACTTCAGTCTAGTGTACTACTACTACGTGTACATAGGTAGTACCACTTCTCTCGCGCAGGTTCTACTGCTAGGGAACAGAGCCGTTCTACCTATTGCGCGTCTTCGGTTTGCACGTATGTTTACGTCAAGGTTTATTGTTGGGAGTATTTCACGGTCTACTTTGTCCCATGTCTTTCTCCCTAGCCTTTGAATCTCCGTATTGACCGGCTTCAGTCCCACTCTATGGTGTAGAGTTGATTGCCGAATACGGTCGATCCTTTGCGTGTCAGTGATCAGCAGAGTGGCTTTATTCTGCACCCTCTGCATCATTCTGAGAGATGTACAGCTTGCCATCTGCGTGATCACGGCCGGGTACACTAGGACTGAGCGTACCAAGGTCATATACAGCTTTTTGATGTTTGGCACGCTGAGGCTTCGGAAACGGTAAAGTTTCCTCAGCTCTCTTTTGGCTAGGGAGACTCTGGTTTTTATATGTATCTTATATCCCGTTTTGAAGAGTTGTAAGCACAGGACTTTACCCTCGTTGGAGTACGGATAGAGTTCGTTATTGACGATGACGTCGTCTACTTTCCGGCGGTTCATTGGAATAATGGTGAACTTCTGGCGGTTGGTTTTAATTTTCCACTTCTTCACATATGGGTTGATATTCTTGATTTCGACAGCTGTCGCCCTCGCCTGACTTCCAGAGTTCCTGAATGGACTCAGGACGATTTGGGTGATGTCATCTGCGTATTGCAGATATATCAAATCGTACCTAACTGGAGCAGGCAGGTCAATCGTGTACACTAGGTACAGCAGAGGGCCGTTCCTAGTGGTCATTTCGGGTCCCTTGCAGCCCTCGATCGCAATTTGGGCTCTCCTATCAGAGACATAGTTGCAAAGGACCCTTTCCAGGAGTGGGTTAAGCTGGAAGTTGATGATCTTGAACTGTAACCCTCTCAGCCAAACCTTATCGAAGGCCTTCTTTACATCTCGCAGCACCACGTCTACGTAACTCCTCTCAGCTTTACTGCAAGCGAGCTTTTCCGCAAGGAGGGCGAGGGCTGTTTCCGTTCCTCGTCCCTTGCGAAACCCGTGCTGCTGAGGGTTGTGAGCTCCCAGCTCGGCTAGTTGTTTTTGAAGCCTGTCAGCTAGGAGTCTCTCGTAGACTTTCGCAACGATCTCCAGCAGGGCGATCAGCCTGTAATTTACCAGTTGATCAGGGAGTTTTCCTCTCTTGGGTATGAAGATCACCTTAGCAATCTTGAAACCTTCCGGGAAGTAGCCCGTATTCAGGGAAGCGTTGTAGATGTTAACGATTCCCTGAATGATCTGCTGTGGGGCGTTAACCAAGTTGTTTCTGGTGATGCCCGTCCAGCCTGGTGCCTTTTGTTGAAAGGCTTTTACAGTGGCCATGACCTCCTCTGATGTTATGGGACGGCCGTGGTCCGCCATCTCCCTGCCTTCGTTGACTCAATGTTGTGGGTGCGTGCGATGCATTTCCTGATTTAGTTCTTCGATCAGTTGGCCTTCGAATTCCTGGTCGAACTCGTCGTTTTCCTCAGGGGTAATCCTGAAAACGTTTTTCCAGAAGTTCCTGAACCTGTCTCCGAGAACCACCGGATCCTATATGTAGTTTCCGTTCTCCTTTATCCGAGCCTTTGGTCTTGGTGTAAGTCCCTTTAAGTTCTTGACTTTGCGCCAGAACTTAGCCGGGCTAAGTTCGCTGTCGACTTTGGCTATCAAGCTGTTCCATATTTCCTCCTGTTGGAGGTTGATAGCCTCTCTAAGCTATGAGCTTAGGCGTCGAAGGAGCCAGCTTCTTTCCCGGTTGTGACCCTCCCGTCTTATTTCTTCGTACACTTCCCTGTGAACGCGAGCGATATCTCTCATCTCCTCTGTCCATCTGGGCTGAGGAGGTGTTTTATGCCCTGTTATGGGTATGCTCCCTCTCTATCTCCTCTAACGACGCCGTGCTGAGGTCAGCTGGCGCATATTCACTGAGTCGTTGCTTGTAACGATCCCAGTTGGCCAGGGCGTAGTTTTTCCGGAGAGGGGCTGGGAGCTGGATTGGTGCGAGAGATACTGTGGTGAGAATCGCTACGTGATCACTAGGGACTGTTGGGCCTGGCTCACTATGGTAGTTGAATGGGAAGCCAATTTTTGTACGCTTATCGATAAATAAAAATGAATATATACTGAATCATATTGTCAAAATTGTCAAAAGCTGCCATCGCCGAGTCTAACAACCAAAAGACATACCTACACATCAAAAACGAGCACTCCACAAAAATAATGTGTTGCATTTATTATGCACACATTGCAAACATAACTCGCCCTGGTACCTTTGCTACAAAAGTCAACCGCATGCTTGTAAAGAACGGGCTGCAGGAGATGTGGTTCCCCGATAACCCTCCTTAAGAGGAGGTTATGCGTATAACCATAGATCATCAGTGCCAAGACAAGTGCCAAAAAGTGCTAACACAGAACACAGCCATCTCACGTGACCACCGACTAAACAAGCCTAAAGAAACACAAACACAAAAACAAGCGCCACTCACACCGAAAAAAAGCACACCAGTAACCCCCCCCCCCACACACACACACACCAACTAAGGAGGCAGTCCACCCAAGGAGATCAGGTCTCCTAGGTCGAAGGAAAATCTCCAAAACTCGTGGCCCAAGGTCTACCTCCTCATCACAGGGGAGGGAACACCAGTTGAAATACCACGCGAGAGGCTTCAACATAAAACTATACGCCCCTGAATCGACTCTGTTCGTAGCTGAAATTGATTCCCACGAAGTATCGGAGGGTCTTAGGACCGGACGATACAAGTGGAAATGCTCAGACAAAATAAGATCAAATTGACCACGGACTGTTTTCACACAATTACCGATACCGAATTTCGAAAGAAAAGAAACAGCAGGGAGCACACCCCACCCAGTACACCACATGGGGCTATAGTAGATCGCGAATAAGCGCCTACTTTAATCCCACACACTAAAAGAACCAACATTACACAAAATGACCAATAGACTTACGATCACACAAATGAATGTCGATGTGTGGGACGGAAAAAGTTCCATCTATGGCAACATTCTGCGACAAAGTAACCCTGACATTATACTTATCGACGAACACGAAATGACCACACAAAAAGAATTAAAAAATATTTCAATACGACGTCTTAGCAAAAATTATAGCCAGGAACGGTATGACGGTTGCGCAATAGCCGTCAAAAAAGGACTTAAATAAAAAAAACTTCCCGACTTAGATGAATCTTACCTTGCCATTGAGGTAGGCACTACCCTGTGGGGGATGGTCGTGGCCACGGGGCATCAACCCCCAAGACGCGGCTATGTACCCATGCACAACTTTCTACAGATCTTCAGCCATAAGAAAAACGCAATCTTTGCTGGAAATCTGGATGCAAGGTGTGCAGCGGCAGGGTATACCTCCTACACCAATGCAGGCAGAAACATCGAAGTATTACTTGACAGACAATACGTGACTAGAATCGCACCAGAATTCCCGACATACATTACAGGAAATGCAGCAACGAAACCTGATATTGTTTTATCCAGTATCAGGTTTCCGTACAACTACTACATTGAACCGGGCCCCATAATTCCGAGTGACCACCAGGCTATTAAAATTACAATTGGCATAAATCCCATTAAAATTGCAATCCCAGAACGCAAAAGCTATAAGCAGGCGAACTGGGAAAGCTACAAAAATTACCTTCTAAATTATATCCCAGACCCTTTACTCGATGCCAATTTAGAAGAGATGATGAAGAGAGCTGGATAAAATCACGGACCTGCTAATTAAAGTAGATGAAAATAGTATTCCCCGTATCAAATATAAAATCCTTCCAGCTCCCGTTTGGACCCCTCCCATGAAAGCCCTGGCCCAAGAATATGGGGACCTGTCCAATGTAGTAGCGCTGATAGGCCCCGACCACAATGCCCATAGAAGAATAAGACAGATTAAAGACGAACTCCAGACACTAATTACGGACCAACAAATACAGGTATGGGACAGACTGATTGAAGGACTCGACATAGAAAGAGACTCACGCACATTTTGGCAGACATATAAACGATTAAAAGGACAACCCCCACAGAAAAAATTACACTCATACATGACAGTAAAGAAATTGACGAAACTAAAGAGATTGAGGAAATGTTTAGGATTTTCTGGTCTTCAATCTTCAAAATTACCCTCGAAGAAAATGCCACTATGACATCGATTTCGAAAATGACATAATCCAACAGCTAAACACACAAATACATAAAACCTTCCCTCATCATTGTGTGTCGTAGGAAAGAGTGATGGAGGGCTATGGGAGTAAAATAACTGCCCAAGAGCTCTCCGTTGCACTAAAATCCTTTCGCCAAAGAGTACCGGGTACCACGGGGCTGACCAGGGAGAATTTCATCAAGGCCCCGCGTAATGTTCTGAGTGGGCTTCTTAACATCATGAATGCCGCTCTGAACACGGGCTTCTTTCCAGATCAGTGGAAAGTGGCCAAGATGCTCTTCAATCCCAAATCGGGAAAGCCCCCGGACTGCCCTGCCAGCTTTCGGCCGATATCTCTCTTAGAATTTGCTGGCAAAGTCTTCGAGAAGATATTGGCAAATAGGGTCAACTCTTTTCTCGATAAAGCCAACCTGCATAACGAGCAACAACACGGCTTCAGAAAGAAAAGAGGGACTGACACGGCACTAGCCGTTATTACGGAAAAACTTGCAAACATCAAGGTAAGCAAAAGGCATGCAGACCTGGTGCTCCGTGGTGTTAAAAAAGCTTTTAATAAGGTTTGGAAGAGAGGCCTGCAATTTAAGATCCTTCAAGTAGGCCTCAACCCCATTCTTGAGAGGATTCTATGCGATTACATAATGGAGAGGAGAGCATATATACAAATCAGAGAACACAAAGGCCCCAAATTCGAGCTCAAATCAGAAGTCCCACAAGGGAGCTGTCTCAGTCCCCTTTTATACAACATTTATACACGCAACTTACAACAACCTCTCTCCGAAGGTACGATATACGTCCAGTTCGCTGACGATATATCGCCAATTTGTACGGCCGCTTACGTTCACAGGGAATTTATGGCGAGAAACACCGCTAGGGAGATATCTAACATCAACTCTTACGAGAGGAAATGGAAGATATCAACCAATGCCCCCAAATTCAAAATAATTCCCATGTTTCGCAAGACCTTCAACGATATACGGGTAGAGGGGGAAAGATTCCCCTACTGCCTGGAATGGACGGTTCTGGGGCTCAAAATCACCACAGGGGGCTACAAGAGTCATATCGAGCGAACAGTCGCGAATGGCAAGAGAGATTTGAAGGATTTTTATAGGCTCATTGACCTAAATCGCTCAAATAAACTCAAAATATTCAATGCGTACATTCGCTCGAGACTATTGTACCCCCCGGTGCCGTTGAACGCGAGCGCCAAGACCCACATTGCGAAACTTCAAGTCATCCAGAACAAAGCGGTTTTACTTATTACAAACACTCGAAGAAGAGAACTTAAACGACAGAGGAAGCTCCACGACTCGGTTGGATTATCTCCGATCAACGTGGCGCTACACGAGAGAGCTAAGAGGATATGGCAAGCCATTGGCGCCCGCTTGACCCCTGAATTCTCTCGTACACACTTAGAAATCGAAGTAGACCGACAAGTAAGACCATTCAAAAGTAGCACGTTACAGTCTGCCGATGACGTAACTCCGAAATACACGTGACAGAACTGACAAAAAACATCCAATGTAATGCGCAGGTTCCTTTAGCAAATTAAATTTCAAATTAAAAACTATTTTGCAAAACACAAACTAAAAATCCAATTCACTTTTTTAAATTCAATTTAAATTCATTTAAAATGATAATCATAAAACTTTTTCAAAATCTCACAGCGGAAATAAAACCCCTCCAAAAATATAGGCTTGAATGCCTAAAGATCAATAAGATCGAAAATAATAATTAAATTAACCATGATTAATTTACTTAAATAAACTATTAATTCATAATTTATAGTTTATTAAATAATGAAAAAACAACCCCAAAACACACAAAACTAACACATTGACAGAGCACCCTTTCAACAGGGACCTTTTTATTCTGTCTCCTACACATCATCTATTCTCTAAACTCACCCATTAACTACTTTACTCTCTTACTATTCTCTCTCTAATTCTACCTATATTTCATCTCTTATTATGTCCAATGTCCAAATTGTGTGGATAAGATTACAAACAAAGTTCCTTGCAACGTTTCAAGCTAATGGTCGAAGCGTAAGCAATTGGCCACGAAGGCAGTGTAAAAATCGAGTGTAAAAAATCGAGTGAAAAGGCGGACGCATATAAAGGCGATCCGCAATAAGTGTTAATTTTATTCGTGCAAAAACTTTATTTACACATCCTCTTTCAAGGAAGAGTTACTAGAAGAGGGGCCCCAACATGGGGGCAGCCCCTCTGGGCTGCAAGAGGATCCCCCTCCGTACCATAGGGGGGGGGGCATCAAAACCGGAAAAAATGGAAGTGATACAACGTGGTGCTGATCAGACTCCTCGACACTCTCAATGGTTATGCAACCATTTGCAGCACAATGGGGGACGTCGAGAGGCTGGTCTCCGACGAAGCTCAAGCTCATCTCAAAAAGATTGGGCTTGAAGCCAGTGTACCGCAGGAAATCCTGGCCCAACGAACCATCATTCTAATGAGACTGGACCCAATCTTCACAGAAAATTCCTGTGAAGAAATCAAAAACGAACTCACGGCGAAACAAGAGTGGGCCTGCATCACAGCAATGTACAAATTTGGAAAAGGAAACGGCATGGTGAAGGTAGTCTTCAGTACCATCGATATGACAAACCAAGCCAAAAACGATGGGCTGCTCGACTTCTACCTGAAGGTCAGCCCTGAACAAATTGAAAAAGAAGAATACATACAAATCGACTGCTGCTTCAAGTGCTATGCAGTCGAAAAACACGCTACAAAAGATTGCACAACCGCTGACCCTGCATGCTCCAACTGCGCCAAAACCGGGCACGGTTGGAAAGAGTGCAGGAAAAGGTTGCAAAAGTGTATAAATTGTGGGAGTGATCACAGGGCCCTGGCCATGAGGTGCCAAATTCGGAAAGAGGCGATCCGCAAAAAACGAGAGAGGATAAAGGGAGAAAAAGAAGAGAGGAAAAAAAACATGTACGCGGATACGGCAGCAAGGACTACCACTCCGACGCGAACAAATACTACGAAGTTGGTCATGCCTAAGGAAGGGCAAGAAATCATGGCTATGGTCATGGTTGCCTACCTGGCAAACCTTACAGACCCCAGTACCTTCTCATCCCACCTCAACCTTCTTCTTGAGAAGAATGGTTGTAACAAAAAGGTTTGGTTTCCCGAAAACCCAGACTCGGCGGGCCTTTTTAATCTCGAGTTCATCGAAGAAGAAAAGAGGGCACCTTCAAGTAATGGGGTAAAGGAAACTGAAAAAGAAGAAGAAGGGAAAATACAAACGCCTTCGGAAGGAGAAGAAGAGAAAAAAGACGCAAAGAAGAAGAAGAATAAGAAGGCTCCAGAGAAAACGCCGCAGAGACAGCAATATACTTCGGACGAGGAAGATGGAAGGCACGGAGGGTTTCCCCTCACCGAGAAAAAGGAAATCCTCGAAAGAGGCCTCTTTTTCGACGGGAAAGACGTGGGACTACGTGTCTTCGGCTCTCCCCTGTCCCCGTCCCCCAAAGACGACTTGGAACTACTCATCATCTGCCTAGATGCGAGTTAGTACAAATGGATGTACGAGGGACCATACTCGAGGAAAGAAGTGTCGGCTTTACTCCTAAAATCCCTAGTTTATATCAACCCTAGAGAAGTACATAACGTAAATATGACGACATTTAAAGCTAAAAGGAGTGGTCAAAAAACATCGCACATTAATTATATTTAGTGAAATAAATCTAATTCATTGAAAATTAATATAGTGAAAATAGTAAAGTAAATGAAATAAATACAAACAAAGCAAAAGTGAATAAATAGTAAATTATAGACAATGACGGAAAATCTAATTTTAACGTAAAGTAATGAACAATTAAAGTGTAACTAAACTAATTTAGTGAAAATAAATAATGTAGTAAATAAAATAAGCAAAAATTATAAATTTATACAGTGATAATAAATCAAATTTTAATCGATTTAATGTAAAATTATATTAGCAAAATACAAAAAACAGACCTAATAAGCATTAAAAGCTACTTTAAATTTAATGTGTAGTGAAATATAATAAACTAAAAAATTACATGAACTATAACAAGTATAACAAGTGTACAATAACAGTAACTTTAAGAATGTATAGTAAATTATCCCTAATCTCTCTATAGTATTTGAATTGTAGATATAAAGTAAAATCAAATAAACTAAAATTAAATGAACTATAACAAGTATATAATAACAGTAATCTTAAGAATGTATAGTATATTATCCTTAATCTTTCTATAGTATTGGAATTAACTTCGAAAAGTAAATTGGTAATGATTTCCATGTCTCCGGGAAGCTATCATTTCCTACTTCTACTCAGGGCTTTTACCTCCTCTGCTAAAATCTATTTCTATCATTATTACTACAATGTTTGTAATTGATATTTTAATTATGCTGCAATGTATGTAATTACCTTTGTGTATTTATTTACTTAATAAACCGTTGAACCGTTGAATTGTGTGGATAAAAACAGTGGTGTATAAAAAACATAATATTTAATGGCTAGTAAGAATAACAAAGTTGAGCGACTAAGTAAATTAATAATAATCTCATTAAATAAACAATGCTTAATACTCAATATTTAGCAGTTAATAATTCAGTGGTTAAAAATGAATTTAATACTTAGTAACTAATAATAAACAGTGAATAATAATACTTAGTAATAAGCATAAGGACTTCGTGAAATAATAAAAGCAGTAAATAAACAGTTATCAATATTGAATAATTAACAATTAAGAATAATAGTTCAGTGTTTAATAATGAACACAATATTTAGTGGCCAATAACAAAGTTTAGTGATTTAGAATATTAATAATAGAAACAATTAACAAACCGTGATAAAAGTGAACATATTTTTTGGTAGTAAGAGCAAGGTCTTCGTGAAATTCGTACAAAAGATAACAATATATTAAAATTGAATGTAATTTCTGAGATATAATTCTCTGTCATGGAAAAATTTCCTGATTTTAAAATGTAAAATATTTGTCCTCCAGTATGTCCTGGAGAACTAAACTCATTTAATATAAAAGATTAAAATAACTAGGTAAATATACAAAAATATGACCGCCGGTAGTACCTGAAGAACCCATTTCTTTTCTTACTAGTACTTGTGTAACTTTCTCTTCTCCACTCAACTTTACTCCCCACTATTAACTAATTTTTTGTAACGCTAATTTGTATATGTATTTTTTCTCTCAAATAAATATACCATTATAAGAGTTAGTACCATATTTCCCTGAAGATGACCCACTGCGGTCGAAAGAGTCTAGGAATAAAATGTGTCCTTTGTGGCTATTTTCTCTCTCCTCGAAAATCCTGTTGAGAGACTTATAAGGCAAATCAAAAAATTGCCAGTCAAAATCAATAATGCTGCACCAGCTGTTTTCTTTAATAACGCATATATATAAGTGGCAAACGAATGGATGGACGCAAACTTCAAGCGAAGTATAAACAGGATGACCAGGACAGAGCCGTAGATGCCTCAACATTTATTTCAAACGTTTCAGCATTATAGCTAATCCCATCATCAGTGCTCTAGAAAGAATACAAAATACAGACTTAAATGTATACATAAAAAGTTAACATGTAATAAAATTGTGAAACATGAATATTAAATTTGAGACTAATTGATTACATTAAAAATATGGAGGAAAAAACAAACTAAACCAACGAGTGAATTTCTAAAAAATAGGAAGGAAAATAATTGACAGTGGATTTTATTCTTGCACATCCCTCCTAAAAAAAACAATGTGAAATTTTACAAATTAGCATGTTTTTTTCTGAGTCAGTATATTTAATGGGACAGATAATGAGTTATTATTTAGACTGGGTTGAAGTTTTGTAAAATAAATTGACTCTAGCAGGTAAAGGTCCGAGATGTTTCTTACCGCATTAAGTATCGTGAAGTTCTCGAGTGTAGCCCTAGAGCCACATTGTGACAGATGGTTTCGAATTGGGGATGGATCAGGTTTTGAAAGGTGTAGTCCAGTTCTTTCAGATCTACCCACATGTTGCATGAAGCTGGAGTAAAGCGTACGCCTTGTTGCCCCCACATATGATACAGTGCTACTGCACGTACAACGAAAAACGTATATAATTTAGATTTCATATTGGTGGGTGGTTGATCTTTGAACTTAAATAATGATCCCAGTCTGAAGTCATTAATATATATATATATATATATATATATATATATATATATATATATATATATATATATATATATATATATATATATATATATATATATATATATGAAACTCACAAAGTAGCGCGTGAGTAGAGTAATAAATGCAAAAAATCGCACAGGAAAATGAAAAGTGGATTCCAATTACTTTCGACCTCGTTTAGTTTATTAATTATCAAGGAATAACGAAAATTTTACAAAGGTGGTATATATATGTGAAACAGAAGAGCAATGCCACGCCAAAAACAACGAAAGGACCCAAAATAGAAAAATAATATCAAAGACGTATGTGAAGTATAAAACCAAATAGATAAGGTCTACTTCCGGAAAATTCCAACATGTGTGCAAATAATGTAGACATTTATGTGACTAAACTAAGTACATACATACCCGATTGTGAGTAGATAAAAATAGAGAAGAAAGACACAACTAACTTAATAAATCAAAGGGCTAAGATTTTAAATGGACAATTTTGTTAAAAATATGTATTTTAATAATAGGGTCCAGTTTAAAAAGACCAGGGGATATACTCGTACAATGGAATGAAGAAAAAACTGAAATTAAGCCATCCAAGATTCAGGTTGTGCAAAAATTCGAAGAAAACGATTTAGCGAAAAGAAAATCGTATACAGAAGAATTTGACGAAAATTTGAGGAAGTTGATGTACCGCCCGTAATAATGCTGACGAAGCGCATTTTCATCTAAGCGGATACAATAATAAGCAGAAGAACAGAATTTGGTCGGTCGGATCACAACCCAGAAGCTATACACCAGAAAGGGCTGAACCCTGCAAAAACCACTGTGTGGTGTGCGATGACACATCAGAAGATCCTTGGGCCGTATTTTTATGAGAATGAAAATGGAAATTCAGTCACTGTGAATGGCGAAAGATACCGACACATGCCTGAATAATATTTTTTACAGAACTTTCAAAAACTTTGAAATAGACGGCAACTGTTTTTCCAGCAAGATGGTGCAACGTTGTGGTGGAGCGAATGTGAGTGTGTGTAAAAGGGCCATTCTCCCACCCCTTTTCTCAGTACCCTCTCCCTCCCTCTGTAAGAATGTGTGTGAATGGGAATGGGTTTGTTTTATTTTTGTTTATTTTATGTATAAAATGATTACCATGTTTTTCTTTCTTTCCAGGCGTCATATTCTGGAAAGATAGTAGCTAGTTTTGAGATATCACTATAATTAAAAGATTGTACTTTGCTTAAATTAATCTTTTATCAAAGCGTCATATTCTGGAAAGATAGTAGCTAGTTTTGAGATATCACTATAATTAAAAGATTGTACTTTGTTTAAAATAATCTTTTATCAAAGCGTCATATTCTGGAAAGAGAGAGTGGAAGTGTGGACTAACAGCAAGAGGGGTTCTCTAGACGAGTGCTCCGCCCAGCCCTGAGACGGAGGGCTTTCGTGCCTCTCTAACCACCTGAACCGCCATACCCGCCTTCGTTGACAATCCTGCCTCCTTCTAAGTTAGCCTACTACCATCCACCTCCAGCACACAAGTGATAGCGCGTGCCCCCTTTTCGTTCGGTTGTTGTTGTGTTTTTTTATGTTTTGTGTAGATATATAAGTAAATTGTTGTATTCGCCGGTTATAAAATTCTCTTTTGGTATCGTATTTGGATTGGGGAATTTAGCCTCATTTTAAAGTGTGCACACTTCCCTTGTAAATATAAAATTGTTGTAAATATAAGCTGTAATTATCATTGTGCTTTTTTCTGTTAGTAAAGAACTGTACATACAATCCGTTTCATTCTCCTTCGATTTCTCACGTCCGGATTAGTATAGGAAGCGGGTTGGATCGATTGGGGTTAGTCTAAATTTTTCGGCCCGCTACATTTGGCGCTTGAATAGGGACGTGAGACTTCGAAACTGGGAGCGTGACTGGATTGGATTGCAGTCCATACCCAATTAGTGTGACAAGTAGTTTGACTGATTTTTCCCTCTTCCTATCTTTGTACTAACTTGGGAACAATGGCTGTAGCGGAAACATTGAATGAAGAAGTAGTGCGATTGAGACTGGAGTTGAGAAAGAAAGAAGAGGAGTGTGAAATGTTGCGGGGAATGATGGAGGGAATGGAGAATAAAATAAAAGGGATGAATGAAAAGACTGATAAGATGAAGAAGGAAATGGGAGACCGACAGGATCAGACGGACCGACGGATGCAGGACCTGTATAACATGATGACAGGGGCTGGATCAGTCCCAGGACCTACAACCCTGACCCCTGCTCCTACTGAAGGGACTCCGCTAAATGGAATGGATGGCAGTAGGATTGAGTCTAAAGAAGATACTGTAAGTGGTAGGAAAGGGGGTGAATGGAAGAGAGTGGAAAGTAAGAGAGGAAGTAAGCATGGTTCTAAGGTTAAGGATAGGAAGGCGAGAGGGAAGAGTGTGGATTCGCTATACTCAGATGAGGGAGAGAGTGACGATATGATTGGAATGAGTGAGACCGAGAGTAGCTCTTCGGAGAGTGGGGTGAATGTGGGAAAAGGAATTTTGATTAGGGAAGTGCCAAGGATTGATAAGTTTAGATTGCATGGGGGAAAGAGTATAGATGAGTTCTTCGGGGATTTTGAGCGGTACTGCAAGCTCAAGTACCCGCAGAACGAGGGTCACTGGGTGAGTGTTCTGGGAAATTGTTTGGATGGGAAAGTGTTGGAGTTCTTGCGAGTGATAACGAGTGTGGGAGAGCCAAAGTACGATGTAGTGAAGAAGAGATTGATTGGGCAGGTGAAACGAATGAAAGAGAGTGTGAAGTATAAAAGGGTGAATGAATTTGAGAAGGCTCGAATGGGGAAGAGTAAAAGTGTGAATATGTATGCACATAGGCTTGAGAGTATGGCAAGAACGAGGTATGGTGATGATGATGTAAATGAATGTAAACCACTCATGAGGAAGTTTTTGGACACGATCCCGCGAAAGGTGAGTGAATGGCTGAGTGGAAAGAGAAAGGAGAGAGTGAGACTGACAGGTGAACGGTTGATGTGGGAGGATGTGCTGGAACTGTTAGAAGATGGACGATTTGATGATGAAAGCTATCTAGAAGAGGATGGATGGTACAGTGTGAATGTTGGGGGTAAGAAGCCCAGGAGCTTTCATCCACCCCAGCAGTTTGTCAGCTACAGGGATGCCCTGAAGGCTGCACCAGCTGGAGTGATGTCAAACTTCCTGGGCCGGCAGAATGGATGGGCAAATGGAGGGTGGTCGAATGGAAGATGGCAGATGAATTTCAAGCGTGGGAACGGATATATGAGAGAGAAACCGAGGTATGTCCCAGCAAACGAGAGACCGAATGGTGGGAGAAAGATTGTGGAATGTCGTCGGTGTGGAAGGAAAGGTCATATGTTGGCAGAATGTAGGTGGACATCTGGTGCGTGTTTTGGGTGTGGTAAGAAAGGGCATATGATAAAGGATTGCCAGGAAAGTGTGAAAGTGTGAAAGAGTGCTTCGAGTGTAAAGAAATAGGCCATTTGAAGAAAGATTTTCCGAGGTTGAATGGTGGAGCAACTGGTGGGGAAAGTATGAAATATGCATGTGGTAATTGTGGAAAGGCTGGTCATTATGCAAGGATGTGTCGTGACCAGAGGAATGTATGTAGCTATTGTGCGATGGAAGGACATTCAAGTGAAAAGTGTTGGATTAGACTGAGAGCGCAAGGTGTGAATGGAAAGTCTGAAGCGGGAAACAAAATGGTAAGATGGTACCTGCTGAAGTATCCTCTGGGTGCATGAGTGTGAGTAATGTGTTGGTAAGTCTGTCTAGTGTGAAAGTGCTGTCTGGTAGGAAGTATGAGTGTCTGAGTGTTAAGGTGGAATTGAATGGAATTGAGTGTTTGGCTTTAATAGATTCTGGATGCAAGGCGAGCTTGGTGTATAAAGATGTGTATGACAAAGTTAGCGAGAAAGCCCTCCTGTCTGAGTGCAAGTGTAGTTTGGTAGGTATTGGTAATAGGAGAGTGCCTGTGATTGGAATGATAAGTCAGCTGTTTGAATGCATGGTATGATGATGAATGAATGTGAATTTTCTGTGATTGATAAGGTGAGTAGTGAGTATGGTGTGATTTTGGGCTATGATTTTATGAAAATGAATCGTATGGTTGTGCATCCTGCGAGTGATCAGATTGAGAGAAAGATTGGTAAAAATGGGGTGTATAAGTTGTATGTAGGGAAAGATGGTAGCGTTTTGAGGAGTGTGTTTACTGGTATTGAGGTGACTGCTATGGAGAATGTAAGGCTCGTGAAGGGTGAAAGGGTGTCTGTTAGAGTGAGTTGGAGTAAGGATGTTAGTTTGAATGTGAGTGAGAACACTGTGATATTGGATGGAAAGGATGCGTGTTATAAGGTAAGGCGTGTTGCTTGTGTGTTTGATGGCTTGATGAGAATGAATGATCCTTTTGTATGTGTGCAGGCGGACCCCAGTGTGAAAGTGCAGGTGAGGGGAATCCAAGTCGGAGATGTACTGGGCCACCTCTCCACTGTCAATGAGGTAGGTATGGATGATAGTACGGATATCAGGGTGAATGTTGCGAATGAAAAGACATGTGAATGGATGTATAATGAGGTGAAGGACATGGGGAAATTGGATGGATGTTTGACTGAGTATGAAAGGGAGGATGTGTATCGAATGATATTTGAGCGAAAGGGAGCCCTCAGTAAGGGTGATCTGGATTTCAGGGTTGCAAAGCTCCCGGAATTCAAGATTGTCCTGAAGGAGGATTCCCCAATCTATCAGCGGCCGAGGCATTTCCCACGTCCGGTTGCTGATGAGATTGAGGAGCAGTGTTTGGAATTGGAGCAATTGGGGGTGATTGAAGAGAGCGAGAGTGCATGGAATAGTCCAATTGTACCTGTACGTAAGCCGGATGGAAGATTGCGTCTGTGTGTGGATTATCGAAAGGTGAATGAAAGGACTGTGAAAGAAAGGTTTCCGATGTGTGTGGTATCTGAGTGTGTGTATAGTATGCATGGGATGGAGTGGTTTACGAAGCTGGATCTGGTACGGGGGTATTACCAGATGCCCATTGCTGAGGAGAGCCGGCCAGTAACTGCCTTCTCTTCCTCAAAGAGGCATTACCAGTTCCGGAATCTCAGCTTTGGGTTGGCTAATGCTCCCGGAGCCTCCCAGCGGGCAATGAATGTTGTGTTGAGTAAGTTTGCGAGTAAGAATGTGATTGCGTTTATAGATGATATTTTGATTATGACTGAGACTTTTGAGGAGCATATGAGATTGGTGAATGATGTTTTGAGAACGTTGGAGAGTGTTGGTGTGAAGGTGAAAGTAGCGAAGTGTGAATGGTTTGCGAAAGAAGTGGAATTCCTTGGGCATATGGTGAGTGAGAATGGATTGCGAAAATCATCGAAGTATGTTGAGAAGGTGCGAATGTTTCCTAAACCGGTGACTGTGAAGCATCTGAAGTCGTTTTTGGGTTTGATTGAGTTCCAGCGAAAGTTTATATGTGATTGTTCTGGTGTGAGTAAGCCTCTGACTGAGTGGATGGGCGAGAAAGGTAGTACGGTTGTCAAGTGGAATGATAAGATGAATGAGGCGTATGAGAGACTGAAAGAGGCAGCGGCTGAAGATGTTGAATTGGCTTACCCAGATTATAGTGTAAATGCTAAAATGCTTGAACTGTATACAGATGCGAGTGGGTATTGTATGGGAGGTTTTCTGATGCAAGAGCAGCGTTTGAATGGAGAGAATGTTGGGCAAATAATTGGGTATGTATCCAAGGCTATGAATGTTGCAGAACGAAAGTATTCGACTGTGGAACGAGAGCTGGCTGCGATAAGATATTGTTTGAAAGTGTTGCGTCCATTTTTGTATGCTGTGAGGTTTGTGATAAAAACCGATCATCAACCTCTTGTGTATCTGCAGCGTATGAAGTGGGCTGATAGTAGGATTGCAAGGACTTTGGAAGATTTCAGTGACTTTGACTATGTGATTGAATATGTGCCTGAGGAACGGAATGGAGTGGCTGATTTGATGTCAAGGTATCCTGGTACGAATGATGAAAATGTGTGTGGAGTGAGTGATCCTGAGTATTTGCCGAAAGGGATTATGAATGGAAAAGAGAGTAAGGGTGGTGGTGATTCCTTGTTTGAGAGTGTATGGAATGGTTTGCAAGATTTGAAGAGTGATGGAGTAGATGTGAGA
Organism: Ceratothoa steindachneri; assembly: GCA_963969495.1. Lineage (NCBI taxonomy): Eukaryota > Metazoa > Arthropoda > Malacostraca > Isopoda > Cymothoidae > Ceratothoa > Ceratothoa steindachneri. The sequence continues at coordinate 109,370,841 of OZ018328.1, forward strand.
GTGCCCGATAGTGTAGATGATTTAAGGAAGGAGGTAATGAATGAAGTGTGTAGGAAGCCTGAAAGCATTGGTATGGCAAAGGTGCGGAACTTCATCAAAGAATTGAGAGCGATGTGTATGCAAGGGGTCCCGCCATTTCAGGAAGTGTTGATTGTAGCTAGTCGTTTGTATGGAGTGATTGTTTATGTGCACTTTGGTGGTGAGAGGCCGATTGTGTACAAGGATGAGAAGATGAAGGGTTTGAATCCTAATGTGGTACATCTGCAATGTTTGAGCGGTGTGCACTACAATTGGGTAATTGAAAAGTGTTCATATATAAGAGAGAAGAATGATTGTCTGGATGAAGATGAGTGTGTGTTGAGTGATGATATGGGAGTTAATGACAGTGTGGATATCAGTGCTGATGTTGGTGTGCTTGTTCCTTTTGTGTATTGCGAACATGGTGGACCTGATATGATGGAAGCGAGAGTGAAAGTTGGTGAAAGGTTGTTCTGTGGTTTGATTGATACTGGAGCGCAGGTGTCTTTAGTGAATGAGAATATTCTGAGTAAGTATGATGAGTTTAAATGTTGCGAGCATAAACCTGTGAAGTTACGGATAAGTGGATTAGGGAATGGCTTGATAGTGGCATGGGAACAGGTTAGTCTGAAAGTGAGTTTGGGTAATGGTGTGAATGTGAAGCATGACTTTGTGATTCTGAAAGGTGAGCAAATGCCTTGTTGTTTCTTGCTTGGTGTAGACTTTATGAGATTGAATGATTTGTCTTTGGATGCTGATAAAGATTGTCTTATGAAAGGTGAATGTGAGGTGATGAGGTTGAATGAGTGTGCAAAGAATGTTGTCAAGTTTTGTGGTATGAATGAGTTGGTCATGGATGATGAGAATGAGATTTTAAGTGATGATGATATTCTAGAGATGCAAGAGATGTGTCCTTTTGTTAGTGAGTTGAAGAGGTGTGTAATGATGCGTGTTGATTTGAATGAATTGCCAGAGTGTTTAAGTGATTTTAAAAGGTATGCTAAGGATTTTGTTGTTTGTATGGATGTTGTATATTTTGTGAGGCATGTGAAGGGTGGTGATGATATGTATGTACCTGTGATGTCCTTAGTTGGTATGATTGGTCTGGTGAAGGTTGTGCATGATAATTATGGGCATATGGGTAAGTTTAAGCTGTGGGAGTGTATGAAGGAGCGTGTGTTCCACCCGTTTCTGAGAACTGTTGTGAATGATGTTGCAACTACGTGTGAAAGGTGTCAGAAGCGAAAGGTGCAAGGTGTGCAAGTGAAACCACCGATGTTGAAAGTTGATGCGAAAGAACCGTTTGAATTGGTAGTGATTGATTGTGTGTCTTTGCCGCGTACGAGTGCTGGGAATGTTGGTATGGTTGTGAAGGTTGACCATAAAAGTAAGTTTGTGTATGCAGCGCCTGTGAGAGATAAAAGGAGTGTGACTGTTGCGCGTGTGGTTGAGCAGTTGTTCTTTCCTATGTGTGTATGGAAGCCTAGAAGATGTCTGAGTGATAATGGGCCTGAATTTGTAGGGGAAGTGTTTGAGCAAATGTTGAGAGAGAATGGTGTGGAGCATGTGAGAACAACTCCGTATGTACCGTCTTCAAATGGATTGGCTGAACGGACTATAAGAACCTTGTGTGAGATGTTGAGAATGATGAGTACGACAGTGAATGACTGGGATGTGTGTCTGGGGAGAGTGTTGTGGGCGTATAATTCAACTGTGCATAGTGCAACTGGAATGTCCCCATGTCAGTTTGTGATGAATTTTGAAAGGCGAGTGAAAGATAGGTTTCGTTTGAGTGAAAGTGAGCAGAGTGTATGGCGTGAGGCGCATGAAAGGTTCCGTTCATTTGAATTAGGTACAAAAGTATTGAAGGTGAAAGAAGTGAAGGGTTGGTTGAATGTATCAAAGATGAGTGAGAAGTTTGATGGACCTTATAGAGTTGTGAGAGTTTGGGAAAATGGGGTAACGTATGTTTTGGAGAGTTTGAATGACGCCATGACTGAGAGAGTGCGGGCTCATCAGAGTCAGTTAAGGAGATTGAGAGAACCTCCTGACTACCTGGTGAGCCATCCGGTGTATGGACTGTGTAGAGAGAGAGGTAAAGTGCATGATGATGAGATTGAATGTGATAGTATGGATCTGTCTGGGAAAGAGCTAGTCTTAGTCTCGAGGAGTAGAAAGCGTACAAAGAAGGGTGAAAGAAAGAATGCAAGTACGAATGAAAGTAAGTCTGAGCAGAGTGTTTCTGGTATGGGGGATCTTGAAAGGGAGATTGAGTTTTTGCGTAAACAGGTGAGTGATTTGGCTGGTATAAGTAGACGAGTGAGTGAGCTGCCTGTGCCTGATTTTTCTGGTTTTGGGAACAGTATGAATGATAGTGTGTTTGGGCAGAATGAACCTAGTGTGGCTGATTTTTCGGGTTTTATGAATGGTAATAGTAGGGGTGAGTTTGATGTAGTGAATGATGAAGTGGCTGATTTTTCAGGTTTCTGGTGGGAACCAGTCGAAGGGGTTTCTGGTATGCCTGTTGAGAATACAGGGGATGTGAGTGACCTGTCTGTTTCGCAAGAATGTACCTTGAGTTGGATGAGAGCTGTGAGTGAGGAGCTGATGAATGGGGGTATGAAGAGTGAGGGTTCTGAACGGAAGAGTATGAAAGAATTCTGTCGTGAGATGGGAGAACTGGTAATGAGGGCTAAGAGTATGGTTGATGAGATGATAAATAGTGACGATGAGACTGACAGGACGACTGACGAACAACCCCGACTAATTGCTACGCGTAGCCAGGGACCAGTAGAAGAGTGTGAATGGGTGCAGAAGGGTGCGATTGAGCACAAGTGGTACCGTGAAGAGTGATTGAAAGAGTTTAGTGAGTGGCTGGTCGAATGGTTTAAGGAAGGAGGGGTGTGGTGGAGCGAATGTGAGTGTGTGTAAAAGGGCCATTCTCCCACCCCTTTTCTCAGTACCCTCTCCCTCCCTCTGTAAGAATGTGTGTGAATGGGAATGGGTTTGTTTTATTTTTGTTTATTTTATGTATAAAATGATTACCATGTTTTTCTTTCTTTCCAGGCGTCATATTCTGGAAAGATAGTAGCTAGTTTTGAGATATCACTATAATTAAAAGATTGTACTTTGCTTAAATTAATCTTTTATCAAAGCGTCATATTCTGGAAAGATAGTAGCTAGTTTTGAGATATCACTATAATTAAAAGATTGTACTTTGTTTAAAATAATCTTTTATCAAAGCGTCATATTCTGGAAAGAGAGAGTGGAAGTGTGGACTAACAGCAAGAGGGGTTCTCTAGACGAGTGCTCCGCCCAGCCCTGAGACGGAGGGCTTTCGTGCCTCTCTAACCACCTGAACCGCCATACCCGCCTTCGTTGACAATCCTGCCTCCTTCTAAGTTAGCCTACTACCATCCACCTCCAGCACACAAGTGATAGCGCGTGCCCCCTTTTCGTTCGGTTGTTGTTGTGTTTTTTTATGTTTTGTTTAGATATATAAGTAAATTGTTGTATTCGCCGGTTATAAAATTCTCTTTTGGTATCGTATTTGGATTGGGGAATTTAGCCTCATTTTAAAGAGTGCACACTTCCCTTGTAAATATAAAATTGTTGTAAATATAAGCTGTAATTATCATTGTACTTTTTTTCTGTTAGTAAAGTACTGTACATACAATCCGTTTCATTCTCCTTCGATTTCTCACGTCCGGATTAGTATAGGAAGCGGGTTGGATCGATTGGGGTTAGTCTAAATTTTTCGGCTCGCTACAACGTCACATACATCGAATGAAACAATGCATTTGTTAATACGAAACTTCAGAGAAAAAATCATTTCTCGAAACAGTGAATTTAAGGGGGCTCCAAGATCCCCCCCATCTTACACCTTTGGATATTTTTAGGGGGAGATTTAAAAGATCGTGTTTATTGTAATAACCCTAGAAGTATCCAATAACTAAAAAATAACATCGCTGAAGAAATAATAACATCTATGAAGAACTTTCTAAAAAAGTGATGAGAACAACTTCGTCACGAGTAAATGAATGTTATAAGAAGAATGGACGGCATTTGAAAAGAAGAATCTTCAAATAAATTAAGTTATAATGTTAATTATGCAAACTGATTATTAATCTTAGTTTTTTTTCAATTTAAGCAAATAAAATTGGTTTTAATAGTCGATAAATATCTGAAAGTTCAGCGAAAATTTGTTAAAAATCCATGCTTTACTAAAACTGGCATAATTTCTACAAAAATAAAAGAATCAATCAGACATTTTAGGAGCACAAACTTACAACTATTACCAACAACTATGGAAGGTCTCATTATGATTACAAAATTATTCTTGATTTTATTAAACTTCAAATGTAGAACATGTAAAGAAAACACAACCCTGTATATCCGAGTTAAACAGGCGATTTGCAGAAAATGATGAACTACTTGATGCTATCAATGGGAAGACAGTTCGTCTCCCCATTTCATGGAAATGATCAGAATGGAACAGTTTGCCCACCTGTTTGCTCAACTGATTGACATTTCAATTCTCGATTCCCAGTGCCAGATGGCCAAAACTTTCCTTGAACTTTCCTTGAATGACATGGAGGAGGAGGAGGAGGAGGAGGAGGAGGAGGAGGAGGAGGAGGAGGACGAGAAAAACATAATTTTAGCTCTCACATAACTGAACAGTATGTCTGTTGCTTTCAACTGCATCAAACGACAGATTTTTCTCAGTTTTAAAGAGAGTTAAAACATATTTGAGCCCTGAGGACAACTATGGGCGACGACAGACTAACCCATCTCATATTAATGGCTGTGGAACCTACTGTTATCAAACCCCTGGACCCAGATGAACTTGTTAATGACTTTGCTGGTTTGAGGCCTCAGCGTTTTCCACTGATGGACTAATTACCATTCCAGTTTGCAGTGAACCCTACGCGACAAGTTCATCTAAAGGTAAATAAATTTCAAATCACTCAGTCTCTGTCTCCTCTTTATTTTGTTGCATTTGGAATTTAACTGTATGATCATGTGATATTATTATCTCACTTGCATTATTTTTTAATAGAATTGAGTGTCGATAGGCAGGCTATTTATCTCCCTGCCGCTCGCTATCCATGGTGCTGAAACAGTATTTCTGATTGTCAACTAAATACCTTGAGTAGGTTTAGGCCAGAGGCCTAGTGTTTAAAGTGGCGTGATGGTGAGTGAGACTGCATTTGAAAAACCACAAGGTTTCTTAAACACTTCATAACAAAATTTGTTATATGCGCAAGCAGATATTAAATGAAGGTAGTTAAAAGCGTTTAAATAATTACATGAATAATCAGGGTGGGGGGCGTTGGGCTGATGACGTTGTCACACCCTAACCTCGGCTGAATCGACGCCTGTGATGTGTGGGATAGGTTTTCTGGTAAGAAGGAAATGGGAAGACTGCATGTGAGTAGGGGTGGAATTGATATATTGAGGAAGAGGTATTATGGTGTTATTAAGTCTTTGTGAGTGGGAAACTAGGCAGTGTTAGTATTAGAGGAAATAATTGCACTGAATGTAGACCAGGTCGAGGCAAGAGAAATAGGTGCCAAGGAATAGAGGTGAGGGCATTCAGGTTAAAACGGTGCTTTAGGGATAGGTGGGATAAGTTGTTTCTATACAGATGCTCGTAGTCTTAAAAACAAGAAGGGTGAGTTATTTAGTTATATTAATGATAAAGATATATATAAAATATGTGTAATAGAATGTTGGGTTTATAAAAATTTAGGGACAATATAAATGAATTTAATTTATACGGTTATAACATGTACATAACTCATTAGTGAAAAGCAGGTAGGACGGGTGGGAGATAATTATTTATTTAAAAAGAGCATTGTTTCAGATGTAAATAATTCAATAAAGCAGGATAGAGTTAAATAGATATTATGATCAGTAAAAATATGATGGTACATTTGGGAGTCTTTTACAGACCACCCGAACAGACTGGTGATATTGATTATTAATGATAGTGGAAATTGGTAAAAGAAGTGAAGTAGATGAAATTATTTTTGAAGGCTTTAATTTAAATTCTGTGATTAAGAAAATATGACGAGAAGAGATGGAGCAAGTTGTAAGATTATAGAATGTTGTGATGATAATTAGAGAAATATATTGGGGAGGGGGCGTTGTTAGTTATCAATTTATGGGGGTACACAACTTATATGAAGGTGAATTAATTATCTGACCCCAAAGATGATTCCTTCACTGTGTTCTTATTTTGGCTGGGCTTACCGAACGTTTCAGGGCAATCGAGGTAAAGAAGGACGTTGCAAAAATATGCTTTATTTTAATATTGGCCTATTAACTGGGCAAGCGGCACGTCGCAAATTTACTTTGCGGGTGACTAACAGTCTATATATATTTAGCACGAAGTATTAAATTCTTGAGCGACAAGACTTGGTGAATTTAAAAGGGGGAACATGAACGAGATACTCTTCTTAACGACAGTAATCTAATAATCTTAATAATGCAATAATTTTCCTAACTGAGTTGCTCCGACTATATATATGCTTATTTTCAAGAGGGTGTGGCCTAGAATCGTCCAAGGGATGAGCTTCAGTTGTCGAGTTAAATGTTCTCCACCCCTAAGGCGGAGCTACCGAAAGCTGTGCATGTCGAATTACTTATATATCCCAAGTTTTATCTATATAACAGGATATGCTTGTCGCAGCTTTGTGATACAATTCCTTTTGATCGACGGGCGTATTTACCCAGGTGCTTCGTACACTTCCGTCTTTTGATAAATCTATTCTGAAACGCGAATTGTTTGTTTATGCTTTGTCTTATTGACACAGTTGTCTCTGATCATTCGCACGTTCGTACAATCATGTGACCAGCGCACACTTGCAATGGAACGGACGCTCGCCTTCTATATATATACATTAACAAATATATTTAAATTCCTCATTCTTTTATATTCAAATTCATAAATGCAAATTAATCTATACATTCTCATTTCCTTATTCCAATTTTGACATAATATTTTATATGTGTCGACTATGCTTGGATTTAATAAGACCATCGCGCGTCGATTTTGTGGAGGTTTTCACTGGGCCTATTGAATCTTGCAATTTAGTGCCAGTAGCCTACCTATTACATAATCCGATCACCACAGTACTCCACTGCCAGTAATGGAGTTAGTGAGAAAATAGCGTATAACATTAAATAGGTAAATATATATGAAATACCTATATTTGGCACCCTTAATATCTTACAGCATTTACAACATACGCAAAAGGCATCAACACTTACATAAGTGCACTTCTGTACTAAAACAGGCCTATTTATGCCAGGTCTGCCATATAATACAATAATAATAATATGTAATACATTTATATACAATTTATCCACAATTTTGTCCCATCCTTCTTTATACATATTTCTACATAAATTAGAATTACGACACTTAACAAACACATAATAAGGCATGTAATTAAGCTATAGAGGCAGCGAGGCGTGTATATATTTATGCCTCTTCTTCTTTCATTAAATGTGTCACAACAATATTTTTTACACAAGGATTAGAAATATATGAACGATGAATTCCTAGCACACATGACTCGAGACTCCCGGAGCGCGTGAAGACGTCCGCCTTGCCGTTCCTCTCTCCGGTTCCTGAAGAGGTGTCCGATTGACTTCCTGTGGCGTCGTTCTCTTCCGTGTCATACACTTTATGAGGTGAAGTGCACCTGATCGCCGGAAACGTTACCATTATGTGAGGGATGTAATTTCAGCGGTTTTAATCTGTCCACTGATACAGTGTCCATTCTTCCGTCAGAGAATTGCAAAGTGCAAACCCCTAATGCTGCGCTCGATTACCGGGAAAGGGCCAGCATATGGCGCTTCTAGTGGTTTGAGCACGCGGTCCATTCGGGCACCTACATGAGTTGCTTCGCGAAGATTTGGGGGCACGAAAAGCTTGGGTTCCGAGTGGCAAGTGCCCTATGGATGCCTGCGCGAAGTCGACTTGTGCAATGGTTGATGCTATTTCTTTAATATATTTAGAGTAGGCCTTCGATGACGATGACTAAACTAAAGGTTTCGGGCACAAAGGCGTGGTTCCCGTGACGCCCGTAAAATGTGAAAATTCAGTCATTAGTCAAAGAGCGAATGCCTAAAAGAACAATTGGGAGTTTCACCAGCCAGCCTTATTGACGGGCCATTATGGAGTATTTCAAAGTCCTGTGTGCCCTTTCGACCACCCCGTTCATGGACGGGCGGTACGCCGTGGTGCGGAGACGATGGAAACCAACGAGAGAAACAGTTCCTTGAATAGTTCTGATTCGAATTTGGCCTCTCTGTCCGTTACTACGTAAGGCGGGACTCCAACTCTAGAAATCTACCCGTCTAAGAAAGCTAACGCAACCGTTGCGGCACTTATGCCCGGGATTGGTAGCGCTTCGATCCATCACGTCATTCAGTCGATGCATGATAACAAATACCGATGGTGTGAGGGGTAGGATCTTCCAGGCACTGTGCACGGTGGGAGTGGTCCAACTATATCGATATGCACTTTTTCGAACCTTGAGAATAGAATATCAATGGGCAGGATCGGGGAATTCGTATAGCGAATAATCTTGGAAGATGACAAGGAAGGCACCCTTTCGTCCAAAAGTAAATATCCCTGTCCATATTGGGCCAGAAATATTGAGATTTAATAAGTGGAAGTAAAGCCTTGATTCCAGGATGTGACAGATTATGTAATTGATTGAAGGTAGTTCTCCCCTATGTCAAAGGGATAAACGGTCGGGGTATCTTGTGCCTCCATCCTTGTTCTCCTCGACCTCTCCTCGGCCTTCGATACCATTGACTATACCGTCTTACTTGATCGTCTCCACTCTTTCCTCGGCATATCAGGCACCGTGCTTGACTGGTTCCGCTCTTACCTCTCGTCTCGTTCCCAATCCGTTGTGATTGACGACGTTTCATTCGACTCTATTCCGCATTCGCTTTGGAGTGCCACAAGGCTCTGTCCTTGGTCCTCTACTATTTCGTATCTACCTTCTCCCTCTTAGTTCCCTTCTCCGTAATCTCGGTCTATCCTTCCACCTCTATGCTGATGACACTCAAAATTTCGTTTCCTCATCCCCCACGTCTCTTGCCTACTCTATCACTGACCTCATGGCTGGCGACTCCTCCATTTCTGACTGGCTCTCTACCAAATTCCTCAGGCTTAATCACTCCAAAACTGAGGTCCTCCTCGTCGGCACCCCTGCTCTTGTCAAAAAATCTAGATCTCTCTTTCCCCCGCTTACTCTGGGCTGTAATAGTATCATTTTCTCTGACTGCGTTAGGAATCTGGGTGTTGTTTTTGATGAGCATCTCTCCTTTAAGCCTCATATCCACAATGTCAGCAAATCCTCTCTATGTTTCCTTCGCAACTTCTCTCGCATTCGCTCTCACTTTGATCGCCAAAGTCTTGAGACTGCTGTTCATGCCTTCATCACCTCACGCCTTGACTACCGTAATTCTCTGCTTGTAAATCTGCCATCCTCCTCTCTCCGCCCCCTTTAACTTGTACAGAACTATGCTGCCCGGCTTCTCCTCCGTCGCCCTCGCTTCTCTCCCTCGAAATCCTTGCTGCATGAACTGCACTGGCTCCCTGTCAGATCCCGGACTCACTTCAAGATACTTCTCTTCACATTTAAGGCTCTAAACAACAAGGCCCCGTCTTACCTCTCTTCTGCCCTCTCGCCACGCCATGTCCCTCGGGCCCTTCGGTCATCACATGCACCTCTTTTGAATATTCCTCGTTCATCCATCTGTTGAATGGGGGACTGCTCCTTCTCAATCTGCGCCCCTAAGTTGTGGAATGCTCTTCCTGCTGAAATCAGGTCTTCTGCCTCTCTTACCACATTTAAGCGTCTCTTGAAAACGCATCTTTTCAGTATTGCCTTCTCCTCCTCTTGAATTTCCATTTTATTTCCATTCTCATCTCAGCACAACGTGCGCTCTGGGAAGGCCTCAGGCCTTGGAGAGCGCATTACAAAAGACTTATTATTATTTCTTGGGAAAAGGGTAAGATTTTAGGCGCGAGCGAAATTCCTTCGTTTTTCGTCATTATCCTGTGTAGCCTTCAAAGCTCGGAGGTCAAGAGAGTCAATTTGGTCCGAGTTGACGTTCTTTGAAAGGCAGTCAGCGACTACGTTGTCCTGACCATTCACGTAAGCGATATCACTGACGTACTCTAGAATGTCTGTCCAGGCAACTTAATGCCTATGCAAAAGCTAATACTAAAGGCTTGTGATCTGTGCAAAAGGTAACATGGCGACCTTCAATCAGGTGCCTAAAGTGCATGACAGCAAGATACGCCGCTAGGAGCTTTCTATTGTAGGTGGAGTGTGCTTGCTGTGCCCAGCTTAGCTTGTTCGAAAAGAATGCTACCGGTTTTGTAGATCTGTCAACCATTTGGTGCGGGGAGGTACCAGCCGCGTATTGGGAGCAATCCGTCACAAACTGGCATGGCGAATAATTGGACAGAGAGTGACAGTTTAACCGAACCGATTAAAGCTGATTTGGTATTTTCAAATGCTCCTCGTGCCTCACCATTCAACACGAGCTCCCGAGCCTTTGGTTGCAAGCGTACAAGCTCTCTCAAAGAGGTTACAATCGAAGCAAAGTTAGGAATCATTCTACAGGGGTATTCTAACATGCCCAAATATCTTCGAAGCTCTTTGTAGTTCTTTGGTAATGGTATGTCTCCAATTTCCTCCATTTTCTTCGCTGGTGGGCAGATTCCTTTCACTGAAATGTGATGCCCTAGAAATCTATTTCCTCCTTCGCCAGCTCGCACTTCTCCAGGGATCTTCTCAGACCGTTGTCGATCAGTCAGTCGTCAATATTGTCTGAATATATCAGAATGTCGTCTATATACAGAAAAAAACGAACCCTAATCCTCGAAACACGTTGTCCATGTGCCGTTGAAACGTGCAGCTTGCATTTTAGAGACCGAATGGGAGCTTAACGTAGTCCAAAAAACCAAATGGGGTTGTGACCGCAATTTCCTCTATATCGGCCTGGTTCATAAGGATTTGATGATAGGCACGAACCAGGTTCAACTTTGAAAATATCTTTTTGCCATGGATGTGGTTCGTAACACTTTGAATTCGCGCGGCGGATACCTATCGGGCTTTGTGGTCGCGTTGAGCGTTCGGAAATCGCCGACCACCCTGTACTCACAGGGCGTCTTCTTTGACATCATGTGAATTGGCGAAGCCCATGGTGACTTTGACGGGCGCACGACCTCCTACTTCAATAGTGTTTCCAAAGTTGCTTTGGCAACCTGTAGTTTTTCCATTGAAAGAGGCCTCGGCCGTGCGAATGTCGGTGGAGCACTACCAGTTTCGATCGTATGTGTCACAGAGTTCGGAGATGATGGGGAGGGCTGAGCGGATGCGGGTCCGTACAGAGCCTCATATTATTTCCCGATATGGCTCTGCAATGGCCGGTAGGTGCTTAAGGTCATTGATAATTAAGGCTACCTCAGGTTCTCCAGATAATCTCACTTCCGATACAAGTTTAGTTTGTTTGTCTATTAGTATGCTACACTCCTACACTCAACATAGATAAAACCGCTTTTCCCCTTCTTATTTCTTAATTATAATTACCTCACTCAACAACCAACCAACTTTCTCTTATTGAACAACCAATCAATCAAAATCTTATCCTTCTTTAAGCCACTTCCATTATAATTTCTTCACTTTGTGATTTCTCCTGAACTTCATCGGCAAGCAATATTATACTTTAATTATTTACTTTTGTTGTTTTGGTGTTTTTTTTCGTTTCATTAGTGGTTACATTAGATTGATACTTTGATACTCTTGCCTTTTAAATCCCTGAGTTATTTTTTAATTTTTGATTTATCTACATGGTCTTAACTTGATTATTTTTAATATTGCAAGTATAAATTTGTTCTAGTCCTTTTTAGTTTTCTTAACTTTTTGTATTTTATATTGTCATTTTTTACCATATTATATTCTTAATGAGATTTTAATTGTCTTTTAATAATGTTAGTTTTGTTCAGAATTTGGGAGTTTTATATATTTACTCGTCTTAATTTTTCTAGTTTAGTGAAATTTCATTACTTTAGCCTTTAAAAATTTTTAACGCCCTTTTCCTATGAAGATATTTCAACATTTAGTTTTAGAAGAATTTCTGACTTCGTAATAAGTTTGCTGACAATAACAATTTAATCATATCTAATTTTACTTTATTTTTTTATGATTTTAGAACCTGAAGATAGGTGATACACCCGAAACGTTGGTCCTTAATACTAAATAAATCCCATGTACCTCAACCTCCTGTGTGTTCTTACCTTCACCGTGAAATTTTATATATATATATATATATATATATATATATATATATATATGCTTATTTTCTAGAGGGCATGGTATAAAATCATTGTTCTCTACCCCAAAGGCGAAGCTACCGAAAGCTGTGTATGTCTGATTACCTACATATCCCAAGTTTTATCTATATAATAGAATTCGCTTGTCGCAGCTTTGTGATACGATTCCTTTTAGTCAACGGGTGTATTTTCTAAGGCACTTCTTAGACTTCCGTCTTTCGATAAATATATTCTGAGGCGCGAAATGTTTGTTTATGCCTTTTCATATTGACACGGGTGTTTCTGACCTTTCGCGCGTTCGTTCATGGTTCGTCCCTGCGCGCACTTCCAACGGTCGCTTGCCTTCTCTCTCTCTCTCTCTCTCTCTCTTCTCTCTCTCTCTCTCTCTCTCTCTCTCTCTCTCTCTCTCTCTCTCTCTATATATATATATATATATATATATATATATATATATATATATATTTTATATATATATATATATATATGAGGAATTAAACGACATTCTCCGAAGACAATTTAATTCAGAACAGTTTCGGTGTATCTCACCCCCTTTCTCAACTGACACTGGATAGAAAATATAAGAGAAGTGCATATAAGCAAAACACAAGGTCAGATCGTGAAAAATACCCTCTTTTTTTCCCCAATCCCCTACTTGTGGCTAATCTGGGGGGGGGGGGTAGGCCTAAACATATTGAAGGGCTGACATTTTACTATTTTGTTTATTTGCTTTCTTATTACAGGATTAAAAGAAAATTGACCCTCAGATAAATTTAAATTAGGAACTGACGATATCAAGCTCGATTCTACGAATCTTCTCTTAACATAGTTAGCCGATTTAAATACCATTTTACTTCCATTGAAATCGATCGTATGATTCTTGTCTCTAACATGGCAAAATATTCCACTGCTTTCGCTGCCCACTCTAATATCTCTTTTGATGATAGACAGGAAACCCAAAGAACATATTAACATAGGAGTATATGCAATACCATGCAACGATTGCCATAAAGTTTATATAGGGGAAACGGGGAGAAATCTAGACAAGAGATTGTATGAACACAATCCTGCCCTGGACGGCGGTGGGAGAGCAACTGTTTACCACACCCACTAACTACCCATCTCTCTTGAGTGTTGGTTGTGATTTTTTATATTAATTACTTCTCTTTTGTTTACAGATTACAATTGTGTAGAGTGATGTCGAGCTACAGGTAGCCTACAGGTGTGCCTGACAAACACATATTCCACAATGTATTGAATTAATTTCTGGCCATTAAAAAGCTATTTTTAGGCTTATGTTGGTGGCCAGAGAGCAACAATTATTAATAGTTGATTAGGTATATTTAAGCATCCAGTCTTATTGATATGGCCGGTTCGGAAGTTCGACTTGAACTCCGAAATGTTCCCGCCGGGTCGGGTAAGAGGGCAATCATTCAATCAATCAAGCATCTAAGAAGGTTAATCAACCATCGTAACTTTAACTTTTTAATTTGCAAACTGTATTTGATGAACACAAAAACAACAAAAGAGGAAACCGAAAGCAAATAGTAATTCATCGTAACACAATAACACAACCTATCAAATAAAACGTGCAAGCTAAGATTACAGATCTTGAAAGTTAATACTATTAAATAAGAAACATATTAGTATCAGTCAAGTTCTTAATCCTATAAAAGATATACACAGCGCAAAATTAAATAAATTGCACGATTAGACACCTACACAATTGCATTAATGTTTGTTATGCATGTCATTTTATATGGTGCCAAAATATTTAGCACGCCCTTCATTCACATCGATAAACAATTTGGCAATTTGACCTAGGTACAGATTATCTGTTCTATCTTTCAGTGCATGATATGTCAGCACATTGTTGGTCCTTTCTTGAGTCATTGTGCACCTGAAATAGTTTTTTTATTCTTTTGAGTACAAAATTACATCTTTATGATGTTGCAGATGTGGTTGACACTGAAAGGTATAGTTTAAGCAGCTTATGCACCTCGCTGAACAGGTTTTGAATGACGGATTCAGCATTAAGTATGTCACAGATTTCAGAGATACTGTTTATTTTTGTCTTTTGACACCTTTCTTCAATGCATCTGGCAACATCTTCAGCTGAATTTCAAGCCGGTCAAAATCCAGGTCTTGATGATAAAGCTCTTGTACTTCTGTTGGAATTTGGCAATGCCCCTGGTTTGCCTATTCTATCTGTAGCTGCTCCACATTTTCCAGTATGCTGACAGTTTGCTAAGCACACCTAGACTGTAGTTCCCTAACAAGAAGATTCAATACCTCGAAGTACCGTTGCCTGTAATATTCTTTCACAGAGTCAAAGCGGTATGGTTCTGCACCCTTATTTAATCATTTTGGTTGTCGTATGCACCTTGGCAGTACAGGATCTTCTGCTTTGCATCTGGCTTTTTCAACTGCATTCTCATAGAATTCATTAAAAGCATCATCTGTCTTCATACCTTGGTATGTTGATTTTGTGATGTTTGCAGCTTTCACTGCAGCATGAATGGTAATTATCTTTGCTTGAATTGTTTTTGACAGTTCTTATGCTGCACCAAAAGCTATGTGAGAAAGTTTCAGTCCAAAATATGAACTAAATTTTTCCACCACAGCGTGCATACTAATCATAGCCACGACTCGCTACTTCCAGTGTTTCTTGAAGCACAGAATAGTTCTTAATCACAGAGCCTAAGGCAAATGTTCTCACAGTCCATCTGCTTTGGCAAAGCGGTTTAAGTGATGGTGCATTAGGCGTTTCCATTTGCATCTGTTCAAACAGAAGGTACCTCTTTGGAAGGAATTTGATGAGTTTGGTAATTTCTGTTACCAAGTCCAAAGCATCACGTACTGGCTTAGACTTTCTGGTTGTCTCTTACAAACATAATTTTGATGGCATCCTTCTCCTTTTCAAGCACAGGTGGGCCAATCCTATCCTGTGAACTTGCATATTGCTTTCACTATCATATACCAGGCCACGGCAGATGTTTATGAGAAGAGAGTACCTTATGAGAACATCATTCAAAGCGGTGAACAGTGTATCACTAGTTACAGATGGTACTTCAAAAATCCAAATGGATCTTCAAACTCTTGATACTTATCATTCACATATCTTACAGAAATGTTGAACTGCTCTTTACAGTTGATATCCGTAACTTCATCAGCAATTAAACCATACCATTTTGCTTTTTGTGTATCAGTAATGACTGATCTTAATACTCGGTTCCCATCAAGGTAATCACTTCATTAATGATTACAGGGGACATGTACCTTTTGTTATGGAGCAATTGCTTTAGTTTGAGGATTTCTTTGCTGCGGAGTTTTAACAACTACATAGGTTTCCCTTCAAACCTTCGTGATCTCGAAATAGACAAACCCTGTCTCAACAGATAATATAACGATTCAATTTGTGTCAGGAGTGGTTTGCAATGGTCTGCCTGTCATTTCCTGCTCTGTTTACTTAGAAGCTGATTCACCCGCACATTATTTCTGTATGCATTCAATTTTAATGCTGCTTCCATATGTGCAGAACATTTTTCGTGGATCCTGAATCTTTTTGTTACTTTCTTCCAATTGTCAAAAACATCACTTGTAAATGTACACTCTGCATTTTTACTGAAAGTCACAATGTTCAACTTTTCTGCAGTTGGCTTGGAAGTCCGTCTTCTTGTCTCACCTTTGGATAAAAATGCTCTTTCCGTCTTATCTGTTGTAACATTGTCTGTTGGCTGATAAAGTGTGAAATTTTGAAGACAACACATGGCATTGCACTTTATTTCATGATGATCCTCTTGAGGCACTACTGTATCACCAGCAGATAATAAGGTGTTTGTACTTTCAATTTGTGTTTTATCACAGGATAGGTAAGATGCACACGATTCTTGTGTAAGATTATCTATCAGTCTAGAGGATGTAGTTGGTAATGTTTCCTTTCCAACTTGCCCACTGTCCAGTTAATTTTGTTTTTCCTTTTGTTTGAAAAACGATGTAATGGTAGCTTTCTTTCTGGAAGGCTTACTAACTTTTTGCACTTTTCTGAGATTGAGAAGGGAACTCATCTCTATTTTAGTGTGTTCATTAACAAGATGTCTTTTCTTTCTCTGTTTCTCAGACATTTCCACTTCTGTCACAAAGAAATATTTATTATTAAAATTTTATTCATTATATTTATTATTAGAATATATTATTATTATTATAATATTAAAAAAATATTAAAATATATTATTAATATTAGAATTTATTATTAGAATATTTTCTAAGTCAAATTTTTAATATATGGAAAACCTCAATTCACTGTAAATTTACCAATATTATGTCTTTAATTAATATGTGAATAATTATGCAAGGTTGACCCTTACGGCAATTTTTAATTGTGCAAAATACAGGCCATCTTTAACGAATGTAAAATATAATTTTACCCTGAAAGAGTAATAACTCCCCCAAACTGACAAAAACCCCAAGCTGCTATTGAGAAACAGCGGAAAAAGAAGGGGAAAACAACAAGAAAAAATAAAAAAAATAAGGAAATTATAGCTCTTTGGCAAGGCCCTTAAGGAATTCAAGAAATCTAAAGAAATTGCAAATATTTAAGATAATTTTATAAAACCTAAGGATATATTTTCATTTATATTAGGGTGGATGAAAATTCATTCATAAACGATCGGTAATAAACTCGCACTAAATTATAGAATTTCAGATGCAACCTATGGATCTCCCGAAACCAAAAAAATGTAACATCCGGAAGGTATGAAAATTGATTGTTTTTTTTTAGCTAGTTCTTCCTGGATCCTTCTATGCTTCCAGATTTTCGGTGAAGACTACAGATTACAGAGGGGGAGAGAGAGCGAGCGAGAGAGAGAGAGAGAGAGAGAGAGAGAGAGAGAGAGAGTAACAAGGAAGAGGAAGTACCCTAAGAGACCTTACGGTCCATTCAAAGAGGGTACCTTTGGACCTGCAATCGAGCAGGCACATGGCTGCTCAATTGTTTTGCGTCCCGAAACGGCCACTTTTCAAGACTTTGTCTAGTCTTGACTTGAACTGTTCAACACAATTCACTGTTGACAACTTCCACTGGAAGTGCGTTCCACTTACCGCAGATACTGTAAGTGAAAAATTTTCCACACAAATTGTGGTTGTAACGCTTCAGTTCAAGTTTGAAGCCGTGATTGCGCGTTTTGTTCTCACTCAGTGTGAAAATATCCCGGTAGTCAACATTGTCGAACCCTCGAAGTATTTTGAAAACTTCGATGAGCTGACCACGGAGTCTACGGGTTTCCAGCGAGAACAGATTTAATTCCCTTAGTCTATCCTCATAACGTTTATGTCAGATAGAGGGAATCAGCTTGGTTGCCCTGGCTTGTACGCGTTCCAACCTTGCGATATCCTTTCGAAACGAAGGACTTCAAAATTGTACGGCATACTCCAGGTGCGGCCGAACGAGGGAGTTGTACAGACAAAGTACTATCTCCTTGTTACGGTATCTAAACTGGCGCTTTATGTAGCCTAACATCCTTTGAGCTTTCTTCTCTGCCTCGATGCACTGTTTCGAGAACTTGAGGTCACTAGTGATTGTTACACCCAAGTCCTTCTCAGTGTCGGTGGATTCAATAGCAGTGCCCTTAAGGATATACTGAGATTGGGGGTTTCTGTGGCCGTTATGCATCACTTTGCATTTGTTCACGTTAAAAGGCATTTGCCACGTGTCCGACCACTCTCCAATCTTCCGAAGATCTTCCTGCAGGCTTGCAGTATTTCCATCCTTTGCAACGTTCATACCAAGCTTGGTATCGTTGGCAAATTTGGAAATCTTTTCAACCATGTCACCGTCCATGTCGCTGACGTAGATGATGAATAGTAGTGGTCCCAGGACAGAACCTTGAGGCACCCCGCTAGTAATGGGCACGCACTCAGAAGCCTGTCCATTCACCACCACCTGTTGCCGTCTGCCACTTAGCCAGTTCTCGATCCAGCCGGCTACTTTTTCGTCTATGCCCAGCGCTCGCACTTTCCGAAGAAGGCGGCGGTGTGGTACCTTATCAAAGGCTTTCTGAAAGTCTAAGTACCACACATCCACCGCCTTGTCCCGATCGTGCTCACTGAACACGAAGTGGAAGAATTCCACAAGGTTTGTCAGGCATGACCGCTGCCTTCGGAAGCCGTGCTGAGAACTCCTCAGTAGCAGGTTTGACCCTAAATACGACGTCATTTTGTCCACCCTCATGCTCTCTATGAGTTTACCGACTATCAAATTCAGACTGATAGGTCGGTAGTTTGACGGTTGGCTTCGGTCTCCTTTCTTGAATATAGGAGTCACCTCCGCTTCACGCCAGTCTCTAGGAACGCATTCGGTCCGGATTGACATGTTGAAGATTGCGCTCAGGTATCGTGACACTTGATCGCGCACTTCTTTTAACACCTTAGGTAGAAACCTATCCGAGCCAGGTGACTTATTCCTCATTAGGTCAGTGATCTGTTCTTTTCATTTCCCCTTCGGTGAAGTCCATATCCTCCAGCTTTTTCCCCGAGTAGGAATACATTGGCTGGGGGATGGGACCACACTCTTCAGTAAACACTGAAAAGAAGTAGTCGTTGAGGAGGTTAGCATTTTCTGCATCTAAGTGCTTTAATGCCCCCTCCTCATTTCTCAAAGGGCCAATCGTTCGGCGGATTGGTTTACGGCTGTTCACATATCCAAAAAACTCCTTGGGATTCTCTTTACAGAGTCTCGCTACTCGGAATTCCTCAGACCGCTTAGCCGCCCTTATGCTGGACTTCACTCTCCTGGCTAGTCTCCGGTATTCGTCAAAGTCACCTGAGATCTTCGATTGCCAGTACACAGTTCTCTTCTTCCTAAGCAGTTGGCCGATTTCTCGATTAAACCACTTTGGTTGAACAGAAGACCGACGGGGACATTTCAGAGGGATGGAACGCGATTGAAGACTCATGAATGTGGTTTTGAAACTGTTCCACGAGTTTTCAACAACATCGCACACTTCTAGCCTCGCGTCAGTCAGTCCAGCACGAAGACCTGCAAAGTCTGCTCTTTTCAAATCGAGTTTCCTCGATTTACTAGTTGCATGCCCTGCCTTCGGGACAGAGAGAGAGAGTAACAAGGAGTAACAAGGAAAATAGGTACCCTAGTAGACCTTACGATTCATTCAAAGAGGGTACCTTTAAGTGAACACTTGAGCAGGCGCAATCCTCTAAAGGGTCAGATTGACGCTCTAGAAGAGCACTTACGCCACGGTTCAAGTCTCCAACCGGCTATTTTTTTAAGACTTTCTCTATTTTCGATTTGAACTGTTGAACATAGTTTCTGTTGACAACTTCCACTGAAAGTGCGTTCCAATGGCCGCAGATGCTATATGTGAAAGATTTCCCACACAAATCACGCTGGTAACGCTTCAGTTCAAGTTTGTAGCCGTGATTTCTTGTTCTGCTCTAGCTAAGCTTGAAAATATCCCTGTAGTCTACATTTCGATAAGCTGACCACGCATTC
This sequence comes from Ceratothoa steindachneri, assembly GCA_963969495.1. Lineage (NCBI taxonomy): Eukaryota > Metazoa > Arthropoda > Malacostraca > Isopoda > Cymothoidae > Ceratothoa > Ceratothoa steindachneri. The sequence continues at coordinate 109,390,736 of OZ018328.1, forward strand.
TCCGGGTCTCCAGCAAGAACAAGTCTAATTCCACTAATCTATCTTCATAACTCTTGTGTCTGATAGGGGGAATCAGTTTGATCGCTCTGGCTTGCACACGTTCTAATCTTGCGATATCCTTTCTAAGCGAAGGACTCCAAAATTGTACGGCATACTCCAGGTGTGGTCGGATAAGGGAGTTATACAAACACAGTACTATTTCTTTGTTCCGATATCCAAACTGTCACTTTATATAACCTAAAATCCTTTGGGCTTTCTTCCCCGCCCCAATACACTGCCTCGAAAACTTGAGATCACTAGTTATAGTTACACCAAAGTCCTTCTCAGTGTCGGTGGATTCAAACCAGTGCCATTAAGGATATACTGAGATCAGGGGTTACGGTGACGGATATGCATCACTTTGCATTTGTTCACGTTAAAAGGCATTTGACGGGCGTCCGACCACTCCCCAACCTCCCCAAGATCATCTTGAAGGCGGGCAGTATTTCCTTCCTTTGCGACGTCGATATCAAGCTTGGTATCATTGGCAAATTTGGAAATCTTGGCAACCATGTCACCGTCCATGTCATTGACGTAGATGATGGACAGTAGTGGTTCCAGGACAGACCCTTGAGGAACACCGCTAGTAACGGGCACCCACTCAGAAGCCTGTTCATTCAACACCACCCGTTACCGTCTGCCACTTAGCCAGTTCTCTAACCAACTTGCTACATTTTTGTCTATGCCCAACGCACGCACTTTCCGGAGAAGGCGGCGTTGTGGTACCTGATCGAAGGTTTTTTTAAAGTCTAAGTAGATAACATCCACCGCCTTATTCCGGTCCTGCTCACTGAAAACGAATTAGAAGAATTCCATGAGATTTGTTAGGCATGACCGTTTCCTTCGGAACCCGTACTGAGAATTACTCAATCGCAAGTTGGATTCTAAGTATGACATCATTTTGTCTACCATGATGCTTTCCATGAGTTTACCGACTATTGAGGTTAAGCTAATAGGACGGTAGTTCGACGGCTGGCTAGGGTCTCCTTTCTTGAAGCTAAGAGTCACCTCCGCTTCACGCCAATCTCTAGGAACGCATCCGGTCCGGATTGACATATTCAAGATTGTTCTCAGATGTCATGACACTTGATCACGCACTTTTTCAACACTTTAGGTAGAAACCCTTCCAGGCCAGGGGACTTATTCGTCTTTAGATCAGTGATCTTTTTTCCTATTTCTCCTTGGGTCAAGTTTATTTCATCCATTTTTTCCCCAAGTAAGATTCCGTGTGCTGGAGAATAGGACCACACTCTTCAGTAAACACTGAAGAGAAGAAGTCGTTCAGGAGGTTAGCATTTTCTCCATCTGAGGGCTTTAATGCCCCCTCCTCATTCACTAAAGGGCCATTAGTGCGATGGATTAGTCTACGGCTGTTTACATAACCAAAGAACTCCTTGGGAGTCTCCTTGCAAAGTCTTGCCACTCGGAGCAAATCGTTAGGCTTTGCCGCCCTTATGACGGATCTTACTCTTGTAGCTCTCCTACGGTAATCGTCAAAGTCACCAGAAATCTTTGACTGCCGGTACACCGTTCTCTTCTCCCTCAGCAGTTGACCAATTTCTCGATTAAACTATTTTAGTTGAACAGAATACCAACGAAGGCTTTTCAAAGGGATGACTTGTGATTGAAAACTCATGAACGTAGTTTTGAATCTATGCCACGAATCTTCAACATCCTCACGCACTTCTAGCCTCTCATCAGTCAATCCAGCACAAATACATGCAAAATCTGCTCTTCTCAAAATCAAGTTTCCTCGATTTACCAGTCGCAGACTCTACCTCGGGGGCCTTGACTATAAATCTGACTAGTCGGTGATCACTACCACTGAGCTCTTCGCCTACAGAGAGACCCTCAACGATGTCATCCTCAGAGGTGAAAAATAAGTCGAGGGTATTATTGCCTGTCGTCGGCTCTCTCACCCATTAAGTAAGGAACTCGTTGTTCGCGAGCTCCAGGAGCAGTGGGTTCTTGTCACAGGGTTTTCTGGTTTCCCAGTCAACTTGGGTATTGAAGTCACCCATGGTGATACATACTTTTCAACGAGTTAGGGCAGGGGGTCTGTAAAGCAGCAGGGCCTTGTATCTGTCAGGACCTATATCTAGGTCAACACCTAGTAGCTCGTGATCGGACACATTGTTGCGGTTTTTCGATTTGAGCGTATCCTTGACATACAACATTACACTGCCACCCTCTCTGTCTGGCCTATCCTTTTGGAAGAGTTGAGAGAGAGAGAGAGAGAGAGAGAGAGAGAGAGAGAGAGAGAGACAGAGAGAGAGACAGAGAGAGAGAGACAGAGATACAGAGAGAGAGAGAGAGAGAGACAGACAGAGAGAGAGACAGAGAGAGAGAGACAGAGGAAGAGAGATTTTTTCAGGGTGCATTACATTACTGCAATAACCTACTGTAGAGAAATGGCTATATAAAGCCTCCCGGAGGGCCAGGCGGACATATACATTAAAATCCCCCTCCCTTTGTGAAGAAAGCCGGAGAAGCGAGCCCCACGAGGAGACTCGTGGGAACGGTAGCCGGCGAATAACCGTAACTACATACCCTGTTTGATCTCCCCGCCGCTTAGGTATTTGGAGCGACCATCTGCGTTAAGGCAACCACCTAAGGCCCTTAAACTACGCTCTAACGATCCAATTACCTACGAGATCCATAAACCCGTGGTTATGTCACCAAAAAGCGGTGATAGTCAAAATGCACGCCAATGAGTTTGGTGGTTGAGGGTCTCCCTAATTAACAAGCTGACTTGGGCACCTCAGTGCCAACCTCTGCACTTCTTGCTCTCATCCGATGCGAACTCACCATTCGCGCTCCCCTTTGTGGCCTCGCCCCTCCTCGCTTAGATGGGGCAGTGGTCCGCCAAATAAATAAGCCCCGGAAAGAAAGAGAAGAGATTAGAATTCGGTAAGAAAGACGAAGGATCAGTTCGTGTAGATCGATCCTTCAGCCAGACAAGACGATTTTCGTGAGAAACGATAAAGGATCAGATTGAGAAGATCGATACCCCCCCTCCCCCTCGGGCCGAATTAACATAAGTCGTCAAGTTTTGTATCGGTGCCATACCGAAGAATCCTTTACAGACTTAGAAAAAGTCTGACTGGAGAAAAGAAAACCCGCTCACACTCAAGTGACTCTCACATCTCAAGCTCCGTAAGAAGTAGAGGAGAAGAACCCAGCCCCAACGAGGTTCCGTTCTTTAATTACGGTAAAAATCCCCCCAAATACCACAAAATCTAGTTGGGCACTCTACGTTGAAGAATAAGATACCAAGAGGCTTCAAGATTATTCAGAAGAGGACTCTTGGAGTGAAGAGCACCGTAACTCTCTCCGTCTTCTTAACTTAACCAGAGGCAAGGTTGCAATAAGAAGTTGACAGCGCCCTACCTCGCTCTCCCCATCACATCTCGGCGAAATTATATCATCGGCACTCCAAATCCCCGAAGTGCGAGATAAGCCCTCCAACGACCTCCGGCAAACCCTGATTCCGTTTGTCATGTGAGTTAGCAAGAACATTTATATTCATATTGCGATAGTATGAGGTTAATACGTTTCACGATTAAATAAAAGTAAAAACAATTGTGTGTGAACCCCTGTCATATTTGTTGGTAGAAGAAAGTACTTTAATTTAATGTTTAACGCTAATATAAAAGGGTCACAATAAAAATACTAATCGGCAATTGGTGTGTTTACCGGGAGCCTATTTGTTTACTTTTGTCATTGAAGATATTGTAATAGGCCTAGTTGCCAACCGGGATAGTCTAGGTTAGCGTAGGACGATGATATAAATGTGATTACGGTTTGTTTTTCATTGTTAAGTGTTAAATTTAAAATATATGTTTATTTTGGGGTAATTCCTGTGTGTTTCCTTCTTATCTTTACGTGTTGAAGCGGCTCTTCTTAAAACAACAAAATTCGCACTCTTAGATCAAAGCCTACTTCATCAAAGAAGTATATTACGACCACAAGGTATCCTGCGACACCTACTCTACCTCTCAACTGAACTAAACTTAGAGAGATAGAGAGAGAGAAACTCATTATGTTATTTATTCCATATTCTCTATTATTTTTGTTGCTAAAAAAATATTTCTCGCTTTATTATTGAATAGATTACGTTCATAAATGCTACAAAAAAAATTATTATATTTCAGGGTGATATAATTTTGTTTATTTCTTAAGGAAATCTGAGGAAATTTCTTTCATATATCTGTGGAATTTCCACAGAAAAACAGTGCTCTGGGGAGGAGGGAGCGGGAAGGAAGGATGTGGTGCCGCCTGCAAGGAAAAACAGCGTAGAAAAAGTCCCCAAAAGAAGAAAAATACCTTACCCCCATAGAGGAACTACACTGATAATAACAATCACGATATGCCGAAGGCAAGATGACAGAGGAATATCGCCGAAATAACAAAACAAGAGGAGCAAAAACACGCACGCCAACCCATGCAGGCAGCACCGAGAAATCTGGGGTTTTCTTTTGACGTCACTAGTATGTTTAACTCACAAATACGCCCTAGAAAGAGAGACAACGGGGGCTGATGGAGGTTTGAACGGGTGACTTCTTTTTTGTGTGATTTATGAAGAGCCAATGACCCAAATTTGTTTTTTCGCTATGCTCAAAACCCCTATTTTCTTTTCTGGCCTTGCCAAAAAGTTTGGAAGCAAAAACATATGTTCACCCCACAGCTCCCACGCTTCATACGCCACTGGAATTATATTACATCCCTTCAGCTTTATATACTTTTACCAACCTGAAATTTCTGTTCCTGCCTAAAATTGACATTTTCTTAGGAAATTTTGTTTTATTTCTTTTCCGTAATCACTTTTTTGTAAATTAATTATTTCTTTATGTAGCACTTTTTGTATTTTGTCCCAATCTCTTCTTCTGTAGCACCCGAATTGCAGGGAAAGTAGGCCTGTGACACCCAAATTGCAGGGTAGGTAGGCCCAGCGAGAAACCCCTACAAATGGGCACCCGGTGGATCTATGAAATCCTGAAATTGGGTACACGCATTAATAAATAAAATAATATGCCATGTAATAGGTAGTGAACCAATGTAAAATAGAGAAATACTATATCACAACTGTATATTTATTAAGAAAGTATGAATCAAGTAAAGCGGATAACCAGAGTTATTACGCGGCCACACAAACATACGCACGCTAAGAAACAGCTGCCAGACGAAAACTATCTCAATGATATATAATGTGTCGTTTGACCGGTTAAAATTTCCGAGGACCAGTGAAATGTAAACGGTCTCTCTGATACAGGATATAGGCCCAATTTGTCAAAAGATGTAGGTTCATTAGACTCACATAGCTCTCGAAACACCTCCTAACGGTCAACAAAGGAATTGACGAAAATATTCTTGATCTTTAGCTCGGCCCCGCGCCCAGGTCAAGTAAAAAGAATTCACGTCCATTGGAAACCATATATATATATATATATATATATATATATATATATATATATATATATATATATATATATATATATATATATATATATATATATACACTCATGCAAAGTCGGTGACTGCAAACACCGCAATTCAAAGTACATCGGCGTAACGTCCACAACCCTGTCAAGGCGATAGACAGCTCACCTTCAAGATGGCGCGATTAAAAAACACGCCCTCTCATGGCACTACCCTAACCCGTGAAAAACTGAATCAGGACACCTCTATTATCCTGAGACTCAAAAATCGCAGAAGATTGCGGATGGCTGAACCCGTCATCATTCAAATGAAGAAACCGGCAATTAACGTGCAACCTCAGCCGGAAACATTACTCCCGACATCTCGGCGTCTCTGAGTTGACCGCCGTTAAAAGAAGCATATTTTCAAACTTCATTTTCCTTTGCCAGAGAACTAGGTCGGAGTGACAAATAGTCAGATTATTTTCTTTTCTTTTTTTTAGGGGGAGAAAAGGTACGGCTCGTGGTTACTCCTCCCCTCTGTACCCCTCCCACGATCGGGGGGAGGGGGCACAGAAGAGGAGGAGGCCGGTGGCCGACTTGCTCCTGGAAAAACTTCCCACACTTCTGACTCTCAGTTCAAGTGAACCAATAGTGAAGCGCTTAATGGGAAGTCCGGAACAAGCTTTAGAAGAGGGTTTATAGCTGTGGGAGACGGAAAGTTTTGAGTTAAAAGAGGACAGATTGGTGAGGAGGCCTATTGAGAAACCTCGGTCGTCAAAGGTGGAATGCCCTTGTCCGAGGGACAAGGGGGACCTGCTGATTAACGTGGATTCCGAACCACCGTCATGCATTTACTTATCATTCATCATGCTTACTTCCTTTCTCACACTTAAGCGCCAATGTTCCTCATACAGAAGCGGGAGGACCGCCTAATCTCTGTTCCCTTAATATCTCCATCTTTCATTCATGTGTTTATTGTAGCATTCATGCCGTTTTGACTTATCTTAGCTCTGAGCTTTGTTTATGTATTGTTATGTTACTTGTTTTTACTTTCCTTACTTTGTTTCATTTTCTCTTGTTGTTATCACTTTTTCACTTTAGTTTCACTTTGTTCCACTTCGACTTTACTAGTATTTTTGTTAAACTTTTTAATACTATAGTTCACTTATTACACTTTTAGTTTACTATGTTCGTTTTATTTCTGTTTTACTCTTAACTTTCACTTCACTTTCATTTTTGTTAAACTTTTAAATATAGTTCATTTATTACACTTTTAGTTCATTTTGTTCGCATTATTTCTGTTTACACTTTTGATCTGTGTTGTCTTCTTAGTCTGTTGTTTCTTCCTAATTAGGTTGTTTAAATTCGGTTGTCTTATTAGGGTATCAATTTGGTGTCTTGGTTGGTTATTTCGTTGGTTGGGTGTGTATATAGTCGGGTAAATATCTTTATCGTTATGCTTGTTCTTTTTCTCTTTTTGAATTTCTACTTAAGTAAACATGGGTACCTCCTCGATTCACATCTGTTGCCTACCGTTGGGAAATCGAGTGTTAAAGGGGATTCCAGCTCTGGTGTTCGTGTGCTCTGCAAATATCGGAGGTAGATCGTCTATCTTCCTCCATATTTTCTCCGCTCTGTTCCTGATGTTGATGTTGAGCATTTCTAATCCTGCTTCTCGGTGTAGATCCTGTAGTCTTCTTCTCTATCTCTCCTACGTGTGTTGGTGATTAGGTAGAGAGCTTTATCTTGTATTCTCTGGATTTCCAATTTTTTGGTCCTTGTTTCACCGTTGATAGAGGTTGGCGGATATAGTAGTACCTCTCTTCCTAGTGCAAGATAGATTTTTCTTTTATTTTTCATGCCTAACCCTCTTAGATTGTACAGTAGGTTAAGCATCGGAATCGCCTTAGAAGGGATGATAGCTGTGAAAGCATGGCGTCTTGCGTTAGCTTCCTTGAAGGCGATTGAAATCTTGTACTTCAATAAAGAAATACGATTTAAGAAAAGAATCACCTCAATTTCACCAAAAGGCTACCCATTGATCTCTTTATAATAATTGCAAAAAAAGACTTTCTATAATATGGCTCCTGCTATCCCTTTTAATGTTAAAAAGATTTTGTTTTCCCTTCTCTGTTTGTTTCATTGACCTTCCCCGTCTTTTAAAAAACTTAACATTTCAGTTGTTTTTAAATTCGAGTCAACTATAAAAAACATTATAGTTCACAATAATTGTAATAATATTGGAGGAGTCTATTCGGTCGAATGTTCTGTTTGTCCAAGTAAATATTTTGGACAGACAGGAAAGCAATTATCTGTCCGTATTAATCAGCATAAATACAATGTTAGGAGAGCTGTAAATAATAGCACGTTTTTTTGTCCATATGTCCGAAAATAACTACTTAATTAATTGGAATTCAGAAAAATTTATTTTTCGCTCAAATAACTAAATTAAAAGAAACCTTGTTGAATGTTCATGTATAAGCCATTTTCTAACTTTAACATTTCCTCTGGCCTTTTTAAAATTGATGCTGTTATGAAAAAACTCATTCTTAAAGAAATTAGCTTCGAATTATATTCCTAAATTTTATTTTTTTCCGCAATTTTCATTTTTATGGGAACCCGATTTGTCAATTAAATTATTGCATTGATTTTGTATTAACATTATTTTATTTCTCTTCCTCTCCCCTTCGTTTCAATTTACTTTTCGTGTCTCTCCTAATTTCCCTCTTTAGACTATCGCTTTATCCGTTAATCGTTTTAACCCTTTTGGCTCTGTTCTTGACTCTTTCTTGCCTCTCGGTTTGACCTTGATACCTGTTATAGGAATGTGAATTTACCCATCCGTCTCCTACTTCCTCATTGGTGATTTTTTGTCTTAGAGGCGGTCCTTGTCCTTTATCTTTTACTAGCTTGTATATACCCTTATTATATTATTTTCTCTTGTAGTTATCCTTGTGAATGAACTGAATAAAGTTCGAAAGTACTTGGAAGCACCTTTTCATTTTTCCTGCGGGATATTGCATTTATTGCGAACCTCACGTGCTACTTTGTGAGTGTTTTATTTCACATATATATATATATATATATATATATATATATATATATATATATATATATATATATATATATATATATATATATATATATATATATATATATATATATATATATTAAACAAACACAGAAGGGAAGAGACTAAGATGAGGAGAGAATCAGTTAAGTCGTTTGTCAGTATAGCTTACTTGCTATGTGGATATTATTAGCGTCATGGAGCCGTTCCCTCATCCTTAAGTCCTGCCTACTTAGACTCAGCTATCTAACATTAACGGACACCTTACATTCAGCGGCGTAGGACTGGAACTGTTCCGCATGTTCCCATTTTGGTAGCTCAGTTTAAGAATAAAGCTTACTTATCGCCGCTTTCCTTTCGATGCCTTTTCCTTCAATCCGTGATTACTGAGGCACCTTCTGGAACCCAGCCTAAAAGCGCATTCCGCTTCAGAATATTTGGGAGTCAGAACAAATTCGACTGGAAGACAAAAGTAGGCCTACTACCTACATGCTCTCGACACCTGCCACACCATCACTCACCCCCCCAGCTATACTTCTTTGGTTCGTCGGCGAGAATTTTCGGGGTGTTGGGCTGCTCACCAGGCGCTTATTTCTTTTAGGGCTGTATTTTGTGCACATTATTAGGACGTGCTGAAGGGATAGCTATTTATTTTATGTGGCGCATCGGGTGGGGGTATTCGCGAACCTGTAACTATGGGCAAGTATGCCTTGAGCGCAAGCGCGCTAGGACAGCCATCTCTCATGGGGATCTCCTTTAAGAAGTATTCCACTTCTTGACTTCGTTCTTAATTTGCCATCGCAGATGCTGATGTCCATGTTCTTGCCATTGTGTCTGCAAGAACACGTGCTACTTTGTGAGTGTTTTATTTCACATATATTTTCAAGCTTGGTTAATCAAAAAACCCAGCCCTAAAACATTGGGTTTTATTATTGGGGTTTGGGGACTTTTTTAAGTGAAATTTGAAAAAAGAAACGTTTTTTTTTTAAATTAACCTCTTCTTTTCAAGAAATGAAGGCTACTTCTCTCATTATTTTATTCAAAATGCATATTTATGTTTATAATTTCAACAAATATGTATGAAATATAGATTATTTCTCTGATACTGACTCATAATTCATTTCTCCTTCTACAGGTTATGGCTATCATGATTACCCACAATTCTCGATCAGTTATCTGTTCTTACCTTAATATAATTATTAAACTAATTAATTATTATTATAAAAAATAAAGTTAGCTATTCTTTTTTTACGTTATTCTAAATGTTTGTAGTGTTTGTTTTTTGAAAAAACCCGAGGTTTGAAACAAACCCAGAAAAAAACGGGTTTCGGGGGGCTTTTTCAAAACTTCTGGGTTTTGCCAATATTGCTTTTTTATAATTTGGCCAAGAAAAAACCTTGTTTTTATTAAAAAAACAATTGTGCATGAACGTAACATGCTCCTTAAGATGTTTGGGTCAAGATTTGGGAGAGACATTGTAGGATGATAATTATACACGCAAGTGGATGGAGTCGCTATGGAGTCACCCTTAGGGCCGACCTTCGCCAACTATTTAATGGGTCACCTCGATGAGAGATTATTGGACACCATGTAAAATAAGCCACACACATATTGCCGATACGTAGATGACATCTACATCAACGTCCAAAACGAAGAACATCTCGTTAACATCAAGCAGCAATTTGGGGAGAAATCCAGGTAAATATGTAGATTAGCGGCCCGGCCGAAAAAAAATTTGTGTGTAAATATTATCGTTCACTCGTGTCGGAATATTCATGCGCGTTTGAGTCCTTTTCGAATTATTATTCTATAAACAATTAGGATTATATACTGGGGGGCTGTGCCCCCCAGACCCCCCCCAATTTAATGAAACTCAGGATCATCGTAGTGTAGTCTCCCCATTGTGTTTACCCCCACACAAGCCGTCAACTAAAATGTACTCCAAAAACGTGAAACATTTTGGAACACGGACGAAATAGTACGTCCCATCGTTCGCGCCGATAATCTACATATTTACCGAAATCCATTCTGTAGAGAATGGATTTTCCTTCCCATCCGTTTACATTTAGTTAGAGTATTTTTAGTGTGTTCTCCATGTTTTGTTTGTTTGGTGTGCTTGTAGTTTATGTGCGTGTGTGTATATCGTACGAGAAGTGCAGGCGAGCGGCCTAAAACCTTCGTTGAATAAGGCTTGTTTAAGACCTACGATAGCCGAGTGGATTCGTCGCTGGCTAACAGTGGTCCAGTAACGCGGGAAGCTGTTCGCAACTCGCCTACGCTATTATTTTTTCTTTATCCCTTTTCCTACTCCCCTCTATCTACATGTGTATTTCCCTTTACTTTTTATCACGTCTCTTTTTCCGTTTTTTTTTTAATTTTCTCGTACTCTGCTTCACTTATGGTGAGGCAGGAGTCCCTATGCAGTTTTATTTTCGCTGCCATGAGCGCCTCGTCTACTATTGCTTCTTGTGCCTGCGCATCGTAATTCCACTTTAGTTGACCTGTCTTTACCCCTTTAACAATCTCCATAATGCTGGGGTTGGCTGGAAATGGGGTCAGATCGGTTCTCTAGAACTGCATTTTCAGTTCGTTTCCATCATATTTGATGGCTTGTTGGGGAGCCGTTCCCCTGCTTTTACTCCTCGATCTCTTATTTTCTTTCCGGGGTTGGACCTGTTCTTAGTCTTCAGAGGAGGATGCAGAGCTTGAGAGGTTACCCTCAGTATGCTTTATTCTCCTGGCGGCTTTTTTCTCCTGTATCTCCCGTTTTCTTCTGGCCTATGTTATCGGGTTCCTATTTGTGGATTTTTGAGGGGCTTGTGATGTTTCCTGGTGTTCGTTTTCTTCCACTCTTTCTTCATCTGCTAGAAACGGCGTCGCTGGGACATCTTCCTCGGGCTTGTATTGCAGTTGCAAGACGTCTCCTGATGGGGTTTGTCCGATAACCACATTTCATCGAGTCCGTTCCTTTTGAGCAAGGTATTAAGCTAAGTTGCGAAACAGCCCGGGTTGGTAAGGTTCCTCACGTGAGCGTACAGAATACACGTGAGGAATTTGGTGGAGTTTTTGTTACCAACCTTAAGATATTTCTTTGGAGCGACACATTCTATGGTCCATGCGGGGGGGAAAGGGGCTTTTGCCACTTGAGCATAGGAGGTATTAACCCTCCTAATTTCCTCCGCCCCTTTTCTCCTCTGCTTTCCTCTTTAATCTCTCTTTCTTATTTGGTCAAGACATAGCCATTGCCAGGTGCTTTTGCCCACAGTTTGGACATTTTTCTTCGGCTGCTGGGCATTCTCGCCAGCCATGCCCTTTACCACTGCATCTAGAGCAGGTTAATTCCTGCTCCTTGCACTCATTTGTGGTGTGGTGTTCGAGCTTAAAGCACTTGAAACAAATTTGCATTGGGGTAAACTCTTCCCTCTCAATTTGTTTCCCGCTTATCTTGGCATTGAAGAGCAGTAACCCACTCTCCTTCGCCTTAGCTGCCATCGAGGTATCACCAATTATCTTGAACACGTGATGGTACTCCGTGTAGTCCCTTCTGTCTTTGAATTTTACTATTTTGATAATATTAGCCCACTGCTGGTTTATCTCTATTTCATTTTTTATTCTCTTCCTTTGTATGCTGGCCGATCCACGGGTCCAGCTTTCGGCATATCACACTTCTGTGAGCCTGGATCTGGGTTGGGGTACTGGGCCGGAGGTTTATTTCCCTCAGGATCTTAATTCCAGCTTCCTTTTTGTGGGTCTCAATATCTTTCTCCTTCTCGCATATAGCAACATACCCTGTCGGAGAGTCGATTAGGCGAAGGATTGCCATATTTAGCCTTCCGAATTAGGTTTCATACACCTTCCCCTTATTCGTTTTTTCTAGGCCACTTATGGTTCTCAGTGGCTCTTGCGGCACTAGAGTCCACCATTTCGGCTTGTGTGCAGCCCCTTGAACAGGGCAATGCACTTACTTTCTCTCTTAACTTATTTGTTGTTTATTTGTTTTGGGACCTACAAATCTATGTTTTTCAGAGTTTTAGGTTTTTCCTGTTTTTTAATTTATTTGCCTTGGGGAGAAGAGAGCCCCCCTTGCTTGCCGGCCGCCTGGATGGATGAAGGAATTGCCTTTTAGAGTGAATGATATCGATGGATGAGATGAATCCGGGTGAGATCCTCTCGGGGATGTGATTGTATGGCAGACTTATTGACAACGCCGTCCCCACTAGGGTGTTTAAATCGCGACCACATCCCAACATACCATAGAGACGGTTGTATGTCATTCTATGGTCCTGGAAGAGGCACCCGCTGTGATAAGCAGCAGAGATAGCAGTCCGTCCCTTGCCTGAAATTTTTTCTGACATTATTATCGGCTGTAGGCTACTCCTCAAACCAGATTTCTCCAATGCCCCCAATTATGCCGTGGCAACCACTCGGAATAGTTGAGACGAAATATGAATGGCAATCCCTCCTCACATCTGGTAGCAGTTCACGTAGGGGGGCAAGGCTGGAGAATTAAGCAATCATCTGCCTAAGTGGGGCCTCTAAAAAGAGAGGTGAATATTAGTAGCGCTGGAAAGACTTGACCTGCATTGGTAGAGGAGGATATGCTACAAAGAAGTCCTACTGCAATTGTCTTCTCTTTTCAATGCTACGAATAGTAGGTGAAGAGGAAACCCGGAATTCCTCATCTACGCTTGTATCCAGCCACTATCGACTGGATTATCCTCACGAATCGTTAATCACGCGCGCGCGAGAGCCCAAGAGAGGAATCGAAAACGTAGAACTCAACCAGAAAACTTTTATTCGTACAGCAGCACATCCCTGGTTGAAATAACCTTTCTGCCACTAGAAGATTTTTAGACCCACCTATCTCTGCCGTTTCCAAACCCCGGAAAGAAGCCCTACAGGGGGCACGAAGCAGGGGTCCCCACTCTGCGGCGGAGTGGTTAGGACAGGAAGGAGGTACCTGACAGACAAATTATTTAGGTAGGGCAGATAAGGGTGAACCAGGGAAGATCTAGAAACACGCCACCGCGATACGGGCCTGCTAGGTACGTGGAAAGAAGTCATCGCGGTTGGGGCCGTCATGAACGACCCCAGCGGCGCAAACGTGTCCCGCTCTAGGTAAAGGAGCATTGCCAAAAGCCAGCGCGAGAGAAGGTCTTTGAAATGGTCTACTCCAAATTGGGAATTACGCTCTGTAGGCTGAAGGAACAGGCATATGGCTATCTGGCATTCTGTGACACCAATCAAGATATGGACAACATATTGAGCGAAAAATAGAGAAAAAAACTGGAGGAAGTTGGTCTTATCCCGAAAATACCACTGCATGTTGCTGCTAAGAGATCGATCATATGTTGACGAATCGATCCCTATGTTGGATTACACTCAGCGGAGGAAATCAAAAGGGAAATCGAACTCAAGCAGGAATGGTCAAAAATAAATGAGACACATAAATTAAAAAAACGCGAAGGTGAAGAATATATATACGTCTTTAAAGTGACGTTTCAGACCACAGAAAGGGCTGCGAAAGCAACTGAAAAAGGATTGGTCCTGTTTAACAACAAAACTGTCTGCTAGTTGTATCAAACGTGAGGTATTCATCCCACTGCAAGTCTGTTTTTTTTATGTTATGCTCTTGAGAAACATTCCACCAAAGAATGTAAACTTAAGGGCAAAGTTTGCTCGAACTGTGCTGATCCATGGAAGAGTTCACCAACCCTAATAAAAAATGTCTTACTTGCGGCAATCAGCACCGAACATTATCAAATGCCTGCCTAACAAAAAAGACACTGATTACTGATAAGAAAAGGCACATGATTGAGGAGAGAAACAAAAGGGCCAATACCACGTATGCGCAGCGGGCGAGAAAATCTGATCAGGAAAAGACGATTATTCAAATTGACCAGAACACAAGACCCGATTTAATAATGTGCATTCTCCATGCCAACTTCGCTAACGTTATAAAGCCGGGCAGCTACGCTACCGTACTGAACAAAATGCTAGTCCACAAAGGCCTTAAGGAAATAGCACATATTTTCAATAGTCACTTTTCAAATTCTTTTGTTCAAAATTTGCATTTTTTTTTTTTATATATCATTTTATTTCAAATTTTATGCACTCTTTAATGGTATAATTATTTTTTTAGCAATATGAATAGAACATAGTGAAAATTAAGATAATGCAAAATTATATACATTGGTGGAAAACTTTTCTTAGAAATTTAAAGTTAATTTGTGAAAAAAACAAACAAAACTACACCATTGATTTAAATATTATTTTATTGCAAATTTGATGCACTTTTTATAGTATATATTTTATTTTAGCAACATGAATAGAACATAGTGAAAATTATGATAATGTAAAATTGTATACATTCGTGGAAATTCTCCGTAGATTTTTAAAGTTGATTCGTGAACAAAACGCAAAACTATACCATGCGATTTTAAATATTTGCTAAATAGAAAACGGCGCCTAGGAACTAGTTTATATTTTTAGCGTCATTCGAATATATATTAAACTAAATTCCAGGGCATTCAGAACATCCCTACTATTCAACTAATACCCCTCTCAAACTGAGAACAAAGCTTATAGTTGACCTTGTCCGAAAAATATATGTTTTAGTCCACCATTAACATAAATTTTAATGGAACTAAAGAAAACTGATTTCAAGTGATACCTAAATCATATGTGCATATTTTGGTCGTGAATTAAGTTCGAAGGCATACTTTTTAGTAATTCTATAGTCATTTATATGATATCAGGTTTATATGATATCACATAAACGGCGCCGTAGGTCATTATGATTTTTGCAAGAATAAAAGGGTTTTAATGAGCTTTAATTTTATATATGATAATCTAACGTAGTATAAAGTTAAAAAAAATGAATGTGGTATCTCCTTAAACCAATGCGTTTCCCGGAAAACCCGCCCTCTGGCGAGTTGTTCCAGGTGCAAATTAATAAAATGTCTGCAGCCTTACCAATTACGCGCTCCACCTCTCGAGACACACGATTAAACAAACCAAAAACGGCAGAACAAACTGAGTCTCAAATGGATTTAAGTCACACCCCTGCAAGCAACGAGCCTGTATCAGTGCAACCGTCAAAGTCACATATACCAAGCTTCAAAGCCAAAGAACTATGTATGAAGATATACGGATCTCCATCAGCACTGATTTCGAAATTATTTGAAACGGATTATATCAACGACGGGATAATCAAAGGAAAATATAAATGGGATTTTGACGCTGATATGAAAGAAGAGCAATTACTCCAGATTTGCCCAGAATCATACAACCATCTAAGTCAAGATCAATTCAAAAAGAAAAGATCGGGAAGGGTGAGATCTCCAGCAAGAGAAAAAGGAGAAAAAGTAAACAACTTAATAAGAACTGAATATGGAGACCGACGTCAGATACATTGTAAACCTGAAAATATTCTCCTTCAACGTTAATGGATGGAGGAACAAAGGCGGTATATAAAACGAGATTATAAGATCAGTATCCTCAGACATCGTACTAATATCTGAACTATCTATAACTATGTGGTGCTAATGACAATCCACTCAAGGAAAAGATATGACGGAGTTGTCATTGCGATTAGGAAAGGTATCAGATTCAAAGAAATCCAAGATCTGGAGGAATCCTACTATAGCAATGCCTCTGGGCATTGCTATAATAAAAACCTCCTGGGAAACTTAAATATATATATATATATATATATATATATATATATATATATATATATATATATATATATATATATATATATATATATATATATAGAAGAAGGAGCAAATGCAAGTTCTGCGGGTGATAACAACCACCACAGGGCTTTCGCCATATTTATTTTCTGCCTTTCAAAACAATTTTGAAGACAGAAACAAAGGTGCAGAAACCTTGCATTGCAGACTATATTACAATATAGTACAAGAAAGAGATATTGGACGCGAATGAGCAATGAGACAAGAAACAGGAGTTTTTTAGAGTTAAGAGAAAGGGACATTAGAAGAAGACTAGAATCAAAGAGAGCAGAGGGCGGCACACTAAAGGCAATCGTTTACCGAGAAGACAGAGATAACGCCAGGAGAAATTTCAAACTTTTTTCCCCTGGCGTTATCTCTGTCTTCTCGGTAAAGGATTGCCTTTATTGTGCCACCCTCTGCTCTCTTTGATTCTAGTCTTCTTCTAATGTCCCTTTCTCTTACCTCTAAAAAACTCCTGTTTCTTGTCTCATTGCTCATTCGCGTCAAATTTCTCTTTCTTGTACTATATATATATATATATATATATATATATATATATATATATATATATATATATATATATATATATATATATATATATATACATCAATTATTATGTAAAATTCATATGCAATTATTTTACTTAACTTTGTCAATTTAATCTTTCAATTATTTTACTTAACTTTTGTAAATTAAATCATTTATGTACAACTTAATAATTAATTAATTCATTTATTTTACTTGTCAATTCATTTAACGTACTACTGTTCCAAACAACATCTCTTAAAATTTCACACACAAGCAAACAAACAAACACACGCTTTCAACTCGACCAAATAGCACACTATTCCTTCTCAGTCGACTCTCGACATTATTCGTATAAAGGTCGGTAATCATTCCTTCTATAATTAGTCATTTACCTCCAAACAAATCATAACATAACATAACATACATAACATAATTTCACGGATAACAAAAGCCACAAGGGCCTATGAAATGTCATCCGTATCCATCAAATCCCACCCACATAATGTCATACTTAGTTTAATTCCACTTTATCTCACAGTTCTTTGCAAACGACCATACGAGAGTAGGTCCTAATTATATTTACTTCTCATATTGCAGCCCCTAATTCACAGTCCATCATAGTCACCATATTATTTCACCATATTATTTCATATTTATTTCACATACTTCAATTCTCTTCGCATCTTGTTACTGTAAATCATATTTTACCATATCTTACATTGTATACCTAATCTACCTATCTCATTGTACATTCGTTGATTCTATGAATATATTTATATTTATTTAATTGTTTTTCTAACAACCGAGTTCATTATTTCAAAATTTATTTAGCTGTTGTCTTAGGCCTATAAACTATCAGCCGACAACTTCGATCAAACAAATTTATGGTTATGGTTTTCGAAACGCTATTTAGGCTGATTTATTAACAGAAAATAAATCACATGAATAACCATATACTATACTACTTAGCCATTAAGGTTAAAATGACCTACGATGATATAATTGTGGCAATGGGATATCAGTCACCAAAACATCCATAATTACCAATCCCTAACTTTATCCGACTGTTTAGAAGAAAGGTATTAACCATTTTAATAGGATTTCTAAACGCACGATGCAGAGAAACTGGATACACTACCGCATTCAACGGTGCTGGGACTTTGCTAAGCCTATTAATTAGCAGGGATATCGTACAAAGATAAGGCCCTGATTTTGCTACATTTCAAACAGGAAGGTCTTCAACTACACCTGATATAGTACTGACGAACCCCAACTTTTCTCTCAATCAAGTGATAACTCCAGGTCCATATAACCCGTCCGATCATGTTAGCATGATAACAACCGTCTCAACATCTCTAATGCAGGTAAAAATCCCAAGACGCAGATGTCTGGCCAAAGCAAACTGGGCCGCATACAAGGAGTATCTCACGAACATACAAATAGATCAGATGGAAGGAGCCACACCCGAATATATCGAAAGACAGCTGAATCACATAATAACAAAGCTCGTGGAAGCCGATCGCTTAGCTGTCCCCTAAACAGAATACAAAGTACTACCAGCTCCAAAGTGGGAAGCAAAAATATTAAACAAAGTGCACCAAATGGAAGCCATCATCAACCAGATAAATACTTATGGTAACACTGCACATCATTACAGAGAGCTAAAAGATACAAGAATTGAAATCAAGCAACTCATCAGGGAGAAATTGGGAGAAAAGTGGAATAACATCATAGCTAAAATTGATGCAGAAAGGGACCCCAAAGAAATTTTGGAGCCAATTTTAAAAGACTGAGAGCCCCCCTTCCCCCTAAAAATAGAATACAATCAAAGTTAACGGTAATGAAATCTCAGAGGATGGAGAAATTGAACGCTAGTTTAGAGAGTATTGGAGAAACCGTTTTATACTAAATGAGGAAGAAAACAGGGACTTCGATGAAAGACATGAGGGAACCGTTCTCGAAAAGATTAGGGAACTAGGTGAGGAGCTCAGCCCGCACTATAGCGTTGATAGTACTCGTCTCGCACAAGAGGAGGGAAGGCCCTTCACCCAAGAGGAATATGAGGCTGCCCTTAAGGGCTTTAAACAAAAAGCTCCAGGAATAACCGGCATCACAAAGAAACATCTAATAAATGCTCCCCGAAACATAAATGAAGCCCTATTGGAGATATTTAATGCCTGCCTTAATTTTGGTTATTTCACCACCTAATTCAAAAAGGCCCAAATAATATTCTTGATTAAACCAGAAAAACCTAAAAATGATATGGGCAGCTATAGGCCTATTTCGCTCTTGGAGTTCTTGGGCAAACTCCTGAAAAAAATCCTAAATAACAGACTGAGAAAATACCTGGGTGCCACAGATCTATATAATAATCAACAACATGGGGTCAGAAGAAAACTTGGCACCGAAACAGCACTCGTATTGATTACTGAACGAATTGCTATCGCTAAGGTCAAAGACCACAACGTAGACCTGGTGCTTCTCGACGTGTCCTCAGCGTTTGACAAGGTATGGCTTCTGGCACTTAAATTAAAAATAAAAGATCTCGTAATGGAACAAAATATAACACGTATACTTTGCGACTAACTAAATGGCCGCCAGGCAATCTTAAAAATCAATAATAATGAAGGAAAGCCATTCGAACTGGAAACAGGGGTGCCACAAGGAGGATGCCTTAGTCTTACCCTGTATGCAATTTACACGGGTGACCTGCCCCACCCTAATCAAGAATCAGCACTATATATACAACCGGCAGACGACATAACACAGGTCGTCGCCAGAAGCTATCGAAACACCAGAGATATAGCAAATAGGATAAGAAGAGAAATTGAGAACATCAATAGATACAAGAGAGAGAACAAAATAAAAACAAACATCAATAAGTTTAGAATGATCTCGATGGGGCAATGTAAAACTGCAGATGTTCAAATACAAGGCGAACTCTACCCATACTCCGGAAATGGCAGAGTAATTGTCCTCAAATTAACATCATCCGGGTATGTTGAGCACTTTAAAGAAAAAGATTAATGCGGCCAAGAGGACACTAGAATCACTGTTTCGGTTCAAAATGCTATCACCGAGAAACAAAAGGAAACTATAAATGTTACTAGTGAGACCATTACTGCTGTATCCCGCTATTCCCCTTCATGTCTCTGGCGAGACAATGATGAGGAAAGCTCAAGCGGTACAAAATAAGGCCACAAGATTTATGACTAACATTACACTTCAAAACCAGATCCCATCGACTATACTTCACGAAATTGTAGACATCGAACCAATAAATATGACTCTGCATAAACGCGCAAAAGATATTTGGCAAAAGATTAACCAATACCTACCAGTAGAAGTGACCCGACAAATAAAAAACGAAGAAGAAGAATTACCGAATCTACGTTTCAAACAAACCTTTAAAAGTAGCCAGCTCCAGACGCGGCTGTCAATTTACCCGATTTATAGATAACAATGATGCTAATGAAGAAAAAGAAAGAAAATAATACATAAAAACAATCAAAAAGATACGTAGTGGACAATTAATTAATAAGTATAAAGTTAAAATAATTATAGTAAAAGGAAACGAAGTGGACAAAAGATTAAAAATAAAAAGATTCATAGTGGACAAAAATAAAAAAAATAAATAAAATAAAAATTATAGAGCGACAAGCTCGTTGAATTCACCAAAGATAATTTTCATCGAATAAAAAGGCTTGAAGGCTTGACTCAGTTTCTGAGAATCAATGTAGAGACATAATGAATAAAAAAGAGGCGAAAAGATAGATGTTACCAGACAACCTGGTACGAACCCTCTCACTCTATAAACATATTTTCCTCTCTTTACTTCTACTTCATACACAATTTCCTCTCTTAGATCGTCATTGATCGTTGATTTGACTATTTGTCGAAGGAACGTTATTCGCTGTTTACACTTGACGTGCATACGTAAAGTTTTTTCGCCGAATAATATTCGTGCTTTTCTGAATTCTGGCGTTCGAAGGAAGGACACGCGAGCCGAGCCAGCCAATTTTAAAAACAGCCCTACGGTTGTCTTTGGAAATAGTTAATACGACCTTTTTCATCTGTCACGTAAAACTGACATGAGCGCTTAAGCTTCCTACATCGTTTCCCACCGGCGGGCACTGTGCAATCGTGGCCATGGACTGCTCATAACCCTCGTCTCAACTATGCCAGTCGACTGCGATATGGCATAATTGAAGGAATTGACAGAATCTGGTTTGAGGATTTGCCCACAGCAGAAATAAATTTGAGAGGCTTCCTGGGATAAGGGACAGACTGTAAACTCCATTAATTTAGCTTTTAGCTTTATCGATGGGGGTTTACCGCCCAGGATCATAGAGGGACCAGCAACCGTCTTTATGCTAAGGAAGATGCAGTCGTGAATTTAAAACCCTCAAAGGGGGCGGTACCCCCGGGTGAAGTAAGCTGATTCAGCCTTCATCCATCATCAGGTCTGCCATAATTCACCCCTTGGGATGATCTCTTCCCGAGCCCATCCCTTCATCATCCATCGCCCCATCAATTGCAGTAATGGTTCACAGAAGCACGGGGCCGCACTACGGCGGGAAACACCTGTGTATTCTTTATCTATATAGTCGGGACTATATAGATAAAGAATACACAAAAATTGAAGATATTGCTACCAATTTATGCCACCAAAGTACTTCTAGAAAAATGTAGGAATATAGCCAAAAAAACATTTTATAATTGTAAATTAGAGACAATAGAACCTCGTAAAAACCTATTAATTTTACCCTATCATGATAATTTTATGTCTGTAGTGCCCATTCTAAAACAACTTAATATTAAGGTAGCCTTTAAATCCAATCATATATTAAAAATACTATATATATAAATACTAGGTGTCTTATTTTTCTTACCATTGAGTTTGAAAATGTTGAATAGACAAAAGTACTAACTCCAATCTGCCTTTTATTCAGTTTCCTTCCGTGGTACATATATATATATATATATATATATATATATATATATATATATATATATATATATATATATATATATATATATATATATATATATATATATAATGAAAAGATGAATCCAAGCACTTTCGAACTATATTTGCAAGTTCATTTCAAGGAATAGCATGAAAATATAGAAGACAACAATTTCAAGTGTATATTTAATAGAAGAGACTAGAGAATTAAGATTACATAGAAAATTGTGAATATCTTTTGAGAAAGGCCAAAGGCATATAATATCATTAATGTAACGGTACCATACAATAGGAAAATCAAGGAATTGGGGCAAGAATAACGTCACAAAGAATTCCATATACACGAGGGGCGGTCAATAAGTTTTGCGAATCGGTAGGGCAAAGCAGAGGAAGGGGGATGGCTGTTTGTGGAGGTGTTAGGACAAGTTATGACAAGTCACGACCTGCAGCCGCACGCTCCTGCCTCGTCTATTTAAGAAGCAG
This sequence comes from Ceratothoa steindachneri, assembly GCA_963969495.1. Lineage (NCBI taxonomy): Eukaryota > Metazoa > Arthropoda > Malacostraca > Isopoda > Cymothoidae > Ceratothoa > Ceratothoa steindachneri. The sequence goes on from OZ018328.1 coordinate 109,412,984, forward strand.
TAGCTGATTGCAGATCGCCAATCACAAATTTTTCAACAATGGAGAAGGTTCAGCACCGCACAGTGATCAAATTTTTGACCAAGGAAGGCAAGAATGCAAAAGAGATCCATGAACGTATGGTTGTAGTGTACACGGACACCGCCCCTTCCTATGCAACCATTGCTCGCTGGAATAGGGAGTTCTGCCATGGTCGTGTGTCCCTTGAAGACGACCCCCGTCCAGGACGCGCGTCAGACGTGACCAAAGAGAACATTGTGGCCCCTGTGGAGAGTGGAGAGGATAATCCTAGAAAATCGACGGGTGCAGGTCGAAGAAATCGAGTGACAACTTAGAATATCACATGGAAGTGTTATCAACATCATTCACGACAATTTTAACATGACCAAGGTCTCTGCCCGTTGAGTCCCTAGAAACCTCATGCCCCATGGTCGACTTCAACGTCGTCAAAGTTTGGAAGCCAGAGTTGCACAAGCTGCCCTGCGCGAGTGCGGATTCGAGGATCTCAACCATCTTCCCTACAGTCCAGATCTGTCCCCTAGCGACTACTTTTTATTTCGCCAGCTCAAGCCTGCACTGCGTGGACGCCGGCTTGGGACGATGAAGATATCCAGCTCGCTGTCCAGGAGTGGATTGAACAGCAGTCGGGAGATTTCTGGTTGTCGGGAATTCGAAGCCTCAGGGACAAATGGCGCAGGTGCATTGAGGTCGAGGGTAGTCATATTGAAAAATAATAAAACACTTTTCCTCATATCTCGTTTCCTTATATCCGAATTGCAAAACTTATTGACCGCTCCTCGTATATTAGAGAGGATGGGAGATAGACAACCCCCCATCGGAAGACCGAATTTTTAAAGTAAAATTTATCATTGAATGAAAATTTACAATTTTTAGCACAAAGAGAAATAAGCCTTAAGAAAGTATTCAATGGTACAGAAAGATCTAAATTATATCATTTATCGCAAAGGTGAGGAAGAAGATCGTCTAAAGGAACTTTAGTAAACAAAGAACAAACATCGAAGCTGACAAGAATGAAATTGTTGGATTAAGGTATTGTATTAAGCTTCTCTATAAGTTCACAACTATTTTTGATATGAGATTGGGAGATGGACCCCACAAGCGAGGATAAGTGATTCACAAGTCATTTTGATAAGAATATGGAGCAGAGCCTAACGAACTTATACTGGGGCGCATAGGATTATTAGGTTTATGAGATTTTACCAAACCGTACATATATGGAAGAGAGGCGTTGCTAGATTTAACTTTAGTAATTAACTCGGGAATTTTTTTTCAAATGGATCCAATGTTTTTATGAAATTCACTATTAGTTGTTAATGTAGGGTCTTTTTGTAGGACATCATAAGTAGATTCATCTTTCTAATAATAAGTTCATTTTTTCAATATAGTTCACTTTGTCCATAATAACAACGTCACCAGATTTGTCTGCTTTCCTAATATGTATAGGGGGATTTTTTCGAAGATTAGATATAGCACGGCGAAAACGCAGAGGATAATTTAAGTGGGTAGGCCTAGATAAGCAGTGATACACACAACCCTTGGCGGTCGAAATTAAATCACTTTGGAAATCACTAGGAGACTAACTTCGTATACTAATATTTGTGCAAAGTCTGTGACTGCGAACACCATAATTCAAAGTACATCGGCGTAACCTCCACAACCCTGTCAAGCGACTGACAGCTCACCTTCAAGATGCGTGATTAAAAAACACGCTCACTCTCATGGCACTACCTTAAACCCCTGAAAAGCTGAATAAGGACACCTCTTTTACCCTGAGACTCCAAAACCACAGAAGATTGCGGATGGCCGAAGTCGTCATTATTCAAATGAAGAAACCGGCAATTAACGTGCAACTTCAGCCGGAAACCATACTCCCGACATCTCGGCGTCTCCGAGTTGACCGCCGTTAAAAGAAGCACGTTTTCAAACTTTCATTTCCTTTTGACTCCTTTGCCAGAGAACTAGATCGGAGTGACAAATAGTCAGACAATTACAATTAGGGGGAAATGATGAGTATGTGAGTGTGAGAGATAGTGGTGTATTAGAATAGCGGTGAAGATAAGGAATTCTTAGGGTTGCAAGATTTGTTGGTTTTATTAATGTTGTTTTTTTATATATGTACACAAGTATGTATGCATATATATATATATATATATATATATATATATATATATATATATATATATATATATATATATATATATATATATATATTCAGTTGATTGTTCTGGTTGCCTAAGTATATATTATGGACAAACAGGTAAACAACTTTCTGTTCGCCTTAATCAACATAAATATAATGTTCGAAGAGGGAAAATTAACAGTGCTTTCTTTGTCCACATGTCAGATAAAGACCATCTAATTAACTGGAACTCGGCAAAATTTATTCATCGTTCCGATGACCTCATAAATAGGAATGTCATTGAATGTGCTTTTATAAGCCAATGTGATAATTTTAACCTTTCCCCTGGCTTATATAAAATAGATGCTATAATTAAATTACTAATACTTAAAGAAATTAGTTCTGACTTTTGTCTTTCGTTATGTGGACACATTTTGTTTTTTAATTATGTAACTGCTCTGTTATGTACATTGTATTTTCCCCACTCTTTCGCTCCTCGTTTCTTACAATCTCCCTCGTTAGGCTATCTCCTTTTCTTTTAATTTGTTACCCTTTCGTCTTCTCAGTTTGACCATACTACCTGTTTTTGTAATTCTTAATGTGAATCTTTATCTTCCCCCTTCCGTCTTCCTCATTGGTGATTTCTTGTTTTTGAGGCGGTCTTTTATACTTTTATTTCGTATATATAGCTTTAATATAATATTATTTCTTGTAGCTATCCTTGATAAGGAACTTAATAAAGTTCGAAAGTACTCGGAAACACCATTTCATTTTTTCCCGTGGGGCATTGCATTCATTTGCTACCCTCACGTGATACTTTGTTAGTTTTTCATTTCATATATATATATATATATATATATATATATATATATATATATATATATATATATATATATATATATATATATATATATTGGGTTGAGGAATAAGTTCTTGCGGTTTTATCAAATTTATTCATTACCTTCAACAATTTTAGAAAAACTTCATTTTTAATTGATAAGAATATGCAATTTAATCAATAATGTATTCTCCGTTGTTATTTACGACTTCTTCCCAACGTTCAACTAGTTTTTCGATGCCTCTGCAATAAAAATCTTAGAATTTGACTCGAAAAATTCGTCTAACCAGGTTCTTAATTCCACATCAGTATTGAACGAAATGCCGCGCAAAATGTTGGAGAGCGATCGGAACAGATGTAAATCCGATGGAGCCAAGTCTGGCGAATATGGAGGATGCTGCAGGATTTCCGAATTAAGCGTTTGGATGGCGTCTTTTGTCATATTGGCAATCTGAGGACGAGCATTGTTGTGTTGCAGAAGGACTCCATAAAGTCGATGAGGTCGCTTTTCACAAATAGCTTCGGCGAGTCGATACATTTGTTGAACGTAGAGTTCTGCATTGACAATCTCGTTGTTCGCAGGGAGCTCATAAAAAATTATGCCTTCACAATCCCACCACACACACAGCATCGTCTTTCGTGGGTGAAGTCTGTGCTTTAATCGCGGAAGTGATTTTTCATTAGCGCTTAGCCATTGTTTTCGATGGTTCATGTTTACATAAACACACCACTTTTCGTCGCCAGGGATGAGGCGGTGAAGAAATCTGTCCTTATATCTACGAGTAGCCTTGTGACGAGCAAGCAAACTTGCGGCAATCGTGGAACATTGAAGTTTGTTGCTTTCGCTCAAAGCGTGCGGAACCCATGCACCGAGTTTTTTAACTTTCCCCATCGAATGAAGGTGATTCACTAGTTTTCTGATCATACGCCAATTGTACAGCCAATTCTATAGTCGATTGACAAGGATTTTCATGAAGAAGGTCGTTCAATCGATCTTCATCCAACTTAATGGGGTGACCAGAACGTTCTTCGTCATTAAGATTGAAATGACCGTTTTTGAAACGTGAAAACCACCATTGAGTTGTCCTTTCTGATAAAGCATTTTTTCCGTAAATAGCACAAATATCGCTACGAGCTTTGGCTGCGTTTGCATTGTTCCCGTCTCGATTGAAAATGAATAACAAGTGTCGAAAATGCGCCTTTCTTTCAACTTGACATTCCATTTTGAGGGTACAGAACAAAAATTAAATTAACACAACTTTTAAATAAACCGCAATGACTTATTACTCAACTTCAAGACGTAGCCTAACCATTGCAAATTTTACTCCCATTATTTATTATTGTTTCTTAATATGTGCACAAATCACGTCAACAATACTTAAATCAACACAACATTAAAAAAAACACAAGAACTTATTCCTCAGCCTAATGAATATAAGGCGTTCAAACCTTGGATTCGTGTACTAATTTAGCTTTTATCTTGACGTGTAGTTTGGTTGTTTAGGTTCCTTTTATGTGTTTTTTGTTTCTATATCAATTCTTAAGAGTGTCTTATTTGATTTTTGTAAATGTTTTTGCTATATTCATCTTTGGTTGTTAGTATTCGTGTTTTGTGTGTTCTGTGATTCGTACTTACCTATTTTTTTTAACTTTTATTCTTCATTGTCATCACTAGGTAGTTGTGGTTTTCTTTGGTTTTGAGTTAAAATCTAATTTGTTCTTTGTTATCGGTTGCTTTTCATCGTCGCTTTTGGTCTATAGTTATTTCCTATGCAAAAAATGGGACAATTGCGTTTCCAAGCTTGCTGACGCTGCTTGGGAATCTTGCGTGGCTTGGACTTCGTTCGTCTTCTGCGATGGTGCTCTAATTTCCTCGTTGCTATTCATTGTAATTTTCTTTTTCATATTTGACGCTCTTTCCTTTATGATCGTATTGAGCGGTTTGATGTCCACTGCTCTGTGCAGATTCACTAGCTTCCTCCTATCCCTCCTTCGTGTATTGGTAATGATATATATACACTTATTTTGTATCCTCTGCATTTCTTCTTTTGCTATTTTTGAGATGCCGAACAGAGATGCTGAGTGGATAGATGATGGTTGGTCTGACAAGCGTAATATACAGTTTCTTTTTATTCTTTTGGCTGAGGTTTCTGAAGCTATAGAGGGTTCTGACTGCCAAAGATGCTTTATGGATCCGTTCTGTGACGTGCTTCCAGTACCTGTTAAAAGTGACCTTAATCTCGAGTACATTGCACTCGTTCTTGTAGGAATAATGCGAAGCCCCCATTCTCACATCTGCTGTTTTTCTTCTTCCTAATGGGACGATCTTAAATTTGTCGCCATTAGTTCGGATTTTCCATTTTGATTCAAATACGTTGACTTTCCTTATTTCTTCGACAGTCATTCGAGCTTGCCAAGGCGCGTTTCTATATCCACTAACTATGAGTTAACTTATGTCATCGGCGAACTACATGTTCAGCCTAGTTGGGTGGCTTGGCTCTGGGATGTCGGCTGTATATATCGAATATAAGGTTAGACTGATACACCCGCCTTGAGGCAATCCTGCCTGTAGATTAAAAGTGGGAGAATCCGTGCGCCCTATACTAATGTAGGCCAAGCCTTCCATGACATAATCACAGAGGATCTTTTCAGGTTTCGCTCTCAAACCCAGCTGGAGGATCTTGTGTTGCATCCTCCTTAGCCATACTTTATCGAATGCCTTTGACACGTCCGTGCATACTATGTCGATATATCTCCTGTTTTTCTTCGCTTGAGCAATCTTCTCCGTGATGACATTTATTGCCATCTTGGTGCTTCTCTTCTTTCTGAAGCCTTATCGCTGTTCGTTGTAGAGTCTTCTGTTCAGGATTTTCTCTATGAGTTTCATCCCAATTTTCAGAAGGAAAATTGGGCGATAACTCTCCTTCCTCGTCGTGGGCTTTCCAGGTTTAGCAATAAAGATCATTTTTGACGTTTTGTATACGTCGGGAAAGTAGCCTACATTTAGGCAGTATTAAAGATGTTGATTGAACCTTCCCACACGCATCTCGGTGCTTTGATGAAGTTTAACTTTATCAAACCTGACCGTCCTGGAGCCTTTTGCTTAAAGGAGTGGAGCGCGCTTTCTAGTTCTTCTGGCATCACTTTTTCTTCTTCTCCTTCCTCCCTGTTCACTCGATGGTTAGGATGCGCCCACTCAATGATTTTGTTCAGATCGTCTATAATCTGATTTTCAAAATCTATGTCGAAGGCTTCATTTTCTTCTTCACTGATTCTAAAAATCTGTTCCTAGTATTGCCTGAGAGTCTCCTCCATTTCATTCTCCTCTGATTTAAATTCACCTTGGTCGTCTTCTAATTCCATCTTTTTCTTCTGGGGCTTTACTCTCATTCTCCTGATTTTCGCCCAGAATTATTTCGGTGATGCTTCACTATCTAGTTCTTCGATAGCTTCATTCCATTTATGATCTTATTGTTCGTAAATTAGAATTTTTAATTCTTCCTTTATTTCTCTCATACGGTGCATTATATCACGGTATGTACCCGTGTTGATGCTCACCTGATACAATCCTTTCAGTTCACGGTGTAAAACTTCCATACAATCTGTCTATTTGTATGCGGAGATCGTTCTGTATGTACGAGGGGCGGTCAATAAGTTTTCGAATCGGTAGGGCAAAACAAAGGAAGGGGGATGGCTGTTTGGGGGAAAGGGGGGAGGGTGTTGGGATAAGTAATGACAAGTCAGGACCTGCAGCCGCGAGCTCCTGCCTCGTCTATTTAGGAAGGCAGTAGCTGATCGCAGATCGTCAGTCACAAATTTTTCAACAATGGAGAAGGTTCAGCACCGCGCAGTGATCAAATTTTTGACCAAGGAAGGCAAGAATGCAAAAGAGATCCATGAACTGCATGGTTGCAATGTATACGGACACCGCCCCTTCCTATGCAACCATTGCTCGCTGGAATAGGGAGTTCCGCCATGGTCGTGAGTCTCTTGAAGATGACCCCCGTCCAGGACGCCCGTCACACGTGACGAACGAGGACAATGTGGCCTGTGTGGAGAGGATGATCCTCGAAAATCGATGGGTGAAGGTCGAAGAAATCGAGCGACAACTTGGAATATCACATGGAAGTGTTATCAACATCATCCACGACAATTTGGCCATGACTAAGGTCTCTGCCCGTCGGGTCCCTAGAAACCTCACGCCCTATGATCGACTTCAACGTCGTCAAAGTTTGGAAGCCAGAGTTGCACTAGCTGGCCTGCGCGAGTGCAGATTCGAGGAGCTCAACCATCCCCCCTACAGTCCAGATCTGGCCCTAGCCACTACTTTTTATTTCGCCAGCTCAAGGCTGCACTGAGTGGATGCCGGGTTGGGGACGATGAAGATGTCCCGCTCGCCGTCCAGGAGTGTATTTAACAGCAGTCAGGAGATTTTTGGTTGTCGGGAATTCGAAGCCTCAGGGACAAGTGGCGCAAGTGCATTGAATTCGAGGGTAGTTATATTGAAAAAATAATAAAACACTCTTCCTCATATCTCGTTTCCTTATATCCGAATTGCAAAACTTATTGCCTTTCCCTATTACTTTGGGGATTCGACTCTCTGTCAGCCTCAATCATCTGGGTCTCTAGCCGCTCCATTTCTTCGTCTATTTCCTCGAGCGTCGCTTCGTCGAGGTTCGCTGGGATGTTATTTCTTAGCATTCGCTCGTAATTATCCCAATTCGCCCTGATGTAATTCTTCCTTTTATGTTATAGTATCAATATAGGGTTAACGTTGATATAAAGATTAATCCATATATTTTCGCTACAAAGTATTACTTCAGGGCTCATTTGATAGTCAAAGGGTAAGAGGAAGTTGGTAGCGTTCCTTTCCGTGATGAAGGTCGGAAAGTCGTGGCCCAGTCTCTGGACGATGTTCCTATTCAGGAGAGTATTCAAGCATTTGCCTATACCCTTGCTTCGAGTATACCTGGACTCGGCACATCATGCGTTCAGGTCCTTCATAAATATCGTAGGGACCCTTCGCCCGAGTATACTCGTGATATTGTGGTTCGGCAAATAGTGGCGTCTTAGGGGTTGGTATTCCGTGGCAACGACCATCTTCCTAAGGCTTATTTCTACCTGTATGTCGAGGTAGGATTTTTCCAAGTTCCTGAATTGCTTGAATTTTAGTCCCTTTTTTAATATCAATGGCTGCTCCGTCGTATCGTTAATTCCATATCTTGATTATGTCCCTATCCGTGTTAACTCCGTGTACCGAAATGAGTATTCAAGATTCTTAAGCTGTTCCTTTGCATCATTTGGAATAATATAACTCTTCTTCAGTCTGGGGTGATTGTTAGGGACCTTTTAAAGAGCAGTGGATGGATTTTTATTAGATTCTTCATGGATTACTTCCATGCCCTTGTTCCTCTTTGGTACTTTTTTTCTGGGTGGGCTGGGAGTCCTCCATTTACTCCTGGAGGCCCTCTGGGATCTCATTCTTGGTTCTGTCTCTTTCTCTTCTACCTCGGATTACGAGTCGCTTGAAAATTTTCTTCAGAATCATCTGAATTTGCCTCAGATGTTACCTGCTTTTCTTCTTTACGCGGTTGTTTGGATGAGACTGTGCTCATATTGAGTATTTTTAGTGAGTCCTGGGATTTAGTTACTTTAATTGTAGGTAGGTTGTTTGCCTATAGTAGTGATTTGAGTTCACTCTCGTAGCTTCCTGGGTTTCCCATGTTTGCGATGTGGTCGTGGATGACGGATGTGAGGATCTTCGAGCTCAATTCTGAGTTGAGTTGCATCGTAGGTTGGTTTATGGTTCCATAAACCAACAGCACTACGGGCTAGAGCTTCTTCTTCCTTCCTCTTTATTATATAAAATCATCTGGGGCAATTTAGGGCCAAAGTTCAAAGGTCTTGCCCACATTCAGAGCATATCTTCTTGTCCTTGTTGTGGCAGGAGTGGCTCGCATGATTTTCTAGTTTGTAACAGGAAAAACACATGAATATTGTGGAATCTTTCCTGTTCAATGTTTTCAGATGGCATACTCCTGCTGAAAGCTAGGAGCCCATCTCTATTTGTTTTCTGTGCCATTTCGGTGGTCCGGAAAGTGATTTTAAACACATGAGTGTGGTTATTAAATGTGATTAATTCCTTAATCTTCCCCCATGGGTTTTGTGCCTCAATCTCTCTCTTAATTTTCTCAGTTGTTCTTTCCCCAATCCAGCTTTCGATCTTTCCGCAGATGGCGCTCCTATTGGCCGCCACATGAGGGACGGGGGGGGGGGGAGATTCTGGCCTAAAGCCGCTTCCTCGGGTGGTGGACAGTATTTCGTCCATGTCTTTCGTTTCCGAGCAGAGGGCTATGTGCCCGTTGGTTACGTCGATCAAACGGATCAGTGCAACCTTATGTTACTCAAATATAACCAAGCCCACCTGAGCTTTGGTCGGAACTGCATGGCCGTAAAGCCCCCTGAGGGAGGGGGGGGGGTCCTTGTTCCAAGTTGTCCTCTTCTTTTTTTCTAGTTTTCTTTCTCGAATTGTGTTATGTGAATGAGTTTAATATGAGTGGTGTTATGTGCTTAGGTGAGCGAGATGTAAATTCAGAAAAGGGATGTTCCCTGCCGTAATGCGGTCCCGTGCTCCCGTCAACCAGTACAGCAATTGATGAGGTGATGGATGATGAAGGGATGGGTCCGGAAAGGATCATCCCAAAGGGTGAGTTATGGCGGCTTAATAATGGATGAAAGACGAATCAACTTCCTTCAACCGGGGGGTGTCGCCCCCTTGAGGATTTTTAAATTCGCGACTGCACCTTTCATAGCACAGAGGCGGTTGCTTGTTCCTCTAGGATCATGGGTGGTAAATCCCCATCGATAAACCTAAAAGCTAAATCAACGGAGTTCGCAGTGGGCTACTCCTCAATCCAGCTTCCGAAAATGGTGGTATTAACTCTTTCCAAAGACAACCGTAGAGTTGTTTTAAAATAGGCTGGCTCGGCTCGCGTGTCCTTGCTTCGAACGCCAGAATTCAGAAAAGCACGACTATTATTCGGCGAAAAAATTTACGTATGCACGTCAAGTGTAAACAGCGAATAACGTTCCTTCGACAAATAGACAGATCAACGATCAATGACGATCTAAGAGAGCAAATTGTGTATGAAGTAGAAGTAAAGAGAGGAAAATATGTTTATAGAGTGAGAGGGTTTGTCTGGTAACCTCAGGCTTTTTGCCTCTTTTCTTCATTATGTCTCTACGTTGCTGCACCGCAACCATAGAGTAATGGAAGCCCTGCCGCTGACAAAGAACCGGTCCCAGGTGGAGAAGATCCAGGCAACTCGGAGGAAGCTCATGATAATACGTCCCTTTCTCAGAATAACACTCCATCTGAGTGGTCGGGAAACGTGTTATGGGAGGGAGCGTGCGGACTAGCCAGCGTTCCCTAAAAGTTTTATTTTTGAACGCCGGGTCGATACGGAACAAGTGGGACAAACTTGGGGCCTTCGATCACCGAATAGATATCGTGACGATCGTAGAAACATGGATCCATACTGACGAGTGAAATTTCGATGGTGAGTTTGCGATCCCCGGTTATACAATGTTCCACCGTGACCGACCTTGTCAATAGTGCGGCGGAGTAATGGTATACGTTCGGAACTGTTTGCTTTCTGTCGAATGCAATGTAAGATAAGGTCACGAGATTTTAGGGCTAGAAATAGATTGTATCAGCTTCTCTTATCGAGTAGTAGTGGTTTACAGGACGCAAAGACAGTCAGAAGAGTTAGACTCAAGCCTGTACGCAAAGCTCATCGACCTGATAAATAGTCGCACGAGTTTGGTCAATGGTGACTTCAAATGCCGTGGGACTGACTGGAGGAACTGGACAGGCGATGCGGAAGGAAGAAGATTGATTGAGTTCGCTCAGGATAACTTCCTGACACAATGGGCAGAGGAGCCAAGGAGGGGTGAGAACATGTTAGATTTGGTGTTTACCACCGAGGACGACATGGTATCCAGACTCAACGTGGGAGAGTGTGTGGGCGGGAGCGATCACCGCACAGTTACGTTTTTCGTCCACATTCCATGTGAGAGACGCTCTCACGTCGCTATCTTTAAACCCGACTTCCGACGGACGAACTTTGTAGGTTTTCGGAATGCGATAGCTGGGCTTGGGCCCGCAACAGGAGAAGGGGCCTAGGACAAATGGTTGGCGTTTAAAGAAAATTTTATGACGCAACTGTCTGCGTTTGTCCCCAGCAAAAGAAGGAGCGGCAAGCCTCTCCAACCGAGATGGTTCAATCGAGACATCCATCGTAGGCAAACTACTCGAGGGAATAATCGCAGACCGTATAGTGCGTCACTTAGATTCACACAACCTGATCTTGGATTCCCAGCAAGGACCGTTCATGTCTCACGAATCAACTAGAATTTTTCCACGGTATTTTGAGTGAGTAGGACCGTATTCGAGCTGTGGATATCTTATACCTGGACTTTCAAAAAGCCTTCAATAAGGTACCACACCGGTGATGTAGCCGAATGGATAAAAAACTGGCTCTCGGGACGGAGGCAACGAGTAGAGATAAGGGAATAACCTCGCAATGGACGCCAGTCAGTAGCGGGGTGCCTCAGGGCTCAGTGCTTGGGCCTCTATTGTTCATCATCTACAACAATCATATAGACGAAGGACTAATATGCTCAATAGCCAAATTCGGCGACGATAGCAAACTAGGAGGTAGTGTGACCTCGCGAGAAGGAGTGGAACGCCTGCCAAATAGACTTCTCAAGATAGGCGAGTGGTCAGAAAGGTGGCAAATGCCATTTAACCTTGAAAAGTGCAAGGTAATGCATATCAGCCATGCTAACCCTCGGGAAAACTACTCGTTGCTAGGCAAACAATTAGATACCACTGACCTTAAGAAAGATTTAGGCGTGCTAATCAGCAGTGATCTAAAGTTTTCCAAGCAGTGCCTCCAGGTGGAAAAGAGGGCCCAGCGAGTGCTAGGGTACATAAAGAGGCATTTGCACTTCCGAAATAAGCAGATTGTTCTCGCCTTGTACAACCCGCTAATCCGGTCACACCTTGAATACGCCGTTCAATTATTGTCCCCAACCCTGAGGAAGGATATTGAACGGCTGGAAAGAGTACAGGCCAGAGCCATAAAGTTGATCCCCTCCCTTAGACATAAAAGTTATTAGTATAGGCTACGTGAACTGGGAATGTTCTCCTTGGAGACGCGCCGGTTAAGAGGCCAGCTGATTGAAACTTTTAAGATAGTGCGAGAAGTTTAAAACGTAGATCACAGGAGGTTGTTCACGTTGAACGCAAATGCTACACTTAACCACTGTTACAAACTGGAATTACCGCAATTCCATATTAGCATTTGCGGAAACTACTTCTCGTACAAAATCTGCGGAACGTGGAACCGTCTACCGCCAGAAGTGGTGAACAGTTTGTCAGTCGAACAGTTAAAATCTCCTCTTGACAAGATAATCCACACCCTGACCTAGATGGTGCCACCTTAGTATAGATTATAGATCTGAGTAAAGTAGATAGGTTTCAACTTTTTTATAAAAATTTCCTGTTTGTGTTCTCTTTTTTTCAGCACATTCAGGTATCGTTTCAGTTTTCTGGCCCGCAAATACGGGTGGGAGAGGTGGGCGGGGAGAGCCTTCATTTATGCTATACTTTTTCTTATTCTATAGGTTAGGGCTTTCCCAAAATAGTACCTCCACGGTATGGTCAGCAATGTCCTTTAAGGTACTACTATTCCTTGTGACTCCTTGTGACTCTCTCACTCTCTCTCTCTCTCTCTCTCTCTCTCTCACACACACACACACACACTCTCTCTCTCTGTTTCAGATGCGGATTTTCGTTGATAAAATAATTCATCTTTAAACGCAGTCTATCTCCCTCTTTACAGCCTCAACCCGCATACATGAATACGGTCTTTTAAGAGTTATTTATAATAAATCAATATATTTCATCCGTCTTCATAACATTAAATGTATTCTCTCAACTTATATTCACATAGTTTATAAATTCTTACACAACTATCAAGTCTTACAATTGCTATATACTAATCAACAAGGAATTAATACAATACTTCTTTATATCAAGACGAAAGAATGAGTTACTTCATTGCCTTGTATTGTTGTCAAATGTCATCGTTTCTCCTATTTCATGCGTCCTAAAACATATCTCTTTTTTCGTCAATTAAACTCGATTTTTAATAGATATATTAAAAAGATAAGATTGTAATTATTTCCTGTAAACTTTTATATTAATTAACTCAATATTCTACTACTACGTTTCTTTTTATAAATTCGTTTAAAGTTTCTTCATATAGCAGTAATGGAAATAAAAATTATTTAGTTAGTGGTAAAAATAAGCAGGTGATTGAGAGAATGACAATAATTTGGAGAAATATATCTATGGCTGTTTAATGTTATTTTTGTTAAAGCTGCTCCATTATAAAAGACTTTATGAAACTCCAAAGTGCTCATTTTTTATGTATCTTTGATTGTCTGATTCTATCTTGCAATGTGAGCACTACACTTTTTCCTTCGAAAAAAATTCATATTAAACACAATACGTTTCCATACATAGCCAAGGCAGGAGGACCTTTTAACTCAACTTGGGTTAAGCTTGAGTTCAAATTGGTCTTTTTGGAATGCGAAAGGAGTTTGAGTATATGCTAGGTGCTGGCATTGCTCTTTCGTCAACCTATCCTTGGGCCTCTCCACTTCACGTAGTGCCAAATTTTACAACTGTAGAGTTCAAGCTTGTCGGTGATCAGAAGATTTGATCTCCCTTCGGTTCTTACGAGATGCTTCAAATGCCGTATAGTTTTCGGAAGTGATCTGTTGTATGTTGCTCTTATTTATTTATATTTGTTCATATGTATTCATGTTACTAATATTTTGTTTTGTTTCTTTTCTAGATGTATTATGAATATAGTTGATTAAACCTTATAAAAAGGGGTAGTTTGAATATACCTCACTACACATTAGTATCTTTAAAATAAAAGCTTGTAAGGCAGCTATGCTCTCCACTGCTCATAACTATCAATTCAATTTAATTAACTATTATGGATAAAGTCATACGACTTGAGAAGTTTAATGTGCCTACTTTGGATCCTCACGCTGGCAAATTATGGAAGCTTTGGTATATAAATTTCTGCTACTTCCTTTTTACAATATTTAATCATTCTCAAGACAAGTTAGAAGTGCTCTACTTGTACATTGGTCCTCATTTCGCGGATGTAATAGAGGATTGTGTTGATTATTCGAAAGCTATCGAATTGTTGCAAGCTGCCTATATTAAGGTTCCTAGTGAAATTCATACCAGACATTTTCAAAAAAATATTTCTAAAATGAAGCAAATATGCTACAGTTGTGTTGGTCTTCGCCATCCTGAGGATCACCAAACACTTTGTCCAGCTCGCAATGTAATTTGTCGTAAATGTGGAAAGCTTGGGCATTTTGCAAAAGTTTGTAAGTCAAAATCCAAACGTCCTGTTTCACTATCTTCTGCCACGCTTGTTTCCAACTTCGCTACAAGCATGCTGTTTTCTACAGTTCTTGTTCAATTGAATGGAGATTCTCAGTTACTTCAAAGTCTGGTTGACAGTGGAAATTCAGAAAATTTTATAAATGAGGCTCTATTTGCAGATATGCATATACCACTTCATGAAATATCGTCTGTTGTTTCGATGGCATCTTCTTCTTTTTCAGTAAATCTTAAAGGTCACTCTATTGTTAACGTTTTGATTATTAACACTTGTATTATTAACGTAAATATTCCCCCATTTGAACTGCTTAGAAACCTAACTACGGATTGCACTCCAATTCCTACTCTAAGTCTCGCCATTACCTCTCCGAAGAAGCTGATTTCGTCTAAAATGAGGTTAAAAGTCTACTTCGTGAGGGGATTATTGAATATACTAATTCTCCTTGGCGCGCACAAGTGGTAGTGATATCAAACGAAAATAAGAAAAACAACGAATAGTGGTAGACTATTCTAGAACGATAAATAAGTACACCCCTTTTGAAGCTTAACCGCAAATATCGCTGAGAATCACTATTTCAGCATTATTGATCTATCCAATGCATATTCGTATCATCATATAGAAATATGCTCAGAGGACCGAACTTACACTGCTTTTCAGGCCGGTAACAGTCTCTATTAATGCACACGTATACCTTGAGTGTTATGAATAGGGTTTCTGCTTTCCAAAGCTTAATGAATCAGTTTATAACTAATAACAAACTATGTAACACTTATGCTTATCTCAACGACATACCAGTCTGCGGAAAAACGAAATAAGAACATGACAGCAATATAATGAATTTCATAAAAGCTGCTTCTAAATACCCTCTCTTCCTGAATTCTGAGAATTCTAAGTTTTCTCTAACCTGCATTAATATTCTCGGTTACCAATTCTTTGACGGCAATCTGAAACTTGATATTGAACGAATGAGACCTTTGTTAAAATTACCCGTACCATATAATGAAAAAATGCTCGCAGCGTTGTTTGGGGTTATTTGCATACTATGCTAAGTGGGTTCGCAACTATTAAGAGAATGTACGAACTCTTGTAGATTGCTGCAGATTTCCATTATATCTCCAACAGTGGCGGCTCGTGTATAGGCACTGCGGAACTACAGCACCCCCTATTTCCACTCGATATTACTGATAACATTCAATAAAATGAATCATTTTTTCTTTAATTATTTTTTTATACTAGTAGCCATTCCTTCAGTTTACTTAGTTTATGAAAAAAATACAAAAATCCTTGTATAGAACTGTGACAAATAACAGACCAGGAGGTAAGATCATCCAAAGTGTCCTCTTTGCGGATGTCGTAGAATGCCCCCCCCTTTTTGTTCTATTCTAAGAGTGTTAAGAGTGTCTAATATATATAGATATCTGAATATCTTAACGAACAGAGCCGTTCCGAAACACGTAAGGATATATAATAAAAACGCAAAATACTCCCAAAATAAACTTATATTTTAACTTCATTAATTGAATACACAACGTTTAAACATTAACTACGGCAATACTCGGAATATTATTATATACAAGAATTAATTAAATTAGTTTACCCACAAAAATTGGTTAATTTCTCTACACACAACAATAATATAAGAATTAGGCTTACAGACTCATGTGGAGTTTAAAGGCCTCAGAAATGTTATTGACTCACGACGCGTGCCGTCCGTCCAGATGTAGATGGGCGGAATCACACGGTCGTTTTGGCGAGGGTAGCAGCTGGGAGCCCACACGGCATTCCGGGAGGGGGGGGGGGTCTTCAAGGATGAGAACAATTACGGTGCTTCATGCAACACCTAGGCAGTCGTGGTCTCTCTGGCAAGAGTGAGTCGAACTTGGTTCTTAAATCAAGTTAACTTGGAGTGCGGTGTGACCACCGAGTAACGAGCTCGAGGAGGAGCTTTTCTCCTTCGTTACTTATTTTCTTATGGACGAGGACTGAACTCGGGGAAGGTCTTCTTCAAGGGCGAGGATAACGGAGTGGGGTTTCTCTGGCGAGAATAAGTTCCTCAAAGTTCGGTTTGATAACCGGGAACTAGCTCGAGGATGAGCTTCTTCTTAGTTCCAGTCTTCTTCAAGGGCGAGTATAACGGAGGGGGATTTCTCTGGCGAGAATAATTTGAACTTGGTTCCTTACCAAGTTAACTTAGGAGTTCGGTGTGGCCACCGAGTAACGGGCTCGAGGGGGGAGCCTTTTCCTTCTTCTTTTCTTAATTCCTCAAGGACGAGGAATACCCCTGGTATTTAAGGTGCCCTAGGATATGAGGAGTCTCTCTGGCGAGAGTGAGTTGAACTTAACAAAGTTAACTTATCGTTCGGTTTGATAACCCGGGACTAGCTCAAGGATGAGCTTCTTCTTAGCCCCTTAAGGTAGGTAGCCCTGCCTCTCTTGCAGGGTACTTCTTGGTCTGGCGAGCCAAGTACACTACCTCTCCAGTCTCGGTAGTTCGGTTTGATCCGAAGACTTCGTCACCTAGAGACTGACGTATACTACCTCGATTTTCCTCAGAGTTCCTCATTTATACCTCGTCACCCCACTGGGGGAGTGGTAAGGGGGAAAAGGGCTTGAGGACGGCCCCAGGAGAGTTCGTTTGGCCAACGGTTTTTCCCAAGAAGTCAAACATCGGCTCCTCGTTAGCCTTCGAGATTGGGAGAAACACGTCTCCAATTTCTTATTTGACGTGAAACTGGATCTCACTCTCCTGGGGGAGATCTTACATTTTGACCTTTAGGGTCTTTCATGGCACCGAGTTGTGCCACGCTGCGGTTACGCTTTTGACTCGCCGATGCCTGGGGCGGATGCCTTTGCGGTAACCGCCTGGTGACTCCATCAAGAGTGAACGGGGTGGGGTGGAGGGGGTGAGGATTCCCCTACAGCGGATGATACCAGGATCTCGCCAGATATTACAACCAGAGCGGATTAAGTAAGTCTACAAAAAGACCAATAATCAAAATATAAGTGGTCGAATGAAAATAAAATGATGTTCAATAACAAGAAATTTGAACTGATGAAATATGGGCCAAATGAGCATCTCAAAGAGTACCGGTACAAAGTGGGTACAGAGGAAATAGAAAGAAATAAAACACTGAGAGACCTGGGGGTGCATGAGTGACGATTGTAGCTTTAAAGAACATATAATCCACGCAACTAACAAACATAACATAATTACACGGATGACAAAAGCCACAAGGGCCTATCAAAGGTCATCCGCCTCCGTCAAAACCCACCTACTGCTGCTCAAAATGAGTGGGTGGATACTCCGGACCATTAAGATCAGAAACTCCGAGCACCTACTACCACTGTGGAAGGCCCTAATAGTGTCAAAGCTGGAGTATGTAAGCCAGCTATGGTTTCCACACAGAGTAAAAGACATACAAGAGCTAAAACAGGTTCAGAGGGTTTTCACGAGGAAGATAGTCAGGGATTCCTTAAACTACTGGGAGAGGCTGAAAACCCTCAAGATTTACTCACTGCAGAGTACACTATGATTTAAGTCTGAAAAATTCTGGAGGGTACAGTACCAAACCCATCACAAAATGAAGGTGGTGCTATCAAAGCACAACATCATCACAGATTTGGTAAGACCTGTGTAAGAAGGTCCCCAAATACCTGCTTGCAGAGACTAAAAACGATCCAGGAGGAAAGTTTAATATGTGCTAGACCCAGACTCTTCAATTATCTCCCAAGGGAGATAAGGGACCTAACGGGAGTCAGTAGGGTGACTTTCAAGAGGAGGCTAGATATATTCTTGAACATCATCCCAGATGAGCCTCCAATAACACACGGCCTAAGCTCACGGGGGACAACATCAAATTCAATGTGGACAAGCTACAATACGTGAGGCTCAGGCAGAGGTGTGGAGCAGTGGGTCCCCTGACTGGCCGTTGTGGTAACACCTAAATCAACAAGTAACAAGTAAAGCTATTACAACAACAACCCATCAGTGGAATCTCAATCAGGGCCAGTATATAGAAAGAGAGGAATAAACAAGGGAGATCGTAATAAGGTGGTGACGTTAGTTGAAGTGACTATTTGTGGAAGGAAAACTTTCTTCACGTAGACCCGATGAAATATAAAGGAGGCTAATGGTTGTTATGGCTGTAGCGTCTCGAGAATGCGCGGGGGGGGGGGGGTTATAAGCTCTGCTTGACAGTCTTTTGGGGACTCAAGATCGTGCATACACTGGTCCCAATGGAAGGTGTTCTCAATTCGCCGCACGCTCCGTTCGTTCTTCATTTTTTTCATCGCCCTTCCTACACCCATCTAACTACATGCCAACCGTCTACCACGGTGGCCTTACCTTGCAGTTTAACAGGCAATAATAAAGTCTATCCTGAATAAGTCAGGTGCCGACAAGTATTTTAATAAATTGCTACTGAAGAAGTTAGATAAAAATACTCGTAAAAAGTATATTAAATTTTTAAACCTAAGTAAAATGAACTGAAAGCCGGTGTCGCTTTAACGTGTGTCCTACCGACCAGTTTTCTTTTCTTTAGTGTATAGCGTACCGACAATCTTTTTTCTTTGACGTTTATCCTACCAGGATATTGTTAGATTTGGTTTTGGTTCAGGCACTCACCCAGAAAACGTAACTTAACTAATTTTTCTATATGATATTTAAGAGTACAACCAAACACTTCAAAAGTCAACGTCAAAATGAGTAAACGTTTAAGCCTGATTAAATTGCAATTTCAGTGAAGCAACAGCATTTTAGTTAAAATATCATTTTGAAAGCAGATTTTAAAAAGTAGAAACTTTTTTTTTATCAGGAATGACTGTTATACGGGCCTCCCGGCTATTGTAGTGGTTGGCGCACTTGCCCGGCAATCGCTGGGTCAGCCGTTTGAATCTCCGTCCGGATTAATTTTAAAGCTGGCACTATTTACTGGGAAGGTTACCTCCGTGACTGGGCATCACGGTGGGGACGGGTAGGTTGGGCTCGTAGCCATGACGACAGGCAGTCCACCTAAGAGAAGGATAACTCTGATTTCAAAACCCTGGAGCCACAGGCATGATTTGCCTCTGCCAGAGAATCTGTGAGAATAATTTAGTTTGGGGTTTAGTTAATAACTATCCTGTGTTTCTTTCTTTATTAGGTTCAAATATTAAATAAAAGTATGAAATAGATTTATTGCAATATGACTGACGATAATGTATGAAAATGAAGATATTGCAGTTCCTCTACTAACTAAACTCCTAGGTTTGTGAAACCAACATTAAGCCACTTATACACATTGATATTAATAATTCTTGTTTGTGAAATATGCATATGCATGTGCGTACTAATACGAGAATGTGTTCATTATATGTATTATTTTCCTTGTATACTTATGTTCTGTAATTGTTTATTTCAGTGAACTAAAGCCAACATTTTTAAATCTTCTTTCACTTTAGGTTACTTTAAGTTATTTCACTAAAAAGAATGGAAAGTGGCGTTCGTCCCAATCGTTTGATGTTCTTCCAACTGCACCAGAAGCTGCACGTTGTTTGTCTTCTCGAGGTACAAAGCGTCAATTGAAGGTACAAACGATTCGTATTTAGGGCTCTTAGCCAATTCAGTTTCTCCTGAAAATTTGGCGATACTTTCCGACTGTACTGCTTTCGACGATGCTCTTGCTGCTCTCAAAAGCGCCCTCATTCAGCCTGCGAATGAGGTCGTGGCGCGACGCAAGCTCGCAACTCGTAAGCAATCAGATGGTGAAACGATTTATGAATATGTACGTGCTTTACATACACTCAGTTTGGATTGCAATTTCAAGGCTGTGAACGCAGAAACGTATAGAAACGCATATATTTAAGATGCATCTATTACTTAGCTTTCATCATAAAAAATCCGAACGAGATTTCTAGAAAACAAAACTCTTACATTATCTTCAACTGTTGATCAAGCGAGAGCGTTAGAGATTGCCACAAAGGATTCAGAGGCATATGCATCATTCACTTCTGGTCCTGTAGCTTCAGTAGATTCGTATGATCTGGACGCTGAAATCGACTGTTCTAATCTTAATCCTGGGGGGTTCGAATTGTACTTCAGCTCCTTCGCTTAGAAAACATGTTATTATTGCGGAAATTCCTCGCACCAGAACCGTGCTCGCTGTCCGGCAAGTGACGTTACTTGCTTTAAATGCAAGAAGAGAGGACATTTTTCGAAGGTATGCAAATCATCTAAAAATGAAGTCTTAGCATTAACCTCCAATCCCGTTCTCGCTAGTGTGCCATCAATTTTGAAAAGGTCATCTCTAGAAGTGGAGGTGAATGACTGTGTTCCCACGGCTCTTTTAGATACCAACAGTTCCGAGAACTTCATTTCAAAATGTGTTGCGAACTTCTTTAATTTCCATCTTAAACCTTATGAAGGCACTATATCTATGGCCTCTACAAATTTAACATCTCCTATCAATGAATGTTGTGAGGTTAGCATAAAATTCAGAAGCCGTTAATACCGGTTTGACATTATTTTAGGAATACCCTTGTTAAGTAAACATTCCTCCTTTAAGCTAAACTTCGGAGGTCTTTTAGTTGACCTCGAACTGTGTTGGCTTCTATGATTTCGGGTCCTCCAAGAGCTTTCACCAACTTATCATCTGATTGCTGACCAGTCATTACGAAGTCGTGCAAATTTAAAACGTCTTACTCTGAATTTATTCGTTCTGAAGTAGCACGGATGCTCAAGGAAGACATCATCGAACCAAGCACCTTTCCCTGAGAAGCTCAAGTTAATGTCGTGAAGAATCAATCAAAGAAAAGGTTAGTAATTGACTATTCTCAGACGATTAAAAAATTTACTTACTTGTATGCCGGTTTGACATTATTTTAGGAATACCCTTGTTAAGTAAACATTCCTCCTTTAAGCTAAACTTCGGAGGTCTTTTAGTTGACCTCGAACTGTGTTGGCTCCTATGATTTCGGGTCCTCCAAGAGCTTTCACCAACTTATCATCTGATTGCTGACCAGTCATTACGAAGTCGTGCAAATTTAAAACGTCTCACTCTGAATTTATTCGTTCTGAAGTAGCACGGATGCTCAAGGAAGACATCATCAAACCAAGCACCTCTCCCTAGCGAGCTCAAGTTCATGTCGTGACGAATCAATCAAAGAAAAGGTTAGTAATTGACTATTCTCAGACGATTAACAAATTTACTTACTTGTATGCGTATCCATTACCCTACGTTGAAGAATTGGTTAAATAATATATCGACCTATACGATATTTAGCACCATCGACCTAAGTAATGCTTATCATTGTGTTCCTCTTCACCCTGAGAATAAAATTTACACTGCTCTTGAGGCGGATGGGAGGCTTTTCCAATTTAAACGCTTAAGTTTTGGTCTAACCAACGGTGTTGCCTGCCTTCAGAGAATTATGGACGATTTCATTCGTAACAATAATTTCGAGGACACATATGCTTACCTAGACGATGTTGCTATTTGCGGCCGCACGCAAGCGGAACATGATCAAAACCTAACTAAGTTTCTCTAACCTGCTGAAAAACATAAAATAACCTTAAATAAAAACAAATGCACCTTTTCAACTAATACTAAATGTATTCTAGGTTATCCGGTTCCCCAGAATGAACTTTGCTCAGATCATTCACGCATTGCTGCTCTCAAGGATATGCACGTACCAACCAGACAAGAATCATTATCTCGATTAGTTGGATTGCTTACATAATACTGGCGGTAGGTTCCAAGATTTTCTCAACGAATTAGTCCCCTAATTAATTACCAGTTTCAATTTTCTGAACAAGCTACAAATGCAATCGAGGAATTAAAATCAGCTATTATTAACGCTGTTAGGGCAAAAATAGATGATAATTTACAGCTTACACTGGAAACTGATGCCTCAAATAGTGCCATTAGGGCCACTCTGAACCAGAATGGACGTGTGCTTATGTAAGAGTGTATTCATTGTCTGCATTATGTGTGCCTCTTCATGTGCGCGCTAATGCGAGAATGTGTTTATTATATGTATTAATTTCTCTGTATACTTATGTTCTGTAATTGTTTATTTCAGTGAAATTTAGCCAACGTTTGGAATCTTCTTTCACCTTCGGGTTACTTCAATGACTATCTAATGTTTAACCCTAATGCAGATATATGCAAAGGTAGGACACAAAAAGGGGTAAGACACGCAGTAAGCGACACCTGAAACTTTGGGATATTTGTTGGTCATTTCTGTAATTTTGTAAAATTGGTTAAGCGGATCATCATAGAGATGGATACACAAATGCAGGGCCCCTTGGTTATTTGTGACCATCCACGAATAACTGGATAAAAAAGCTTCGACTGAAATTAAAATCTGGTTTGGACAACTTCGCGTCTAGAAAGCCACTACTACCTCATGATACCACGTCTCATTGAATTTCTACGTTGAGAGGATAATTTAGAAAATTTCTGCATATTACACAAATTTTGAACAATATCTCTCATCATTTTATCTATATATTTTAGTGAAATTGTCTTCAAGATAATTCCCAAGCAAAAAGAAAAACGCATGTTTTTTTTTTTTTTGTATTTTGGCATTAGCAGAGTACTCTCAGTTCACCTTTGAATGAGCAATGGAAATTAGCCATGGATTAAAACACATACGAGTATAAACCTTCTTTCAGCCAGGCAATAATCAAATATATGAGCCGGTCATCGAATTATATCATTGACAATTATATCATTCGAAAGAGAATGTAAAACAACATAAGTGTTTAAAGAACCGGCCGAATAGTTACAATATTATTACCAAAACAAAAAAAAAAGTAAAACGGGGATCGACATCGTGAGATGTAGAGTCCCCCGCGACTAAAAATTACTTTTAAGAATAATAAGTTAAAGAACATTTTATCTTTAAGTCGGTTTCACTTTGGAAGATGAATGCTCGTATGACTAGCTAAGCTTAACAGCCTTTCCACTAGAGCTGATGAAGCAAGAGCCGTGTTGATTTAATAAAAACTTTCATAACTCACGGAAACTGAAACAAACATATTTATGCCGTTGAAGCATCGCCACATACTTCAGTACTTCCATTTCTGCCGCATCTTCACTTTTGAATGTTGTGTTACTGTTAACACTCAGTTTATAGCAAAACAAATTCATCAGCAGCAACATCCATCAAAGAAAACTCATTCTTGTCCTAAAGAGTTTTAATAGAGTAGACGAGCATCTCTTGTACTCCTTTTTTCATATCAGTTATGTTGAGTTCATTCTCTATCGCCATCCATTTCAATTTCAATTTTGGATTAGATACTGATGCCAGAAATGATAATTTTGCTTCATGGGATATTTCGATGCTGAAAATTGAAGAGAATTGTGAGAAAAAAATCCTTCATCACTGCGCTTAAAAGTGGTTGGCAGTACTGTAGACGATTGATGTTTAGGCGTAGTAGGGTTTGTTGTTTCTTTCAATAGCTAAATAGGTAGGTAGAATAGCACCGTAGTAGCATTCCTTATGGGACTGTAGTCTGGGTAAAACAAGGGTTCTTAGGTATGGGAAGTGAATGCTTGAGGTATAGGACTCGATCTCTGGATATACATATGTATATTTGGAAACCTTGACACGAAGGACTTTTCGCCTCTCCAGTGTTTTAAATTTGGCAGTTGAGCCCTGGCGTTGACGAGGTAAGATTCTCTTCGTTCGTCCCTTCTTTACATATTTTTTCGTAAATGTCTTTAGGATTCTGCTGTATGCATTGCCTCTTCTGTGCCTAAGATTCAATATCAGCTAGACGTTTAAGTAATATTAGGATTAAGACAATTATGCATTCCCATTTATGTATATGTAAATGAAAAAGTAGCCATTTTTATGTTCAAATGCATATTTTTATAAGTATAATCAAATTTTTACATTTATTATTTTTAAATGCATATTTTTTTCAATTAATAATGCATACTTGGTTACATATTTTTCCACTTTAGGTGTGGATGTAGTCCAATTATGATGATCGAATACGTAGTATGGCTACTGGTTGATAGGCTTAGATCGGGGGTAACTGGATTTGATTTTCATTTTGTATTTTTTTTTCACATGAAACTCAATTATATTTAATGAACAGCTAACAGAGATTTTCCTAACATGACATGGGCCTGATACCAGTAAACTGTACGTATTAAGAATAGAACAAATATATAGACAGTTTTTCTCTCTTTCGCGTATTTGCTGCAAAATGTCTGTCAAAATACGGAAGTGGAAGAATTCATATGTTGCATTTGGTTTCACATGTATGAGAGAACGTGATGGAACTGAAAGATCGCAGTGCATGATTTGCAATTTGGTAATGAGCAATGTAAATTTGAAGCCATCAGGACTGGGGAAAAATCTCCAAAGCAGCCACAAGAGCCATTTTGGCCCGTCGATCGAAGATTTTCAGTTGAAAAGAGTCCGCTATAACCATAAAGTAACTCTTTCTGCATTTGGATTCACGTTTGTACGATTGCCAAAGAAAAGAGGGTCCACACTATCGCACTTGATTGAGTATATTGTACATGATTAGCAAAAAAAATAAATTCTGGATTCATTGCTATGGTTAAATAAAAAGCTCCTCATATACTGATCACACACTGTGCTCTAAATCTACAAGCTCCGATGTCAAAATAAAGCATCAGTAATGGGTCTCATTACTGTCACACACTCCTGTAGGTATTCTAGTTCCGATTCACGCTCTTGAGGGAGCTCCAAATTTTTCGAAAGTTCGCGCAAAGAACATTTGTGTCGTAAAATATAACAGACAAACTGCCAAATAGTGAGAGTTCCATTATGTTACACACGACAGCTTCAACTGACAACCTAGAGTTGACTGAATTATTTCCACAGATTTCGCACTTCCCGAAGAATTCCAAATGGCAGAGCATTAATCCAGTGCGGAATTGTGAATTTTGGAAGCCACACTTTTAATATCTGTTGTACACTGCAAAATAATAGGGGTTGTTGCCATGTTGCGAGTTAATTTGTCGCCAAGAGTGACTTGTCACCGAGTTTTGGTACCACTCCTGGGTGGCCAGATAGATTCCTTTGTTCGACTTGGTGGCCACCGGTTTAATTCTTCTGGGGATGCCTTTTCCGTTAGGCACCGACACCAAAGGGTATAGTTATTTTCTCTTTTTATCGAAGACTGTATTTCTTAGTTGCAGGCTGAGTAAAGGTGATCAGAAATTTCTTTGAGGGTAAAGAAATCTTGGATGTTTGATTCAGTATTCTTTATTCAACGGGAACTTGGAAAGTCTTCAGATGTATCGCTCTTTATATATGAGTCTCTTCATATGTATTATTCTTCATCGTGAGGCACTTTGCACTTTCCCTATTATGTAAGCCGTCCGCATAAACAACGGTATTTAGCAGCTTACAAATGGAATTATTTTTTATACATATGATACGAGATCAAATTAAGATTAAATTTGTACATTCAGGTTACATTAATTTATTTAACAATGTTTACATTAGTACAGAATCTTACAATTGCTATGCACAGAAGTAATTAATAAGAGTTTTATTTCATACTTCTTCGATAAAGTTAGTTCATATTTAGAGCGATTTATATATTCATATTGAAGTGTTGGGAGTTTAATTTTTACATAAATAAAACTAAGCCATTATATTAATTGTTTTTATATGATTAAAATCATTCAATGGCTAACTTTCAATATTTAATTAGCGGACATGGTGGCGTCTTGAAAACATCCCTTCATAGTTGCCAAATGCCACCACATCTATTATTTTTGCTCTCGAAACACAAACTCACTTTTAAATCCTCGATTAAATTTGATTGAAATTAGATATATAGAATAAATTGGATTATAATTATTATTTATAATCTTTTTTATACATATTTTTGTAATTATTCAACCGAAATGATTATATTCCTGTCCTTTGTTTCTTTTAAAAATGTTAATGAAGTTCCTCGATTAAACGGAAAGGAAACAATGATATAGTTGAGCGTACAAATAAGGAACTGCTTACGAAAATGACAGTAAATTGGAAAAATGTGACTAAGCTTTTACTCTTATAACGTAAGGAGATTTATAGATTATAATGTTGACGGTATTTACTGTTATGAAATTTACTGGTTACCTTTTGGGTCGAAGGTTGAAATTCAAGAGAAAGATGATCTTAGTTTCAGAGCTCATCGCTCCAAGTACTCAACAGGAGCTCTCCTCCTTTCTTTAAGGGGGCTAGCAGTATTTTTAAGCGTTCATTATAACTCTGTAGCTTTGTATATTTATTAACGGTAGTATTGTCCTGCTTGTACAGATCCCATGAACTTAGGGAGCACAAAAAAACGGTCATTGACCACTACCCATTCGGACTTTTCAGAGTACTTATCCATTCGGATTCCTTTAAATCAAAGGTTATTTTGGTTCGACGTGAACAAATTTTAAGATTTCACAAAAACTTCAAAGTGCTCATTTTAAAGATTTTTTTGAGTCCCTAATTGTATCTTACGATGTGGTCCTTACACTTAGAGATTCATGGTGTGAGAACAGCACCTTAGATGGGAGGAGCGAATTATTTTTTCTGGTTCTTGTGAATCCAGGTACAAAGGAAATAAAGTGTCTAATTCTTAATCTTCCTCATCTTTGTCGTCTCTGTTTCATTTATAAATATTCTTTGCTGTCAATTTTGATTTCGAAATCTTCGAACGCCTTAAAAAAATGCCACAATCTTAGTCAAGGCGAGTGAAAATTATTGTCTGATATTATCTCCTTTTTATGTTAGTCTAGTGTAAATTTGCGCTCCTTTGAATCTTGAAAATCTCAGAGTTCCACTTCTTCTTCCCCAAGTATTTCCAGCAATGATAATAAGATAAACTTCATTAATATCTAAAAAATTGTGTTCCACAAATCATTAACACAAATCTCACTTGTACAGCAAAGCGTGATTATAGCTTTTTATAGATAATGACGTACTTTAATGGTATAGTAGAATTGAAAGTTCGAAGTACTCTCATTAAAGTTTGCATTATCTTTTCTGCAAACACGTTAGTAGTAGTGTGGTGGTATAGGAAAGACCGAGTGATGGTGTTCGTACGTATGGGTTAGTTACGTACTTCAAAACTCCTTAATTAAGTTTTTTCTATAAGAATGCTATATTTGATTATGATTATTATTATTACGTTAATCTTTTATCTTTGAGCGTTCCGAGTGCCTTGCTCAGCGTTTCGAGGATTGAATAAAAATGTTTCTAAGAAAACTAGACCTTTAATTAAAAACATGAACCAAGATTGAAATTTAACACACAAACTACACATAAATAAATTAAACAAATTTAAGTGAGGCTTACTAAATTACACAATTGAATCTACAGTAATGGTTTACCCAAAGCTCACTTTAATATTAAATGCAAACTGACCCTCAACGAAACAGATACCGAGGTTTAAATACCTTTCGAGATTCCTACGAGAATCGGCTTTGAGTCTGACCTTGGACTCAATTGTTATGTCACCTCAAGAATGTTGTTTCCTGCCGGCGCGTGGATAGGCGGTTACAGATGTGGTTTTGAAGGGGGAATGCTTTAAAGCCGCAGAGGACTTCGGAGCGTGTGGCAGATGGAGAGACGCACGCCTTCTGGAGGAAATGATTTCACCACGGGACAGGGACAGAATGTTTCTTCTAATCTTCGGGTTACTTTGGGAATAATTTGCACTGGCGAGCGATGAGCCAAAGCGTCAATCCTTTGACGCAGGGAAGTGCTTGAGGGAGTTCACTTTGGGGTATTCCTCAAGGGCGAGGACTATCTCTGTTTTGGGATGCACCAGGATAGGGAGTTTCTCTGACGAGAGTTAGTTAAACTTGCTTCTTAAATCAAGTTACCTTAAAGTTTGGTGTGACCACCAGGAACTGGCTCGAGGATGAACTTCTTCTAAATCCCTCTCACTGGTTTGCCGGGCACTTTGCAGGTCTTCGCTGCCTATATCTCTCTTTGACAGACTTCTAAATTCGGTATTACCACCAGGAAATGGCTCAGGATGAGCTTCTTCTAAGTCCCTTTTGTTGGTAGCTGGGCGTCTTGCCGGTCTTAGTTTTCCCGATGACTAACGTAATCTACCTCGCTTTTCCAAAGTTATTTGCTTTTTATACTTCGCCACCCAACTGAGGGTAGGGAAAAGGGAAGGGGGGTGCAGGATGCGGACGGCGGCCTTAAGTCTCCTGCTCTAATTTTTTTTTCTCAGAGCGTCTTTCAGCTAGCCTTAACGGGGACCTTCTGTCTTTAGGACGACGCTCCTCTAATTTCGCATATGCGGTGAAATTGAATATCAACTCTTAGCGGAAATTTTTCTGTTTTAACCCATGTTAGGCTCACCAGGGTCCGACCTGCGATGATTAGTGCCTTCTGTGGTCTTGGGCGGCCTTTCAGGTTCTCCTCGAGACGTGGAGAGAGAGGGTGGGAGGTTAAGTGGTCGGGTTATGCCGCCACAAATGCCAGGACGTTGTGGTTAAGGACCAGTGGCTCAGTTGTTAGGGTGGGGTATCGATTTCCCTATAAGAAGGCTTGTATACAACATTAGTAGTATGGCAAATTGCCCTTTTCTGGACAAATTCTTTAAATTCTGGAGATGTAAAACACGGACCATTATCCGATACAATAGATATAGATAAAAAAAATTGCCGAAACAAGTGTTGTAAGCACTTTATGGTTTCTTTAGCTATAGTACCTGAGGTGTATTATATCATTATATGTCTACCAAGTTAGAGCAGGCAACTACTACTACTTAACGGTATCGACCCTCCATAAGACCAGCAATGTCTAATTGGATGCGATGCCATGGGTGGGTCGGCCGTTCCCACGGGTGTTGCTCGGCTTTTGTAGGTTGTGCCCTTAGAGATAGTCATTCATCACATGAGTGCTCCAAATCGCGATCAAGGTTTGGCCACCATAAATAGCTGTGCGCTAATACCTTTATCCGAGATTAGCCTGTGTGTCCAATGTAGAGCTTATAGTGTAGTCACCTGTTATAGGTATTACTTCTTATTTTAGTTGTGAGGCGAGCCTCCCGGAGGTAGACCAGTTATCGTTGGTCTCTTTCTCAGTCACCATTGAAGGTTTCGCTTGTTCTGGTGACAACCGATTCTCTTCTTTTGAACTGCCTTTTGCGTGAGGGACTTCAAGCGGTGGACTATTTCCCTTTCTTGGTTGAAGGCTGGGGTAAAGGTGATCAGGGCTTCTTTTTATGGGTAAAAGAAATCTTGAGTAGTAATTTCAGGGTTCTTTATTAAAACGATCTTGGAAAGTCTCCGGATGTTGCGTGCTCCCTCTTTAATTTTATGTACTAAATAGGGAAAAATAGGGATAATAGTAGAAGATAGTTGTTTAAAGTTGGGAGAGGGTTTTGCCTCGGTTCAGACGGCATCGCAAACATTTACTTATTTATGTTTTTTTTAATTTTTCCTTTTGTTGTTTGTATTTAGTGTTTTATGTCAACCTGTTTTTGTTTGTTCTTTGTATTCGTGTGTTCTTCATATTTGTGTTTGTCTTTTTAGATATGTTTATTAATTCTGTGTGGACTTCTGAGCTCTCAGGCCTTTATAAGCGGTCGACTTCAGCAGTTTACCTCGTGTTCGTGTTGCTTCTATTTCTTACGTAAATGTATATCAGAAATGTTGTATCACTTTCCTGTGCTATTATTGTACCGTGTGTATTAGTGTCTTATGTAGATAATGGTACTGTGTTATACTCAGCGCAGAGTTTTGTGCTTGGGAAATATCGATTTCGGCCGACTTTCTCATGCAATCTTGCAGGGATCCTGATATTGCCACCTGCAGCTCTTAGTTCCGGGATGGTGTCGTTTGTCAGTGATGACCAGACCTTTTTGCCCATTTTCTGTGTTACTATATTAATGGGCTCAAGACGTTTCCTGCGGTGCAGGTCCCTTTGCCCAAGATGTTCATTCCTTCTTCATTTGTTAATGTATAGGGATGCAGAGTTCTGCACTCGCTAGAGCCTCCTCATAGAAGTTTTGCTGCTCGCTTGAGTCACTACTGCAGGGTAGATGAGCTTAGCCCGGATGAACATTAGGTATATTTTCCTGATGTTAGCCCAGCTAAGGTTTCTAAATCTGTACAGCTTGGAGATTTATCTCGTCGACAGATTCTGCCTCTCCTTGTAGTGTCTCGAGTATCCATGGTCGGAGATTTTAAGGCCTAGGACGGTGCCTTCGGCGTAGTAACCATATCTCCTCCCATTTATCAAGATGGGCCATGTCAACCTGCTGCTCAGCGGGATGATCTTGAACATGTCCCTGTTTGTTTGGACCTTCCATCATCTCTCGTAATAGTTTATATTAGAGATCTCTGCCTTAGTATGAGTTGCCTTTGGCCTCGCTTTCCTTTCCACACTAGGGAGGATTTGTGTGATGTCATCTGCGAATTGCAGAGACATCGTGTCCCTATGTATCGGAGTCGGGAGGTCGATGGTAAAGACTGGGTAGAGCAGAGGGCTCATACAGCTCCCCTGGGGAATGCCCGCTGTGAGTTCGAACTCTGGCCCTCTGTGCTCTTCGATCATGAGATGCGCCCTTCTGTCCATGACGAAGTCACAGAGGACTCCTTCCAGGACCGGGTTTAGCTGGAGGCCTATGATCTTGTATTGGAGTCCTTAAAGTCAAAAATTGTCGAATGCCTTCTGCACGTCCCTCAGTACGATGTCTACATAGTAACCCTTCCCTCGGCAATATGCGACCTTTTCTGTTTGGA
The DNA here is from genome assembly GCA_963969495.1 of Ceratothoa steindachneri. Lineage (NCBI taxonomy): Eukaryota > Metazoa > Arthropoda > Malacostraca > Isopoda > Cymothoidae > Ceratothoa > Ceratothoa steindachneri. Next base: position 109,444,175 of record OZ018328.1, read on the forward strand.
ACGCTAGGGCCGTTTCTGTGCCCCTTTTCGGACGAAGCCCATGTTCTTGGGGGTTGTGCGCTCCTAACTCGCTAAGTTAAGCTTGTAGCCTATTGGCTATTATATTCTCAAAGATCTTGCCTGTATCTCGAGGAGAGAGATTGGGCGATAGTTAGCCACCTGGTCGGGAGGATTGTTCCCTTTTAAGATGAAGATGATTTTTGCCATCTTATACCCATCTGGGAAGTAGCCTGTATTCAGGGTGGCGTTCATGGTGTTCACCAGGCCCTGAATAACTTGCCATAGGGCATTCACGAGGTTGTTCTTTTTGATTTCAGACCAGCTGGGCGCCCTTTGTTTGAAGGACCTTAAGGTGTTCATGGTCTCTTCAAAGGTAATAGGGCGCCCATGGTTAACCATTTCTCCCTCTCTCACTCTCAATACCATTCCCAGAAACATCATCGCCGCAAGGTCCTCAAGCAGCTGGTCTTCGAAGTCCTGGTCGAAGTCTTCTTTCCAGTGTCTTCTAAATCTTTTTTCGAGAGATTCCGGATCCTCTATGAAATTGTCGCCTTCTTTGATTCGTGTTCCGGGCCTAGGAGACAATCTCCTAAGTTTTCGGATGTTATTCCAAAAAGTTACGGGATTGCTTTCCCTGTCCAGTCTGCCCACGATATCGTTCCAAATTTATCTTTGCTTTAAAAGGATGATATTGTTAAGTTCCTCACTTAGCTGCCTCATTCTGGCTGTTCTTTCCCTATTTGGGCCTGTTCTGCCGATTTCTTCATAGATTTCTCTGTGTTTCCTGGCGATATCCCTCATATTATCCGTCCACCTAGGTTGTGGAAGCAATTTGTAATAGATTCTGGGGACGCATTTGTCGTCTGCCCTCGTGAGCAGATTGATGATCTTATTTATCTCCTCATCGATTTTTTTCGATATTTCGGTCGCTCAGATCAGCTGGCTGGTAGTCGCTGAGCATCTCTCTGTATTGCTCCCAGTTAGCTTTCGCATAACTTTTCCTAAGTGGGACGGGCTTGAGCATTGGCGCAAGCGATATGTCGGTGATGATAGGGGTGCGATCTCTTGGGACCACGGGCCCAGGTTCGTTGCTGATGTTGAAGGGAAATTCCAAACTTGCTAACACAATGTCCGGTTTTGTCGCCGAACGATGGGTTAGGCAGGTCGGGAAATCTGGCCCGCCCCTCTGGAGCCTATTTCTTTCGAACAATAGCTTAGGTTACTTTCCCTTGCGTCTGCGCGCCTGTAGCCAGAAGCTCTGCATCTGGCGTTTAGCTCGCCTCCTAGCAACGCCAGCCTCCTGTGCCCGAAGAGGGTGAAGAAGTTGGTGATCGGCAAGTATTGGCGTCTAGGCGGTTGATAAGCTGCCGCCACTGTTAGGCCTCCAACTAGGGTTGGGACTTTGACAGCCACGAATGATACATCTAAGTCCGGTAGCGTTTTGAATTTAATGTTTTGGAGGATTGCGATGGCAGCGCCATCAAATTGTTCCTGTGTGTTATTTTTATCTACATATTACTGGGTAGTTGTGTATTTATTCTCGTGTCTGTGTTCGTGTTAATACCATGTTCTGAAATGAGGATGATGTCCGGGTCCACTGTACGGAAGATATTTTCATAAGCAATGGATTTTCCTTTCCATCCGTCCACATTCAGCTTGAGTATTTTTAGTGCATTGTTTGTGTTCTCCATTTTATCTATTTTGCTCGAGTGTGTTTCTTTGCTTGGGTTTTTTTTATTAACTGTCGTTGTTTTTCCGTTCCGGATATTTTTGTATTCTGCTTCACTGAGGGTGAATCAGGAGTCATTGTAGAGTTTAATTTTGTTTTCGTGGAGGGATTGTTCAACTACTGATTCTTGTACCGATGCTGAGTAGGTCCATTTATATATGTTTTCTCGGATACCATGGTAGATCTCCGTGGTGGAGAATGTTTCTTAGAATGGTTCCCATTCCGTCGCATAGAGCTTGAGGTCAATTGCCTTCCCATCGTACTCATAAGTAGCTACCACGGTCTTTGCCCTACTTCTTAATTTTGCCGGGCCCTTAGGAGCCTTGGATTTGACTTCCTCAGCATCAGATTCTGAGGATGATGAGCACATGAGATTTCCTTCTGCTTCTCTAATTCTATTTGTCGCTTTTTTATCTTCTTTTTCGCAGTGCCTTCGCGCCTCTACCCTTGGGTCCTCCCTGATGGACTTCTTGGGTCCTGACGTGGCCTCCGGTACTGTCACAGCGTTTGATGTTTACTCATCCGTTGAAAATGAGGTAGCCGGTGCCTTTGATGCGTCCTTGGGCAGGAACTGCAGTTGCAAGACGTCTCCCGAGGGGGGGTTGTCCGGGAATCACATTTCCACCATGTCGTTTTTATTTAACATAAGATTCAGAGCCTTTGAGAATGTCCCCAGTTGTGTAAGATTCCTCACGTGTGCAAAAAGTATGCACGTGAGAATCTTTGTGGAGTTTTCATTCTCGAGCTTGAGATAAGTTTTCTGCTGTTGCTCTGGGATTCTGGCTGGGTCGGATTTTATTTCCTGGGCGTTCACGCTGCCGTTTAAATCAGCCGAGACTTGTTTCTCTCTCTCCCTTAACTTTTACTAGCGTTGAATGATATATTGGCTACTAGTCTCTCGCTTAATACGCTCCGTCTCTCTCGCCGATTGCAATCATAAGATTCCGTTATTAGAATAAAGAGTTGTTTTGTTAGTCCATCTTTGCCTTGAACCTTCGACAAGCCGAGCCAAGAAGAACACCGTTAAAAGCAATTATCTTTGGGGTCATAAATAATTCGCCGTAAAGCCATCCTTCGACCTAAAACTGGAACTAATCGTTCCTTTAATAAGGTGGTGATTTGCTGTGATCTCATAATATGGTGACGTACCCCTTACATAAACATGTTACAACAATCCTCTATAAACACTCTCCTGTCTTTTGATTAAAGCGCTCATAAATAAGAATAACTTTTAGGTTTGTAGTGATTTTCAGTGTATCTGTAATTTCCTTATATGTACATTGGGCTGGATCTTTAAGAAATAGTAGGTTTTTAGTAAGTGAAAACCCTTTAGAAGCGTCCAATGCCAGGAAATATACCACCTCTTTACTATCCGGTGTATTATTAGCCAAGAAAAAGAAGTCAACCCTACTGCAGTAAATTTCAGTCTTCTTCTGCCTCATCAAACTTATCAATAGAACCTATATGAGCCATAGTGAAATAGGTAGGCGAGAAAATAGGCAGTAACAGAAGTAACTCAAGGATATCAATGGACAATATCAAGCGATCCCATCTTGGTCGTCAACGTAAAAGTTTCTTTGAGTTTAAGGAACGATTCCCAAGAAACATAATAGGTATAATATAGATGGTAAAAATTTAACCTAGCTACTCACTTAGAATATTTCAGGCTATAATTCTAATCACAAGATAGAAATAACTTGCTAGTTTAATCAAAGTCCAATGCCCTATCAGAAATTAGTCGCGTTATGTAATTTGAGGTCAGAGCATAGGTGTATAGAAACAGAACTGCATCAGACAAATGCTAGAGATTCACCCGTTTAGTATTGTTACTTCAAGTGCAATCTAGTGACTTTTAACTAGGATACTACAATGTGCAATATAATTCACCTGTCTCAGAGTCAGTTTTCTGCGCCCTTTTCATAAAAAAAGGTACACTAATGTAAAAATTAACGGGTAGTAGAACTCTCAGAAATGTTGCACAGCTATATATTAATTGTAAGGCTTTTAGGAAACAACACTACCAGGTTCCCTTCAAAAGTTAGTTTGTGGTCACATGTAACCAAGGACTTTAAAAAAGATCATTGATATCTAAAAAAAACAACATTGCTCTATTTCATCATTTATTATTAAATTTAGACCGGTGATTCCACCATTATTATGGTTTTTCTCTGCTGCAACCGTTACATAGAAACACTTAAAATTCTCATTTATAATTTTTGAAGAGTCACTTATGCTATATTGAATGGCTCTTTTTTTTTTTCGTTTCCGACTCTTTTCTACATTAATGAATGTTAGATTTTATGTTAACTAGAGAATGAAAAAATCGAACATATGCATTATAATCTAGTATAAAATATAATGCTAAAAACCAAGATGCAGTCCAAAAATGACGATGAATTAATATAGATAATTTTATTCATTAACCAACGTGTGAATCACTAACATAAACCAAAGGTGGTAAAAGTAGGAAGAATATGAAAATTTTCGAGACAATAAGAAAAAAAATTAGATTTCACCCAACCTAATGCCGGAATATGAACTTAAAAATATAACGAAATGGATATTTTCATCATTTATATGATAGAAACGTGAATTACGAGATGACAAATACAAAATAATAAATCAACGAATAATTGCTTTATTGTAATTGATTTAATATAAGTGCTTTATTATAGTGAGTCAAGCTCGAATTACGTCACTTTGCCCGGGCAAAATAGATTTTAAGATAGTGTCGCAATCTAATCGATGGGTATTTTTATGGCAAAACTTTTCGCAGAAAATATATGATTTTTATGCGTAATTGTTCACCTTTATAACAATTTAATGATAATTGATTTATAGATTCATTATAAACTGCTAGGCGGAGGCAAAGGAAGTATATTATCGAGTATCTCTAAACCATTAAGAATACCAGTAAAATGCGAAAGGTACAAGGGCTGTGTCAGGTGAACAGCGTCCATGAAGGCTGGTTTCATGTAGACCCAAGGGACAGTAACCAGTTCGATGTCACGCTGAAGTAAAAGGAACCTTGGCCCCGTGCAAATAACTCAAATGGTCCGCTCTGCAGCTTTAGCAAAGGTGGGCTTGTTAAGTTGCAACGAAAGAAAACATAGAACAAGTTGACAGCTTCCTTGACAGAAGTGTTTCTGATGCCTAGGTATACAGGTGAACCACTAGGATGAGAAAGACCATGAATTTGGCCGAAAATATGTCGAACGGTAATACAGAGGAACTAGGACAGTCGGGCAATATTAGTCCAGTAGGATACCTTTGGGAAGGATGTCTTGCAATTCGACTTCTCAAACGTAAAGTTGAGCAGCGTCACGAGTTGTATATGTATATATGTATGAGGGGATTGGTTTCCCCCCCTCCTCACAAGGGAGCCTCTGGTCGTTTACCACAACATCCTGGCAGTGTAGACGACGTAGCTCAAACTCGTAACCACCTCTCTCTATCTCGCCACTTATCTCGAAAAGAAGCTGAACGGTTAAAACAGCGAGATTTCTCCTAAGAGCGGGTATTCAGTTTTACCTCAGCTTCGAAATTGGAGGAGCGTCTCCCTAAAGACAGAAGGTCCCTCAAGACTCGAGGTACGACGCTCTGAGAAAAACCGTTGGAGGAGGAACCTTCATGCGGCCTGTCCACAAATCATCCCCCGTCCCACCCTCCTACCCCTACCCCAGTGGGGTGGCGAAGTATAAAATCAAATATCTTTAGAAAAACTTGGTAGATTACGTTAGTCATCAAGGCGACGAAGTTCCCAGCAAAAGGTCCGGGCTACCAACAGAACGAACTAAGAAGAAGTATCTCCCATGTGCCATGTGCCATGCCGAACGATTGTTTGATATTTTCCTAACGTATGAGACGCAAAGACGACCATTCAGGGATGGGTGTATTCACTTCGTATGTAGGCGAAGGCGTGTGTGCGATGCTTAGATTTGAGTCTTAGCTCAACCCCGCGATCATTTTGAATAGGAGAATCGAGGGACAAAAATTACACTTTGAAATTATTGAATTTTCACTTTTTATGTGTATATGGGCACCAATTTTATAGAAAGGTTTACTTAGACCTTGGAGTTCTACTTCACTATAAAATATAATGCTAAAAATATAGAGGCAATCCAAATACGGCGATTAACAAAATTACTTTTTTTTATTGAAAATCGTGTGAATTATTAGAATAAACCAAAGGAGGTAAAGGACAGAAAAAATTAAAATATTCGGAATAATGAGAATAAAATTAGATTTCACCAAATGTAATACCGGAATCTGATCTAAAAAATATAACTAAAGTGATATTTTAAGTAATCGTATGATAGGAACGTGAATTACGAGTAAAAATACAAAAGGATTGTTTTAATATATTAATAAGTGCTTTATTAAAATTCCTAAATGAGGGGAATTTATAAATTATATAAGGTGTGTGCAGCAGTATTGAAGGTTTATAAGGGTGTATTAGAATTTGTAGGTAGTAGGCCTAACTTTGGTCTTCCAGTCGAGTTTGCTCTGACTCCCAAAGTTTCTCACGGAGAATACGCTTTCTAGGCTGGGTTCCAGAAGGTGCCTTGGTAATCATGGGGTTAAAGGAAAAAGACTCGAAAGGAAAGCAGCGATAAGTAGGCTTTATTCTTAGCTTGGGCCTACCTAAATTGGAGCCAACGAAATACTTCGAGTTCTACGATGCTGTGTGTAAGTTTTCCGCTAATGTTAGGTAGCTGGAGCTAAGGTGGTAGGACGAGGAACGGACTCGTGACGCTATTAACAAAATGGCAAGTAAGTTATACTGACAGATAACTTAACTGATTCTTTCTCTCTATCTTAGTCTCTCAATAATCTTTAAGTCCGCTTATATAAGCCCCTTACTTCCAAGGGGCCTGACCTCTTTTTTTTCTATAATCTAGGCACGGTGTGGAGCTAATGATCAGAAGTATGTTCTTTACTCGATAGTTCCTTTATTGACTGTTGGGCGCAATCAAAAGACGTGTGTGTGTTTTTAATGTAACTACAGACATTTTTTCTCAAACCAGGCTGCCACAGCATATCAGTAAGGCCTTTGCATTTGTTGTTTCACAGGGCCTCGACAACTTAACCGGTCAAAACACATACCCCCCTGTATTTGCTTGGCTTGCCCTTGTTATCTAGCATTGAGATGGTTTTGTCTTGCAGCTGTTTCCGTGCGTGTGTATGTTTGTGTGACCGTGTGGGAACTCCAGCTATTCGCTTGCTTATCTAATGTTTCTCTAAATAAATGTACAGTTGTGATATATGAATTTTCTCTATTTTACCTTGGTTCATTACTTATTACATGCCATATTATCTCGGTAATTAATGCGTGTGCCCAATCTCAGGATTTCATAGCACCAACTGGGTGCTCAGTTGGTGTGTATAGGGGAGTCAAGAGGTGTGGTACTATTGCTGTCAGAGCAGTTGCATCCTTCTAGGTGGCTCTGGCAGCACTGGGTGCCGCTGGCTCCTCAACTCTCGCTTCATAGCTCCAAGTGCCACACCCTGGCACACCATTTCGATTGATGGGCTACACTAAGTGGGAGGAGCCACTTATGGGTTAACAGCCTCGTGGATAGGCTATGAAGTGATTTCAGTGACGGATCTGCTAGTCCACTGCACCCTGCCGCTGATTCCAGTCGTCTTGTGTCTTCCTTTTGCCACTCGATCCATCATCAGTGGGCAAAGACAATGTGTTAATGGTTGCACACCCCCAGCATCATGGACAAAAAGACAGACCAGCGGTAACTTAGAATTGCTGGTGGGAGCAGGTTTGGTTGACTAGAAGCTGCTAGGCAGAACTTTGCACGTTGGGCGGCGTAGGCATGATGGTCGTTGGGAGTGCACCATGGAAACAGCACTCTCTTCGGTCCTACCATCGTGTCTAGGCAGACCTTTTTAGGAGGGCACTTCCTACCTCCATAAACCTGCTCGTTTCTTGGAAAACATTGTGATTGGTGACGAGGCAGCCGTTTTCATGAATGGAAAGGTAAATAGCCATAACATTCGGCAATTTTCGCCGCTGAATCATCCCCCTCCCCCCCAGCTTTCAACTTTGATACACATATTTGTCAGCAGAAAGGGTCTCTGCGGATTGGAATATACGGGAATGGCTATCTTGTCGGCCCATTGTAATACGAGAATAACTTGAATGGTGCTGCATACCTGAGCATAATCAACGAAAGGATCTTCCCGGAACTCCGTCAGATTTACGGCAATCAATTCATTAGACTTTGTTGGATTCACGACAGCGCACCAGCTCATAGACAGCTTGCTGTAAGAACAAAACTAAGAGAAACGTTTGACAACCACATTGTCGCGCTAAATCATGCAATTGAATGGCCTCCAAGATCCCCTGACTTAATACCGTGCGATTATTTCTTATGGGGATATCTAAAGAATAAAGTGTATTCTACTCCACCGCAAAGCATCAACCAGTTAAGCAATAGTATCACACGTGAAGTCAATAGACTTAAGGAAAATCACAATTTAATCAAAAAGTTGTTCAATCAATGTGATCAAAGGCGCAACTGTGCTTGAAAAGAAATGAAGGACATGTGAAAGGAAACAGTGCTTAGAAAATTAGAAAACGAATTTTGATTACCTATATGAAGAAGCGTTTTTGTTCAAAATGGATTTAAATATATTTGTTAATTTTAAAGTTCGAAGTTTCATTATTTTACTTCCTTGCACAAACATAATTTTGATAGCCTCCACTAAACCCATTAGTGTATTAATATCGTAAAATGGAATTTAATGAAATTTACAGAATCGACAGATCAATAGTTGTTAAATTTGTTTTGCTTTACAGGACTAAAAAATCTCTAATGAGTTTTGAGTTATACAAATTCAAAGTACGGTTAACTTTTTTGGGGGACACCTTGTATATAGTCTTTCTACGTGAACATAAGTATTACAAAAATTGGCCAATCATGGCGTGGTGGGATTTTTTCTGGGTAAACTAAGCGCTACAAGAAACATATAAAATTGGAAGGCTCAGATTCAATGCTGGGCGAATATTCGACTGTGTAGCATTGCCTTACTACCTTCTGAAGAGCGTTGTTATTTCACGCATGCTTAATAACTATGGACTTTTGAGCCTCGCCATCTAAGAACGCGACTGTCCTGGGAGTCTTCAGGATCCCAGTCGATTTGCAAAGATTTTCATATAATCTTTTCGATGCGAGTGATGAAGTAAAATTATGGCCTAAACACCTCATTGCTCCCGTCCACTGCCCTGCGTGGGAACCTGCTCGGATGACTGCCCTTCATTAATTTCGTCTTAACTATGTCGGCCGCTTGGACTTACATAATTAAGGGCTTGTGTGGAAACTGGTTTGAGGCCTATCCCACAGCAGAAGCACAAGTCAGAAATTTTCTCGAATCTGGGCGAAACTGCGAGTCCCGGACGGAGGAGAAATCATCATCGCCCGGAGGACCCGGCCAGAATCATAGAGGAAAATACTCCCGTCTCTATGTAGTTGGATGCAGTTTTTGCGTACGTACCCGTGAGGGGGTGGCAAAAACTTAGCGGTCGTTGATTCGGCCGCTATGCATTAAGTCCACCAAGCTTAACCCTCTGAGGTCCCCACTCGAGAACCATCACCCATCATCCCGGCACCATCCGAGCGGGGAAACAACAGGAAACTGGACGGGAGCGTTCTTCTCACATTGAATTCAAATCCAACTCTTGACTCTACCTCCTTTACTACTTCTGACATCACTTTTTTCACCCATAACATATTAACTACACATTTTTTACAGAGGAAGAAAAAAACAGCAAGAAAGAAGAAAGAAGACGCCCACGACGATAGAGGCCCTCCCTAAGAGGGCCCTTACACGAACCATAGCTGGAAAAAAGACCCCCGAGAAGAAGACCGTGTGCCAATCCTTATTTGCAAATTTAAGGATTTGCACTAATCAAGCTAATCGACATCCCAAATGGTTTCATCGCTATATGTGGTGAGACCAAGGATATAGACCGGCTCCTATCGGATGAAGGGGCCGAGGTGCTAAAGGAGATGGACTTGGAAGCCAAAGCCCCCCCAGCGATCTCTGCAAACAGGAGCATTATCTGCCGAAAGGTGGAGAGTTGGGTGGGTGAGAACTACCCTGCGGACCTGAAAACTGAAATATAGAAAAATCATACATGGGCAAAGATAAGGGAAGTGATCAAATTCCGTGATCACACCCATGTCTTTAAGGTGACTTTGCAGACCACCGAAATGGCCAACAAGGTGGCAACGGAGGGACTCCTCATTTTTAACATGAGGATCCCAGGCAGCAATATCGAACATGAGAAGTACCATAGCATCCAGATGTGCTTCGTTTGTTATGCTCTGGAACAACATACCACCGCCAACTGCCCCCCAAAAGAAACGATCTGGTGCAGCGAATGCGCCACACAGGGTCATAGATATGACTCCTGCAAAAGCACGGAAAAAATGTGCATGAACTGCAAGGGACCCCATCGAACGATGGCCCTTAACTGCCCCAAGAGGAAAGAAATCATTAAGAAAAAGGAAGAAGAAGAAAAGAAGAGGAAAACAGCCACATACGCGAGCACTGTGAAGAAAAGTGAAGGGATAGCCTCAACTCCCTCACCGATGATCTTCACCAACGATCTAAGTGCGAAAATCCTAATCTGCATCACTCATGCAAACGTGGCAAATGCGGTAAAACCTGGATGCTACAGCCAGGTTTTAAACGCGCCTCTAAAGGCCAATAACTTGCCATCCATCATCGTGCCTGATGACCCCGAATGCTCTAGGGCATTCAAGGATAGCGTTATTGGGAACAATAAAGAGAAATCCACTGGATTGAAAGAGGTCATAGAGTCTCACTCATCGGAGGAATCTGAAGAAGAGGACGAGACTAATGACAAAGAGGAAGTAGAATCCACATCTTCGGATAGTGACGAGGGCCCATGCACTCGCACAAGAGCGACGAAGAGTCGGCCAAAGACTCCTAGTCCTCCCCCGAAAAACGAAAAGCTTGGGCACTCCAGACCCGCCCCACAGGCCAAGAAAAGTAAAAAGACCAAGAAGAAACACAGGTAAATACATCTCACAATGGAACGGAACTCACTAAGAATCATGGAAATTAATACCAACGGCTGGACAGCGAAAAGAACTCTCTAAGGAAATTTGTTCAGGGAGATTGATGCAGATGTCATCTTGATTTCTGAATATGGGATTGACACTCGTATCTCTGAAATGAAGATCTGGAACTACGACGTGTTAATCACGAATTACTCTCAAGAACAGTACGACGGTGCCGCCATCGCCATCAAAAGAGGGATCAAGTATAAACCAATAAGAAACCTGGAAGAATCCTATCTTGCATTAGAGGTCGAACTCGATATAAGAAAGCTGGTCATCACCAACGGGTACCAGCCGCCGAGACGAGAATATTTGCCAATCCATTCTCTCTCTGGTCTATTTGGCAGAAGGACCCCCACCATATTATTGGGGGATCTTAATGCCAGATGTCGGGAATCTGGGTAAAGGACCTTCAATGGAAATGTAAGGTGCCTGGATACTATGATGGACCGAAATATAGTCCATAAAATAGGCCCGGACTTCACAACCTATACTCGAGGAAGAAGTGCTACAAAACCAGACATTTGTCTGGCTAATCGTCAGCTGCCGTTCAATTACTACATGGAACCAGTCCAGGTACCATGTAGTGATCATATAGGGATCCTACTTACCATCAACAGGAACCCTATACAAGTCCCAGCTCCAGTCAGAAAAGACTACAAGAGAGCAAACTGCGCACGGTACGCGGGTCTTCTCGAGGCCTATCGCCCACCAAATCTGGACGAGGCAATTCTCGATGAGATAGACGAGGCACTCGACGACCTCAACGAACATCTTATGAATGCAGATAGGGCTTGCATCTCCAAAACCCACTATAAAACCATCTCCTCATACAGGTGGAACGTGTACATGAAAGAACTCTACAGAGAATTGAGAGTCATGTATGAGTTAAATATCTGAAATGCATCAGTTGACTCGCTACAACGAAGTAGAGAGATCAAGGAAGAGCTCAACCAGTTGATCCTCGAACAACGATGCGATCGAGAGCCTCGATCAAGATACATCTCCCAAAAGACTTTTGGAAGAAAGTCAAAAGTCTCAGAGGATAATCTGGGAAAAAGAAGAAAATGGAAATCCAAAAAGAAGATGGATCCATTGAAACAGAAGAAAGGAACATCGAAGTAATACTCCGGCGTTATTGGGAAAAAATCTTCAGCATATCAGAAGAAGAAAACGAAGATTTTGATATAGAGTTCGAAAACAACATCGTAGACGAGCTTAACACGGAAAGAACTCTCTTTGACTATGTCATGGAGAGAGCGGCGTATGTCAGTCTAGGGTGCACGGACGGACCAAAGTTTCCGCTCATTGCGGGCCTCCCGCAGGAGAGGTGTCGGTCCCCTACCCTTTACTCGATATACACCGCGGATGTCCCAGCCCCTGTGTACCTCTCTTCCCTCAATATTCAGTACGCCGATGATTTCAGCCAGATAATCGTATCTCCATAGAGGAATGCGCCGTGGCAAGCTCGCATGCCAGCGATGGAAATCGCGAAATTGAACAACTACGAGGCTCAGTGGAAGATAAGAACAAACCAAGAGAAGTTCAAGGTGGTCCCCATTGGACGCACCCTAAGAGCAGACGTGCGTGTGGGGGATACGCGATACCCCTACACCAACGAATGCAATGTACTCGGTATGAAAATCACCTCTACCGGGTACAAGATGCACGTCAAAGAAAGAATTTCTAGAGCCTCGGCCGCTGTCAGAACTCTATATACATTTATAAATCTACGTGAAAGCAACAAGAAGAAGATCTACAATGCCCTTGTAAGATTTATGTTGCTTTCCCCCTTCCTTCACCCTCTCATGTGTCTCAAAAACACAAAAGAGGTGACTTCGAATAGTGCAAAATAAATGCATGTACCTAATCACGGGTACACGCAGGCAAGAAAGAAGACGGCAAGAAGATCTGCAAAGAGAGGCGGGGATAATTCCCATTAACAAAGTAATAGAAGAACGGACCCGGAAAATGCAGGATCTGGTTAATCAGGAACTGAGTGATGAAATCACCCAGATGATTAACCAGAACAAAAGAGCTGACTGTCGCGCCAGATTTCACAGCTCCGCCAACCAAGTGGCTGGCGGGAACGAAGTGCCGTTATATGCATAATTAGATGTAAAACCTAAACCTAAAGAAGAAGAAAACCGAACAAGACAAGAAACTCAAAACTACGACAACAAACCACCGATGAAGACAACTTTAAACCAAGATTGTAAAAAAAACCCGTATTACGACAAGAACCTTACTAAAGATGAAGAAACAAAAAAACTAAAACACACACGAATACAAATGATACCAACAACAATAAGGATGCACCTAAAATGTAATAAAAAAACACAAACATATAGGCAATGCATAACACACACAAAAGTAAAACTAAAAATTATTAAGACAAATGGCTTGAACACCATAAGTAATTATTTATAACTATTAAAAATCTACAGAAACAACAAAGAATACACGCTACCAAAAAAATAATAAAAGTGATAGGTCTGATCACCAAGCTCTAGGCATCTCTTTGCACCCTACCACACTTCTTTCTCTTTTCTCCGCTTGTCTATTTTCTCTATCTACCCACACACCCTATCGTCCTCCCTTACATGCACCCACTTTAACTTAATCATAATCATAGGCTCAGATTGTCTGATTAGACTTGAAAGAAAATTTTGATTTTTTTACGCTCAAGAAAAAGTCACAGCCGGCAAAGGCGGTAAAGTCAAGAGTGAAAATAAAGAAAACGCCAACCAACTTTGCCCTTTTCCCACGGGGAAGATAATAACAAATTTATTTGGAGCTACATATAGACGACACATGTCTGGCTAAGCCCCCTTGCAACCCCCTCTCCCTTGGAGCATGGGGTCCGAAGTGAACTGAACTGCCACTCATCAATCTCGCCCCAACTATGTCGGTCCACTCTGATAGACATAATTGGAGACGTAGAGGAATGCAAGTTTGAGGACTAGCCCACTGTGGAACTCTACGGAAGAGAACGCCCGGTTACGAGGCGATGCTGAAAGCTTTGGGGAAGAGTACACTTTAATCTCTGATGGTAGTTTCCAGCCAAGACCACAGGAAGGCATATAACCGTCCCTGTGTAAGTTGGAAGCAGCATCGATAACCAAACACCAGACGGGGCGGCACCCCTGGGTAATGGTAGTTAATTCAATCGCCACTCATCATTAAGTCCGCCACATATACGTCTGAGGGGCCTCCCCGGGTCCACCCACCATTCATCCACCTCGTCCCGCAGTTCATGTTCACTGAAGTCCTCTTGCAAAGGGGAGGAAGGGGGTTGCCCACAATAAACAATTCCATAAAAAGTTCACCGGTTTCACCAAGAAGGAAGGATCATCATTAAGGACTCAAATAACTACAATATACACCTAAAACACAAGAGGAAATACAACCCAGGGGGGCCTCCCCTGAGGAGATAATGGAGCCCAATGGGACCACCAAAATCCCGCTGCGCACCATCAGTGGTAGCGTTAGGCCAAACCGCGAGAAGGTGTTTGAAGTGGTCTTCGGGAAACTGAAGATCACTATGCTTCGTCTGCTCGAGGTCCCCACATGATATGTGGCGGTCTGCGAGAAGGAGAAAGATGTGAACAACTTAAGCAGGCTATCAACCAGCAACAGGCTGAAGTCTGGGACAGCCTGATTGAAAAGGTTGACAGCGAGGTGCGATCCCATGTGTTCTGACGACTTGTTAACAAGTTGAAAGGTCTTACAAGTAGAGAAAAGACCCGCATTAAGGAGGGCGATGACTACTTGGAAGACCCAGTGGTTTTGGAAGAAAGATTCCGCAGGTTCTGGAAAAATATCTTCAAGATAACACCAGGAGAAAATGCGGAATTCGACCAGGAATTCGAAGGCCAACTGATTGAAGATCTAAATCAGAATGTGCATCGCACGCTCCTACATGCCAATGTCGACGAAGGGGGGAATTTGGCAGACCATGGCCGACCAACTACACCTGAAGAGGTCATGGCAGTCATAAAAACCTTCAAACAGAAGGCACCAGGCTGGACGGGCATCACCAGAAATAACTTTGCACATGCCCCCCGGCAGATCATTCAAGGAATCACGAACATCTACAATGCTTCCCTGAATACGGGCTACTTCCCAGACGGTTTACAAATTGCTAAAATTATCTTTTTACCTAAAGGGAGGAAGCCTGATCAACTGGTGGACTACAGACCAATATCCCTATATGAGATTATAGGCAAAGTTTTCGAAAAGCTTCTGGCTAACAGGTTACAAGATCAACTGACCGAGCTAGAAGCCCACAGCCCTCAGCAACACGGGTTCCGCAATAGAAGGGGGACGGACACAGCCCTTGCCCTTCTTACCGAAAAGCTCGCCCGATGTAAAGCTGAGAGGAAATACGTAGACGTGGTGATGCGAGATGTGCAAAAGGCCTTTAATAAGGTTTGGCTAAGAGGCTTACAATACAAGATCTTAGGCCTCCAGCTGAACCCAATCCTGGAAAGGGTCCTCTGCGATTACAACATGCGCAGAAAAGCCCGAATTTCGATCGAGGGCTACAGAGGACCCGAGTTTGAACTTGAGGCGGGTGTTCCACAAGGTGGCTTTCTGAGTCCACTGCTGTACCTTCTGTACACACTGGACTTACCTGATCCGGTAGGGGAGGAAGTGATATACATGCAATTTGCAGATGACATCACGCAAATCGTCCCCAGTTACTACAAACATGCCGGATAGCCATCGAAATCGACAACATCAATCGATATGAACGAAGGTGGAAAATCAAGAGTAACCGCCGAAAGTTCCAGATCCTTCCAATTAACCGCCGAAGACGTGTGGATGTCACAGTGAATGGCGATGTTTACCCATATGGTAACAAAGGAAAAGTCCTAGGTCTGCAATTTACCTACAAAGGGTACAAAGTTTAAATTAGTGATAGAATCTCCCTAGCCAAAATACAGATTGGCAAACTGTATAGGTTTAAAAACCTCAGCTCCAAAAACCTAAAAAAGCTGTACACTGCTCTGGTACGCTCAACCTTAGTGTACCCGGCAGTGGTCATGCAGGCTGCGAGTTTCACCTCTCCCAGACAAATGCAGAGAGTACAGAACAAATTAGCCCTGCTTATAGGTGGAGCGAGAAGGACGGATTATATTCAGCAGACAGTCCTGCACGCAAGAGCAGGACTAACCCATCTGAATATAGAACTCCAACGGCTTAGGGAGAAAGACCTGGGACAAAATAGAAGAGGAAATACTCCCGAATACTAATAACAATCTAGACATACGGAGAGCAGTCAGGGGACGTGTCACCAGGAAATCCCTATTTTCGAGTAGAAGAAACTGCTCCCGAGAAAACCAAGTTGGAATATATACTTAAACAGGCGAAGTACAAACACCAAAGTGCAAAGAAGGAAGAAAGAAGAAACTACAACAAAAAGAAAAAGAGGCGTAGCGCCCAATGCAAGAACTAATGGAAGAAACAAGAAATAAAACCTAAACCCCGGCAAATAGAGAAATTAGCTAATAAGATAGTAATAAAAAAGAAGATAAGAAGATATATATATATAGTAAATAAGAAACTTGAAAGGCTTGAATGCCACGATGGAGGAAAGAACAAATATATTTATTTATTTACTTTAGGTTAAAAAAAAACGAAAAACTGAAAAAAATAATATATATATATATATATATATATATATATATATATATATATATATATATATATATATATATATATATATATATATATATATAACAAATAAAGGGAGAAAAATAACAACCAAAACAAGAAAAACCTGAGAGGAGCCCTCTACACCAGGGCAAAACTAAAACTCTTTTTATCTTTTTATCTTTATATACCTACTAGACATTTTCCTACTTCTTACATCAATTTCAATTTCAATTTTTGTCTGACTATTTGTCGCTGGAGACTACTTTACGATGTCAGGGTGGGAGATAGACGCTATCTCTACACCACGGAGTAAAATGTACTCGGAATGAAGATTACTTCAACCGGGTACATGAAGCACGTCCAAGAATGAATCACCAAGGCCACAGTTGCAGTCAAAACCCTATACATGTTCAGAAATCTCCGGGAAAGCAATAAGAAAAAGTTCTAAAATGCACTTGTAAGATCGACGCTGCTATATAACGTTTCCGCCCTCTCGTGTGTCTCGAAGACCCAAAATAGGAACCTACAAGTGGTGCAGAACAAATGTATGTACCTAATTACAGGTACATACAGGCGAGAAAGAAGACGCCAGGAAGAGTTGCACTGGGAGGCGGGGTCAAGTCTTATTAACGTTGTCATAGATGAACGGGCAAGGAATAGGCAGGAACTGGTTAATCGAGAACTGGACGATGATATCGTTCAAATAATTAACCAGAACAGAAGAGGCATAAGTAGCGCTAGATTTTCGATCTACGATGGGCTTTTAGCTGGCGGAGCAGAAGTGCCGTTCTACGCATGAAAATAAGAATGTTTTTACCCACACCCAGAAAACCGAACGAAAAAAGGAATACCTAATTATGAAACCTCACTGATTTCTATAAGAATTCACCGATGAAGACCCAACTATACCGAAGAAGACATTCAAGAAATAACAAAAGACACGATTTACCAAAAAAAACAAAGACACTAAGCATAATACTAAAGTGATTAAAGTAATTTATTACTACAACAGCAAATGCGCATAACATATCAAAGAGCAGTAATTTTTTTAAGACAAATGGCTCGAACGCAATAATAATATAAACTATCCCAAAGACAACATAGGAACCACAAAACAAGAAAATATGTAAAGCGATAGGCCTGATCACCAGGCACTTGGCATAACTTTGCACCCTAGCACACTTATTTCTCTTTTCACCACTTATCTATTTTCAGCTATCCGTCCCCACACCCTTTCTTTATCCCCTACCCACAGCTACCCACTTGAATTGTTTATAGTCTGACTATTTGTCGTTCCGATCTAGTTATCTGGCAAAGGAAAATGGAAATTTGGAAACATGCTTCTTTTAATGGCGGTCAACTCGGAGACGCCGAGATGACGGGAGTATGGTTTCCGGGTGAAGTTGCACGTTAATTGCCGGTTTCTTCATTTGAATAATGACGGCTTCGGCCATCCGCAATTGTTGTGGTATACGACCGAGTGTGTATGTATCGTTTGTTCTGTACATGAATAACTCCGTTCCTTTTTTCTCTAAGAGTGCTATACATTTTTCTTTTGATTCTATAAATAGGGAGAATTCGTAATATTATATATCTATTGCCATATGCAGCGTTTCGAGGATTTAAGTAAACAACTATGGCAAAAATATACTTTTAATTACATAAAAATGAAATATTAAAACTTTAAATATACCAAGGCTATAATAAGAGATTCTAAATAAAAGTTAATGCATCCAATGAGTACTACGCGATGGTTGACGCAAAAATTCACTTTAGTACCGAATGTTAACTAAAGAACATAAATAAGTTTGAATCTTTTCACCTTTAAATTAAGTGGGAGTTTGACGTTGACCGTGAACGAGAACCTCGTTTAGGTGATGATTCAAGGAATGCGGCTGACGCGGGAAAACAGCTGTCCATCTCACTGAGCTAATCCCGAGGTCAGTGAGGCGCGTGTGGCGATGCTTCTTGACTTGAATATGTAAGAGAAAAGGATTGTGGATGTAAGATTATTCCAATCCTTGAATTATCCTTGCGGGCATCTTGATGATGAGACTTGACGATATAAGTGAAGGGGATTGGGGATGTAAGATTATTCCAATCATTGGGTTACACTTGCGGGCTTTTCGATGATGAGACTTGACGATATAAGCGAGGAGATTGTGGATGTACGATTATTCCAATCCTTGGGTTACACTTGCGGGCTTCTCGATGATGAGACTTGACCAAGAGGTGAATATTTTCTCGAGTGGAACTTCACTTTGGTATTTCTCAATGGTGAGGGATATCTCTGTTTTTATTCGAAAACTGAGATAGGGAGGTTCCTCTGAACGAGATGGGTATAAGAGTGATTCTCTATACCAATGGTCTATTCTTCAATGTGACCAAAAGGAACAGCTCGGTTCCACTTCTTCTTGATTCCCTGTTTTACTCAGGGACCTCTTCTTCTCTCAATCGCTACCTCGATTGACCCCTTCTTTTCTCCAGATCGATCTATATATATACCTCAACTATCCCCTGGGCGAGAGGAGGGGAGATGACTGCCCACCTTTAAGCCTCTATCCTAGGGCATCACTTTTAAACGTTGCGATATTTAGCCCTTCTGGTTTACGTCGGGAAAGTGAATTTTCGTCTATTTGGCCAAAATAGACCTAATCAATTGGAGGGGACAGTGAGCCTGTTCATAGATTTTTATTCTAGATGCTATCCCACCCTCCTTTGTTTATACTAACGGGCTACGAAATGTGCTAATGGTAATCCTTCTCTGCGAGTCATATCGAGGATTGTTTTGGGACAGCGGGTCAAAGGGGAGAGGGAAGGGGGTAAAGTATCGGCCCATATGCCACGTAACTGATGACGCTGTGTAACCGAACTATCGTCTGTTTCGTCCTCGCGATATTGATTTCCCCACCGCAATCTTCTGCGGTTTGGGACTCTCAGGATGATGGAGGTGTCCTTATTCAGCTTTTCAGGGGTTAAGGTAATGTCATGAGAGTGGGCGTGTTGTTTATTCGTGTCATCTTGAAGGTGAGATGACAGTCGCCTTGACAGGGTTGTGGAGGTTACGCCGATGTACTTTGAATTGCAGTGTTCGCAGTCACTGACTTTGCACGAATATTCGTACACGACGTTAGTCTCCTAGAGTTCGCTCGTCGGAGGGAGACAGCTGTTCTTCATGATGCCACCACTTGTTTTCCTGGTCTTGTAATATATAATCAGATTTATATCCGCATTAGGGTCGGTTGGGGTCACATTACGATGGAAATTGGCTTTGAGAGCCTTTTCGTCTTCATGATAGCCGGTGTTCATATTGGCCTTGTAATAAAGGTCGATGTTATTCTTCTTCGGAGTAGACCGGAAGCCAGGACCAGCAGCCAAATTCATTTTCTCTTTTATGGTGGCGCCGATGGATTCTTGTGGGTAGCCGTTGTTAACGAGAACTCGGGAAACCCTCTTAAGTTCGAGATCAACAGCCGTCCATGAGAATGAATGGCATATTGCCCTGGTAATTAAGGCATTGATGACTGATCTCTTGTAGCGTTCAGGACACTCAGAAGAACCGTTTAAGCAAAAGCCCAAGTTCCGTGGCCTTACTGTATACTTGGGTCACATATTTGGACTCCTGGGCACTTATGAGGATATCAAGGAAGGAAAGGGATCCTTCATCTTCCGTTTCGTGGGTAAAATTCAAACACGAGTTGTTCTTGAATGTTTCAACTAGGCCGTTCACTTGTTCGAGGTTATCCGTATTCAAAATTATGTCATCGATATAGCGCGCGTAGATGGGAGGCTTGGGCACTATATTGCTTTTGAAAATCTTGTTTTCAACTGACCCAATAAGAAAATTATCCCAAGCACTTTCGTCTTTATTATTCAAATTCTGTTCTGGGAATAAGAGGGATTTACTTACCTGACGTGAAGCCGGCGTGTTTTCATTACCAAAAGAGGTCTTTGATAATAAAGACGAAAACACTGGAATCATTTTTCTTAGTGAATCTTCGTGTCATTATTTGTACTTAGGGGCTATTTCTGAATTTGAAAATATTGTTGGATATATTATAATGGATTTATTGAATTTTATATATTTTATATACCAATGTTGAATAAATAAAATTTACTTACATAGAGCCAGCCAGATGATATTTTTTCGATTATTAGTGTTGAATTATTTTTCTAATAGCAAGTTTGACTTGCTTTAGCAGAAATGAGGGCTTGAACATGTCCTAACATGCAATGAATTAGTGGCTTGCATAATTCCTTGATTTTGTTGGAATGGAAACAAACTATTTCCACCAAAACCATAAGTTTTTTTCAGAAATTTCACTGTCTTCTAGAGACATTGGGGTTTACTTCTTCACTAGGCCTCCTTTTCACGGTTTACACACGATCAGGGGGTGCTGCAATTGTTGCTTCCTCAGAAAACAATAGAAAACAATATTTGGATAGTAGGACATACAGAACAAGTTTCAATTTTACAGTATTACAATCAAAAATTCAGTCAACGTAAGACAATCCTATTTTTATTTTATATTTATTATTTATTATATGTTATCAATCATAAATTATATAAATACCCTAACCCACCATTTAGATACAATTATAGCATCAAAAATAAATATAAACATAAACATGTCTTAAAAGATTAATAACAACATCTAACAACAGCATTGGTGACGGTATTTCGCATGAACATCAACCTTCTATTCCTTTGTGCAAATCCATTAATTACGATATCTATTCTAACATCAATTTCATTGTGAACATAGATCAGTGCAAGGCCGTTGAGGCGTTCTTGACCCATGTTATTCTTTAGGTATGTTTACAGTCGTTTCAGGCCCGAAAGTGAACGTTTGGCCTCCGCGTTCGAACTTAGAAGCGTCTAGACAAGTTTAGATGCATTCGGGTCTGAGCCTGGCAAGAGCATCTCTAATGGAGTCAAACTTGATTGTTAATCAAAACCAACGCGCTACTTCCACTCTAACGAGGCTCAATGTCTCCAGGAAAGTAGTGGCATTTATGTGGACGCTGCTGAGCAAATGTTTGATAATTAAGGCCACCGGAATTCTGTCGTCCCCGAACCAGCTCTGACACTCAGTCAACACTTGGTCAATGAACGGGACATAGCCTTAACAGTAATATTCTTCAGCCTTTCTGATAGTCTACGTTTGCTCGCCGCGTTTGCCGCCTACAAAATTGAGGCATATGAATGGTGTCATGTGACACCATTCTTTGAAGAAGTCGTAGAAGCTGGTCAGTGCACCTTTACGAGTCTTTTTGAGATACGTCTCCACCTCACCGATCATAACGTATGCTGAAACGAGATCGATCATAAGAAAATGCAGGGTTTGGCTCGGCGACACGGTATGACCTAGAACCGACTCAGCGACGACGGGGACAATCAAAAAGCGCGGCTCTCGGATTGCAATCAGTAGGAGTCCCGCCTTCGTGTCCGAATTGCTATCATCCTTGAAAAGTTGACAATAACAGGCAAAAATCGATGAACACAATGACTGAATCGTGTCATTAATGGGGACACTCTTAATAAAGTCGCTTCGCATTTTACTGTTTTCATTTTTTTCTTAAATGCACTATTCGTTTGAGTTGAAACCTATAGATTTCCTGCGATTTTTCCTGTTTTTATGTGGTTTCACTCAAATACAATTCTATTTGTCCAATTTTATAGGGACTAAGATTACTAAGTTAACCCATCTCAGAAAAATTTAATTATCAGGTTATTTACACTTTAAATGGAACTTTAATATATGAATTTGCAACTAATAAAGTACAGTGTGACTGCAAAGTCATTAGCACAAATTTTAAAAATGCTCACAATTCTATGCGATACTACAAAATTTGTTAAGGTTAATTCAACTATTAATAATGTTAGGTTTGTAGTTGAAGACAAAATTAATCGTGAAATAACTAGATTTAAGAAGTTAAAGTTACGCCTTTTTCGCATCTGGCTCATCCCAGGTGATTCTATATGTCCTCCCCAAGGAACACAAACCTTCAATTTCATTGCAGCCCGTTTTCTCTGATATAAACACCCCTTCCTATGTCTTGGTCAAATTTCTGGTCCCTCTGTTCTCCCCTCTCACCAAAAATAAATTTAAAAGTTTAAGTTTGCTGGTTTTAGTCCTCCTATCAAGCTACATATGTTGCTTCTCAAGCAGACGTCAGCCAGGGCAAGCTCCAACTCCCCGCCGTGATGCCCAGTCAGCTTAAGTAACCACGAGCGCATGATACCCTTTGTACCTTTTAAAACTAGTTAATTTTTACATATATAACATCTAATGACTGAAAATAATGACTGCTGCTTAAATTTATTAAATATTTAAATTGTCACCGGAGTTATGAACGCCCATTTAAATTGGCACCATGCACCTTACAGTATGTATCGAATTGTATTGAGGCTACAGTTTACCAAATGGTATAGATAACTTATAATAACAAAATAATTTATTCTTTAAATATTGACAAATGAAGTATATATATATATATATATATATATATATATATATATATATATATATATATATAAAGCGTGTTCCATTAAGACGGATCGAAGTTAGGAGTAAATAAAACAGTATTATTGGTGAAAATTTATTGATTTCATTATTGGATCATGTTATTTGAGTCATGGCAATTATGTGTGAAAAATAATATCGCATAAATGTCCGCCAAGGTTTCGGCGGCACAGCTCCACTCGATGGTCAAAATTTTAATGACGTCTCTAAGTAGTTGCTCCTCGATCTTAGCATTATACCTTATTATCTCATCCTTCAGCTGTTGAATTGTTGTTGGCTTATTACTTTTAAGATGACCCAAAAGGAAGAAATCTAAAGACGACAAGTTACACGATCGTGGTTGCCAATTGACCTCGCTGTTTCGAGAGATGATGTGACCTGGAAACTTCTTATTAAATAAAGCCATTGATGCATTGGCTGTGTGGTATGTGGCGCCGTGCTGTTGAAACCACAAATCTTCGACATCCATAGAATTCAATTCAGGCCATAAAAAGTTGGTTATCATGGCACGGTATCGCTCGCTTGTCACCGTAACAGAATTCCCAGCATCATTTTGGAAGAAATACGGCCCAATGATTCCGCTAGCAGAAATATTCACACCAAACAGTTACCTTTTGTGGATGCAGTGCCTTTTCAACAATCTTCCTGGGATTTTCATCAGCCCAAATGCGATAATTCTGCTTATTAACGAATCTACCAAGATGGAAATGGGCTTCATCACTAAAGATAATTTTTTTTCGAAAAATCATCATCGGCTTGTCTTTGCTCGTGCACCCAATTGACGAATGTACGACGCTTCAAATGGTCATCAGTCTTCAGTTCTTGTGTCAATTGAATTTTGTAAGCGTGTAGAGACAAATCTTTTGTTAAAATTCGATGTAACGTTGTTGTGGAGAGGTTCAATTGCTGCGCGCGATGAGGAATAGAGGTGTCTTGATCTTGGACACATTTTCGCGCACTGCAGCAATGTTTTCAGCTGAACAGCGTAAACGAGCTTGCAATGGCGTTTTCATATCTGCCACCGACCCCGTTTGTTTAAATTTACGAACAATTTTCCCAATTTCACTCTCATTTGGTCGATTATGTTGACCAAAAAATCGCGAAGTGCCCAAAATGCGTTTCTGTTTGAACGTCTATTTTCGTTATAGGCTTCGATAACTTTAGCACGTTGTTCGATTGTTAATCTTTCCATGGTTGAAATTGCCAAAGACTGAAGTTGTTAAATCTGAAAGAAAAAGAAAAAAACATTAGACGCTTAAACTTAACTCACATTTAAAATCGGTCCAAGTTATTGGAACACCCATTATATATATATATATATATATATATATATATATATATATATATATATATATATATATATATATATATATATATATATATATATATATATATATATATATATATACTCAAAGTAGCACGAGATAATGAGGAAAATGAATCCATTAAACCACATTGAAAGAGAAAACGGAATAATTTTTTCCTTGCAGTAATCTTTTTATTACCTTTTTTCGAAAAAATCCGTGCAGGGAAGCGATTCGAACCAGGCACACTGAGGCAGCGATCACCGCTGTGATCAAAGCGGTGCTCGCTGCCTCAGTGTGCCTGGTTCGAATCGCTTCCCTGCACGGATTTTTTCGAAAAAAGGTAATAAAAAGATTACTGCAAGGAAAAAATTATTCCGTTTTCTCTTTCAATGTGGTTTAATGGATTCATATATATATATATATATATATATATATATATATATATATATATATATATATATATATATATATATATATATATATATATATATATATATATATATATATATATATATATATATATGTATATATATATATATATATATATATATATATATATATATATATATATATATATATATATATATATATATATATGTATATATATATATATATATATATATATATATATATATATATATATATATATATATATATATATATATATATATATATATAGGGAAAAAACCGCAGTAATAGGACTAATTTTATATGCGAAACCAGGTTTCGACGGAGACATCCGTCATTGTCAATCGCTAGTGAACAAGTGAGATACAGAAATTGCTTAACGTACAAACACACAAAACAGTGGCGCTAAGGTGGAATATGCGAGAACTTGTCGGCTTTTTTGAGAAACGGAAGTATGAATTTCTTGCTTATTAAGGTCCTAGTATTGAATTGGCCGTCGGAAGTATTAAAGTTAGGAATTTCTTTTATAAGTACCAAATATTATGTTACCTTCCCATACTCCCCCCAGTTAATCAATTTGAAAAGGTGGCAGGGACCAACAACAACAATGTTGCTTTTCAGTACGAGAATACGATCAGAAATAGCCTATCCAAAAATAGATTGATCAATAAAGAACAGGGAGTTTATTTTATTCCATGCAAATCATGTAATTAATTCTATATCGGTGAGAGCAGCAGATTTTCCAAGCGAATGAATGAACATAAATGCGATATGCGAGTTTATTTCTACATATGTCCAATGAAAATCATCAAATTGATATTGATAATGCTAAAATAGTTTGTAAGTCTCACAATTATATACATCGACGCTTAATTGAATTGGCACTTATAAAAGAAATTCCCAGCTTGAATACTTCCGGCGGTCAATTCAATACTAATACCTTAATAAGCAAGAAATTCATACTTCCGTTTCTCAAACATGCTGACACATTTTCGCAAATGCCACCTTAGCGCCACTGCTTTGTGTGTTTGTAAGTTAAGCAACGTCTGTATCTCACTGGTTCACTAGCGATTGACAATGACGGATGTCTCCGTCGAAACCTGGTTTCGCATATAAAATTAGTCCTATTACTGTGGTTTTATCCCTATAGTTACACGTACGCTACTGTACTTTTTTGGATATATATATATATATATATATATATATATATATATATATATATATATATATATATATATATATATATATATATATGTATGTGTGTGTGTAGAGAGAGAGAAAAAAAAAAGGGAGGTATTGAACATTTCCTAAATCCTGAGTTTGTAGTAAATAACATTACAAAGATTTTTTATTATTTATTAGATTGACATATATTTTATTATTTTGACTTAGAATGATATTGGACCCAGCAGTGAACATGCAATGCCATATCGCACTTTGTACATTTTGGTTTGACATTTTTTTTACAAACACCACACCTCCGTTGTGTTTCTGTCGTACCGTATTGCATCAGGAGTTTTGAGGGGCACAAATTTGCCAGGCACATCAGCTGGTTTTAGAAGAACCTGTACAACCTCTCTTAGGAGGTCTAGTTCAGTGATGTTATTATGGATCTTTCGGTAAAGAATACATCCATTAACAATAGAAACATTTAGAACAAATCTAATTAGTGGATAGTACCAGACTCGTTTACGGAATCTCACTCTATACTTTGCTCGAACTTGATCAAACAGGTCCACTCCTCCCATACCTTGATTGACTGTTGTATTATCATTGGTTGTGGTAAAACTACTATTTCACTTGATTTTTTGACCATCGCTTGCATTTACCCATACTAAGAGAAATGGTATCCTTTCTATTTGTAGCAATAGTTACATCACTATTGGCTTGCCAAAGGAAAACTACGATGTTTTTCTTTTGATCAATTGACACTTTTGCTTCAGAAAGAGGGACACCTATAATCTTATCCCTACGGATCGTACCTGTGAGATTTATACCTTCTTCCCCGAATAATTCAAGTAAAGCCAGGGTGGTAAAAAGTTATCTATGTACCAATGACCCCTTTTTGGAACTAATTCCAATGCCAATGTTTTGACTACAGATTCACCAGTATCTTTTCCTTCATATAGCTTAAATTTTACAAGAAAACCCCCATGAGAACTGAGGCACAAAATCTTATACCCAAACATTACAGACTTTCCTCGAATAAACTGTTTTAGCCCGTGTCGTTCATAATAAAGCTCCATTGCTTCATCAATTAATTCCCTATGACATCGGAAGAGGGTGACAAACCTCTAAAAAAAACTTTGTTGAAGTGCTCAAATAATGGTCTAACTTTAAAATATTTATCTCCTACTGGTTGTTTAGTATTATCCACAAAATGTAAGCTTCGAATAATTTCCTCAAATCTATTCACACTCATTCCACATTGAATGACAGCAAGGTTTCGAGTATCTGCCTGTCTCGACCAGAAGAGCCCGTGGTTTGGTACCTGTAAATACAAATGGCTATAAGCAATATTTCAATATAAAAAACTAATTGTCAAACAGCTAAGTCATTATTATGCATTGGAAAATGTGCTCACTATATTATATCCAGATAACAGTAGAATACCCATGACTTTAAAGAGTTCCTCAACAGAAACTGCGAAATCTTTTCCAAATTTTGGTTGGGGATATAGGTTTGTCTCTGATTTAATAAGATCCATTAGCTCATTGTTCCAAAACATTTTGAAGACATCAATAGGTAGAAGTCCTTCATTAGACCATTTATTCAAAATAACTGGATTATGTGGCACTGGTTTCGATACCGGACTTGAATATATATTTTTTTCCGAATTGGAGGTGTTCCATGTGTAGGTAGGCTTTTTAGACTTCATTTTTTTTGTTTGGAGGTTGTATCTCTCTTTCGCTTTCTCTACCTTGTATCTCTTCAAACGTTTCCCCTATTAAAAAAAACAAAAACAAAAACATCAATATTTACTCTCTAATTATACAGTATATAGGGGCCTACATATCATTATGCATACAACTAGTAACCACAAAATATGAGAGTAACATCAGATCTGAGTCTAGTCAGTTTTGATGTTACCTCATTATTCACCAAAGTGCCCATTGATGACTTATTAGACTTCCTAGCCTCTATTCTAAATGCTTATGACCTCCCTTTACCAACCAATACGATCATTAAGCTTATTTGTTTATGTATTAAAAAATGTAAATTGTGATAGAACGGGTTGAGCAGCGTTAGTTTCAACCCCTATCACATATTTTTTAAAACCACGATGCTCCCACGTGCATCTTCGCTTCGAAGCTTGGCGCTTTATCGCAGCCACCGGATCGGATGTCAATGTTTAAACAAGGAGGTTATCGTCCCCCCGTTCGCCCCCATACCCCGACCTCGCCAGATTGAGTTAGGCTTATGGGCAGATAAGGCATTGTTCCCAGCCTCGGCTGTGCATTCCCTCGAAGCTCCCACTCCATTGTCCCCCCACGCCAAGGGAGTGTCTCGACTATTTAGATGGAAACTTTACCACTAAGAGGAGATTGGAGATCCAGATTTTCGTCGTGAAACATCACCACGACCCTCTCTCCCTTTGTGCGCCAAGGGACCTCGACCTCGAGATTCACCATCACTTGTCTAGAAGGAGGACAATATCCCTTGAGTGCCAAAGGTTCGAGCCTTTCGTGACGCCAAGTCCTCAAGGCTTCCCCCTCGTTGTTCAGAAAGAGAACAACGTTAGAACAGCCATTGTTCTTGAGCCCGTAGACCAGAGACGGTTCTCACCCCCTCCCCTGTTGTTCAGGAAGAGGACAACGTAGAACAGCCATTGTTTTTTGAGCCCTTCGCCAAGAAACGGTTCTCACCCTTCCCCCTTGTTGTTCAGAGGAGAACAACATTAGAACAGCTATTGTTCTTGAGCCCGTAGACAAGAGACGGTTCTCACCCCCCCCCCCCTGTTGTTCAAAAGAGAAAAACATAGAACAGCCATTGCTCTTTTGAGCCCTTCGCCAAGAAATGGTTCTCACCCTTCCCCTTGTTGCTCAGAGGAGAACAACATTAGAACAGCCATTGTTCTTGAGCCCGTAGACAAGAGACGGTTCTCACCCCCCCCCCCCCCGGTTGTTCAGAAGAGAACAACGTAGAACAGCCATTGTTCTTCAAGCCGATCGTCGAGAAACGGTTCTCATTCCCAAGACGCCACGTCAGGATCATCTTATTCCCCCCCTTCGGCTGGAACTCGCCAGCGGACCGAAAATTCCTTCACGTCGCCTTCCACTGCACCACTAGTATAAAGTTACGTAAGCCAAACGTCACCTTTGAGTACTTAACCCTTTTGTCAATTCTATCCTGTGCTTTAAATGGTTTAGCGAACCATCCCATCCATTTAACTCTATATTTGTTTTACCTTTTTAAATCCTTTAATCCTCGGATTAGCCCGAGCCCCCACGACCCTTTCCATTCTCTGTTTATGTCAATATTTTCCGTTTTGTGTTTGTTGATAGTTATTATTAATAAAACTCTATTTTATTAATGATAGCAATATTATTATCCTTGAGCTCAGTTCCACTTCTTAAGCATATCGAAGATACATAATATCGCCCCGCCAGACAATCACGCACTCTAAAGATAATTAAAGAAGTTCCCTCAACGAATAGTTATATATGGTATATCGTCGAGAGTCCATTCTACGACATATATATATATATATATATATATATATATATATATATATATATATATATATATATATATATATATATATATATACTATTTAAATTTGGTATCAGGTGTGTAAGGTTTAACGCTATATCTTTGCAAACACTGGTCTCAGTCGAGTAAAGCATAGTGTTATTCGTTACAATAATAGAGTACAGTAGTTCCCTTTTGTTTTAACGATTGCTATCCCCTTTTTTTGAAACTTAAGAAGCTGGAGTAGCTCAAGGAACTGTTATAATAATTTGTTTGTGTTTTTTTTGTGATTTTAGTCAGTGGTTATTTAGATTGAGAAACCAAGTACGAATAGGTCAGTGCCCATATTTAGGTAGGCTAATTCTATAGAGGCATAATTCTTGTTGCAAGGAATTTTAGTTGGTTGACTAGTGCGCCCCCAAGTGCAAAGATGACTCAGTTCGAAATCTTTAAAGCGCAAGGAGAATCCGTAGGACTCTCCGGAAAAGAACTAATTGAGTACGTTCAAGAGGAGCAAAGAAAAGAGCGTGAAGAAAAAGAAAAAGAAAAAGAAAGAGGAAGAGAAATCCAACGAGAAGAACGAGAAAGAGAGATCCAACGAGAAGAACGAGAAAGAGAAATCCAACGAGAAGAAAGAGAAAGAGAGGAACGGATAAGACAAGCTGAGCTTCACCATCAGATTGAATTAGCTCGTGTTGAAGCAGAGATACAGTCCGCCAGTTCCCTTTCCAAAGCCCCCCCCCCCCAATCTCTCACTAAAGCTCCCCAATTTCAATGATGGAGAGGATTTCTGAGCATTTTTAGCCCACTTCGAAAAGATCCTCGAAATCAATAACATGGATTTGGAGGCTGAAGGTGTAGTCAGATTACTTTCCCTGTTAAATTGTAAATTTGCGCGAAATTTTTATATCTTTACCATCTGAGTGTACAATTTACTACACCACCTTAGAAGCTGAGTTATTGGCCGCTCATAATATGACTCCCGATTTCTACCGACAAGAATTTCGAAGAGGTCGTATTAAACCCGGACAGACATTCCGTCAATTCGGATACATTCTTCAGAGGAATTTTAAATTTTGGTTAGAATCCTCAAAGGTTGATCCGAACTACGAGTCCTTAACAGACTTCGTGTTGCGAGATCAATTTTTGGCGTCTCTCCCGACGGAGATCCGCGCGTTCTTCAAGGATCGTCGGGGCCAGACCTTTAAAGAATGTACCGAAGAAGCGGATGTCTATGCCGCAAGCCATAATTTATACCCAAAGGAGAATCGAACTTCTCACCAATCCCCCTACAAGGAAAGAAGGAAGGATTCGCGCCCCTTCACAGGAAAGCCGTCGAAGTTTCCGAGCCCCGTAAAACCCCAAAATTTCTTTCCCCAAAACCAACAACGGGACTCCAAACCTCCCGTTAAGATTTCTCCTCCATCTCTCTTCCCGAAGCGACCAATCATATGCTTCACCTGTGGTGTAGAAAACCACATGAGCTGGAATTGCCCCCAAAATTCTAGGCTTAAAAGGGGACCAGCCCACCAAGTTCACCAGATTAATGCAACCCCGGCTCCCCCGGTGGTGCAGACCCAAGCAGAAACTTCTCCCCCCCTCCCGTCAGGCCACCAGGTAAATTTTATTTTTGATAAAAGTTCATCGGGAACTTTGAAATTTGAGGAGGGCAGCGTGAACGGCTGTCGAGTATCGACTCTCGTCAGGGACACAGGATGTACGTGTTTCATCGTGTCCGACGAACTCCTCCCCCCAGTGGACCCTAACCACAAAAAATTTGCGGTGGTACATGACTACCTTGGGTGGGCGAACCAATTCCCCGTCGTTAGATGTTACCTGCAGTGTCAATATTATGATGGCTGGGCTGAAGTCATTTCAGCACCCATACAATTCTGTTCCGTGCTTATAGGACAGATGAAAACTTTACCACTGAGAGGAGATTGGAGATCCAGATTTTCGTCGCAAAACATCACCACGACCCTCTCTTCCTTTGTGCGCCAAGGGACCTCGACTTCGAGATTCACCATCACTTGTCCAGAAGGAGGACAATATCCCTTGAGTGCCAAAGGTTCGAGCCTTTCGTGATGCCAAGTCCTCAAGGCTTCCCCCTCGTTGTTCAGAAAGAGAACAACGTTAGAACAGCCATTGTTCTTGAGCCCGTAGACCAGAGACGGTTCTCCCCCCCCCCCCTGTTGTTCAGGAAGAGAACAACGTAGAACAGCCATTGCTCTTTTGATCCCTTCGCCAAGAAACGGTTCTCACCCTTCCCCCTTGTTGTTCAGAGGAGAACAATATTAGAACAGCCATTGTTCTTGAGCCCGTAGACCAGAGACGGTTCTCACCCCCTCCCCTGTTGTTCAGGAAGAGGACAACGTAGAACAGCCATTGTTTTTTGAGCCCTTCGCCAAGAAACGGTTCTCACCCTTCCCCCTTGTTGTTCAGAGGAGAACAACATTAGAACAGCTATTGTTCTTGAGCCCGTAGACAAGAGACGGTTCTCACCCCCCCCCCTGTTGTTCAAAAGAGAAAAACATAGAACAGCCATTGCTCTTTTGAGCCCTTCGCCAAGAAATGGTTCTCACCCTTCCCCTTGTTGCTCAGAGGAGAACAACATTAGAACAGCCATTGTTCTTGAGCCCGTAGACAAGAGACGGTTCTCACCCCCCCCCCCCCCGGTTGTTCAGAAGAGAACAACGTAGAACAGCCATTGTTCTTCAAGCCGATCGTCGAGAAACGGTTCTCATTCCCAAGACGCCACGTCAGGATCATCTTATTCCCCCCCTTCGGCTGGAACTCGCCAGCGGACCGAAAATTCCTTCACGTCGCCTTCCACTGCACCACTAGTATAAAGTTACGTAAGCCAAACGTCACCTTTGAGTACTTAACCCTTTTGTCAATTCTATCCTGTGC
Source organism: Ceratothoa steindachneri (assembly GCA_963969495.1). NCBI lineage: Eukaryota > Metazoa > Arthropoda > Malacostraca > Isopoda > Cymothoidae > Ceratothoa > Ceratothoa steindachneri. The sequence continues at coordinate 109,476,513 of OZ018328.1, forward strand.
TTTAAATGGTTTAGCGAACCATCCCATCCATTTAACTCTATATTTGTTTTACCTTTTTAAATCCTTTAATCCTCGGATTAGCCCGAGCCCCCACGACCCTTTCCATTCTCTGTTTATGTCAATATTTTCCGTTTTGTGTTTGTTGATAGTTATTATTAATAAAACTCTATTTTATTAATGATAGCAATATTATTATCCTTGAGCTCAGTTCCACTTCTTAAGCATATCGAAGATACATAATATCGCCCCGCCAGACAATCACGCACTCTAAAGATAATTAAAGAAGTTCCCTCAACGAATAGTTATATATGGTATATCGTCGAGAGTCCATTCTACGACATATATATATATATATATATATATATATATATATATATATATATATATATATATATATATATATATATATACTATTTAAATTTGGTATCAGGTGTGTAAGGTTTAACGCTATATCTTTGCAAACACTGGTCTCAGTCGAGTAAAGCATAGTGTTATTCGTTACAATAATAGAGTACAGTAGTTCCCTTTTGTTTTAACGATTGCTATCCCCTTTTTTTGAAACTTAAGAAGCTGGAGTAGCTCAAGGAACTGTTATAATAATTTGTTTGTGTTTTTTTTGTGATTTTAGTCAGTGGTTATTTAGATTGAGAAACCAAGTACGAATAGGTCAGTGCCCATATTTAGGTAGGCTAATTCTATAGAGGCATAATTCTTGTTGCAAGGAATTTTAGTTGGTTGACTAGTGCGCCCCCAAGTGCAAAGATGACTCAGTTCGAAATCTTTAAAGCGCAAGGAGAATCCGTAGGACTCTCCGGAAAAGAACTAATTGAGTACGTTCAAGAGGAGCAAAGAAAAGAGCGTGAAGAAAAAGAAAAAGAAAAAGAAAGAGGAAGAGAAATCCAACGAGAAGAACGAGAAAGAGAGATCCAACGAGAAGAACGAGAAAGAGAAATCCAACGAGAAGAAAGAGAAAGAGAGGAACGGATAAGACAAGCTGAGCTTCACCATCAGATTGAATTAGCTCGTGTTGAAGCAGAGATACAGTCCGCCAGTTCCCTTTCCAAAGCCCCCCCCCCCCAATCTCTCACTAAAGCTCCCCAATTTCAATGATGGAGAGGATTTCTGAGCATTTTTAGCCCACTTCGAAAAGATCCTCGAAATCAATAACATGGATTTGGAGGCTGAAGGTGTAGTCAGATTACTTTCCCTGTTAAATTGTAAATTTGCGCGAAATTTTTATATCTTTACCATCTGAGTGTACAATTTACTACACCACCTTAGAAGCTGAGTTATTGGCCGCTCATAATATGACTCCCGATTTCTACCGACAAGAATTTCGAAGAGGTCGTATTAAACCCGGACAGACATTCCGCCAATTCGGATACATTCTTCAGAGGAATTTTAAATTTTGGTTAGAATCCTCAAAGGTTGATCCGAACTACGAGTCCTTAACAGACTTCGTGTTGCGAGATCAATTTTTGGCGTCTCTCCCGACGGAGATCCGCGCGTTCTTCAAGGATCGTCGGGGCCAGACCTTTAAAGAATGTACCGAAGAAGCGGATGTCTATGCCGCAAGCCATAATTTATACCCAAAGGAGAATCGAACTTCTCACCAATCCCCCTACAAGGAAAGAAGGAAGGATTCGCGCCCCTTCACAGGAAAGCCGTCGAAGTTTCCGAGCCCCGTAAAACCCCAAAATTTCTTTCCCCAAAACCAACAACGGGACTCCAAACCTCCCGTTAAGATTTCTCCTCCATCTCTCTTCCCGAAGCGACCAATCATATGCTTCACCTGTGGTGTAGAAAACCACATGAGCTGGAATTGCCCCCAAAATTCTAGGCTTAAAAGGGGACCAGCCCACCAAGTTCACCAGATTAATGCAACCCCGGCTCCCCCGGTGGTGCAGACCCAAGCAGAAACTTCTCCCCCCCTCCCGTCAGGCCACCAGGTAAATTTTATTTTTGATAAAAGTTCATCGGGAACTTTGAAATTTGAGGAGGGCAGCGTGAACGGCTGTCGAGTATCGACTCTCGTCAGGGACACAGGATGTACGTGTTTCATCGTGTCCGACGAACTCCTCCCCCCAGTGGACCCTAACCACAAAAAATTTGCGGTGGTACATGACTACCTTGGGTGGGCGAACCAATTCCCCGTCGTTAGATGTTACCTGCAGTGTCAATATTATGATGGCTGGGCTGAAGTCATTTCAGCACCCATACAATTCTGTTCCGTGCTTATAGGACAGATGAAAACTTTACCACTGAGAGGAGATTGGAGATCCAGATTTTCGTCGCAAAACATCACCACGACCCTCTCTTCCTTTGTGCGCCAAGGGACCTCGACTTCGAGATTCACCATCACTTGTCCAGAAGGAGGACAATATCCCTTGAGTGCCAAAGGTTCGAGCCTTTCGTGATGCCAAGTCCTCAAGGCTTCCCCCTCGTTGTTCAGAAAGAGAACAACGTTAGAACAGCCATTGTTCTTGAGCCCGTAGACCAGAGACGGTTCTCCCCCCCCCCCCTGTTGTTCAGGAAGAGAACAACGTAGAACAGCCATTGCTCTTTTGATCCCTTCGCCAAGAAACGGTTCTCACCCTTCCCCCTTGTTGTTCAGAGGAGAACAATATTAGAACAGCCATTGTCCTTGAGCCCGTAGACAAGAGACGGTTCATACCCTCCCCCCCCGGTTGTTCAGAAGAGAACAACGTAGAACAGCCATTGTTCTTCGAGCCGATCGTCGAGAAACGGTTCTCATTCCCAAGACGCCACGTCAGGATCATCTTATTCCCCCCCTTCGGCTGGAACTCGCCAGCGGACCGAAAATTCCTTCACGTCGCCTTCCACTGCACCACTAGTATAAAGTTACGTAAGCCAAACGTCACCTTTAAGTACTTAACCCTTTTGTCAATTCTATCCTGTACTTTAAATGGTTTAGCGAACCATCCCATCCATTTAACTCTATATTTGTTTTACCTTTTTAAATCCTTTAATCCTCGGATTAGCCCGAGCCCCCACGACCCTCTCCATTCTCTATTTATGTCAATATTTTCCGTTTTGTGCTTGTTTATAGTTATTATTAATAAAACTCTATTTTATTAATAATAGCAATATTATTATCCTTGAGCTCAGTTTCACTTCTTAAGCATATCGAAGATACATAATATCGGCCCGCCAGACAAGCACGCACTCTAAAGATAATTAAAGAAGTTCCCTCAACAAATAGTTATATATGGTTTATTGTCGAGAGTCCATTCTACGACACTCATTATTCACCAAAGTGCCCATTGATGACTTATTAGACTTCCTAGCCTCTATTCTAAATGCTTATGACCCCCCTTTACCAACCAATACGATCATTGAGCTTATTTGTTTATGTATTAAAAAATGTAAATTTAGTTTCAACGCCAAATTCTATGAACAAGTGTTTGGTATGGCTATGGGTAATCCCTTATCTCCTTTATTGTCAAATTTATATATGTTGATGACCACCTGGTAATTTTAAATAACAGTTTTGACATCGATAGTTTTCTTTTAATTATCAACTCATTGGTTCCGTCAATTAAATTCACAGTAGAAAAGGAAGTAAATAAGAGCCTTCCATTTTTGGATGTCCTAATAATTAGAGAACCACATAGATTTAAATTTACTGTTTATAGGAAACCGACAAATAATTTATCTTGTGTCCATTTTTATTCAAGTCATGCCAAAAATATAAAATCTGCTGGTCTTTCCTCCATGTATCTTAGGGCTCTTCGAATATGTAGTCCCGACTATATAGATAAAGAATACACAAAAATTGAAGATATTGCTACCAATTTATGCTACCCAAAGTACTTTCTAGAAAATGTATGAATATAGCCAAAAAAACATTTTATAATTGTAAATTAGAGACAATAGAACCTCGTAAAAACCTATTAATTTTACCCTATCATGATAATTTTGTGTCTGTAGTGCCCATTCTAAAACAAATTAATATTAAGGTAGCCTTTAAATACAATCATATATTTAAAAATCTCTTAGTAAAGCATAGCCCCAATAATGATAATAATGTAATTTACCGAATTCCATGTTTAGATTGTAATTTATTATATGTATGCCAAACTTCCAAAAATGTTTCCATAAGGACCCAACAACACAAAAACGCAGTAATTAATGGTTTTCAGAATAATGCCTTAGCTGTCCACAATTCCAAGATGGGACACGGAATTAACTGGCCAAAAACTGATACTATAATCCATAGTAATGATTTTATAAAGAGAAATATCCTGGAATCATTTTTAATCTCCCACACAAAGGAGAGTAATCTCAACATTAGCCCACGGCAGTTTTCGCTAGATCCAATTTTATCACTTTTTCTAAATTCCGACTTATCTGATAGCATTAAAATGTTGACCTCATAGGAAAACTTGCTTTGTATAAATACCGGGTGTCTTATTTTTCTTACCATTGAGTTTGAAAATGTCGAATAGACGATAGTACTAACTCCAATCTGCTTTTTATTCAGTTTCCTTCCGTGGTACATATTCATATTTATAGTTATCACGTGCTAACTTTCGTTATATTTCATATATATATATATATATATATATATATATATATATATATATATATATATATATATATATATATATATATATATATATATATATATATATATATATATCAGGAATATGAAGAACCAGGTGATTACACTAATCATTTATTGGCCGGACGTTTCGGACCTTTACTAGGACCATCTTCAGCGACTATGTCGACTAATGAGAATGGGAAGGAACATTAATTGATAACAGTTAAAAGAATGCATTAGATAATGGCTAAAACAGCGGATGAAGGCAAGTAAAATAATAAAATTGATAATTATTAAAATTAAAGTAGGACTGGTATTCCCATTTCTAAACCTGAAGCCTCTTCCATCAGGCTACATTCTGAGTATCACCATCATCCTCTTAATTCTAATTCATTTACCATCTTATCTTCAGCTTTAACTTCTCTCGATTTGAAAATCTTAGAGTCACAATATATCAATAAAATAAATCCAAACCTAAATAATTACTCCTCCTCATTAAACTATTCACAATATAATCAACCAACACTTCAATAGATTAACTAGCCAACCGACCAACTGAACAAATTTCGTTAGTAGTTTTAAATTTTTAGTTAGTTGATTTGTTTTCGGGTTTTTTGTTGTTTTGTACAATTTAATATAATAGGTTATTTTTTGTTTACTCCAGTAACTTTTAATATGTGATCTTCAAGTCAGTTTATGTTATAATTTTACTTTCTATTATTTTTTAAAATCACACTGGGTAGTATTATTTAATTTTATATATTGTTATTAGTGTTTTTACTTTAATTTTAATAATTGTCAATTTTATTATTTTACTTGCCTTCATCCGCTGTTTTAGCCATTATCTAATGCATTCTTTTAACTGTTATCAATTAATGTTCCTTCCCATTCTCATTAGCCGACATAGTCGCTGAAGATGGTCCTAGTAAAGGTCCGAATCGTCCGGCCAATTAATGATTAGTGTAATCACCTGGGTCTTCATATTCCTGCTACATATCAGATTCCCAATACAAGTATTATATATATATATATATATATATATATATATATATATATGCAAATTTTGTTGAAGACCATGGTGTATTTCGCCTTAGTTGATTTCCTTTGGCAACTTTCTATTGTTCTAACTGTCTTTATTATGTCTTTATTATTCCATCTTGTAGATGGTAGATCACTTGTCCTGTATTCCTCTCTCTTTAAAATGAATGGGTTTGGTAAAAACCAAACTAAATTGCTGAACTTTCGATCTTATTCGATCATCTTTGGAGCGTTTTGATATATTCTTTCCTCCTTTACCAATGAATGTGGATTCGGAATCAGAATGAATAAATGATGATGATGTACGCAATTTTCGAAAAGAGATGTTATAGTGGAAGATATAGTGGGTGAAAAAATTAAAGATGGGGGAGGGGGGGAGTTGCCCTAGTAGGGAGGGCATCACTTTATTTTTAGTTACTTTTTCCTTTATTTGAATATTTTATTTTTGTCTTTATGTTTTCGTTTGTTTGTAGTGTTCTTCTTACTGTATTTTTGTGTCTTCTTCTCTGTCTTTTTATTTTAGTTTAATACTTTTGTTGGTTTTTTAGCATTCAAGCCTTTGAGAGCTTTTTTGCCGACAACGTAGTATTTGTAGTCACATTTTTCTTGTGTGGATGTATTGAATTGTTGTGTTGTGTTTTGTCCCTGTTATGTGTACATTGGGGTTATGTTACATGAGCCAATCCGGTGAGGGAAATTTGAAAACAACTTTAATGTTCGATTCCAGTTTAACGCTTGACTATTGACGGCCGGCTTATCTTAGTTTATTAAGATGGCTTCTAAGATGTTTACCCTAGCTTTATTTCCCTCTTTTCTTTTAATTACGGTGTTGTTAACTAGAATATCTCTCCTTAGATTGATGTTATATGCGCTCTCTATATGATTTTTAGGTCCTCCACTTTGCAGATGCATCGTTAAACGACTTGAAAGTGTGGTAGTTGGCATGTCAATATATTTAGAATTATTATAAAGCTTGCAGTCTTTAGTGGGGCAGATAAACTTGTAAACTATGTTGGTTGACTTGAGATTCGAGGAGTTTTGGCAGCTGTTGTTTTTCATAAGGAGATTGTTGGCTTTTGTTGTTTTATAGTAAATAATCAGTTGAATTTTATCCATTTGATTCTTAACCTTGATGTTACGGTTAATAATATCCTTGATGGTTGTTTTCATCTATTTTATAGGCCGTGGATATCTGATTTCTGTAGTACAGTTTGTTGTAGTTTACTGTGCCCTGATTACTTTCCGTTGTATCCGTATCTTTGAAGCGATTATTTCAAATTGATTTGAGATGCTTGTCAAATAGGCTGTTCGGGAAACCGTTGTTCACGAGTTTTTGTTTTACACGTGGAAAAGTTCCCACGTAGAGCAGCATTTATACGCTCGGCAGATGTATGAGCCGATTACACTTATTTTATACCTTTCAGGGCATTCGCTATCCGCATTGAGGCATCTTTCCATGTCCGTACTTTCTATATACTTTTGTGATATATCTACCATTGAGGTTTTGAATCTCAACGTCCAAGAAAGGGAGTTTATTGTCCGTGATCAATTCATAAGTGAATTTTAACACGGAGTTCTCCTAAAATTGCTGTTTGATCTTTATCAGATGTTCTTCGTTTTAGACGTTGATGTAAATGTCGTCTACGTATCGTCATTATGTGTGTGGCTTATTTTCATATAGTAGTTGGCGAAGGTCAGCCCTAAGGAAGACCCCATAGCCACTCCATCCACTTGCGTGTATAGATTGCCGTCCGGTGTTCAGAACGGCGGCTCTGATGTGCATGAACGTAAGATGCTCCTTAAGATGTTTGGGTCGAGATTTGGAGGAGACATTGTAGGATGGTGGTACAGGTTTTTTTTCTAATGATGTGGATGGCCTTTCTCCTCCTACCATGAAGTAGTAACCCGTGGTCGTCCCTAAATCACGCTATAAAGGTAACAGTAACGTGCCCTTCCTGTCTCAACTTTAACTGGCAACCCCTACGTCTCCGCCAACAAATTTGTAACAGGTGGTCATTTCCCTTATAATTATAAAACCGTGGGGCCGCCTTAAAACTTATTGTCTAGATTACAACTTGAAGTGGTTTAAATACGTTTGTCTATACGCAAACACAAATGTGAATATATTTATGTACGTGACGTTTTCAATTATTTCAAGTATCATTGAGCCTGTCTAAAGACTGCATCATCCTGAGATAAAAAAAAAAATCATTTAAACAAAGCTTAAACCGACTGCTTGCAGCAATCGGCCCTCTACAATATTTTATTAGCGACTAATCAAAAATGGAACAGGTTGTATACAAAATTTATTTTGTAATTAAAAGCCAATGCCATACTTGAGTTAAGTGACCCTATATTAGTAAAGACATCCGTCAGATCTAGTCAGTAGAGAAATGTTGCCCAACGTAATTCTAGGTTTGTGTTGTATAGTTATTCATGCTGGATAGAAACCTATATTTTGAATGATTTATTATATTACCCATACTATATGTTTAGCATTTTAATACTAAAACAAACAGCAAAAAGCCATCATGCCACGTATATAGATAAAACTATAGTAGGAAGATCCTTAATCACAATTCAATAGAAGGTGTAATGTTTCATTGCAAGGTTGATTAGGATCATCAAAAAGCCTCACAAATGAGTGTCATGTGAGTATTATGAAGTGTTGAAATGGGCACGCACCTAATTATACATCTGCAATTAATCTACTAAAAATGTACAACACTTTGTCATGGAACCAGGTAAATAATATATGCAAATACTGTATTTTTGTAAAGGCTATATAGACAAAAAATAAATTCCAGATGCTTTCACACGGTCACACGCATACACACTCACACGAGCAAAGGTGTTTCTCGCGTTATCTTTGCTGACCATTCGGGCCGCGCCAAAATTCCGGGAGACGCCGAAACAGTTGTGCAGATATATAGGGTGTCCCCCCAAAACGTATACACACTTGAAATAATTGTAAAGTAGGTGTTTATTAAAATACATTTCATTTTTAAAATTTACAATTATTTACAATACAATTACTTAAAGTGTGTATACATTTTTGGGTGACACCTGGTATTTATCAAACTCCAAGCTGAGAATGAGGAAAGACGCTGGGGCTTTGTTTATTGTCAGAGAGCAGTGAAACACGAAATCTTATTTCCTAAAATTATCTCTGTCCTCAAGATAAAATGATCTAGCAGAGGCCTGAATCAAAGCTGCCTGTTCATTTTCTCTCTATCCCCTTGTACATACGAATAAACTTTCTATTCAAGTAAGCTCAGCCCAAACCGAATGATTGACCAACAGTGGGCCACGCCTACATTTTTCTGCACAATAAATAACATTCAAAATGATGCATAAGGTCAACTATCAGCTCGCGTAGAAGAAGCGGAGGCTAAATTAGACTCCAACATTAGTAGGCCAGTCTTAAATGACCAACATACACCAAACGAATTCATTACGCCTAGGCCTACCGGGTATCCGTCCAATAAAGAGTCCGAGAAGCCGCCTTCCTGGATTTCCCTTTCCTACCGGAAATCAACCGAGCGAGCCTCTTACCCAGCCTACAACGTCAAATTTAAATGAGAGGATAGTCATCCACAAATGAAGTAATCTCAAGGTTAACGCTCAGTAACCAATTGCCTCAAAACGAAGGTCATTGCAATGAAGAAACTCGTACCTCATAACTGGGCCTTTAATCACCTATAAATGGTAACACGATACACCCGTAAGGGTATAACCCCTTTAACGCCGCTTACTTACCTAGTTCTTACTTGGAGCCGTCGTGAGGTAACTTCTTCACAGTCGAGGTGGTCCACCGCTGCTTCCAGACCATTATCCTTACGCTGTAGGTTTAGCTGCTCCGGCGCAGAGTTTTAGTTTGCTCCGCGGAGTGGTGTATATCCTGGGACTGGTGGCTCATCAGGGACTGTCCTCATGAAGGCATCAAGTTTGGCTTTGAACTCGTCATCAGGGCAGCCAGTGAGATCCCTCAAGTTTTTTGGTAAAGAATTGAAGATTTTCGGACCGTTATACCCCAGACTGGCTGTTTGCTGAGTCTTGACCCTGGCAGGTGCTTGTGGGGGCAGCACTTTCCTCAAGCAGTGACGACCAGTCCTCGCAGTTGAGATGGCTACCATCTCGTTTGTGTTTGATGGGTTCGGTACTACATTTGATTTCACTTTCCATGTATAAATTATAATGTACCTTCTTTGTTGAGAATAGATGTTTAGGTCTCTCAGCCTCTCCTAGTAAGGACGATACTTCATGCCCTGGATTAGCCTAGTGAAGTCGCGCTGGTTTCTCTAGAGCCTGTATATCCATTGTCATGTGGGGGGGACCACAGCTGACAGCAATAGTCCAGGACAGGCTGTACCCGGGCCCTCCACAAAGTCATCAGGTATTCCGCTTCGAGGGAGTAGAAGGTCTGAGGTATCCATCTTTAGATTTTTCTTACTTTTTTATAGTTTCTTTTATGTGATGTGTGAAGGTGCCGTCCTCGCTCAGGTGTACTCCTAGGCCCCTGATACGGGGGCTTGTTCTTATTTCTTGACCATTTCTTGTTTTCAATGTAGTGTCCTCTAGGATGTCATGTCTGCTGCCACACCTGAGCAAGTCAAATTTTTCATCATTGAACTGCATTTTACTTTTGGTAGCCCAATCATATAAAATGGTGAGGTCCTTTTGCAGTTTGTCGACGGCTTCCTTGTCCGGAATAAGTTTGCAGATGTTTGTGTCATTTGCAAACGATGTCACTGTAGAGAGGCATATTTCCTTGTCTATATCCCCCAACAGTATCAAGAAGACCAGAGGCCCCAGTGCTGAACCCTGAGTTACTCCACTTATAACTCTGCCTGGTTGGGACATAGCTCCATTTGCAGGCACTATCTGTATTGTTGACGTAAGGAAGCTGTGAATCTGTAGTACCCAATTATAAGGTGGAATAGAGCCAACAGGGAACCGCAAAAATTGAGCATCCCGTTAGCCCTATAAAATCTTGAATTGGAAACACAAATCAAAGATTTAAATAATATGCTATCTATTTACATTTAATTAATACAAAACAAAGCAAATACTTGTAAATAATATTAAGTCGATAGTCAATAATCAATGTATCAATGCAAAGCAAAATATTTGCAATAATGCAAATGAAATCGCTGTGCTCCCACGCTAAACATACAAAACGGTATCACACATTAGGAAACAGGTGCGAGCCGACGTTTTGGCCGCAGAGATAACAAAGACAATTGAAACACCTGTGCACACAAAGTAATGAATTTATTATACAGAGGGAGTCTGAACCATCAGACATTGACATGGACCCGTGAAGGATGAAATATTATTTTGCTACAGATATCGGCCTGATAAAGATCGGCCAAATTTCCTAATTAAAACAATCCTTTGGTGTACACGTGCCTACACTAATACATGCATATACCCTTTGATCATCTAAACTCCGCCTAGCTTTCCGATTAGAGAAACGAAGCCACACCCCTAAATTTTAGTTATAATAAAACTGCTTGCAAAAACATACAAGGGCAGTCTAATAGAGAGAGAAATACAAGAAACACTGAGTCTATTAACACCGATAGCCAGTTAAAAGTACGTGAGCACAGTACGAACTAAGAACTCAGCGATTTCACTTGCAAGACCTGAGGTGGTTCTAAGACCAAAAATTAAAACCTACAAAAACCGCCATTTTCTTCTGATTCCCTACCTCTGCCAAGCAATAAGCCGGTTACCGTTTACCCAGCATACAAGTGAATAACCAGCGGACATCTGGAGTCAGATTTAATTCTACGGCGTAATCCACAGCCGCTGATAGCCTCAAGTCAAATATTAGCATTTCCCCCACCTACCTTAAATAGGTGGCCTACCAATAAACTTGAGGTGACCTTGCCTATATACAAGTGACACTCCCACCTATAGCTCCACGGCCAAAGTTTACCAGTGATTCCTAGACTTAGCAATTTGTGCATGAAGATACCATGATCCACTGTATCAAATGCTTTTGCGAAGTCTAGGAACACAGTATCCACATTTTGCCCTCAGCTAGTTGGTGTAGTTGGTTGTCATAATGTTCAAGTAGCTGGGACAGGCAAAATCTGACTTTCCGTAAGCCATGTTGTCCGGCATTCAGTAAGTTATTGTTTACTAAATAGGTGTAGATGGTGTTCCTCACCACCTTCTCAAAGATTTTAATTATGTGTGAGGTGAGGGCTACCGGCCTATATTTTTTTCAACTCCTCTGCTTCCTCATTTGTGTATTGGTGTTATTACTGCCTTCTTTGTATCTGTTTGTACAGTACCAGTGTTTAGGGAGTGACGCCAGAGCAACTACAAGGGATGAGCTAGTCTTCTTTGCATTTGAGGAGGATAAGTGTTGGTAGTCACTCTGAACCAGCTGCTGAGTTTGGTCTCAGTTCACCAATAGCCTTGTGTATATCTTATTCAGTAAAATCATTGTCACTGAGTGTTCCTTGGTCAGTTTGGGAGAATGTCTGTGGATTTCCTATGATCTTTGAGCTGTCCAGATTAATATTACTACATGATACTATACAGCTAAAAGATTGCTTATTTTTTCTGCATTATACCCAATTTGTCGATTGGGTGCTACAAAGGATCCAATAGAGGACACTGTCTTTTAGAATCTTTTAGCGTAGCTGCAGAATCATTTAGGGTTTGCTTTGATATTTGATATGGCCTTGACTTCGTTTCTTTTTCTTTCTGCTTCATGTGATTCACAGATGTTCTTTTCCATTCTTTCTATGCGTGTTGAGATGGCCAGGTATCTTTGCTCGTTTGTTGTTATTTTGTAGGGATGCGAAGATGTATCAGAGAAAAATTCCTTCCAAGTCGATAATATAAATAGCCCATTAAATTACCAACTCAATACGGACTCCGCCGTAGCGTGATGGCTAGAGTGTTGGCATTTAGATCTAAAGATACCGCGTTCGAAACTCTCAAAGTCCACAATTTTTAAGAAGAAAACGGAACTCAAGGAAAACGACTTCAAGGGCTAACTCATCAAGAATCCGAGAAATCATCAACTCATCAAGAAGCAAGAAGAACTCGAGAAGCATCAAGAAGAAATCATCACGTCTAGTTATCAGGAAGATACATCAAGAAAGGAAGAATAAGAAGATCAAGAATTAACCCAGCCAACTTAAAGAAGAAGGAATCTCAGCCAATAAGAATACTGGAGTCAAGATAAATGGAAGACAAATGTTTCAAGGGGAACTTCAGCTAAGAAGAAATAAATAGATTCTAATATTAGAAATATCAAGATGAAGAATGATATTGATAAATAAGGAAAGTTATAATAAAGAGCCCCTGCCCCATAACTGGTCACCCTCAAAAGGCCGAACAATCTTCTGATCTTTGTTACAACTGCACCTGCTCTCCTACTATAGATTAAGAAAAGGTGCTGCTGGGAACTTCAGTAGATCCGGGAAAGAGATGCTATTACTCATTGATTAGGAGACAAGACTTCGTTCGTTCGCTATCCTCAATCCCACTCAATTAACTCCATTCATCCCGCAGACTCGGAGGCCGGGGAGGGAGAGTTACTACTCTCCTCGATTAAGAAATCCAAGACTAGTCTCTCCCCAATCCTCAAATTCACTTCGCGTTCTAGAAAGGGACCTGTGTAGGGGTGCGAAGATGTATCAGAGAAAAATTCCTTCCAAGTCGATAATATAAATAGCCCATTAAATTACTAACTCAAAACGGACTCGCCGTAGCGTGATGGTTAGAGTGCTGGCATTTGGATCCAAAGTCCCTGCCATCGAAACTCCTCAGTCCACAATTTTTACGAAGAAAACGGAAATCAAGGAAAACGATTTCAAGGGCTGACTCATCTCAAACTCATCAAGAATCAAGAAGAAATCATCACGTCATCCAGAATCAAGAAGAAATCATCACGTCATCCAGAATCAAGAAGAAATCATCACGTCATCAAGAATTAAGAAGAAATCATCACGTCATCAAGAATTAAGAAGAAATCATCACGTGACCAAGAATTAAGAAAGAATCATCAAATCAAGATAAATGCAAGTTAATATGAAGATAAATCACGAAATAAAAATCGAAAAACAAGAATTAACCCAGCCAATAAGAATACTAAGAGTCAGATAAATGGAAAATAAATGTTTCAAGGGGCAACTTCAGTCAAGAAGAAATAAATAGATTCGAATATAGAAAATCCCAAGATGAAGTGTGATATTGATAATAAGAAAAATAGAATAAGGAAGAGCATCCCCCCCCCCTATAATTTTAAGTTGTTTGTTTAATGATGCCCTTTTTCTCATTAAGATTCGTCTGTCTCTTAGGATATTGTGCTGCCTGGTTCTTGTCTTCTCTTCTCTGGGATGTGCTTCTCTCAAACTTCCAGTATTTTCGCGGTGATGGTGTTCAGCATTTAGTTCACATCTTTGGTTTGTAAGCAACTCTTTCCAGTTCGTGCCCATAAACATACTGTTAACACTTTCCCCATCTGCACCCTTACTATTTAAGTTTAGTGCTCTGAAAGTATCTTTTGGTTCAGCATATATCGTACGTTGATTTGTTCTCTTCTTTGCGGTGGTTACTGTAGCAAGGTTATGATCCGATAGGGTTGTCTTATTGACTTTATGTCCATGTATTAATTTTGGATTATTTACAAAGAGTAAGCCAAAGGTATTATTTACTCTGGTAGGTTCTGTGATTTTTTTGCGTTAGAGTTGTTCTGTAAGATCTAACAGTGATCTAGCCTCTTCTCTGTCTTCCCGACTACCACTATAAATATAGGGCCATCGTGATATGAACCTAGCTAGATACTTCACAACAAACCTATATCTATAAGTTTTTAAGGAGAATTATTGAATCGTAAAAAGGCTCGAGCGGCTAAGCTTATTGCGAAGTTAGGCTTAATAGTTGGACACGAAATCGTTAAGGAATGGATTAAATACAACGAGAATAGAACAAAATATATATTATAATAGATTATCAAGAATGGAACATATTTGAAATTATATTGGTTGAATTTGAATTTAATTATACAAAATGAACACGAGTTTATAGGTAGATAGGTAAAGGTAGGTAGGTAACAAGGTAACAAGGGTAATAGTGAATAGGTAACAAGGTAACTAATTAAAATGTAATTGTAACTAATTAAAATGTATTTGTAACTAATAGAATGTAATTGTAAATAATTGAAATCACGATGGTTAAAAGGGGAAATGTATGAGTCTGGATGGAAATAGAAGGAATTTGACAGTGTTTTTTTGTTTGTAAAACTTAAGGATTAAATGGAAAAAGAATTCAACTGACCTTGATGCTTGTAGTCAACCAATTGTTTTTGAAGACTTTTTACAAATATAATAATTAAGAAAAATGAGATAAATTTATATATATATATATATATATATATATATATATATATATATATATATATATATTTATGTTACTGCAGAGCTGCTATAAATACTCCCACCACAAGAGAGTTACTCGCCCATCAAAAAAAACTTCTAAACATGGACTATAAATTTTTAATTCAGATACCGACGAGGTCTCCTAACAACGCGGCCAGAACGTGTCACGTTTCGATGTGGCTGATTTCGATCATGGGGACACAATTAACTGGCAGTCCTAATCAATTTCTGCAAAACACTGTCGCGCGCGAGGGCAGGCGGGCGGAGGACATCCGTTCTGTTTCCCCCAAACTAGCGTCTGATGGGGACAGGCCATTGTGAGACTGGTTCTGCGCTGCTGACGAGAGCTCCTGCAACAAAAGGGGATGCGGCAGCAATCGGGAAGGAGAAGTGGGTGTTGGAGAATGGTTTGTAGGAGGGTTTTGAAGAAAAATATGAGAAACCACTGGATCACTAACTGTCATAGTGGAAGGAGAAGACAGTGTCTGTTCATGGTGAACGGCCTCTATAAAGCCGGGTTTCATGCGATCGATGGAGACAGTATCCTGATTGGTGCCAAACTGTAGCACATAGAATTTCGGCTTCCTAGAGATGACGAGAAAGGGTCCATCATAGACTGGTTGCAAGGAAGAGCGAGTTGAGTCGTGACGGACAAAAACGTGAGAACAGGTTGCCATCTCATTTGGCACGAAGGGTACCCGATGAGCAGGCACTCTTGGGGTGGTTGGCTTAACTTCAGACATCGCCCGTACTAAATTACGTACGTATGCAGCAGGATTAACATAAGATGGTAGAGGACAGTCAGAAGAGAAAAAAATGACTAGGAAGACGAAGTTGAGTACTATAGACAAGTCCCGCCGCAAGGCAAACCAAATCCTCTTTCAATGATGCACGAATAGCCAGGAAGATCAAGGGTGGCTTGTCCACCCAAGTGATGTTGGGATCAGTGGAGCGTAAGCTTGCCTCGAGAATCCTGTGCAACCGTTCGGCCTTTCGTTGATTTGGGGATGGTAGCTACTGGTACGAAGACGAAAGGAGCCAAGCACTGACATTAGTGCATCCCATTGGTTGGATTCAAATTGGCTATCACGATCAGTCATGATCATTGAGGAACCCCAAAACGAGCAACACATGCTGAGACGAAAGCTCGAGTTACAGTGAAAGCTCTGATGTCCGAGATAGGAACTGCCTCTGGCCAATGAGTAAAACGGTCGATCATGGTGAGAAGATAGATGCAACCACGTAAAAAGGGCAGAGGGTCTACCAGATCAATGTTAACGGCGTCAAAACGTACCGATGGTAGAGGAAAATCAGCCAGAGGGGTCTCTGTGTGGCGTTAAACCTTTGTGCGTTGACACGGCGGACATGCGCGGGTCCATTTGGCCACGTCGGTGTTCATACCTGGCCACACATAACGTTGTGTAATGAGCTTGCGAGTTGCTCGAATGCCAGGATGGGGGAGAGACCGTGAGTTTTGTAAAAATGTGCCGACGGTAAGCGAGAGGAATGAGTGGACGAGGACAGTCAGACAATGAATAGTCAACCAGGATTCGCCTGGAAGGACTGTCCGGCAAGTCGATTTCGCGAACGACGAGTTGAGAAGAGTTACGCAGTGTTTGTGTGTATTCATCTTGTTCCTGGGCGAGCGCTATGATCGCATGATCGATGGGCGCACTGTGGGAGAGTTGCGTGCCCGAAATCAATGAAATGCGAGAGAGAGCATCTGGAACGACGTTTGATGAACCAGGAACGTAGCGAATATCGTTTGTCATCTGCAGAATGAAGTCATGATGACGAGAATCAACGGCAGAATGCACAGCAGAGGTGCTACTAGCGGCAAGCGCACCATCTAACGGCCTATGGTCTGTAAAAATAGTAAACGTACGCCTATCCAAGTATAGGCGGAAGTGGCGGAAGGCGAGGTAAACACTGAGGAGTTCGCGGGAAAGTGTACTGTACCTCTGTTGAGAAGGAATAAGTGTTTTGGGGAAGAAAGGAGCGGTTGCCAAGAGTCACCAACCCTCTGCTGCAACGTCGCAGCAACGTGGGTAGCAAACGCGTCCGAAGCACCGCTTATGGAGGCTCTTGGGCAAGGATAGGCCAGGGAAACAGCGGAAGACATAGCCTCTTTCGTCCAAGAGAAAGCCTCGCACGCTTCTGAAGACCAGGATAGAGGAAGGTTCTTTTTGGATTTTGAAAACAGATCGTAGAGTGGTTGGATGATGTTAGAAATGTTGGGAATGAATCTGTGGTAAAGGTTTACCATACCACAAAATCTACGAAGTTGCTTGAGTGAAGTAGGTCGGGGAAAGTCCCGAATAATTGCCACTTTATCCTCGAGAGGACAAATTCCGCCAGGGAAAATGTGCTGTCCCAAAAACAGAGAGTCGTGTGACACCAAAAAGACAATTAGAAGTGTTGAGTACGATACGATACTCTTCTAAACGAACGAAAACCTGACGAAGATGAGAGAGATGTTCCTTTAAAGACGAAGATGCTATCAGGAGGTCGTCTATGTAGCAAAATACGAAGGGAAGACCTCTCACAACCAGATCCATAAACCGTTGGAAGGTCTGGCCACTGTTAACAAGACCGTAAGGCATTCGCTTCGTGACGAAGGAACCAAATGGCGTGCTGATAGCCGTCTTTGGGACGTCATCTGGGTGAATATGGATTTGGTTGAAAGCACGAACCAAATCAAGTCGAGAAAAGATTGAACAACCGGAAAGAGCAGACTTAAAATCAGACAGATAAGAAAGAAGATATCTATCTGGAGTGTTAAAGGCATTGAGTCGCCTGTTATCCCCCACAACCCCGAACTCACCTGGCGTAGACTTTGGCACTACGTGAAGCGGTGAAGCCCAGGGAGAGGTAGAGGAAAAAGCTATTCCGGCCTCCACTATAAATTTGAACTCCTGCTTCATTAGAGCAAGTCTTTCCGGGGCCAGTCAACGGGGGCGAGAGAATACAGGCTCTCCTGCCGTTTTTATCCTATGACCCACATCGTTCTTGATAGGCCTGTCCTTTGAAGGTGTCAGACTAAGGCCAGGAAATTCCCGCAGGAGTTGTTGGAAATGTGGGGCAGTTGTAGGGTGAGGAACAGATAGGAGAGAACTCCGAGAAGGAAAAAAACGAACCAGAAACGGTCAGAGTAGTGGTTCTGTCGACAAGCTTGCGATTGCAACAATCGACCAAAAGGTCGTGAGCCGAAAGGAAATTGAGACCAAAATTGAAATATCGACCTCGGCAACAATGAAGGTCGAGGGGAAAATACGACGTAACCAAAGAGAGAGCTCGAGGTTACGCCTTCCATATGTCCTCATATCCGAAGAGTTAGCGGCTTTAAGGACAAGGTCAGACAGGCAAGCTTTGTCCTTCGGAGAGGTTGGAATGACACTACATTGAGCACCGGTGTCAATAAAAAATGAAAAACCAGAAAGTGGGTCGTAAATACTAAAAGGAGGATCGACCCGAGGAAAGACTGAGCTTGCAGAGGTGATAGACCCACGAATCAGTTGCGTTTTTCGTTTGAAGGATTATGCTGGGCTGGTGACCTTGAAATTTGGGTAGGAAAACCCGTATAGTTTTGCTGATTTAAGTTGTAGTTGAAAAACGCACATGATGTTGGTACGTGCATTGATGTATGTTTTTTTCTGCCTTTGCACCAAACCTGCAATGAGTATTAGGTGAAGAATGAGGATTAAATGCGTGGTAGAAGTTACAGGGCTGTACACAAGTTACGGCGTTGTTACCAAATTTAGAATGATACCAGCAGAGACCCTAAAAATTATCGTCAGGTTAGAAGGAATTGGGTAGGAAATGAAAATGATTCTGCCATGCCTCACCTCTTGAGCTGGAGTTCCCTCGTTGGATTCTTTTTCGAGAGGAAGAACGACGTCGGACTCCCCCTCTACCCTGCTCACGACTGTGCTCTCGCTGCATCCCTTGTCGCACCTTAGGGCACGAAGATCGCTTTCTATCCTCTCCAACACAGCAGCAAAATCCTGTGCCGAAGGAAATGACTTATGTTCGAGTTCTGGACGCTTGTCTGAAGACTCCCTCGGTAAACGAACCTGTGAAATATACACATTTGAACATGGTTCCTGAGAGATTGAAATAGATCCCCAGCTTAAGTATGAATTATTGAACAACTCATCGGCTGCCTTTGCCATTTCCTCCACATTAGTGGGGGATATCATTAGGATGAGTGGCCTAATATTTTCAGGAATCCCACGCATAAATATTTCTGTGAGCAGGGAATCGAAAATTTCTAACTGAGCTCTCTTAGTTCGAATTAAGTCTTTTAGATGCTCCAGAATCGCGTGGGACGCCGGTCACCCATCTTCTGAGTATTTAATAGCATCCTTAGATCTTCGACTTGCGATCTCTCAAACTCCTCCCTAAAAGCCTCTTTTAATTTGTCCCAATTCCCAATTCTACCACTTTCAAGCAAGATGTTTTTAAAAAGCGAAAAGATACTCAATGGTAAATTCTGAGTGATGCAGAAAATCCGGTTTTGTTCAGAGATGGCGTGATGAATCATTATAATTTCTGCCATTTCTAAACAGGCAATGGGGTTGCCCGAATCATATTCTGGGAGGACAATCGAGGAAGGAAGGAATCGAGATCGATCTTCTTGCATGGAGGACAAATTATGAAGGATGCTTGCGGAAATAACATTAAAGATACTTGTATTGGTGGAAGCAGTAAGGCCAGCCTGTGATGTCGTAATGGTGTGATTTATCAACGAAGCTGTTTATGTAACCATCGTGATTCTTAACTAGTATGTGGTGTGTGTATTGTGTGTGCGTGTGTGTATGTGTGTGTGTGTGTAAAACTCAGTCACGCGAATAAGCGTAAAATAAAACTTATCGGAAAAAGAAATATTATTAACTACTTGTATTTATATAGATATAATAAATTGAATTTAATAAGGATATTATTAATTCAATTAAGGATGTAATTGGAAACTTGGGATTAGAAACTTAACACGTGTTGAGATCGACGCTCGGAAAATGAACGCGTGAGTAAGTGACTCGAAAAATATGAAACCATGTGACTGGGTTGAAAATTTATATTTGATTTTATAATTAAGAATGGATGAACGTACGGGAGATAATTAAACAGTTTCTAAGCACCAATTTATTGATATAGGGCCATCGTGGAATGAACCTAGATAGATACTTCACAACAAATCTACATCTATAAGATTTTGAGGTGAGATATTGAATCGTAAAAAGGCTCGAGCAGCTAAGCTTATGGCGAAGTTAGGCTTAATAGTTGGACACGAAATCGTTAAGGAAGGGATGAAATACAACGAAGATAGAACAAAATATATCTTATTATAGATTAACAAAAATGGAACATATTTGAAGTTATATTGGTTGAATTTGAATTTAATTATACAAAATGAACATGAGTTTAATACTGAATTTTCGTCGTGAGTAAACTTAAGGTAAGGTAGATAGGTAATGGTAATTAGGTAACAAGATAATGGTAAATATGTAACAATGGTAATGGTAAATATTTAACACGGTAATGTCTTAAGGTAACTAATTAAAATGTAATTGTAACTAACTAAAATGTAATCGCAACTAATAGAATGTAATTAGGAATAATTGAAATTACGATGGTTAAAAGGGTAAATGTATGAGTCTGGAAAGGAAATAGAAGGAATTTGACAGTGTTTTTTGTTTGTAAAACTTAAGGATTAAATGGAAAAAGAATTCAACTGACCTTGATGCTTGGTGCTGGCGAGAGCACAAGTGAAAGTTTTGTCTCTCATGCGGAATATTTGGAAGCGTTAGTACATGCGTGTAAATATTGTCAACCAATTGTTTTTGAAGACTTTTTACAAATATAATAATTAAGAAAAATGAGATAAATTTATATATATATATATATATATATATATATATATATATATATATATATATATATATATATATATATATATATATATATAAAGCGTGTTCCATTAAGACGGATCGAAGTTAGCAGTAAATAAATCAGTGTTATTGGTGAAAATTTATTGATTTCACTATTGGATCATGTTAATTGAGTCATGCAATTATGTGTGAAAAATAATATCGCATAAATGTCCGCCAAGGTTTCGGCGGCACACCTTTTCGATCTCACCAATATACCTTATTATCTTATCCTTCAGCTGTTGAATTGTTGTTGGCTTGTTGGCATAGACCTTACTTTTGAGATGACCCCAAAGGAAGAAATCTAAAGGCGTCAAGTCACACGATTGTGGTGGCCAATTGACCTCGCTGTTTCGAGAGATGATGCAACCTGGAAACTTCTCATTCAATAAAGCCATTGTTGCATTGGCTGTGTGGTATGTGGCGCCGTCCTGTTAAAACCACAAATCTTCGACATCCATAGAATTCAATTCAGGCCATAAAAAGTTGGTTATCATGTCACGGTATCGCTCGCCTGTCACCGTAACACAATTCCCGGCATCATTTTCGAAGAAATACGGCCCAATGATTCCGCTAGCAAAAAATGCACACCAAACAGTGACCTTTTGTGGATGCAGTGCCTTTTTAACAATCTTCCTGGGATTTTCATCAGCCCAAATGTGACAATCCTGCTTATTAACGAATCTACCAAGATGAAAATGGGCTTCATCACTAACGATGATTTTTTTGCGAAAAATCGTCATCGACTTGTCATTGCTCGTGCACCCAATTGACGAATATACGGTGCTACATATGGTCAGCAGTCTTCAGTTCTTGTTTCAATTGAATTTTGTAAGCGTGTAGAATCTTTTGTCAAAATTCGATGTAATGTTGTTGTGGAATGGTTCAATTCCTGCGCGCGATGAGGAATAAAGGTGTCTGGATCTTCGGCCACATTTTCGCGCACTGCAGCACTGTTTTCAGCTGAACGGGGTAAACGAGCAGGCAATGGCGTTTTCTTATCTGCCAACGACCCCGTTTGTTTAAATTTACGAACAATTTTTCCAATTGCATTCTCGGTTGGTCGATTATGTTGTCCAAAAAAATCGCGAAGTGCCCGAGATGCGTTTCTGTTTGAACGTCCATTTTCGAAATAGGCTTCGATAAATTTAACACGTTGTTCGATTGTTCGTTGTTCCATGTTTGAAATTGCCCCAAACAAGTTATTAAATCTGACAGAAAAAGAAAAAAAATCATTACATGCTTAAACTAACTCACATTTAAAATCGGTCCTAATTGAAGAAGGAATGATTACCGACCTTTATACGGAAAATGCTGAGAGTCGACTAAGAAGGAATAATGTGCTATTTTGTCGAGCTGGAAGCTTGTGTTTGTTTGTTTGTGTGTGAAGTTTTAAGAGATGTTGTTTGGAACAGTATACCTTAAATGAATTGACAAGTAAAATAAATTAACTAATTCATTACTAAGTTTTACATAAAATTATTTAATTTACAAAAGTTAAGTAAAATAATTGGACGATTAAATTGACAAAGTTAAAGTAAAATAATTGAATGATTAAATTAACAAACTTAAAGTAAAATAATTGAATGAATAAATTAAGAAATTTAAAGGAATGCATAATATGAATTTTACATAATAATTGATGTATATACATATTTAAGTTTCCCAGTTTTTATTATAGGAATGCCCAGATACATTTCTATACTATTATGTCTAAAAATGGAAGCGGTATTGCTTCAATGACTTGCCTCAACTTGGTTACGACATTTATGACGTTTTGCTTGTTGCAGAGTGGAGGTCTGTAAATTTTGACCAGAATTACTGATATCTTTTTTTTTCTGCAACATTACCATTTTAGTCTGAGCGTATGAATATGTGGCTAGAACCTCACTTTTTGATGCAAGATCATTTCTGACATAAGTTATAGTACCACGATGTGATCTTTCATGTCTATTTGCTCTGAATGTTGTGTAGTAAGATTTCAGAATAATTTATTTCTTCATTTATGTGTGATCGCTCATAGATAAATCTTCAGTTTGTGCTAACTTAGCCAGGAAAGTGACCTTAGTTTTATTTGTTTTATGGTAAAGTCCTTAAATGTTTCGCATTAGTAAACATTCTATTGGATTTTTACTATGTTCAGCCAAGGGTATTTTGGATTTGCTTGGGGGTGTTTTTTAAGGTTCATTTGTCTCCCCATTGCTAGATTTTGCATCAGCATTCCCTGTTTTACGAAAAAATTTCCTTATCGTTTTTCCGGGTTGTATTATTAGTTTTCATTTCTTTGTGCCTTTAAATAATCTATTATACATCACGTGCCACGTGATTTTCAATTATTATAAACAAAAAAACCCTGCCCCCTCCTAGTAGAAAAACACTTGTCTTGTCCCTCACTGAATAAAAAAAAAAAAACCCTACACTTCGTTATTTAAAAGGCTTCTTGTATTAACCTTTTGGGGGGTTGAGGATGGTAGCTCTGGCGATGAGCGTGGTGGTCATTTCATTTTAGCGAGGAGGGCTTGATGACACAGGTTCAAATGTAATTTTTTTATTCACTTTCATATAACGGTTGAAATGGTTTGCCCTATTTCTCCGTTTCTATATCTCCCATTTTCTTTCTTAAGCTTTATTGGTTCACGTAATAATTTCCTTAACGTTTTTCCGGGTTGTGCTACCAGTTTTCATTTCTTTGGGCATATATATATATATATATATATATATATATATATATATATATATATATATATATATATATATATATATATATATATATATATATATATATATGTATATATATATATATATATATATATATATATATATATATATATATATATATATAATTTGAAGGATGAACGAAAGGACGCATAAAGGGAAATTCATTTCATTTTCTTAATAGATACAACGTTTCGGGTGAACTTTTCCCCCATCTTCGGTTACTGGAAAATACAATTGGTGGAGTAGACTAACAATTTAAGATTTAAGTTAGATTTTAACAGACAATCAAAATGATGAATTTGTGGAAAGTATTTAATATTTATTAAGGAGGGGGGGATTCCAAAAAATTACAGGTAATTGATATTTTTGGATTATTATGTTGGGAGTTAAAAAATTAACGTTTGAGGAAATACTGGAAACACACCGAGATAAACTAACCTTAAACAATCAGCCGTTAGAGGATAACTGGGGAGAAAGGGCAAGGAACGTGAGAAGAAAGAAAAGGTTAGAGAGTTGGTAATATATTTTGTTTAGAGTAGAAGTAGAGAGTGAGAATAAGGATCGAAATTTAAGGAGGAAGAAAGGTATTTAATATACATAGATTCAAGAATCCCTAATGATATGGTATCAGGGGGGGGGGGTAAGGTTTTAAAATCGTCCGTTGTGATTTCGGTTTTACAATTAATAGAGTGAAGCCTTACAGGTGAGAATTCTTTCGTAGAGAGAACCTTCCCTGTCCTGTGGCTAACACCCAAATGTGAACAGAACCTCGCCCTCAGCGAGCGCACCGTACTACCTATGTATATCCCCAGTTTACAATTGGGTCAAGTAAACTCATAAATAACGGAGCACTTCGCTTCAGGCGAGATTCTGTCCTTACAATTGAAGTATAATCCTATGTGGTGTCTATTTATGAAAATTAACTTAAAGTCGGTATGGAAAAATAATTGATTTAATAGTGATGTAATTTCTTTTGAAAATTTTTGGTTTAAAAAACCAAGATCCTGAAAGATTATGTAACGGAAATCTTTGCAAACAGTAGGGAATTTAAATTTGGGATAGAAAATATTGTTTAAAAATTGGCCCGTAATTTTTTCAGTTAGAGACACAGGAAAGCCGTTTTGTTTGAAATAATTAGTCAGAAATACGACTTCTTGGTGAAATCCGGAGTAGGATGAACAAATATTAAAAGCCCGGAATATTAGTGTTTTGATGGCACTTATTTTGAAAGAAAGGTCACAAAAACTGAAAAAGTTTTGTCCTTGACCAGTAAAGGTTGGCTTTCGTAAAACTTTGGTTACAAATCCAGTTGGAAACCTGAAAATGTGGATATCCAAAAATGAGATGGAGGAATTGAGCTCCTTTTCGCATGTAAATTTAATATTAGGATGTATATGATTGGCATATTGTAAGAATTTATCGCAGGACTCCTCTTTATTGAACAGAATGTATATATCATCGACAAAGCAGCGGTAAAGTAAGGGTTCAATGCTTCCAAGTTCCAGGCTGATTAATTGTTCCTCGAACCAGGACATAAAGATATTTTTTACCACTTTTTTGGTCAAACTTCAGAAAACTTACGCCGTATTTTTACAATTAAAAAAAAGTACTAATAGTCTTTTTAGGCATCCCAGTCGTCAAATAGGGTTGCGTTTTGGCGCGGATAATACATATTTTTTTAGATATTACGCATTAATGGGGTTAATAAATATTTAAGTTAAAATAAAACCGCCTTACCTTCTCACGATGTAACCAGAAACCAGGAATTTCACACATTGGCAACATTAAATTCAAAATTAATTAACATATTGGCAACACTGGATGCAAACACTTATAACAGCGCTGATTTCGATATCACCCAAATCGATTTGTCAAGCGTTCGTGATATTGGAGTGTGCTTGTTGCTTATTTCGTTTTGCTAGGCTTTCAAATTGTGTACTACTTGTTCCTGAGGCGCGAGCGGCGGCTGGTATGTGGCGCAACCCCTAATGGCAACCCATAACACGGCTCGATAACGGCTTCTAGTAACCAAACGCCGTGTTTTTAATAGTAAAAACCCAGTACTAATGGTGTTTTTAGGCTTTTCAGTCATCATTTACGGCTTCGTTTTGGCGCAGAAAGCAATTATTCTTAAGATAATATTATAGGAGGTAAAATCACCAGTTTTGTGGGTTGAAATGAAGCGGTCACCAGTAGTAGGGTAAAGTTTATCGGGGTGACCAATTTATAGTGAAGGTGAATTATATGAATGATCTCCAATCATGAATTATCTGACTCCAAAGAGGAATTCTTCTCAATGTTCTTATTTTTGGTTGGGCTTTCCGGAGTTTAGGGTAATCAAGGTAAAGAAGGACTTTGTAAAAATATATATTTCATTCTAATATTAGTCTATAACGAGGCAAGCGGCACATCACGAAATTATTTTGCGGGCGACTAGCAGTCTATATATACTCGACGCGAAGTATTAAATTCTGGAGCGACAAGACTTGGTGAATTTAAAAGGGTTCCGTAAACCCTAATACGGGTATGCCTATACTTAATGACAATTATGATGCTTAATTCTTAACTCTCTATTACTCTCATTGCTCGCCTATATATACAGTTTCATTTCCAAGGGTCGTGGCCTAGATTCGACTCCGGGACAAATCTGTCGTCGAGGTTCATTAGTTCTACCCCCTAAGGGCGGAGTTTTGCACGGCTCTGTATGAAAATTTGCTTACATCCTCCAGCTAATTTAAGTATTCTATGACCTGATTTTACAGAACGGGGTTATAACTTCCTTTAGTTGGACTTTGTGTTTACTCAGGTGTTCCGTAGACTTCCGTCTTCTGCTCATTTTATCCCGATACGTGAATTGCTTGTTTATTCGTTTCCTCTTGTTGACTTAGGAATCTTGCGTTCGCCATCTTTTGTATTTCCCGCGCATCCATTTTGTGGAGTTGATTGCCTGGTCTATTGAATCCTGAAACTTGGTGCCAGTAGCCTACCTATTACATAAACCAATCACCACAATATCACTGCAAATAGAGCCGTACTCAGAGTGCTAATATCTTAAAAAAATAGCGTTTACTGCGCCTAACCGAAGCCGTAAATGACAACTAGAATACCTAAAAATACCATTAGTACTGTTTTTACTACTAAAAACACGGCGTAGGTCTTCTGAAGTTTCACCTTATTTCTCTTAGTTTGATTAAAGATAATTTATAATACCAGGCAATGGCTTCGCCGTTCCTTCCGTGCTTAGACTTCCCTACTAAGATTATAATTTAAAATCTAAAAAAAAGCAGCCATGGTTAAATTTTTATAAATTTTCTAAACTTCGCCAATCATAATAATTTTAAAAAGGAACTCTAAACTAAATTTCCCCCCTTTCAAAATATCACGTTGCTAAAATATAGTTATAGAGAAGATATATAAAAATAAATTATATGAACTTCACCATTTGTAATTCTTTGGTGCAAAATTATTAGAAATAACTTTGATAAAAACATAAGTCATAACCAAACTAAGATGAAATTATTATTCAAATACTAAAAAAAATCCCCTTCTTAAATTCTAGAGTTAGTGATGATGATGATGGTGATGATGATGATGATGATAATGATTATGATGATGATGATGATGATAAAAGTATTAAAAAAATGAATGACCGATGCACAATAGATACGTTAGCTTGAAAACTTAAAAATCCCTGAAAATATGCGTTAATTATTAAATACACTAGAAGTGTTAGTGATTTTACCCATGTTGTTGAGAGAATATGGGCGCTATATTAGTGAATTTCCGGACATTTTCTGTTAATCATAATTAACTGGAAAGGACAAGTATCGTTACAAACATAATATGTCAAATAGCTTTGATCAAATACCTGAATCACAACCAGAAGAAATTGGAGGGATCGGGGTAGTGACAATAATAAAATACCTGGGAGTGGTAATTAATAAAGGAAGAATTTTTTCAGGTGATAAAGGGAAGTAATGAAAGAAAAGGCAATTAGGATGGCAAATAAGGCATACTCAGTAATAAAAAAGAGCTGTAACAAATTGATGGTAGGGAAGACCCGGAAGGCAGTGGCATTGCCAGGAATAATATATGGAGGAAAGGTGGTTGGATTTAGTAAAAAAGAAATAGAAGAGCTCCAGAGAATTGAGAACAGAGCATACAGAGTGATTTTAGGGGCAGGGCAGGGAGATGTGGTTGAGGTTTTAAGAGGAGAGAGGGGCAACTTCAATGGTAGCAAGGGTGATGAAGGGAAAGCTTACATATTACAGAAGCATAGTAACATAACATAACATAATTTCATGGATGACAAAAGCCACAAGGGCCTATCAAAGGTCATCCGTATCCATCAAATCCCACCCACATAATGCATCCATAGGATTTTGTCAGATCATGCATCTACAATATACAATTTAACAATCCATAGGATTATGTCCAATCATGCATCTACAATATATAATTTAAAGCCTCCATAGGAGTCTGTCAAAAACAAAATCAAAGTCCCTCAAAATATACAATAAAAAGAAACTGCGTACCGAAACTGCATCCACAGGAATGAGTCAAGAAACATATCTACATACCAAAAAGTAAGAAATCAATCCTCCATCGCATATAATCATCCAATCAGCTCTTGATAACATTCAAGTATGGGCTGTCTACAGTCTCAGGTGGCAAACTATTCCAATAATCCACCACTCTTGTTAGTGAAAAAATATATTCTAATATCCAGTCTGCACCTCTGTTTTTTAATCTTTAAGTGGTGGCCTCTAGTTCTATTACTACCTTCTAACTCAAATAACTTGCTGAAATCCAATTTATCCATCCCAGAAAAGATTTTAAAAAGCTCAATCATATCTTCCCTCACACACCTTCTTTCAAATGAAAACATATTTAATACCTTCAGTCTATCTTCATATTCAATAGTAACAGAGAAAGAACAAGTTAGAAATGAACTGATGAGAAAAATACTTGAGGACATGAGAGAAAAAGGATATTTTGGTTTTATGAATGAAGTGGAAAAATATAAAAAGGAATTAAAACTCAGGGAATCACAGATAGTAAAAATGAGTGAACATGAGATGAAGAGGGAAGTGAATAAATGGGATACAGAAGAGTGGAGAAGAGCATTGCAAAAGAAAAACAGTGTAAGGATATATCGTATGAATAAGAAGGATATTGTAGAAGAGAGATGGTACCATAATACATACGGAGCAATCCTTATGTATAAGGCAAGGACTAACACATTTGAAATTAAATGATAGAAGAAGATTTAGTGATGGGAAAGTAGGGTGTGAAGTGTGTGGATGGGACATGGAAAATCTGCAGCACTTCATTGTTAATTGTGAAGGTTATGAACTGGAGAGGCAGGGGGTAAGAGTAATGCAGAGACCACATGAGGAGGATGAAGAGCGAATATTGGGGAAATTTTTATTTGAAAGTGATGAAGTGAAAATGGAGAGAAACAAAGGAATTTTGGAAAAAATGATAATGAAAAGGAAAATACTTACAGCTAGAACATAAGAAAAGCCAAAAGGGGAGCTGTTACAAAAGCAATTCCCGAACAGCATTCAAGTCAAGTCAACCTGGCAGTGCATGAGAAGAAGGACAAAGAAAGCACTCAGCTGGCCCTATTGCTGCAGCTCTGTTTGCCCACCTCCAACACTCCCGCTACCATAACAACCATACCAACATTCGTGCGCGGACACCACCCATGGTCCAGACAATGTCCCGTACGCCATGCTTCGACAGCTGGGTGAGCGAGGCATGGCCTTTCTGTTAGATTTGTTCAACAGGATCTGGGTGGAGGTTCTTCTCCCAGACTCCTGGCGAATCGCTACTGTGCTCGCCTTTCGCAAGCCGGGGATAGATCACTACTCTGACTGGTTTCCGCCCAATCTCTCTAACCTCTTGTGTGTGCAAGTTGATGGAGAAATTGGTAAATGTTAGACTAGCCTTTTTCCTGGACAGCGGAGGCCATCTGTCTTCTGCACAGTGCGGCTTGCGCAAGTTCCACTCCACGTCGGATGCTCTGCTCGGACTGGAAAATGCCTTTGTGGACAGCACTACGCCATGGTGTTTTTCGATCTGGAGATGGCCTATGATACCGCATGGCGATGCGGTATCATGGAGACTCTCTACAGGATGGGGACTAGGGGACGCTTCCCAGTCTTTATATCTGAATTTTTGCAAGATCGTCGATTCTGTGTACGGGTGGGGGGGAGCTCTCTCCGGCCCAAAGGAGCAGGAAGAGGGTGTGGTCCTCAGTGTCACATTCTTTGCCCTGAGCATCAACGGCATCACCTCGATGCTGCCAGAAGATGTTCCCACTACTCTCTATGTGTACGACCTTTCGATCTCTTTTGGTGCGGCCCAGATGACAACTCTGGAGCGTCAACAGGCATTGAACCGCGTTTCTCGCTATGCCGAAGCGCACAGGTTTTAGTTTTCTTTGGCCAAGACTGAGGTGGTGCACTTCTGCCGCCATCCACGGCTCTATCCCGATCCAGATTTGTTTCTTAACGGGGTGCACCTGGATGTGGTTGAGTTGCACCGTTTCCTTGGTCTTGTATTCGACCGACGCCTCACCTGGGAGGTTCATATTCGCAGCCTTAGGGTCTCTTGTACCCGCGCCATGGATATTCTCCGTTCCGTGACATTCAGCGTTTGGGGTGCTGATAGGGCTACTGCCCTACTTTTTTATCGATCCTTTGTTCGTTCGAAGCTCGACTACTAATGCGAGTTTTATGCATCCGCAGCCAAGCGTTTATAGTGGAAGGTGGATTCGATCCACCACACCGGCATTCGCCTTGCGACCGGTGCCTTCCGCACTTTCCCCATTGAGAGCCTGTTGGTTGATGCTGGGGAGATGCCACTCGTTCTGCGCTGCATCACTCACCTGTACGCGCGAGCCCGGCACCTCCCTCATTCGCCAACAGCTTTCACTGCATCCGCAGCTGATCTCGACGGTGCCTATGCCGCTGAGAGATGCCAGTCATACCCTAAGCCCTCTGGGTTTAGGGCTAGGAAACTCCGAGAGTTAGATATAGCTCTCGGGCCGGTGGCGCCCACTTCTGCCTAGGACGCCACCCTGGAGGGTTCCACATTTGGCCATTTGTCGCTACGCCTCCGCTCCCAAAGCTTGTACGGCACTGGGAGTATTGCATTTGACCTTTTTGGAGCACACCTCGTGTTACCCTGGTACCGTGCCAGTGTATATGGATGGCTCCAAATCCCAAGAGGGGGTCGGCTTCCAGGCGCTGCGTCTGTCTTCACGGCTGAGCTGGTGGCAATACACCACTCGGTACGGGAGATTGCGCGACGTGCCCCGTTCGGAGACCAAATTGTGATCTATAGCAACTCACCCCTGGTTCACGATATCCGTGATGCCACGGTTCTGTCGAGCCGGGCAGATGTCGAGATTATCTTCTGCTGGGTTCCAGGACATGTAGGAATTGCGGGGAATGAGGGCGCCAAAGAGTCCACGAGGACTCTGCGACCATCCCAGCGTTTCGCTCTTCCTCACACCAACTACTTGGCAGGAATACGGGCATCTCTTCGGACTGCTTGGAAAAAAGATGGGAGATAGTCGAAGGAAACTTAAAGTTGCGTGCCATTGCGCCGCGACTGTTCCTATGGCCCTATCCCCCAATGCCGCGACAGCTTCAGGTTGCTTTCTGTCGTCTCCGAATCGGGCACACTCGTGTGACACTGCGCCCTATTGTGACGATTGCGTTGTCCCCCAGACTGTTCGGCACATTCTTGTCGAATATCCCAGTCTGGGTGATCTTCGCGCATGTTACCAGTCCCGGTACCAGGATGGGTGGGGTCGCTACCGCCTGTCCCTTGTACTCGGGACGAGTTCGTGCACATTGACTTGTGGACTTGTTGACTTTTGAGGGAAGGCCGGGCTTCTCCCTTTTATTTAAGAAGGTTCTATTTTTTTTTTGTTTTCTTTGTATGTTGCACGCTCCTGCACTAGGGTGTGGGGGACCTCCCCCTGCTGCCGGAGATTGCTTCCTAATTGTTAAGTTTTTCACATTTTTATCATTGTTATGTTTTCATATTTGAATTTTAAAGTAGCCTAGTTCTAGGCTGTCGTGTTTCCGGCGACTTATGCCCAAGTGGGCAGTTGCCAGATGGACTCTATAAAAAAAAAACCCTAAAAAATTATCCCCTTGAGTCTGAGCAAGGGTCAGGGTCGAGGGTCCTGGGGCTGGTCCTGTCCCCTTCATCATGTCATATTGGTCCTGCATCCTTTGCTCGACCTGCCTTTGTCTTTCATCCATTTCTTTCATCCTGTCAGTCTTTTCATTCATACCCACCATATCACTCCTCAATCCCTCGATCACACTCCTCAACATCTTACATTCCTCCTCTTTCTGTCTCAGCTCCAGCCTCAGTCTCACAATCTCATCATGGAGGCCCTGTTCCACAGAAGCCATTCTCCCAAGTTAATAAGAAAGGACAGAAGAACAAAATACCCCCAATCACTATGTCCAATCTGATGATGGACTGCAATCCAATCCTAACAATGCTCCTGGTTTTGAGATCTCACGTCCCTATTCGGGCGCCAAATGTAGCTGGCCACGAATCTACACTAAACTCCCAATCGATCCAACCTGCTTCCTACACTAAATTGGACATGAAAACCCAAGGGAGAATGAAACGATTGGATATACAGTCCTTTATTCCCCCCAAATTTACAATAATATTTACAAGAGTTAGGGGTAAATAAATTTGAGATCTCATTACTTATAAAAAAAACAATCCTACTTATGAATATTAGCAAAAAGATATTTAAAAAAAAACAACTTCTATTATCAAACAAAATATTATATACAATAGACGAGATGAACGAACAAACAAAATAATATGAAATCCTACCAAGGAGCCCTAACAACCACACTTGTACTCAACAACAAAGAAAAGGCCTCACATGTTACCCCTGGGGGAAAGTCCTGCTGGCTGCCACTCGAGTGGCACAATTATTGCGTATGTCTTATATATAAAAGGCTGGCGCTTCCGAGCTCGGTATTTTGTACAGTGATCCGATCCCGCTTTTGAGGCTATAAAAGCCCTTTCTGTCCAATGGGGCTCACAATAAATTTAATTAAATTGTAGGATTATCTTGTTGTAATTTAATAGAGTGGCTTTTCATAAAATAACAAACAAGTAATTAGCTGAGGAAGAGAAAAAAACATTTTAGACAAAACATGAAATCCCAAATTTATATTATATATTTATAAAGAAAAACATATCCCATTCACACCCACCTTTTTACAGAGGGAGGGAGAGGGTATTGGAAAAGGGGTGGGAGAATGGCCCTTGAAACACGTTCACATTCGCTCCACCACAATGTCCAACCCCAGTGCTCCACAGGGTTGGGGGACCCAGAAGAAGACCAAAGTCAAAAGTGCTCCGAGTGGAGCATTGATTATGTTGGGGCACCTCATTGAGAGACTACCTGGCATTTTAAAACCCTTTCTGCCAAAGGCAATATGTTACATTACAGGAGAGCACTAGCTAGCCTGATTGGTAGAGCGCTGAAGGTGATCCATTTCTCGGATGAGACCCTTCTGGTAAATGTTTCAGATGCCTCTGAGGCCATGATTAGTGCCCTTCGGATACTTGATAGCACGCTGGTAAGTGTGATAATGCACTCTACTAGGAACTTTTTGAAAAGAGTGGTTTAAGCAAGGGAACTTGGGACTACTCCATAGATGACATCACCTTAGAGCTGGCTGACCATGGAGCAGTCAAGGTTGAATGTGTGATGAGAAAACAGGGAGAGGCCTTGAGACCCACCACTACACTCTTCATCTTGTGTGACTGTGACACCTCCCTGAGTCAGTGTATGATGGTTGGTATCGCTAGTGTTTGAAGGCATTCATGCCACTGCTGTAGAGGGTGCTGCTACTGCCATTGCTTCTGCCATACAAATCACTCACTGGAGATACACAATTTGTTTTTTACTATTCCTTCCTTTTATTAAGAAAAATAATTATTATACAGTGACAATGTTGATGACTTTTCTCTGGTAAGAAATATTTTGTGTGTTGACTGGAACAGGAGCTGCCAAGTGTAGGCCATGAATGGTCTTTTGCAGTCTCCTTCTTTTCTTATGTTCTTATGTAAATTTTATAAAACATACCTATAATTGTTTATATTTTCAATCTATAACTGCAGTCATTTCCTAGATAATGTTATGCTAATAATAGTTCTTTGTAACCACTTTCAGTATTGCATCACATTATCTGTACTTCTTTATTATATTTTACATAGTGGTCATATTTTTTGTATCATTTTTACTAATTTAAATATTTTCCTAGTAAAGCATGATGGCCCAAAATATGCCTGATATGAATTATTTAAGAGGTGTATTTCAAAAGTAAGTATTATCAGTATAATTTAGCATTTATATCTCATTTGTAAACTGCTGTTTGATAGAATTGACTTAGATTGGTTATCATTTTGCAAAGAAATTAGGTATATGTTACTAGTAGTTTCTAAGTAATTGTGTGAAACTATAAAATCTATTACAGTTCAAGTGGGTTACACTACTTGCCATCATGAGTGAAGCCATATTGACTATGGTTATTCATTAGAGGTGACTTGATTTGAGGCTATTCATTCAAGACTCCTACAATTTGGAATCTCTGTTAGAATTTAGCTCTTATTGAGATATATGTACAGTTGTCAGAGGCAAATCCACAATAAAAAAAGTTTCATAGCTGTAAATTGTATATTAGTGAAATTATTTTTCAGTTCATTTTATTCCTATTATACTTCCACATCTAGCTAGCTAGTTTATTCCGAATGAGAGTGAACACAAAAGAATTTAGCATATGGGGAGAGCTAACATATCACTTCCATTTTGGAACCTGCCAAAAGATTAGCATATCCATACATCCCTGACATTAGGTTGCCCTTCCTTGTCCATGAAGGCTTACCTGCTCACTGGAGGTGAGGGAGGGGGCAAAACACTGTGCTACTGCTTTGTCTACACCCCTTCTAACAAGGCTGGCCACTGGTGCTTGCTTATGGGCTTGCCAGTGATTTGTAATTCTGATCTTTAAAGAAATTTCATCATCCAGTTGAGGGATCTCATCCACAATTGAAAAGGGGCAGGTGGTGTAATTATCTATACCATACATTATTTAAACAAGGTTCAAGTTTCATTTGATCCTTCAATTTATCAGAATTTAATTCTGCCATTTCTATCACTTCCATTTTCTTGCATGGGCTTTAATTGCTAATAAAATTAAAAGATAAATTTTATTGCAAAAATAATAGGTTTTCATTGTAGAGGGGAAGGGGGGGATTGGTTGTAACTTCTTCACAATCCCTAATGCCTTGTGTACTTTCTTTAGTTACTTAGCTACATATCTTTATTCACATTCTCAAATGTTTTTTCTACTTTGACTACCTTACACATATTTCACTTTGCCTAATTTCTCCATTTATAAAGCTCTTTCAAAAACTTCTAGGTAGAAATGCCCTGGTAGCTTTGCCTTTGTATAGGATGCTAGCGCACTATTTGAAATGGCACATATTAGGATAATAAATTATAATCATATAATTTAATTTGTAAAAGCAGATTTATTTAATAAGTATTGAGGACAGGAATATTATAAAATAGGAGCACCATAATTAGTTACATAAATCTGATGAAAATACTTCAACAAAAATTGATTTTAAATATAAAATTTAATAATCTAAGGTTTTTTCAATAAACCTTATTAACTATTATATTAGGATGCTATTATTGAACTGAAGAGTAATAATTGAATTTTAAACCTAGTCTTCCCAAACTTAAGGTATCTTAGCTCCTGAGTATTTTTAGATATACAAAACAAATTAAACTGAAGTTATCTCAAGCACTTTATCCATGGAGACTAGTTTAAAAATGTAGGCTTAATCCTAAAGTTTTGAGAGAACTGCTTTGTTTGTATGGGAAATTAGATTATTTCAGCAGCAAAGAGAGAATGAAAGCTTCTTTCCTTTGAGTAACCT
Organism: Ceratothoa steindachneri; assembly: GCA_963969495.1. Taxonomy (NCBI): domain Eukaryota; kingdom Metazoa; phylum Arthropoda; class Malacostraca; order Isopoda; family Cymothoidae; genus Ceratothoa; species Ceratothoa steindachneri. The sequence continues at coordinate 109,512,182 of OZ018328.1, forward strand.
TCCATCATATAAATATAGGCTTCACTTAGAAGTCTCCTGGAATAAAACTTATTTTCTTTCAAACTCAGCTTTTGCAATTATTTGTATATATGTTTTGCTCTATAATTAAAAGTAAGGTTAATTTCTATTGCAATCTACATCATTAGTTTTGTATCCTATTTAATATTATTGCTTCATTTTAAAAATTTGTATATATTTAATTAGTAAAGAAATCTGAAATTTATTTAATGAACTTAAAAATTTAGTCATTAATTTTCAGTTAGCAATTTTATTAAAATGTTTAAAGCAATTATTTTTAATTGACATAAACTCAGTATTTTCTATTTCTTTGAATTTCTCAGAGTTGACAAAGATGGCAGTGAGGCAATAGATGCCACTGAACTCCAAAGTGCTCTTTCCAATGGAAATTGGACCCCATTCAATCCAGATACTGTCAAATTAATGATAAGTATGTGACTAATATTGTTCTACAATACCATTGAGGGGAAGTGAAATTCATATGGTTTCATCATATGGATAATTAGCAATTTTGGCTTTATTGATATTTCTTGAAATGTTTTAATGCCCTCTATTGGCTTTATTCAGATGAAAAAAAAAGTTAAATGGTAGAGAAAAGGATGGAGATGAAAGCTATTGTTATTACACTCCTTTAGCCAAAATGCTGGGGCTGGAAAGATGTATTTTTAGGTCCAAACTGAATCCACTTCATTGAGAAACATTGAATCTTATTCAGATTCCTATTCATTGTTGCTGAAAATGTAGACAAGTGTCTTCTTTAGACCTACCATGGTACTTTCTAACCAACTTTTCATGTGATCAAGTGCACCTCATGATTAGCTAACAGAGTAAGAATACCAAGTTATTGAAATGTGATTGTATGCATAGGCAAAAATAATGGGTTGGAAACATATTTTGTGAATAATAATCTCAGAATATACCCATTGCCCATGAAGGACCAAGCTGAGGCTGCTCCATCTATGGATTGGGAGTGCATAGAATCTTTACCATATTTTTTCCTCGCTCTTTAATATGACCAAAATTGAAGGAAAAGTTCTTGCAGGCCCCCTCTTCCTGAAGAATGGGACTGCTTTCTCCACATTCTCTAGCCTGGCTGGTGCTCCACCAGCATTCATTGTACAAATTTGTTAGAGGTCAATGGTGGGATTTATTTCCAGAGGTAGAGAACCCTTCAATAACATTTTTATTCTAAGTGAACTGTATTCCGCTCTCACATCATACTCAGATACTAGTCCTGGTCTGGTCTGAATGCTATCCTGTTTGCCATGCTTAACACCTAGATGCTATCCTGTATGCCATGCTTAACACCTAGATGAGAGGCATGACCTTTCTGAGATTGGTTGAATATGATCTGGACTGAGGGTAAACTCCCAGATTCCTGGGCAATGGCTACTATGAAGCTTTATCAGTAACCAGAGAGAGAGCAATCTACCTCAGCTTGTTTCTGCCCAAGTTCTCTAACTTCCTTTTCTTGCTGCAAATTGATGCAGAAAGTGTTAAATGTTAGATTAGCTTTTTTCTTTGGGCAGTGTGGGTTCAGCTAGTTTCACTCTACCTCACATGATCTGCTCCAGCTGTAAAATGCTATCTGTGAGGCCTTTGCATGTAAACACTACTATACCATGTCATTGTTCTATCTGGAAAAGGCCTATAATACTGCATGTCAATACAGCATCCTCTATACCCTACATACCATGGCCCTGCAGGGGGGGGGGGCCCTGTATAGCCTGTTACACTTGCTATCTGGAGGAGCTGCATGTTGTCCCAGACTGGGTTGACTCAAACACTATAATGGAACCTGGAAAGTTGTTGGAGCACATTCCCTTCACTCCTACTACTTTACCTTTTTATTATTATTATTAGTTATTACTATTGTTATTATCTTTAGTATTATTGGTTGGTATGTTTTTATATTTGTTATTAATCAAAAATTTAAAAAAAGTAAAATATTTAAAAAAAAGGTGTTTTATTAGTATCAATTACACTGGCCAACAAATTTAAACTTTATTTAATCATCAGAGACCTGAACATACTTTTCTCATGGCATCTTTCTCACTGATTTCAAATCTGACTTTAGTTTTTCTTTAGCGCATCAGGTTTTTGAGATATTCAAAAATGCAATATGACCACTGTCGTTGATAGAATGTAGCGTTTTACTCTGATTTCTTTGCCGAAACTGGTGATATATGGTTGCATAGCGCCATTGCTAGAAAAAAATTGCCTTCTGTATATCTTGATGTGCATTGAGAAGTTAAACTGACACAAAATGATGCATTTAACATATAGAAACTCTAAGATTTATGATTCTCTTTAGGTGTAAACATATGATAAAGATAAATAGCCATGTTTTATTTTTTCCACAAGCATCATAAAGTTAATGGTAGACAATGATTGAAGGGCTAATAAGTCAAAACTCATATTCATAAACGTTGTGCATGGGATTTGCTTGAATTTTTTCTCAGGATTATCACAATACAACATCCAACAATGATCTCCCATCATGCTCTCATTCCAAAGTCCTTGATAGTGAGTGAGTTTCCATGGTCTTGATATCCTGGTAGAAACGTTCACCTTGCTCGTCACTTACATCTCCAAGATTTTCTGAGAAAAAATCAAGGTGCGAATGCAGGAATTGGATTTTAAGTGACATACGGCATCCCATTTCTTTATAAGATTGAAGAAGGTTTTCCACACCATCTCTGTATGCAGGTGACTTGTTGATGCCCAGAAAGTTTGCACATAACCACATGAAGGCTAGCCATGCATTTAGTTCAAGAGGAGTGAGGGTCTTCTCAAAGTCAGGGTCTGCTAAAACCTCCCTGATTTGTGGTCCCACAAATATGCCTTGTTTTAGTTTTGCAGCGCTCGGTTGTGGAAATTTTTGGCACAGATATTGGAATCCCTGGAATTGTCCTTAGCCATTGCTTTCACAAAGTTTTTCATTAAACCTAGTTTCAAATGAAGAGGTGGCAGATATATTTTCTGAGGCTCTACCAGGGGGACAGACTGAACACTGCTTATTCCAGGCTCATATGTAGATCGAAGTGGCCAGTCACGCTTGTCATAATGTTTTGCAGTGGCACGGCTATTCCACAGGCAGAGGAAGCAACCGTACTTCATGAATCCTCCTTGCATACCCATTAGCATGCCTATGACTTTTAGATCACCACAGATGTACCACTGATGGGCTTGGTAGTTTATGGCTTTAAGAAGAATATCCATATTGTCATACCTCTCCTTAAGGTGGACAGAATGGCCAATAGGAATGGAAGGCTTTACATTGCCATTGTGCAAAAGGACAGCTTTCAGACTTGTTTTGTAAGCATCAATAAAGAGACGCCAGTTAGATGCCTCATATGTCTGTGACAAGGCTTTGAACAATCCATTTATATCATGGCAATAGCAGAGAGGTCCACTAACTGTGAAGATTGAAGTTAAATCACAATTATGCTTTCTAAAGTAACTCACATGCACATTTTTCTCAAGTAAAAATTTTTCCTGTATTCGTGATGCTAGAAGTTCTGCTTTCTCCTTTGGCAGCGACAGATCTCTCACAAGATCATTCAAATCTTCCTGAGTAAAGAACTTTGGCTCAGAGTTAGCATCCTCATATTCAACATCCGCATCTAATGTGCATGCACCTTCAGTACTACTATCATCACTGATATCATCAGGTATGAGGCCATCATCAGGTGGAACTGGAATTACCAAAGATACATCATGTGGAACTGGTCCGTGGCGGAATCCTTAGCGACCGCTTTTTCCGCATTCTCTAGCCGTGATGCTGCTCCGCCAGCATTCAATGCACGTCGTGATGTCGCGGAAGGCCGCCGGCTGGACTTTACCTCCAGAGGCGGAGAACCCTTCAACGACAAGTTTACTGTGAGTGAGTTGCGCTCCGCTCTCGCTTCGTGCGCGGACACCGCCCATGGTCCGGACGATGTCCCGTACGCCATGCTTCGACACCTGGGTGAGCGAGGTATGGCCTTTCTGTTAGATTTGTTCAACAGGATCTGGGTGGAAGGTCTTCTCCCAGACTCCTGCGAATCGCTACTGTGCTCGCCTTTCGCAAGCCGGGGAGAGATCACTCTACTCCGACCGGTTTCCGCCCAATCTCTCTAACCTCTTGCGTGTGCAAGTTGATGGAGAAATTGGTAAATGTTAGATTAGCCTATTTCCTGGACAGCGGAGGCCATCTGTCTGACGCACAGTGCGGCTTCCGTAAGTTCCACTCCACGTCGGATGCTCTGCTCTGACTGGAAAATGCCGTCTGCGAGGCTTTCCTTCATAGACAGCACTACGCCACAGTGTTTTTTGATCTGGAGAAGGCCTATGATACCGCATGGCGATACGGTATCATGGAGACTCTCCACACGATGGGGGCGAGGGGACGCCTCCCAATTTTTATATCTGAATTTTTGCGAGATCGTCGATTCCGCGTACGGGTGGGGGGAGCCCTCTCCGGCCCAAAGGAGCAGGGAAGTGTCCTCAGTGTCACACTCTTTGCCCTGAGCATCAACGGCATCACCTCGGTGCTGCCGGAAGATGTTCTCGCTACGCTCTACGTGGACGACCTTTCGATCTCTTTTGGCGCGGCCCAGATGCCAACTCTGGAGCGCCGACTCCAACAGGCATTGAACCGCGTCTCTCGCTATGCCGAAGCGCACAGGTTTCGGTTTTCTTTGGCCAAGACTAAGGTGGTGCACTTCTGCCGCCACCCACGGCTTCACCCCGACCCAGATTTGTTTCTTAATGGGGTGCGCCTGGATGTGGTTGAGTCGCACCGTTTCCTTGGTCTTGTATTCGACCGACGCCTCACCTGGGAGGCTCACATTCGCAGCCTTAGGGTCTCTTGTACCCGCGCCATGGACATTCTCCGTTCCGTGACGTTCAGCGCTTGGGGCGCTGATAGGGCTACCGCCTTACTTTTTTATCGATCCTTTGTTCGCTCGAAGCTCGACTACGGATGCGAGTTTTATGCATGCGCAGCCGAGCGTTTATTGCGGAAGGTGGATTCGATCCACCACACCGGCCTTCGCCTTGCGACCGGTGCCTTCCGCACTTCCCCCATTGAGAGCCTGTTGGTCGATGCTGGGGAGATGCCACTCGCTCTGCGCCGCGTGCAGTGCATCACTCGCCTGTACGCGCGAGCCCGGCGCCTCCCTCAGTCGCCAACAGCTCTCACTGCATCCGCAGCTGATCTCGATGGTGCCTATGCCGCCGAGAGACGCCAGTCATACCCTAAGCCCTTTGGGTTTAGGGCCAGGAAACTCCTTCGAGAGGTAGATATAGCTCTCGGGCCGGTGGCGCCCCTGGTTCTGCCCAGGACGCCACCCTGAAGGGTACCACATTTGGCTATTTGTCGCCACGCCTCTGCTCCCAAAGCTTGTACTGCGCCGGGAGTATTGCGTTCGACCTTTTTGGAGCACACATCGTGTCACGCTGGTACCGTGCCAGTGTATACGGATGGCTCCAAGTCCCAAGAGGGGGTCGGCTTCCACGCCGTATCCCCTCTGTTTGAAGTCAGCGGGGCTCTACCAGGCGCTGCGTCTGTCTTCACGGCCGAGCTGGTGGCAATACACCACTCGGTACGGGAGATTACGCGACGTGCCCGGTTCGGAGACCGGATTGTGATTTATAGCGACTCACAAAGCGCCCTGAGTGCTCTCGGGGCATTGGAATCTCCGCATCCCCTGGTTCGCGAAATCCGTGACGCCACGGTTTTGGCGAGCCGGGCAGATGTCGAGATTATCTTCTGCTGGGTTCCTGGACATGTAGGAATTGCGGGGAATGAGCGCGCCGATGAGGGCGCCAAAGAGTCCGCGAGGACTCTGCGACCGGACCAGCGTTTCGCTCTTCCTCACACTGACTACATGGCAGGAATACGGGCAGCTCTTCGGACTGCTTGGCAAAGAAGATGGGAGACGGTCGAGGGGAACTTAAAGTTGCGTGCCATTGCGCCGCGACTGTTCCCATGGACCTATCCCCCAATGCCGCGGCGGCTTCAGGTTGCTTTCTGTCGTCTTCGAATCGGACACACTCGTGTGACGCATCGTTACTTGGTGGAGCGCTCGCATGTGCCCTATTGCAACGACTGCGTCGTCCCCCAGACTGTTCAGCATATTCTTGTCGAATGTCCCAGTCTGGGTGATCTTCGCGCACGATACCTGTCTCGGTACCGGGATGGGCGGGGTCGCTACCGCCTGTCCCTTGTACTCGGGACGAGTGCGTGCACCATGACTGGTGGACTTATTGACTTTTTGGGGGAGGCCGGCCTTCTCCCCTTTATTTAAGGTTCCTTTTTTTTGTTATTGTTTTGTTTTAGGTTGCACTCTCCTGCACCGGGGTGAGGGGGACCTCCCCCCGCTGCCGGAGATTGCTTCGATTGTTAAGTTTTTCCAATTTATATTGATTGTTAAGTTTTCATATTTTAACTTTAAAGTAGCCTAATTCTAGGCTGTCGTGTTTTTCGGCGACTTATGCCCAAGTGGGTAGTTGCCAGATGGGCTCTAAAAAAAAAAAAAAAAAAAATCATGTGGAACTGGTCTGTACGCCGAATCCATGGTTGGATAAACAATTTGGTGCTTGTTCCCTGCAGAAAACCCTTTTGTGGTCACACTGCAGAAATAGCAAACTTTGAGATGATCTCTGGGCTCTCTCCGTATCATAGGAACAGCGAAGGGCATTGACGCTTTCTTTTTGTTAATCCAGTCATGTAATCGATTAGAGCAGGAAGTACAAATTTGGTATGGTGCAATACCAGTAATATACTACATTTTCTAATCGCAGGCGGCCATGTTTTAATTTTTGGCATATCTTAAAAATTGTACAGGCTAGAGCAAAACCGAAGACAGTTTCGGATTCAGCATGGAAAATATATTTAGAAAAGTATAGTAAGGTCTCTGATGAAAAATGTGTGTTGACCAGTGTTATTAATATTATCTATTTATTTAATTTTATTTATTATAAGTATTATTACTATCATTACAGCTCTCCAATCAACATTTTCTCACCCCACTTTGCAGCAGGAGGAATGTTTCCACCTGTACAGAGTTTGGTCCAGTAGCCATACTGCCTTGGTGGAATGCATGCCCTCCTGGAATCACCCACCCTATCCGTTAGTGGACCTGCTTATCTATACTTATCTTTATTATCTTTATTACATATCCTCCTACCCCTTTCCACACTCGCTCTCCTCTCCACAGAGGTTCTGGCTTCCTGACACACTTTTGTCCTCTTATGAGCCTTAGTTGAGTGGTAATGTATATCATGAGGTCCCTAACTGCTGCGAGGGCTTAAAGCATGCTGGCTAGGGCAAGTATCAAGTACGGGGTATGCTGGGCCATCGACTCTGCTTGCCTTCCTCCAGTGGACATATAAGTTGGCTACACAAGCACCATCCTTTATGGTCAAAGTTTAAGGTAAATTTTGCCTAAATGGTGGGCCATGTTGAGAATGCCCATCCTCGTTGGAACAGGATTAATTATAAGTGTAATTGATTATATTCTCAAATTTTGGATCCTATGGAGACTTCATGACAACTGTAAAACTGTAAACAAGAGATCTGTCTCCAAGCACCCCCCCCCCCTCTCCCTATGTGTCAATGAGGATGGAGGAAAATGGTGCACCCCTTTAACCAAAGAATTGATTGTGAGTACAGCAAATGGGATCTCTGATGCCTAGGGTGGGATGGCCACATGGAGACCTCCCTTGAGATGCACAGGTAAGCGACCCAGGCCTAGGTGGCAGAATCTTCCATAGGATTGAACCCAGCACTGAAACAAGTCTGCCCCTGTGAAAACCATTTTCCTCAGATGGCTCTCCCATCCTCCCCCGATAGCTAAGACCTCCATCTCAGAGAAAGTTCTAACTGAGGCCAGTCCATCTGCCCTTGGGGCTCCTTCTGCACTGGAGACAAACGGGTTCAGTTCATTCCCCACCATCTTCTTCTAAAAGGAAAAGAAGCAAGAAGAGGACTAAAGGTTCATCTCACTTTGGGGAGGGACAGACAGGTCTGCTGCCATTTGGTAAGCTACCAGCCAAGATTGGCATGTCTAACCCCCAGGTGGGGGGGGGGGGGGCAGACCAAGAGACTGCTGAACAGTCTCTTAATTATGTCAAGGCCCCTCATTGAGAGAGTACCTGATGATTTTGAGCCCGGTGGCTTCAAACACTTTTTGGTTATTCGTGCCACTAATGGCAGCATGTTGGCCAAGGGCAACTGATGCATCAGAGAAGAGCATTAGCTAGCCCGATTGGCAGAGAGCCAAAGGTGTCCTTTTTCTTGGATGGGAGCCTTCTAGTCAATGCATCAGATCCCTTTAAAACAGCTATGTGTCCCTTAGACAATTAATGGCACTCTGGTGATTGTGACGCTGCACTCTACCATAAACTTAGTAAAAGGAGTGGTCTATGTGAGGGAAGTCGTGGGATACTCCAAAGATGATATCACCTTAGTGCTGGCTGACCAAGGAGAGGTCATAGTCGAGTGTGCAATGATAAAACAGGGAGTGGCTTCGAGACCCACCCCACACTCTTCTTACGTTGACCTTGACAGGCTCCCTGAGTCAGTGCATGCCAGTTGGTATAGCTACAGTGAGAAGACATTTGTGCCACTGCCGCAGAGATGCTACTTCCTCGCACCGACTACATGGCAGGAATCAGTGCAGCCCTCAGGGCTATTTGGCAAAGAAGATGGGACATGGCTGAGGGGAACTTAAAGTTATCTGCCATTGTGCCATGGACCTATCCCCCAATGCCACGATGGCTTCAGATTGCTCTCTGTCATCTTCAAATTGGGCACACTCGCACGATGCAACAACTGTATTGTCCCTGTAGCAGGACAATCAATGTACATAGATTTGCAGACTATCTGACCTTTTGGAGGATGATGGCCTCCATTATATTCAACTCTTTGTTGTAGGTTGCATGTTCCTGCACTGGTGTGAGGCGGTATGGTTGCCAGTGAGCTACCTGGATGTCATGATTATCTCTGGCTGGGTTCCTGGACTTGTGGGGTATGAGAGTGTCAGAGAGTCCATGATGACTGTGTGACCCTCCTAGTATTTATCTCTTTCCTACACAGACTACATGGCAGGGATCAGGATAGCCTTCCGTGCTGCCTGTCAAAGAAGTCAGGAGATAGCCTCCTACCCCTGGTGCTGGAGGATGCCTCTGCTTTCTTTTATCTCTTGTATTTCAGCCTAGTATTAGGCTGAAAGTTAAAATTATGAAGACATGCCCTTGGTGGCAGTTGCCAGATGGGCACATAAAAAAAGGGTTCCTGAATGGTGCTTTGCCTGGACATAAAGTTGTACCAATTACTTGGTCTTATTTTTGACCAACACTTCATCTGGGAGGTGCATATCCACAGTCATAGTCACTTATACTCCTTCTATGGACATTCCTCACTCCATGGGCTGCTGCTAGGAATACTTTACTTTTATTATATAACTTTATTAATGTGAAATTTACTCTTCCACACCCAAATGACTATTGCAGATGCTGGTTCCATCCACCACACTGGTCCCCTTAGCCTTGGTACCCAATGCATGCCCCTATAGAAGGTCTTATTAACACAAGGGAGATGCTACTCACTTTCCATCATACTCAGCATACTATGCACTTGTCTACAGGTTCAGCATATCTCCCACTTGGGCTGGGAAACTACCTCTAGAGCTTGGTGTAACTTGGACTGGTGACACAGATGATTATGCCCAAGATGCCATCTTGGAGGATACCACCTTTGAATGTTTATTGCCATGTCTCTGCTCCCGAAGCTTCTACACCACTGGGAGTACATACTTCTTATCCTTATCCTGTCACACTGGATCCATGCTGGTGTACATGGATGGCTCAAATTCTGTTTGAAGTTGGCAGAGCTTTTTAGGGTGCTGCAGCTGTCTTCTTGTCCCAGTTGTTTGCAATACCCTGCTCACTAGAGTGGATTAAGCTGCATTCCCTGTTCAGAGACATAATTTTATTGCCTTTGAAGCATTGTAATCTCCACATCCCCTAATTAATTATGTGAAATGCCATGGATGCTGAGAGGATCTTCTGCCTGGTTCCTGGACATGTAGTTGGTTGGTGGGAATGAGTGATGATGAGGTTCCCAGGATGTTTGAAGAAAGTAAGGGACTGAATTGGTGTTTTGTTCTTCCACATTCTGACTACTTAGCAGGAATGTTGTTTTATAACTCCCTGGAAGCATATGGTATCTGCTCCCTCCAACTAATTGGGAGATTAAGGGAAATAGCTTTGACCCTACAGTAAGGTGCATCGTGTCAATAGAGGTGGAATTTCAAAATGAAAAGATGATAACACAGAACTCTTTATTCTTTTACTTTTCCAACAGAAACAAAATGAGAGAAATTGCATCATATTACACAATCAGTGCTTCGACTTCATCAGGCTTCCTTTCTTGGCCATCGGATACATTTTCCAGTGTTCTTTGACAATGTGCAGGGTGCATTGCAGCTGGTCCTCTGACTTCATGTGAGGGTTCTTAGTGAAATCCTGCACTAAAGCGACCCCTCGTTCCGCAGCGTCGTTTGTGACGAGAAGGCCACCTACCCGCCTTGCCTTGGCCTGGTATATGAGGTTTGTCCCCCACAGGGCAGGATCGATGTCGAGGAACCCTTTGTCGATTTCCAGCAGATCCAGGAATTTCTCAGTGTTTTTCATGACGAAAGAGGCAACGGTCTTGTTGTCTAAGTCAGCTTCCTCGACGCGAACCTTGGTTGGAGGTTCCTCTGCTGCTTCCATGCTTCGAAGGTTGGCTTCAACATTCCGCTTCTTCCCGAGGGAGAGCTCATCATCAAAAAGCGCAGCACCAATTGTCACTTTTGCTGAACACGCGGCTGAGAACCACGCTCGAATGTAGTAGCATACGATGATGATGCAGAACTCGCCCAGTTGTATTCTGCGAACTGATGCGTGAAAACCCACATTTTCAGAGCGTAAATCACTCTTGCCATCCATCGAGCCGATAGTTGCCCCCGGATTGTGGAAAGAGATCTTCTTGCGTCCATGAGGGATTCCACCAACGAACCAACGGCTTGTTCTAGCAGTTCCCGGTAGTTGTCACATGAGTGGTACTGTCAGAGGTAGCCTTGGCGAAGTTTAAGGACGTCGCCCACCCAGTCCTCCTTGAGCTCTTCATTTGCTGTCCTGTACTGGTCTTGATCAACAAACTGCCAGAACTCTCGGAAATGGACAAAGGCAGCGATATCTGGACTTTGAGATGCTTCTGGGATGAGGGTTGAGAAAACAGCTGCCAGCAGAACTTCCAGCACATGATGGTGACAGGCCAGATGCAGCAGATCTCGACCAAGGATTTGCTGCAGTCGAACGCACACTCCACTCTTGGATCCCGTATTCATCGCCATTGTGTCGAAGCACAGCGCTCAAATTTGATCGGAAATAGCACACTCAGATATAATGGAATGGATGGTGTTTGCCGTAGCCTCCGCTTTGCCATCAGTGATGGGAACTGCGAAGATCTTCTCCACGCCTTCTCCAGAAACGAGGATTGGCAGTCGGTCCACAACGCCTTCGCTTGTGAGGGAGGGCATAAGTTTTCCATCCCAGCGGAGTGTGAGCGGTACATCAGGAGCAAAGTTTTCTTTCAGCTCTGCAGTATTTTCCTGGCAATAACGTCTTTGCTGCCAATTGATCATGCTCATGCTCAATGACAATTCACCAGTGTTCGCTCCCAGCTCCTCCGCGAATGGAAGCAGCTTGACAGGCACTTATGTTGGTCCGGTCCAGAGCAGCAGAAACTTGCAGGGAGATGATTTTCTTCTGCGATGGTGCACGGTGGGATCATTTTAGTGGAGGAGTTACTATCACGCTGTAGCGGGCCGAAAATAGATCTCTAATCCCAATCGATAATCGATCCAACCCGCTTCCTACACTGTCCGGACGTGAGAAATCGAGGGAGAATAAAACGGATTGTATATACAGTCCCTTTACTTACAAAAAAAATACAATGATAGTTACAGTTTATATTTACAACAATTTTATATTTACTAGGGAAGTGTGCACACTTCAAAATGAGGCTAAATTCCCCAATCAAAATACGATACCAAACGAGAATCTTATAACCGGCGGATACAACAATTTACTTATATTCTACACAAAACAAAAAAAACACAACCACAACCGAACGAAAAGGGGGCACGCGCTATCACTTGCTGGAGGTGGGTGGTAGTTGGCTAACTTAAAAGGAGGCAGGATTGTCAACGAAGGCGGGTATGGCGGTTCAGGTGGTTGGCGAGGCACGAAAGCCCTCCTCTCAGGGCTGGGTGGAGCACTCGTCTATAGAACCCCTCTTGCTACCAGTCCACACTTCCACTCTCTCTTTCCAGAATATGACACTTTGATAAAAGTTAATTTAAACAAAGAACTATCTTATTATAGTGATATCTCAAAATTAGCTACTATCTTTCCACAATAACGCTTTGATAAAAGATTAATTTAAGCAAAGTACAATCTTATTATAGTGATATCTCAAAATTAGCTACTATCTTTCCAGAATAACGCCTGGAAAGAAAGAAAAACATGGTAATCATTTTATACATGAAATAAACAAAAATAAAACAAACCCATTCCCATTCACACACATTCTTACAGAGGGAGGGAGAGGGTACTGAGAAAAGGGGTGGGAGAATGGCCCTTTTACACACACTCACATTCGCCCCACCACACCCCTCCTTCCTTAAGCCATTCGACCAGCCACTCACTAAACCCTTTCAATCACTCTTCATGGTACCACTTGTGCTCAATCGCACCCTTCTGCACCCATTCACACTCTTCTACTGGTCCCTGGCTACGCATAGCAATTAGTCAGGGTTGTTCGTCAGTCGTCCTGTCAGTCTCATCGTCACTATTTATCATCTCATCAACCATACTCTTAGCCCTCATTACCAGTTCTCCCATCTCATGACAGAATTCTTTCATACTCTTCAGTTCAGAACCCTCACTCTTCATACCCCCATTCATCAGCTCCTCACTCACAGCTCTCGTCCAACTCAAGGTACATTCTTGCGAAACAGACAGGTCACTCACATCCCCTGTATTCTCAACAGGCATACCAGAAACCCCTTCGACTGGTTCCCACCAGAAACCTGAAAAATCAGCCACTTCATCATTCACTACATCAAACTCACCCCTACTATTACCATTCATAAAACCCCAAAAATCAGCCACACTAGGTTCATTCTGCCCAAACACGCTATCATTCATACTGTTCCCAAAACCAGAAAAATCAGGCACAGGCAGCTCACTCACTCGTCTACTTATACCAGCCAAATCACTCACCTGTTTACGCAAAAACTCAATCTCCCTTTCAAGATCCCCCATACCAGAAACACTCTGCTCAGACTTACTTTCATTCGTACTTGCATTCTTCCTTTCACACTTCTTTGTACGCTTTCTACTCCTCGAGACTAAGACTAGCTCTTTCCCAGACAGATCCATACTATCACATTCAATCTCATCATCATGCACTTTACCTCTCTCTCTACACAGTCCATACACCGGATGGCTCACCAGGTAGTCAGGAGGTTCTCTCCATCTCCTTAACTGACTCTGATGAGCCCGCACTCTCTCAGTCATGCCGTCATTCAAACTCTCCAAAATATACGTTACCCCATTTTCCCAAACTCTCACAACTCTATAAGGTCCATCAAACTTCTCACTCATCTTTGATACATTCAACCTACCCTTCACTTCTTTCACCTTCAATACTTTTGTACCTAATTCAAATGAAAGGAACCTTTCATGCGCCTCACGCCATACACTCTGCTCACTTTCACTCAAACGAAACCTATCTTTCACTCGCCTTTCAAAATTCATCACAAACTGACATGGGGACATTCCAGTTGCACTATGCACAGTTGAATTATACGCCCACAACACTCTCCCCAGACACACATCCCAGTCATTCACTGTCGTACTCATCATTCTCAACATCTCACACAAGGTTCTTATAGTCCGTTCAGCCAATCCATTTGAAGACGGTACATACGGAGTTGTTCTCACATGCTCCACACCATTCTCTCTCAACATTTGCTCAAACACTTCCCCTACAAATTCAGGCCCATTATCACTCAGACATCTTCTAGGCTTCCATACACACATAGGAAAGAACAACTGCTCAACCACACGCGCAACAGTCACACTCCTTTTATCTCTCACAGGCGCTGCATACACAAACTTACTTTTATGGTCAACCATCACAACCATACCAACATTCCCAGCACTCGTACGCGGCAAAGACACACAATCAATCACTACCAATTCAAACGGTTCTTTCGCATCAACTTTCAACATCGGTGGTTTCACTTGCACACCTTGCACCTTTCGCTTCTGATACCTACCTTTCACACGTAGTTGCAACATCATTCATAACAGTTCTCAGAAACGGGTGGAACACATGCTCCTTCATACACTCCCACAGCTTAAACTTACCCATATGCCCATAATTATCATGCACAACCTTCACCAGACCAATCATACCAACTAAGGACATCACAGGTACATACATATCATCACCACCCTTCACATGCCTCACAAAATATACAACATCCATACAAACAACAAAATCCTTAGCATACCTTTTAAAATCACTTAAACACTCTGGCCATTCATTCAAATCAACACGCATCATTACACACCTCTTCAACTCACTAACAAAAGGACACATCTCTTGCATCTCTAGAATATCATCATCACTTAAAATCTCATTCTCATCATCCATGACCAACTCAATCATACCGCAAAACTTGACAACATTCTTTGCACACTCATTCAACTTCATCACCTCACATTCACCTTTCATAAGACGATCCTTATCAGCATCCAAAGACAAATCATTCAATCTCATAAAGTCTACACCAAGCAAGAAACAACAAGGCATTTGCTCACCTTTCAGAATCACAAAGTCATGCCTCACATTCACACCATTACCCAAACTCACTTTCAGACTAACCTGTTCCCATGCCACTATCATGCCATTCCCTAATCCACTTATCCGTAACTTCACAGGTTTATGCTCGCAACATCTAAACTCTTCATACTTACTCAGAATATTCTCATTCACTAAAGACACTTGCGCTCCAGTATCAATCAAACCACAGAACAACCTTTCACCAACTTTCACTCTCGCTTCCATCATATCAGGTCCACCATGTTCGCAATACACAGAAGGAACAAGCACACCAACATCAGCACTGATATCCACACTGTCATTAACTCCCATATCATCACTCAACACACACTCATCTTCATCCAGACAATCATTCTTCTCTCTTATATATGAACACTTTTCAATTACCCAATTGTAGTGCACACCGCTCAAACATTGCAGATGTACCACATTAGGATTCAAACCCTTCATCTTCTCATCCTTGTACACAATCGGCCTCTCACCACCAAAGTGCACATAAACAATCACTCCATACAAACGACTCACTACAATCAACACTTCCTGAAATGGTGGGACCCCTTGCATACACATCGCTCTCAATTCTTTGATGAAGTTCTGCACCTTTGCCATACCAATGCCTTCAGGCTTCCTACACACTTCATTCATTACCTCCTTCCTTAAATCATCTACACTATCGGGCACTCTCACATCTACTCCATCACTCTTCAAATCTTGCAAACCATTCCATACACTCTCAAACAAGGAATCACCACCACCCTTACTCTCTTTTCCATTCATAATCCCTTTCGGCAAATACTCAGGATCACTCACTCCACACACATTTTCATCATTCGTACCAGGATACCTTGACATCAAATCAGCCACTCCATTCCGTTCACCAGGCACATACTCAATCACATAGTCAAAGTCACTGAAATCTTCCAAAGTCCTTGCAATCCTACTATCAGCCCACTTCATACGCTGCAGATACACAAGAGGTTGATGATCGGTTTTTATCACAAACCTCACAGCATACAAAAATGGACGCAACACTTTCAAACAATATCTTATCGCAGCCAGCTCTCGTTCCACAGTCGAATACTTTCGTTCTGCAACATTCATAGCCTTGGATACATACCCAATTATTCGCCTGACATTCTCTCCATTTTAATGCTGCTCTTGCATCAGAAAACCTCCCATACAATACCCACTCGCATCTGTATACAATTCAAGCATTTTAGCATTTACACTATAATCTGGGTAAGCCAATTCAACATCTTCAGCCGCTCCCTCTTTCAGTCTCTCATACGCCTCATTCATCTTATCATTCCACTTGACAACCGTACTATCTTTCTTGCCCATCCACTCAGTCAGAGGCTTACTCACACCAGAACAATCACGTATAAACTTTCGCTGGAACTCAATCAAACCCCAAAATGACTTCAGTTGCTTCACAGTCACCGGTTTAGGAAACATTCGCACCTTCTCAACATACTTCGATGATTTTCACAATCCATTCTCACTCACCATATGCCCAAGGAATTCCACTTCTTTCGCAAACCATTCACACTTCGCCACTTTCACCTTCACACCAACACTCTCCAACGTTCTCAACACATCATTCACCAATCTCATATGCTCCTCAAAAGTCTCAGTCATAATCAAAATATCATCTATAAACGCAATCACATTCTTACTCACAAACTTACTCAACACAACATTCATCGCCCGCTGGAAGGCTCCGGGAGCATTAGCCAACCCAAAGCTGAGGTTCCGGAACTGGTAATGCCTCTTTGAGGAAGAGAAGGCAGTTACTGGCCGGCTCTCCTCAGCAATGGGCATCTGGTAATACCCCCGTACCAGATCCAGCTTCGTAAACCACCCCATCCCATGCATACTATACACACACTCAGATACCACACACATCGGAAACCTTTCTTTCACAGTCCTTTCATTCACCTTTCGATAATCCACACACAGACGCAATCTTCCATCCGGCTTACGTACAGGTACAATTGGACTATTCCATGCACTCTCGCTCTCTTCAATCACCCCCAATTGCTCCAATTCCAAACACTGCTCCTCAATCTCATCAGCAACCGGACGTGGGAAAATGCCTCGGCTGCTGATAGATTGGGGAGTCCTCCTTCAGGACAATCTTGAATTCCGGGAGCTTTGCAACCCCGAAATCCAGATCACCCTTACTGAGGGCTCCCTTTCGCTCAAATATCATTCGATACACATCCTCCCTTTCATACTCAGTCAAACATCCATCCAATTTCACCATGTCCTTCACCTCATTATACATCCATTCACATGTCTTTTCATTCGCAACATTCACCCTGATATCCGTACTATCATCCATACCTACCTCATCAACAGTGGAGAGGTGGCCCAGTACATCTCCGACTTGGATTCCCCTCACCTGCCCTTTCACACTGGGGTCCGCCTGCACACATACGAAAGGATCATTCATTCTCATCAAGCCATCAAACACACAAGCAACACGCCTTACCTTATAACACGCATCTGTTCCATCCAATATCACAGTGTTCTCACTCGCATTCAAACTAACATCCTTACTCCAACTCACTCTAACAGACACCCTTTCACCCTTCACAAGCCTTACATTCTCCATAGCAGTCACCTCAATACCAGTAAACACACTCCTCAAAACGCTACCATCTTTCCCTACATACAACTTATACACCCCATTTTTACCAATCTTTCTCTCAATCTGATCACTCGCAGGATGCACAACCATACGATTCATTTTCATAAAATCATAGCCCAAAATCACACCATACTCACTACTCACCTTATCAATCACAGAAAATTCACATTCATTCATCATCATACCATGCATTCGAACAGCTGACCTTATCATTCCAATCACAGGCACTCTCCTATTACCAATACCTACTAAACTTCCCTTGCACTCAGACAGGAGGGCTTTCTCGCTAACCTTGTCATACACATCTTTATACACCAAGCTTGCCTTGCATCCAGAATCTATTAAAGCCAAACACTCAATTCCATTCAACTCCACCTTCACACTCAGACACTCATACTTCCTACCAGACAGCACTTTCACACTAGACAGACTTACCAACACATTACTCACACTCATGCACCCAGAGGATACTTCAGCAGGTACCCTCTTACCATTCAGTTTCCCGCTTCAGACTTTCCATTCACACCTTGCGCTCTCAGTCTAATCCAACACTTTTCACTTGAATGTCCTTCCATCGCACAATAGCTACATACATTCCTCTGGTCACGACACATCCTTGCATAATGACCAGCCTTTCCACAATTACCACATGCATATTTCATACTTTCCCCACCAGTTGCTCCACCATTCAACCTCGGACAATCTTTCTTCAAATGGCCTATTTCTTTACACTCGAAGCACTCTTTCACACTTTCCTGGCAATCCTTTATTATATGCCCTTTCTTACCACACCCAAAACATGCACCAGATGTCCACCTACATTCTGCCAACATATGACCTTTCCTTCCACACCGACGACATTCCTCAATCTTTCTCCCACCACTCAGTCTCTCATTTGCTGGGACATTCCTCGGTTTCTCTCTCATATATCCGTTCCCACGCTTGAAATTCATCTGCCCCCTTCCATTCGACCACCGTCCATTTGCCCATCCATTCTGCCGGCCCAGGAAGTTTGACATCACTCCAGCTGGTGCAGCCTTCAGGGCATCCCTGTAGCTGACAAACTGCTGGGGTGGATGAAAGCTCCTGGGCTTCTTACCTCCAACATTCACACTGTACCATCCATCCTCTTCTAGATCGCTTTCATCATCAAATCGTCCATCTTCTAACAGTTCCAACACATCCTCCCACATCAACCATTCACCTGTCAGTCTCACTCTCTCCTTTCTCTTTCCACTCAGCCATTCACTCACCTTTCGCGGGATCGTGTCCAAAAACTTCCTCATGAGTGGTTTACATTCATTTACATCATCATCACCATACCTCATTCTTGCCATACTCTCAAGCCTATGTGCATACATATTCACACTTTCACTCTTCCCCATTCGAGCCTTCTCAAATTCATTCACCCTCTTATACTTCACACTCTCTTTCATTCGTTTCACCTGCCCAATCAATCTCTTCTTCACTACATCGTACTTTGGCTCTCCCACACTCGTTATCACTCGCAAGAACTCCAACACTTTCCAATCCAAACAATCTCCCAGAACACTCACCCAGTGACCCTTGTTCTGCGGGTACTTGAGCTTGCAGTACCGCTCAAAATCCCCGAAGAACTCATCCATACTCTTTCCCCCATGCAATCTAAACTTATCAATCCTTGGCACTTCCCTAATCAAAATTCCTTTTCCCACATTCACTTCACTCTCCGAAGAGCTACTCTCGGTCTCACTCATTCCAATCATATCGTCACTCTCTCCCTCATCTGAGTATAGCGAATCCACACTCTTCCCTCTTGCCTTCCTATCCTTAACCTTAGAACCATGCTTACTTCCTCTCTTACTTTCCACTCTCTTCCATTCACCCCCTTTCCTACCACTCACAGTATCTTCTTTAGACTCAATCCTACTGCCATCCATTCCATTTAGCGGAGTCCCTTCAGTAGGAGCAGGGGTCAGGGTTGTAGGTCCTGGGACTGATCCAGCCCCTGTCATCATGTTATACAGGTCCTGCATCCGTCGGTCCGTCTGATCCTGTCGGTCTCCCATTTCCTTCTTCATCTTATCAGTCTTTTCATTCATCCCTTCTATTTTATTCTCCATTCCCTCCATCATTCCCCGCAACATTTCACACTCCTCTTCTTTCTTTCTCAACTCCAGTCTCAATCGCACTACTTCTTCATTCAATGTTTCCGCTACAGCCATTGTTCCCAAGTTAGTAAAAAGATAGGAGGAGGGAAAAATCAATCAAACTACTTGTCACACTAATTGGGTATGGACTGCAATCCAATCCAGTCACGCTCCCAGTTTCGAAGTCTCACGTCCCTATTCGGGCGCCAAATGTAGCGGGCCGAAAATAGATCTCTAATCCCAATCGATAATCGATCCAACCCGCTTCCTACACTGTCCGGACGTGAGAAATCGAGGGAGAATAAAACGGATTGTATATACAGTCCCTTTACTTACAAAAAAAATACAATGATAGTTACAGTTTATATTTACAACAATTTTATATTTACTAGGGAAGTGTGCACACTTCAAAATGAGGCTAAATTCCCCAATCAAAATACGATACCAAACGAGAATCTTATAACCGGCGGATACAACAATTTACTTATATTCTACACAAAACAAAAAAAACACAACCACAACCGAACGAAAAGGGGGCACGCGCTATCACTTGCTGGAGGTGGGTGGTAGTTGGCTAACTTAAAAGGAGGCAGGATTGTCAACGAAGGCGGGTATGGCGGTTCAGGTGGTTGGTGAGGCACGAAAGCCCTCCTCTCAGGGCTGGGTGGAGCACTCGTCTATAGAACCCCTCTTGCTACCAGTCCACACTTCCACTCTCTCTTTCCAGAATATGACGCTTTGATAAAAGTTAATTTAAACAAAGAACTATCTTATTATAGTGATATCTCAAAATTAGCTACTATCTTTCCACAATAACGCTTTGATAAAAGATTAATTTAAGCAAAGTACAATCTTATTATAGTGATATCTCAAAATTAGCTACTATCTTTCCAGAATAACGCCTGGAAAGAAAGAAAAACATGGTAATCATTTTATACATGAAATAAACAAAAATAAAACAAACCCATTCCCATTCACACACATTCTTACAGAGGGAGGGAGAGGGTACTGAGAAAAGGGGTGGGAGAATGGCCCTTTTACACACACTCACATTCGCCCCACCACAACGCCTTGCTCTTCAGACGAAGCGGGACGAGGTCGAAGACTCGTTTAATGGTGGCCTGCCTTTCTCCGATTGCTTGACTTTCCTTTGCAGCTCGACTTCTTTCATCGTCCCCCTGCTGCTGTATCCGTTTCTCTTTTTCCACCCAGGCCGGATCCACACCACCCATCTTGCCCTGCCTGCCTGGCTTCCTCAGCTTCACGGAACTCGCAGTCCTCCTTGATCTTGATCAAGTACATGGTGTCGCAATGTGCTACGTCGAACATATTTTCCAGGGAAGCAATGAAATTGGCTCAGTTTTCCACAGCTTGCCCTGTTGTCCTGGATTTTGATTTTTTCAATCCATTGTACTCTTCGTGCAGATGCCCTACTTTCTTCAGGATATCACATGGTTCAATGGTCGCAATATTCACCTTGGAGTACTGATGTTGAACTTTGAGTGCTCTCTGCCGAACTGAGAATGGTTCCTCCAATCATCCGGGCTAGCTTTGCATGGTACTGCAAAACACACAGGACTTCCTCACATTTCGGGAGAACACTCGTTGGCAGCTGTTGAGTTGCTGGTGCTTCTAGGAGCCATAACTTGTCAGCGGACCTCGTGGAAGACATCTGTAAAAAAGAAAATCACAAGTCAATAAACAGGAGAATAAGACAGAGATCTCTCCATAACATAAAGCAATACTGAAACCACTTCTTGCACTGCAAAACTGTACGAGGGACAAACTTCAAAGCATCTGTGCAACATGAAAATTTCATGCTACAAGACTTAGATTTTGCTTGTAGTGTTTCCTCATTAATACACATGAACTACCAGGTTCCGTGTTATAGTCCAAACACTTTTGATTTTTTGACTCACCCTACCCTACAGCCTGCATTGTAGGCCCCGTCAACATTACCACAATTAAGTGAGGCTGTCCTGGGGGACCAGGTGAGAGTGAGGGGGAGGAGCCTGTTGCATGCAGTGGGAATTTTATAACATCCTCTTGTGCTAGCGTTCCATGCAACAGTTAGGAAGTGGAAGTTCTATTGCAACTTAACCTCACATACAAGTGAGGTAGTCCCCCACCAGGATTGTATCCAGGTGGGATGGGAAGGACCTACCACTCTTCAATTTTTTCTCTTGCCCTACTGGGTGGCTAGAGTTAAAAAAAAATCTCCTTGCCTGCTGGGCTGGCTTGGTAGGAATCAGGACAGTCCTTCAGGCTCAATGGCAAAGATGATGGGACATGACACTAGAATTTAAAGTTACATGCCATTGTGACCTGACTTTTCCTGTGCCCCCCCCATCCTCCCCACACACACACACACTAATACCTCAATGGTATCTGCAATCATTGGATTCATTGCCATCAGATGAACACTGTTTTGTATCCCCAGATTGCTTACAACATTCTGGTTGAAGGTCTTATGGGAAATGTCACTTGTTTACCTGCCCTGTTTCTTGGATGAGTGGAGTTGCTACTGTTTGTCGATGGTGTAGGGGTTGGTTTCCTGTATATCTGGTTGCCTGTTTTTTTTTTTTGTTTTTTTGTAGCCAGTGGGCATCCTCCTTGGCATTTAAATTTTTTTACTTGTCTGCTCACTAGGGGCCTTGGGGAAGTAGGCCTTCCTAGGCACACCTTAGCAACTGTGTATTTTTTTTTATCTTGTTCTGATATGTAATTTTTTTTTGTTGTTTTTAATATTATAAATTAACCTCTTAGTAGGCCTTTGATATTTTGGTGACCCTGCTACCCTAACCAGCCACTAGTTTGGCACCTAAAAAATTTGTCAAAGCAACTTTTGGGGTGATATATTCATGCTGCTGCTGCTGCATCTATTGGTCAATTGCCCCAATTTCCTCTTACTGACATCTCAAGCACTGAATTGTTGTGCCTTCTTTGATTTGGCTTTATTTTTAGCCTTTGAAAGTAAATGGTATTCTGGTAGGCATTTCATACTACAACGCAGTTCAGACCTGCCTCTCCATTCAAGATATTCCATAGTAAACACTTTTGTTCCATGAGGTACCTGCACAGAAAAAATAATTCAAAAGCTTTACTGTGGGGATGGCCTTATTTGTATTTTTTTTAAATATATTTTTCATCATTATATACTGATTCCAACAAAATAAATTTTGGTTTGTACACATTAAAGCCACTTAAATACCCTCCTTATCCCACCCCTTAATTTATTATTACTCACATCTATTTATCCCATTTCATATTGGGGCAGAAGGTCCTAAGCATGCACACACACAACACCTCTCCATGCACCTATATACACAATATTATCCATTTTGCCTTTTCTACTTTCTTGCAACCCTTTGCACACCAGCAAACACAGACATTCTTTTCCCAAGTCTTTTCACATCCATTCTTCTTACATGCCTATACCTTTCTGACATCCCCAAATCTCTCTCAAATCACCCATTTTCATTGCTCTAATTTTCAATCTTTTCCTATCCCTCTATACCATAGTTTCAATCTCATGTACTAACAGTGGCACCAGCATACTCTTGTGCAACTTTCTTGCTTATTTTCTATTCAGATCCACAGCATTCACTGATGCTCTATTTTCTGAAAATTTTCTGCCATTCTTAACCTTGATATTGTAGTCTGCATCATCCATACCTCTGCCATTGAAAACATACATTGTTAAAACACTTCAATCAGCATCTCCAACACTATCAGTATACACCAACATAGTAACATCATTCATATTTGTACTACTTTAAATATGGAACTTTCATTCCATGCTCTTTTCCACAAATCTTTCAATTTTCCTTTTCAGGTATGTTTGATAAAACTGGAACATCAACAGTGAATTTCAATGAGTTTGGGTCACTTTGGAAATATGTTGTGGATTGGCAGAACTGTTTTAAGACTTATGATAGGGACAATTCTGGTAATATCAGTCAAGATGAACTTAAGACTGCTCTTACAACATTTGGGTATCGGTACGTATAATCAAACAGTCCTCTTTGTTTTTCCTGCATGGAAGTTCTCCTTTGTAGTAGTGATTCTGGCTTTGTTCCTATTGATTTGAATTGCACCCTGGCATGGTTTTGATGGATGCGGATGACCTTTGATAGGCCATTGTGACTTTTGTTATCCAAGAAATTATTATATGAGGGGAACCACATTCTGGTCATCCAAGGAATCCATTGGAACTCTTGCTAGCCAAGTGGATACTGAGTTGGATTTCCAGCATTGGCCCCATAAGTGGCATTGCAATTTGCTTTCCTGGCCTCCATACTGACTGGACTCAGCACCCTATCTTAACTTAGCATATTCTCCTTTCTGACACCCTGTCTTCTTACCCTGCTTCCTCACTTTCCATATAACCTCTCCCACAAATTTCTCTGGTATCCTGAATAGGGGCTGAGGAGGGGGGTGGGGATATTTCTCACCCCTCATCTCCCGTGTTTGTGGTGGTCGGTTTTTAACAACCTGCTTCATCCCACCCTCACCTATTTCACATACCATTTCTCTCCTTTCACTGTCTATCAATTTTACACCCAGCCCAAAGTGGAGCCAACATGCCGAAGGGCTGCCTGAACACTGGGCAGGAGGTGTGGTCCTAAATGGCAGCAGCTGGGTTTCCTGGCGCTTTTTTTTAACTCCACGCAGAGCGGGCTAGTGCATCCTGTGATACAAATAGGGTTACTATGCTCAATAAAAAAAAACACTCCCTTTACCACAATTGGAGCCTCCCGGGGCTACCTCCAAAGTAGAAAAGGTGCCCCCCTCCCATACTTTCTCAGGGCACCCTCCAAAGTTCTTTTAGTGGAGAGGAGGCTTACTCCTCTGGAGTCACCAGGGGGTGACTCCATCTTACTAGTGGCAGTCTCCCCTTTACTTTCTAAGGGGACTGACAAGAAAGCATGCTAGTGGCCCATAATTGACCAATCCCGAGAGTCGCTCAATAGTCATTCCCCACTATCCTCTCCTAAAAAATATATATATTCAAGACCAAAAAGACTAAGGGTTCCTCTCCCTTAGTGGGAGCCACGGGGATGGATGGGTCCCTTGCCATTTTGGTAAGGCACCAAGCCAAGATCGGCATGTTGGCCCCTCGTTGGGACTCACTGACTAAGACCAAAATTGCAGGTGCACAGAGCACAGCCTCTCTTACGCCCGAGCCCCTTATTTAGAGGTTTCATGGCATTTTTTTTAACCTGCTGGCTTTGAACGCTTCCTCGTTATTGCTCCAATGATAGCAGCATTTTGGCCAAGGGCAAAATGATCCATCAGAGAAGAGCTGACTATGACCCGTTTCTCAGACAGGAGCCTTCTGATGAATGCATCAAATCCCTCTGAGGCAGCAATAATTAGTGCCCTTCGGACACTTGATCGCACGCGGTGAGTGTGATGCCTCACTCTACCATGAACTTCATTAACACATTTACTGCCAAGGTGGTAGACCAAAAATGGTCACTGAGCGCCAAGGTACTTTTTTCACATAGAGTATTTATCATGTAATAAATTGTTAGTCCCATTTATTGTTGATTTTGGTCATTTCCGAGGTCATGAGGTCATTTTTTGTTTGACTGACATGGCCCCTGGTGGTAGTTTACTCACTTGATGTGTGACCAGGGGGGGCTTTGTCAGTCTTATGTGACTGACACGTCAGTTACATAAGACTGACAAAGCCCTCTGGTCATGCATCACCTGTCAGTTGTATTTGACTGATGTTTATATTTCACTTTCAGAACATAGGTACTATCAATAATCTCAATTTCTTTCTTTTATAGCAGCTCTATAATTGAACATAATTTCAGCTCTGTAATTTAACATAAGTTCAGCTCTATAATTGAATATAAATTCAGCTCTATAATTGAATATAAGTTCAGCTCTATAATTGTACATGATACATTTCAAATTAGTAGCCTTCCAAAATGAGTGCCGGTAGTTCAGATAATAAAAGAAGAACAGTACATCTTAGTGAATTGAATCTGGCAGATGTGCTCAATTAAATCACTGAAGTAGTTTCGTGAGATCTGGCTGATTCGGACCTAGATCCAGATTATATACCAGATGCAATTCCATCAGATGCTGAAGATGAAGTGGAGATTCATGATAATGTTGCAGAATTACTTTCCCAGATGACTGTTGAAGAGGAAGAAGCTGAAAATGAAGGTCAAGGAAGGAATGTTGATGAAGAAGAGGCCATTGAATGGGAAACATTTTGGGAAAGACCGAAAACTTTTCCATTTACCGGTAAATCTGGATTGCAGATTGATTTATTGCCAAATGCCAGTACATATGCCCTCTATAAAGTCTTTGTGGACCTAGATCCAGATTATATGCCAGATGCAATTCCATTAGATGCTGAAGATGAAGTGGAGATTCATGATAATGTTGCAGAATTACTTTCCCAGATGACTGTTGAAGAGGAAGAAGCTGAAAATGAAGGTCAAGGAAGGAATGTTGATGAAGAAGATGCCATTGAATGGGAAACATTTCAGGAAAGGCCGAAAACTTTTCCATTTACCGGTAAATCTGGATTGCAGATTGATTTATTGCCAAATGCCAGTACATATGCCCTCTATAAAGTCTTTGTGGATGATGAAATTATAGACGAATTGGTTAACCAAACCAATTTGCATGCCACCTAAGCTATGGCCAATATGACCCCCAGGACCCATTCAAGGTTCCATAAATGGACTCCAACTTCCTTGTGAAGTTAGGGAGCATTTCTGATTATTGGAGTACCAATTATTTATATAAGAATGAAATTGCATCTAAGACCATGAGTAGAAATCGCTTTGAAATGTTGTTAAAATTACTTCACTTTGCCGATAATACCCAAATAAGAGAAGGGGAGCGCTTAGCAAAAATTCAACCTCTACTGGACATGCTACTAAAGAAATTCCAGGCCACATTTTCACCAGGACATGATATTGTCATTGATGAAAGCCTCATCCCCTGGAGAGGAAGACCCCCGATTTGCCATCCTGGCCGCCGTGCTGATTGGACTCAGCACCCCGTCCGACCCAAGCTTAGCCTCTTCTCCTTCCTTCAAAACACTTGTTTCCTCGCTTTTCATACAACCTCTCCCACAACTTTCAATGGTCAGCCTCTAATTTCACAGGGTAGATGCTGACCTTCTTAAGTCAACCGTCCCGGATCGGGGCTGAGGGGGGAGGGGACAATGTTCCCTAACCCCTGAGCTCCGGTCTGGGTGGTTGGTTTTTAACAACTTGCTTTATCCCCACCCATACCTTCCTCACATCCCTTTTCCTCTCCTCTTCACAATCTATATATTTTTTACGCCGTGTTCAAGGTGGAGCCGCCATGCCGATGGACTGCCAGGCCACCAGGCGGGAGGGGTGGTCTTAAATGGCGCTGCCGGGCTTGTAAGCACCTCTTGCAGTGCGGGCTACTGCGAGAGGTGATGCGCAACTGCATCCCGTGTCAAAAAGAGGGTCACCATGCGCAATGATGAGTTTAAAAAAAAAACCCAACCCCCAACTTCCCCTATAACATCGACGGAGTCGCCCTTGGGCAGCTCCAGCAAAAAAATGGAGGTCCCCTTCCCCTGTGCTTGCTCAGGGGACCCTCCATATATCTCTAACCGGAGAGGAGGCTTACTCCTCTCCTTTGCTTACGGGTGTAGGGGACTCCCCCTCACCCCCTTCTCTGGAGGTGCTTTCGGGCACCTCCCTTTTACCAGCGGCAGTCCCCTCTGTTCTTTCCAAGGGGACTGCCAAGAAAGCCAGCCGCTCCACATCGAAGCGGCTCGGTAGGGCAAACCCCCTTAGGGGGGAGAGGGAAGCCAGGCCCCTTCAGTCGCTTCCCTCAAAAGACCTGCTGGCAAGAATACTGAACCTTGCTGGGGTCAAGGCCCATGCCTCCCCAAAGAAGACTAGTGACGATGGGACCTGCGATGTCCTGGGAGGGAATGGCCAACTGGAGGCCCCTCCTGTGATAGACATGGTCCTTGAGGAGACCCAGCCTCAGACGGTAGGGCCTTCCATGGGGGGGAATCCGGGCTCGCCGCCAAGCACCTAACCTGAATCCGCCCCTATGCAAGGTCCTCCTCAAACGGCTGGGGCCTCCGAGGCAGCACAATAGGGAAGGGATCTCCTCTGACCGGTGCCCCTGCGACCACCAGGACCTTTTCCATTTCGGAGAAGGACCTGGCTGAGGCCGGTCCATCTGGCCCAGGGGCTTCTGTCGGCGGAGGAGAGAAGCGGGTTCATTCCCCGCCCTCCTCTCCTAAAAAGAAGAAAAAGACAAGAAAGACTAAGAAGACTCGGGGCTCCTCTCCATCCGCGGGGGCCGTGGGGATGGATGGGTCTTCAGCCACTCTGGCAAGCGACCAAGCCAAGATCGGCACATCCGCCCCCTCTGCCCCCCTGGTTGCGGAGCCCCTGACTAAGACTAATACCAAGAGTGCACAGGGCGGAGCCTCGATGACAATCAGGGCCCCTCATTCAGAGGTTACCTGGCGTTTTCGAGCCTGCTGGCTTCAAACGCTTCCTCGTTATTCGCTCCACTGATGTCAGCATGTTGTCCAATGGCAACATGATCCATCAGAGGAGAGGATTAGCTAGTGCAATTGGTAGAGAGCCGAAGGTGACCCGTTTCTCGGATGGGAGCCTTCTGGCGAATCCCGCTGAGGCGGCCAAGATAAGTGCTCTTTGGACACTTCATGGCACCCCGGTGAGTGTGACACCGCACTCTACCATGAACTTTGTGAAAGGAATAGTTTATGCGAGGGAACTCGTTGACTACTCCATTGAGGACATCACCCTAGAGCTGGCCGACCATGGGGCGGTCAAGGTCGAATGTGTGATGAGAAAACAGGGAGGGGCCTCGAGACCCACCCCTACACTCTTTGTCACGTTCGACTGTGACAAGCTCCCTGAATCGGTGCATGCTGGTTCGTACCGCTACCGCGTGAAGGCATTCGTGCCACTGCCGCGGCGTCGCTATTACTGTCACCGCTTCGGCCATACGAATCACTCATGTAGATGTGCAAAGTCGGGGTCACCCGAAGTCTGTGTAAATTGCTCCAAGGTCGCACACGATAAGTCCAAATCGTGTGTGGCCAAGTGTGTCAATTGCGGAGAGCCGCACCCTGCTTCTTCGAAGCAATGTGGTGCATATCTCCTTGAGAAAGAAATCCTGGCCGTTCAGGTCCAGGATAGACTCTCATTCCGCGAGGCTAAGGACTTGGTCCTGGCGCGCCGGGCTCTGCCTGGGACGTCATATGCCTCAGTAGTTAGAAAGGCACCCTCTGCTCCTGGCCCATCCAGGCCAACGAGCACGGTTGTTTCCGCGCCCATTCGGAGCCCTTCTGCAGGCTCTACCCAACCCGGGCGCTCCCCTGGTAAAGCTAGCAGCAAAAAGGGTTCATACCCAGCACAGGCTAAAACCAGGGCTCCCCCCTTTTCCACCAGCGTGACCGTTTCCCGCAAGGCGAAACGGCCACGTGCCTCCACCGAGTCGTTAGACTCACAGTAGGCAACACCCCTGAAGATGGTCGCTAGGCTATCTTCGGGGGTTCCTAAAGCTGTTCCCCGAAAGGAGGACAGCAACAAAGGAGATTCGGCTCCTTCGCCCACGCCCCGAGGTGGAGCGAGTGGCTCGGAGACGCTGGTTCCTCGAAAAGAGCGCCCCCCGCCTCCGAAGCCGCAACGCCCGCTTAAGGTTTCGAGGCGGAGGGAGGAAAAGACTCGCATGGTGAGCCCAACCTCCCCCAATAAGTCCTCGAAGGCGATAGTGCCTCCAGCGCTTTGTCCGGCCAACAGCGCCCGGGGTTCTGCCCCCGGGAAGCGTACGGCCATTCCCGTGAGGGTCTTCAATTCGAGAAGGGCCCCCGCGTCTCCTCCGAGCTAGGCCTGGAGGGCATATTCCTTCAATGGAATTGCCGTGGACTCGGGGCCAACTGGGAGGAGCTGCGGAGGCTCGTCTCGTCCCGTTCTCCGTTAGCTTTTTTTTTGCAGGAGACCATGCTAGGCGTGTGCCCCCTGCCTGCCCTCCCGAGGTATAAGGGTCTTGCGACCCCACCACCGCGGGATGGCCGGGCTGGGGATGCGCGGTTTACACCCGGCATGATGTCTCCGTTCTTCCTTTCTCTTTAGATACCTCCTTTCAGGCATTGACTGTGTAGCTGCACCTGGATAGGAGGTATACTATCATTTCTGCGTACATTCCACCGTCAGCTGACTTCGACGCGGGGGACTTCCGCCGCATCGTGGCACGGTTGCCGAGGCCCTATCTCTTGCTTGGAGATCTGAACGGCAGGCATCCTGTCTGGGGAGATTACTCTATAAATCTCAGGGGACAAGTCCTTGCGGATCTGATCGAAGAGCTTGAGATGGGTGTCCTAAACGTGGATGAGTTTACGCATCACTGTCCGAGAACCGCTTCATTTTCTTGTCTTGACCTATCTTTGTGCTCTTCGGATGCACAGCCTGATTTTGATTGGGGGGTGGTCGATGACCTCTATGGTAGTGATCACTTTCCCATTCAAATATCATTTTCAGGGCAACTGCCGCCTGAGAGACCACCTCGGTGGTGCTTGGTGCGGGCGCGGCGGCTTGCATTTCAGGAAATGACTGAATAGTCTATCTCAGTCGAGGAGTTTAGGTGGGTAGATGAGGCCGTTGAGTTCTTCTCCGGCAACCTCATCCCCGTGGGCCTGACTACTATTCCTAGGACGTCTGGCCGTTTTGCACGCCGACCACTCCCATGGTGGTCGGCCGAGTGTGAGACGGCCCTCAAACAGAAGCGTTATGCCTACATGCGCTATAAGCGCCGCCCGAGCGATTTCACTGTCGCTGAATTTCGTCGGGCTAGGGCTAGGTTCCGGTATATTTCGAAGCACGCCCGCCGCTCTTCTTGGCGGGCATACGTGTCTTCACTTAACGGGAAGACCCCTTTAGCTGAGGTGTGGAAGCGAGTCAAAAGGATTCGGGGCAAGTTCTTGCAGGACTCTCCTCCCGTTCTCCAGGAGAATGGGACCGCAATCTCGGGCCCCGCGTCCGTGGCGGAATCCTTAGCGACCGCTTTTTCCGCATTCTCTAGCCGTGATGCTGCTTCGCCAGCATTCAATGCACGTCGTGATGTCTCGGAAGGCCGCCGGCTGGACTTTACCTCCAGAGGCGGAGAACCCTTCAACGACAAGTTTACTGTGAGTGAGTTGCGTTCCGCTCTCGCTTCGTGTGCGGACACCGCCCATGGTCCGGACGATGTCCCGTACGCCATGCCTCGACACCTGGGTGAGCGTGGCATGGCCTTTCTGTTAGATTTGTTCAACAGGATCTGGGTGGAAGGTCTTCTCCCAGACTCCTGGCGAATCGCTACTGTGCTCGCCTTTCGCAAGCCGGGAAGAGATCACTCTACTCCGACCGGTTTCCGCCCAATCTCTCTAACCTCTTGCGTGTGCAAGTTGATGGAGAAATTGGTAAATGTTAGATTAGCCTTTTTCCTGGACAGCGGATGCCATCTGTCCCTTGCACAGTGCGGCTTCCGTAAGTTCCACTCCACGTCGGATGCTCTGCTCCGACTGTAAAATGCCGTCTGCGAGGCTTTCCTTCGTAGACAGCACTACGCCACGGTGTTTTTTGATCTGGAGAAAGCCTATGATACCGCATGGCGATACGGTATCATGGAGACTCTCCACACGATGGGGGCGAGGGGACGCCTCCCAATGTTTATATCTGAATTTTTGCGAGATCGTCGATTCCGCGTACGGGTGGGGGGAGCCCTCTCCGGCCCAAAGGAGCAGGAAGAGGGTGTCCCGCATGGAAGTGTCCTCAGTGTCACACTTTGCCCTGAGCATCAACGGCATCACCTCGGTGCTGCCGGAAGATGTTCTCGCTACGCTCTACGTGGACGACCTTTCGATCTCTTTTGGCGCGGCCCAGATGCCAACTCTGGAGCGTCGACTCCAACAGGCATTGAACCGCGTCTCTCGCTATGCCGAAGCGCACAGGTTTCGGTTTTCTTTGGCCAAGACCAAGGTGGTGCACTTCTGCCGCCATCCACGGCTTCACCCCGACCCAGATTTGTTTCTTAATGGGGTGCGCCTGGATGTGGTTGAGTCGCACCGTTTCCTTGGTCTTGTATTCGACCGACGCCTCACTTGGGAGGCTCATATTCGCAGCCTTAGGGTCTCTTGTACCCGCGCCATGGACATTCTCCGTTCCGTGACGTTCAGCGCTTGGGGCGCTGAACTTCACTTTTTTATCGATCCTTTGTTCGCTCGAAGCTCGACCACGGATGCGAGTTTTATGCATCCGCAGCCGAGCGTTTATTGCGGAAGGTGGATTCGATCCACGACACCGGTTTTCGACTTGCGACCGGTGCCTTCCGCACTTCCCCCATTGAGAGCCTGTTGGTCGATGCTGGGGAGATGCCACTCGCTCTGCGCCGCGTGCAGTGCATCACTCGCCTGTACGCGCGAGCCCGGCGCCTCCCTCAGTCGCCAACAGCTCTCACTGCATCCGCAGCTGATCTCGATGGTGCCTATGCCGCCGAGAGACCCCAGTCATACCCTAAGCCCTTTGGGTTTAGGGCCAGGAAACTCCTTCGAGAGGTAGATATAGCTCTCGGGCCGGTGGCGCCCCTGGTTCTGCCCAGGACGCCACCCTGGAGGGTACCACATTTGGCTATTTGTCGCCATGCCTCTGCTCCCAAAGCTTGTACTGCGCCGGGAGTATTGCGTTCGACCTTTTTGGAGCACACATCGTGTCACGCTGGTACCGTGCCAGTGTATACGGATGGCTCCAAGTCCCAAGAGGGGGTCGGCTTCCACGCCGTATCCCCTCTGTTTGAAGTCAGCGGGGCTCTACCAGGCGCTGCGTCTGTCTTCACGGCCAAGCTGGGGGCAATACACCACTCGGTACGGGAGATTACGCGACGTGCCCGGTTCGGAGACCGGATTGTGATCTATAGCGACTCACAAAGCGCCCTGAGTGCTCTCGGGGCATTGGAATCTCCGCATCCCCTGGTTCGCGAAATCCGTGACGCCACGGTTTTGGCGAGCCGGGCAGATGTCGAGATTATCTTCTGCTGGGTTCCTGGACATGTAGGAATTGCGGGGAATGAGCGCGCCGATGAAGGCGCCAAAGAGTCCGCGAGGACTCTGTGACCGGACCAGCGTTTCGCTCTTCCTCACACTGACTACATGGCAGGAATACGGGCAGCTCTTCGGACTGCTTGGCAAAGAAGATGCAAGACGGTCGAAGGGAACTTAAAGTTGCGTGCCATTGCGCCGCGACTGTTCCCATGGACCTATCCCCCAATGCCGCGGCGGCTTCAGGTTGCTTTCTGTCGTCTCCGAATCGGCCACACTCGTGTGACGCATCGCTATTTGATGGAGCGCTCGCCTGCGCCCTATTGCAACGACTGCGTCGTCCCGCAGACTGTTGGGCACATTCTTGTCGAATGTCCCAGTCTGGGTGATCTTCGCGCACGACACCTTTCCCGGTACCGGGATGGGCGGGGTCGCTACCGCCTGTCCCTTGTACTCGGGACGAGTGCGTGTACTTTGACTGGTGGACTTATTGACTTTTTGGGGGAGGCCGGCCTTCTCCCTTTCATTTAACCCGGTTTAATTGTTGTTGTTTTTGTTATTGTTTTTGTTATTGCTTTGTTATTGTTATTTCTTTTTATTGTTTCCTGTTCAATTTTTTAAAGTAGCCTAGAACTAGGCTGTTTGTTTACGGCAACTTATGCCTTAGTCGGCAGTCGCCAGATAGCCCCTTAATTAAAAAAAAAAAAATGCATAATAGAGCCTCATTGGATTTCACTCTAAATTTTGAAGTAAAAAATCATATTCACATTTGAAGGAGAAGTAAGAGTAACAATAGTTGTGCCAGTGAGTACAGCTAGTTGTTAGATGGGGTCCAATCATGAGTGATTTCCACACCAAGATGAATATCTGAATTGATGGTAAAATTTTTTTCACAGGAATAAAATTGCTACTTTGGATACAGCAGCCCTGCCCCCTTGAAATTTTAATTTGATTTAAGTTAGTAGCCATTTTCTCCATCTTGTTCTCTCCATTGCAGGTTTTCAGACCCTTTTTACAATGTCCTGATGGCGAGATTTGATAGAACAAGAAGAGGCCAAATATACTTTGATGACTTCATTCAATGCTGTGTTATTTTACATGTGAGTCAATCAATGTCAAGTTGATTGAAAGAATGTTCGCATCTAATTTCATTTATAAGCTTCCAATGGGAAAGAAAGAATAGTAGACAACACTATTGGCAATGGAGAAGTAAGAGTAACCACAGTTGTGCCAGCTGAGCATTATAGGAACTAACATAATTTGATCTTGCCTATTTGTAAAATGGTTGGAATAGGTAGGTTGAAAATCCTTTCTCTTCTATAATGTATGAATGCATTAAAGGGCTTTGGATCTAGTCAGGGGACTCTCCAGCCCTGACCTGTTGCTCGTAAGTGATATAATCCTGACTGTTTGTCTCCTGATTTTCTTTTGCTATCATATGGCGGTTAATCTTGCCATTGTACATTAATTGTGCCATAAAGTTGTGGGGATGATGTTATGTTGTTTTTGATACAATCTTTAATACCGATTTGTACCATCTAATGCCTACCTATCTCAGTGGAGACTCGCAGCACAGGTTGCTGCACCATATGGCACCTGCCACATTGTTGACCCAACCCAATTCAGGTTCCCATTCAATAACTTACCAGACCAATTATGGCATACAAATGGTAGTAAGAGCAGTGCTTGTAGTAGCATATGTCCATTAAACTTAAAAACTGTGCAATCATGTCAAATATTAGGAGTGCCTTAAGTTCAATCAAGGCCAGTGAATTCATGATCAGTCCAAAAATATTTATTTGTGGGATGATTATTCAAGAATGGGGGCCCAGTTCATAGCATCTCTGTCAAGTTTGTACTTGGGTGTGGTAGGAGGCGCAACTGACTTCAGCATATTCATACTCCCCTAACACCTAGCAGTGGACAAGGTCCTCTAACTGCATAAGGAATTATACATAAAAATTAGAATGATAATTGGTGGAAATTCCATGGGCACCAGGGGCCACTCCTCTTTGGGGAGTTGAGGGGGGGGCAGGAACAGTGGTAGTACTTGATTTATCACTAATTGTTGAATAGGGAAACCTTCATGCTCCGAGGGAGGGCCCCTCATCCCCACCACCTTCTACATCAGGGATAACATATACTTTGTGTATCTGAATGTTTTGTTTAGGCTGTACTTGTGTTGGCCATTTGTAAAATAGGTGTTATACTGTCTACTTTATGTTGGCAGTGGGAGCAGATGTCTGTGATGGTTAGGCTGGTGCAGAGTGTTTAATTTTGGGTGGTGACCACAACAGAACCTTGCCAGGGCAACCCATTTGTAGGGTTGAAAGGATCTTTTCTCTGGGTTGAGCAGAAGGGAGGGTACCCATATATTTATATTGCTACGCCTGGCACCTGGAGGAGAAGCACATCCTCCAGGCCTGAGAGTCCATAATGAAGGCCTTGCTTACTAAGTTGAACTCTTTAGCCACCCTGGAGAAGATGGTGCATTCTCCCTGCCCCTCTCTGCAGTCCCCTTTTCTAAGAGTATCCACTCGTACAAGGGTTAAGGACCTAACCAGCTGCATCAGATGTGAAGCTTTGGAGCCCCTATAAATAATGTATGTGAGTTGCTATAGATCAGGCTTGACCAGTGTTGGGGTGCAAATAATGGGAAGTGGCATTTTGCCCCCTTCTGTGTACTTAATGAATAACCACCTCCCAATGGCCATTATCTGGTGCATACAGCTGCATGCATAAGTCTAAACAATATCAGCCAGGAAGTGTAATATAAGGCTCCATTTATTTATTTGTTAAGTTTGAATTAATTTTGCTGCTTTCATTGTGGCAGTATCATTCTGTTCCTTGCATAATATATTTAAATGATTTAGAACAGGGGATTATATTAAATAAATGCTGGAATCATATACAAGTCAATACTCCATAAGGGGTTGATCAATTTGCCTTCCTGGCTGCGTGCTGATGGAACTCAGCACCCCATCCGGCCCCAGCTTAGCCTCTTCTCCTTTCAGACAGCCTGCATTTCTACCCTACTTCCTCACTTTCCTTACAACCTCTCTTTCAACTTTCTCTGGTTGGCCTGTATTTTCACAGGGTATATGCTGACCAGCTTCCTCTCACCCAACTATCCCAGATCGGGGCTGAGAGGGAAGGGGACAACGTCCCCTCTCCCTTGAGCTCCGGTCTGGGGTGGTGGTTTTTTAACAACCTGCTTCATCCCCACCCACACCTTCCTCACTTCCACTTTATTTCTCCTCTCAATCTCTCTCCATTTTACACTGTGCTCAAGGTAGAGCCGCCATGCTGATGGGCTGCCAGGCTACTAGGTGGGAGGAATGGCCTCAAATAGCAGCAGCTGGTTCTACTGGCCCTGTACTCACCCCTCGCAGAGCCGTCTACTGCATGGGGTGATTAGTGTATGCATCCCGTAGAATAAATAGGGTCACCATGCCCAATGATGAAGACAAAAAATTAATCTCCCTCTACTTTTCCCTTTAATATCGAGGGAGCCACCCTCGAGCAGCTCCACCAAAAAAATGGAGCCCCCTTCCCCCTGCTTTCACAGGGGACCCCTCCAAAACTCTTAAACCGGAGAAGAGGCTTATTCCTCTCCTTCCCCGTAAGGGGCGCGGCCATCCTGTCCATCGTGCTGACGGGATCCAGCACCCCGTCCGGCCCCAGCTTAGCCTCTCTTCCTTCCTTCAGATAGCCTGTATTTCTTCCCTACTTCGTCGCTTTTCATACGACCTCTCCCACAACTTTCTCTGGTCAGCATCTAATTTCAAAGGGTAGATACTGACCTCCTTCTCAGCCAACTGTCCCAGATCGGGGCTGAGGGAAGAGGGGACAATGTCCCCTGACCTCTCAGCTCCCATTCGGGATGGTGTTTTTTTAACAACCTGCTTCATCTCCACCCATACCTTCCTCGCGTCCCTTTTTCTTTTCTCTTCACACACTATCAATTTTACACTGTGCCCAAGGTGGAGCCACCATGCTGAAGGGCTGCCAGGCCTGTACCCACCCCTTGCAGAACGGGCAACTGCGAGGGGTGATGAGCTATCCCATCGAACAAATAGTCACCATTCCCATGTATGAAAATTAAAAAAAACAACCCAAATCTCTGCCCAATTTCCCTTGCTCATCAACGGAGCCACCCTCGGGCAGCTCCACCGACAAAATGGAAGTCTCCCCTCTGTGCTTGCGCAGCGGACCCTCCATATTTTTCTAACCAGAGAGGAGGCTTACTCCTCTCCTACGACTACGGGTGTAGCGGACTCCCCCTCACCCCCTTCTCTGGAGTTGCTTTCGGGCACCTCCCTATTTCCAGCGGCAGTCCCTCCTTTTCTTTCTAAGGGGACTGCCAAGAAAGCCAGCAGGCAGCCCATTGCCGACCGCCCCTCATTGAAGCGGCTCGGTAGGCCAAACCCCCTTAGGGGGGAGAGGGAAGCCAGGCCCCTTCGGTTGCTTCCCTCAAAAGACCTGCTGGCCAGAATATTGAACCTTGCCGGGGTCAAGGCCTGTGTCTCCCCACACATGACTGGTGACTCTGCCAACGGGACTTGCGATGTCCTGGGAGGGGATGGCCAACTGGAGACCCCTCCTGTGATAGACATGGTTCTTGAGGCAACCCAGCCTCAGACGGTAGAGCCTTCCATGGGGGAAATCCGGGTTCGGCGCCAAGCACCGAAACCGAATCCGCCCCTATGCAAGGTCCTCCTCAAACGGCTGGGGTCTCCGAGGCAGTACAAGGAGGGGAGGGATCTCCTCAAACAGATGCCCCTGCGACCACCAGGACCTTCTCCATTTCGGAGAAGGACCTGGCTGAGGCCGGTCCATCTGGCCTGGGGGCTCCTGCTGGCGGAGGGGAGAAGCAGGTTCATTCCCTGCCCTCCTCTCCTAAAAAGAAAAAGAACAGGAAAAAGATGAGAAAGACTCGGGGTTCCTCTCCATCCGCGGGGGCTG
Organism: Ceratothoa steindachneri; assembly: GCA_963969495.1. Taxonomy (NCBI): domain Eukaryota; kingdom Metazoa; phylum Arthropoda; class Malacostraca; order Isopoda; family Cymothoidae; genus Ceratothoa; species Ceratothoa steindachneri. The sequence goes on from OZ018328.1 coordinate 109,549,972, forward strand.
TGGGGACGGATGGGTCTGCTGCCACTTTGGCAAGCAGGGGCCCCTCATTCAGAGGTAACCTGGCATTTTTGAGCCCGCTGGCTTAAACGCTTCCTCTTATTCGCTCCACTGATGGCAGCATGTTGGCCAAGGGCAACATGATCCAACATGGCCACGGCGGTGCTATTACTGTCACCGCTTCGGCCATACCAATCGATCTTGTAGATGTGCAAAGTCGGGGTCACCCGAAGTCTGTGTAAATTGCACCAAGGCCGCACACGATAAGTCTAAATCATGTGTGGCCATTGTGTCAATTGCGGAGAGCCGCACCCCGCTTCTTCGAAGCAATGTGGTGCATATCTCCTCGAGAAAGAAATCCTGGCCGTTCAGTCCCAGGATCGAATCGCATTCCGCGAGGCTAAGGACTTGGTCCTGGCGCGCCCGGTCCGGCCTGGGACGTCATATGCCTCAATAGTTAGAAAGGCACCCTCTGCTCCAGGACCATCCAGGCCAACGAGCACGGTTGTTTCCGCGCCCATTCGGAGCCCTTCTGCGGGCTCTACTCAACCCGGGCGCTCCCCTGGTAAAACAGACCGTTTCCCGTAAGGCGAAACGGCCACGCGCCTCCACCGAGTCGTTAGACTCACAGTGGGCAACACCCCTGAAGCTGGGCCCCAGGCCATCTTCCGGGGTTCCTAAAGCTGTTCCCCGAAAGGACAGCAACAAAGGAGCTTCGGCTCCTTCGCCTACGCTTAGAGGTGGTGCGATTGGCTCGGAGACGCTGGTTCCTCGAAAAGAAGGTCCCCCCCGCCTCCGAAGCCAAAAGACTCGCATGGCGAGCCCAACCTCCCCAATAAGTCCTCGAAGGCGACAGCGCCTTCAGTGCTTTGTCTGGCCAACAGCGCCCGGGGTTCTGCCTCCGGGAAGCGTACGGCCATTCCCGTGACGGTCTTCTGTTCGAGGAGGGCCCCCGCGTCTCCTCCGAGCTAGGCCTGGAGTGCATATTCCTTCAATGGAATTGCTGTGGACTCCGGGCCAACTGGAAGGAGCTGCGGAGGCTCGTCTCGTCCCGTTCCCCGTTAGCTATCTTTTTGCAGGAGACCATGCTAGACGCGTGCCCCCTGCACTTCCTCCCGGGGTATAAGGGTCTTGCGTCTCCACTACCACAGGATGGCCGGGCTGGGGGATGCGCGGTTTACACCCGGCATGATGTCTCCGTTCTTCCTTCCTCTTTAGATACCTCCTTTCAGTCAGTGGCTGTGCAGCTGCACCTGGATAGGAGGTATACTATTATTTCTGCGTACATTCCACCGTCAGCTGACTTCGACGCGGGGGACTTCCGCCGCGTCGTGGCACGGTTGCCGAGGCCTTTTCTCTTGCTTGGAGATCTGAATGGCAGGCATCCTGTCTGGGGAGATTATTCAATAAATCCCAGGGGACAAGTCCTTGCCGATCTGATCGAAGAGCTTGAGATGGGTGTCCTAAACGTGGCTGAGTGTCGTAGAATGCCCCCTCCTTTTTGTTCTATTCTAAGAGTGGTAAGAGTGTCTAATATATATTGATATCTGAATATCTTAACGAACAGAGCCGTTCTGAAACACGTAAGAATATAAAAGAAACAACACTAATTCCCCAAATAAACTTATATTTTAAATTTAACCATTCAATACACAACATCTAAACATTTACTACAGCAATACTCTGAATATTATCATAAACAAGAATTAATTAAATCAGTTTACCCACAAAAATTATTTAATTTCTTTCCACACAACAATAATATAAGAATTAGGCTTACGGACTCATCTGGAGTTTAAAGGGCCTCAGAAATGTTATTGACTCACGACGCGTGCCGTATTGCCAGATGTAGCTGGGCGAAATCACACGGTTGTTTTGGCGAGGGTGGCAGATGGGGGTCCACACGTTCTTCCGGGGGAAGGGGGGGGGGCTTCAAGGACGAGAATTAATACGGTGCTTTATGCAACACCTAGGCAGTCGTGGTCTCTCTGGCGAGAGTGATTCGAACTTGGTTCTTAAATCAAGTTAACTTGGAGTGTGGTGTGACCACCGAGTAACGAGCTCGAGGAGGAGCTTTTCTCCTTCGTTACTTATTTCCTTACGGACGAGGACTGAACTCGTGGAGGGTCTTCTTCAAGGGCGAGGATAACGGAGGGGGGTTTCTCTGTCGAGAATAAGTTACTTAAAGTTCGGTGTGGCCACCGAGTAACGGGCTCGAGGGGAAGCCTTTTCGTTCTTTTCTTAATTCCTCAAGGACGAGGAATACCCCAGGTGTTTAAGGTGCACCGGGATAAGAGGAGTGTCTCTGGCGAGAGTAATTTGAACTTAACAAAGTTAACTTATCGTTTGGTTTGATAACCCGGGACCACCTCGAGGATGAGCTTCTTCTTAGCCCCTTAAGGTAGGTAGCCCTGCCTCTCTTGCAGGGTACTTCTTGGTGTGGCGAGCCAAGTACACTACCTCTCCAGTCTCGGTAGTTCGGTTTGATCCGAAGACTTCGTCACCTAGAGACTGACGTATACTACCTCGATTTTCCTCAGAGTTCCTCATTTATACCTCGGCACCCCACTGGGGGAGTGGTAAGGAGGGGGGCTTGAGGACGGCCCCAGGAGAGTTCTTTTTCCAAACGGTTTTTCCCACGAAGTCAAACATCGGCTCCTCGTTAGCCTTCGAGATTGGGAGAAACACGTCTCCAATTTCTTATTTGACGTGAAACTGGATCTCACTCTCCTGGGGGAGATCTTACATTTTGACCTTTAGGTCTTTCATGGCACCGAGTTGAGCGACGCTGTGGTCACGCTCTTGGCCCAACGATGCCTGGGGTGGATGCCTTTGCGGTAACCGCCTTGTGACTGCACCAAGAGTGAACGGGAGGAGGGGGAGGGAAAGTGACGATTCCCCTACACTGAGTTTACGCATCACTGTCCGAGAACCGCTTCATTTTCTTGCCTTGACCTATCTTTCTGCTCTTTGGATGCACAGCCTGATTTTGATTGGGGGGTGGTCGATGACCTCCATGGTAGTGATCACTTTCCCATTCAAATATCATTTTCAGGGCAACTGTTGCCTGAGAGCCCACCTCGGTGGTGCTTGGCGCGGGCGCGGTGGCCTGCATTTCAGGAAATGACTGAATTTTCTATCTCAGTCGAGGAGTTTAGGTCAGTAGATGAGGCCGTTGAGTTCTTCTCCGGCAACTTCATCGCCGTGGGCCTGACTACTATTCCTAGGACGTCTGGCCGTTTTGCAGGCCGACCATTCCCATGGTGGTCGGCCAAGTGTGAGACGGTCCTCAAACAGAAGCGTTATGCCTACATGCGCTATAAGCGCCGCCTAAACGATTTCACTGTCGCTGAATTTCGTCGGGCTAGGGCTAGGTTCTGGTATATTTCGAAGCACGCCCGCCGCTCTTCTTGGCTTGCATACGTGTCTTCAGTTAACGGGAAGACCTCTTTAGCAGAGGTGTGGAAGCGAGTCAAAATGATTCGGGGCAAGTTCTTGCAGGAACCCCCTCCCGTTCTCAGAGGAGAGTGGGACCGCAATCTCGGACCCCGCGTCCGTGGCGGAATCCTTAGCGACCGCTTTTTCCGCACTCGTGCGCGGACACCGCCCATGGTCCGGGCGATGTCCCGTACGCCATGCTTCGACACCTAGGTGAGCAAGGCATGGCCTTTCTGTTAAATTTGTTCGACAGTATCTGGGTGGAGGGTCTTCTCCCAGATTCCTGGCGAATCGCCACTGTGCTCGCCTTTCGCAAGCCGGGGAGAGATTACTCTACTCCGACCGGTTTCCGCCCAATCTCTCTAACCTCTTGCGTGTGCAAGTTGATGGAGAAATTGGTAATTGTTAGACTAGCCTTTGTCCTGGACAGCGGAGGTCATCTGTCTTCTGCACAGTGCGGCTTCCGCAAGTTCCACTCCACGTCGGATGCTCTGCTTCGACTGGAAAATGCTCTCTGCGAGGCTTTCCATCGTAGACAGCACTACGCCACGGTGTTTTTCGATCTGGAGAAGGCCTATGATACCGCATTGCGATACGGTATCATGGAGACTCGCCACACGATGGGGGCGAGGGGACGCTTCCCAATGTTTATATCTGAATTTTTGTGAGATCGTCGATTCCGCGTACGGGTTGGGGGAGCCCTCTCCAGCCCAAAGGAGGAGGAAGAAGGTGTCCCGCAGGGAAGTGTCCTCAGTGTCACACTCTTTGCCCTGAGCATCAATGGCATCACCTCGGTGCTGCCGGAAGATGTTCTCGCTACGCTCTACGTGGACGACCGTTCGATCTCTTTTGGCGCGGCCCAGATGCCAACTCTGGAGCGTCGACTCCAACAGGCATTGAACCGCGTCTCTCGCTATGCCGAAGCGCACAGGTTTCGGTTTTCTTTGGCCGAGACTAAGGTGGTGCACTTCTGCCGCCATCCACGGCTCCACCCTATCCCAGATTTGTTTCTTAATGGGGTGCGCCTGGATGTGGTAGAATCGCACCGTTTCCTTGGTATTCGACCGACGCCTCACCTGGGAGGCTCATATTCGCAGCCTTAGGGTCTCTTGAACCCGCGCCATGGATATTCTTCGTTCCATGACGTTCAGCGTTTGGGGCGGTGATTGGGCTACTGCCTTACCTTTTTATCGATCCTTTGTTCGTTCGAAGCTCGACTACGGATGCGAGTTTTATGCATCCGCAGCTGAGCGTTTATTGCGGAAGGTGGATTCGATCCACCACACCGGCCTTCGCCTTGCGACCGGTGCCTTCCGCACTTCCCCCATTGAGAGCCTGTTGGTCGATGCTGGGGAGATGTCACTCGCTCTGCGCCGCGTGCATTGCATCACTCGCCTGTACGCGCGAGCCCGGCGCCTCCCTCAGTCACCAACAGCTTTCAGTGCATCCGCAGCTGATCTCGATGGTGCCTATGCCGCCGAGAGACGCTAGTCATACCCTAGCCCTTTGGGTTTAGGGCCAGGAAACTCATTCGAGAGCTAGATATAGTTCTCGGGCAGGTGGCACCCCTGGTTCTGCCCAGGACGCCACCCTGGAGGGTACCACATTTAGCTATTTGTCTCCATGCCTCTGCTCCCAAAGCTTGTACGGCGCCGGGAGTATTGCGTTCAACCTGTTTGAAGCACACCTCGTGTCACGCTGGAACCGTGCCAGTGTATACGGATGGCTCCAAGTCCCAAGAGGGGGTCGGCTTCCACGCCGTATCCTCTCTGTTTGAAGTCAGCGTGGCTCTGCCAGGCGCTGCGTCTGTCTTCACAGCCAAACTTATGGCAATACACCACTCGGTACGGGAGATTACGCGACGTGCCCGGGTCAGAGACCGGATTGTGATCTATGGCGACTCACAAAGCGCCCTGAGTGCTCTCTGGGCATTGGAATCTCCGCATCCCCTGGTTCGCGATATCCGTGACGCCAAGGTTTTGGCGAGCCGGGCGGATGTTGAGATTATCTTCTGCTGGGTTCCTGGACATGTAGGAATTGCATGGAATGAGCGCGCCAAAGAGTCCGCGAGGACTCTGCGACCGGACCAGCGTTTCGTTCTACCTCACACCGACTACATGGCAGGAATACGGGCAGCTCTTCGGGCTGTTTGGCAAAGAAGATGCAAGACGGTCGAAGGGAACTTAAAGTTGCGTGCCATTGTGCCGCGACTGTTCCCATGGACCTATTCCCCAATGCCGCGACGGTTTCAGGTCGCTTTCTGTCGTCTCCGAATCGGACACACTCGTGTGACGCATCGCTATTTGATGGAGCGCTCGCCTGTGCCCTATTGCGACGACTGCGTCGTCCCGCAGACTGTTGGGCACATTCTTGTCGAATGTCCCAGTCTGGGTGATCTTCGCGCACGTTACCTGTCCCGGTACCGGATGGGCGGGGTCTCTACCGCCTGTCCTTTTGTACTCGGGACGAGTGTGTGCACATTGACTGGTGGACACGTTGACCTTTTGGGGGAGGCCGGCCTTCTCCCTTTCATTTAACTAGGTTTAGTTGTTTTTGTTATTGTTTTGTTATTGTTATTGCTTCCTAATTGTTATTTCTTTGTATTGTTTTTTCTTTTCAAATTTTTTAACGTAGCCTAGAACTAGGCTTTTTGTTTACGGCGACTTATGCCTAAGTTGGCAGTCGCCAAATAGCCCCTTAAAAAAAATAAAAATAAATGGAGAGTTCTCCTGCACCCGACTGCGACACCTACGTTGTCCCCAAGACTGCTTCGTACATTCTTGTTTAATGTTCTAGTCTGGGGAATCTTCGAGTACGTTACCTATCTGGGTAACGGGACGAGCGGGCTCTCTACCGCTTGCCCCTTGTTCTCAGGATTCTTTCATGCACATAGGCTTGTGGACTATATTCAAGCCTCCATTTTATTTTATTCTCTCTGGTGATGGTCGCATGCTCCCGTGCCGCCGCCGTGCGTGCTTTTTTTGCCTCTTGTTTGTTTGTTTACGTTTTTTTATTATCGTAGCACTAGGCTTTAAGATGATTACGGTAACTTTGTCCTAGAAGACACTCGCCAGATGGGCGCTGGGAAAAATCTCTCTCTCTTTTTGGTCATCCTTATCACTTTTATTTCTCCCTTCGTCTTCTATCCCTCGTAATGATGGTGGAGCATTGACAGTGCCCCTGCAACTATGAAATTAATGAACGCCATACGCTCACGTCCTCAGTGTCGCCAGTTATGTACCCCTACCGGCCCCAATATCTACATTTTCACTTCGTCTACCTTCTGCGTGAATATTCCCTCTTTGCTTTGCGCTTTAAATTATCGGTCCAGTCCCAATCTGGTTTCCTTCTGACGACGCAACATACCAATGGTTGTGAGGCCTTGGTTTCTCATTTGGGACTCGCAATTTAATGTGGGGTCCGAACCACGTGTCGCTATAGTATATGACAGTCTCCCCAAAGTCAACCCGAATCTAGAATAAATCCCGGCGACCAACCATATTTCATGTGCCTTAACTTTGCTCAACAGGTAAGGTTCAATGAAAACATGGAGTTTAGTTTTACTAGGGTGCGTTCTAAGTGATCTTTCGCTTCAGATACTGACTCAAGCCTTCATGCAGTATGATACTGATAGGGATGGTGTCATAACTGTCCATTATGAGCAGTTTCTACACATGGTATTCAGTGCCAGAATCTAACCACTGAAAACGAGCGAGTCTTTCGAGTTGTACTTGTACTAATGTAAGTGAATGGAAGTGTTTGGGGGGGAATTATTTGAAAATTTCTGGTCTTACAGCACTTAAAGAATGGGCCCAGAGCATTCTTTTTTATATGGTATCCAAACTACCTTCCTTTTACCACCAAGAAGTAGCATTCACTAGGGCAGACACATGACTTTCGCGCCATACTTCAAGTTGAAACTTTATACCTGTTGTATTTGCCAAGTAAAACTGAAATGGAATCCATTTATACTTACCAAAAAACGGTTCTGTGGATCTGAACCTACGTTAGTTACCCAAGGCATTGTTTGTATTTTTGAATGCAACTTCTTTTTCACTTTTATATCCAAACTGTATCTCTGTTCTTCTATTATTCTTATGGAAAAAAAAGCTCAAAATATGCATTTAATTAATATCATCTTTGCTTAACTTTACCCTTTCTTTTTTAATTAGTCAAGTTTCAAGTCACATATTATTTAAAGTGCACTCAACACTACTATCAAATGCAGTTATTATAGCAATGATTAGCCACCTTCCCACTACTTTGGGCATGCATTGAGAATGTAGCTAATCATTGCAGTTTAACTTAAAACTGCTATATAAATTTAGAAACTTATGACCTCGGCCTGTATTTTAATTTCATTTTGAGGAAGATTTAAAAAACGTATTAGCAGATAGGCTGTGATGTCATGTCTAATCACGTCTGTAAATGCGGGTAAGCCGGTTCTTTTAAATCTCAGTTTAGATAGTCCTTCAAAAATTGAAGGACTCTATTTTTTTAATTGTTTACGCATCTTCAAAGTGTATTTTTGAAAAGTAGAATTAAATCTTTTATGACTTTCATAAGAATTTTCAATGATTATCTGTCCAAACTTAGTGTATCTACATTACCTGTGTATTTTTATATTTCTATTAAATTGTTATCACTGCTTTCTTTTTTTTGTACACCCATCCACTCAAGGCAAGATGTATTAAATGTATTTAATATTTAACATTTTGAACTCATTTATGAAGCTGTAGTTGCAACTCCTTCCGACAGACATTTCCAGTAGTTGATAACCTTAAAAAAAAGAAAAGCCTTTTAAAACCTTGGCGCGTATAATTTGCTTCCGTTACTTCAAGTTATGTTAGTTGGCCTGGGTGAAATAAGGTCTCTACAAGTTTATGCACGCCACCTCTTTTTTGAGAACAAACAACCAGCGACTGACTTAGTTTAGAAAGGTTATAGGGAAGAACTTTCTCGTGCCTCTGACCTAAACCGAAATCCACATAATTTCTAGTTTTCCCTATTCCCTTCCTTCCCTCGGTGTCTTTAAGCGTTTCTTGAAGACGCATATCATCTCTCAAGCCTGTCTTTAGTTAGTAGACGAGCTCTCTCTCTGAACGCATTTGCCTTGAAGAACGCCATACAAAATCCATTTGGTCATGGAACTAGTCCTGGGCGGAAAAAGTATAAGTACGATTATGCCAAATAACAATGATATGTATCTATTCGTCTCAAAATCAGCCTGGTGTTTTTTATGTCTTATTCTCTGCTCGGAAAGTTGTCAAAGATTGGTTATTTTATTTCACAGGGCATAGACAAAGCTCTTCACTTCACATTATAGTGTATGGTTATCAATGTGATTTATCTTCGGTTGATAAATCAGCCTAGATAACGTTTCAAAAACCATAACCATAAATTTTGTTTGATTGAAGATGTCTGCCGTTAGCATTTGGCCTAATTCGAACAGCGAAATGAATTTTTGGAATAATAACTTGAGCTTTAAGAAAGACACACAAATATAAATATATTCATAAAATCAACGAATGTACATGAGATAAGTAGGTTAAGTAAATATGGTGAAACAATATAGAGTAAATAATATAGTGTATCTTTGATATAGAGTAAATAATGTAGAGTATATAATATACAGTATCTTTGATATAGTGTAGTAATTTAAATTTAGAGTATGTATAATGTATCTATAATGGACTGAATTGGGGCTGCAATGAGAAGTAAATATAATTAGGACTTACTCTCGTATGGTCGTTTGCAAAGAATGTAAGAGTGGAATTAACTCAGTGCGATTTGTTCGGAGGTAAATGAATAATTGTAGAAGGAATGGTTACCGACCTTTATACCTTTATACGAAGAAAGCAGCGAGTCAAGTGGGCAGGAGAGCATGCTCTTTTGATCGAGCTGGGAACGTGTGTTTGTTTGTGTGTGAAATTTGAGAGATGTTGTTTGGAACAGTATACGTTAATTGAATTGACAAGAAAATAAATGAATGAATTAAGTTTAACAAAATGATTTAATTTACAAAAGTTGAAGTGAATTAATTGGAAGATTAAATTGACAAAGTTAAAGTAAAATAATTAAATGATTAAATTGACAAGTTAAAGGAATGCATAATTAATTTTACATAATAATGGATGTATATACATATTTAAGTTTCCCAAGAGGTTTTTATTATAGGAATGCCCAGAAGCATTGCTATAACATAGTCAATTTGATTCGAATTTTCATTCAACGCTACTTCCTAACTAAATAAAAAATAAGGCCACCAAAATAGCCTAATCGGAAACTGTCCACTAAATTTCCATATACGTTTGACTGCAAACCACTCAAACCTGTGTAGTTCGTCGGTCCAGCGATGCCTTCAAAAGTAATGGAGAGAATATACCTAACTAGCCCGTGCCACTTAAGTTATAAGCTTTCGTTTTTATATTACAAAAAAACCCCCGCAGAAAAAGGTCAACTCAAAGTAAATTTGCAACAGTAGGCATGATAGTACTCATGGGTGACGGATATAGTAAAACGAATAAAAGGTCTAAACTATAAGTAGTTATTTTCATCGGACGCTATAGCAACATTGTATATTGACCTTGGGAATGGTATTTTCCCCAAATCCGACTTTCAGAGTGTGTAATTCCACCACTATAAAAAGTAATTGAAAATTGTTCGTGATAAAAATATTTTTCGTGTTCGCAAATTCCGTCCCCATTTTATTTTATCTGACAATGTTTTTTTCCATTGCAGGATAAGAAACTAAAGGAAAGCCTAAACTTATTCACTTGCAATTACAACTTGTACTTTCCGTTTACAATTATTATATTCTCTCTCAAAGAAGGCAGCAAAGTGTTTGTTTCATTGTGCAACATTATATAATCCATCTCGCCTTAATGGTTAATAAGTTTTGAAACTCGCTATCTCTGTCAATTGACCAGGAACGGATGACTGGATCTTTCTTTCCTTGTTCCCTTGTTGGACTTTACCACTCTTATAACTGACGTCTTAGGGTTGCTGTTCGTTGTTCTGAAACGGCTACAGCTTCCCTGGCCTACACCCTTACGATCTCATTCTACTTTGCCCTTTTGAAATAAGGCTTGTTTGCCACACCCGCCATAGACTCACTAATAGAAAGAATTTGCACACACTTCGGTAGTTGGTCGTATCTCTTTCTCGTTGTTCAGCATTCTCTCCCAGTCACCCTTGCTAAGTTCTTTACCTTCTCCGGAAACATGGTTCATATCTGATATAGAATTTATTCCCTGTTTTTAATCACTCAATAATTCCTTTTATTCTCTCCACAAAAGATTCAACCTCGCTCCTTTTCTCTAAGAAAAGAAAAGAATAACAAGTCCACATGGACATTTCCTCCAAAACGGAACCCAATTCAAGATCAATAAGCTCCCGTGCTGATGAGACATAGCTCTCCGTCCGGCCCCAGCTTAGCCGCTCTTCCTTCCTTCGTTAATATCTTCGTTTTCCTTCAAAGCATTTGGTTTGATTGAATGGAGCCGCTCCTTCTGGGTTCGTGCCCGGGCTGGTAACTTGTCACAAGGGGCTTGTTTCTTTGAGACTGGCTCCGGTTTGATCCCCCTGGCAATCACAACGGAATATTGGCAGCCCAACCCCGCCCCTTTCTCTTCCCCACTTTTTTTTGGCCGCAAAAAACGGGCGGAATTTCATAGTCGACGTTCAGTCCGAGGGACCAAGCTTGAACCAAGAAGGGACTTGAAGAGGAATGACTACCCATCAAGATTCGTCCACATGAGCAAACCCCTGTGCAGAGATGTCCGCGGCCCTTGTACATAGAGTTCGGCCTACACGCCGACTGTGTTGTTTGGAACCGGCCCGTTGTCTGCGCCAATGGGTATCCGTAATTGTTGCTGGAAAACAAGCTCTCGTTGCCTCCTTCGGATTACAGGTTCCCTCTTTGGGAGTGGTGTGTTTATCAAGGCTGATTTGTCATCGTAGTTTTGGTACCACTCTTGGGTAGCCCGATAAGTTTTTTGCTTCTGCTTGGTGGCTACCGGTTTGATTCTGTCAGGAACGCGTGGTATTCAAGAGGCACTTACTCCAAAAGGATAGAAATCATAGATTTATTCAAAGATAAAGAAATCGTGGAGCTGGATTCAGTATTCTTTATTCGGCGGGAACTTTGAAGGTCTTCAGATGTCTCTTCTTGATTTGAGTATTCATTTTGAGGCACCTTCCAATTCCCTTTTTCCATACGGTCTGTACTCTTGTAAATTTTAACAATTTAGAAGAGTGAATTTATTTTTTTACATTCAATTTGACCTAGTTACATTAACTTATTTTACAAAGCCTTACGTGATTATAGAGTCCTACAATTGCTATTCAATAGTATACAAGTAATTATAAGACTTTTTCCTTTAATATTTCTACAAAAGAATGAGTTCCTATTCAGGACCCTCAATAAACAAACTGAGTGAGTTCATATTAGACCGCTTAATACATTCAATATGAATTCAAATAATATTACATCTCCTCACTTTAATTTATTTTAAAATATCTTGCATATTTATTGAATCTTATAATCGTGATCTAATACATGAGCAATTTGATAAGATTTAATAAATTTCCTTTAGCAAATTTCTTCAATAGAATTGGGCTCAATTTAGAGTGTTAACATTAAAATAGAAGTTTTTTCGAGATTAATTTATAGTTAATTGTTTTTATTTTAAATACATACAGGGGGTTGGGCAGGGGGAAATTCCACACAGTGTGCCTGGTTTGCATCGCTTTTCGAGTCGGCACCTCGTGTCTTGAGTCACGATGGACACACGGCGCGTGCGCTTGACTGGCTGACCAGTCTGATCGCGCATCCGGACACGTCTGGCCCTTCCGCTCTTTGTCAGCTGGCCTGAGCTGGGCATGTGCTCGCTGGCATCTCTCACTTTTAGAACTAATCCCAGAATCATCTCTCTTCTCTCTCTCCTCGCAACTACACCAACTTCATCTCCGCGTCATCCTCTCTCTGGAACACACACGCTCAACGAAGTCCATAACTTCATTTACTCCAGCAAAATGCGGACGCTCCGGTTCTCCAAAATCGTGAAGCTTTCCTCATCTAAGCGGGAAAAGTAGTTGCCCTTGTGTCCCACCAGATGGGTTGAGCGGCATGATGCAGTCCTCATGTTCATCGAGTTTCTGCCTCACATCGCAGTCTTCATGGAAGAGGAAATGAAGCTGGACGCCAATGCTAGCATCTTACTCGCCGCAATTAGGAATCCTCGCTTTCTCATTGGGCTGGTTGTGGCGGAGTCGGTTTTGGCCCACACACTCGAGCCGAGCAGGACCCTACAGAAGAAGGACGTTGGCTTGGCATCTGCGTACGCACTGATTTGTCAGATCGAGACTATTTTCGCCAAGTTCAGAAAGTATGCCGAGGAGCACTTCTACACTGTATTTGGGAAAGTCAAGGATCTCCTGATTGAAGTGGACTCAGCTCACGATGACGTCCCTGTTCCCCGAGTCTGTGCACGACAGACACACCGCGCTAATATCCCGGCCAGGACTGCTGAGGACTACTATCGACGCTCGGTCTATATTCCGTTCGTTGACCAAGTGATCGCCGAGCTGAAGAGAAGATTTGAGGACGATACCATGCCAGTTGCTCTCCGGTTGAAGGAGCTTCTCAAGGGCTCAAAAGCAGATGTGGATGCCGTCATTATTGCCGCTAAGCTCTACGAGAGCGATGTTGAGTCACTGGTGCTCATGCAGGCGGAGGCACAGCGGTGTCAAATTCCACTCCGGTCTTCGGGACTGTCAAGAATGCGAAGAAGTACGCCAACACCCGTATGTTCACGAACATTCCGAAGCTCCTGACCATCTTAATGACTCTGTCGGTCTCAAATGCAGAGGCCGGACGCTCATTCTCAGCCTTGAAACGGCTAAAGACGTACATGAGGAACACCATTGGCCAGGATCGTCTCAACGGCCTCGCACTACTCGCCGTCCACAATGACATTCAAGTTTCGAATGATCAAGTGATTGACAAGTTTGCGAAGAAAAACCGCCGTCTCCTCTTCGCTTAGGCAAACCAAGGGGGACATTGGGCATGGGCCTACGATTTTGAGAGAGCCTACTCCTGGAAAATAAAAATACTTTTTCTATTATGTGCCTTGTTACTTAAGTGGGCGAAGTGACTTTCAAGTAGCCTACATCATTATAGTCTACACTACATGTTCATATTCATCATTTATGCTTATAACTTATTCGTATGTATTCAGCACTCGTAAAAATATGTACCATAATAAGCAGCTTTAACAAATTTTTACTCATCAAAATCCTGGCATCGCCCCCCTCCCCCATTCGCTTTTTCTTCGATAGAATTGGGCGCAATTTAGAGTGTTAATATTAAAATAGAATTTTTCTCGAGATTAATTTATAGTTGTTTTTTATTTTAATCACAGATATCCAGTAGCGTAGCTAGGGATTTGGGGGCATTATCTCCTAGGGGCCCCCAACATAAGAAATTTGGATATCATGAATGACATGAAAACTACTACTGCAATATTTTTGTGCACTCTGGTATGTCTGAAAGTGCGTCAAATAAAAAAATAAGCCCTCTTTCACACGAGGGCACTGGTGGGGAACACCAGTTGCCTCCCATAGTATCCAAAGAAGCCTTTCATACGAGGCCACTGCAGTGTCCCAACCAGACAACTTCCGGGCAGGCAACTAACATTTCGGTCTCTCGCTCCCGCAACTATAAAGCATTGTTTTAAATGGAAGCTTTCATATGTAGCCACCAGTATGCGCCACCGCTGCCCACTGTCCAACCTCTCATGCTCAGTGTCAACCACGCCTGCTTAATGGAAGTAGTATCGCGGACGATTGTGAAGATGGTAAGAGGAGAAGATGAATACGGAGGACCTGATTTGTGAAGTGGAAAAGCTACCAGCGATATGGAACCCATCTTGTGAACGATATGGAAACAGAATAGAGAAGCAGAACGCCTGGAATGATATTGTGCTGAAACTCATTCTCGATTTTCAAGACAAACCCCTCTCAGAAAAGAAAAATGCGTAAGTCCAGTATGCTTAGTTTTATTTTTTATATTATTACATGTCCACAAAGTTACGAATGACATTTAAAAACTCCACTGTGCTTAAGTATACAATTTTATTCATTAGCACATACAATGGTTACCCCATTCCTGTCACCAACCACACTATCACACGCGGAGGTCACTACCACTACCTACCCAAACCACCACACCATGCACCACCCACACCATTGTCTAGATACGTTCTAATTGCCATGGAAGTGCACCTTGGTCACTGACAAAGTAGTCAGCAAATTCGTCTCTCAAATGGCTGGCAAGTCTTGAAGATGGCCCTGCAGCAGGTTCCATATCGAAGAGCCCTTCGACTGTCAAAGTATCCTCAATTCGAACGCCATATCTGTCTTGTACAAAGTTATGCAAAACACAACACACCTTGATGATGTCCTCTGCCAGCGATAGGTCTACATTGAGTGGTCGATAGAAGAGGCGCCATTTGTTTGCAAGGATTCCAAATGAGCATTCAATGTATCTGCGGGCTCATGAAAGTCCGTAATTGAAGATGCGCTTCTTTTGACTCAAAGATTTACCAGCATATGGGCGCAGAATGTATTGGGATAGTCCAAAAGCTTCATCAGCCACAAATACAAAAGGCATTGGTGTTCCAAAGCCTGAGTACGATTCTTGTGGAGCAGGAATATTAAGGGTTTGATTTTGGAGTTTCTTAAAAAATTCACTCTCTTTGAACACAGTTGAGTCAGAGGACTTCCCATATGCACCTACATCAATAAACATGAACTTGGATGCATCGCATAAAGCAAGAAGCAAAATCGGGAAGTAGTTCTTGTAATTATAATACAAGGAGCCACTATTCTTTGGCTTGATTACCCTGATGTGCTTCCCCTCTAAGGCACCAAGATAATGAAGGAAGTTGGTCCTTTGATAAAACTGAGCTGCAGTTTCCAACCAGAGTCGTTCTGTCACATGAGGAAAACAAACTGCCTTTACTCTTTCCCAAATAACCTTGCAAACTTGCCGGATGATGTTCGAGATGGTAGATATGCCTAGTCTGTACTGGTAGTGGAGGTCAGTCATGGTGTCACCGGTGGCCAGATTCCTGTAGCGAAAACAAAAGTAGGTATAGGTTAATTGTGACTACAGCATACATACACACACAAACACACGTATCGACATACTGACGTCGTACAGTTTGCAAATCTTATTTCTAATGTTTATGATTTCTCTTCGTCAGTTGCTGTTGTTAAGAAGAAGTGGAAGGGAATTTTATCCTGCTATGCCAGAGAGCTGTTGAAGAAGAAGAAGCAAGAAAAGAGTAGATCGGATGCCAGTGGACGGAAGCAATATGTCTACTTTGAAGCCCTGCGTTTCTTGACTGTCTCGAAACACCCTGCAAGCAGTATGGATGAAGACACTAATCATGATAATGAAAATGAAGGCGTGCAAGAGCTAGGTCAGGAAATGCAAACTTGGGAGACTAAGAAACGTCCTCATAACCAGTCTCGGAAAACAAAAAATGCCGATGATGAACTCATTGAACTCCTCAAGAAAAAAACATTGCATGAAAATCAATGGGCAACCAGTGAAAACGACGAGGATGGGATGTTTTTACTATCCCTAGTAACAGAAATGCACAAGGTACCTGCAGACAGAAAACTGAAGCCAAAGCAGGATATTATTGCTACCATTTGCCAGGCTCAACAGATGTACCAACAATGGCCACAGCATCTTCATTAACAGACACCTCCAAGCTACCAACCTTCACTGCCATCACCAGTTCTCCATTATGCCCAGCAACCGACTTCATGTGGGTTATCAGAATTCTCTGCATAACATTCCTCAAAGCAGCAACACTAATCTACAATCAACTCCTATGTCTACACCAGCATCTTCACCAGACATGTCTGAATAGTGAGTTTCCCACCTTATTGTTTATACTTTAAAGAACTGTATTTGTAAGGAAATAAATATTACTGCAAATAGACCTAGTTATTTTTTTATCATGTTATGCCCTAACAAAAATATAAGCGACCAGTTATTTATGGCTTACCTCAAAGTTACAGCAAGCTTCTGGTCTGGTGTAATGCATTGTCTCATGTTTGTGGTAGTTCGTGTGATGTCTCTCCTGACGTAGTTAAGTTCTTCAAATGACGGCTTGCTCATACGAAAATAGTTGAAAAACTTCTTTTCATCAGCACACAAATCATTGAAAAGTGTATGATGCACTGTTGTGTCCATTCTTGATGATAATATGGGATGTATATGAACTTCCTCCTTACAGAGCGACTCTTCGATTTCTTTTTAGCCAACAAGGCAACAAGTTGGAGCTCTTCGTTGGACGCAATTCTTCCGACTGACAAGGAGCAAGTGTGTTTGATGAGCAACTAGTTGCCGGGCACGAACTTGAACGAGGCAACTGGTGTCCACCACCAGTGGCGGACACCAGTGTCCTCACGTGAAAGAGGGCTAAAAATAAGTAAGACACTAATAGCGAATACTTATATATGATTAAAACAATATTACATATTCAATAAATACCCCCCGTAAGGGCACGGCGATTTGCTCTCCTGGTTGCCGTGCTGACGGGACTCAGTGCCCCGTGCGCCCCAGCTTGACTTCCTTTTTTTTCTTCTGCTAAGCCCTACTGCGTCTTCTGTAACAATTCTCTTTCACCCTACATCGTCCTTCCATCTGCGTTTGTTTATCGATCTCGGTGTATCAGAGCTGTCCGTCAGGGGGCGCGACCCTTTAGCCGGTCCTGCCTGTGTTGGTAGGTGGGTGCCTGAGACGCCGTGGCGCTCTTCGGGGTCTTTGCTTCACCAACCGGTAAATTTCCGAGGTTGGGCGGCCATTTTAAAAACGATGGTTGGGTCAGGGGTCGATGGGCTTACTCTCCTGGTTGGGCCGGCGCTCCGAGTAGGTCTCTCTGCGGTAGACAGTGACTGCCCTGCGCGAGTTCGCACCCCCTTTTATACTCTACTTAATATGGGTAATAATAAAAAAATTATCGTACTACGCCTGTCAATAAGTCCTCTTTTTCGCGCTTGTTAGATCCCTTTGCAGAAGAGATAGATCCTGATTTGGATTGTCCTCGGTTTCTGGTGCTGAATTCCAGTTCCGAGTCTCCGCTTTCTAAATTGGACGTTTGATTTGATTGAGGAGTTTGAGTCCCGCTGTGGTGCGCCCCGCCCTATGTGGGCCCGTGGTAGTGGCGATTTAGTGGTTGAGGTATCTTCGCTAGAGCAGTGTGGCGCCGTGCGGGATTTGTCCTCCCTTTGGGAGGTCCTGGTTTCGGTTGTGCCCCACCCTCGCCTTAATTTTGTTAAGGGAGTGATTCGCTCCAACGAATTATTACAATATGATGTTTCGAGACTAAAAGATAAACCTTCGTCCCAAAGGGTTTCTAAGTCTGTTGGTCCCGCTAAGGTTCGTAGGAGTACGCTCATCGTTACCTTTGAGCGTCAGGTTCTGCCCCAATTTGTTCGTGCTGGTTATCTTCGTGCCCCTGTGTCCCGTTCTGTCGAGCTCCCCAGACCTTGTTTTAATTGACACCAGTTTGGCCATATGAGCAGCAATTGTAGGCAGGCTCGTCGCTGTGTTCCCCGTAAGGGGCGCGGCGATTTGCCATCCTGGCCGCCGTGCTGACGGGATCCAGCGTTCCGTCCGGCCCCAGCTTAGCCTCTCTTCCTTCCTTCAGATAGCCTGTATTTCTCACCTACTTCCTCACTTTCCCTACAACCTCTCCCACAACTTTATCTGGTCAGCCTCTAATTTCACGGGGTAGATGCTGACCTTCTCAGCAACAGTCCCGGATCGGTGCTGTGGGGGAAGGGGACAATGTTGCCTAACCCCTGAGCTCTGGTCTGAGGTGGTTGGTTTTTAACGACCTGCTTCATCCCCACCCATGTCTTCCTCACATTCCCTTTCCTTCTCACTTCACCATCTATCTTTGTTTTTTTACGACCTGTCCAAGGTGGAGCCGCCATGCCGACGGACTGCCAGGCTACTAGGCGGGAGGGGTGGTCCTGAATGGCAGCACCTGGCTCTGCCAGGCCAGTACGTACCTTTCGCAGGGCGGGCTACTGCGGGGGGTGGTGAGCTATTGCATCCCGTAATTAAAAGAGGGTCACCATGCCCAATGATAAAGAAACCAAAAAAATCTCCCCTTAATTTCCCCAGTTAAATCGTCAGAGCCGCCCTCGGGCAGCTCCACAAGAAAATGGAGGTCCCGCCCCCCTGTACTTGCACAGGGGACCCCTCCATATTTCTCTAACCGAAGAGGAGGCTTACTCTTCTCCTTCGCTTACGGGTGTAGGGGACTCCCCCTCACCCCCTTCTCTGGAGGTGCTTTCGGGCACCTCCCTTTTTCCAGCAACAGTAACCCCTTTTCTTTCCAAGGGGACTGCCAAGAAAGCCAGCAGGTAGCTCATAGCCGACCGCTCCCCAGTGAAGCGACTCGGTAGGACAAACTTCCTTAGGGGGAAAAGGGAAGCCAGGCCCTTTCGGTCGCTTCCCTCAAAAGACCTGCTGGCCAGAATATTGAACCTTGCCGGGGTCAAGGCCTGTGCCTCCCCACACATGACTAGTGACGCTGCTAACGGGACCTGCGATGTCTTGGGAGGGGATGGCCAACTGGAGGCCCCTCCTGAGATAGACATGGCCCTTGAGGCGACTCAGCCTCAGACGCTAGGGCCTGCAATGGGAGGGAATGTGGACTCGACGCAAAAGCATCGAACCCGGACCCGCCTCTATACAAGGTCCTCCTTAAACGGCCCGGGTTTCTAAGGCAGTACAAGGAGGGGAGGGATCTCCTCCAACCGGTGCCGCTGCGACTACCAGGACCTTCTCCATCTCGGAGAAGGACCTGGCTGAGGCCGGTCTATCTGGCCTAGGGGCTTCTGTCGGCGGTGGGATGAAGCTGGTTCATTCCCAGCCCTCCTCTCCTAAAAAGAAAAAAAAAATAAGAAAAAGACTAAGAGGACTCGGGGTTCCTCTCCATCCACGGGATCTGCGAGGACGGATGGGTCCGCTGCCACTTTGGTAAGCGACCAAGCCAAGATCGGCACATTCGGCCCCTCTACCCCCCCGGGTGCGGAGCCCCCGATTATGACTAAGACGAAAAGAACGCAGGGCGGAGCCTCGATAACATCGGGGGCCCTCATTCAGTGGTTACATGGGCAATGGCAACATGATCCATCAGAGGAGAGCATTAGCTAGCGCAATTGGTAGAGAGCCGAAGGTGCCCCGTTTCTCGGAAGGGAGCCTTATGGCGAATGTGGCGGATCCCTCCGAGGCGGCCAAGATTAGTGCTCTTCGGACACTTCATGGCACCCCGGTGAGTGTGACGCCGCACTCTACCAGCAACTTTGTGAAAGTAGTAGTTTATGCGAGGGAACTCGTGGACTACTCCATAGATGAAATCACCTTAAAGCTGGCCGACCATGAGGCGGTCAAGGTCGAACGTGTGAAGAGAAAACAGGGAGGGGCCTCGAGACCCACCCCTACGTCCCGGTTGGTACCGCTACCGCGTCAAGGCATTCGTGCCACTGCCGCGGCGGTGATATTACTGTCACCGCTTCGGCCATACGAATCGTTCTTGAAGACGTACAATGTCGAGGTTACCAGAAACCTGTGTATATTGCTCCAAGGCGGCACACGATAAGGCCAAATCGTGTGTGGCCAAGTGTGTCAATTGCGGAGAGCCGCACCCTTCTTCTTCGAAGCAATGTGGTGCATATCTCCTTGAGAAAGAAATCCTGGCCGTTCAGGCCCAGGATAGACTCTCATTCCGCGAGGCTAAGGACTTGTTCCTGGCGCACCCGGCTCTGCAAGGGAAGTCTTATGCCTCAATGGTTAGAAAGGCACCCTCTGCTCCTGGCCCGTTCAGGCCAACGAGCACGGTTGTTTTCGCGCCCATTCGGAGCCCTTCTGCGGGTTCTACTCAACCCGGGCGCTACCCTGGTAATGCTGGCGGCACAATGGGTTCACACCCAGCCCCGTCTAAAACCAGGGCGTCCTCTTCCCCCCCCCCCGTCATCTAGCGTGACCGTTTCCTGTAAGGCGAAACGGCCACGCGCCTCCACCGAGTCGTTAGACTCACAGGAGGTAACACCCCTGAAGTTAGGCGCCAGGCCATCTTCTGGGGTTCCTAAAGCTGTCCCCCGAAAGGAGGACAGCAACAAAGGAGCTTCGGCTCCTTCACCCACGCCTAGTGGTAGGCTGAGTGGCTCGGTGACGGTGGTTCCTCGAAAAGAGGGCCCCCAGCCCCCGAAGCCGCAACGCCCACCTAAGGTTTAGAGGCAGAGAGAGGAAAAGACTCGCATGGCGAGCCCAACCTCCCCCATAAGTCCTCGAAGGCTACAGACCCTTCAGCGCTTTGTCCAGACAACAGCGCCTGGGGTTCTGCCTCCGGGAAGCGTACGGCTATTCTCGTGAGGGTCTTCTGTTCGAAGAGGGCCCCTGCGTCTCCTCCGAGATAGGTCTGGAGGGCATATTCCTTCAATGGAATTGCCGTGGACTCCGGGCCAACTGGGAGGAGCTGCGGAGACTCGTCTCGTCCCATTCCCCGTTAGCTATTTTTCTGCAGGAGACTATGATAGGCGCGTGCTCCCTGCCCGCCCTCCCTGGATATAAGGGTCTTGCGACCCCACCACCACGAGATTGTCGGACTGGGGATGCGCGGTTTACACCCAGCATGATGTTTCCGTTTTTCTTTTGAGGCAGTGGTTGTGCAGCTTCACTTGGATAGGAGATATACTATCATTTCTGCGTACATTCCACCGTCAGCTGACTTCGACGCGGGAAACTTCTGCCGCGTCGTGGCACTTTTGCCGAGGCCCTTTTTCTTGCTTGGAGATCTGAACGGCAGGCATCCTCTCTGGGAAGATTACTCGATAAATCCCAGGGGACAAGTCCTTGCCGATCTGATCGAAGAGCTTTAGATAGGTGTCCTAAATGTGGATGAGTTTACGCATCACTGCCCGAGAACCGCTTCATTTTCTTGCCTTTGACCTATCTTTGTGCTCTTCGGATGCACACTCTGATTTTGATTGGGGGATGGTCGATGACCTCCATGGTAGTAATCACTTTCCCATTCAAATATCATTTACAGGGCAACTGCCGCCTGAGAGCGCACTTCGGTGGTTCTTGGCGCAGGCGCGGTGGCCTGCATTTCAGAAATGACTGAATTCTCTATCTCAGTCTATGAGTTTAGGTCTGTAGATGAGGCCGTTGAGTACTTCTCCGGCAACCTCATCGCCGTGGGCCTGACTACTATTCCTAGAAAGTCTGGCCGTTTTTCACGCCGACCACTCCCATGGTGGTTGGCCGAGTGTGAGACGGGCCTCAAACAGAAGCGTTATGCCTACATGCACTATAAGCGCCGCCCGAATGATTTCACTGTCGGTGAATTTCGTCGGGCTAGGGCTAGGTTCCGGCATATTTCGAAGCAAGCTCCCCGCTCTTTGCGGGCATACGTGTCTTCACTCAACGGGAAGACCCCTCTGGCAGAGGTGTGGAGACGAGTAAAAAATATTCGGGGCAAGTTCTCGCAGGACCCCCCTCCCGTTCTCCAGGAGTATTGGACCGCAATCTCGGACCCCGCGTCCGTGGCAGAATCCTTCGCGACCGCTTTCTCCGCATTCTCTAGCCGGGATGCTGCTTCACCAGCATTCAATGGACGTCGTGATTTCGCGGAAGGCCGCCGGCTGGACTTTACCTCCAGAGGTGGAGAACTCTTCAACGACAGGTTTACTGTGAGTGAGGTACGTTCCGCTCTTGCTTCGTGCGCGGACACCACCCATGATCCGCGATGTCCCGTACGCCATGCTTCTACACCTGGATGAGTGAGGCATGGCCTTTCTGTTAGATTTGTTCAACAGGATCTCGCTATGCCAAAGCTCATAGGTTTCGGTTTTCTTTGTCAAGACTAAAGTGGTGCACTTCTGCTGCCATCCACGGCTCCAGCCCGACCCAGACTTGTTTCTTAATGGGGTGCGCCTGGAAATGGTGGTTAAATCGCACCGTTTCCTTGGTCTTGTATTCGACCGACCTTTCACCTGGGAGGCTCATATTCGCAGCCTTAGAGTCTCTTGTACCCGCGTAATGGATATTTTCCGTTCCGTGACTTTCAGCGCTTGGGTCGCAGATAGGGCTATTGCTTTACTTTTTTAAAGATACTTTGTTCTTTCGAAGCTCGACTACGGATGCCAGTTTTATGCATCCGCAGCTGAGCGTTTATTGCGGAATGTGGAGTCGATCCACCACACCTGCCTTTGCCTTGCGACCGGTGCCTTCCGCACTTTCCCTATTTATAGCCTACCGGTCGATGCTAGGGAGATGCCACTCGCTTTACGCCGCGTACAGGGCATCACTCGCCTGTACGCGCGAGCACGGTGCCTCTCTCAGTCCCCAACATCTCTCACTGCATTCGCACCTGATCTCGACGGTGTCTATGCCGCTGAGAGACGCCAATAATACCCTAAGCCCTTTGGGTTTATGGCCAGGAAACTCATTCGTGAGCTAGGTATAGCTCTTGGGCCTGTGGCGTCCCTGGTTCTGCCTTGGACGCCACCCTGGAGGGTACCATATTTGGCTCTTTGTCGCCACGCCTCTGCTCCTAAAGCTTGTACGGCGCCGGGAGTATTGCGTTCGACCTTTTTGGAGCACATTTCGTGTCACGCTGGAACCGTGCCAGTGTATACGGATGGTTCCAAGTCCCAAGAGGGGGTCGGCCTACACGCCATATACCCTCTGTTTGAAGTTAGCGGGGCTCTTCCAGGTGCTGCGTCTGTCTTCACGGCCGAGCTTGTGTCAATACACTACTCGGTTTGCGATATCCGTGACGCCATGGTTTTGGCGAGCCGGGCGGATATTGAGATAATCTTCTGCTGGGTTCCTGAACATGTAAGAATTGCGGGGACTGAGCGCGCCAAAGAGTCCGCGAGGTCTCTGCGACCGGACCAGCGTTTCGCTCTTCCTCACAACGACTTACATGGCAGGAATAAGGGCAGCTCTTCTGGCTGCTTGGCACGAAGATGGGAGACAGTCGAAGGGAACTTAAAGTTGCGTGCTATTGCGCCGTGACTGTTCCCATGGACCTACCCTCTAATGCCGCGAAGGTTTCAGGTTGCTTTCTGTCGTCTCTGAATTGGGCACACTCGCGGGACGCATTGCCATTTGATGGAGCGCTCGTCAGCGCCCTACTGTGAAGACTGCGTTGTCCCCCAGACTGTTCGGCACATTTTTGTTGAATGTCCCAGTCTGGCGATCTTCGCACACGTTACCAATAAAAGTAATTATTAAGACGCTTTATTACAGAATACTTATGTATGATGACAAGAAATAAACTACAAAATGTGAAGCCGACATAATGTATTACATTTATAAAATATAACAGTCAAAATTTTTATTGATACATTTTATCAGTCTGTCGCAGCAACAATATACGTAGTGATTAACACAGTTTAACTCAAAATACATATACATATATAATGGCAAGAAATAAACTAAAAATTTGAAATCGTGATATTACATTTAAAATTTATATCGGTTTCGTCGTGCTTTCTATGCAGCAAAATCATCTATAATGTCATCTAGATCAATACTGTCCAGTACTTTGCTTCTACGCACATTAAAGCTAAACCTCTGAGTCTTTCCTATGCCATTGTGTTTCGTAGATAGGTTTTCATCAATTTCAGTTTTGAGAATGATCTCTCACAGGATGCAACAGAGGTGGCCTGAGGAGCTATAAAAATGCCCAAAGAATACAGAGAAACATAAAAATTGGAATCTCCTGATTCAGACTGATTAATTATAAAACAAAGCCTGTAGTAACGCCATCACGAAAAATCACTTTTAAGTAACTTCATATACTTTGCTTGACTAATGCGTCAGCTAATATTTGTCTATATTTTTATGGGCCTCTATATTTAACCGTCATTCTAAAACGGGATGGGACACTCGTTAGGGGCCCGGGGTAACTTTAAATATGTGCCCCTCCCCCCTTCACTCTTAGCTACGCCAATGCAGATATCTAAATCTTAGAACCAAAAACAAATCCATCATATTTTGTTTCTTTTTATAAGGTTAAAGAGACATACATTCTATGGTTGCCAATTGCCACCGTTTCTCTTATTTTTAAGCTAAAAATCACAATCTCTCTTTTCAAGCACTGATTAAACACGATTTATATTAAATATATAAAAGAAATTGGATCGCAATTGTTACATACAGACTTTTACATAGATTTTATAATTACTCAACCAAAATTTTTATATTCTGGTCCTTCGAGTGGGGAAGGGTTAAGATGATTTTATTTTTCTTCAAATACCGGAACAAAATATTAAGTTAATCGTATAAATGAAAATTAATTACGGAAAAAGATGAACATTTCAAATAGTGTTACCTAAGTGGGGGGAGGGAAAGGTTACGTTAGTAGATATTTAGGTTTCACGTTGACGGCATTTGCTATATTCAATTTTATTAATTACATTTTGGACCGGTCGTTGAAATTTAGGGGAGAAAATTTTAGCGTCTGCCAAAATCTTTTGGTGATTTTGGCTGTATCTTTTAATCACTAGTTTTGATTTGCAGTTATGTACCACTAACTGTAGTTTGCTCGCTTGCCCGAATCCCACGAGTTTAGCCCCCCCCCCCTCCCTCGGTCATTTGACCAACGTCCTTTTGGACATTTAAAAAGGAGACATTTACGGGAGTAGTGCTCTTCTCAGAGTACTCATTCGGATTCCATTCCATCAAATGTTGTTTCGGTTCAACGTGTGAACCCATTACAAGATTTCATAAAACTCCAAAGTTATAATTTTTTAGGTTTCTTTGAGTGTCACATTCAATCTTGCAATGTGTGTACGCCATGCTTCGTTTTCTCCTAACAAGTCCTTTGTCTCTTGATCCCCTCCCCTATGAATAGCAATATACAAAAAAGCTGCGCAATTCTTCTCTACCCGTGTACTTCCCAGTTTACCCAAAATGAAAAATTTCTCAAGCATAGGTACGAAATGCACACAGAGAACAGAAAAAATCGAAAACATAGCAAGCAGGAAAATATTAAACACTGAGAGTTCAGACAAGGCTAACAAAGACTGCGAAAATAAAAGCTCACTACAGAAACGGACAAAATCGGTACGGTTTTTGCTCAAGAAAACAAACATATGTTAGAATTGTTGTTCTGTTTCCTCTTGTGTAACAATAAAAAAGGAGCTAGTTATGCAGCGTGACGATTAGTAAGTTTTATAGTATACATATATAACAATTAGGAGTATATATGGCAGACTTGAAACACTGATTTCCTAAGCTGCATTGCTGAATAAATTTAAATAACAAAACGGTTTTTAATTATTTAATCAAATTAAGATTCTTAAGTAATAACACTAATGCGAAATAACACGAATTTGAAAAAAAGAACAGCCAAATTATTATTTATGACAGTATGAGTACATAATCACTTCAAAAAAATCTAACAGTAAACTCACGGTCTCAGAGGCGACAGGTTATGGCTCGACGAGATTGAACGTGTTCGATGCCCGTTCCGCCTGCGTTCATTTCCTGCACGTGTTGTTCGTTAAGAACGTATTGACCGTTCTGCATTAGAAATTTTATATTCAAATGAGTTTACACATAGGTGAGGGCCTGAGGCAAGCCTCTTTGAGAGTGATGTAATTACTAGGGGTGATTGTCACCGAATTTTGCTACCACTTGGGGCAGCCAAATGGGTTTCTTAATTCGGCTGAGTGGTTGACTGATCGCTTCCTCGGTAAATGCCTTGTATTCACAAGGCTATGACTCTAAAAGTGGAAAACTTTCCTTGCTTGGTGGGCTGGGTAAATTGGGGATCGGAGATTTCCTCAAAAAGTAAAAGTAATCTTGGAGCTGGATTCAATATTCCTTATTCGGCGGGAGCTTGGAATCGTCTTCAGATGGTCGTTTCTTGATAAAAGAATTCATCCTTAAACTCAGTCTAGCTCTCGTTTTACATATACGATTCACGGACATGCGGTACTTTGACTTTTCACTCGAATTAATTTTTATATATTAGTTCCCATAATATTAAATTTATTCTTTCTCCATACATTAACATTATTTTAAAGTAAATTTATTTTATTTCAATCACTAATATCTACACATTACAGAAACAAAACCAAACTATTACATTTGTTGTTTTCTTAAGTCTATTTCTCATGGTTACCAACTGTCACCATTTCTCTTATTTAGGCAATCTAAACTATAAATGCCCTTTGTTTTCATCAATTAAACCCGATTTATATTAAATATATTAAAATATAAAATGGAAAGTACTATCTATAGACTTTTACATGAATGTTATTTTGGTTTACCGTGAACTCATTATAAGATTTTATAAGACTCCGAAGTGCTAATTTTTGACGTCTCTTCGGTCGTCTCATTCAATCTTGCAATGTGAGCACTCCATATATATTCATTTTTTTAATTCGCATCTTAAAAATAATGCAATTTACGCGTTATATTCATCATATTTCATAATTCCCCCAGATTATTAACAATTATAAACAAAATCCCCCATTCCCCTAGATCCTTGGGGGTTTCTCCCAGGTTTAGGAGCCCTCGCTAAAACCCAATTAAATTACATCTATATTATTTACCATATCTTATTATTTTGTTACATAAGCTAGAAATTCTAGTCTAAACCCATTCTGAGCATCATTGTTTAACCCCCACTTTCTAGATGTTCCAAAGTCCCTTTTAAAACTATTTTCTATATATTTTTACAAACTATAAGAGTTAAGATTACTGATCTACAATTATTTATTATCTTTACTTACTTTCTTCAAATAGGCATTGCATTCCCTCTTTTCCAATCATCAATGATTTCTCGAAGCTCTAGTGATTTAATATACATCTCAGAGCTTCTGCTATACTTTCTACCACGTATTTACGTAAGGCCCAGAAGTCCATACTCTTTCATTTATTATAATGTTCTAGTTAGTTATGCATGTATTAATAATTTCTTCTTTTTCAGAGAAAATATGGCAGATGAAAGTCCATTTACAATTGAAGAGGGTATTGTGAAAGTACGTGGGTACATGAACACAACAATACTGGTGACACCCTGCATACAATAAGATATATGGATGGGTAGGGATGTTATCAGAGCCAGAGAACTTGTTAACATTCAACTCAATTACAAGTCTTTTAATGGTTTCTATATTTACATTATTGTTTGTCAAAATATATTTCTCTGAACATGCAGTATAATATATTAAATTGTTTATTTGTAGTGATCGGATTATGTAATAGGTAGGCTACTGGCACCAAATTGCAGGATTTAATAGGTCCAGCGAAAACCTCCACAAAATAATTTGTCTAAAATTGGAATAAAGAAATGAGAATGTATAGATTAATTTGTATCTATGAATTGGAATACAAAAAAATAAGGAATGTTAAGATATTCATTAATGTATATATATATAGAAGGCAAGCGACCGTTGGAAGTGCGCGCGGGACACACATTGTACGAACGCGCGAAATGTCAGGAACAGCTGTGTCATATTCTACAGTATAGTAGTTATACCACTCACCCCAGATCTCCTAGCTACTCGCCTCGCGCCTTCAGCGCGAGGCGAGTAGCTGCAGCAATCCGAAACTCATACCTA
The DNA here is from genome assembly GCA_963969495.1 of Ceratothoa steindachneri. Lineage (NCBI taxonomy): Eukaryota > Metazoa > Arthropoda > Malacostraca > Isopoda > Cymothoidae > Ceratothoa > Ceratothoa steindachneri. The sequence goes on from OZ018328.1 coordinate 109,578,088, forward strand.
ACTGTAAAATTTGGGCACCCTGGAGTAGGCCCCAACACTTTGAACTTGATTCCTACGCCATTGAATTCAAGAATTGAATAGATATGACCATATTTATACCACATGTGTCTACGCGAAAAATAGCTTGTTTTCTCAGACGATTGGAAATGAGAAAACTTAATCAAAACTTACGATCGGAGACCATTCTAAATGAATTTAATAGAATAAATTGAATTTACTTTACGAATTAATTAATTTAATTTAGCGTTGGCACCATTTATGGATACCTTGGTCTATATGAATAACAGTTATTATTTACCGTTATTATTAATTTTACCGTAATCACTCTTTTTGTACATTTTATTACTTTTTCCTGGAAAATTTTTGTGCTTTGTTCAAGTCTGTTCTTTCTTCCTTTTTGCGATCGTAAGGCGAAATGCGGTAGAACAGAGTTTGATTCCGATTCCTTCGAAATCGCACCAAACCTCAAATTTGCCACATTTCGCATTGCAACCGCCAAAAATGAAGAACAGATTTGCATAAATAAGCTTACATAATAAAAAATTAACCTGACATAAACTAACCTTCAATTTTCAAATTACTAGTTTTTGAAACTATACAAACATTTTGTCCCTACCTAACAATGCGTGGGGCTTCACCCCCTTCCCCATCCATTTTGATGGGGCTCTATCCCGCTTCCACTCTTCGATTTTTTTATCAACTCGGAGTGTAAGCAACTCGAAAGCACAATTTCTTTTGCCACATTTTCCCTTTCGACCATCAAAAATAAAGAGCAGATTTGGACAAGTAACTTTATGGGGTGGGGGGGGGTAGGGAACTGTTTCAGGTCTACGCATCGAGTTTGCTCTAACTCCAAAGTTTTTCACGAAGATTCCCCTTCTAGGCTGGGTTCCAGAAGGTGCCTTGGTTACCTCGTGGTTAAAGGAGAGGACTCGAAAGGAAAGCGACGATAAGTAGGCTTTTATTCTTGATTTACCATATTCAAAGTAAGCGAAATAGATCGAGTCCTACGCGGCCGTATGTAAGTTTTTACTAATGTTGAGTAGCTGAGGCCAAAACGACAGGACTAATAATAATAAAATGACTTAACTGAATGCCTCTAATTGAGTCTATCCGACCAAATGACTTAACTTATTCCCCATTATAATTTTTACCTTGGTTTATTTATAGTTCCCTTCCTTAAGGAGGCGTGACTTTTTCTCCTTCTCTAGGCGCGGGGCGGCGCTAATGATCGCAAGTATATTTGTTAGTCTCTTCGTTGACCGTTGGGCGGAGTTACCAGAGGTGTGTGCGTTCCTAAAGTAGATGTACATATTTTCAGACCTTGCTGGCAAATCCTATAAATAGATATGACAGTTTATTTTTCGTTATCAAGCATTGGTATCTTTTCGTCTCGCAGCTGCTCCTTTGCGTGCGTATGTATGTGTGGCCGCGTGGGAAACCAGTTATTCGCTTGCCCCTCTTGTGCTTCTCCTAATAAATGTACAGTTGTGATATAGGTATTTCCCTCTATTTTACATTGGTTCACTACTTATTACATGGTATATTATCTAATTAATTAATGTGTGTACCCATTTTCAGGATTTCATAGATCCACTGAGCACCCATTTGTCGGGATTCCTCACTGGGCTTACCTATCCTGCAATTTGGCTGCCACAGGGCTACTTTCCTTTCAATTTGAGTGCCACAACTTAAATGTGCCAGCAAATTGAGACAGAAAACGGAGATCTGACGCAAATGCCTTACACTGCCTCCCACACTCGCTGCAGATGAAAGAGTTGCGAGTCACACTGCTCCCCCCCCCCACACAAATAAAAAAAAATAAATAAGGCACGATTACGGTCACTGTGAACCTCTTTTACGACGACTTTGAAATATATTACACTTCCACCACTCGTCATAACGCAAAGATGCCCAATCCAAAACAGTCAAATGAGAAACATATGACGAAGTAAACTCATTGAAATTATGTAGACAATGTTACGTTTGTGTTCCTTTTTTTTTAGAAAAAAAATAGTTGTTTACTGTGACCTCATCACAATTAAAGAACATCAAAAATATTGAAATTTAAACTATTATAATAATAGTAACATCGACCGCTCAACAAATTCTTTATAGATGGATTTGCAAAAATGTGTTTGACATAATAGGATTGATTAAATTTTTTACGTTTATATAGTTTGATTAAATGGCAATTTGAAAATTGAAGGTTAGGTTATCTTAGCTGAGGTTATTTTTTATTGATCTATTTTTGTGCTTTGATCGAATTCGACCTAATCGGTATAAAACTGCTATTCCGCATTTCGCCTTCTGACCCACCAAAAAGAACAGATTTGAACAAAACACAAAAAAAGTACAAAAAGTGATTACAGTAAAATAAATAATCACCTACTGGAAGTTATTATATCAGTGATGTAAAAAAATGACCATCTTTTACAAAAAATCACTTTGCAATCCTACGATAAATATGCAATTATTGAAATCACTAACCGCCAGAGAAAATAATAATAATAGTAATAATAATAAATATTATTATTATTCCCAGAGTATCTGGAGTAAATAATAGTCATTAAATAATACAGAGTAATAATTATAAATAAATATCGAGAATCACTTAATTTGGTTAGAGTCTATTTTACTATCCTGAACTTTAATGTCACACTTGGTTCGTCAGCGTCATTTATTTATTGATTCACTTTTTAGTCCGCGAGTGTGTTGGCTGCCTGGTCACCTGTAGATGACCTTGCTGGAGGCATATACGATTTGTATCTCTCCCAGTCTTGTAGTCTGAACAAGTCGTCTACAGTATCTGGGTGTAAAGTTGCCTCCAGGCTGTCCCATATAGCGGTGTTTCTTGCATGAAGGAAGACATTCACTGTCTACCCCTTTTCTTTTGTGTAGCTTCCTTCATGTAACATAATTGTCCTATTTTACTTTGTGAATGAAGTGTAGGGTCCGATTTTGCACCCTTTTCATTTGAACAATCCGCGTCTCGAGGGTGTGTTGAGTGGAACTGCTGGGCACAGCAGTTTAGTTTTTACAAGGGAAGTATATAGTGTTATTTTGGTGTGTGTGTGTGTGTGTGTGTGTGTGGATGTGTGTTTACTGTTTAGGTTACGAAATCGGCGAAGATTGTTGAGTTCTTCTTTCGGAAATTGAACCTTTGAGATTCTATGGCTTCCTGTGCCGTTCTGGAGTTTCGAAGTCTAGGATGCTTTCGCTCAGGGAATAATTAATTAACTGTCGAGTTTTCTAGTCGGATTAGCTCCGTCTTCCGTCTGCCAATCGCGATTGGTCTGCTTCGTTTGGATCTTGATGCATAACCTTGTCGAAGGTATTTTTTTCACTTCCCGGCAGACCAAATCCACTATGCAGCCAGAGGCTAGCTAGCCCCTTGCCGCATGCTGGTATGTTAAGGGGATTGCAGCCTCTCTGCTCCATTTCTTGCGGAAGCCATGTTGCTCGCCGTTCTGCAGTTAATGTGACGACAGATGGGAGACCAGCCTTTTATTTAGGATCTTTTCTAATACTTTCCCAATTATCTCGAGAAGCGAGATCGGCTTGTAGTTCATCACATGATCTGACATTTATTATTTATATATCCTGTTTCTCTGAACAATTCCGTAGTTTAAAGGAGAACTGCCAATATCTTTCACTCTCTCTGTTTTCATATTCTCTCTTTGTTCTTTTTAATTAACTCTATGGGTGGTCAGTCCAATCTGTTATTTGTTTTCATTTATTCACTATGTGCTGATGTTGGTGTGCTTGTTCCGTCTCTATATTGCGAACATGAAAGACCTGATATGATGGAAGTGAAAGTGAAAGTTGGTGAAAGGTTCTTCTGTGGTTTGATTGATACTGGAGCGCAAGTGTCGTTAGTGAACGAGAAGATTCTGACTAAGTACGATGAGTTTAGATGTTTTGAACGTAACCCTGTTAAATTACGGATGAGTGGATTGTGGAATGGAATGATAGTAGCATGGGAACAGGTTAGTCTGAGAGTGAGTTTGGGCAGTGGTGTGAATGTGAAGCATGACTTTGTTATTCTGAAAGATGAACAAATGCCGTGTTGTTTCTTGCTTGGTGTGGACTTTATGAGATTGAATGATTTGTTTTTGGATGCTGATAAGGATTGTGTTATGAAAGGTGAATGTGAGGTGATGAAGTTGAATGAGTGTGCGAAGAATGTTGTCAAGTTTTGCGCTATGATCAAATTGGTCATGGAGGATGGGAATGAGATTTTAAGTGATGATGATATTCTAGTGATGCAAGAGATGTGTCCTTTTGTCAGTGAGTTGAAGAGGTGTGTGATGATGTGTGTTGATTTGAATGAATGGCCTGAGTGTTTGAGTTATTTTAAAAGATATGCTAAGGGTTTTGTTGTTTGCATGGATGTTGTATATTTTGTGACGCATATGAAGGATGGGGATGATATTTATGTACGTGTGATGTCCTTGGTTGGTATGATTGGTCTGGTGAAAGTTGTGCATGATAATTATGGTCATATGGGTAAGTATAATTTGTGGGAGTGTATGAAGGAGCATGTGTTTCATCCATTTCTGAGCACTGTTGCGAATGATGTTGCGACTACTTGTGAAAGGTGTCATAAGAGAAAGGTGCAAGTGCAGCTGCCGATGTTGAAAGTTGATGCGAAAGGACCGTTTGAATCAGTAGTAATTGATTATGTGTCTTTACCGCGTATGACTGATGGGAATATTGGTATGGTTGTGGTGGTTGATCATAAAAGCAAGTTTGTGTATGCGGCGCCTGTGAGAGATAAAAGGAGTGTGACTGTTGCGCGTGTGGTTGACCAGTTGTTTTTTCCTATATGTGTATGGAAGCCTAGGAGATGTCTGAGTGATAATGGGCCTGAGTTTGCGAGTGAAGTGTTTGAGCGAAGCTGAGAGAGAATGGTGTGGAACATGTAAGAACGACTCCGTATGGACTATCTTCAAATGGGTTGGCTGAATATACCATTAGGACCTTGTGTGAGATGTTGAGAATGATGAGTATGACTTTGAATGACTGGGATGAATGGTTGGGTAGTGTGTTATGGGCGTATAATTCAACGGTGCATAGTGCAACTGGGGTATCCCCGTGTCAGTTTATTATGAATTTTGAAAGGCGAGTGAAAGATAGGTTTCGTTTGAGTGAAAGTGAGCAGAGTGTATGACGTGAGGCACATGAAAGGTTTCGTTCGTTTGAAATACGTGCAAAAGTATTGAAAGTAAAATAAGTAAAAGGTAGGTTGAATGTGTCGAAGATGAGTGAAAAGTTTGAAGGACCATATAGAGTTGTGAGAGTCTGGGAGAATGGTGTGACGTATGTTTTGGAAAGTTTAAATGAAGGTGCGACTGAGAGAGTGCGGGCTCATCAGAGTCAGTTGAGGAGGTGGAGAGAACCTCCTGACTACCTGGTGAGCCATCGGGTGTATGAATTGTGCAGAGAGAGAGAGATAAGGTGCACGATGATCAGATGGAGTGTGATAGTTTGGATCTGTCTGGGAAAGAGCTTGTCTTGGTCTCAAGGAGTAGAAAGCGTACAAAGAAGAGTGAAAGGAAAAATGCAGGAACGAATGAAAGTAAGTCTGAGCAGAGTTTTTCTGCTATGGGGGAGCTTGAGAGAGAGAGCAATTGAGTGTTTGCATAAGCATATGAGTGATTTGGCTGATGTGAGTAGACAAGTGAGTGACCTGCCTGTGGCTGATTTTGGTGTTTTTGGGAACAGTATGAATGATAGTGTGTTTGGGCAGAATGAACCTAGTGTGGCTGATTTTTCTGTTTTTACCAATGGTAAGAGTAGAGGTGAGTTTGATGTGGAGAAAGGAGGTGACTGACTTTTCTGGCTTCTGGTGGGAACCAATTGAAGGGGTTTCTGGTATATCTGCTGAGAGTAGAGGGAATGTGAGTGATTTGTCTGTTTCGCAAGAGTGTACTTTGGGTTGGATGAGAGCTGTGAGTGAGGAGCTGATGAATGTGTGTATGAAGAGTGAAGGTTCTGAACGAAAGAGTATGAAAGAGTTCTGTCGAGAGATCGGAGAGCTAATGATGAAGGCTAAGAGTATTGCAGACGACATGATCGATAGTGGCGAGGAGATTGACAGGACTACTAACGAACAACCCCGACAGATTGCTACGCGGGGCCAGGGACCAGTAGACGAGTGTGAATGTGTGCAGAAGGGTGCGATTGAGTATAAGTTGTACCGTGAGTAGGGATTGAGAGAGTGTTGGGTGTGACTCTGGTCGAGTGGCCTAAGGAAGGAGGGGTGTAGTGGAGCGAATGTAAGAGTGTTTGTAGGGCCATTCTCTCACCCCTTTTCCAATACCCCCTCCCTTCCTCTGTGCGAGCGTGTATGTGAATAACTGGCATTTAAACTTTGTTTATTTTTTTCTCAATTTTTATTGTTTGTTTTCTCTTTTCAGAGAAAAGAGTTAAAGTTAATATAGAGTGGAGACCGTGTGGACGCACCTGTGGGACAACGAACTTCTAGCGGAAGTTGGAAAGAGGTCGAGAGTGCTTCTACCCCTGCCCTGATAGGAGGGCTTACATGACCTCTCATTGAAAACCACGACCGCACCTGGTTTTTTTCACCCCTCGTCTTGAACCTAGAACTATGTATACGATCTTGGCTAGCCTTGCCCTAACTCGCGAGTGATACCCCCGTACCCCCTTTTCGTTCAAAGCATCGTACGGTGTTGATTAGAGTATCTCGTACCGTTCAGTTTTTATTTTCATTCTTTGTTGCGTGCACATCGTTTGACCCAGGACCGATTGGTGTTATCGTACAAATTTGTTCTCTTCGCCCGTCATAGTTTTTTTTTTGTATTTTGTTTTTGATTACGGAATTTTGGTCTTGTTTTTTGTGTGCACACTTTTTTTAATTAAATTCTTATATAAAAATTTATTTATCTCTTGTAAATATAATTGTAATTTTTTTGTAAATAAAGGACTGTATATCCAATCCATTTCATTTCTCTCTCGATTTCTCACGTCCGAATTAGTGTAAGAAGCGTGTTGGATTGATTGGGGTTAGAGGATAGATTTTCGGCCCGCTAAATGTTTCAATCAGCTTTCCTTTTTGGGGTTTATTCATCTTCTAGATTCTCCTTAAGTGTACATGGAAGGATTCGAGTCTGCCATTCCCGCCATTTTGTTATCCTTGCTGAGCTCCCCAGGTGATCAATGGTTTTGAGGCTTCCTTAAGGGAAATAACACCCGTTTCTCTGCACATCGGGAGCAGTTCTGATACCCAAAACCACGAGTGACGGCACCAGAGTTAGCGATGGTTGATTCCAGGCTAACCAACAAAGGGTCCATCACATTTCAAACCTCAAGAGAGCCCCACCACCGGGTTTATCCCTCTTCATTCATCTATCCCATTTGGCACTCCGCGTTCATGGGGGCTAATTTGTAACAGATAGGAAGTTACCTACAAGTAACTTCATGTACTAACGAAGGATTCGACACCCACAGACGACGGGTCAACCTAAATAACAGCTGGTTGTAGACTCCCCAAAATAACAGGGATATGGAACTCTTAAGAACGAAAAACCCGCCCCGAGGGGCCCCTCTAAGTGGAAATGGCACAAAATGGAACAACAAAGTTCCAGCTGCGCGCCATCAGCGTGCGTGCATAGCAGGAAGAAAGAGACAAGGTGTTTGAGGTCCTCTACGGATGGCTCAGCATTACCATGATGACGTTACTGGATGTTGCCCCAAGTTACGTCGCGATTTGCAAAAAAGAAAGAGACGTGTAAACTACAACCAAGAGGAGGCCGTAGAGATACTCCATGGGATTGGCCTACAAGATACCATTACTCCGCAGATCCGGACCCACAGCAGCGTCGTCGGCAGAAGGTTGGACTCATGGATAGGCCAACACACCCAGGAGGAAATACAAGAAGAGATTTTGAAGAACCAGATGTGGCCAAAGGTAGCAAAAGTCCTAAAGTTTTAGAATAAACGTGACAACTGCGCCTATTCCTACTTCTTCAAGGTATTAATCACGAATACCTCCATAAGTACTCTCGGGGCATTGGATTTTCCGTATCCTCTGGTTCACGATATCCGTGACGCTACGGTTTTGGCGGGCTTCAAGATTATCTTCTGCTGGGTTCCTGAACATGTAAGAATTGCCAGGAATTATGGCGCCAAAGAATCCGCGAGGATTGGGCGACCAGACCAGCGTTTCGCTCTTCCTCACACCGACTACATGCCACGAATACGGGCTGCCCTCCGGGCGGTTTGGCAAAGAAGATTGGCTGATGGTCGAAGGGATCTTAAAGTTACGTGCCATTGCGCCGTGACTGTTCCTATGGACCTATCCCCCAATGCCACGACAGCTTCAGGTTGCTCTCTTTCGTCTCTGAATTGGACACACTCGCGGGACGCACCGCCATTTGATGGGGTGCTCGCCTGCGCCTTACTGCGATGACTGCGTTGTCCCCCAAACTGTTCGACACATTCTTGTTGAATGTTCCTTTTGGGCGATCCTCGCGCATGTTACTTATCCTGGTACCGGTACGAGCGGGTTTGCTACCGCCTGTCCCTTGTACTCGGGACTAGTTCGTGCACACCAGCTTGTGGACTATACCACGTTTTGGACCACTTTATTCGACCTTTTTCTTGCGTTGTGGGTCGCATGTTCCTGCGTTGGGGGTGGGGGGGTGCTACCCCCGACCATGGAGCGCACTCCCTTCTTGTTACCTTTTTGCTTTTTGTTTTTAGTCTATGATCTTTTTATCCCCGTTATTTATTATTTACTTATATGTTTTTTTAATATAGCCTAGTCGTAGGCTGCAGTGGGTAGGGCCACTTATGCTCAAGTAGGAAGTCGCCAGATGAGCTCCTAAAATAACAATGAAAAAAAAATGTCCATGGCCTGCCCAATGAAAAAAGAGCCCATTAAGAAGGAGGAGAAGAAGAAACAAAGCAAACATGAGAGACAAGGAAGAATAACACCAACATAGCAGAACTTACAAAGGCGGCCTACTGTGAGGCTGAAACGAAAAAAACATAACTAAAGATCGAAAATGAGAACTCAACCAAATTCTGGTTGCATTTTGTAGGCATACTTTAAGAACATAACGCAGCTGGAAACGTTCACCACAGGGCTAAGCTTCCGAACATCCCTCCATCAGGGGATGACCTGCAGCTAGAAATGATTACTAACCAGCAGACAAATGCGCAGGAAGAAGAAAGTCAGGAGTCAAGAAAGGAATAGTCAAAACCCAAAGAGGAAAGTAAAAGATCTAACCCTAGTAATGAGGCAAGGAAAGAAAGGGAGGCTGCATCCAAAGCGGCAAAAACACCGAAAGATAATAAGATACAAGAGAAAAAGGTCGAGATAACGGACTCCTCAGAGTCCACGGATTCCTTAGACTCGTCGGACTCAGAGGTCACTTCCATTGAAGGCTGCCACACTAAGGAAAAGCGGGAAACCAAAAGGCCGCTCGATGCCGATGAGATTAATCTCACGATATTTGCATCTGAGTAGGTCTGCTTCCCCAAAGACTCGGATATTAATAAGAAAATATTAAAATGTGAGTTGGATTCACAATACGACGAACAAACAGTCGAGGAGTCATTTCTTAATCACATTGTGAACCTCTACGAAGACACATGTGAATGACTACCCTCCCCCCCCCCCACTCATTTAAGAAGAAAAGGAACGGGAAATGGAAATTCAAACCAAGAAACACTAAAGAAGAAAAAGTAAAGACAGTAATTCCATGGAAAACCTAAAAAACAGATTAAGACAGAAGACTTAAAAAAGAAAATAAATGGACAAATAACTAAAGCTAATGCACTCATCGGGGGACTTCACTTCCAAAAGATCATCGGTGATTACATATCAGGTTATCTGTAGGGCAATGTAAAAATTCATAAGCCGCACAACCCATTGAGGCCCATCATCTCTCAAGTCACGACTCCTACGTACTGTTTAGCTAAAACCCTAAATGAAGTAATAAAACCATACATCCCTTCGAAATATAGCATAAAATCCACGGAGGAATCTATCGACATACTCCACGCTACAAGACCGTCAGGACTAATATCCTCCCTTGACGTAGAAAGCCTGTTCACGAACGTGACTATCGCTCGGACCATCGAAATCATCATAAATACGTGTACGACCATCTTACAATGTCTCCTCCAAATCTTGACCAAAACATCTTAAGGAGCATGTTACGTTCATACACATCAGAGGCGCCGTTCAGGACACCGGACGGTAATCTTTACACGCAAGTGGATGGAGTGGCTATGGGGTCACCCTTAGAGCCGATCTTCGCTAACTATTTACATGGGTCAACGCGAGGACATCATGGAAAATAAATCACACACAGATTACCGATACGTAGATGACATCTACATCAACGTCCAAAACGAAGAACATCTCGTTAACATCAAGCAACATTTTGAGGAGAACTCCGTGCTAAAATTCACTTATGAATTGAGCACGGGCAATAAAATCTCTTTCTTGGACGTTGAGGTTCATAACATCAATGGTGGCTACATCACTAAAGTACATAGGAAAAGTACGGACATAGGAAGATGCCTCAATGCAGAGAGTGAATGCCCTGAAAAGAACAAAATAAGCGTAATCGGCTCATATATCCACCGAGCTTATAAATACTGCTCTACGTGGGAACTTTTCCACCAAGAGATTGCACGAGTAAAACAAATACTCGTGAATAATGGTTTCTCAAACAGCATGATTGACAAACAACTCCAATCATTTTTAAATAACTATTAAAAACATGCGGATGAAACCGAAAGTAATCATAAAGAAGTCAACAACATCGAAGTGTATTACAGAAACCAGATGTCCACGGCCTATAAAATAGATGAAAAAAACATCAAGGAAATTATTAAGCGTAACATCAAGGTTAAAAATCCAACGGATAAAATCCACCTAATCATCTATTATAAAACAACAAAAACCAGCAATCTTCTGATGAAAAATAACATTTGCCAAAATCCTCGAATCTCAAGTCAACCAACATAGTTTACCAGTTCATCTGCCCCGATAAAGACTGTAAGTTTTTAAAAACTCTAAATATTATCGCATGACAACTACCACACTTTCAAGACGGTTAACTATGCATCTACAAAGCGGCGGGCCTAAGAACCATATGGAGAGTGTCCATAATATTAACCTAACAAGAGATATGCTCGTTAATAACACCATTATTAAAAGAAAAAAGGTTAATAAAGCGAGGCTTAACATCTTAGAAGCCATATTAATAAATGAAGATAAGCCGGCCATCAACAATCAAGCGCCACCTGGAATCGCACATTAAAACTATTTTAAAAATTCCACTCACAGGAGTGGCTCATTTCCTCTAACGTTACGTTTAACCAAGGCGGAATAAATACCCTTTAAAAATTGTTTCTTTCACTTTCTGTCAGATCCACACTCCACTCATTGCATCAGGAAAGGAGGCAAGAACATTTCAAAGCGCTCCGAAGATGATCGAATAAGATCAAAAGCTTAGCAATTTAGTTTGGTTTTTACCAAACACATTCATTTAAAAAAAGAGATGAATACTGGACAAGTAATCCACCATCTTTCCAAATGGAATAAAAAAAATAGTTAGAAGAAGAGAAAGTTGCCAAAGGAAATTAATTAAGGCAAAATATACAATGGTCTTCAACAAAATTTGTATTCAAGGAAGACTGCTACCCAACTACACTAATATATATATATATATATATATATATATATATATATATATATATATATATATATAAGAGGGCGTTATCGCGATAGCGATATCGGGTTATCGGTTATCCGATTTTTTATTTTTTTCCACGTTATCGATATTCATCGGTATCGCCGAGACTTTTGGTTCCAAACTAGCGATAATCGATAATTTCTTTTTTGGTTCCAGTTAGGCACAGGGGTGAGCCACGCGTGCCTTGGAGCCAGAAATATGTTGGTCCGAGCTGGGAGGAGGATCCTCAAAACCTATGAGGGGATGAAGGAGAGCCTCACCAGGTAAGAAACTAAGAAACAGTATTTAAATATTCTTACTATTGTATTATAATTTTGGATTTATCGATTGATCGGTTATCAGCTTATCGGGCGGTAAATCTATCGCCAGTTATCGATTATCTGTTATCGCCGATAAGATTATCGTTATCGATTTATCGGTTATCGTGATACATTTTTCGTTATCGTGCCCACCTATATAAATATATATATATATATATATATATATATATATATATATATATATATATATATATATATATATATATATATATATATATATTGCCACATTTATTATATATATTTATATTATATTTTGGGGTTTTGTTCTTTATATATCCTTTGAACTGCAACTTGGCAAGCCAGTAGTTAAGTCTCGGTCAACCGTTAAACGCACTCTCTATTAGTTGCCCCAGAGCATATCTAAAGCGACCTTAGGTCAGCTGTCTGCCCGTGCTTGTGTACGCCCTTGTGCGCTGAGCTAGTCTACACATACATACCTCAACATATATACAGGGTGGGCCGTAAGTTTCCATACATAGCAAAAATAAAAATTTTACTATGGACAACCATTTTTATTTATATAATATGCCATTGTTATATGGTTGCCATTGTTTTGGAAACATTTTAATACGTGTTTCCCACTGTTAAGGAAGACGCATTAGCACAGTTGAAGCTATGCTTGTAATGGCGTTGGTGATACGTTCCTTTAGATGATTTATTTCTCGTCTCTTTACCTGATACACCATGGCCTTCAAGTGCCTCCAAAGATATAAATCAAGGTAGGCGGGGGATCTGGGAGGCCACTCCACAGGACCACGCTGACCAATCCAATCATCCGGAAACTGCTGATCCAAATACTGACTCACGCGAAGACCATAATGAAGTGGAGCTCCATCTTGCTGGAAGTAAACTGGGAATTTACGTCCTCCTTTAGCAGGGATGGGAAAATTTCTTCTTGCAACAAGTTAAGATACCTTTCGGCATTAAGATTTCCACTGACAAAAATTGGTCCAATATCTCTATCACCCCATATCCTGGCCCACACCATCACTTTACCGGCACCTTGCTTCTTCGTCGGACTCAGCCAGTTAGGGTTAGCATTACTCCAATAATGTATGTTTTGTAGATTAGCCTCTCCATTGACATAAAGATTTGCTTCATCAGTAAACAAGATCTTAGTTGAAAAGTTTGCATCTTCGTTCACTTTGGTTAATGCCCATTCACAGACCGTCTATACGGTTCGTCTTCACTCAAATGCTGTGCCATATGCAATTTATATGGATGCTATTTATTTGCTTTCAAAATGCGACTGATACTCCATCTGCTGACACCACTTTCTGCAGACAACAGTTGTGCACTTTTTCTGGGACTCCGTGTAAGCGCTGTAAGTACCCTAGCTGTAGTGTCTTCATCGGTGGCTGTACGTCTTGGACCCCTTCGCGGTTGATCTGCAACATTTCCAGTTTTCTGAAATTTATTAATAAGTTTTGCAAGTGTCGTGTGTGATGTTCGTTCCATGTTTTCTATTAAGGGTCATTGCCACCATGCGATTGCTTCCCGATTTCAATTCGTTGCTCTTTCGTCAAACGCATATTTTAGGGTATCTGAAACATAAAAAAATATATAAATTTTTCTATGTATGGAAACTTACGGCACACCCTGTATATATATATATATATATATATATATATATATATATATATATATATATATATATATATATATATATCATTATATTTATCTTTATCTGGTGTCAGGTATAGTTAGGTAATTTTTGTAGTGAAAGAACCCAGATTTTTTTTCATTATCCTTATCTTTATTTGGTGGCAGGTAAAGTTGGGTTATTTTTGTTTGAAGGAACCCTTTTTCTTTTCAAGTTGTTCAGTAACCAGTTTGGCAAGAAAATGAAACAAATTCTTATTTAAACAAAAAAAAATTGATTGAGCATTTTTATTGTGGTGTCCGTTTTTCCCCCCAATTTTATTCTCGTTGTGCGTGTTTTCTTTTGGAACTATCTCGCCTAAAACCCTTTACTAATCCCCGTGCAGGATTAAAGGCTTATAATCATTGGTCACTTAGAAATCAAGTTTAGAATTATTTATTATTTTCTTTTCTTTATATCGTACAATCTTTGTGTAATAAAATCTCGGTTAGGATTTTGATATGATCGTCAGAGCTTCATAATCTTTTACGAAAGTTCCTTGGACACACCGAGCGGCCAGACGCGCATTTACACCAGCAAGATGTCGTCATTTGAGCATTTGCGTCAACAAGGAGAGATCCTTGGGTTGTTATGCAAAGATCTAGTTGAATATATTCAGGAAGAAGAAAAAATGAAAGGGCAGTAAAACGAAAACAAAGTGAAACTGAAAAGAGAAGAGAAAAAGAACAAAGAGAAGATGAAGAAAGAGAAAGAATTCGTTAGCATGAGCCTGAGCTTAACAGGAATCATTTGGAAACCCTTTCTGTTAGCTCGAGAAATGAATCTCCCCCAAACCTCATCGGTAAAGTTGCCAGTGTTTAGGGACGGCGAGGATTTCAGCGCCTACTTAACTCACTTTGAGAAAATTTTCGAAGTGAACCCCCAGGAAATTGAAGCTGATGGAGTCGCTCGATTACTTCCTCTCCTTAATACTCACCTTCGAGAAATTTTCTTTCAATCTATGTCAAGGCTACTCTCGACTACTCCACCCTCAAGTCGGAATTATTATCGACAATTAATATGAATCCCGATTACTATAGATCAAAGTTCCGCCAGGTGAATATACTTCTCGGCCAGACCTATCGCCAATTTAAATTCACCCTCCAGAGGACTTTCCAATTCTGGTTGGACTCAGCCCAAGTCAATCGCGACTACGAGTCCCTATTTGATTTCGTTTAACGGGATGACTTGATGGCTATACTGCCCTCTGAAATCTGCGCATTCGTGAAGGATAGATGCGTGTCTTTCAAGAAATGTATAGAAGAAGTGGATGTGCACGCATCAAGCCACCATCTATACCCGAAAGACCGGAAGAATTCTTATCCCCATTCCCCCAAAGTAAAAGTAACCTCTCCAAATTTCCCCCGAAGAATTCGCCCAAGTTTGTGAAGGTACCTAGTCCCTTTAAACCCAAGTACCATCCTCGCCAGAATCGAGGGATATTAAGCACCTCATAAATAATCCCTCACTGTCGGATAACTTTCGAAGACCCATAATTTGTTTTTCCCTGCGGTGTTCCTGGTCATGTAAGGACCCACTGTCCCCCAAACTCCCAATTTTGTTCTGCTCCTAGTCAACAAATCCACCAAATAAGCGCCTTTCTCTCTTATCCGCTCGCTCGCCCTAAAATGCCAGCAACTTTCCCAACAAGCAGTTCTTCTGGACAGCAAGTTGATTTCCTGTTCAACAAAAGCTCCCCCGGTGGGCTTGAGTTTGAAAATGGAACTGTTAATGGCTGCAGAGTATCAACCCTCGTAAGAGACACCGTATGTACTTGCTTCGTCGCCTCTAAAACGTTGCTCCCTCCAGTTGGCTCCAGCCACGATAAATTCGCAGTAGCCCATGACTACTTGGGACGTGTAAATCGATTCCTCGTGGTCCACTGCTATCTCGAATGCAAATACTTTAGTGGTTGGGTCAAAATGAAAGCAGCCCCCATTAAGTGCTGCGCCGTGTTGATCGGCCAGAACCCACAGTTCTCCCCCAACTCCGTCGCACAACCCGTCATCACGAGGGCCCAAGCGCTATTGGACACTGCTACCCCCGTTCCATTAGAACCCCCTTATGCCCCAGAGTTTGCAGCCCTTCAAAACGGAATTTTTGCAAGGGCTCAGAAGGAATGCCCCACTCTCCAGTATTTGTGGGAAAAAGCGAGAAGTGACGAACTTGGATCTGTCCGTGGTCAAAGGGAAGTCGCCTACCTAATTAGCGACGCACTTCTTTATCGCTCCAGTTCGGCTGAGGATAAAACCCCCACTCGCTCGTTGTGTATCTCCCGTTCCCATGTTCACCAGGTTTTTCGCCTCTCCCACGATGGATTAATAGCTGCCAAAGAAATTGTAGAGTCTTGCAGGTCGTGTGACATTTGTCAGAAGACTACAGCAAAAATACGAGTGCCACCTGCCCCCCTCCAGAAGACTCTTTTTTAGAGTGGTCATATATGTAATTAGTCCAATTCACCCCCCGTCTAACGAAGGACACTCGCACATCCTCAATCTGGTTGACTTTGCAAAGAGATTCTCCGACGCAGTCCCCCTTAAAAAGATACATAGCGTCACCTGTGCGGAGACCCTTATTTCTATCTCTTGAAGGAGAGCTTGTCCGACAGAGGTAGATAGTTCACCTCTGAGCTATTGGAACACGTCGGCAAGCTCCTTGAGATCAAGCCCTTGTTCACCTTTCCTTTTCACCCCGCCGCTAACGGCACCTGTGAAAATTTGAATGGCACTCTGAAAACCATGCTCAGCCTTGAAAATGGCATCGATACCTGCCGGTTGCCCTGTTTGCCCGCAGAGAAATCGCCCACAGAACTTTAAGATTTGCACCCTTCGAGCTCTTGTATGGCCGAAATGTACGAGGACCAATGAGCATATTGAATGAACTTTTTCCAATCCCCGCCTGAATCAGGAGATCAAGTTCTGTTATTCTTACATGCTAGACCTTAGGAACCGCTTAGAAGAATGAGCTGATATTGCGTACATAAATTGGGACCTAAATTTAGAAAAATATAGGACCTATTTTCACGTTAGGTCCAAAGAAAGGTGATTCAAGCCCGCTGAAGAGGTGCTGCTCCTCCTACCCTCGGAGACAAGCAAGCTTTTGTCACAATGGAATGGCCCTTTCCCAATCCCAGAAGCCTGCGGTCCCGTAGATTACTTAATACAGACCCCATCAGGGAACAAATTGTTTCATGTAAATATGCTTAAGCGCTATCATTGCCGGGCCTGCGTTAATAATATAATTGCCTTTGATGAAGAGGCAGTAATGGAAGCCTCTTATCCATCTGAGCCTCTTAATTTAGTCCAAACCATATGTGTCGAAGCGGACAAAAACTACCCTCTCCCTTCGCCCCCAGGTTCCCGTGTAAACTCTACCCCGGAACTCGATTTAAACCCTCAGTTGGAACCTCATCAGAAGACGCAATTGACTCTTTTGTTAACTGAATTCCCTGATGTAATTCCCGAGAAGCCTGGTTGCTCTTTGTATTTTAAGGATGATATAGCCCTAACCACCCAGGATCCTATTTGATCTAAGTTTCACCCCGTGCCCATTTACTTGCGCCCTACTTTTAACGCCGAAGCGAGAAACTTACTTAAATGAGCAATAATTGAACCATCCACGTCGAATTATTGCTTTCCCATTGTTATGGTCAGAAAGCCGGATCAGTCTTTTCGCTTTATGCGTAGACTTTAGAAAGTTAAACGCAGTAACAGTTTTCGACGCTGAGCCTATCCTGTTGATAAACCAGAGCCTACATATATTTGAAGAGGCCAAGTTTATTTCAGAGATAGACTTGTGTAATGCCTACTATCAAATCCCCCTTAATACACCACATTTCCCACATAAAAGGGTTTTATGCAGTTCAAGAGCCTACCTTTTGATTTAATTACTGCATGTAGTAACTATAATCGAATGATTCGCAGGATACTGGATGGGCTGAGTAACATTTCCTTTTACTTTTATAACGTTTACGTGGCCACCCGCACATGGGACCAACATCTTATCTCCCTACACTCGCTCCTCAATAGGCTTCGTGTACACGGCCTCACTATAGGCCCTAACAAGTGCCATTTCGCCTACAACACTATTAAATACCTCGGTTTTCACATTGGTCAAAATCAAATGGCCTCTCAGAAAGAAAAGGTAAAGGCCATCGCCGACATGCCTCTCCCACGTACTAAAAGGCAATTACGCTCTTTTCTCGGGTCGACATCCTTTTAACGACGCTTTGTCCCGAATTTCGCCACCCTAGCGTCCTCCCTTAGCTCTCTACTAAAGAAATATTCCCCAGACCCCCTTGCATAGAACCCCAAAGAGACCGCCCACTTCCATCAGCTGAAGTATAAACTAACATCAGCTCCCATAATGAGACTCCCGAACACGAACAAATCTTTTGGGATGCGAACGGATGTTTGTAGTGTAGGCATCGGTTGCGTCTTGCTCTAGTATGAAGAAGACGGCAATAGTTACCCCATTGCGAAAGCTAACCAGAAGCTCTCGTCCCGCGAAAGGAACTACGTGGTCATATAACTTAAAGCTCTAGCGATTGTGTAGAGTATACAGAAATTCCAAACATATTTGTTAGGTAAGGAGTTCGTGATCGAAACCGATCATCGCCATTGGCTTACTTAAAGAATTGTAAAAGCCAAACGGAAGGCTTAAGCGTTGGAGTTTACCTCTAATGGAATACCAGTTCCGAATAATGTACATTAAAGGAACATAAAACTGTGTTGCGACTGTCAAATAGGAATCCGTTCAAGAATCCTCCCTCTGCGAAGTAAATTGCTTTAAGCATTGTACTCCCGTGCACTTAATCGAGTCTGTGTACTCGTTTTTTATAATTCTAGAACTCCGTGTTAACTGTATGTTTATGTTCCTTGGTTCTCATGTAAAATTTCGGGGGACAATTTGTACATATTTGTCCTTTGTGTGTGTTTTTTTTGTATTGTATTTTTCTTTATTTTTATTTATAAATGGTTCCACTACCCTTTTATGAATGAATCCTTTTGATTGTTTTTTTGGGGGGGGGCGAGTAACTCGCATTTCCTTGTATTTATTTATTTTGTTTCTTTTTTGCGCTGGTTAGTGACGATACCTTTTTAAATATACCATGCACCAGTGATTAAACGGAAGTCATTCATTCATTTAGTGACCGCTGTGTCGACTTAAATTTAAATGTCCGTCCTTATTGTACACTTGTGGGCTCAGGTCAAAATTTTCCCTTACACGACTCCTCCCATGTTTGGGAATGCCCTTTTCCCTCCTCTACGCATCAGGAAAACGTCATCTTTGGAAAGGGAGATGCCGAAGCACCAGCGCGAGAGGAGAACCCCCTCGGAAATACCCCTTATCAGCTCCTTTCTAAACGACGTGCGCCTATCGTGGGAAGTTTGGAAAGTTCAAGAAGGAATCAGCCACACGCTGATACACCCGACGCGTTGTATTTGCTTTCTGGCGCCACTCGTCTTTGCCCTTTCCTGCGATTACACCGTGCGCAGCCATCCTAACCCTACCCCCATATCAGGAGGCAAGTTTCACCGTCTGGACCGACTCGTTATCACGAAGTGTGTTTGTTTATACTGGCGCTAAGAATCCTCTAGGGACGGCCAGGCCCTGATGATATCTATCGGACCAACCCCCGGCTATTTAACCCAAAGCTCACCATTTATCGATGAGATTGAAAGCCTGCCATTTCCTCTGTTCAGACTGCCTGTCTGTTTCCCGTGAAACCATGTAACCGTGTTTGAGTCGTACCTCGTCGAAGATCTTGCCAGCAGATTTACCTTCGTTAAGCTTTGGCCCCTGTTCAGAGGAAAGCTATCGAGCCGCCTTTTTCCCGGGGAGTTGTGCGGCCCTCTCATCTTCACCACCCCTTCAAAATTCCATTTTTTTTCGAGACTGAGACTCCCTGCCGATCTGCAGAATCGTCTCAAGTTGAGATTACGTCTCTCTGAAGCAGAGAAAATCTCATTCTTTATCACGAAGTAATCAAACCCCATCTTCGAGTCCTCCTCAGGACTCCCCGAAGTATCTTCTTGAAGACCTGCGCCGTTGTCTTCCACCCTCCCCCCAATTCGCCCACGCTTGAAGGTAAAGTGATCTTGTATTATCATCCCCAGATTACCTCATTAATCTTCACCTGCATTCACCTTTGATTTGACTTCCCGCTAAATTGTAATTAATACCCCCTCGTTCGAGTTAACTTTAATTTTGTTCTCCATCATATCATAAATCAACATAATTCATTTAACTACCTTGATTAAGTCATTTGTTCTCCCCTTTTGTATATATATATATATATATATATATATATATATATACAGTGGCGGCAACAAAAAAAGTGACATGTGACAATTCAGAGAAAATGAAACAGAAAAATGTAACTTACATATTTTATTATGAATATTTCATGAAAGTTAATACTTGGTCATGTTGCCCTTGCACTTGATGATCATCCTGAGTCGATTGGGCATTGATTCAGTAAGGTTTGCGAAGTAGGTGGGGTCGATCGTAACCCAGATCTTCTTCAGTGATTCTATCAGGTCCTTGATGCTGCCGAGTGCTGTCTCTTGAACTTTGGTTTTCATCAGATTCCAAGCATTCTCAATAGGATTTAGGTCCGGGGAATTACCAGGCCACTCCAAAACACTAATATTATTATCATTGATGAACCTTTTCACTAACTGGGACCTGTGAGCAGGGGTACCATCATGCATGAAAAATTCACACTGATGAATTTCCCAAAATGGCAGCATGTGCTGCCTCAAAACTTCCAGATAGTTAGTCCCCCTCATGGTTACATTCTTGGGAAGGAAGTACAGACCCCTCTGCCCCCGTTTCCACTAAAGGCACCACACACCATCACACTATCAGGGTGCTTCACAGTTTTCACGGTATATTTTGGGTTATACCAAGACACATTGCTGGGACGACGCACGATCTTTGACTCTCCTCTGACCAGCCTAAAGGTGTTTTAATCACTGAACATAACCTTCTTCCAATGGGCAGCTGTCCAATGTTTATAGGTCTTGCACAAATTGAGCCTTTTCATCTTCATAGTCTTGGTAAGAAGTGGCTTCTTGGCAGCGCGGCGAGCCGGTAGGCATAAGTCCTTCTGTAAGCAATGACGGATGGTCCTGAGGGCGACGTTCTGGAGGAGGTCTGGGTGTTTTTTCTTGATTAAAGCGGAGGTTACAGAAGGGTCTGACATCACTTCACGCCTTAGGATATTATCAGTCCTTGGAGATGTCTTCCTAGCTGCACCAATGCCCTCCTTCATCTTTGGTATGGTACCTGGTGGCAATAACTCAGCTGCCTGTTTTAGGCGATGAATCGTATTTTTTGAGGTTCCTAAATCTGCTGCTACATCAATAAAAGACTTTCCCTGCTCTAATAGGGTCAAGGCACGGCTTTTTTCTGTCATAGAAAGCTTTTTCCGCCCCATTGTATCCATTTGCACAGAAGTTATAGCACGTCAAATGTAGGCACGAATGCAGGAAATCAGCACGCTGGAGTGCCATACACTAAAGCCTAACTGTACGAGCTCAAACGAGACACTGAGTTCCAGTAAAGCGCAGTTCTCTTGTCTTAGCTCAGGAGAGTCGTCCACTTGCGGCATAAGCCCCGCACCTTTTCATTGGCTAGTTGGCAAGTAAAATCGTGAAAACGATTTTGTGTATCGATTTCTGTTGCCAATATTAAATGTCACTTTTTTTGTTGCCGCCACTGTATATATATATATATATATATATATATATATATATATATTGCCCCATTCATTATATATATATATATATATATATATATATATATATATATATATATATATATATTAAAATTATATTTTGGGGTCTTGTTCTTTATATATCCTTTGAACTGCAACTTGGGAGGCAGGAGTTAATTCCCAGTTAACCGTTAATCGCACTTTCTATTAGTTTCCCCAGAGCATATCTAAAGCAACCTTAGGTCAGCTGTCTGCCTGTGCTTGTGTACGCCCTTGTGCGCCGAGCTAATCTACACAGGTATATCTCGACACAGAACTGCACGCAAGAGCAGGGGTGGTGCTGCTGAATATGGAACTCCAGAGGTTAGCGAGAAAGACCTGGGACAAAATAGAAGAAATAATACTCCAACACTGGATAACAACATTGAAAATTCTCAACAAAAAAATTAGTACGTCACCAGTGGAAGAAATTGCTCCATGGAAAACCCAAGAAGAATTTACACATGACCCAGAGTATGAAAACGTGAGGACAGAATAATTACAAGAAGTAACTAAAGAATCAAAATCAATATAACAAAAAGAGACAAAAGCACAACGAAAATTCATCAAAAATAGGAAACAAATAAGTAGGGAAGATCGGGGCTAGTTGTTACAATTTTACTATTTTTACCTCTAATTCAATTACTAATGAAGGAAACTTAAACAAATTTATGCCGTAAAAAGTTTATTATGTGTGTTATCATAATCCTGTAACAAAAAGATTATATACTTTTTAATTCCTGCGATATAACTGAAAATAGCAGAAAAACTTTTTGTATACAACTTGCCCTATATGCGGGGCAAGTTGTTACATTACATGTGGTATATTGTTACAAAATATGAAAAGAATCACATCCTTTAAAAAAAACAAAAGAAATAAGTTATCCCTTCATTTCACATAAGTCACATACATAATGAACACTTTTATTTGTGCAACTTTCATGGGCCCAATCTTTGCATTTGATGCATTGCACCCATTCCTCCCCTGAGGCTAAATTTGACCATTCACTACTACATAAGACACACCAATAATCTTCAATGTTCTTTCTGTTCTTATCTCCACCAGACCAGAAACTCTTTATGTTCAGATTCCTTTTACAGGTTTTACTCTTGAGCCTTTTTTCTTGTGGATCCTCATTTTGTTCCTGTAGTTTCATCTTCACAGGTGTAACTGTTAGGATTGCGGTGTGGCGTTTTCTTTTGTTGCATCTTTGAGTCTTTCTTGGGCTAGCTTTTTTAAATGGTCGCAGCTCCTCTGGGGTTTGATTTCTCCTGTAGGTCTTTGTCCTGTCTTTATAGAAGAAGGTGATTGGAACAGGGTCTGGAATCATATTCTCAAGGCTTGTTATGTGCTGAGGAGTTGGATGGTCTTCAGTAGGTTGTAATAGGCTTTCTCCATTTGGGAGGGGGGGAGCAAGTTGTTACTGATTCTAACAACTAGCCCAGAAGGAATTATTTTCCTTCTCCTCATAAATATTGTTATTCACTTAAAATATGGGAAAATGAGGTCTAATCACATACGAAGCATAAAGAGTTATTTTATAAAATCACATTATTTTTCAGGAACATGAGTTTAATTAAGGTCTATGAAAATAATACGAAAGGTCAGAATACTTACTCAGGGTATTCAAAAACAATTTTTGCTTGTAGTTTCGCTGACCAGTGATCAACTTGATTAGCACTCAACGAGGACAAGGCTGGTACTGAACTACTGACGCCTAAACATCTCAAGAACCTCGGCGCCAACTGTTGCCATATGATGAAGATATTGTCAATGTATCAACGTACCCCTGTATGCAACTAGCATCGCTCTCCCCTAATGCAATAAAAAAAGTGGCGAAGTGCCCCCCTCCCTCCCCCTAAATAAGAAAGCTAACAAGTTATCAAAAGCATAATTGAAAGTCTTGAATGCCATGATGGAGTCTCTCTCTCTCTCTCTCTCTCTCTCTCTCTCTCTATATATATATATATATATATATATATATATATATATATATATATATATATATATATATATATATATATATATATATATATATATATATATATATATATATATATATATATATATATATATATATATATATATATATATATATATATATATATATATATATATATATATATATATATATATATATATATGGAAAATTCCTAAAGTATCGCGCGAGTAAGCAATAACTGCAACAAAGCCCACAGGGAAAATTAATACGAGGATTCCAAGTACTTTTGAACTTATTTTCCATGTGGGCTTTATATATATATATATATATATATATATATATATATATATATATATATATATATATATATATATATATATATATATATATATATATATATATATATATATATATATATATATATATATATATATATATATATATATATATATATATATATATATATATATATATATATATATATATATATATATATATATATATATATATATATATATATATATATTTATATATATATATATATATATATAACATGAATATAAAGACCCAGGAAATGGCTCTAAACATTTATTGGCTGGACGAATAGGACCTTAACTTGAACCATCATCAGCGACTAACTGAATCAGGGAAAAATATTTCTACTAAAAAATGTAAAAATACATTAAATAATGGTTTAAATTATAAATCGGAGCAAGGAAAGGTAAACTAATAAAATAGGCAAATATTGAGTGGCATGTAAAAAAAAATAATTACGTAAAATTACTTAACGATATCTAGTATAGTTTTGCAAAAAATGTGGAAGACGAAAAGTTTTAATCCAAACGAACTTGGATATAATTTTTTTTTAAGAGAGCAAACTGAATGCATTTAAAAATAAAATATGCTATTATATTATAAAAAATAAAAATAAAAACACAGATGGCTACAATCAATGTGGAATCGTTATTTCCTAATATCCCGGTACAAGAAAGTATTAATATTATTTCAAATTCTCTCTTTTAAATTGCCTCTGAAATATTGGGTTTATCTAAACAACTATTCTTTAAGGTGTAAGCTGGCTGTGGGTATACCTTTTTTCTCTTCAACAACCAGCTCTACTTACAACATGAAGGCATGGCCAAGGATTCTCCCTTGGGGCCCTCCTTTGCTAACAGCTTTCTGTTTCATTATGAAACACGGTGGCTAGAAAGCTGTCCTTCACAATTCAAACCAACTGTCTTTAAAATATACATTGAATATTGTTTCCTGATTATTAGCCACAAAGATCATGCTCTTTTATCATCATCATCATGATCACTAACTTTATATTTTTTTTAGATTTAAAATTTTAATCTTAGTAGCGAAGCACAAGCTCCCTACCGTAGGAGGGAGTGGGGGAAGCCATTGCCTGGTTTCTTAATTATATTAACCAACAACATCAAAACATAAAGTTATCAATGGAAACAGAAACGGAAAACTAAATCTTTTTCTTGGATCTTAACGTTGTTCGAGTGGGTTCGGATTTTAATACATCTATTTATAGAAACCCCACAACCAGCAAATTGGGTACTCATTTTTTCAATAGCTCTCCCAGTCATTTTAAGTTAACTTGCATTTAAATTAGAATTTTCAGAGCTTACCATAATGCTTAAACTGGTTACCTTTTCATGAACAAATAACTTATTTAAAGGATTTATTTCATTTCAATTATCACCCCGATTTTATTTTTGATAAGTCAATGTCTATTATGCACGAACCATGAAAACTACGATACGAAAACAGAAGGTTTTCCTAAAATTGCTCTATCTCGAACATTTAACATCTACATTCAATAAACTACTTCTTTCTAACCTCACAAACCATTTCCCACAATGCCACTTTATGTATTAATTCTAACGCTGTTATCCTGCATTCCTTTTTTAGCCATAAGAAGCCAATTCGTACGTGCTTGAGATCCTGTGTAGTTTATAATTATACATGCCCGACTTCCTATAGTCGTTTCGTGAAATGCCTTGCAACTAAAATGCAGGATCACCAAGCACTTGAGTTTCTCTCACAGGACTGGCATT
The DNA here is from genome assembly GCA_963969495.1 of Ceratothoa steindachneri. Taxonomy (NCBI): domain Eukaryota; kingdom Metazoa; phylum Arthropoda; class Malacostraca; order Isopoda; family Cymothoidae; genus Ceratothoa; species Ceratothoa steindachneri. The sequence continues at coordinate 109,603,562 of OZ018328.1, forward strand.
CCCATTTCCAACCCAGAAGCTTCATCCATTAAGCAACACTCACTCTGATTATCACCAACATCCTCTTAACTCAGAATCGTTTAGCATCTTGTCTTCAACCTCAAGATCTTTGGAGTTGAAAATCCTAGTGTCGTTGTTCATCAATAAAATAAACCAAAAATTAAATAATTACACCTCTTCAATTAAATTACTCACTGTATAGTCGAACAACCAACACCCGCCGACAGACCTACTGAACATTCTTTGTTATTAGCTTTCTAGCTTGAGTCAGTTGCTATCACCCTCTACCAAGACAGGTGAGTCCCTCTTTGCAATTTGTTCACATTTGTGTTTTGTTTTTTGGTAATAATATAATGAGTTATTTTATTTTTAAATCCTTTCAGTTTGCTCTCTTTCTAAAATAATAGTTTTTGATGCTCAAGTTAGTTTATCAAAAAATGTATTTTCCTTTTTTTTTGCAAAATTACAATAGATATTCTTTAGTAATTTTACATAAAGTTATTTTTGTTTTACATACGACTCAATATTTGTCTATTTTATTGGTTTACCTTTCCTTTCCCCGATTTTTAATTTAAACCATTATTAATGTATTTTGAAAACTTTAGTATAAATAATTTTCCCATGTTAGTCAATGATGATCGTACCAGTTTAGGTCCGAAACGTCTGGCCAATAAATAGTTAGAACCATTTTTGGGTCTTAAAATCCCTGTCACGAACCAGATTCCTAATGAACAGATCAATTACATATATATATATATATATATATATATATATATATATATATATATATGAATGCAATATCCCGCAGGAAAAAATGAAAAGGTGTTTCCAAGTACTTTCGAACTTTATTAAGTTCCTTGATAAGGAACTTAATAAAGTTCGAAAGTACTTGGAAACACCTTTTCATTTTTTCCTGCGGGATATTGCATTTATTTGCCACCCTCACGTGATACTTTGTGAGTTTTTCATATCATCTTATTTTGGTTATGACTTATGTTTTTTATCAAAGTTATTTCTAATAATTCTTTTATAATATCAAAAAGCAAAATAGTGAAGTTCAGTAATAAATATAAGTTTCGAAATTTTGTGAATTTTTTAAAACCCAAAAGAATTACAAATGAAGTTCAGGAAATTTATTTTTATATATCTTCTTTTATAACTATAGTTTAGCATCGTGATATTTTGAAACGGGGAAAATTTAGTTTAGTTTAGAGTTCCTTTTTAAAATTATTATAAAATTATTACCATTGCTGCTTTTTTTTTAGATTTTAAATTTTAATCTTAGTAGGGAAGCCATTGGCTGGTATATATATATATATATATATATATATATATATATATATATATATATATATATATATATATATATATATATATATATATTATAAATAAGCAGCAGTTTTTCTTGTATGAATATTTTGTTGAAGACCATTGTATATTTAGTCAATTAATTTTCGTTGGCAACTTTTTACTTTCCTTATTATTTTCTTTTCTCCATCTTGGTAGATTATTTCTCCGTTTCTCATCTGTCTTTTGTCAGGTGACTTTGTTTGGTAAAAAGCAAACTTTAAATACTGATCTTTCGATCTTGCGCGATCATCTTCAGAATAGATTTCCTATGTCCTTTGCTTCCTATACCGATGATAGTATGGTGAGGCCAATTACCAATTAATGTAAGTCTGTGTGTATGTGTTTGTAGATGGAGAAAAACATGTGTGAAGAGAGAGAAAGAAGTAAAAGTGGTGAAAAGAGAAGGTAGTGTAAGAGAGTTGCGAACGGATGCAAGGCACCTGGTGGTCAGGCCCATCGCTTTCAATATATTTTTTTGGCGGTATTTTCGGTTGTTGTATTTTAGATTTGATTATTTTGATGGCGTTCAAGCTATTTGTGTAAAAATCTTAATGTTATTTGCATATGAAATGTGATTTGCTGTTGTTTTTGTGATTTAATTAATCATTATTTATCATTTTGCATTTATTTTTTCTTGTGTGCCTTGCGTCTTATGTATCTTCTTTCTTCATTCATATTCTTGTTATATATCGGGTATATAGAATCAAAATCGGTATTATTTTTCCATTTTTCAAAGTTCGTGTAAGTCCTTATTCGGTGATAGGTTCATCTGACGTTATTTCCGGTATTTTTAACACAGTTTATCATGCGTAGAATGGCACTTTGTTATCATGGCTAACGGTGCTAGGAAATCTAGCAAAACCAATATTGTTTCTACATCACCGGACATTTACTGCTCACCTCTTTTAAAAACTAAATTTAGGCAGTTAAATTGATAATTATGTTGTGACTTCAGTCATAACAAAACCTCTTTACGTATTTTTAAATACTTATTTTGGCCCGGCGCCACTAAAGAGATCGCCGTTTACTGCCACTCATGCGAACTGTGCCAGAAGGCCACCGCTAAAGGCCGGGTACCGCCGGCTTCCTTACAGAACCCATCCCCCCGTCATTTCGGAACCCTTCTTTAGAGTGGCTATAGACTTGGTGGGGCTCTTCCACACCCCGTCTAGTGAAGGACGCTCTTATATTCTCACTTTAGTAGACTGCGCCACTCGTTTCCCCGACGCAGTTGGCCTCAGTAAAATTGACAGTATTTGATGTGCAGAAGCTCCCATCTCCATTTTCTCCCGAGTCTGCATCCCGAAAGAAATCCTTTCTGATCGAGGCCGTCAATTAACGTCGGAACAACCCATTTTCACCCATCCACAAACGGGATGTGGGAAAAATTAAATGGTACCCTAATGGCAGTGTTAAGAAAGCTCTGTCAGTCTCAACCTCGAGAATGGCATTGGTACCTACCAGTCGCCCTCTTCCCGTGCCGAGAGATCCCTCACCATACTCTGGGTTTTGCCCCCTTCGAATTTTTGTACGGACGTAACGTCCGAGGACCTATGAGTATCCTTAAGGAGCTCTTGACTAATCCCCAATTAGATTAATAAGCTAAATCCTCCTACGCATATGTGATCGAGCTGCGTGAACGTTTGGAGAAATGTGCAGAGTTGGCCCGCTTAAAGGCCGAGTGCAACCTACAAAAATACCGAAGTTATTTCGACTTAAAAGCAAAAGCTCGAAAATTAAAGCCTGTCGACGAAGTATGGTTACTACTGCCTACAGAGACGAATAAGTTACTCTCCCAATGGAAAGGTCCCTTCCCGGTCATAGAAGCTCCTGGCCCCGTTGACTACGTGATTGAAACTCCCTTAGGCCATAAACCGTATCACATAAACATGCTCAAGAAGTATTACCACCGAGCGTGTATTGAAAATATTGTGACGATGAGGAAAGGAGGAACCATGGAAGCGTTATACCCCTGTGAACCTCTTAGGTGGTAAACACGGTGTACGTAGAGTCTGACAACGAGTCTTTCCTACCCTCATTAGACTTCCCTCAGGTCGTACCATCCACATAGTTAGATTTAATCCCCACCTTGGCACGCTCATGGATTCACTATTGTCCACTCGAGTGAAGGAAAAATTAAGTTCAGCTCCCATCCTTCGACAACCCAATCCCCAAAAGAAGTTTGGAATCCGAACAGATGCCTGCGGCGAGGGAATCGGTTGTGTCCGGGTACAAAATAAAGATGATGATACCCCTTTTACCATAGCTCATGCAAGTAAAAAACAGGCAGCACTAGCCGTAATTTGGTGGATAAAGAAAGTCAATTTCTATGTAAAAGGTAGTGGGTTTAACGTGGAATTTAAGCACCGGCCTCTGGCATATTTGCATAACAGCTAAAACCAGAACGGCAGACTCATATGATGGAGTCTATTGTTCATCGAATACCAATTCAACATAAACTATATATAAGGCTCCGATAAGTATAAAACCGATAACTTGAGCCGAAACCCCTCAGATGGCTAATTAAACTCCTCTTTGTCTTAAGACCAATATTTCTTTTGCAGATATTAATGTGTTAAGGTTTATTTGTGTATGGATTTGACTACCTAGATACGGAATAATGGTCAGTTTCTTTTTTTTAAGTTCTTTGTTGTAATCGATCTTTTTTTGTTAAATTGAGTTGTGTGATCCGAACTGATTGGCCTTACGAAGCAAGGTTAAAGTCCGCCGTTCACCGGCCTATGTACGTGCGCGCGTGTGCGTACAATGTCAATAAGACTTGGGGGAAATGTGGGGAAATCAATATCGCGAGGACAAACAGACGCTAGTTTGGTTACAGCGCGTCAACAGTTACGTTCCATATAGGCCGATACTTTACCAACCCCCACTCCCCTTTGCACCGCTATCCCTACAATATTCATGATTGCTCACTAAATAAAGGATTACCATCAGCAGATTTCGTAGCCCGTTAGGGTAAACGGAGGGTGGGATAACCATTAGAATAAAAATCTATGAACAGGCTCACTGTCCCCTCTTATTGTTCAGATCTATTTTCGCCAAATAGACGAAATATCACTTTTTCCGACGTAAACAAGAAGAGCTAAGTAAAATTGATGCCCTAGGAGAGATGCTAAAAGGTGGGCCATCATCTCCCCTCCGCTTCCCCAGGAGATCTATTTTCACCAAATAGACGAAATTTTACTTTCTCCGACGTAAACCAGAAGCACTAAGGGTCACAACGTAAAAAATTGATGCCCTATTAAAAAGGCGAAAAGGTGGGCCCTCATCTCCTCTCATCTCAGGGGATAATCGAGGTATATGTAGTTCAATCTGGACAAATGAGAGAGGAGAATCGAGGTAGCGACCAAGAAAAGAAGAGCAGACCCTGAGTAAAATATGGAATCAAAAAGAAGTGGAACCGAGCGGGATTTTTTTCCCGAGGCTGTTCCTTTTGGTCACATCGAAGAGTGGAGCATAAGTATAGAGAATCACTCTCATACCAATCTCGTTCAGAGAAACCTCCTATCTCAGTTTTCCGAATAAAACCAGAGATATCCCTCACCATTGAGGAATACCAATGTGAAGTCCCACTCGAGAAAATAAACACCTCTTGGTCAAATCTCATCATCGAGAAACCCGCAAGTGTAACCAAAGGGATTGAAATAATCGTACATCCACAATTCCCTCGCTTATATCGTCAAGTCAAGAAGCATCGCCACGCGCTACCCACTTACCTCGAAGTGAGCTGTTATTCCCAAATAACAGCTAACGGTATCCTTCGCGCAGCGAGACGAACAGATGTGCGTCCGATTCAGCCTCACGTCCGTGACAACTCACGCTTCAAATCATCGCCTAAACGAGGTTCTCGTTCAAGGTCATCCCACTCCCGTCTCCCACTTAGTTAAAGGCAAAAGTAATCCAACTTATTTATGTTCTTTAGTTACCATTCCGTACTAAAGTGAATTTTTGTGTCAACCATCGTGGAGTACTCAATGGTAGTATTAATTTTTATTTAGATCCTCATATTATAGCCTTAGTATATTTAAAGTTTTAATATTTCAATTCTTTATGTAATTAAAAGTATAATTTTGCCCTAATTGTTTAATTAAATCCTCGAAACGTGGCATATGGCAATAGATTTATAATATCACGAATCTTCCCTAGTTTTAAGAAACAATCAAAACAACAAAAAAAGGAAAGTATATCGCTCTTAGAGAAAAAAAAAGGAACGGAGTTATTCATGTACGGAACAAACGTACATATATACTCGGCCGTATACCACGACAATGTGTGTGTGACCACGTGGGAAACCACGTGTGTTAATTTCACGATTTCATAGATACACCGACTCCCAATTTGTGGTGGTTCTTCACTCGGCCTACCTATCCTGCAATTCGATTGCCAGGCTTACTTTCCTTGCACTCTAGATGCCACAAAAGACTCCCCCCTCACCTCTGAGTTATGGATCAATATAGATAAACAGCTACTAACTATCGACTTGGGGTAGTGTTAATACAAGGTCAATGCAATGATCTTAATTGGATTATAAAATAGAGGAATGATGGGTCTTTGGCAAAGGTTACTCGTCTCCCTGTAGAGTTCCCATGATACTCATTTATGAGGCTTCATGGGGGAACCTATTATGCCTTGCCACGCACTCTTGTCTTATTGCTCACATGACCAAACTATATTATTATTTTACCACAATGTTATATCTATTATTGTTTCACATCATTATTTTACATGGGTGAACGCTATACATTATTATCGAGTCATTCTTATTTGTGCGAACCGCAATTTCTCTTTTATATAATTTGTACGTGTATATTTATTTGCATACCTGTCATAAGTAAAATAGCGTTCACATGTTACTTATATGTAAGATTTCATTACTGATCTTATTGTGCCTTGCGTTGGCTGCTTCAAAACTTGCGTGGCGTAACACACTATCTCGCTTTCAATTCATCCTAAGCATATTGAGCAAACTCCCTTTTCTTTTTTAATTAATAATACACCAACTATGTACACTTAACTTTCCATAATGAATTTACTGGCCTTGTAAATTTTACTTTGGTCTAGCAAAACCAATATTGTTTCTACATCACCGGACATTTACTGCTCACCTCTTTTAAAAACTGAATTTAGGCAGTTAAATTGATAATTATCACTGGAACACTTTCTACGTTTTTTATTAATAAATTATTTAGAAACTCTACCCTAACATATGGCGTGAGTGTGTGTCTTCATCTTGCTCCAGTGTTGCCTGCAGAGGTCCGGTGCGTAGAAATGCGTACTTCTACCATTCCAATTGCTAACTCTTCGAAAAGAGAAGGCCAATGATGATTGGACTTGCAAAGATGGTTTCTTATTAGACTCATAGTAGGCTTGATTGCGTCCTCGTTGTCGACTTCTGTATCTCCTCGTTCGGCTTAGCGTCGGTTCAATGCGTCCATATGCTTCTCATTGTCACCTTCACTGTCCGGCCGAAGGGGTCACCAGTTTCTGGTCTTCGATGTTATTGCCCTTTTGATGGTGACCCGACTGGAGGTTGAGGTGGCGGACTCTTGGATTTTGATGGAGAATTCGCCAAACTTCTTCTTTTTCCACTCCATCCTTCGAGGGGTCACCGGTCATGGAGCCTACCTCCTTGGAGAGGAGCACTCCAAAATCGGCGACAAGGCCTACCTCTTTAGGTCTACTTAATCTTTAGGATAGGGGCAGGAGGACGGGAGGTTGATAGTAATAAAAGGAGATTTTAGGACGAATGCCTAAGACTTGTGGCTAACCGACCGAATGACTTAACTGCTTATAATGTCTTCGTTCGATTATTTATAACTCCTTGCTTAAGGGTGCGTGACCTCTTTCTTTTTCTTCTCAAGGCGCGGGGTGGAGCTAATGATCGGGAATACATTTGTAAGTATTTTGGTTGACCGTTGGGCGGAGTTACCAGAGTTGTATGTGTTCCTACCCTAGCTGTACACATTTTCAGACCGGGCTGGCAAATTCTATAAAAGATACGACTCTTTATTTTTCGTTTGACAGTTTCACGAGAAATCAACCTGTCAAAGCATATATCACCCTGTATTTGCTCGGCTTCCTTAATTATCAAGCATCATTATCTTTCCGTCGCGCAGCTGCTCCTTTCTGTATATGTATGTGTGTGTGGCCGCATGGGAAACCAGTTATTTGCTTACCTTTCTTATATTTTTCCTAATAAATGTACAGTTGTGATATAAGTATTTCTCTATTTTAGATTGGTTTACTACTTATCACATGGCATATTACCTATCCTGCAATTTGAGTGCCACATGCCTACTTTCCTTCTAATCAGGATGCCACAAGCTCTCTTAGCTGCGTGGCTCTTGATCTTTTACTAAGTAAAGTAAAAATGAATTCCGATTAATTTTCCAGCAACTGCTAAAATTCGGAAGATCGCCCTTCAGTATGGTATGGAATAGTAAGTGAGTAAGTCTGTGAAAAGAAAGAACAGAGAGGGATCACTGTGAACGTCACAGGAGAACCTGTAATTGTAGAGGAAATTGTGCGAAAAAAATTAGGAGGAGATACGAAGAGATAACAGGTCGGTAGCTATATGGTGATGCGAGGTATTTTTTGGCGTTTGGGTTTGACTGGAGCGGCAGTAAGAAAGGTAACGTGGAGAGGCCCTTACGTCCCGGAGACGTTCTTCGTTTTGTTGTTGTTTATGTGATTTGTGGTTTTGTAATTGGGGTTTGACTCTGTGTCAGCGCGTGTGTTATTGTCCCCAAGTGTTGCGTTTAGGTCGTGTTGGATGGGTAATCAAGTCGGATGAGTGTGTTAATTGTGCCATTTGGTGCTCTGATTCAGTTTAGGGCGCAGCGGAGTGCGCGATTGATGGTTTTTAGCCTTGGAGCCTTACGATCTGGCTGCGAGGCGTTTTCCACCGATTGTGCGAGTGTTGAGAGTATATGTAGGGTAAGTGTTTCCATGTGTTTGTTTAGTGTGGATGGTGTTGTGTTGTGTTGGGGTAGTAGTGAAGCCACATAGGAAGGGATAGGGGCTACGTAAGAGAGGGTAAGCGCTATAGGAGAAGGGGTAGGAGATGAGGAAGAAGAGGTAGCAGCTCAGGGAAGGGTCGACACGACCGGAGAGGGAGCAGGAGGAGGAGAGGTAGAGGTGAAGGACGTTGTGTGAATATCAGGAGATGTGTTGGTGGGAGAGAGAGGGTTAAGTGTGACTTTTGTGTGGCGAGGTGTTGGATGGAGTGGCGGGCGGCGGTCGTACTTTTTTTCATTTTCATCTATAAGGGCATATATCCTCTCTTTAAAGATAGCTTGTCCTAGACTGTGCGCTGCTAAACACTGGTTTAGTATTTGGGGGTATATTCGGAGGTCAACCCGTCGACATGTCTTTTGCCGCCGCTGAGTTGTCTTCGGGTGATGGTGAGGCCATGGGGTGGGAAGCTAAGGTGGGTGTAGTGGCGAGAGTGTCGGAAGGGTGGGGCGGTGGGGAAGAGGGTGTTAGCGGAAGGAATGGCGAAAGTTGCATAAGGAGGGGGAGGAGCTGTGGGAGAAGGAGTAGAAGCTACGGGAGAAGTAGTATGATTTACGGGTGAAGGAGTATGATCTAACGGATCCACGGAAGATCAGGTAAGATCTTTGGGAGAAGGGGTAGGATCTACGGGAAAAGGGGTAGGGTCTTCGGCAGAACTGGTACGGTCTTTGGGAGAGGGGGAATGATCTACGGGAGAAAGTGCAATATCTACGAAAGGGGTAGGAGCAGCGGGGGAAGGAGTAGGAGCGAGAGGAGGGGTGGGGACGACGGGAGAGAGGATGGAAGGAGGAGGAGGGATAGGGGAAAAGGACTTGGTGTGGACAGCAGGGAAGATGATGGTGGAAAGAAGAGGGTTGCGTGCGGGTTGTATGTTTCCCGGTGTTGGGAGGAGTGGCGGTCGTGCGTTTCGGTGTTGTTGTATAAGGGCAAATATTGTATCGGGAAAGAAAATTTGCTCTAGACCGTTCGTAGCATAAAGCTGGTTAAGTGTCTTGGCGTATAATTTGCGATCACCCCCAGACATGTCTTTTGCCACCGCCAAAAGCACGTTGGAGAGTTGTGCTGTGATGTATCTGGTGGTGGGTCGGTGTGGACGTGACGTCGAGTGGTGTGGTGGATCGTGAGGCTCCGGGCGCGCTGACAGCAGTGGAATATGTTTTTGTGACCAAGGGTGAGAGGGGTTGAAGGTGGTAGCGCTGTTGTGTTTTGAGGTGTCGTATCTTTACCTCCTAAGTTCTGAAATGCCGTCGACGTCTTCTTCTTAAGGTATGGGCACATCATGCTCATAACAACGTGGCTACCATCGCAGTTCACACAACAGATGGTAGTGTTTGCGCATGAGGTGTAAAAGTGTCCCTTTACACCGCACTTTGAACAGACAAGCTCGAATTTACATGAGTCTGTCTGATGACCTGTTTTGTAGCAGCGCAGGCATTGGTGCGGGTGTAGTTGTGTTTTTGTTCCATTTGGTTTGGTTGTGTGAGTGTACCGAGGACCTTAATGTCCTGTTTAGCAATTTCTTTGTGTGTTTTCGTCTAAGAGTGTTAATAAGGCCAAGGACTTGTATCTATTGTAGTATAGATCCTCACCGTACTCTTTTGTGAGTTGGGCGAGTATCTCCTCTGTGCTGAATTTCAGCCAGAGAAGGCGTAGCTAATGTTTGATGGCTATAGCGTCCGGCAGTGTGGTGTAATGTTATGTTTCTGTGAGGGTGTCTTGTGCGCGTGTGTTGAAAGCCTGGGTGTAATTTGTAGACCTGGAAATTAAAGTTTACCCAGTTTGTGTATGTGTCTATAATATTGGTGATGGGGGTGTCTAGTGTAGGTGAGAGTCGTACTATTTCAGCTCGTGGTAGTGTTGGTTTTGTGTTTGTTTTGTGGTCTCTCCATCCATGGTGTGTGCGTTCTTTCAAAAAGCGATGAGTTTTAGGGGAACTTGTAAAAGGTCTCTCGCCCCGCCACCTAACACGCCCGGCGAAGTGAGACTCGGCTGAAGGGTAAAAAAATGAGTATGGACCTAGTTGGACTTCCCTGAAGATGTGAAAACATGACAGACTTAATGATTTCTGGTGAACGCATCAAAGGCACTCATCTGAAGGTGGAGTCGTCTCGAATGGGTTTTTGGTTATTTCGAAGTTACTCCCAGCGTACACAGAGACGGGGGTGAAAACCCTCTGTAGTCCAGGCCGGACCAACGTTGTAAAGGTAATACCTCTCACAGGTTGTAACTCTGGCCCAATTTAGGATGCAGCTTGATGGAATGTTTTAAAGGGCATATTTATCAGTATAAGCCTGGACGTAAGGTCAAAGGGAACAGGCTAATCAGGAAGATGGAATTTTTAGAAGAGTTTTAAAATTCGATTCCAACTGGTGGCTTGATTATGATGGCTTCTAAGATGTCTAGTCTTGATGGATTTCTCTCTTTTCTTTTTATCTTGTCGGCGTTCTCAACCAATATATCTCTTTTAACGCTGGTCTTGTGAATGCCCTCCTTATGATTTTTACACGTTCCGTTTTGAACATGCATTGCTAAACACCTCGAAAGGGCAGTGGTTGTCATGCCAACATCCTTAGAGTTTTTAAGAAGGTTGCAGTTTTCCTGTGGGCAGTTGAACTCGTAGACTATGTTGACTTTTGTTGTTTTGTAATATATGATAAGTTCAACGAAAAAAAATCGAACTCATCATATATTACAAAACAACAAAAGTCAACAATCTTCATCTCCACTGCAGTCACTTCGGGGGCGGTTGTTGGCGGGGTGGGGGAATCCCTTCAAATAAAAAAAAGAAACAGTTGCCACCCTAGACATGGGTTCAAGGCTCAAACTCATACACAATACACAAAAAAATATGTACACTTACACCCCAGGGCATACTCTAATTAGCCAACACACACTGCATCCCTATCACAAATATAATACAGGCACACACAGATAAAATACTCGTCTTCAGGTCCGAGGAAGATGCTACCAAATTCCACAAACAGGCAACAGAGGACCTCGCAAAACTAGAACACCCCGCAAGACAACCAAACGAACAGGCTAAAAAACACCAAATACGTATCGTAAAAACAAACCACTTATGGTTGGCATTCCCAACCAAAGACATTCTCACTCACCTCAGGCAGGTGTACGGTGAAGAAGTTATCCAAGACTTCTACTTTAACCGCACGAAGCAATGGGCAGTTATTACACTCTCGGAGGAGTACTGCATGAAAATGCTGCTAACCCAAGGCATTAAGGTCTGCGCTATTACAAAACCAGACATGAGACACGAACCTGCCAAACAGTCCTCATCTGATCCATATGTTGCGTAATGAGCCACTATTACACCAGCTGTTCCGCCACTACCCTCTAATGTCCTCAATTGACGCCGGCTACGTCGCCGTCAATCCTAACTGCGCTTACCAAAGCCCACGCTGACGCCGTGGCAGCAATTGGCCTCCACAACAGACCACCAACACACCCATAGACTCCACATCTCCTAACAAAGACATTCGCTGCCGCTGCCGGCGCCACCGGGCCTTCACAGCCCAACGTCCACCTCCCCAAAGCCCACATCCCTACAGCTCCCCTCCAACACCGTATGCAACACCCGCACCGTACTCAGTGTTCACACCAGCCCCAAAACGCCATTGGCCGTCGGGCTTTTCCGCCGTGGCGAGTGAGATGTCAGGGCGCGACCCCCGTCTATACGCCCAACTAATCAACGAGTTATACGCCTTGAATGGAGTCGGGCTAATGATCTTTTCAGAGAAAGTGTTTGACCGAATACACCAACACAGAAACAAAAAAAAAACACACACAAACAAACTCGCACTCCTCCCCACACCGGTGAGCACGTACACACTTCACTGCAGACACAACACACAACAAACTCCTCGCATGCCCCTGACCTCCTCTACCTTCTACTTCCGCCCCCTTCTATTGTCAGCCCATCCCCCCTTCGTCTACTTAAATGATCATTTAATGTATTTTTTTATATCAAAATCGAAATCATTTCTATCTGTAATTGTAGTTTTTTATATAAATCAATTGATGTATTTTGATATCAAAATCGAAAGTATTTGTATTTGACCTCACAGAAATTGTATCACATCTCAATGAGAAAGGGGACATTGTTTATTTTTAGGTAGTTGACGAATCTGAGGTTATGTCACTGAAAATGCACATCTCATGTGGGGCGGGGTCCACATCCAATCCTTTCCGGCTCTTATTTTTTTATTTTTAGAAGGGTGGAGAAATCAGACTCACATAAATAGGTAGTTGAAAAGGACAAGAGTAGTCGTAGTACAATCTTGCTAACCTTTGGATATGACTGATACACTGAAAACCAGAATACATTCAGAGATTTTACTTAATAGAGATCTCTGGCTGGAGAATCGTTTTTGAGATCATGGAATTTATCCTGAACATCATTGGGAATGGTAGTAATATCAAGCGTGCCAGTAAATGGATTCTTTAAGAACTTCCCTTCTTCCTCCTCGAATTCTGAGAAATACATGTTAAGTTCCCTTTCCAAGGATCTCCGATACTGAGAAGTTTCAGTTTTAAGTAATGGGTAAATCAGATGATCTTCATTCTCGCAAAAGACAGTTGAAAGCTCTTCAAACATGGCAACGTTGCCGGCAGCGACTTTCCTTTGCCAATTCTGGAGTTTAGCAAGAAATGCACGAAGACAATCCATCAGGTGAAACACATTTCTTTCCTAGCCCTGTAACCTGAGATTAAACCTATTTAACTACTCAAATATATATGCTAAGCATGCAAGACGTGGCTCCCACAAAACCTCGTTGAATTAACTCAGATCATCTTTCCCTTGCCTTACCAGGATCAATTTAATCTCCCTCCGAAGTTCAAACACTCGATTCACAACATTGCCCTTTGAAAGCCACCGCACTATAAGGTAAAAGAGGAGAACTTCCTTATCCGAATCCATGTATAAAGGTTCTAGTATAACAATGCCCTCTGGCATTCCTATAAAATATTACATGTATCAATATTCCATTGCATCAATTTAAATGTTACCATTACCTAATATCATTTTAACGTAATGTACCTTGTGCATAAGTATTAGCATACTTGTCTTTTTAAATTTAATGTAAAATTATCCATTTAGTTTCTCATTTAATTTCTACAATTTCTATTAAATCTTATGTAAAATCTCAACTTAGTTATGTATAAATAATCAATCCAAAATCTTAAAATATTTTGTATATGTATTTTCAATATATCTTTTGTAATATATAATTGCCATCCAAAAATCATGGCTAAGATACATTCTTTTCAGCAACACTTACTTTAGTCAAACACACACACTAACACTCTTTTAGCTAAACCACATTGAACACGAATATTCCTTACTCGTCTCTTATCATTCTCAGCAGAAAGGCCAGTAATCATTCCTTCTATATTTAATCATTTAACTCCAAACAAATCATACTTAGTTTAATTCCTCGTCCTCTCACACTTATTCTATGCAAACTCTCATATGAGAGTAGGTCCTAATTCTGGTTACTTCTCTCGTTGCAGATCCCAATTCACAGTCCATCATAGTTACCATATCATAGTTACGATAACTTAGTTACCATATCATAGTTACGATATCTTAGTTACCATAGTTACCTTAGTTACTTTACCATACCTTATCTTACTTCACCTTACATTTCATTCTACTTTTCATTACTTTCATACATTGCATTACGTTGTATTCCTTAACAATTCTCAATTTAATTATATCATTCCTCCGTATAATTGCAATAACCGCTCACTAGTTATTTCCTAATTTTAATTCTCTTATTGTGCATTCGTTGATTTTGTAAATATATTTATGTTTATCGTCCGCTTTTCTTACAAACCTCGCGCCCGAAGTTTTATAAATTCAGTTCACGTCAGTCGTTAGGCCTAAATATTAGCAGACGACTATTTCATCCAATTCAACAAATTTATAGTAATGGTTTTCAAATAGCTATCTAGGCAGATTTATTAACTAAAATAAATCCCACTAATAACCTAATGTCATACTAGAAAAGGCGAAACTTCAGATCTCTATCTTTTATAAAATTGACACATTTGACCACTACCTCTAGGATCTTGCAAAGTTCATCAAGGATGGTTTTCGACTCCAATGCAAATCAATGGATCTCCATCTATGATAGTTGAATTTTGACATTGACCATTAATTGTACCACTAATTATGTAACTGTTAAATTTTTATTGTCGATGTAAGCAATTATAAAGGAAAACTTTCTTCTCACATGACAGAGTGAGTGAGGGAAGTTTTTTAATATTAAGATTCCAAACATTATTTAGAAATGTATAATTTCCTACAGCTTGCCATGGCTCCTATGGCAGCCCAGTGAAAGGGAGTAAAATCTACTCTGAAGATTATCGCGCAAGATCGAAAGCTCAGTATTTAAAGTTTGCTTTTTATCAAACACATCGGAGAAATAATTTACCATCTACAAGATGGAGAAAAGAAAATAATAAGGAAAATAGAAAGTTGACAACGAAAATTAATTAAGGCTAAATATACAATTGTCTTCAACAATATATATATATATATATATATATATATATATATATATATATATATATATATATATATATCCGAGGAATTAGAGTACATAGGATGCGGAGAAATTCATCTTCATTTATTGGATATAAATAACGTTTCGAGCTGTCCGCTCATCTTTGGGTTCTATGATATAAAAGTTTAAAGAAATACATAAGTTACAATGAATTAGAATATTAAAAGTGTTGACAAATATCTACAAAAAGAGACTTTTTTCCCTATAATACAAAACCTAAGAAAATACATAATTTATAATGAGTTAGAATATTAAAAATTCTAGAGGAATACAAGGGAGAACCATCAAAACACTCACCTATGTTGGTCTGACTCCAGAGAGAAGTGGGGAGGGCGGGATTGAAGGGGACATAGGTAAGATTGTATTGGTAGTAGAGTTATGTCATAAGTAGGGGAGCAGCGGACGAGTCACAATTAAGACTAGGGGCACGGGATTAAATATAAAGGGATTCTAGTATTCTTAAGCTTTGCCCCTTTGTTATCTTGATCAATTATTCTAAAATTATCTATAGTTATATCCGCGTTGCATTTGATTGCATTTGCTCTGATAAGGGATGGTTCTTTACGATTAAGTGGTTTTCCAGTACAGGCGCTGATGCCCATGTGTGAGGAGAACCTTGCTCTCAGGGAGCGAATCGTGCTGCCTATATATCTTCCTTGGAGACACCGAGGATAGGTAAATTCGTAAACAACACGACGCGCATCCCTTAGAGGAGGTTTATCATTTTGACTGAACCAACTGCCAATAATGAGTGTGTTAACAAATACTAATTTAAAATTTGTATGGTAAAAATAGCGTTTAAATAATTTGAAAACTTTATTCGGAATTCTCTATTAAGGTGACCCATTTCGGGAAGAATAAAATATTTAGAGTCTTTAGGAACATCGAAAGAAGGATTGGGAGGTAAATATTGGGAATTTGAAAATTTACAAATAAGGGTATTTACTACTGACAGGAGATAGCAATTATTTCTGAAATAGGATCTCAGGAATTCAAATTCTTCAGGCATTAGAGAGAACGAAGATGACAGGTGGAAGCCACGATAGATGAGTGTTCTACTGGAGCTCAGTTTGTATGATACGTCGTAAAAACTATAGAAATTTATACCCATATTATTGAAAGTAAGTTTTCTAAATATGGATGTTGTTAAGCCTTGATTTGATTTTTTAATTAAATGGTCTAAAAATGGAAGACAATTTTTATTTTTTTAGTTTCCATAGTGTATTTAATGTTGGGATGAATGAAATTGAGATAATTAAAAAACTGGTATGCCTGGTTCTGGATATCAAATACTACACAGCAACCAAATGCAACGGGGATATAACTATAGATAATTTTAGGAATAATTGATCAAGATAACAAAGGGGCAAAGCTTAAGAATACTAGAATCCCTTTATATTTAATCCCGTGCCCCTAGTCTTAATTGTGACTCGTCCGCTGCTCCCCTACTTATGACATAACTCTACTACCAATACAATCTTACCTATGTCCCCTTCAATCCCGCCCTCCCCACTTCTCTCTGGAGTCAGACCAACATAGGTGAGTGTTTTGATGGTTCTCCCTTGTATTCCTCTAGAATTTTTAATATTCTAACTCATTATAAATTATGTATTTTCTTAGGTTTTGTATTATAGGAAAAAGAAGTCTCTCTTTTTGTAGATATTTGCCAACACTTTTAATATTCTAATTTCTAGACAATTTTTTAATAGTATAATCCATTGTAACTTATATCATATATCATAGAACCCAGAGATGAGCGGACCGCTCGAAAGGTTGTTTATATCCAATAAATGAAGATGAATTTCTCCGCATCCTATGTACTGTAATTCCTGGTGAAATTAAAGATTCGTCTAGCTAGCAGCAACCCCATCGAGTGTATATATATATATATATATATATATATATATATATATATATATATATATATATATATATATATATATATATATATATATATATATATATATATATATATATATATATATATATATATATATATATATATATATATATATATATATATAAGTAAAAGAACTCAATGGCGAGTTATGGTATATTATAGTGAAACCACTGTATAGGAGCCAAAAGTTTATCATACCCTATTCAGTCGTATACTGAGAATGCAATTGTTACAAAAGCTATACATAGCGTACATATCAGAAAAAAACAAAAATATAAAAACCACAAAGAAACACAAAACGGGGGAAAAGAGTCATTAATCAGGGGGTGTAAGTCTAAGATCGTTGACTAAGCTGTTTGCGATGAGGTTACGAGAATGGGGGCTGCATATCAATTGCCAATCTGACAAATTAAAATTTAGAATTTCTCCTATTAATATAGATTCTATTATTTTTCTTTTACGGAAATCTTTACAATTATATATGATTTGTGCCTGTGAATAGTCAATTTGGTGGTTGAAATTGCTAATATGATTAAAAATACTGGATGTGGTACTGCCTCGTCTGAAATCACCTTTATGTTCATAAATTCGTTTTGTTGAGGTTCTTCCGGTCTCTCCTATGTAAAATGAGGGACGGTTTGTAGAGCCACACGGGATTAAATATGCACCTGCTTCATTTGGCTGATCCACGGGCTTGGTCGAAGAGAAAGCTTTAAGGATAGAAAAATGCTATTTAAATGTGGTTAGACCTGGGGAAATAACTTTATTCACTCCTTTAAGGAGGGGAGAAAAAGGAAGGGATAGACACTTTGTATTACTAAATTTGTTTTTATCCTTGGGACGGTAATGAGGAGATTTTGCTTTAGATATAAACTTTCATTGATCACGTGGAGGGGATAATCTAATTCAATCAAGCTGCAGGTTATATATGTAATCTCGTCTTCTAAAAAGCAAGGTTCACATATCATAAGTGCTCTTAAAAACATACCTGATGCAACGGTTCGCTTAATGTTAATATCATGATGAGAAAATAAATCGATATAAGAGTTATAATGAGTTGGTTGTCGGTACACAGTGAAGCTAATTTTGTCAATGACTAACAATTTTTACTTCAAGAAAGGATATACAATTATCTTTTTCCCACTCTACTTTAAAATTGATAGTGGGATGGAGGTCGTTAAGATTTTTAAAGAAATTGTCAAATAAGTTTAAACTAATAATAGGCCAAATCAATATGACATCATCTACATACCTATACCATACAAAATTATGATGGGGAATCACAGAAGGGTATAATGATACTTCAAAATGCTCCATAAAAAGGTTACATAATCTGGGCGATAAAGAATTACCCATGATAATACCATATTTTTGACGGAAAAAACCCATATCGCTGATAAATTAATTGTCAGTAACGCAAATTGCATTCTCAGTATACGACTGAAGAGGGCATGATAGAATACATACTGAAACTAGTCTTGTAAATTAAACTTTTGGCTCCTATACAGTGATTTCACTATCATATATATATATATATATATATATATATATAGTACAAGAGAAAATAAGAATTGGACGCGAATGAGCAAATGAGACAAGAAACCAGAGTTTTTTAAAGGCAAGAGAGAATTCAAAACTTTTTTTTCCCTGGCGTTATATCTGTCTTCTCGGTATAGGATGGCCTTCACTGTGCCGCCCTCTGCTCCCTTTGATTCTGGATTCTTCTAATGTCCCTCTCTCTTGCTTTTAAAAAACTCCGGTTTCTTGTCTCATTTGCTCATTCGCGTCCAATTCTTATTCCTCTTGTACTATATGTATTTATAGTCAGCTACACCAGGTTTCTGCATCTTTCTTTCTGTCTTCAAATTTTATTTGAAAGACAGAAAATAAAAATGGCATAGCCCTGTGGTGGTTGGTGGTTGTATTATCACCCACAGATCCTGTAGTTTCTTTCTTTATATATATATATATATATATATATATATATATATATATATATATATGTGTGTGTGTGTGTGTGTGTGTGTGTGTCTGTCTGTGTGTCTGTGCCTGTTTTGTTAAAGACCAGGTTGTATTTCGATTTTACCAATTTTATTTTAGCACGTTTTAACTGTCGAATACAATTCGAATATAATTAGTGTTTAACAA
This sequence comes from Ceratothoa steindachneri, assembly GCA_963969495.1. NCBI lineage: Eukaryota > Metazoa > Arthropoda > Malacostraca > Isopoda > Cymothoidae > Ceratothoa > Ceratothoa steindachneri. The sequence goes on from OZ018328.1 coordinate 109,622,579, forward strand.
AACATGTATAGAAGAGAAGCTACTCCCATCATACATTGATATCAAAACTCATGATCCAGCAGCTCGACATGAAGATGTTACACGTTTGTACCGCAAGGAACTTGTGAAACGGCAAATTATACTAATTTCTGAGAGAATACCTGAATTGGAGAATGATATCAGAAGATTCAAAGAAGAATTCTTAGCACACAACATAGAAGATGAACACGACCGTCAAATTCTTCGAGCACTTTCCCAGAAGTTAAAGAGTACCGAATTCATCGAAAGAAATTTAAAAAACCCAAAACTCAACCAACAAAAATATGGATGGCTAACTTTCCTCCCCTAATCTGGAAACGAAGGATTCCTGAACTTGTCTAACCACATACCTGACCAAGGACTGAAAAAAGGCCTAAACGGCACCTTCAACCAAAATACGACAAAACAAACCAAAACAGTAGAAATAGAACTGCTCTACTAGGATCTACACAACTTAAGAAACATAAAGTTCTGAAAATAAAGCATGAAATTACACCCCAACTCATCTCAGAAGGGACTAAACAACGCACAAAGAACAAAAACTCCCAATTACCTGTGCAAACCTTGACTAATCTATTCAACAATAGAACACCGGTCATTTTGACGGTCGATGTAAACGCCCATTGCGGGGCATCCGGGCATAGACCTACATTCCGAGTCTGAAAACAACTCAATACACTCATCAACAGACCGAAACTGCAAAGACTGGCACCTAACTTCACTTCATACTTAGGAGGAGAATTTGCTACAAAACCGAACATCTGACTGGCTAACTTCAATCTGGCCTTTAATTATTTTATGGAACCAGTAGAGATCCCTTGCGGTGATCATACTGCAACTCTGATGTACATAAACAAGCAACCTGTACATATCCCTTCGAAGAAATGGAAGGCATGTCATAGAGCGGATTGGGATAAATACAAAGAATTACTTTAGACGTACGTATCCGACCCGTTCAGGCAAGCCACTCCAGAGGAAATCGATTAGGAGTTGTATATGATTAGAGGAGAAAGTAAAAGGGCAGGGAGAGAGAGAGTAACAGAGAGTAACAAGAAGTAACAAGCAAAGAAAGTACCCTAGAAGACCTTACGGTCCATTCAATGAGGGTACCTTTGGACTAGCAGTCAAGCGGGCACATCTCTGCTCAAATGCTTTACGTCCTTTCACGGCCATTTTTCAAGACCCTGTCTAGTCTTGACTTAAACTGATCAACAGATTCACTGTTGACAACTTCCAATTGAAGTGCATTCCAACTACCGCAGATACTGTACGTGAAAAAGTTTCCACACAGATCGCGGTTGTAACGCTTCAGTTCAAGTTTAAAGCCGTGATTTCTTGTTCTGCTCTCAACAAGTGTGAAAATATCCCTGTAGTCAACATTGTCGAAGCCTCGAAGTATTTTGAAAACTTCGATGAACTGACCACGCAGTCTACGGGTTTCCAACGAGAACAGATCTAATTCCCTTAATCTATCTTCCTAACTTTTATGTCTGATAGAGGGAATCAGTTTGGTTGCCTTGGTTTGTACGCGTTCCAATCTCGTGATGTCCTTTCGAAATGAAGGACTCTAAAATTGTACGGCATACTCCAGGTGCAGTCGGACAAGTGAGTTGTACAAACACAGTACAATCTCCTTGTTCCGATATCCAAATTGGCGCTTTATGTAGCCTAGCACATTTTGGGCCTTTTCCCATGCCTCAATGCACTGTTTCAAGAACTTGAGGTCACTAGTGATAGTTACACCCAAGTCCTTCTCAGTGTCGGTGGATTCAATAGCAGTGCCCTTAAGGATATACTGAGATTGTGGGTTTCGGTGGCCGATATGCATAACTTTGCATTTGTTCACGATAAAAGGCATTTGCCACGTGTCCGACCACTCCCCAATCTTCCAAAGATCTTCCTGTAAGCGGGCAGTATTTCCATCCTTTGCAACGTTCATACCAAGCTTGGTATCGTCGGCAAATTTAGAAATATTGGCAACGATGTCACCGTCCATGTCGTTGACGTAGATGATGAATAGTAGTGGTCCCAGGACAGAACCTTGAGGCACTCCTCTTGTAACGGGCACCCACTCAGAAGCCTGTCTATTCACCACCACCTGTTGCCGTCTTCCACTTAGCCAGTTCTCTATCCAGCCTGCTACCTTTCCGTCTATGCCCAGCGCTCGCACTTTCTGGAGAAGGGGGCGGTGTGGTACCTTATCAAAGGCTTTCTGAAAGTCTAAGTAGACCACATCCACTACCTTGTCCCAATCGTGCACACTGAAGACGAAGTGGAAGAATTCCATAATGTTCGTCAGACATGACCTTTGCCTTCATAAGCCGTGCTGGAAACTCTTCAGTAGCAGGTTTGACTCTAAATGCGACTTCATTTTGTACACCATGGTGCTTTCCAAGAGTTTACCGACTATCGAAGTCAGACTGATAGGTCGGTAGTTAGACGGTTGGCTACGGTTTCTTTTCTAAAAGATAGGAGTCACCTCCGCTTCACGCCAGTCTCTAGGAACGCATTAGTTCCCGATTGACATGTTGAAGATTGCGCTCAGGTGTTGTGACACTTGATCGCGCACTTCTTGCAACACTTTAGGTAGAAACCCATCCGGGCCAGGTGACTTATTCGTCATTAGGTCAGTGATCTTCTTTTTTATTTATTCTTCGGTGAAGTCCATAACCTTCAGCTTTCCCCCCGAGTAGGAATCCGTTGGCTCGGGGATGGGACCACACTCTTCAGTAAACACTAAAGAGAAGTAGTCGTTCAGGAGGTTAGCATTTTCTGCAGCTGAGTGCTTTAATGTCCCCTCCTAATTCCTTAAAGGGCCAATCGTTCGACGAATCGGTTTATGGCTGTTTACATATCCAAAGAACTCATTGGGATTCTCTTTACAAAGTCTCACCACTCAGAGTTCCTCAGACCGCTTAGCCGCCCTTATGCTGGACTTCACTCTCCTGGATTGCCTCCGGTATTCGTCAAAGTCACCCGAGATCTTCGATTGCCGGTACACATTTCTCTTCTCCCTAAGCAGTTGGCCGATTTCTCGATTAAACCACTTTGGTTGAATAGAAGACCGACGGGGGCATTTTAGAGGGGTGAAACGCGATTGAAGGCTCATGAATGTGGTTTTGAAACTGTTTCACGAGTCTTCAACAGCCTCGCACACTTCTAGCCTCGCGTCAGTCAGTCCAGCACGAAGACCTGCAAAGTCTGCTCTTCTCAAACCGAGTTTCCTTGATTTACTAGTTCCAGGCTCTGCCTTGGGAGAGAGAGAGAGAGAGAGAGAGAGAGAGAGAGAGAGAGAGAGAGAGAGAGAGAGAGACGTTTTAATCTGTGCTCCTACTACGTTATATTTACGCTATTGAAGTACTCATCAAGTCGGTTTTTGAACATATTAACTGACGTGCTTTCAACTACACGGTTGCGAAGGCCATTCCACGTTTGCGTAATTTTAAACGTGAAGTAATTTTGGGCTATAGTAGAGTTGTATCGCTTGTTCACTAATTTTAAATCATTTTGGCGTGTGTTGGCCCTTTCGTCCAGCTCGAACAATAGTCTGTAATGAATATTAGTAAATCCTTTTAAGATTTTGAATAATTCTATCAATTGTCCACGTAATCGTCTACTTTGATGTGATAGTAGGTTTAATGAGCGTAGTCTATCTTCGTACGGTTTGTTTCGGATTTCAGGAATTAGTTTCGTGGCCCGACGTTGCACTCTTTCTAAATGCGCTATATCCTTATTTAGGGAGGGACACCAAAATTGGACCGCGTATTCGAGGTGTGGGTGCACGAGCGATTTGTATAGTGGCATGATTATATCTATTGATTTGAAAGTAAAATTCCGAGCAATATATCCTAGCATTCGGTTTGCTTTTTTGCAAGCTGCTGCGCATTGCTTTGATACTTCAAGGTCCTCCGAGATTAAAATACCTAGGTCTTTTTCTAAGTTAACGGATTCGAGAATTTGGTCTTTCATATGGTATTCTACTTTTAAGTTCTGACATCCTAAATGCATGACCTTGCATTAACCTATGTTAAAGCCCATTTGCCATTTATCCGCCCATTCCACAATTTTATTAAGGTCCCTTTGCATTTGCTCTACATCGGGTCTCGCAAGGGCACGGCTTCCTAGCTTTGTGTCATCTGCAAATTTAGAGATCCTACTAAACACTCCATTATCCAAGTCATTAATGTACACAATAAATAATAATGGGCCCATGACTGACCCCTGTGATACCCCGCTGGCGACTGGGGCCCATTCTGAACACGCCCCATTTACAACAGCCCGCTGTGAACGATTTGATAGCCAGTTTCTAATCCATTTAAGTATGGTACCCCACACTCCAATTGCTCTAATTTTCATCAATAGCCTTTCGTGCGGAACTGTATCAAAGGCCTTTTTAAAGTCAAGGTAAATTATATCCGCCGCTTTAGTTTCATCATAGATGTAAATCATGTTATGAAAGAATTCAAGTAAATTGGTTAGGCACGAGCGCTCCCGTCCAAATCCATGCTGGGATTCTGCAATTAAATTATTTGTTTCACAATGGCTCACCAACCTATCTCTAATTATTGATTCTAAGAGTTTTCCAATTACAGAAGTTAGACTGATGGGACGGAAATTAGTAGGCTCAGTTTTATCCCCTTTTTTGAATATCGGCGTAACATTAGCACTCTTGAACTCTATTGGAACTAGGCCTTCCTCTATTGATCGATTGAAAATCGTGCAGAGCGGTCTTGTTAATTCATTTTTTAGTTATTTAAGATGTGTTGGGTACACCATATCAGGCCCGGGTGACTTCGACTTTTTTATTTTATTAATATATGAGAGAATCTCCCCTTCATTTATATTTATATTGGATAGGGTATTTTGTCTTTCAAAATTTATGTCCTCGCCTAGTGTTTCTAATTGCATCACGTCTTCTATAGTAAAAACGCTCGAGAAGTGCTCATGAGAGAGAGAGAGAGAGAGAGAGAGAGAGAGAGAGAGAGAGAGAGAGAGAAAGAGAGAGAGAATAAGCCATCCCCATTAACTCATTTTAAACCATCCCTCAAATCAGATGAACACTAAAAATGGTGGCATTGGGCGAGGAGCTCAGCTCAGCGCCAGAAAATATAAGAAGATTCGGTCCATCAAGAGAGTCATACAACGCACTCAAGAGACAGAAAATAGAATTAAGAGTATTTATTTAGGAGAAAGAGAAAGAGAAATTTGATCAACACATCGGAAAAATAGATGTAGAAGCATCTCCAAGAAAATTTTGAAAACATTACAAATAAAGCCACGGACAGTAAGTGATAGAATGATAATTAAGTACGCAGCAACCTACATTTTAGGAGACGAGGCAGAAATAGACATTGTTAAGAGAACACTGGAAAATGGATTCAAAATCAGCTAAGAAGAAAACGAGAACTATGACATTGAATTCTAACATAAAATCGTAGACAAATTAAATGCCGAGAGAGAGAGAGAACTTACCCTTTCCACTTTGTCGAGGAAGGAAGAAACCTCAACGATGAAACATATTCGGTCATTATATCAGAAGAAATAAAAGATATGAAAAAGAGTTCCCGACAAAGAGTCCAAGGCAGATTGGGACTCTTAATATTCAATTACCTTGAAGCCCCGCCGAAAATATTGGAAGAAGTAAGAAACATCTTCAATGCTTGCTTGAACACAGAATACTTTTCCGGTGAACTAAAAGTAGCAAGGATGATATTCAGCCCCAAGGCTGCAAAAAACCCAGAGTATTCTAAAATCATAATCAACAACAGACTGTCTATATACATCGATGATAATTATCTAAGGAACAGCTGCCAATTTGGCTTCAGGAAAGACAGAAGCACTGAGATGACCTAGGAGCCATCCTAGAGATGATTTCGAAGTCAAAGAGAGAGAGAGAGAGAGAGAGAGAGAGAGAGAGAGAGAGAGAGAGAGAGAGAGAGAGAGAGAGAGAGAGAGAGAGAGAGAGAAATGAGCGTGGACATAGTCTGTCAGGACGTGTCTAAGGTCTTCGACTAAATTTGAAAGATACTCAAAATGGGAATGAACAACAATATCGAAATGATATTATACAATTATATAATGGAGAGATGTGCTTATGTGGAAATAGGACGCTATGAGGGAGACGAATTTGCTCCAGGGCGTCTCTTTATATCTGCGGTGTAGATTGCTACACCGCAGATATACCGCACCTAAAAATGAGAGCTACCAGAACATTCAATTCACCAATGACATCAACCAGCTGATAGTTTGCCCTTACAAGAACGCACCCATGCAAGCTAGAATGATGGAAGAAGAGATAAGTAGCATGAATAGATACCTTAAAAAATGGAATATTAAAAACAAAGGGAGAAATTTAAGATGATACTTGTGTTTAGAAGGAGCCTCTCAGATATATATGCAGAAGGAGAGCGCTACAGATAGGACAAAGAGTGTAAAGTGCTTGGGCTAACCACTACAACATTAAGTTACAAAAAACACGTGACTGAGAGGGCAAATCAGGGTAAAAGTGGACTGGCATTACTGTACAAGTTAAGAAGCCTCAGCACGAAGAACAAGAGAAAGACTTACCTGGCCATATTACTATAGGTGTACGGGGTTACCAGTTATGGTGGTGTTAAAGGGGGGCTATATTCTTATGGTTGTCTCGTGTTACCACTTACAGATGATTGAAGGCTCAGTTATTGGGTGCGAATATCTTCAATGCAATGTAGCGCGTTTTGGGGTAGTTGGTTATTGAGCGCTAACCTTGGGCTGACTCCATTTGGAGATAACTATATGATCATTTGATTTTGGCGTATGTAGGCAGGGTAAGAGGATCGGTTGATTACCCGTAGGAAAAGGAAATCCCATAAGGCGGATTCTCGGACTCTTTATTAAACGGAGACTCAGTAGGTCTAGGCATAATAAATTCACTTGGTGTATGTCTGGTATTTGAGGCTGGCCTACTAATGTCGGGGTCCACTTTTGGCCTAGGCTTCCTTTTCTCGAGCGGATACTTAACCTTTTTACTAAGGACGGAACTCCTTACTGATCTCAGGGTCTACCTTTGGATGTTATTTATCGTGTAGAAAAATGTAGGCGTAACCCACTATTGTCCAATCATGTTGTTTGGGAGGAGCTTTCTTGAATGGAAAATTAATTCGTGTGTACAAGGGGATAGAAAGACAATGAACAGGGAGTTTTGATTCAGGCCTCTGCTAGATAATTTTATCTTGGAAGCAGAGATAACTTTAGGAAATAAGATTTCGTATTTCACGGATCTGTGATAATAAACAAAGGCCCAGCATCTTCCCTGTTTCTCAGCTTGGTGTGTTGGATAAATATATCTACACAGCTGTAGCGGCTTTACTCGTGTGAGTATGTATACGTGTGACTTTGTGAAAGCGTCTCGAATTCATTTTTGCCTATATAACCTTTACAAGAGTATAGTATTTGAATATATTATTTACATGGTTCCATGACAAAATGCTATTTAATTTCACTAGATTAATTGCAGGTGCAAAATTTTGTTCGTGTCGATTTACAGACTTCATAAGACTCACATGACACTCATTTGCGAGACTTTTATGTTGTTCCTAATCCACATTGCAATGGAGCACTACAAGACAATCCACGATTATTTATTCAACAATAGAGATTTACACACTCTCGAGAAGCAACATACTAAGATATCTAAGAGTAGGAAACAAAGCTATGTACATAATAACACACTAGAAGAGAAGAACTAAGAAGACAATGAGACCTTCATTGGGAGGCGAAGATGAAGCCATTTAACAGAATAATTGCAAAAAAGCAAGGAAAGCCATAGAAAAGACATATAGCGAAATTGGAATTGATTTAACCAACCAAATGGCCCAAAGAGAAGGATAGAGAACACATATTATTCCCAAGTTTCCTCAGGATTGATGAAAGAGGAGAAGATGAGGAAGAAGTAGTCTACACCTAGAGAAGGAGAAGAATACTTTATGATGACCAAGATTAATTGGATAACTGAAGTATCACCGGAAAATAGCATATAGACAATTATAACAAGAATATGAATATAATAGAAAAGAAGAGCTAGAGAGATAGAACCCTACACCAATTTTAGTAAGAATAATTACTAATAACGGTTTGAATGCCTATATAAACAAACACTACAACGTCAAAGATAGAAATAGACACAAATACAAAAACAGAAATACGTGATTCTTACGTGAAGCAAACTGTTAACTGTATCACTCTACAAAGGACAAAGATTAGGCCCATTTCCATGCGAACTAGCATCTGTTTGCAAGCCCATTACTTCCTTCAGTTTTCAGCAACGATTCTTCATTAACCATCACATTCACACACGTGACTAACATTAGATACGAGGACCGGTCAATAAGTTTTGAAATTCAGATATAAGGAAACGAGATATGAGGAAAAGTGTTTTATTATTTTTCAATATAACTACCCTTGTCCCTGAGGATTCAAATTCCTAAAAACCAGAAATCTCCCGACTGCTGTTTAATCCACTCCTGGAAGACGAGCTGGACATCTTCATCGTCCCCAAACCTACGTCCACGCAGTGCAGTCTTGAGCTGGCGGAATAAAAAGTAGTCGCTAGGGGCCAGATCTAGACTGCAGGGGGGATGGTTGAGCTCGTCAAATCCGCACTCGCGCAGGGCAGCGTGTGAACTCTGACCTTGTGGACAGGGGCATTGTCGTGGAAGAGCAGGATACCGCGTGTCAACTTGCCGCGCCGCTTCTGACGGATGCACTTGTTGAACCCATCTAGTTCCTCAGCGTAATATTGGCCTGTGATGGTCCTTCCACGAGGTGCATAGTCCACCATTAACACTCTCTCAGAATCCCAGAAGATGGTGGCAATAATCTTCCCGGCTGAGGGTTGGGTCCGGAACTTAATGGAGGTCAGAGAGCCCCTGTGCTTCCAGGCCATGCTTTCGAGCTTGGTCTCGGAATCCCAGTGATGGACCCACGTTTCATCCCACGTTTCAACCCACTATGCGTGACTCGAATCCCTCTGGGTCTTGGTTGTACAGGAGCAGCAGCTCCTCCGAACTTTGACGATGTTGAAGTTGATCATGGGGAGTGAGGTTTCGTGAGGTTTCTAGGGATCCAACGGGCAGAGACCTTGGTCATGGCCAAATTGTCGTGGATGATGTTGATAACACTTCCATGTGATATTTCAAGTTATCGCTCGATTTCTTCGACCTTCACCCGTTGATTTTCGAGGATCATCCTCTGCACACGGGCCACATTGTATTCGTTGGTCACGTCTGACGGGCGTCCTGGACGGGGGTCATCTTCAAGGGATTCACAACCATAGTGGAACTCCCTATTCCAGCGAGCAATGGTTGCATCGGAAGGGGCGGTGTCGGTGTACACTGCAACCATGCATTCATGGATCTCTTTTGCATTCTTGCCTTCCTTGGTCCAAAATTTGATCACTGCACGGTGCTCAACCTTCTCCATTGTTGAAAAATTTGTGACTGACGATCAGCTACTGCTTCTTAAATAGACGAGGCAGGAGCGTGCGGTTGTAGGTCCTGACTTGTCATAACTTGTCCTAACACCCCCATAAATAGCCATCCCCCTTCCTCTGTTTTGCCCCACCGATTCGCAAAACCTAGTGACCCCCCTCGTAAGTAGGACAGGCGTCACAATAAACAGCAACGATCTAGAATTCTAGAATCGATATAAGTTACATATCGTGGTTCTGATTACACGTTAAGATGTAGCTTGCACGACTAAGTCCACTTTTGTGTTTCCTACTATATCTTCTCGCTGTCCTATCCTTAAACTTTCTTCTCCCATCCCCCTCTAACTCCTAACCACCGTACCTATAGTGCCTGGAACCTACTGCGGCTCTGGACAGTGTGGCTGTGGGGAAGTAGAAGGGAGCACTGGGTCTCTCCTCCTCCTCCTCCTTGACCACTCTTATAAGGGCGAATGGGAGAGGTGGGTCGGTCGAGCTGTTCCTTTTCTCCCACTTCTCTTTTCATTTCCTTTCATTTTTCACCGTTTGCCAAAGAGTTGACCCATGGAAGGGTTGAATGACGTCTTGGCTAACAAAGAAATACCCTTTGCCACCATTTTCTCTCACCTTTCGCTTTCTGAAAATAGAGCTCGAAAAAGTTAAAAATCTGCAACTCAAACTCAAACAAGCAGCAGTTGATGTCGATTTCAACAAATTACACACACATACACACACACACACACACACACATATATATATATATATATATATATATATCCATTAAACCACATTGAAAGAGAAAACGGAATAATTTTTTCTTAGTACTCTGCCACGCTGAGTTCTCTGGATAACATAGTGTACTAACGGCATACTTTTAACTGTGATCAAAGCGGTGCTCGCTGCCTCAATGTGCCTGGTTCTAATCGTTTCCCTGCACCGATTTTTTCGAAAAAAGGTAATAAAAATATTACTGCAGGGAAAAAATATTCCGTTTTCTCTTTCAATGTGGTTTAATGGATTCATTTTCATCATTCTCTCGTGCTACTTGAGATAAAATATATTAAGAAAAACTTTAGTGAAATTTTGGCAATAAATAATATTATAAGAGGGAGTAGAAGTATATACATAGTAAATTAAATTACAGTATTAAACATTTTCAAGTAAAAATATTAGAAAGAAACCTAGTTGAACTGTCAAAAGATTCACCATTATAGTTCTGACTCCAGAAAAAGAGAACCGACGTGAAATAGGTAACGTGGATAGAGGAAAGTTTGTGTTAGTTGTAGAGTTGGAAAATTAGCCATGGAGCAGCTGAGTTGTCACATTTAAGAGTAGGGATACAAGTTTTAATGCGAAAGCCTCAAGGATTTTTCAACAATTTTCGTTGCTATTGCGACCAATTATTTCAGTTATTAATATTTATATAATGCTTTACAGTGAATAATGTGAATTCTAATAGGGTAATTTTCTTTATAATTAAAAGCTTTGTCATTATAGAGACAAATGCCTATGTGTGAGGAAAACCTTGCCCCCAAGGGAAAAATCGTGTTGCCTATAATAAGTTCGTTGGAGACACCGATGACAAATAAATTCATATACAACACAACTGCACACCTCATGGGAAGGAATTTATGATTAAGTGGACACATTCAGGAAGAATAAAATATTTAGTATCTTTTGGAACATTGTATAAAAGATTGGCGTGAGAATATTGGCTATTAAGAAATTTAGAAATGATCATATTTATTAGTGCTATTGGATAAGAGTTCTTCTTAAATAAGGTTTTTATAAGTTCAATTTCTTTGTGAATCAGTGAGAAGGAAGATGAAAGGTGGGAACCACGATTGGTGAGAGTTTTGACGGAGCTCTGTTGATAAGATAAATCACAGAAACTAAAATAAGCTGCTACCTGGTCCGGTAGAAGTCGGTTTTCTATACACTGATGTTGATAAGCCTTGGTGCGTCTTTTTGATTAAAATTTCTAAAAAAGGAAGACAGTTATCTTTTTCAGTTTCCATTATAAATTTAATATTTAGGTGAATAAAATTAAGGTAATTAATGAACTGCGATGCCTGATCTTGGTTGTTAATACTGTGAGGAAATCATCTATAAATCTTCGGTAAAAAAAGGGACAAAAGGAAGAAAGACAATTTAGGAGGAATAGTTTTTTTTTCAAATTCCGATTGAAATTATCTGCGGCAACGAGAGCAATGGGAAAACTCATAGTTACGCTATCCAGTTGTTTAGAAAAATTTCCGTCAAAAGAAAATATACTTGCTTTAAACAGGTTTTGTAAAAGTTGTTTAAATTTGTCACGTGAAAATTTATGAAATTTGTTAAAGTGTGAAAAAATAATTCATTACTACTACCCCACTATCTTTGTTTGGTTTATTGATCAAAATCTCTTTTTTGTTAGATAGATTTTTAAGAGAGAAGCAGAATTTTAAAGCTATGATAATAATTACAAAAATCAATGGTAAAAACTGGAATTTCAAATTGAAATCCTAAGAAAGCAAAAACTCCTCAAGTGGAATTAAAATTGAAGCCATTGAAGGCCAAGTTTGTGTAGTTTTCTCGCGTGGACGGTGGAAAATGTTAACGAGTTTGTAATAGAGTTCAATATATATATATATATATATATATATATATATATATATATATATATATATATATAAGAGGCGACTCCAGGTTATCCGCGTCACTCGGGCTCATCACAGATTTCGCATAAGGCATGTATAAAAAAAAGAAGGTAAGAGAAGTAATGCACACCGCAGACTCATATGTGCACTGATAATTTAACTTTAAGACATAAATATAGTTTTAATATGAAAATTACTGACTTCATTTATACATGAACTCCAGTCGTCTTGGTTTGATGGTGAACTCGTATAATATCCTGTCGTGCAGCTCCTTCTTCTTGTCCAAATACTTCAAAATCCTTTTCCCTAATGGCTTATTTTTTATGTCTAGTACTATGTCTTTCTCCATTTCTAAGTTAAGGGTGTAAATAAAGCAACCCTGCAAAACACAATTGATCTTTACACACAGACGCACAGAATAACAGCCATCAAATAACGACAGCGGCGTGCACAACAAACATTAGCCAGAGACCGATCTGACTGTCGCCTCTACTGTACTCTTGACAAGAGATGCGAGTTAGTCGTTTACACCTAACAGGATCGTTCGTATTCGTCCGAGTTGCTGAAAAGTTTTTCGTTCCTTTAAGAATATTGTAGAACGGAAGCCTTTATAGATTGGAATTTAAATCCTAATCTCTATAAAAATCTCTTCTTTCAAGAAAACATTGAATTTTAATTATTTTTAATATTTACGATTATAGATAACAACTCGGGCAGTAACTTCTGAGCCTGAGTCAAATCACATGACGCGTGATATATAAATGTATTTAAAGGCCTAAGGAAATGGAAATTGGTAACACAACCAGGCAAAATGCGTAGGAAAATATTACAAGAACCAATGAAAGCTTAAGAAGGAAAATAGGAGAAGTAGAGAACGGAAAGTTAGGGCAAACGAATTTTAAACGTTATAAGAAAATACATAAAGAAGTTGGATTCGAAGCTGTGTCAACAAGCGCTCATCGCTTATATGACCAAGACGCTCATCGCCAGAGCTACCATCCATATAAGCGATGAGCGATTGATGACACAGGTTCGACTTCAACTTATTTATTTATTTTCTTATAACATTTAAAATAGTTTGCCCTATCTTTCCGTGCTCTACTTCTCCTATTTTCCTTCTTAAGCTTTCATTGGTTAATGTAATATTTTTCTAAGCGTTTTTCCGGCTTGTGTTACCAATTCCTATTTCCTTGGGCCTTTAAATATATATATATATATATATATATATATATATATATATATATATATATATATATATATATATATATATATATATATATATATATATATATATATGTACCACGGAAGGAAACTGCTGAATAAAAAGCAGATTGGAGTTAGTACTTTCGTCTATTCGACATTTTCAAACTCAAATTCAGCCAGATTTATTCGACAAAGTCATCGAAAAAACATTCTACTAAGCGAAGCCGCGGCGGACATTTGAACGACGTCATATTCCACACTTAATATCATAAAATGTACTTTCAAATTTAATATAAATTGAGTAAATATACGAGTATCACATACAACTTGTTTTATTTATATTTAAAAATCGAGCAACCTTATTGAAAGACCTTTTATATATATACTAGAGTGGGCTTCCGTTATCATGCAAAGGTCATTTAGAAATAAAATGTAAAAATGAAGGCAATTGGTTAAGATACCAAAATCTAAAAAGTTTAACAAAATTCAAGTGTAACTAAACTCTAATCCTAGTATCTTTCTAAGGTAGGATCATTCCAAAGGCTTGGTGACCATTATTTTGGTGAGAGAGTCGTTCCGCACTTAGTTTTGAACTATATAGTAGGGTGGACGTTACTGCCATACCGGATAACCAGTCTTCTTCTTCCTGGGGGAGATTAGGTCTATAATGGGGTTCGGGATTTCAGGTTCCAGTGGTAGGTGGTTGTCTGTTGTAGGAAAGATAGATTTAAAACTTTCACCTGAAGATAAGACTAGAGTGTACGTTATCAGAGGATTGTCTAAAGCTCTTTTAGGTCTTCCAGTTCTGTATTCTCTAGGTATCCTAAAGCGACTCAAAAGTATTCATTCAGTCGGTTTCATCGAAGAGTACCAGAAGGTCTTTAAAGGCCCAGATACTATGAAGACGGGCCCATATCTGATCTCTTTAGCTTTAGCTTTGGAGCCATTTTTCATTTCAGTGGACGTTTCCGATACAGCTCATCCCAAAGTTGGGGAGTATCAAACCTATCAGTACCTCTACCATATGGTCTGCTCCATTCGCATTAGACATCAAGTACAGCAGTACTGTGAGAATAACCACATATTGATTTTTCTAAGTTAAATGGGTTCGTTAAAATGGAAAAGTATGAAATGCCTGTTTTTTTCTGCCATCATAGCTAGTCTGGCTTGGTGCGAAATATTTTTCCAAGCTTCACACTTACTCTTGATCTGTCTACATTCGTCCCCATTCAGAATCACGTCATCTCACTACATTTATTACTCTCGGTGGACGGTACCACCGAGAGTGGTATTCCTCGTCATCAGCGATGGAAGTCTCTCGGTTCTTAGGGATGACAATCACTAGGCTCATTATATATCAAATTTGTCTGATCATTCCTCCACAATTGAAGTTTTTGAGCAAGAATTTTTACTAGGTTTGGCAATGATCGTCAAGTTGCCTCTTTTATGAAGATTAAAGATCGGCTAGTTTCGACTAAAGTTTTAGTTCATTTTAGTAGAGATCTACCTATTATGTCATCCCATAAGTAATGCGGCATTTTTACAAGCTTATCATTATTTTATATATATACTTAAACAACTCTGAAGTTATTTATATCTAAATAAGTATTTATTTATTAATTTAATAAGTAATTAATATCCACCAGTTTCTACCACTAGTCTCCATATTTCTACTAACTTTTTAATACCATATTTTTAAAAATCGTTTGACTTTGATATATAAAAGGTTTGTTAAGGTTGTTTAGACCTCTTCTGTTGTTAACATCTTCATTATCTTCAAGTGACTCGTTAACCTCCGAAAAATATGGTAATATGATGGGGCTAAGTCATTAGTTGACTCATTAGTTGTCACTCAATGTTAAGCGTCCAGTTAGACATTACGGTTCTGAAGTTGAAAAATATCACTACATACTTTCTGTCAAGGACTATTTAGGAATGAACTTTTCAGCATTTGCTTAGACGAGTTAACCCATCCTTTCGCAGAAGCGTCGCAACTACTAACCTTTTCTTCCATATGGTTGCTCATTCTAGGCCACCAAATTGAACTTCTAGCCTTTTCCATACAAGGCACAATTCCTCGGTGAGGTTGATGAAATATATTTTTAATTTCTTTAAGCAGAGTAGAATGAATACATCTCTTTGTCTCCTCTCTTATAACCTTTTACCTACTTGAAGACTTCAATTAAGTCCCCTCGATAGTCTCTGTAATCATTTCTTCAGTTTGTAGCATTAAATTTGTTATCAGTTCAGGTTATATTCTTAGCTGCTTTCTTTTTCAAAAAGTCCCTTCTATAGTGATCTTGTAGAGGGAAGGAGTGTAGAATAAGCTCACTTAGTACCACAGTACTATCTTGCATAGTACTCCGATCGCACAATGAGCTAGACTCTGATCTATGTGGGACACGAATTGAGATGCCAGGGAAGGGCTTACTAAACGCCAATCGCGACCTGGACACCGATGTGTTCAGGTCGTAGTTCAGTATAAACACGGAAAATACGTCGCTTTATTGGGAAAATTTGCGTCCTTATATAAATAGTTTAAACTTATTTGGCAATTTCCTTAAAAATCTTAATGGCCTCTATCCCGCTATCAATTTTAAAGTAGAATGAGAAAAAGATAATTGTACGAGTATATCCTTTCTTGATGTAAAAATTGTTAGAGTCATTGGCATAATTAGCTTCACAGTGCACCGAAAACCAATTCATGTTAACTCTTATATCCATTACTTTTCTCATCATGATATTAACATTAAGCGAGCCGTTGCATCAGGTATGTTTTTAAGAGCACTTAGGATATGTGACCCTCACTCTCTAGAAGATGAGATTACATATATAATCTGTAGCTTCATGTAATTAAATTATCCCCTCCACGTGATCAATAAAAGTTCATCTAAAGCAAAATCTATTCATTACCGTTCCAAGGATAACAATAAATTTAGTAATACGTAGTTTCTATCGCTCCTTTTTCTCAACGGCAACGGGTGGTGGTGAATTGACAGACTTCTGAGTAGGTGCCCGTTACTAGTGGGCTGCCTCAAGGTTCTGTCCTGGAACCACTACTATTCATCATCTACGTCAACGACATTGTCGGTGACATGGTTGCCAAGATTTCTAAATTTGTCGACGATACCAAGCTTGGTATGAACGTTGCAAAGGATGGAAATACTGCCCGCTTGCAGGAAGATCTTCGGAAGATTAGGGAGTGGTCGGACACGTGGCAAATGCCTTTTAACGTGAACAAACGCAAAGTTATGCATATCGGCCACCGAAACCCACAATCTCAGTATATCCTTAAGGACACTGCTATTGAATCCACCGACACTGAGAAGGACTTGGGTGTAACTATCACTAGTGACCTCAAGTTCTCGAAACAGTGCATTGAGGCATGGGAAAAGGCCCAAAGGATGCTAGGCTACATAAAGCGCCAGTTTGGATATCGGAACAAGGAGATTGTACTGTGTTTGTACAACTCACTTGTCCGACCGCACCTAGGGTATGCCGTACAATTTTGGAGTTCTTCATTTCGAAAGGACATCGCGAGATTTGAACGCATACAAGCCAAGGCAACCAAAGTGATTCCCTTTATCAGACATAAAAGTTATGAAGATAGATTAAGGGAATTAGATCTGTTCTCGTTGGAAAACCGTAGACTGCGTGGTCAGCTCATCGTAGTTTTCAAAATACTTCGAGGCTTCGACAATGTTGACTACAGGGATATTTTCACACTTGTTGAGAGCAGAACAAGAAATCACGGCTTTAAACTTGAACTGAAGCGTTACAACCGCGATCTGTGTGGAAAGTTTTTCACGTACAGTATCTGCGGTAGTTGGAATGCACTTCAATTGGAAGTTGTCAAAAGTGAATCTGTTGATCAGTTTAAGTCAAGACTAGGCAGGGTCTTGAAAAATGGCCGTGAAAGGACGTAAAGCATTTGAGCAGAGATGTGCCCGCTCGACTGCTATTCCAAAGTTACCCTCATTGAATGGACCGTAAGGTCTTCTAGGGTACCTTCTTTCCTTGTAGTTACTCCTTGCTGTTACTCCCTTCCTCAAAAGAGTGAACAAAGTTATTTCTCCAGGCCTAACCACATTTAAATACCATTTCTCTATCCTTAAAGCTTTCCCTTCGACCAAGCCCGTGGATCAGCCAAATGAAACAGGTGTATATTTAACCCCGTGTGGCTCTACAAACTGTCCTTTATTCTACAAAGGAGAGACTGGAAGAACATTAATAAAACGAATTTATGAACATAAAGTGATGTCAGACGAGGCAGTACCACATCCAGTATTTTTAATCATATTAGCAATTTCAACCACCAAATTGACTATTCAAAGGCACAAATCATATATAATTGTAAAGATTTCCGTAAAAGAAAAATATTAGAATCCATATTAATAGGAGAAATTCCAAATTTTAATTTGTCAGATGGGCAATTGAAATGTTTATCAGATATTCTTCGTTTTGTAAGTTGATGTAGATGTCGTCTATGTATTGGCAATATGTGTGTGGCTTATTTTCACTGTTGTCCAGTAATTTGAGGAGAACTCCATGTTAAAATTCACTTATTAATTGAGCATGGGCAATAAACTCCCTTTTTTGTACGTTGAGATTCAAAACATCAATGGCAGCTACATTACTGATGTACATAGAAAAGGTACGGACATGGGAAAATGCCTCAATGCTGAGAGTGAATGCCCTGAAAGGTATAAAATAAAATGTAATCGGCTCATACATCCGCCGAGAATATAAATGCTGCTCTACGTGGGAACTTTTCCACTAAGAGATTTCACGCGTAAAAGAAACACTCGTTAACAACGGTTTCTCAAGCAGCATGATTAAAAAACGACTCAAATCCTTTTAAATAATCATTTCAAAGATACGGATATTACGAAAAGTAATCAGGGAGCAGTAAACAACATCAAATTGTATTACAGAATTCAGATCTCCACGGCCTATAAAATAGATGCAAAACATTAAGGAGATAATTAACCGTAACATCAAAGTTAAGAATCAAATGGAAAAAATTCAACTTATTATATATTATAAAACGACAAAAGCCAACAATCTCCTTATGAAAAACAACAGCTGCCAAAACTCCTCGAATCTCAAGACAACCAACATAGTTTACGAGTTCATCTGCCTCAATACAGAATGCAAGCTTTATAATAACTCAAAGAATATTGGCATGGCAACTACCACACTTTCGAGATGTTTAACCATGCATCTGCAAAGCGGAGGGCCTAAAAATCATATGGAGAGCGCGCGCAACATCAACCTAACGAGAGATATTCTAGTTGACAACACCGTAATTAAAAGAAAAGAGGGAAATAAAGTTAGGCTGAACATCTTAGAAGCCATTTTAATATACGAAGAAAAGTCGGCCATCAATAATCAAGCGTTAAGCTGGAATCGATCATTAAAGTTGTTGTAAAATTCCACTCACCGGATTAGCTCGTTTCTTGAACGTTACGCTCAACCAGGTGGAATAAATATCCCCTACAAACCGTCCCACCAGCTCCCCTCTCCCATCCTCCAGCTTCACTTCCACTAATACCACAACCACCACCTCTCCCACACCCACAACACCCTCCACAACACTCCACATTGAACCAAAAAACTCCACCACGAGACCCCCCCGCCATACACAACCACGCGTAAAGCTAACCAACCCCCTCCCTACTGTTCCTTCCTCTCCTCCTTCCACCCCTCCTTACTTGCCATCCTAACCTCCTCTCTCTCCCGAAACCTCCCTACTATCTCTAGCCCCCATCTACTAGCTCTACTTCCTCCTCTTATGCTCCTAACTCCCCCCTCCTAGTATCTACTCTCTCCATCCCTCCTTCCACGACCACCACCCACTCTCCCACCATCTCTAATCCTCCTTCCATAGAACACACTCTCCCCTCTACCACGGACTGCCCACCCAATAGCACCACTGACAACCTCTCCACTTCCATAAAACCAGAACCGACACGCGTGAAGGTACTTGCTCCCCACGCTTCCTGGGAAATAACCAAGGAGAAGGAAACGGTCCCGGCTAAATCAGTCCCACGCGCACTCCACCCACGTCAATAGGTCGCTTCAACATAATACAATTAAACGTACGCAGTTGGTCATATGTTGCCAACTGGGTCCTAAGCACACAGAGACCTGAAATAATACTCTTGAACTCGATCAGTCTACACCCTTTCAACAACAGACTTCTCATTGCAGCCAACCACACATATCTAACTCCACAAGCGCCACACCTAGAATCAGCGATCCTAATAAAGCCCTCTATACACCACTCCATCATTCAAACACGCGATGACTCTTTTCTGGCCTGCAAGGTACATACAAACTCCGGCCACATCCTAGTGACCACGCACTACAGACCACCACGCCTACAATTAAACATAGAAGTCTCACTCCGGGCTCTATCAAACCAAAACCTACCTATCTTCTTTGCGGGGGACCTCAACGCTTTCCACCCAACACTCTTTTCTAATACCACGAATGGTGCAGGAGGGTACCTGGCCGGTACCCTGCTGCGTTATCTCTGCGAGCACATCGGCCCGGCCTTCCCCACATTCTTGGGTACTCGCGGAGGAACCACGTCTCCGGACGTGGTCTTCGGCAACGACCACGCTACACGCTTCTACACTCATATATCACCGGGTCCTTACGTACTCTCTTACCACAAACCGATATACCTTATCATATCTACATCTCCCATACTCATATCCACATCACTTCCAGGAAGTCCGGGAGTGGTGACGGGCCCACGCTCACGAGCTAAAGCCCGCCCCCCTGATACGAATGGAGCTGATCGACAACACATCTACACTGACCACTCCCATCACCGCCGAGGAAACAAAACACTACATTAAAACAACACCAAAAACGCCCACTTGGCCCCTCCGGACTACCAGCCGCATTAATACACAACCTCCCCGCAAACATATACCCTACACTTACACACCTATTCAACGCCTCACTAGCCTCAGGCCACTTCCCCAAAATATACAAAGTATCTCACAACATATTTCTACACAAAATAAACAAAGACCCCAAACAACCAAACAATTACAGGCCTATTGCTCTATTAGCGCACCTAGGCAAAATACTCGAACGTATGATCAACTGCCGCCTACGGGACGACCTGGAAAATAGGGACTGGTTCTCCCCCCACCAATATCTGTTCAGGAGGGGCCGGTCTACTCAGGCGGCTGTGACCATCGTTCACGACAGAATACAAAAACCCCGCCAGGTATGCCAAAAGACACTCTTCATCAGCAAGGACGGGGTAAAGGCTTTTGATAAGGTGTGGCACGAGGCACTCCGTTGGAAACTCGCCAACAATACGGAGTTACCTCTCTGCACCAGAAAACTCCTCTTGCCCTACCTCATTGAACGGAGATGCCACATAAAATACAACGATACCCTCTCACAACCTTTCACACCACGCTCAGGCGTTTCCAAAGGAAGCGAACTGGCACCCACACTTTACATCATGTACAAAAACGACACCCCACGCCCACGCGAAAACTGCCGTCACATCTACACAGTGTCATACGCCGATTACGAGACCATTCTCGTCAGCGGCCGTTGACCAGAAAAGATCGCGCTCCACGCAGAAAATAATACTAGACGCAAAGTCAGATTACGAGGATGAATGGCAGATTGCCACGAATCCTCAAAAGACACAGATGACACTCTTCGGAGCAAGAGATCACTTCATGCATAACCTACAAATTTTTTCACACATACACCAGACAGGAACCACCTAAACCCAACAAGGCTCAACTACACACAACAGACAAAAATCCTTGGGGAAACTTTTGACAAATCCCTTAGGTTCCATATACACCAGCACATAATACAAGCAAGAGCGCACACACAAACAATAATGCTGCGTAGGTTCTACCCTGCGGGCAAGAATAAAATACACTGTCAATTATTTTCCTTCCCACATTTTGGAAATTGCCTCGTTGGTTTTGTTTGTTTTTTCCTCCATATTTCTAATGTAATCAATTCGTCTCAAATTTAATATTTATGTTTCACAATTTTATTGAACGTGTTAAATTTTTATGTAGACAATTAAGTCTGTATTTTTTATTCTTTCTTTAGCCCTGATGATGGGATTAGTTATAATGCTGAAACGTTTGAAATAAATGTTACGAGGCATTTACGGCTCTGTCCTGGTCATCCTGTTTATACTTCACTTGAAGTTTGCATCCATCACTTCATTTGCCACTTATATATATATATATATATATATATATATATATATATATATATATATATATATATATATATATATATATATAAAGGGTGTTCCAATAACTTGGACCGATTTTAAATGTGAGTTAAGTTTAAGCATCTAACGATTTTTTTTTTCAGATTTAACAACATCAGTCTTTGTCATTTTCAACCATGGAAAGATTAACAATCGAACAACGTGTTAAAGTTATCGAAGCCTATTACGAAAATGGACGTTCAAACAGAAACGCATTTCAGGCACTTCGCGATTTTTTTGGTTACCATAATCGACCAACCGAGAGTGCAATTGGGAAAATTGTTCGTAAATTAAAACAAACGGGGTCGGTGGTAAATATGAAAACGCCATTGCATGCTTGTTTACTCCGTTCAACTGAAAACATTGCGGCAGTGCGCGAGAATGTGGCCGAAGGTCCAGACAACTCTATTCGTCATCGTGCGCAGCAATTGAACCTCTCCACAACAACGTTATATCGAATTTTAACAAAAGATTTGCCTCTACACGCTTACAAAATTCAATTGACACAAGAACTGAAAACTGCTGACCACTTGAAGCGCCGTACATTCGTCAATTGAGGGCACGAGCAAAGACAAGACAATCCGATGATGATTTTTCGCCAAAAAAATCATCTTTAGTGATGAAGCCCATTTTCATCTTGGTAGATTCGTTAATAAGCAGAATTATCGCATTTGGGCTGATGAAAATCCCAGGAAGATTGTTGATAAGCCACTGCATCCAAAAAAGGTCACTGTTTGGTGTGCATTTTTTTGCTAGTGGAATCATTGGGCCGTATTTCTTCACTAATGATGCCGGGAATTCTGTTACGGTGACAGGCGAGCGATACCATGCCAAGATAACCAACTTTTTATGGCCTGAATTGAATTCTATGGATGTCGAAGATTTGTGGTTTTAACAGGACGGCGCCACATGCCACACAGCCAATGCAAGAATGGCTTTATTGAATGAGAAGTTCCCAGGTCGCATCATCTCTCGAAACAGCGAGGTCAATTGGCCACCACGATCGTGTAACTTGACGCCTTTAGATTTCTTCCTTTGGGGTCATCTCAAAAGTAAGGTCTATGCCAACAAGCCAACAAAAATTCAACAGCTTGAGGATGACATAATAAGGCATATTGGTGAGATCGATGAGCAACTATGCAAAGATGTCATCAAAAATTTTGAACATCGAATGGAGGTGTGCCGCCGAAGTGTTGGCTGACATTTAGACGATATTAATTTTCACACATAATTGCCATGACTCAAATAACATGATCCAATAGTGAAATCAATAAATTTTCACAAATAACACTGTTTTATTTAATGCTAATTTCAATCCGTCTTAATGGAACACCTTTTATATATAAGGCGCAGGTGAGCGCTCCCTCAAATGGGTGTGCGTTCTCGAGTGTGTCCAATCAGAGACGACAGAAATAAACCTGAAGCCGCCGCGGCATTGGTAGGTAGGTCCATGGGAACAGTCGCGGCACGCAACTTTGAGTTCCTTGCCGCCATCTTCAATTTTCTTTGCCTAGCGTTCTGGAGGCTTCCCGCATTCCTGCCATGTAATCGGTGTGAGCAAGAGAAAATCGCTGGTTTGGTGGCCCAGTCCTCGCGGACTCTTTGGCACCCTCATTCCCACATGACCAGGAACCCACAGAAAATAATTTCGACATTCATCCGACTCGCCAAAACCGTGGCGTCACGGATAACGCAAACCAGGATGTGTGGACATTCAAATGCGTCGAGAGCACTCAAGGCGCGTTGTGAGTCATAGAAATCAGAATCCAGTCTCCGAACGGGGCACGTCACGTTATCTCCTGTACCCAGTGGTGTAATGCAACCAGCTCGGTATAGGTATTGAGAGGTGACTTTCTTTGGCTTTTTGGTATCGCAGTTTATATCCATTCTTATAATTATGATCTTGGCTTCAATAAGGTTAGGTCAAATCGAGTGTGGCAAGTTGCTGGTTGGAGCCCTATGTAATCTCAGCCGCTGCCATATGCTGTAAGCATCCATGGTTTGCGTCCTACGCTTAACCAGTGTGCACCACTGATGAAAAAAGCATCTTCAATGAATGCAGATCGGTGGTAAAACCCCTACCAATTTATTCTTTTTCCTTATAGGTCCTTATTGTTCCTTTAATTTATGAAATGCGCCTTCCCATCCTTTTTTATCGCTCATTCCTCGTTACAACTGACATTCTATTTTGATTTTTATGCCATTTCTCATTTTAGTTTCTCTTTAACTAGGAAGACGAAGGTTGGGATAGTAAGTGACGTCTAGCCAAGCTGCAAGAGTGAGAAAGGCGCTTAGAGGAGAGTAGAACCACACAAATATCAAAGTCAACTTTCAAAATTTTCAAGAAGAGATAAGTGCAGACACACGTCGACACATGGAAACAGTAAGTCGTTGGCCCGACCATAATTAATTCTGGGAGACCCTCTTCTTCTCCGAGGTAAATCCACAAATCATTTAACGTTACAATATTCAATATATCCCCACTGAGATGCTGAACCACTCACTTGCATCCTAATGCTCTATTTTATTATTCCTTCTTAGTCCCTAACCCATATTTCACTTCCATATTGGATTGGGGTCACGAGACACAAACATAAACGGTACCGGAGCCATTTAGGCTAGGCTTAAAATAATCTATTCAGGTGGTGCGGGAGTCAATCTTGACATAAAGCTTTGAGTTTATTAAAAAAATGCAAACCATATTTTCCTTTATACGACTTGCAGCAACGTTTGATATTTAAAATTTTCTAAGGTTTGATATATATATATATATATATATATATATATATATATATATATATATATATAAGAGAGAGAGAGAGAGAGAGAGAGAGAGAGAGAGAGAGAGAGAGAGAGAGAGAGAGAGCGAGCCGTAGATGCCTCGTAACATTTACTTCAAACGTTTAAGGATTACACCTAATCCCATCATCAGTGCTAAAGAAAAAAATACAAAATACAGATTTAAATATATACATAAAGAGTTAACACATGCAATAAAATTGTGAAACATGAATATTAAATTTGAGATGAATTGATTACATTAGAAATATGGAGGAAAAAACAAACAAAACCAACGAGGGAATTTCTAAAAAATAGGAAGGAAAATAATTGACAGTGGATTTTATTTTTGACCCTCACTAAAAAAAAAAAAGTGAAATTTGACAAATTAGCATGTTTTTTAATGAGTCACTATATTTAATGGGACAGATAATGAGTTATTATTTAGACTGAGTTGAAGTTTTGTAAAATAAATTGACTCTAGCAGGTAAAGGTCCGAGATGTTTCTTACCGCATTAAGTATCGTGAAGTTCTCGAGTGTAGCCACATTGTGATAGATGGTTTCGAATTGGGGATGGATCAGGTTTTGAAAGGTGTAGTCCAGTGCTTTCAGGTCTACCCACATGCTGCATGAAGCGGGAGTAAAGCGTACGCCTTGTTGCCCCCACATATGATACAGTGCTAATGCACGTACAACGAAAAACGTATATAATTTTAGATTGCATATTGGTGGGTGGTTGATCTTTGAACTTAAATAATGATCCCAGTCTCAAGTCATTAATGAGAACAATAGATGGTAATAATTGAGGATGAGCAAATGTTTTTATGTGTTATTATGAAACACTTTGGCTTCATGATTGCCAAATTAATTTTCATCCGGTTTGATATAGGAGCTATGTAGAAGACACTTTTTTATTATTTAGACATAGTCACATTGTACACTTTTCCTCAATTATTTAAATTCTAAACACGCAAATATTAAATTTTCCTGTGAGCTCGAAAACAATAATTGCATACCGTTTCTTAACGTGAAGATTACCCAAATACACAATCAATTCAGGTCAAATGTTTACCGAAAACCCACTTTTTCAAACCTTGGTTTAAGTTTTTTTAGCTTCTGTGATTTTAAATTCAAAATTAATGCCATTCTTACTCTCCTCCATAGAGCATATAACTTGTCTTGAACTTGTCCAGCCCTACATTTAGAATTCGAATTCTTAACAAAATTATTTGCCTCCAATGGCAAATTAGTCTGTTTCTCAATAAAAAATACTCGACTCTGCCTCCCCTACAAACTGTCAATAAATTAAAGATCTTCCTTTCCTTACCATACTTTGGTTACCAATCCGAAAAACTTATAACAAAGTTGTTAAAACTGTTAAATTCAGCTTATCACAATTATTACCATCTATTGTTCTCATTAATGACTTGAGACTGGGATCATTATTTAAGTTCAAAGATCAACCACCCACGAATATGAAATCTAAATTATATACGTTTTTCGTTGTACGTGCAGTAGCACTGTATCATATGTGGGGGCAACAAGGCGTACGCTTTACTCCCGCTTCATGCAGCATGTGGGTAGATCTGAAAGAACTGGACTACACTTTTCAAAACCTGATCCATCCCCAATTCGAAACCATCTATCACAATGTGGCTACACTCGAGAACTTCACGATACTTAATGCGGTAAGAAACATCTCGGACCTTTACCTGCTAGGGTCAATTTATATTACAAAACTTCAACTCAGTCTAAATAATAACTCATTATCTGTCCCATTAAATATAGTGACTCATTAAAAAACATGCTAATTTGTCAAATTTCACATTGTTTTTTTTAGAGGGTGGGGTAAGAATAAAATCCACTGTCAATTATTTTCCTTCCTATTTTTTAGAAATTCCCTCGTTGGTTTTGTTTGTTTTTTCCTCCATATTTCTAATGTAATCAATTCGTCTCAAATTTAATATTCATGTTTCACAATTTTATTGCATGTGTTAACTTTTTATGTATATATTTAAATCTGTATTTTGTATTCTTTCTTTAGCCCTGATGATGGGATTAGTTATAATGCTGAAACGTAATGTTACGAAGCATCTACGGCTCTGTCCTGGTCATCCTGTTTATACTTCACTTGAATTTTGCCCCATATATATATATATATATATATATATATATATATATATATATATATATATATATATATATATATATATATATATATATATATATATATATATATTCCGGCCAGGAATTTTCAAAACTTATTTCCCTAGGCGTTATTTATGTCTTCTCGGTAAAAGGATTGCCTTCATTGTGCCGCCCTCTGCTCTCTTTGATCTAGTGTTCTTCTAATGTCCCTTTCTCTTGCTTCTAAAAAAACTCCTGTTTCTTGTCTCATTGCGTATTCACGTCCAATTTATCTTTCTCTTGTACTATATTGTTATAGAGTCTGCAATGCAAGGTTTCTGCATCTTTCTTTCTGTCTTCAAAATTGTGTTGAAAGGCATAAAATTAATTTTTGGGGAAGCCCTGTTGTGGTTGTTTTCACCCGCAGAACTTCTATTTTCTCTTTCTTTATATATATATATATATATATATATATATATATATATATATATATATATATATATATATATATATATATATATATATATATATATATATATATATATATATATGTGTGTGTGTGTGTGTGGTGCACACAATATGTGCACACATAAACCCATGAAGTAATGTGTACACTCAGCCAATGTAAATAAATTTATGTGTGTAAAACGAAACAAAAAAAACTCGAATAATACATTATAACATGTAACAGGATATTTTAGAACCATTCTTATTATGATTTCCCGAAAAGACCAAATTCGCGGTGAAAAGGTAAACTGGGAAAGAGACTAATTATTCTGTGGTTACAAAAGGTAACCATAAAATGGGTTAGCTCGATCGCAATGACACTCGGTGAGCATCAAATTACAACCATCACATTATATTTTTATTTTTGTTAAGGAAGACGAAAAAAAGCGTTTGACCAAATTTCACCGTTTCAGTAAATTTCCTCACGAGAGAAAAGGTTTTCAAAAGTATTGTATATATATATATATATATATATATATATATATATATATATATATATATATATATATATATATATATATATATATATATATATATATGTTTGTAAATGTGTCCAAGTATAAAACGACCAAATCGAGGAGGAGATAAATCATTTCGAGGAGCAGTTTCACATATCGCAGAGCGGGTCATACCAATTCAGTCATTTACTCCGCATTAGGATATAGATAGCATTTACGCAACTGATCTTACATCATTCATCGTACCAAAGCACGAACATTAAGAGAGTTGTATTTAAGCATCATCAAAGATAAGCTCGTGAAATCGATAATCAATCTAATTCGAACTCCTCCTTCATTTGCTATCCAAAGTCACTAAATAAATAGAACCGCAGCCTTCTTGTTTTCATCACCATTTTGCTCGAAGGCAAAATCATATCAGAATTTCTGCTCACCGCCCAGCCACAAATATTCATCATTACCTTTTGGAGTCAGATAATAATAATTTCTCGGAACGTTATCGTATCACCCAAATCCGGTTTAACGATCAACGTTTCGCAACAATCTTATTGGTAACGCAATAGCAAAAAGGATCACAAAACGAGGTGGAATATAAATATATCTGGTGACCAACGAAGAGATCCTTTCATCTTTCACCACCCCCATATATATATATATATATATATATATATATATATATATATATATATATATATATATATATATATATATATATATATATATATATATATACATATATATATATATATATATATATATATATATATATATATATATATATATATATATATATATATATATATATATAACATTTATTCATGGATGAATTTTGGTTTCGCTTTTGTCTGGGCAAAACGAAGAAAAGCGTAAGCCGCTTAAAAGTTCAAGAGTGATTTCTTGCTTAAGTTACTCACGAGCAGTTCTCATATTATTCTGTTTAATTAACAATTACGTGAAAAGCTCCTTTGAGGTTTCGTCTAATCAACATCAAATGAATCCACAGAGAATCCGATTTTGTCCTTTGGTTCTTAAAATTTTAATTTCGGATTCATTATGGATGAATAAAAATATTCTGGCTTCAAACTTTCAGGACGAAAGTGTTTGAAATTGAAGAAAGTGAGGTTGTGTATAAGGGGGCGTATAAGAGAGGTAGATGATGTCAAATTTGAATGAATTAAGCGTCTCCGAATGATAGGAGAAAGGCAATGTAACGGTGAAAATGGCAAAGGACAGAGCGATAATATTTAGTTACGGATAAAAGAATACTGTACGATTGAAAACTTCTGA
The DNA here is from genome assembly GCA_963969495.1 of Ceratothoa steindachneri. Lineage (NCBI taxonomy): Eukaryota > Metazoa > Arthropoda > Malacostraca > Isopoda > Cymothoidae > Ceratothoa > Ceratothoa steindachneri. The sequence goes on from OZ018328.1 coordinate 109,651,338, forward strand.
TTGGACTCCATTGTGAGAGTGAAAGAATAGGCGAGAACGGAAGTGAATGGAGATCACCCCTCCCCCCGGGCACATTACAACTGCAACACTTTTATTTCAGTTCCCCTTTCAAAATTTGTAACATCCACCCCCGGAAAACTTATCTTCCTCTCTCTTCCTCTATTTTCATTAAAAAGTTACTTTCTCTTGTTGTCGAGTTAGCTGAAGTCATGGTTGGTTCTCTTAAGGTTCGAATATTTTAAGCGAGAGCAGAGAAGAGGCAGAAGCAGGAATAGAAAATTGATCTATTGAGGTTGAGTAAATGATTTCATAAACTAGAATATTCTATGGTGGAAAGAGGTTTGTAGGATTTAACAAGATATTCAAAAATGTTTATAGATCAATTGTTAAAATGTCGGCGTTTTTTGCCCAAGGGGCAAGGTTGTAGCCTGTACACTTGTATTGGTAAACCAGAGAGGATCTTAATATTAAAGGAATATGCTCTTTATATACGAAGAAAAATCTATAGTATTATCATTAATGAATATTAAATTAAATTTAATTTATGATAGAAGATTGTGTAAAATATCCTTTAAAGAAATGGCCAAAATGAAGTGAATGGGCTAATGAAAAGAAGTTTTCTAAAAAGATGTTCTGTTTGGGAATTGTAGTGTATACAGGGTCTGATTTATATATCTTCTAGCCACTTACAGGTGATTTTGTAAGCCCTACATAAATGCTACAGATTAAGGAATGAAAGGTTAATTGAAAATAAATATTGCTTTGGTTGCTCGTGTTGTCATTTTTTTGCTAATAAAAAGGGTTCCTTGAGCTAAATCGATATTAAAAAAATATAGTACGTTCGTAACAAAGTTTATTTATAGATTTATACAGTGTACGACCAGTTAATGTGTAATGGCCTTGTCTATCCTAGGCATCGGTTGAAAGTGCAGTGACCTAGAGCCTAGGTAGACTAGGTTACTATGCACTTTTAAGCGAGGCCTGTGAAAGGCTTGGCCCCTATACATTTATTAGTCCAACACCCTTTTTATGATATCTAAAGTTTCAAAAATTACCCAACAAATGACTCTTTCTCGTCAACAGCAACGTACTCTTTTACTGTATGATTACAAGTCCGGCCAATCGCAACGTCCTATCAACCAAGTATTTGGAGAAGACACAAAAAGTCGTCGCACAGCCTACGATTGGTCAAGAAGTTTCAGCGTGTCCAATTCGATTTCCAAGATCAGCCAAGAAGTGGACGCCGTCACTTATTGACAATGACCGTTTGCTGACCTGTGTCAAAGCTAATCCACATCTGACATCACGCGAGCTGGCTGAAAAGCTTAGCGACAGCCATGCAGTCATTTTGCATCATTTAAGTAAAATGGACAAAGTCGGGAAACTGGACGTATAGATGGATTCCGCATAAACTGACCGACTTGGACCTGCAGCGCCGCATAGTCGTTTGCATGACACTACTGTTCAAGAAACGTCGTTTTGATTGGCTGAACAAGTGGTGACTGCAGATGAAAAATGGTGTCTAAACTTGAACATGGTATGCAAAAGATGCTGGACAGAAAAAGATGCCTCTACAAGACTTCAGGCAGACGCCAACTGACATCAAAATATACTTATGGTTTGTGTCTGGTGGGATGTGAAGAGAGTGATTTAGTGGGAAATGTTGGAACACAATCAGTCTATGAATGCTCAACTATAGTCAACAACTGTAACAGGTTTGCGTATGCAATTGCGCAGAAAAGACTAGAATTGACTGATGCCATGTTTCTTCATGATAACACCTGACCACAAGTTGCAAATCATACCCGTAAAAAGCTGCAGGAGATCGGGTGGGGAGATAACTAAACCACTTTACCCGCCAGCTCTGGCGCCAACAGACTACCGTCTATTTTGGACACTGCAGAACTTCAAAAAACGTTCTGAAATGATGACAACCTGAAAATTGTTCTTGGAAACTTCTTTTATTGCAAACCAGTTGAGTTTTCCAACAAAGGCATCCAAGATCTATTTCGTCATTGGAAGTTGGTAATCGAAAATAATAGCGATTACTTTGTTCATTGACCTGTTTCTTTTGCTGCATTGTTTCATTGTAAATCAGTCAATAAAAGGTGTGCGAAAACTTTGCTTCCAACCATATATATATATATATATATATATATATATATATATATATATATATATATTAGGCAATACGGGCGATTTGCAGGCTTAATTATCAATATAAAGCCAATGACGAAAAATAATCCAATAATTTTTCTAAATCCATTTATTCAAAACGACAAGTTTCAAGAAATATTCCATCCATGTTATCCTTTTGGAGTCTCTTCGATTTGCGATGGAACGAGCGAAAAATTTGGAGTAGGTTAATTCCATAGTGATTGTATATTAGGTGATTGTCGTAGAATGGACTCTCGACGATATACCATATATAACTATTCGTTGAGGGAACTTATTTAATTATCTTTAGAGTGCGTGGATGTCTGGGTTGACCGATATTATGTATCTTCGATATGCTTAAGAAGTGGAACTGAGCTCAAGGATAATAATATTGCTATCATTAATAAAATAGAGTTTTGTTAATAAAAACTATCAACAACACACAAAACGGAAAATATTGCACAAACAGAGAATGTAAGGGTCGTGGGGAATCTAGCTGATCCGAGGATTAAGAGCGATTTAAAAAGGTAAAACAAATATTAATTTAAAGGGATGGGATGGTTCGCTAAACCATTTAAAGCACAGGATAGGGTTGACAAAAGGATTAAATACTCAAAGGTAACGTTCAGCTTACGTAAATACACTTGTTGTGCAGAGGAAGGCGACGTGAAGAAATTTTCGGTCCGCTGGCGAGTTCCAGCCGAAGGGGGGAAAATTAAATGATCCTGACGTGGCGTCTTGCGAATGAGAACCGTTTCTTGACGAACGGGCTTGAAGAACAATGGCTGTTTTACGTTGTTCTCTTCTGAACAAAAAGAGGGGTGAGAACCGTCTCAGGTCTACGAGCTCGATAACAATGGCTGTTCTAATGTTGTTCTCTTCTGAACAACAAGGAGGAAGGGTGAGAACCGTTTCTTGGCGAACGGGCTGGAAGAATAATAGTTGTTCTACGTTGTTCTCTTCTGAACAAAAGGAGGGGGGGGGGGTTGAGAACCGTTTCTTGTCAACATGCTCAAAAGAACAATGGCTGTTCTAACGTTGTTCTCTTCCTGAACAACAACGGAAGCCTAGTGGACTTGGCGTCACGAAGGCTTGAACCTTGGCACTCAAGGGATATTGTCCTTCTTCTGGACAAGTGATAGTGGATTTTGAGGTCGAGGGACCTTTGGTGCACAAGGTGAGACTGGACCGTAGTGATGTCTCGCGAAGAAAATCTCGATTTCTAATCTGATCTTAGTGGTTAAGTTTCCATATAAATAGTCGGGACATCCCCTTGGCGTAGGGGACAATGGAATGGGGGCTTCGAGGGAATGCACAGCTGAGCCTGAGAACAATACCTTATCTGGCCATAAGCCTAACTCAAATTGTTCTTGGAAACTTCTTTTATTGAAAACCAGTTGAGTTTTCAAACAAAGGCATCCAAGATCTATCTCGTCATTGGAAGTTGGTGATCGAAAATAATAGCGATTACTTTGTTCATTGATCTGTTTCTTTTGCTGCATTGTTTCATTGTAAATCAGTCAATAAAAGGTGTGCGAAAACTTTGCTTCCAACCATATATATATATATATATATATATATATATATATATATATATATATATATATATATATATATATATATATATATATATATATTAGGCAATACGGGCGATTTGCAGGCTTAATTATCAATATAAAGCCAATGACAAAAAAAATAATCCAATAATTTTTCTAAATCCATTTATTCAAAACGACAAGTTTTAAGAAATATTCCATCCATGTTATCCTTTTGGAGTCTCTTCGATTTGCGATGGAACGAGCGAAAAATTTGGAGTAGGTTAATTCCATAGTGATTGTATATTAGGTGATTGTCGTAGAATGGACTCTCGACGATATACCATATATAACTATTCGTTGAGGGAACTTATTTAATTATCTTTAGAGTGCGTGGATGTCTGGGTTGACCGATATTATGTATCTTCGATATGCTTAAGAAGTGGAACTGAGTTTAAGGATAATAATATTGCTATCATTAATAAAATAAAGTTTTGTTAATAAAAACTATCAACAACACACAAAACGGGAAATATTGCATAAACAGAGAATGGAAGGGTCGTGGGGAATCTAGCTGATCCGAGGATTAAGAGCGATTTAAAAAGGTAAAACAAATATAAATTTAAAGGGATGGGATGGTTCGCTAAACCATTTAAAGCACAGGATAGGGTTGACAAAAGGATTAAATACTCAAAGGTAACGTTCAGCTTACGTGAATACACTTGTTGTGCAGAGTAAGGTGACGTGAAGCAATTTTTGGTCCGCTGGCGAGTTCCAGCCGAAGAGGGGAAAATTAAATGATCCTGACGTGGCGTCTTGGGAATGAGAACCGTTTCTTGACGAACGGGCTTGAAACACAATGGCTGTTCTACGTTGTTCTCTTCTGAACAACAAGGGGGGTGAGAACCGTCTCTTGTCCACGGGCTCGATAACAATGGCTGTTCTAATGTTGTTCTCTTCTGAACAACAAGGAGGAAGGGTAAGAACCGTTTCTTGGCAAACGGGCTGGAAGAAAAATGGTTGTTCTACGTTGTTCTCTTCTGAACAACAGGAGGGGGGGGGGGTGAGAACCGTTTCTTGTCAACGGGCTTAAAAGAACAATGGCTGTTCTAACGTTGTTCTCTTCCTGAACAACAACGGAAGCCTAGTGGACTTGGCGTCACGAAGGCTCGAACCTTGGCACTCAAGGGATATTGTCCTTCTTCTACACAAGTGATAGTGGATCTCGAGGTCAAGGGACCTTTGGTGCACAAGGTGAGACTGGACCGTAGTGATGTCTCGCGGCGAAAATCTGGATCTCTAATCTGATCTTAGTGGTTAAGTTTCCATATAAATAGTCGGGACATCCCCTTGACGTAGGGGACAATGGAGTGGGGGCTTCGAGGGAATGCACAGCTGAGCCTGAGAAAAATACCTTTATCTGGCCATAAGCCTAACTCAAATTGTTCTTGGAAACTTCTTTTATTGAAAACCAGTTGAGTTTTCAAACAAAGGCATCCAAGATCTATCTCGTCATTCGAAGTTGGTGATCGAAAATAATAGCGATTACTTTGTTCATTGTTCTGTTTCTTTTGCTGCATTGTTTCATTGTAAATCAGTCAATAAAAGGTGTGCGAAAACTTTGCTTTCAACCATATATATATATATATATATATATATATATTAGGCAATACGGGCGATTTGCAGGCTTAATTATCAATATAAAGCCAATGACGAAAAATAATCCAATAATTTTTCTAAATCCATTTATTCAAAACGACAAGTTTCAAGAAATATTCCATCCATGTTATCCTTTTGGAGTCTCTTCGATTTGCGATGGAACGAGCGAAAAATTTGGAGTAGGTTAATTCCATAGTGATTGTATATTAGGTGATTGTCGTAGAATGGACTCTCGACGATATACCATATATAACTATTCGTTGAGGGAACTTATTTAATTATCTTTAGAGTGCGTGGATGTCTGGGTTGACCGATATTATGTATCTTCGATATGCTTAAGAAGTGGAACTGAGTTTAAGGATAATAATATTGCTATCATTAATAAAATAAAGTTTTGTTAATAAAAACTATCAACAACACACAAAACGGGAAATATTGCATAAACAGAGAATGGAAGGGTCGTGGGGAATCTAGCTGATCCGAGGATTAAGAGCGATTTAAAAAGGTAAAACAAATATTAATTTAAAGGGATGGGATGGTTCGCTAAACCATTTAAAGCACAGGATAGGGTTGACAAAAGGATTAAATACTCAAAGGTAACGTTCAGCTTACGTAAATACACTTGTTGTGCAGAGGAAGGCGACGTGAAGAAATTTTCGGTCCGCTGGCGAGTTCCAGCCGAAGGGGGGAAAATTAAATGATCCTGACGTGGCGTCTTGCGAATGAGAACCGTTTCTTGACGAACGGGCTTGAAGAACAATGGCTGTTCTACGTTGTTCTCTTCTGAACAACAAGAGGGGTGAGAACCGTCTCAGGTCTACGAGCTCGATAACAATGGCTGTTCTAATGTTGTTCTCTTCTGAACAACAAGGAGGAAGGGTGAGAACCGTTTCTTGGCGAACGGGCTGGAAGAATAATAGTTGTTCTACGTTGTTCTCTTCTGAACAAAAGGAGGGGGGGGGGTTGAGAACCGTTTCTTGTCAACATGCTCAAAAGAACAATGGCTGTTCTAACGTTGTTCTTTTCCTGAACAACAACGGAAGCCTAGTGGACTTGGCGTCACGAAGGCTTGAACCTTGGCACTCAAGGGATATTGTCCTTCTTCTGGACAAGTGATAGTGGATTTTGAGGTCGAGGGACCTTTGGTGCACAAGGTGAGACTGGACCGTAGTGATGTCTCGCGAAGAAAATCTCGATTTCTAATCTGATCTTAGTGGTTAAGTTTCCATATAAATAGTCGGGACATCCCCTTGGCGTAGGGGACAATGGAATGGGGGCTTCGAGGGAATGCACAGCTGAGCCTGAGAACAATACCTTATCTGGCCATAAGCCTAACTCAAATTGTTCTTGGAAACTTCTTTTATTGAAAACCAGTTGAGTTTTCAAACAAAGGCATCCAAGATCTATCTCGTCATTGGAAGTTGGTGATCGAAAATAATAGCGATTACTTTGTTCATTGATCTGTTTCTTTTGCTGCATTGTTTCATTGTAAATCAGTCAATAAAAGGTGTGCGAAAACTTTGCTTCCAACCATATATATATATATATATATATATATATATATATATATATATATATATATATATATATATATATATATATATATTAGGCAATACGGGCGATTTGCAGGCTTAATTATCAATATAAAGCCAATGACGAAAAATAATCCAATAATTTTTCTAAATCCATTTATTCAAAACGACAAGTTTCAAGAAATATTCCATCCATGTTATCCTTTTGGAGTCTCTTCGATTTGCGATGGAACGAGCGAAAAATTTGGAGTAGGTCAATTCCATAGTGATTGTATATTAGGTGATGAATATACTTGCCGGCGAGGCGCAACTTAATATTTCTACAAACTTATCGTTTTGAATAAATTGGTTTAGAAAATGATTGGATTATTTTTCGTTATTGACTTTATATTGAAATATATATAAATCACTGTATTATAGCATATAGTTTATTACACAGGACTAGCCATAAAAAACTAAGAGAAGCTAATAAAAATATTCCTATAATGCAAATACCAAGTAACTGATCATAGGCATAAAGCCGTGGGTGTTATCTTGATGTCACTAACAATATCTTTAAGGATTAAGGTATAGAAATATCATCTAAATTTAGCTTCCCTTCTGTAAAGGCTGAAATTTGGAATATCTTTAATCAGTGAAGATTCAATAATTTCACTTTTATTGAAATATTTAAATGCTTGACTCATTGCTTTCTTTCCGAATATCTCCCCCCACCCTTGTGCTCATAGATTCGCTTATCTAATGATCTGCCGGTCTCACCGATTTAGAAAGAGAGGCAGTTAGGGAATGGTGGAGAGGAAAGATTGTCAGGTTCGGATACGCAATATCATTCAATCTCTTGAGTACAGGGGAATATGGAAGCGATATACAATTCTTTGGGGGATCAATTATTTCGTTTTGGGGGCCGTCAATTATGTGCCATGGTTATTTTAATTTATGTACATATACAAATGTAAGTCGTGTAGGTGATTTAGTTTGTAGAAAGCATGGGGCACGAATTCAAAATGCTCTTAAAAACGGATATTGCAATGGCATTTTTTGTTTTAATATCGTAACATGAGCAAAAGGAAATGCAGGCGTTAGAATTTTAGGCTTTCATTTGACAGTAGAGGCAACTTTATCGTTATTTCTTAAAATTTTTACATCGGGCAAACAAATATCTTTATCCTATTCTACCTTAAAATTTATAGTTGGATGGAGGTTGTTAAGCTTGATAAGCCGCATCCACATACCTCTATCGTAAAAAATTTGTTTGGTTTTATAAGGATAAAGAGTGAGGTTTCTAAATATTCCATGAAAAGTTACGAAGAATTTGTGATAATAGGTTGCTCATATTCAGTCCATATTTCTCTCGGAAGAAGCCAATTTCTCTATCAAATACAGTGTCTGTAACACAAAGCTTATCTAAGTTAGCAATTTTGAAGGAGGATAGTGGAAGGCTTATTTGGGTTTGTCCACTACATTAGTTAATACTTTAAGGGTTTTACTAATACTCGTATGTATATATATTAGTATATGCGAGGATGAAATTAATCCAACAGTTTTCGAGAGAATCGGCGCAAAGAGAAACAGCCCCAGGAACGATACCCATCTCTCCCCAAAAGTGACCTGGTGTATGATTCTACTTGTATTACAGGAAACTCGGTATTCCTACACTCTACAGACATTATGATGTGCACAACGAAAATATTAAGACGTATAATACTTCCCTTATAAAATAGAACCCCAATGAAGAATGTGGGGTATCCCATGGCTTTGCATTACAAGAGAATCGATCGTCAGGGCTACTTCTATCCTGCAAATTGAGAACAACCCACAGCGATTTAAAATCCTTGAAGCCCTCTACATGAGAGACAAAAAACCCCCTTCCCTTAATTCACTAACTATGCAAATATATATTGCACCCACTCATCTTCAGAAATCTCGATGCTAGAGTTAAGTTTGTAAGGGAAGATTCACGTGACACAAGTATGGCGGTCAATCTGGGCTTGAGTAAATAACGCTAATTGGCTGAAGCCACACGTCGGTAACCAATCACATTGCAATCAGTATTCATTCTTAAGGTTTTTTGCCATCATATAAACTGCATTGTATGTTATCGTAGGTAAAAAGCTTGCAAAGGTAAATGACAGAAAGGTAATTTTTTTCAGTCTTTTGGACAACTCTTATGGGCATTAATTACTGCTTATCGTACCATCGTCTGAAAACTTTGAAGAAATCAGCCGGAAAGTCGTGTTTATAAGAACATAAGAAAAGAAAGAATCTGCAAGAGGCTAATCAATAGCCTATCTGAATCAGTTCCTGTTTTCATCACCCAGTTCAGTCCCACCTAACATCTTCATCTATAAATCTATCCAATTTATTCTTAAAACTCTGCAGGAAAGGACGCTTCTATCACAGGACTAGTGCGCCTATTCCATCTCATCTATCACTCGATTTGTGAACAAATTTCTACCAATCTCTTTTCTAAACATAAACTTGTCCAGCTTAAACTCATTGCTACGTATTCTATCGTGTTTAGTAAAAATAAGAACTTTACCTATGTCTCCTCTCTTATAACCTTTTTCCCACTTGAATACTTCACTCAAGTCCCCTCGAACTCTTCTTATTTCTAAAGTATGAAGATTAGTATCCTAAGTCTTTTTATATAAAATACGCTCCTTAACCCATGAAGCAATCATCTTAGTTATACTTCTTTGCATAGACTCAATCAAAACAATATCCATCTTAAAAAATGGTGAGCAAAATTCTCAAAATGAGGCCTTGTAGAATCACATCGTAAGATGGAATAAGAGACTCAAATACACCGCAAAATTTAGCACATTGAAGTGTATAAAATCTCATAATGGATTCACACGTTGAACCCTAAATAACATTTAAAGGAAAGGAATCCGAAAGGATAAGTGCTCTAAAAAGAGCACTATTCCCGTATAATATTAATATCTCTCTTTTTGGAAAAGTCCGAATGGACAGGGGTCAAATGACCGGATTTCTTTTCTAAGCTGGTGGGATCTGTGCAAGTGTGGCACCCTATCGAAGCCTTACTAAAATCCAAGTAAACAATATCGTAATTCTCATCTCTATCGTCAGCATCATACACCTTTCTATAAAAAGACAGTAAATTAATCAAACAGGATTTACTCCTAGTAAAGCCAAGTTGAGATTTCTTAATCAATTTATGTTTTAATGATTCCCAATAGATTTCGCTATTACATTTTCCATCATTTTCCCTACTACTAATATTAAACTCACTATCCAGCATTTGGACGTAATCGTTTTATCTCCCTTTATTTCATGCCATTAGTACAATGCTAGTCTAAAGCGATTTTCTAAATAGGAATGCTATGGTATAGCGCCATGGACAACGTCACTTCCTGTTCGAACATTCTCGAATTTTCGACTCCTGAGCACGTTGGGAAAATATTTCCTAATCCTACAAACTCGTACCAAGCCCCCCCCCCCTCCCCCGATGACGAGGTGTAAAAGAGCCGCTCTGCCTGGCTCTTGCTGCTAAATGATGAATTCACTCCGCCTCCGGATTAAGATGTCTGGAGCTTGTGACTCCTTTCTCCAAACTCCTGCTTTCCCCTCAGAATCGGGCATACAAATACTCTTGCTATTCTGTAGTTCAACGAGTCCAGCCCACACCTCAAGACCTTCCTTATCATCTCGCCCTGTGAGCGTTCGTCAGACAGCAAGACTTCTTCAGCCGTGATTCTACCCAAATCAATTGGTAGTTTCTGTGAACGGCAAGCCTTCGAATTTGGGTTACAGTCTCCCTTCGTCTAATCGAACCGAAGAAAATCTCCATCGATTATCTTTGAGGAAAAAGAAGATTCATTCCTCTTTCAGTGGAATTACGAGAATTCACGCATTCCCCATCGAACGTCATCTTTGAAGTTTGGCTATCTTCATCGGAATGTTAGTTCGGATCGTGCCCCACCTGCCTTATTCGGATCGTGCTCCACTTGCCTCATCCGATCGTTCCCCGCTCGCCTCAGTGCAAGAAGGACTTTCCTCGAGGTCATCTACCCGTAAGACTGAAACCCCCTCCATTATTAATATTGTAAAGTTTCCCCTTTTGATCTGAGCTTAGTAACATTAATCAATTAATTCCATTTGATAATACCTCCTCATAATAATCATCAAGAGACTATTTCAATTTAAATAATTCCCCTTTGCCTATTATTATTCTTATTTGGATCTTTGTAAATAGAATTATATTTTTGTTGTTTCATCTTTGACTAACCTTGAACGATACTCTCTGCCTATTCAAGTAAATCTGGCCAACCATTTATGCACTCTTTCTGATTATTAAGGATTTTGAAACCCAATGCCTCAAGTGTGACCTCCTAGTTGGTCGTTAATCCCTGCGAACAGTCCTTCAACGGTTCACGTTGCCTTAGGTGATTAAGTCACCCCCCTACATAATATAGGAGTATTGTATGTTATAGAGTGGTTGTACCAAGACACCATTATACACACATGTTTACTTCTACATTTACGTTCTATCTCCTGCCACATAGGACACGACGCTTCCTTACTAAGATTTGTTCGTTTATATAATAACCTTATCACAAGTTTATCTTTCCCTAATTAACATCTACCTATAATATTAGTGTCTGTTTTAATTGTAGTGTTTTCACAAAACTGGAGAGCATCCCTAATATAAATTATCACCCCTCCTCCTTTCCTTCTATTCCTATCTCTATAAAGTATATTATATCCATCAATCGGGACCTTCTCTTATTCTCTTAACAAATCCATCTTATTTCTTATGCTCCCTCTCCTACCATGCGCCTTTGAGCACCAGCATTGTTAAAATTTGATTACTCTGCACGAATTCTGTCTGGGTGCTTCAAACGCGCTCTACCGCCTCATCATATAGAATTGATAGGTTTTGTTATACCAGTAGCCTTAAGCCTATTATTTTTACTTTTATTTCTTTAGCTGTATGCCTCCCTCCTAAATATTTCTCAGGATTGAATAGACCTGACTACGGGAGAAAGAGTGTTACACTATTTACAAAAATTTCATATATGGAATCGATTTTTGAGTTGTTGATTTCTAAATTTTGCCTCCACTGAATAAGTTTTGTTCGAACTTCTGTTAATATTTCACCCATTGTTTAACGTTATTAACCTTAATACGGAAAGTTATACATATTAACGTCCTCAAACATTATCATCTGGAATTTTGAGGACAGCACAAGTTCTCTGTAAATATTAACCTTTTTACAGGTAATATTTTGTCAATTTATTTAAAAAGCAGGCAAAAACCAATGAGGGCATCTCTAGCTAAAAAAGTTGGTTAAAATAAAGTCAGAAAAAGAGGAAATTTGTGCAAAGTATGTAGCCTGGAGGGCCAAAAAGGGAGAAATCCCTAATTAGAAATAAGTGAGGATTCCTCTATGGTGCTCACCAACCCTTCCATTATATTTCCAGAAATTCTCCATTACGAAAATTAGTAGTCTCTTTTAACAAGAGACTACTAAGATGGTACCTATGACTACTTCTTGAGATGGTTTTGAACGTAATCACAGATATAAGATCGATTTCACATAAAATAGCTTCCCATTTCAAGATGGACGGCCGGCAATACGAGAAATTTGTCCTGTCTGCGATAAACTCTGTTTGCGCTCCTTCATTGGGCGAGAAGTAACATTCTTAATACTCCTTATTATCTACGCTATGTTGCAGAGTAAGTCATGATCAATCACTTAAAATGAACGTATGAACCATTCTTTCATTAATGCGTCCACCAAGTCATACTTATTTTTCATTAGAAAAATGGTGTCGCCAAATTCTCTTGGGACTTTCTTTTCCAAGGTTAGCATCTAAAAAAAAAGGAAACTGCCACGATAATTCTCTTCTTAATTTATTCATCCTGCCTTAGGCACTTAGAATCCCTCACCAAGGCCAAGAAATAAAAAATAACAAACCCAAATAATATATATATATATATATATATATATATATATATATATATATATATATATATATATATATATATATATATATATATATATATATATATGAAAAACTCGAACAGTTTCTACACCCCATTGATAAAAGACAACAATGCCAAGTCAACTCAGCTTTTGAATGAAGGGTAATAAAGCGACTATTTTGCACGAGCGGAAAAGAGGAGTGTTTCTCTTAAGAGAAGAGGGTGACCCGATATTTGCATCTCATTTCAGTTCTTTATGGAAGACTCTTAAATTTATCTCAGGGATCAAACAATGGCTGTCAACGAGGTTCCAGGGAGAATAAATCGGCATTTACAATGTTGGCAAACTATTACTGAGCGTCAGCTTCAGATACATGGAAGAAGTCTCCTTTCAAAATTAATTAAGCGATTTTCATATTTTAAATATGGCTTATCATTTCGCTAAAGGGTTTATGAGGTATTAAAAAAGTCGTAGTCTCCCGTTTCATATTGTTCATGAGTATAAAAGTGGAAAACGGACAATCAAAAATGAAAGTCGCTCTTTATGGAAAAAATAATTGCTTGCTTTTCTTACATAGACAAATTTACTTTCATTATTCTAGTTCACATTTAAAATTCTAAATTAGTTTCTATTTTTACTATATCCATAAGAATGGAAAGGCGGATTATCTTTTTGACTCATCTAAAATTACACATCCCTTGGAAATGAGGAAAAATCAAACAGTGAAAGAATACAGAAAAGCAAATGGATGAAAGAGCGTTCGACAATAAAGTAAAAATTATTGTAAATATTCTATAGCACAAAGTATTGAGAAATACTCATGAACTAAGGTAATAATGGCACTTTAATTGATAACACTGGTCAGCGTCAAAAATGTACCTTAGGTTTTCCGTAGTGCTTCTTAATAAAATTGACCTCCTAAATCCGAATTGGCCATCCGTTTTTCTCTCTCAGGTCCAGTTTTTGCGATACAGGGGGTGATAATAATTTTATAGTTTATGCATGTCCTATATTACATCAAAATTTCAATAGGTTTTGCACTACTGTATTCGCAGTAAATTTTGTGTACATTTTAAGTAATTATGTTAATAAGTTTATATTTTTGCAGGTTAGAAATTGCTTAGCATTATAATAATAATAATAATAATAATGGTTGAGTTAAAAATGAACAGAAAATGTAAGAATAGCTCCGACAGATTTTGCTATTTTGCGGCAAAGTGACTTTTTCCGAGCAGCAATGTACAATCTCTCCTGTAATTAAATCTTTGTATCATGCATATTTTGGAGTAAGGCGAGGAGATCAAGATAAAAGTTTAGCACCACATATCTGCTGCAAGGGATGCTACATAAGTTTAAGACGCTGAAGTTACGGCGAACAGAAGCCTCCCTCTTGTGGTGTTCCCATGGTGTGGAGAGAGGGCAAGGACCACACTACGGACTGCTATTTTTGCATGATAAATCTTTAAGGTAGCATTGTATCAAGTATTTGAGCTTTCTCTATTATACTGGCTCCTGAAAATGTGATTAATATGCATAGACTTAGCATAAAATTAAAAACCAACATAGTTCACTTCAGCATAAACGTATCTTTTATTAAACATTTATGTACTATCTGCAACTCCAAATCAATTCCTTTATATAATATGCAATTATATTTTCTATAGGTATAAATAAGAAGAATAAACATAGTGTGGCATATCCGGATGTTCCTTCTGCCATCAAACCCCTACCCCATAGTCCAGAAATTCCTATACCTTCTGCCTCTGAAGATATAGAGGTCCATGAAGAGAATAATATGGAAGTTGATCAAGATTATGACACATTTGAGTCTTATCAGGTTTCCACGCATGATGTGGTCGCAATACCATTCACTCAAGTTCAGTTAAGTGACCTGACCAGGGATCTGGGGCTTTCAAAGGAGAATGCACAACTTTTTGGCTCTCGACTTCGTGAAAGTAATCTTCTCGCCAAAGAAACAACATTTTTATGGTACAGAAATAGAGAACAAGAGTTTCGAAGCTATTTTTTACAGCATTCTTCCAGCTCTTTAGTATACTGCGCCAATATTAAAATACATGTTGAGGCCATTGGAATTCCTTACAACCCATTAGAATGGTGAATTTTTATAGATTCCTCAAGTAGAAGTTTAAAAGCGGTGTTACTGAATATTGGTAACAAGATAGCTTCTGTTCAATCCAACTTAGTGAACCTTATGAAAATATGAAAAAATTGCTGGATGCAATAAATTACTCTACCCACAATTGGAGGATATGTGGTGACTTAAAGGTAAGATCATTTTACACTTGGCATTTCTAAGCTCTTTGATATTGGCATTTTTATTTTTAATTGTTAATACTTGTATACACCTTTTGGTCAACTAATATTTTAAAAGAATGCAAATCTGGAAATCATGAGTCATTTTGAGTTATATTTTTTAGTGGAAGTGTGTCCCTATAGGTTAATGCATCCTTTTGGGTTAATGGAGAACTTATCCTAATTGAAAAGGTATACAACATAACCCAATAAACTCAAAATAAGATGTACATATATTCAATTAGTTCCAATACAATGATTTAATGCATCGGCATTCAGGATTTTTCAGTACATATTTATATTCTTATTGTTTTAAGAAATATTACTTTGAATTTGTTTTTAGAAATATTACACTTTGAATTTACATACCCTGCTAAATTTCTTTTCAGGTAGTGTCTCTTATACTTGGGATGCAAACAGGCTACACGATGCATTCCTGTTAACTATGTTTATGGGACAGACGTACATATAGTATGCACTATGAGAAAGGTTTGGCCTCCACGAGAAGCATTTAGAATTGGATCAAACAATATGATAGCTGAACCTTTAGTGCCTCCTCACAAAATACTGCTTCCTCCACTGCATATAAAGCTTGGCATAATGAAAAATTATGTCAAAACCCTTAATGAATAAGACCTAGATTTTAAATTTCTTCTTCAAAAATTTCCACAAATCAGTGACGCTAAGCTCCATACGGGAATTTTTAATGGACCTGAGATCAGGAACTTGATGAGAGATCAGCAGTTTGAGGCATCAATGACGGACATAGAAAAAGATGCCTGGAAAGCTTTCAAAGCTCTAATTAACAATATTCTAGGTAATAAAAGAAGCCCAGAATATGTTGCCCTGGTCAATCAACTCTTAACAAGTCTCAAACATTTGGGAGCTCGAATGTCTATAAAAATACACTTTTTACACATCTGGATTATTTTCCCGACAACTGCGGGGATTACAGTGAAGAACATTGGGAAAGATTCCACCAGGACATAAAAACAATGGAATCCAGGTACAAGGGTAAATGGGAGGTAAACATGCTTGCTGACTACTGTTGGTGTTTGAAGAGTGATGCATCAGATGAGAGGCACAAACGAAAATCGTCAAGGGCGTCTTTTCGTGGGAATTAGAATTATTTTCTTTATTATGTTGCATTCTTTAATTTTTTGTTTGATTAAAAGGATTATAGTTTACATACGTTTATTCCTGATTCTAAGATATAACAATAATAATGCATTATTAGATAGAGAAAGATTTTTGAATATTTTTTCAGGAAAAATGAGGTAATCTGTGTGAAAATGGTGTATGCTATAATGAGAATTTCTGACCTGATTGAACAAAAATACATTCATTTTTGAGCTCAGGAGGTTTGATTGATTAAGAAACCACAAAGAAATCCTGAGGAACATAAATCTTTTTTTCAAATGCAAGCCTGTGTAATCTTTTAGATTGATGATGATGTACTCAGTTTTTCGAAGAGAGATGGTATAGTGGAAGATATAGTGGGTGAAAAAAATTAAAGAGGAGGGGAGGGATTTTGCCCTAGTAGGGAGGGTATCACTTTATTTTTATACTATTTCATTTTTCCTTTATTTGTGTTGTTATTTTGTGTGTTTTTTAATGTCTATTTGAATCTTCATACGTTTGTAATGTTCTTCTTATTGTACTTTGTTTCTTCTTCTCTGTCCTTTTATTTTTAGTGTAATAATGTTCTTTGTAGCAATCAAGCCTTTCATAGCTTTTCTTGCCGACAATGCTATTTTAGTGTTGTCTGTGGTCTCATTTTTCGTGAGTAAATGTATGGGACTAAATGTGATGTGTTGTGACGATTTTTATGTGTATATTGGAGTGATATTATTTCGTGTACACAGTTTTGTGCTCGGGAACCGGCTTCTGCGTGAGGCTTTCGCCCGTAGCCACGCGGGTATATTCACCCTGCCGCCTGCTTCCTGGAGTTCTGGAATGACATCATCCGTTAGAGTGGACCAGATCTTTTTGCCCAGTTACTGGGTGATGACATTGATGGGCTCCAAGCGTTTCCTCCGATGCAGGACGCTTTTGCCTGATTCGGTCACGCCTTCTTACTTTGTTGATAAGCAGATAGGTAGTGTTCTGGATACGTTGGAGCCTTTTCATCGAGGTTTTATTAGCCGCTTGGGACACCACTGCGGGGTAGATCAGCATAGCCCGGACATACATCATATATAATTTTCTGATGTTGGCCGAGCTAAGACTTCTAAACCTGTAGAGCTTGGAGATTTCTCTCTTCGCCAGGTTCCGCCTCTCCGTGTGGTCTCTCGAGTATCCATGGTCCATGATTCTAAGGCCCAGGACGGTGCCTTCGGCAGAGTAGCCGTACCTCCTCCCATCTATGATGATGGGCCATGTCAACTCGCGGTTCAACGGGACAATTTTGAACTTGTCCCTGTTGGTCTTGATTTTCCATCGTCTCTCGAATCGGCTGATGTTGTTGATTTCCGCTATAGTGCGGGCCGCCTGAGCCCTTGCTTTCCTCTCCGGGCACGGGACAATTTTGTGTGACGTCATCTGCGTATTGCAGATACATTGTGTCCCTGTGAACCGGAGTTGGGTGGTCGATGGTGAAAACCAAGTAAAGCAGATGACTCAGGCAGCTTCCCTGAGGGACGCCCGACTTTAATTCGAATTCGGGGCCTCCGTGCCCTTCAATCATGAGACACGCCCTTTTGTCCATGATGAAGTCACAGAGGATCCTTTCCATGATTGGGTCTAGCTGGAGGTTCAGGATCTTTTATTGAAGTCCTTCCAGCAAGACTTTATTGAAGGCCTTTTGCACGTCCCTCAACACAATGTCTACATAGAACCTGTTCGCTTGGGTGTATGCTACTTTCTCAGTCATCTGCGTATTGCAGATACATTGTGTCCCTGTGAACCGGAGTTGGGAGGTCGATGGTGAAAACCAAGTAAAGCAGATGACTCAGGCAGCTTCCCTGAGGGACGCCCGACTTCAATTCGAATTCAGGGCCTCCGTGCCCTTCAATCATGAGACACGCCCTTCTGTCCATGATGAAGTCACAGAGGATCCTTTCCATGATTGGGTCTAGCTGGAGGTTCAGGATCTTTTATTGAAGTCCTTCCATCAAGACTTTATTGAAGGCCTTTTGCACGTCCCTCAACACAATGTCTACATAGAACCTGTTCGCTTGGGTGTATGCTACTTTCTCAGTTAGGAGCTCCAGGGCGGTGTCTGTGCCCCTTTTTTGTGGAACCCGTGCTGTTGTCGGTTGTGCGCTCCTAACTCACTCAGTTGAGCTTGTAGCCTATTCGCTAAAATCTTTTTAAAGATTTTACCCTGCATCTCAAGAAGAGAGATGGGGCGATAGCTTGCCACCTGGTATGGGGGCTTGTTCCCCTTTGGGATAAAGATGATTTTGGCCATCTTATATCCATCCGGGAAGTAGCCTGTATTCAGGGCGGCATTCATCGTGTTTGCCAATCCCTGAATAATTTGCCTTGGGTCATTTACGAGGTTATTTTTCATAATCCCAGACCAGCCTGGAGCCCTCTGCTTGAAGGATCTTATGGTGTTCAAGGTCTCTTCTACAGTTAACGGGCATCCGTGGTCAGTGATACTTGCGGATGGAAGTGGGTTCTATGTATCATTGTGCCGAGGTCGTCGAGCAGTTGGTCTTCGAAGTCCTGGTCGAACTCATCGTTTTCTTCCGGTGATATAGCGAAAATCGTTTTCCAGTGCGATCTAAATCTTATTTCAAGAGACTCTGGGTCCTCAATGATGTCGTCTCCTTCCTTGATTTGGGTTCTAGGTCTAGGAGGTAATCCCCCAATTCTCCGGATGTTATTCCAGAATTTTACGGGATCACTCTCCCTGTCCATTCTCCCAATGATGTCATTCCATATCGTTCTTTGTTTTTCTATTATGTCTTTCATTTCCATGCCTAGATGCCTCATTCTGGCCGTCCTTTCCCAATTGGTACCTGTCCTGCCGATCTCATCATAGATTGCTCTATGTTCTCGTGCGATTTCTCTCATCTCTTCCGTCCACTCAGGTTGTGGGAGCATTTTATAGGAGATTCTGGGAACACATCTCTCGTCGGCTTGAATAAGGAGATCGGTGATCTTGTTGATCCTCTCATCAATTTCTTCGAGATTAGCGTCTCCCAGATCAGTTGGTTGGTATGTACTAAGTATCTCTCTATATAGCTCCCAGTCAGCTTTCGCGTAACTTTTCCTAAGTGTAACGGGCTTGAGTATTGGCGCTAGCGAGATGGTAGTGAGAATCGGGATGTGATCGCTCGGGACCACTGGTCCGGGCTCATTGACAATGTTGAAGGGGAAGTTTTGGGATGTCTACACAATGTCCGTCTTTGTTGCCGAACGTTGTGTTATGAAGGCCGGTATCATCTCCAGGTTTCTTCTCCTTTGATCGGTGCTTCCGTAGCCTGATGCACGGCATCTGGCATTAAGATCACCGCCCAGCAATGTTAATTTCCCACGCCCGAAGAGGTTGTAAAAGTTAGGGATCGGCAGGTAATCGCGTCGCGGTGGTTGATAGGCCGCCGCTATGGTCTGGTCTCCAACTAGGGTAGGTATTGCTACTACCACGAATGATTCATCTAGACCTGGAAGTGTTTCATATGTTAGGTTGTTCCGGATCGCGATGGCAGCGCCATCGAACCGTTCTTGTGTATGGTTTTTGCTGATGATTGTGTAATTGGGTATTTTTATGCTGTTCATGTTTGTGTTAACGCCATGTTCTGTGATGAGGATTAGGTCGGAATCCACTTTACGAAAAATGTTTCCGTAAGGAATGTGTTTCCCTACCCATCCGTTGTCGTTAATTGTTAAGATCTTTAGTGTGTTGTTGGTGTTCTCCATGTTTATGTTCTGTTGTGTATGTGTGTGTTGGTTTGTCCCGATTAGTGGTTTTTGCTGTGTGTGTTTCTCCCATTCTGAATTCTTTTAAACTCTGCTTCGCTTACGGCGAAGCAGGAGTCCCTGTATATATTTATCCTGGCCTCCATGAGCACCGCTACTACCAGCGCTTCACGGTCTGGGGAATCATAATACTATTTCAGTAGTCCCATCTTTACTCCTTCAATGATTTCCCTCACCTTGGGGCTTTTCGGAAAGGAAGTTTCTTCTGTTCTGAATAAGTTGATGTTGAGGTCTTCTTCATCAAATTTCCTTACTTTCTTCAGATTCCTACTCCTGCTCCTGTTATTAATGGATTGAGAGATCTCCCGTTCGTCCTCGGATGACGAGGCTGAGCTTAGAAGATTTACTTCCGCCTGCTTGAGACGTCTGGCTGCTCTCTTAGCACTCTCTTCCCTCTTCTTCATCGCAGCTAGTCTTGGGTCCTTGTTAGGGGACCTCTGTGGGGTGAGCTTCTTTTTTATTTCTTTGGTGCTACCCTCTCTCTCCTCGGTCTCCCGTGGGAAGGGGGTCGCGGGCGCCTCTTTTTGAGTTCCGATTTGAACTTGAAGAACATCCCCTGAAGGGGGGTTCTCCGGGAACCACATTTCTGCAAGGCCATTGTTCTTTAACATATTGGTGACCTCTCTGGCAAAGCAGCCTGGGCTGGTCAGATTTCGTACGTGCGCATAGAGGATGCACGTAAGTATTTTTGTGGCGTCTTTGTCGTCCTTATCCACCTTGACGTAGGTTCTTCGGGCCTGGCTGTTCAAGGCGCTTGCTGAGGGGGTGTTTTTTTGCTGTTTAGGCATAGGAGATGTTTGCCCTCCTAGGTACCTTCCGCCCTCTTTGCTTCGGTCTTTTCCAGATAATCTCCTTCTTCTTCAGGCATGACATCGCCATTGCCCCATGCCTTTGGCCACAGTTTGGACACTTTTCCTCCTTGGCCTGGCATTTGCGCCAGCCGTGTCCTTTTTGGCTGCACTTGGAACAGGTTGCTTTCTGCTCCTTGCAATCTTTGGTCGTGTGATGCTCCAGGCGATAGCAATTAAAGCAGATCTGCACGGGGATGTACTCCTCGCGTTCGACCTGCTCCCCACTGATTTTGGCGTTGAAGAGAAGTAAACCTCTCTCTTTGGCCTTCAACGCAATATCCGTGTCTGTGAAGACAACCTTGAAGACGTGGGAGTACTCGGAGTTCTCTTTTATTACGGAACCTTATGACCTCGGCTACTTTTGCCCACTTCTGTTTCTTCTCTACTTCCTCCTTGATTTCGTCCTTTGTGTGCTGGCCGACCCATGGTTCCAGCCTTCTGCAAACGACGCTCCTGTGCGCCTGTATTTGGGGAGGCGTGGTTGGTTGGAGGTTTATCTCCATTAGATGCCTTACCCCTTCTTCTTTCGTGAGCGTCTCAATATTCTTCTCTTTTTCGCACACAGCGACATAACCGACTGAAGTGTCGATCAACCTGAGCACGTCCATGCTGAGCTTACCGAACAGGGTCTTATAGACAGTACCCTTATCCGGTTTTGCTTGTCCGCTAATACACCTAAGCGGGACCCTTGGTGCATCCTGTACCGTCATTATTCTGGGTGGGCTCCCCTTGAAGAGGGGGCACACTTTTCCTTGGGTAGATGGACTTTTTCTTTATTCGGGACTCTCTATTATGTGTTTTAATTTATGAGGGAATTGTGGTTATTTTTCCTAAAAAATGTTTGGTTTTTCCTTTTTGGGAGAAGAGGGCTCTCCTCGTAAAAAACGCCGCCTGGACGTAAAAAGGGATTTGCCTTTAGGTGGGTGATGAAAGATGGATGAGATGAGTCCGGGTGGGATCCTCTCGGGGGTGTGATTGTATGGCGGACTTATTGACAACGCCACCCCCCCGAGGGTTTTGAATCGCGACCGCTCCCCAACATACCATAGAGACGGTTGTATGTCCCTCTATGGTCCTGGAAGGGGCCTTCGCCGTAATGGGCACTGAAGGTTGCGGTCCGTCCCTTGTCCGGAATATTTCTGACATTGTTCTCTACTGTGGGCTAATCCTCAAACCAGCTTCCTCCAATGCCCCCAATTATGCCAATGCTACTGCTAGGCATAGTTGGGACAAAACATGAATGGCAAATCCCCCTCACATCTGACGGTCGTTCACGCAGAGGAGCGGCGCCGGGGACTTAGGCAGTCATCTGCTTAAGTGGAGCCGCTAGAAAGAAAGATGAAGTTAGTATGATGGTGAGGGGTAATGAAAAATGAGTATTAAATCTCTTTTGGAGGTTTTCGGAGGCGTTCGGGAAATTTTTCCCAAAACATTCCCTCCTTTGCCGGATCTGAGATGCTGTCTGGGCTGTATTTTACCCAGAATTCTTCGCCGTCTCTTTTAGATTACGGTTATACATAAAAATATATAAAATATTCCTTATAAATACCATGTGCATATATTCAGATATTTTGAAATTATAAAACCTCCCCTTGAGATTTATATAAAATCAATTTAACTTTGAGCAAATCTAATACTAATTAGATGTCAAAGAAAGGAGAAATTTTACTCATTGTCTCTCTTAGGGAGATTCCTTCGCTCGACTCGTGACGTCACGATGGAGCGCCGCCGGGCTGATTTGGAACAAATATCATTAAAAGCGACTTTGTTCCACCTCTCGGGATAGGGGACGAAGGTAAACTGGAAAATAATACGGCGAATAGTGAGAGAATAAGAAAATAAATGGATACAAAATAATTGGATCGCTATAAATAGATAGAAAGTAAGGTGGATAAAATAGATAGGGTAGACAAAAAAAGAGAGAACGGAATAAATAGGATGAGTGAAAAGAAATAGATAAGTTGGATATAAATCAATAGGATGAGCTGGAATGCATAAGTTGGATACTAAAAGGTAGGAGAAATAGAAATAGAGGAGGTAAATGGAAATATGTAGCATGGATAGTAATAGAAGGAATAAAAATGGATGAAATGCATAGAAATATATAGGACGGATAGAGACCAATAGGAAAATTAAAGATAGATATGATCTATAGGATAAAAATGGATAGATATAAATAAGAGGATGAGCATACAGTACATATGTGTCTGTCGGTGATGATCCAGAATCCACCATCCGGAAGCTCTTGGTTCGAATCCCACAATAGCTGGACTCTGATGGGACTCCACTGGCTACAGCTCTTCACAGGCATTCCTTACACATTGTCCCATCAATTTTTGATGTAATTATATAAATTTGGTTTAATGTAACTCGAGTCCAAATACTTGGTGCACATGTCCTCAGAGATACTGGGATTATACATATTTTTTATCATAATTTAAAGCGAGACCAACGGCGGAATATTTCGCACAAGTTTGTAAAAAGAGATCTAAAAGAAAGTGATAGAGTTAGAGAAATATATATATATATATATATATATATATATATATATATATATATATATATATATATATATATATATATATTCAAATTTTGTTAAAGAAGACCATTGTCTATTTTGCGTTAATTAATTTCCTCTGGCAACTTTCTCTTCTTCTAACTATCAATTTTATTTCATCTCATAAATTGTGGATCACTCTTTTTTAAATAAATGTGTTTGGTAAAAACCAAACTAATTTGCTGAGCTTTCGATCTTATTCGATCATCTTCGGAGCATTTTGATATGTTCTTCCTTCCTTTACCGATGTAATGAGTGGAGTGAGGATCTAACAGAATTAAAGAAAACGATTTTTAAGGGGTATTTATTCCGCCTAGGTTAAGCATTCAGGAAAGACTGCTACCCAGCTACACTAATATGAATATATATATATATATATATATATATATATATATATATATATATATATATATATATATATATATATATATAAAGTTGGAGCACAGGATACATTATGTGATAAATTAAAGGCATAACTGAGCCGAAGGTTGTCTTCTTCTTCATGAGTTTATGGACTAAATCTATGTTTATTCCTTTGAGGAAATAATTTGGAGGAATTCTCGCCAAAAATGAGCCAATTTCCCCACTCTCTGGTGTTATAGATAATACAATTATATTTATTTTGTACACTTTGGCTTATAGACAATGTAATTATATATATGTTGTATATGTACACTCAAAGATAATATAAATATATATAGTTTATCTCAACTCATGATCAAAAGCCTTTCAAAAGTGTCTTATGGCCCCTCCTTCTGCCTGCTCAAATAGAACGGCCAAGAGCAGCTAAAATAACAAAACAAAAACAAATACAATATATTTTCAAAAGTAAAGAACAAATTACTTAAATTTGTTTTCCTAAAAGTAATTCGTTCCCTCAGATGAATTTTAGAAAATTCAAGTTTGTTTACAAAAGAGCGACGTGGCAAATATTCTATTTATGTGATGTAAACAGCAACTGCGCCTGCATTTTGGAGGGTTTTTTATTTTACGTATTTGATAGAGATAAATGATAAAAAGGTAGTATAAGATATGAAGGATGAGATAGATAAAAAATGGTAGATAAGGAAAAAAAGGAAGATATTGTTTTCATTGTTCACTTATCCGCATCTGACAGGGGATCGATTGTTTAATGTAGCAATCGAACCGAGGGTCGAAATGAGGGTTCTCATCCTGTGATTTGGAGGGATGACGTGCATTAATATCCTACGAGGAAAAACAGGAAATGAGATTAACCAACATGAATCCATATCGAGTAGTGTATTCATGGGATTATTACAGGTGAGTTTTCACCTTAGTATCTTTTTTTCTTTCGTGTTATTATTATTTAAGTTGACTACTTCCCACATCCCCATTCCCACCCATTTTCAGAATGGGGAGAGGGGGGGGACAATTACTCGCCTTCTTTGACGCCCAGTTGTATCTCTCCGGTTACCCACCATACCCAATATGAGTCAACTTCGTATGGCAGGCGAAGAGGCTTAACTCCTTCTTGGGATTATCCAAGCGCACGCAGGTGAGAGGACAGACAGACAAAGAAATAAATAGACACGAGGAAGAAGGTATAAATGGAGCCCAAAGTTGCTCTCAACAATCCTAAATGTTCGGGCTGGAAGTGAATGTAGGATGCCTCCAGTGGCGGGTTTATGAGAGTTGCTCGACCTCCTGTTCACTATAATCTCCCTCGGATTATGTAACATCCGCACATTTTACCTATCCTAACTTCACTGATTTCCTAACAGAATTCCAGCAAATCTTATGACGGAGAAGTCTAGTTATTTTTTTTTTTACCGAGGAAACATCTTATTATTAGGTGTAGGACCGAGTTCTTCCAATCGGTCCATTTGTAAGAACCGCCTTCCTCTTTCCTTCCTTTTCTTCTTCTCTTCCTTCTTATCAAGTGGTCCCGGAAGTGATCTGTGCAAACTGTTATACCTGCTACTCGGAGAGAGGCACTTAAGGGCCTTTGGGGGGAAAAAAAGAAAAGTGAATTTGCTTTCAATGAAAACGGGACATTTCGGTGAACTTAAGACAAATTGAACATACTGAAGAGATTCGATTATAATAATCATTATTATTTCGAAATTAATAAAGCAACACTAACAAGGGCAATATCTTCATAAAGTTTGCGGCAAGTGTCTGGTAAAAGAATAGTGAGGTTTGAGAAGTATTGCAATAGTCTTTCCAAACAGAATATTGATTAAAGCTATATAAATAAATTCAAGAATTATTCGGACGATTATATTAAAAGGTTCAATACTGAAAAGACTAACATGAGCGGATCAATCAATTGAACTTGACCTTGATTTCTTCATACATCTGAGCTCTCATTGGAGGCAGATTATTTCATGGTCTTTGTCGATGTTTTTTTTTTAAGTTCGGTATTTTTGGATTTGGGTTCTCAAATCTTGGTTTATTTAATTTTAGTTTTCATATTTTGTTTATTCAAATCATTTATCTTTATCTTGTGTTTTGGACCTTGTTTTTTAGATCTTTGTTTTTTGGTCTTGGGTTTGCAGATCTTGTTAATTTTTTAGATCTTTGTTTTTTGGTCTTAGGTTTGCAGATCTGTTTTTCTTTTTAAATTTTTGTTTTTTAGTCTCGGGTTTGCAGATCTTGTTTTTTTATCTTTGTTTTTTGGTCTTGGGTTTGCAATTGTCGGTTATTCAGATCTTGTTTTATGCTAATCTTGGTTTTGCTGACTTTGTTTTTTCAGGGGGCGGGAGCGATTTTGATTTTTTCAGTTCATGTGAGAGTTCATGGTTTTAGGATCTGAGATTTCCAGATCTTGTTTTATCGCTTTTTGTTTTTACAAATTTTGGTTTCGTATCTTGGGTTTTTATATTTATTATCTTGTTTTCTTTAGAGTCTTGTTTTTTATCTTTATTTTTGGATCTTGTTTTGTTTATTTAGTTTTCAGATAGTTTTTTCTCTGATCTTGATTTATCAGGTGAGGTTTTGGATCTTGGATTTTTTATTTCGGGTCTTCGGATGTTGATTTTAAAGTTGATGGCATTTTTTTAGATTTTGTTTTCCTTGCTTGAGTCTCTTCTTTAGACTATTCGGGTTATATCCCTTCCACACATCTGCTTACACTTTCCCTATCTTTACCAGTTTTACTAACTATTTCAGAGCCTCTTTGGTGATGCCTTCATTGGGTTTCTCATCTTAGTTTTACTATGTTTTATAATAATATTATTATTGCCATTTATACTTATTATTATTTTATATTAATTTTAAATTAGCTTGTCTGTTTTAGTTTCTCATCATCCCATTGAGAATCTCTTCGTTGGATTACACATTCACATTTCCTTTTAGACGGCATAATAAAAAAAAATATCGGTATTATATGCCTCCCCCCCTCCTTTCCTTAAGTAAGTTGAATTTTCTCTTCTCCTATGGATATTTTAACTGTCCCTGTGTCTTCTGGAATGGTCTGCCAATCTTACACTGGGCGCTTTTTCTGATTTTTGAAGGCTCATTCTGTGAGACAGATTCAGTCGTTTATCGCCCTGTTTTTTATCCGGAAACATCGGCGGCATGGATACGAAGGACTAGGGGGGAATGGGGTAGTGGGTTTTGCCTCCGTGCCCGTGATGAGAGGGGAGGGAGGGATTTGGGTGCTTGGGTAGCCCACGCTTGTGACTTGGGTGACTTTCGAGGAACATCTCTTCTGTCTTTCATTCTTAAGATCTGCCAAATTAGAGTTATCGACTTCTTTATCATTAATATTCAAACTACAACTTTACCTTTCCAAACGATTTTTAACTTTGTGAGTGTGTGGGTATAATTTGCCTTCCGATTTTTTTATATTATGAATACGAATAATAGCCGATTGTATTCTCTTTTCAGAGATATATTTATATAATTTTGTAAAATTAGGAGTATCCTAAAATTTATTTGTCCAGCGCATTGGGATATTACCCTAGTATCGCATCCTGTGTCTTCAAAGAGTGAAGCTTCAGCGGTCTGTGAGAGGAATCCTCGAGGCGAGTGCTCCGCCCAGCTCAGCCCTGAAACGGAGGGCGTTACCTGCCCTGCATACCTGCATTGGCTGACGAGCCTGTCCCCCTTCTTATTGGACAACTACTACTACTACCCCCCCATCCCCCAGCGCCAAGTGATAGCCCTGTGCCCCTTCTCGTTCGGGTGTTGTTTTGATTGATTTGTTGTGTGGACCTTGTTTGGGTTGTTGAAATTTGTTCTCTGCGCCCGTCATATTTTATTTTTGTTTTCGGTTGGGAAAATTGCAATTTGTATAGAATATTTATTTTGAATTCGCACCGGTGTTTATTTTTTTGGTAAATATAAACTGTAATTAAAACTGTATTTTTTGGTAAAGTAAAGGACTGTATATTAAATCGTATCAATTCTTCCTCGGGGTTCTCAAGGTTCATAAATTCTAGGATAAGGTTGGAACGCGGGGTTAGTGTTGCTTTCGGCCCGTTACAACTTCAAACTCAAACGAAGCTCAAGCAGCTTCTTCAAACCAATCCCTAACCAAACAAACAATTCGCTGTTGTATCATTGTGTTCATAAAAGTGCTAAACAAGTTATGTTCCTCATCGCTGACCCTTGACGAGAAATCGGGCTGGGAATCAACTCCAACATTGGTGAGTACAAATTTATCATTACGTTCGGCTTCTGAACAAATGAACAAACTTTAACCTCAAACACCCCTTTCTTCTTCTTTAGAACTACTTTTTAATATCGAGGAAACGCTTCGAGCTAAAAACCGCTCGCGGTATTTTCTGAAGAAAATTTTCAACGAACTCTCCATATTCTTTGATCGTAAAAATCTTATTACGTTAATTACGTTCCTCAAATCAGGGCTATATAACTACAAGACCGAGCGAGGAAGTTAGGTTAAGTTAGCACGTTTAAAACATTTTAGTCCTAGAGCAGGGATCGATAACTAGCGGCCCGCGGGCCATATCTGCCCTCAGTCCTTAAGATATAAATACTTAATCAACCATGCGTTTTTTTAAAAAAAATGAATTTTGTCATCTAGAATTATTCCAGAACAAGGACAGACAAAACTATGATCAGTCTTAACCTTGTTTTGTATTAGCGGTGTTAAAAGCCCGTATATGTCTGAAATATGTATTTAGAAAATGAAAATAAAGAAATACCCAAAACAGAAGGAATAAAAAAATAATGGATCTTTTCTCTTATTATAGCACAATTTCGTCTCCTCAGCCAATGTGGCTGAAAGGCCGGTTACTCGAGTGATTAGGCTCTGACATCTTTAGTGTTACAATATCCCTTGTTTAGTTTTGTTTAGAAACATAAGCATTGTTCATACCCCTTAAAAAATACAACGTACGAACTTGCTAGAGAAAGAACAATGTTTGGAGTGTTTTACCAGTGCAGTGGGTTTTCAGAAGGATTTGCACGGAATGTGCGAGTGTTTCATGTATGCAATTTCTGATAGATCGGCAGAAACATCATTATTATTATCTATAATTAGTCTTTGCCAGAGATGCGATATAAACATTTGACTGTTCCACTTGCATAACTTTAAAGATCCAGAAACAAGTACCCACACAAACCATATAGAGTCGCTTTGGGCCAAGACGAAAATGGGGGAAAATAAAAAGAATGTGGAACTGCTCCTTCTCTGATCGACTCCTTTAATATGTGCGAGTTTTTATGGAGGCAACGAAATAAAGGAAAAGACTCAGTTGCTTAAATTTACAAAGCCATTGTAAAGTTTTTATCTATTAAATAATGATTAGTTTCTACTTTCTTTAGCTTTTATTTATTTTTTTAGTTTCCCCTTATTCGCCCCCAAACCCCCAAAATACTTATAACAGAAATAATTCCATCCCTCGATTCCTGCGCATGAGAAAGGCAGTTCAGCAGCCTCTTCAGCCATCTGGCTTAGGAAACGAAATTGCGCCATGTTGAGAAAAAAGATCCAAAATAATAATTTAGAATAATAATATATTTAATTAGCAATTATTTACTAGTTTTATTAGTTCAGATATTTCATGGATACTGTATTATGAGAGTTGATGTCCTGTCTGGTGAGAGATGTGCCCCGTCATTTGCACACAGACATAGGTCCTAGCTCGTATGCATGAAGGGTTGCCCACAACCCAAGAGTCTCCATTATTTAAGGATATAGAGGCTTGCTGTGGGCAGAGATGGGCACGATCCTGATCTTGATGATCACTTTAGACCTCAAGATTACTTTTAATTCTAGATTCGAAAATATGCCGCTATGCTATGCGAATATGATTTGTTTATTGCCCAAGCGGCATCTGGTACCAACTTTGTTCAAGAGCGAATTTTTGTTTTCTGCAAAGAGTGTGTAGAAGGTTCCTTTTTAAACAAGTGATGTCATTTAATCGATGTCGTAGATTTTTCTTTCACCAAAATAGTAAAGATTTCATATAAACATGTATATAGTTTGCTAACATTCATATCATTTATTAAATTATAGTTAAGTATTTATATAATAGAACATTATGTATATTTATTATGCGCTGAATAATACGTCTACATAGTTAACGTCATTAATGAGAGAATTTAGTTAAAATTTTAAATTTGTATTAATTCTCTTTTTATGTATTAGCAAAATATAGTATGTTCAAGTTTAATATAACATAGACATAAAATATAGCCTATAGGTCTGTATTCTTAATAAATTAATTCTAAGTATACTTTATTTAAAGATTGAATTTTCTAATAATATTTTACAACTTCAACAAGCTCCCAAGGGAACCAAATATTCTAGGTTGTAACCAGAACAGTATTTAATATATTTAGATAACAATGTTGGTAATAAGGATCAATCTGTGCTATTGAACAGAAAATATTTTCAATTTAAAAAAAAATGGAAACAGTATCAAAGTAATTTGCATGCAATGTACAAAGCAAACTGCAATTTTGTATGCTGGCCTCGTCTCCACATGCAATCTTCTGAGGCACCTTAGCTTTAGTAGTACTTAGTAACTAAGTAGTAAGTAACAACATTAACCTAATGGTTCGAGTCATATTTTAAGTGACTGGTGCGATACGAAACTAATGTTACATTGAATATATTTTGCACTTCAGATTTTAAGAGATTAATTATAGACGCATAACTACAATAAAAACTACCGATATCCAACTAATTAAACGCCAGATGTATCTGTCATTCTCTCTGTCTGATCCATCTCTGTAATTTCTCTGATTTCATTATGAAGGAAGTAATTCGACTTTCAATTTAATATAGGATTAAATGCACTGATCACAGTGAAAATAATTTGAGTTAAAGTTAACAAAATTTTAGAATCTTGTTAAATAATAATTTTAACTCCATTCAGAACCTTTGGATGACTAGGAATCGAAGAAGAAATCTCGCATGCGTCCAGCTAAAGAAGATGGTGCCAGTGGCAGCGATGCTGGCGCTGCCAAAATTGCCAAGCAGCCAACACTAATTATGTTGCACATTTCCAAGCAAAAACTAGCTCTACCAATGATAAAAGGATTTCCTTGAAAAGAAGGTTCGCTCTCTTGTCGCTAATGGACTCCTACCATTGAGCCTAGTTGAACTACATTAATTTAAGGATCTTCTTTCATGTTAGTATAATTCAAATATTTTTCTAATATCTAATTAAAATAATTAATCATATTATTTCTATGAAAATTAGAATATCGCTAGCCTAGCTAAACATTTTTCAATTTTTTCCATAGCTAATCTCTGATTAAAATAATTATTCACTTTATTTGTATAAAAATTAGACTATTGCTAGCCTCACTTAATATTTTTTTTTCAATTGCTAATCTATTCTATTTGATTTAATTTTTAAATATTTTTTCAGCCGTCAACCCGGCTATTCAGGTGCCATCTAGACGCATCCTGGTTAGATCTCTTGCAACAACAACCAGTAAGTACATACAATGAAGGAAGACACAAGCAAAACTATACCAGTTAATTATGTGTGTGTTACGGGTGCCATATAGTCAAGTAATCACCGCAGTTTTATGGGAGTCCCTGTGAATTAGGTATGTTACTGATTTAGTGTGTTATTTTTATATAATTGATAAATTGACTATTGGTGATAGACTTAAAGTATAATATTTTAAATTATTCGACGTGTTTCTCATTCATTAATTTGGTGACTCTTCATTTTGCTGTGAATATGGACCCTTCCACATTTTGCTCTTATGAGATGGGTCACTGATGTAGTGGTATGGTAGACGACTATGGTTGCCTCCTTTATATCGCATAGTACTTCTCTGCAATGTTTGGTGGCGCAGTTTAGCTGGTGTGTCACTAACCAATAATATTAAATTTATCTTAAAAATTGTTCACACAAACATTGATTTTATATGCTTATATTACAGATCAGTTGTCGCGAGGATCAGCTGCACTGGGATGCCGAATATTTCGTGGAACACATAGCTTTGATAAAATTGCTGGGATATTAGACAGGATTAACTCGGAGCATGGTTTATCTCAGAAGAGTTGTATCTACCGTCATTGACAATGCATCGAACAGGGTGAAATGCTTTAAAGAGTTCGGTTCGTGTTCGAAATCTTATTGACGTCATTAATAAAGATGATGCAGATGAATAAGATGATGAAAAAGATTCATATGAAGAGACCAGCAGAAACTTTCCTGAACATTTGAGAGAGCATGGAGAGTCAGTCAAACTATCCTCCCTTATTCGATGCGCCTACCACACATGAACTTGGTAGTAACAACTGATGCATATATAGGACTATATTCACTTGGACTAAAGAAGATAAAGCCTTCTGGAATGGATAAAATGTTTGGTGCTATGGAATGTTGCTGGTAAGCCCAAGGCGGAAAGATAAGGTCGATAAATGGCCTCCAACTTAGGTACCCATGCTTCACCCACTGAAACTCAATGTACGACTTATTAATCCCAATATATAAACATAAGAACGACAATGAATTGGAATTTATTTCAGATTATCTGTCTGTTCTAAAGCCTATTGCAGCAGCTCCCAACAAATTACAAGAAGAATAAGAATGCTACTACGATTGTCTTCTTCTAACACTCCTAGTGACTCAAGATGGGGCTGCCCACGCAAGATTTGAGCCTACTTAACCAAACGACCTGATCTTGAGACACTTCATGCCATTGCTGGTACAATGCCAGATTTGCTCCTTTTTGTCGTTGAGCAATGAAGTAACTGCTGACGTTTTGGCATCTCATCATTCTTTCAAACTAAGATGGATATCAATATTGCAAGAACCTAATTTTGGCGACCATGAAGCAATTAAGTCGCAAGTAAAAGACAAGATTGCAAATGACTCTAAGAAATTGTAATTCTGACTGCAGTGGTAATAGTTAGGTGAACTCAGACCCACCATCTTAAGACGATTTCTTCAAAACTATGGACAACTCATTTTCTTCTCCTAATGACAAGGAAGAATTGGAGGTTGTCAAAGATGAGAGAAATGGTGAGAGATATAGAGACGGGTAGGACGGAAACAACTCGAATCGGCTTCTTTTTTAGGTAACTTCCGTTTGAAAAGATGTCCTATAGCGAACAAGAGGTTCCGCGAGATAGCGTGAAGGTCTAAATTCACTCCCGGCGCCTCTGTATAGATAAAGTGAAATCCAATTCTGGCGCCTCGGGAAAATTCACTTCTCGCGGGCCCGTATAAATAATTAAGCGTTTGTCTGGGTAAGATTAGTATTTTGCAAAAGAGACGCGACACAGAAGAATTCTTTGTCTCGGCCTCTCTTACCCCAAGAGCCCGAAGACAAGAAAATTTAATAAGAAGAAATAAGAACTAGGAGCGAGGAGACTACCACGCTACTGTATTCGACTCAGCTTCTCCGCGGCGAAATAATCCTTAGATCCCTCTTTTCGAGGTTAGCAGGGGTTATGAGCTCGACGCTCATAACTCCCCTCCCCTAGCCTTTTTCTCGGGTACAAAAATTCTCGGGTGGCAGATCCACCCGGAATGGTAGTTTCCCTTTTGTCAGTCGTGTACGTTTGTGTGTACATGCTCACGGCTCCTGCCTGGGGCTGACGTGAGTAAACCTTTTGCTCATTTAATTCCTTTGTATTTCTATGTTGTATCCATTATTTTATTTTTGTTTGTACAGTAGTAAAGATTATTTTGTTTCATCCAGTTTGATATCCAGAACCTCCTAGTTAGTTGATTTAGTTCGGCCAAGGAAAATAGTCCCTCTTACTCGATTTAGTGCAACCCACGTTTAAAGTGAATCATTCAGGGCAAGGCCCGATAGCAGTGTCCTACGGGCTTGCCACGTTCCCTTCTTAGTCAAAGGAAGCAAACGGAGGTCAGGAAATTTAACCTGACCTACGACATAGAATTATATATGAATATATATATATATATATATATATATATATATATATATATATATATATATATATATATATATATTACACTGTTATCAAAGTTTTATGGGGTTTGGTTCTGGCTATCAGAAAATTGTGGAGAAACAATTTTTTTTGCATAGGCTACTTACAATTAAAATTATGTTTACATTTTCCCATTAACTTTTTTAATTTATTTATTTATAAGTTCTAAAGATTTTTATATTTTTCTTTCTGGTCCCATATAATCTACCATATTTGAAAGATTCAGTAAGAATTGCATTACTTTTCTTCTTTTCTTTTATTTGGCGTACTTGAGGGGTAGACGCCGAGGCTTTCGTCTCAATCATAGTAAGTGGATTTTGCTAAAATCTCGACTCTAGAAATTATTGTTAGTGAGCGAACGGGAAAAAATTCAAATCGTGCGAAATAATTTGTTTTTTTTTATGGTCTTTTTTTCCGTTGTGATATTATTTGGGGGTTAAGCAAAACCCATTTCCACTTCCGTTTTTGCTTCTGTGAGAAATTAATCGAGTGAATTACAACTAAATCGGGGTCGACAACCCCGCTAAGTTCTTTTGTTGTGTTTTTTTTTTTTATTTTGCATAAAAGTTTGGTGAACACGACAGCATGTCATCTTTCGAAGTTTTCCAAGCACAAGGTGAGTCTCTTGGACTAAATGGGAAGGATCTAATGGCATGCATCCAAAGAAAGAGAGAGCAGTAAGAACGGAAAGAAGGGGAAGAGAAGAGAAAGAACGTGAAGAAAAATGAGAAACGAAAAAACGTAAAGAAGAAAGAGATGAAAGAGAGAAAATTCGTTTACATTAACTGGAAATGACCAGGAGCAGAAAAGAAAAATTTCATTTAATTCGAAGACCGAAGTGCAAAAACCGCGTCCATTAAATTGCCTGTTTTCAAGGCAGGAGAAGATTTTTGGCCATACCTCACTCACTTCGAGAAAATTTTTGAGGTGAATCAGTGGGATATTGAAACAGACGGCATAGCCAAGCTCAGGGACATCTTCATTTCTCTTCCATCAGAGGCAACCATTGATTATTCCACGTTAAAAGCAGAATTGCTTGCTGCCTATAACATGCCTCCGGACTTTTACTGTGCAAAGTTTTGGCACTGTCGGATTCGGCCTGATCAAAAATTCCGTAAGTTTAATTTCTGGCTAGTTGCGTCCAAAGTTCCTCAGGAAGTCATAATTGCTATTCAAAAGAAGGGAAGAAAACAAAACTACACTCTCCCAAAGCAAAGGCTCATAACGCCAAATTCGTTCTCCACAACAGAGATAAGTTCTTCAAGATGACTGGTTCATCTAAACCTAAACCCTTCTCCTATAATCCCCCTGCTTCGTCGTTCCCCAGAAGAACTATCATCTGTTAAACCTGTGGGGTAGAGGGTCATGTAAGAAATAATTGATCTCAGAATTCTCAATTTAGAGGAGGTTACCCCCACAATATAAGTGCCAGGCCTGCTCAACCGCCGTTGCAAACAGAAGAACTTCTCCCTTCAAGCGAACCAAGTCCCACCGGCCACCAGGTGAACTTTCTGTTTGATAAAAACACTCCTGGAGTCTCCAATTCGAAACTGAAGTGGTAAACAGTTGCCGGATCGCAATTCTCGTGCGCGGCACAGGGTGCACGTGTATCGGTATATCTGACAGATTACTTCCACCTGTAGCCCCGTTTCACGACAAGTTTGCATCAATACACGATTACTTAGAGCGCGCCTGCTTCACTGGCTCGGGCGAGGTCGTCGCAGCGCCCATCAAGTTCTGCGCTGCTTTAATTGGCCAGAGTCTGCGGGCACTGCCCCCTCCCCCTCGTGGCTAAACCCATAACCAGCCGATCTTAAGCGGTTAAAGAATCGGAAGCGACCGCCCCTCTGGAAACTTCCAGCGCTTCAGATTGCCAAAATTTCCTGAACGAAGACTTTATGAAAAATCAGAAAGAGTGCGAATCTCTTAGTTTGTGGATAAAAGCACAAAACAAGACGCGAGATTCCATTAGGAGCAACAAGATAATCTCTTTCATTGTTAAGAATCACCTCCTTTACTGCGTTTGCTCAGCAGACAATAACCTAGAGTCTCAAGTATTATGTGTCCCCCCTCCAATGTCAAACTCATCCTTCGAACCGCCCATGATAGTCTCTTCTCGGGTCACTTTAGCCACTCTGAGAAGACACAACGTGTCTTTAAATATTTTTATTGGCCTGGTGCATCGGACGAAATCATGCGTTACTGTCGTTCATGCGACATTTGCCAGAAGACCACGATTAGAGGGCGAGTCAAGCCTGCATTCTTACAGCAGGTCCCAATAATCTCGGAACCCTTCTCCCGAGTGGCGATTGACTTGATCGGGCCTATTCACCCACCTTCAAGTGAGGGCCATAGTTATGTTTTAACTCTGGTCGATTTTGCCATCAGATTCCCCGACGCT
Organism: Ceratothoa steindachneri; assembly: GCA_963969495.1. Lineage (NCBI taxonomy): Eukaryota > Metazoa > Arthropoda > Malacostraca > Isopoda > Cymothoidae > Ceratothoa > Ceratothoa steindachneri. The sequence goes on from OZ018328.1 coordinate 109,687,585, forward strand.
GTGCCACTTAAGAAGATTGACAGCACCTCTTGCGTTGAAGCACTCATGGCGATTTACTGCCGTGTTGGGTTGCCGAAAGAGATATTGTCGGATCTTGGCCGCCAATTTACCTCCCAAATGATGGAATATGTGGGCGTTGCTCATGACATGGTTTTACGTTTTTTTACGACTCCGTTCCACCCAGCCGGAAATGGAATGTGTGAAAGGGTAAATAGCAGTCTCAAAACCATTCTGAAGAAATTATGTGCCGAGCAGCCAAGGGAATGGCACAGATATCTTCCGGTAGCTCTCTTTGCATATAGAGAAATTCCCCATCGCACCTTGGGTTTCGCTCCTTTTAAATTACTATACAGAGGGAATGCACGAGGCCCCTTGATCATCTTGAAGGAGCTATTTACAAATCAAAAACTGGATCAGGAAATCTAATCTTCGTACTCCTATCTGCTTGAAATACGACATAGGTTGGAGAAATGGGCCGAAATAGCGTATCAAAATGGGGATGTTAACCTGGAAAAATATAAAACTTATTTCGACTACAAATCTGAAGATAGAAAATTATAGCCAGGTGAGGAAATTTTGTCGTTGCTGCCAACTAAAAACAGCAAATTACTGAGCCAATGGAAGGGCTCCCTATCAAGTAATCAAGAAACACGGCCCTGTCGATTATTTGATTGAAACGTCAACAGGAAGGAAGCTTTTCGATGTAAATCTTCCCAAGAAGTATCACCAACGCGCATGGGCTAACCAGATTATAGCTATAGATGAGGAATCACCTATGGAGCCTAATTATCCCATAGACCCCCTAAGTGTAGTACAAGTTGCTTGCATAGAGCAAGACAGCGAATACCCCCTACACGTCTTGTTAGGCGCAACTGAATCCTCGTCAGCTGAACTAAAAGTGAGCGACCAGCTGTTCCCTCTTCAGAAAACCCATCTACAAGCGCTCCTGAAGCAATTTAGTGACGTCGTCGCAGAAATTCCTGGTTGTGCAGCCCAATTTTAACACAACATACAATTAACCACCCAAGAACCCTCCCGACCTAAGCCGTATCCGCTGCCCATACATATGAGAGAAGCATTTAATGCTGAGGTTAACAAGCTGTTAAATTTGAAAATATTAGAACCGTCAAAATCAGATTATTGCTCTCCGGTTGTTATAGTTAAGAAACCAAATGGATCATACCGACCTTGCATCCATTTTAGGAAATTAAGTTCAGTTACCGTATTCGATGGAGAACTGATCTCCCTTATTGACAAAAATCTTCATCTGTTTGAGAAAGCCAAATTCATAACCGAGCTGGATTTGTGTAAGGCTTATTATCAAATTCCGTTACGAGAAGAGTTCACGAAATACCTGGCTTTCCGAACTGAAAAGGGGTGATGCAATTTCGACGACTCATCTTTGGTCTTGTCACTGCATGCAATAATTATTATTCGATGATGAGAAGGATATTAGATGGATTACTAATTATATCATTATATTTTGATAATACTCGTATTTATGTGGCTACGAATGAATGGAATCAGCACTGGACTGCTCTACAGGTACTTTTACTAAGACTTTTGGAGCATAATCTAACTATTGGGAGTACTAAGTGTCATTTCACTTACATTACAATTGACTATTTAGGCTTCCGGATTGGAAATAACCGGCTAGCTCCCCAAGAGGATAAAATTCTAGCCATTGTTGAAATGCCTCTGCCGGCGAACAAGAAGCAATTAAGATCCTTTATGGGTTCCGCGTCCTTTAACAGACGTTTTATTCAGAATTTTGCCTCACTCTTTGCTTCCTTGGTGAACCTTTTTTTTAAAAAAAAGTCTCCAAGCACCTCGTTTGGAACCCGCTGTCGGTTACGAGTTTTTATCAACTTAACGGAAAACTTGCGTTGGCGCCCATATTACGTTTTCCCAATCTCGATGAACCGTTTGGCATTCGAACAGATACCAGCAACGAGGGAATAGGCTGTATTCTTGTCCAATACGGGAAAAATGATGAGAGCTTTCCCATCGTATATGCAAGTTGGAAATTGCTACCCCGCGAAAAGAACTAAGGTGTGATTGTGCGAGAGGCCCTCGCAATAATTAAGGGGAATTCAAAAGTTAAAGTTTTTCGTAGGGAAAGAGTTTGTAATAAAAAGTGGCCATAACGTCCTACCTACGAAGTGTAAAAAAAATAATGGTAGTCTAATGCGCTGTAGTTTGTTTTTACAAGAATTTCAATTTAGGATCCTGTATATTGAAGGCTCCTATAACTGTATGGCCGATAGCTTAAGCAGGAATCCATTGAATTCCTCTTCGAACTGATCCTGATTAAGAGTAAATTTTTCTAATTTTTAGGATTGATTTTTTTTTTTCACATATGCTCAGGCAATATTTCCATTATTTTTAAGGGAACATTTACCTTTTTCATTTATTTTTTTTATTATTGGATGTCACTTCTTTCCGGAAGTTCCATCTTGAGGGAGAAGGAGATGTCAAAGATGAGAGAAATGGAGATCAGAGGAAGAGAGAGGAAGAGAGAGAGAGAGAGAGAGAGAGAGAGAGAGAGAGAGAGAGAGAGAGAGAGAGAGAGAGAGAGAGAGAGAGAGAGAGAGGTATGGCGGAAAGAACCCGCGATCGGTTTCTTTTTGAGGTAACTTCCGTTTGATAAGACGCCCTAGAGCGACCCTAATTGTAACAGCAAGAGGTTCCGTGAGATGGCGTGAAGGTCTAAATTCACTCCCGGCGCCTCTGTATAGATAAAGTAAAATCCGCTTCCAGCGTCTCGGTAATATCCCTTCCGGCTGGACTGTATAAATAGTTAAGCGTTTGTCTGGGTAAGATTAGTATTTTGCCAAAGAGGACGCGACGCAGAAGAATTCTTCGTTTTGGCCTTCCTTACCACAAAAGCCTGAAGACGAGAAAATTTAATAAGAATAAATAAGAACTAGGAACGAGGAGACTCCCACACTGCGGTATTCAACTCAGCTTCTCCGCGGCGAAATACTCCCTCGATCCCTCCTTTCCATCTAGCATTGGTTGTTAGAAGACAGGTTGTATTCTCCTTCATAATTTTTAGGAGGCGGATTACTAATCAGTCAAGTGCAAACCTAACCGTTCCGTTGAAAAGGAATCGAGCTTGGGGGGGCTTCCCCCAAGCCTTTTTCTCAGGTACAAAAATCCTCGGGTAGCAGATCCATCCGGAATGGTAGTATCCCTTTTGTCGATCATGTACGTTTGTGTGTACGTGCTCACGGCTCCTGCCTGGGGCTGACGTGTGCAAATCTTGTGCCCATTTATTTCCTTTGTATTTCTATGTTGTATCCATTATTTTATTTTTGTTTGTACAATAGTAAAGATTATTTTATTTTCATCCAGTTTGATATCCAGAACCTCCTAGTTAGTTGATTTAGTTCGGCCAAGGAAAATAGTCACTCTTACTCGATTTAGTGCAACCCACGTTTAAAGTTTATCATTCAGAGCAAGGCCATTTGCGAGTGTCCTGCGGGCTTACCACGTTCCTTTCCGAGTCAAAGGAAGCAAGCGGAGGTCAAGAAATGTAACCTGACCTACATCAAAAGTCCTTAATTATTTGCAGGAGACCAGTAAGGCACTGAATCTTTAGATAGGTATCCTGCTATAAGAAATTTTTTAAGAGCTATAACACCACGGCACCTTCCTTTGAATAAGTAGATCGATTGTTTTCGTTTACTGGCATTGTTCATATCCCCAAGCGAAATTGTCGCTCGGATGGTAACTTTGGACAATTGGTTCTGCTAAAATGTTTACAGCGGGTCAACATTAATTTAATACACTTAATTTTGGTTTTCCCCTTATATCTTCAGTACTTGCGTACTACAGTAAAACAGTAAAATTATATTCTATGTACAAAATGTTTACTTATATATGCTCCTCATTTATTGATATGGGTTATGGACCCAGGGAAGTGAGAATTGAGAAAAAAAGAACTAGAAACTATATTTAGGTCATTTCATAGTTTCTTTTCTTTGTGATAAGTTAGGATAATATGTACTAAGTTTTAAGTTTACCACCTGAAGAAGTGAAAAGTGAATCGTCAATCCTCGTGATTTAGATCAGGTGGCACATCATAACATATATTTAAAGCAAAAAGCCATCAAAGTTGCGAGTATATATAAAAAAATAAAAATATAAAACAATAAAAAAAGCAGGATTACAAAATGACGATTTTGGAAATGTGTCGATGTCGAAGACGTTACGATAGAATAAACATAACAATGACAAAGGCGTGATGAGAACGAAGCCTTGACGATTGTGTTAACTTGATTCAGCTTGTCTTGCAGTGATGTGACCTCTTTGATTTTGTATGTGACGATGACGAAGATGCGACGACAATGCAGAGTTGATGACGAAGCGAAAATGAGGAGAAGGCACGACAACCGCGTCACCTGACGACTCTGAAGACCTCGAACGAAAAGGTGACGACAGAATCCTGAGCCATCCAACGAAGGCGATGGCAGCAAAGACCTCTCCAACCTTTGACCGCCATGAGCAACTTGAGCAGCTTAAGTAGCGGCAATAAGGAATTATAATTAATGACACAGAGCAGCCGCTGTCCTCGATCGATGGCACGAAACAATAATACGATCATGAAAAATGCAAACAAAGATATAGAGTTAATGTTAGGATTGCATCCTTACTTATATTCTAACTCTAATGTACTATATTATAATAATAATAATAATAATAGTAATAGTGATGATAATAATAATAATGATGATGATGATGATAATAATTATATTAATAATGATAATAATAATAATAATAACAATGTTAATAATAATAATAATAATAATAATAATAATAATAATAATAATAATAATAATAATAATAATAATAATAATAATAATAATAATATAAATAATAATAATAATAATAATAATAATAATAATAATAATAACCATTGGCTAAATTGTAAAAAATAAAAAAACCTAGTAACTAAATTAAATATAACTTGTCCATTATTATATAACTCCTCCTACTATGTTTAATTTTTTATTGAACCACAACCACTTGAAATGAGCATATAAAAAATGATCAAAATCCACCACTTTGAAGTTGTGAATTCGATATAACCGATTCACACCTTCAAACGTCTGGTCCTCTCCTCCTCCGATGAGGATCGTCCCTTCTCCAGTTGTATAAGACGACGTTACCAGCGGTAAACGGGCGTAATCCTCCTTACCAGTCGTAACATTACTTATTTGCTTTAAATTTGTGGAAATTTGCTAGAAATCAGTGATTTGCAAAAAAAATATATATATATATATATATATCATTATGATTAAGCTTCCTAATGTAATCTTATTAATATTAAACATATGCTAGCTTTACCCATAAACTATATTTTAAGAACAGGGTTTTTGCGAGGGTTTGAATGATACTAGAGTTTTTCTCTTTTAGTTTGGTTACGACCTAACTTTTTAATAAGATTTGGACTAAAAGGACGTTGCCAAAACGGATAGGCCGTAGTCCACAGACCAAAGGTTTTCCCTCGAAGTACAAGATTCTCATGTAAGGAGGAGTAGCTTCGCCACTCCTCCTATAATATTCTCAGCACTAAAAGGGAGTTTGTATTGGCTTTGGATTCAAAGCTTTCAAGTTGTTAATATTAATCGGTGTTTTACATAAGGTTTCGTTGTACTACTTGCTTGTTCTGGCTTCCAGTAACCAAACGCATATACGAATAATCTAAACCTAAATAGTAAGTACGTGAAAACAATACTAATGGTGTTTACAGGCATTTTAGTCACCATTTACTGATTCTTTTTTCGCGCAGAAAGCAGTTAATTTTAAGATAGTATCATTGCAAATGGAGTCGTACTCAGAGTGCTACTCGTAGTATCTTAAACATAAGTGCTTTCCTCGCCTTAACCAAAGCCGTAAACGACGATTAGAATGCCTAAAAACAACATTAGTACTCTTTTTACTACAAAAACACGGCGAGGATTTTCTGAAGTTTCACAAATATTTTTAGTCAATTTCATTAAAGTATAATTTATTTATCATGTAATTGTCAATATCATTCTTGAAAGTGATTCAGGAAGAGATTCCACCTATCTTTTATTCTCACTGTAAAAAATGTTTACATTAATTTGAATGAGAGTTGGGCCTTGTATTTATGACCCCTTCTACTTGAACTGTTAAACTTAATTAGATTACTTTCAACTAAATCTATTTTAATTTATATTACATGGGTATAAATGCGATGCTTGTATTGACTCAGAGCGCTCAGGGGACTATTAGGAGTGATACTTTTCAGGAGTGATTAAAAAAGTATATTTTGTTTACTCTACAAACTACAACTTTTGAAATTCATATTAAAGTGATCTTGAAAAGTAATCTTCAAAATCACGATCTTGATCTGAATTTTCGAGATCACATTTTTCTGCTGACCTGATCTTGATCTTCAATATTACCAAAGGGTAATTGTTTAATTTAGTGGCACACGATTTTCTAGCAGTTTGGGGGCCATTTTTATAGCTGATTTTGTGTGCCACTCACTTAATTGTTTTGAGCCAATCAAAGCTACTTCTTTTAGATAGTTTTTTAAGGTTAGGTAAGATAGGTCTTTTTAAGCTTATAAGTTACATATTAACGTGAAAAGACCTAACTTAAGTTAAACTAAGGTTAGGTTAAGTTAGGTCTTTTTCTATTGTTATGTCTTCTTACGTTTACTTACGTCAGGCCGGTGGAGAAAGTTTCGCTGCGGCGATCAAAATTTCGTAGATTCGCACTTTCATAAAGGGATTTTTTTTTTAATAAAAAGAGCGATTGCCAGGAACCAAAAAATCACCATCATTTGTTCAATAGAAAGACACTAGCCGGCGAAAAAATTACCTACTAAAGTTGGTGATCTTGCCCATCTCTAGCTGTCGGGAAATTGTTATCTTTCATGTTTTCGATTACCGTTTCCGCTCGCAGATTTTCCCCTTCTCTCTACTCTTTTCCTTATTATCACGTTTCAGTAGACCCGACTACGGGGAAAAAAGAGGAAATTTAACCCCTTCCCCAAAATTCCTATTTAAGCTCCTCTTTTTTCTACTTTCCCATTTTTTTTTGCGATGCTCGAAGTTATTATCCTTGAATTTCTTTTCTCCAATGTACGAAACGAATGAGTATTGCTAAGTATCTTTATTCTTTCGTGATGTTTATTTTTTCCTTTGGTCGCTCTTTCTTCCATTTCCTCATCTCCTGTTTCATTTCCCAAGAATTGCTCCGAATAGCCACGATCTTCCATCTTCACATGCCGCTAATCCTGAGCTAACTTCACTGTTCCAACTGGCGTCCATCCATCAGTGAGGATTAATTTGTACGGCGCCATTGACGACTCGCAGCTTAATCCAGAAAATTCAGCACCGTGACAGAATTAGATTCAGAGCGCCATTTGATGGACAAGCACAAGTGTGGGTGGGGCGGAGAACGACTTTCCAAAACGCCTTCATTAGGACAAGAAATTGCCAGGAATTCGCACCTAAACTGAATAAGAATATATATATATATATATATATATATATATATATATATATATATATATATATATATATATATATATATATATATATATATATATATATATATATATTTTAACAGAAATCCCAAGGCAAGGATAATTGCTGCCGGCATTATTAAAATTTAATTAGTCGAGACGTTTCGACCATAATATGGTCATCTTAGACCGATAAAATATATACTAAAGCACAATTCTAAAGGTTCAAATATAACATTGATAGTTTTAACTTTGAATAGGAAAAAAAAGAGTTGAAATAATTTCTAAAATTAAAGTTTAGATTTATAATAAAACAAGAGAACAGCTTCGCCACTCCTTACAGAAGGAGCTTGCGCTTCATTGGTAGACTTTTGGTCTCTGGCCTACAGCCTATTATTTTTCCCTCCATCTAAATTTGCTCAAATAACTTCCATACCAAAATTTTAATAAATTTTCTGAACTTCACCATTTGTAATTCTTTTATTTTAAAAAAATTCCCCAAAATTCGATACTTATATTTATTTCTGAACTTTATAATTTTTTTAATATTATTAAGGAATTATTAAACATAACTGATAAAAAATTTAAATATACTTAGATGAAAACCAAACTAAAAGAAAAAATCTTATTCAATCCTTCAAAAAAATCCGTTCTTAAAATATAGGGTTATGGAGGAAGACAGGTTTTTTAAAAATTTAAATTAGTTAGTAACTGCAAAAAATTACTTAAATTTCCTAGGTAGGATTATGAGTTTAATATTTATATTGAACTATTTAAAAAAATATATTATTAAACGACCAGGCAATGGCTTCGCTACTTTCCCATCCCCCTACGGGGAAGCTTGCGCTTCGCTACTAAGATTGAAATTTAAAATCTATAAAAAAGCAGCCATGGTTAAATTTTTCTAAATTTTCTAAACTTCGCCAATTATAAGAATTTTAAAAAGGAACTCTAAACTAAATTTCCCCCTTTCAAAATATCACGTTGCTGAAATATAGAGTTATAAAAGATATGTAAAAATAAATTTTATGAACTTCACTACATATTTGTAATTCTTTGGGTTTTAAAAAATTTTAAAAATTTCAATACTTATATTTATTTCTGAACTTCCCCATTTTGATTTTTGATATTATAAAAGAATTATTAAAATTAACCAAACTAAGAAGAAATTATTATTCAAATACTCAAAGGAATCCCCTTCTTAAATTATAGACTTAGTGATATACTACTAACTTTCAAAGGCAACATTTTAATTTAGTTAAGTAGGAGGGGAACTGACGACAAATCACTATTTAAGTCTGGGTTGAGCTTTTTTATATATAATGTTTCCAAGATTCGAAGTGTAATCGGGCATTTGTGTGAATATAAAATTTCGAAATCTTCAATAGAGATATCACTTTTACATTTTATTGTGTGATCTCTGATCGATGAATTTTCTTTAGTTCGAAGTATTTTGCCAGTTCGATTACTTATGCCGATATGAGACGAGAATCTTGCCTTCAGAGTTCTCACGGAGCTTCCAATGTATTTGTCATGGGAACACTCAGGACATTTAAATAAGTATATTATTGAACTCCTAAGGCTCTTTGGAACCTGGTCCTTTATTTTAAAGAAATATTTTATATTTATTTTGTTTCTAAAGGCAATTTGAAATTTTATTCGAAAAAAATATTTCTTTAACAATGCGTGTAATTTTCAGCTAAGGCCTTTATTATAAATACCCAGCTCTGGCATAATCAAGTAATGTCTGTTTTTGCCACCGTTACTTCCGGGTGACAAAGTTGGTAAACTCCACCTAAGAATGTGCGTATTAATTTTTCAAGAATATTTAAAGGAAAACCATTGCTTAAAAAGAAGGATTTGAGGTGTTAGAATTCTTCATCTATAAGAAAATTACACACAAAGACCACATTCCAAAGAGTCTTAGGAGTGCCCATGGCAAATACATTGGAAGCTCCGTGAGAACTCTGAAGGCAAGATTCTCGTATCATATAATTAAATATATAATTAAACAGATTTAAGGTTTAAAGGGTCGTTAAAAAGTTTTTATTTAAAAGATTTTAATATTGTGGTTCTGGATATTAAGGAAACAATAATTTTATTATTAAACAATTTGCAAATTTAGATACACGATCCCGATGAATATTTGAAGTTAATTACTTTGTGATTATTGTGACTGCATCACTAGTTTTCCCAAGTGAAATACAATATCTGTTCTTTCGGTCCCGTATACTCTGCTATTTGAAAGATTCAGAGAAATTGTATTTGTTCAGTTATGTTTGGCTTACCTAGGAGTAGGGGCCGAGGCTTGTTCGCCTCAATCACAGAATTCGCATCGTGTGAATTAAGCGAGTTCTTTTTGCGTGTGTTTTTGTGTGCGTGCTTACTACTGGGTCACGTATAACCCATTGACACTTCCGTTAGTGCTCATAAGTGCGTTAAGTGAAACACAGTTAATTTGGGTTCGGCAAACCCGCTGCATTCTCTTGTTGTGCGTGCGTTAATTTTTTTTTAAATGCCAACAGGTGAGACATCATGTCTTCGTTCGAAATTTTTAAGTCACAAGGAGAATCTCTGGGTGTAACTGTGAAGGACCTAATGCCCTATATCCAGGAAGAAGAGATAACAGCACAAGAGGAAAGAAGAGAAAAAGAAAGAGAAGAACGGGAAGAAAGGGAGAGAATTTGTTTGCACGAATTAGAGGTGACAAGGACGAGAAACGAAACCCTATTTATCACTTTGGGGACCGGAATCCAGCAACCCGCATCTGTCAAACTGCCTGTCTTCAAAGAAGGGGAAGACTTCGTTTCATATTTAACCCACTTCGAGAAGATCTTCGAAGTAAATCATTGGGACATAGAATCAGATGGCGCAGCTAAATTATTGCCCCTACTGAACACGCACCTGATGGATATTTTCATTTCTCTACCATCAGAGGAACCATCTTCTCTCAAATCGAAGCTAAATAAGCATAAATTCGGGCCTCACAACAAGGAAAATTTGTCAAAATGACAAGCCATTCTTAGCAAAAGCCTGTTCGAACAACTGTCAAACGAGATGTCCTGCCTTTCTCCTTTAATCTCTCTTCGTCAGCGTTCCCCAAGAGGACTATTGTGTGTTATTCCAGCGGAATCGAGGGTTATGTCAAAACAAATTGCCCTCAAAACTCTGAGTTGACAAATAACTATTCCCACCAGGTTCACAAGGTGAGTGCCACCCCTTCTCAGACACCGTCTCAACCGGAAAATCCTCTCTATTCGAAAGAACCAGGTCCTGCCGTCCACAAGGGGAACATTTTGTTTAACAAAAGCAACTCTGGGTGCCTTCAATACGAGACTGGTACGGCGAACGGCTGCCCGGCTGCCGTATCCCCACCCTAGTCCGAGATACCGGTGGCACGTGTATCGTGGTCCCGGATAAGCTACTCTCACCTGTAGCTCCGGATCACGATCGGTTTGCCATCGTGCATAATTACCTAGGATACGCTAATCAGTTCTCCATCGTTAAGTGCCATATAGACTGCGCCTACTTCACTGGCTGGCCCGAAGTAGTGTCATCTCCCATCAAGTTTGGTGCCTCTCTCATTGGGTAGAGGCCCAAAGTTTCATCACCTCCGGTGGCTCAACCCGTGACTACGCGCTCACGAGCGAAGCAGGATTTGGAAGCACCCGCACCCCTGGGAAACCCCAGTGATTCAGGATATAGCAATGTGGTGAACGAGGACTTTGCTAAGAAACAAAAGGAGTCTGAATCCCTTTGTCTTCTGTGGACTAAGGCCCAAAATAAGACGCAAGAGTTCATTAGAGGTGGTAAATTAATTTCCTTCATCGTTAAAGATAACCTACTCTACGATATATGCTCCGAGAGAGATCCCACCGAGTCTCGAGCCTTATGTGTTCCCCGCTCTCATTTGCGGATTATTCTATAAACCGCACATGACAGCCTTTTCTCGGGTTACTTCAGTCACGCAAAGACTGCCCAACGAATTCTTCAGTACTTTTATTGGCCCCGAGCGTCGGATGAAATTCTTCGCTATCGTCGATAATGCGACATATGCCAGAATGCTGCCATTATAGGGAGAGTTAAGCCGGCTTAGTTGCAGAAGGGACACGTAACCTCAGAACCTTTCTCCTGAATGGAAATCGACTTGGTTGGACCAATCTACCCACCATCTAGTGAGGGCCAAAGTTATGTCCTCACTCTGGTCGATTTTGCTACCAGGTTCCTCGAGGCTGTCCCCCTTAAGAAGATCGACAGAATTTCGTGTGCCTAAGCCCTTATCTCCATATTTTCCCGCGTTGGATTACTGAAGGAAATATTGTCTGTCCGAGGCCATCAATTTACCTCCCATTTGATGCAGCAGGTAGGAAAATTAATCATGGTAAAGCCCGTATTTACCACTCCATTTCACTCCGCCGGAAATGGTATGTGCGAGAGGGAATTTCAATGCTATTCTTCGGAAGATTTGCGCCGAGCAGCCAAGAGAATGGCATCGTTATGCCGGTGGATCTTTTTGCCTATAGAGATATGCCACATCGCCCTTTAGGGTTCGCGCCTTTAAGTTACTTTACGGTAGGAACATTCCAGGGCCCTTAAGCATCCTCAAAGAACTTTTTACTAACCAAGTATTAGATCGGAAGGTTCAATCATCATACTCGTAGCTAATTGAACTCTGTCAGAAGTTGGAAGAATGCGCCGAAATCTCCTAACAAAATGCCGACGTTAATCTGAATAAATATAAGCTTTACTTAGATTGCAAGTCCAAAGATCGAAGAGTTTAACCCCGCGAGGAAGTTCTGTTATTGCCTCCGACCTGACAATAACAAACTGCTAAGCCAATTGAAGGGCTCCTACCAAATAATAGTGAAACGCGGCCCCGTCGATTATTTGGTTAAAACACCCAGTGGGAGGCAGCTTTTCAATATAAACCCCCTTAAGAAATATCATCGGCGCGCAGGAGTTAACCAAATATTGATTATAGACGAAGAATCGGCCATTAAATCAAATTACCCTCTGGACCTCCTAAGTTTAGTACAAATTGCATGCGTAGAGAAAGATAGCGAATACCCCTTGCTCATACCAGATGTGATGGAATCCTCGTCTACCGAGCAGTTATCCTCCGCTCAGAGAAACCAGCTCACATCTCTCCTAAATCAATTCGGTGACGTAATCTCAGACACTCCAGGTTGTGCTACTCAGTTTGAGCCCGATATTCGATTGACCATCCTAGAGGCTATTATTTCCATGCCGTATCCGTTACCCATGCATTTAAGAGAAGCTTTTAATACCGAAATTGGGAATTGTTAAATTTAAAGATAATCGAGCCGTCAAAATCCGATTACTGTTCCCCCGTCGTCATAGTGAAAACCCCCGATGTTATATTTGTTATTTATTTATTTTTTGTATATATATTTCAAAATATATTTAGGTCAGAAACATGTGACGCTTTCCGACTACGAAGCCTCATCTTATCATCAACTCCCGTTTTCTTTCGGGTAAATATTGTGCTACTCATAGCTCGCGCCAAAGCATTCATTGTAAATTAATTTCCTTTTGCTGAACGATTAGTTTTCCCATAGTATATAAATTATCGTTAAATTATGTTATTTATTTGAATAATAGTAAAGATTATTTTTGTTTCTCTTGTTTAAAATCCAAGAACCACATAAAAGACATTGATTGTTTTCTAAGTCAGCCAACGGTAGAAAACGCACTCGAATATCCCTCTTACTTAAAAGGGACTTCCCCCGCATCAGTGAAGGTCAGTGAAGCCTACCTGACCTACGACAAGTATAGTCACAAGCATAACGATATCGGGTTATCTGATATTTTTTTCCGTGTTATCGATTAATCGGTATCGCCAATACTTTTGGTTCCAAACTAGCGATAATCGATAATTTCAGTTCAGTTTTTGGTGCCAGTTTAGCACAGGGGCGAGCCGCGCGTGCTTTGGAGGCAGAAATATGTAGGTCCGAGCTGTGAGGAGGATCCTCAAAACCTATGAAGAGATGAAGGAGAGACTCACCAGGTAAGAAACTAAGAAACAGTATTCAAATATTTTTACTATTGTATTATAAAATAACGCTATATATAGTTAATAATCAATATTGTATTATAATTTTGGATTTATTGATTATCTATTTATCGGTTTACTTGTGATTCACAAGTAAAGCGATAGATGTCATCTGACTTTTTAACAAGATGAAGTGGCGAAGCATAGGGTGATTTAATTGGTCTAATTTTAGCTTCTGAGAGTATAGTTTGTATGCTGTCCTTGACAGCCCTCTGTGAGAATGAAATGATAAAATGAGGTAGGAACACTATGCCTGCTGCGGGGATTAACACGTTCATTACTTAGTTTATAAATAACACTATATTTGTTTAGTAATTGGTCTATAGGTAGCCATTAGAAATAAATGAAAGGGTGGGAACAATTTAAGCTTTCTTTATGGCTTGAACAGATAAATTCGTGGTACCACCAACTAAAACGATTTCCTGAAGTTAACTAAAATATTATAGTGTGCCAGGAAGTCAGCACCTAATATAGCACATTGCACATCACAAATTAAAATTTCCACAACAAATTGCGCCTAGGTCCGAGTGAGAGGTTTAAAGTTTGAGTGCCAAAAGGACGAGTAGGGGAACATGTGATTTTGCACTATGGTAGCGGGTAGAATGCTAATTATAGAACCAGTATCAACTTCAAACCTCTTATCTGTTTTGGTATCAGTGACGTATAAACAAGGGTGTGAGCACACAATGATGCAATGTAATCCATCATTGCTGCCTGTGAAAATCCGGCATGGCACTCGCCTGTTAGCTTTCTGGAATACAGCGAAGTGCCATTTTACTGAAATTCCTGTGATACCAACAAATTCCGTTTTCAAGTGTAGGAGAGTTGCGAGAGTAATTGGAGTCGGTGTGAGGTCGGACAGGAGAGCTGTTCCACCGCGATAGTGATCGTCCTCTTAATGGGTCCGTAAAGGTGTTCTAAGGATGCTATTTGGCGGGAGAGGTTTGCCAATTCCTCTTTTATAGGGGCCATCGCTGCTTCCATTTGGGACTGAAAGTCTGGGAGGGAGGGGGGAGGGGGCAGCTAGGCAATGGCTATTATTGGTGTCTGTGAACTACAATTGAAAGCACGAGTGGCCGCGAGGCAAGTTGGTCAAGAGCGGTATCAGGGGCCAGAATCTTGGTGCCTCTTGAATGTGGGGAGGAAGCCGTCGGACAAAGGAGTCCCGAAGAAATTCATGATTCACAATGTCCCCAGATTTCCACGTAATATCCGCAATAGGTCATCGAGTGCAAGATGTGAGAGTTCGCATGTAATGGCTAACATGTCCATTCTTTGAACAGTGGTCGGGGTATATTTTTTCTAGGATAGTGTCCCGGAAAGAAGGGTAAGAGAGGGTAGCAGGGTTCTTTAAGAGAGGTGAAATGCCATCTATCACCCTAGAGGGAAGTGCCCTTATAAGTGATTTTAGCTTGTGGGCGTCATTGATAATGCGGTCGAGATTGAATAACAACTCAATTTGGGTAAACCAGGATTGTGGGGAAGAGCTTTGGAACACTGGTAAGGAGATGGCAGAAATTGTGCTTACCGCAGTGGAATTATCGGTGTTATCCATTTTCGAGGAAGGTGTCTTGCTGGCGTCGGCTGTGTGCTTACTTGCCCTTTGATGTCACGTGAGTTGCTTGAAGTCACTCTGGGTGATGATGATGATGATTTTTGAAGTCACTCCAGGTTGTTACCACTTGTAGCGAGAGAAGTCGGTTCTTTCTTGAGGGTGTCGACTAAACTAGATCGTATTTGGCTTTTTATAAACAACTTGTTGAAAATGTAACTATTTCTGAAGTTGAAGTGTTTATAAAATGAAAGGATGAAGTTGGTGAGCCTAGATCCCTTTTTCAGTGGAGGGAATAAATGTAAAACGAACTGATGTGATCGAACGCCTTAATAATGCGGATCTGATCCCATTAGCATAATGTCATTTGTTTATATGTGTGGAGAAGATATATATATATATATATATATATATATATATATATATATATATATATATATATATATATATATATATATATATATATATATATATATATATATATATATATATATATATATATATATATATATATATATATATATATATATATATATATATATATATATATATATATATATATATATATATATATATATATATATATATATATAGAGAGAGAGAGAGAGAGAGAGAGAGAGAGAGAGAGAGAGAGAGAGAGAGCGCAATACTAGTGTGCTCAAAATATTACTTAGAGCACATTAAGCAATACTTTGGGCAAAGCGGTAAATGATTGAGTGTACGCTTAACGCAACATAAATACAATATTAGGAGTGGGGAATTGCAGCAGTGCTTTCTTTGTCCATTTATGGGAAAACATTCAACCCTATCAATTGGAATTCGGCTAAATTTATTTACAAATCTGATGACTTTATTCAAAGAAATATTCATAAATGCTCATTCATTAATTCTTCGCATAATTTTAATATATCCCCTGGTCTTTTTAAACTGGACCCTGTTATTAAAATACATATTTTTAACGAAATTGTCCATTTAAAATCTTAGCCCTTTGATTGATTAAATTAGTTATGTCTATCTTGTCTATTTTTATATATTCACAATCGGGTATGTATGTAATTATTTTAGTCACATAAATGTCTACATTATTTGCGCAGGGTCGGAATTTTCTGGAAGTACACCTTATCTATTTGGTTTTATATTTCACATCCGTCTTTGATATTATTTTTATATTTTGGGTCCTTTCGTTGTATATGGGCGTGGCATTGCTCTTCTGTTTCACACACACACACACACACATATATATATATATATATATATATATATATATATATATATATATATATATATATATATATATATATATATGATGAATTAAACCACATTCTCTGAAGACAATTTAATTCAGAACAGTTTGGGTGTATCTACACCCTTTTTCAACTGACACTTGATAAAAAATATAAGAAAAGTGCATACAAGCATAACACAAGGTCAGGTCGTGAAAGATCCCCTCTTTTTTCTTCAATCCCCTACTTATGGCTAATCTGGGGGGGGGGGCTAAACATATTGAGGGGCTGACATTTTACTATTTTGTGTATTTCCTTTCTTATTACAGGATTAAAAGAAAATTGACTCTCAGATAGATTTAAATTAGGAACTGACGATATCAAGCTCGATTCTACGATTCTTCTCTTAACATAGTTAGCCGATTTAAATACCATTTTACTATCATTGAAATCGATCAAATGATTCAAGTCTCTAACATGGCAAAATATTCCACTGCTTTTGCTGCCCACTCTAATATCTCTTTTGTGTTCATACAATCTCTTGTCTAGATTTTTCCCCGTTTCCCCTATATTAACTTTATGGCAATCGTTGCATGGTATTGTATATACTCCTATGTTATGATGTTCTTTGGGTTTCTTGGCCATCATCAATTGGTTTAAGGAATTATTATATTTAAAGGCTAGATTAATACCCGCTTTTCCAAATATGTCCTTTAAACTATTTAATTTATTATTAAATGGCAATGTTATACATTTGTTGAAGTCGTTAGTGCGGGGAGGCTTATTACAATAGAATCTTTTCCTAGCTGCAAAATGGGCAGACGATATGAACCAATCGGGGTAATACAAATTAGAGAAAATGGTCCTGATAATGACAATTTCTTCATCTAAATAGGAAGGATGACATATTTTGTATGCTCTAAGAAAAAGGTTAGAAATTACCGATTTTTTAACAGTATTATGGTGAAACGAAAAATAATGTATATAGGCATTCGAGTGGGTTGGTTTCCTATACACGTCAAGTTTTAATTCATGGTGATCTTTATTAATGAGTTATCTAAAAAGGGTAATCTATTATCATATTCCCATTCATATTTAAATTTGAGATTTTGGGGGAGAGAGTGTGGGAAGGAGTTCAGTCTCAAAATATTCCATGAAGAGACATGCCAATATCGAAGATAAACTATTACCCATGATAAGGCCAAATATTTGTCGATAAAACTCATTATTTACTCGAAACACATTGTCAGAGAGACATAAAATTCAACTAAATCGATAAATTTACTCGTAGAAATGGGAAGATCCAAATTAAGTCTAGGCATGATTTCCCGCAGAAGGCCCATGGTTTGGTCAACCGGAACTTTGGTAAACAATTTACATCAAAGCTCACAAGTTTTCCATCCGGTAATTGCAATTGGGGAAAAAAGAGGGGATCTTTCACGACCTGACCTTGCGTTATGCTTGTATGCACTTTTCTTATACTTTCTATCCAGTGTCAGTTGAAAAAGGGTGTGAGATACACCGAAACTGTTCTGAATTAAAATGTCTTCGGAGAATGTGGTTTAATTCCTCATCTTTTCTTGTGATATGGCATTAATTTTCATTATATATATATATATATATATATATATATATATATATATATATATATATATATTGTGATAGAACGAGTTGAAGCTGCGTTAATTTCAACTCCTATCCCATATTATTTAAAACCACGATGCTGCCCACGTGCATCTTTGATTCGAAGCTTGGAGCCTTATCGCAGCTACCGGATGTCAATGTTTAAACAAGGAGGTTATCGTCCCCCCGTTCGCCCCCATACGCCGACCTTGCCAGATTGAGTTAGGCTTATGGGCAGATAAGGCATTGTTCTCCGGCTCGGCTGTGCGTTCCCTCGAAGCTCCCACCCCATTGTTCCTTATGCCAAGGAGATGTCCTGGCTATTTATATGGAAACTTTACCACTAAGATCAGATTGGAGATCCAGATTTTCGTCGCGAAACATCACCACGACCCTCTCTCCCTTTGTGCGCCAAGGGACCTCGACCTCGAGATTCACCATCACTTGTCCAGAAGGAGGACAATATTCCTTGTGTGCCAAAGGTTCGAGCCTTCCATGACGCCAAGTCCCCAAGGCTTCCCCCTTGTTGTTCAGAGGAGAACAGCACTAGAACAGCCATTGTTCTTTTGAGGCCTTCGCCAAGAAACGGTTCTCACCCTTCCCCCTTGTTGTTCAGAGGAGAACAGCATTAGAACAGCCATTGTTCGCTCGAGTCCCGTTGACAAGAAACGATTCTCACCCTTCCCCCTTGTTGTTCAGAGGAGAACAACATTAGAACAGCCATTGTTCTTGAGCCCGTAGACAAAAGACGGTTCTCATCCCCCCTTTGTTCAGAAGAGAACAAACTAGAACAGCCATTGTTCTTCAAGCCGTTCGTCGAGAAACGGTTCTCCTTCCCAAGACGCCACGTCAGGATCCTTTTATCCCCCCCCTTCGGCTGGAACTCGCCAGCGGACCGAAACTCCTTCGCGCCACCTTCCACTGCACCACTAGTGTAAAAGTTACGTAAGCCAAACGTCACCTTTGAGTACTTAACCCTTTTGTCAATTCTATCCTGTGCTTTAAATGGTTTATCGAACCATCCCATCGCTTTAACTCTATATTTGTTTTACCTTTTTAAATCCTTTAAATCCTCGGATTAGCCGAGCCCCCACGACCCTTTCAATTCTCTGTTTATGTCAATATTTTCCGTCTTGTGTTTGTTGATAGTTATTATTAATAAAACTCTATTTTATTAATGATAGCAATATTATTATCCTTGAGCTCAGTTCCACTTCTTAAGCATATCGAAGATACATAATATCGGCCACCAGACATTAACGCACTCTAAAGATAATTAAGGAAGTTCCCTCAACGAATAGTGATATATGGTATCGTCGGGAGTCATTCTACGACATATATATATATATATATATATATATATATATATATATATATACCACCTTTGTTCAAATTTTTCGTTATTCATTGATAATGAACTAAATCAGTTCAAAAGTACTTGGAATCCGCCTTTCATTTTCCTCTGGGATTTTTTGTTTCATATATATGGTGCGGTAGGTGGATAGCACAGCATGAAACTTTTTATTGTCCTATTATCCACCTGTATAGCGTTATTACAAACAAGGGTGTAAAAGCAAATACGGATTTAGAAGCGATACATGATTAAAGGAGTCAAAAAATACCCTTGGAAACAATCATCTTTTTTGTTCATGCATGGTGCAACAACTTAACAACTACTTATTTTTGTAAAGAACAAGTAAAAATGTGATGCAATGCCATTACAGACTGGAAGAACTATCTCCGTGAAGTGTGCGCAAATTCGTAAATCCAAAATCATATAAAGATCGGTGGAAAAGGATTGACAGTAGAAATAGATGAATCCTTCTTCTCAGTTGGTTTTCGGACGGATTTGCAGGGAAACGTGCAAGTGTTTCATGTATGCAGTTCCTGATAGATCCGCAGCAACATTATTATCTATAATTAAAGAATGTGTATTACCTGGTACGACTATTATTTCTCATAAGTAGCGTGCATACTATGGAATTGATTCCTTACCAGAGATGCAGAATAAACATTTGACTGTTAACCTCTCGAAGAACTTTAAAGATCCAGAAACAAGTGTCCACACAAATCAAATAGAGTCGCTTTTGGCCAAAATGAAAATGAGGAATAAAATATAATGTGGAACCGCTCGTTGTGTGATCGCCTCCTATATGTATGTGCGAGTTTTTATGGAGGTAATGAAATAAAGGAAAAGGCTCAGTTAATCAAATTTATAAAGACATTGTAAAATTTTATAAATTAAATAATTGTTAGATTTTACCCTTTTACTTTCCTTAACTTTTATTTTCTTTGATTAAATAATGTTCAGCTTTTACATTTTTTATTTTATTTTTTACTTTCTTCCTATTTGCCCCACCAAACAACCCAAATAAATATAACCTAAAAATAATCCCATCCCTCGAGTAACAGGCCGTTAATAAGAGAAAAGAGCCACAATTTTTTTAGGTATTTATGCGAAACACTTTCTGACAACTTTGGAAAATTATAACAGATGGTGCGGTTAGTGGATAGCACAGAATGATTCCGCCCGCTTCTTATAACACCCTAGGGAACGTCCTAGTCACCACCGGGTATATAGTTGCTGTTTCGAATGAACTTTTGGGGATTCACTAGAAACAGTGACTGATACTTGATCTTCCCCGGTGGTGACTAGGGTTACCTACGGTGCTATAAAAAGCGGGCGGTATCGTTCTGTGCCTTTCACTAACCACATCATATGTTATAATTTTCCATATATATATATATATATAGATGGAGGAAAGTAACCACAGTGGTAGGATCAATTTATTCACGAAACCAGGTTTCGATGGAAGCCTCCATCATCGTCAATCGCTGGTGACAATGACGGAGGTTTGAGTCGAAGATCTATTATTCAGTATTTAGATATTATTATAAATTATACGAGTCTTGTCTCTCTTAGTGGTCGTTCTCTCCATTAGTTAACTCGGATGTTGGGGCTTGGAAGGGAAAATCAGCCTTAAGATGTCGCTAAATATCCCCTTGCAGGTGCTAAAAGGAGAATTGGTGGGCGTCAGTAGGATGAAGCGCTTGGAAGAATTGAGACGTTGTTAAAACCACCACTCCAACCGGAGCCAAGGGAGAGGGAGTGAATCTGCGCTCCCTCTGACGGCAGAGGGACGGATAGATGTTTTATGGCCTCGGCTAAGTTTGATTTGAGAAAGAAAGATAGGACTGGATTCAGTCCTATCTTTCTTCCTCAAATCAAACTTATCAGAGGTCATGAAATAAATCTGACCTTATAGGGAAAACATTGCGAGTTTGAAAATGTTATTAAGATAACGAAAGTACTAATTCCAATCAATCTTTCTTTTTCCTACGTGGTATAACAAAATATTTCTACTTATTCTCCTGTTGCTTCTCGTGATTTTTACCCATATATAATATATATATATATATATATATATATATATATATATATATATATATATATATATATATAATTTTGTTTTAGTATGTTTATATCATAATTTGAAGGGGAAATATACCAAACCTAACTCATTTTATTAATAAACACCTTCAATTGATGCGCGCATTAATATTTACAATGATGTCCCTTGTTTTTCAGGACTACATCAATTCCTTTTCTCATGCTGGAGACCAAATTTGTGATGATATCTTGACTGATATTCCTCCATTTTGGTTCAATAATTCCCTGTAACTGCTCAGTTTGAATATCGGCCTCAAATTCTCTATTAGGTTAAAATCTGACGAATTCCCCGGCCACGGTTCTATTCGTAAGGTTCTTCATGGTGAAATGAGGCTTCTTCGCAGCCCTTTTCAACTTGAGACCTCTGTCGAAAGGTCTCCGCCTCACTGTGGGCGCTGAAGCGTTTACACCTGTTTCTTCCCAATCGTGAGCAAGCTTGGCACTGGAGGCGACTCGATCCTTGAGCTGGGTAGGAGGCGACCTTGGCGTTCATTTGACGCTCTTGAGCGTCCAGAAGACTTACTTCTTCACAGAACTTTTAAAATCTTTTAAAGTCATTATTAATCCTAAAGATGGTGGTCCTTGATACAATAATACCCTCAGCAACTATTTCCTTGCATTGCAGGCCCCTTTGATTCAGGTACTCCATCATCTGGCTCCCGGCAAAAGGCAAAGAGATATCGTCTGTTGTGCTGTGAAGGCGGGAATGGAAATGAAAGTGATGTTCTTATTGGCTATGTGCATAATAATGCTTGTGGCCGAACTTACTTACACGGAAATGAGTATGAGCTTACCCGCCCAATTGGCGGCCAACTCAATACACCAATTTAAGTTTTGTGCCTGTACTCGCTGGGATATAAGAACCCGTGCCTCGACGTCAGAAATCCAACGCCATATCCACTAGCAAAAGCTCGAGCCAGAGGTTGCAAAGAGAGAATGAGGGAGTGAAAATAAATAATTGGAAGAGAGGAAATAATTGAACAAAAATAAAGGGAAGGCGATCTGCTGATGAATGGGAAGAAGAAGCAGTAGTAGTACATAGTATAGTAGTGATAGTGTGAAATAAATTCAATACAAAGCTCAAAATGGAGATGGAGACGGGTTGTATATGTGCGTGGAAGCCCTACGCACGGTCTTATGGTCCTAAGTTGCGTAGTGAAGATCCAAATTATTGCGAATCGAAATTGTTTCGGATTGAAATTTTGCGGATCAAAATTGTGGCTGATCTTAATTATTGCTGATCAAAATTATATTCCCTTTTATAACTACCATTGCAATGCACAGTCCCGCTACACCTCCGGAATCCCGCCTCAACATTTTCCTTGGATTAGTTTCACGTAATAGTATGTACAATGTACATACTAACTACCATGCACATGCATTCCATACAAATATACACAAAAGCATGCAAGTACATACACAGTTACAGGTATGCAGACAGTTGCATCACATGTTTACTTGCATGTATCGCATACATATGCTACACACAAACAGGCGCCTTAAATTACACACCCAGCCATTAACATGTACGTGAGTAAACATACTCCTGCAAGTAATGTAACTGTTCTTACTCGCGTCAACACCTCTTCCTAATATATTCATACGCACGCGCACTTCTTCCATCATCCTTGGTGGATTTCCCACTTCCCTCCTACTCCTCCATCCCACTCCGTCACCTGTATGTCCTCTGTCAGAGAGGGCGAATGTCTCTGTCGACATCAAAACCCAAACTCCGCCTTTGAATTTAAGCTTCCTCAGAACCTAACCTTTCTGCCAGACCCTAAATTAAGAGATTGAGAAGCGCCAACGAAAACACTTGAACAACGAGGAAGGAAAGAGGGGGGCACTCCCCTAGTCCTGACCAAGGAGGGAAAGAGACTGGAGGACACGTTCCAAAATCCATCCGGGGGTAAATGACCCCACGTAGAAGACAAGAGAGATCTTGTCTCCCATTTGGAGGAGGGTCAGGTAAAGAAAAGCGGCACCTATGAAATAGGAGGCGCTAACGAACTCAACACACACAAACAACAAATACTACATGCAGCAGAAAAATGGCACAACACACACACACACACCACAAGTACGCCGTAATCTGTAAACCTAACCGAGAAAGGTCTTAAAAATGAGTTCAGATGGCTGGTGGAACCCGTACCGACAGCAAACAAAACGTACACGGAACTCGTGAGCCTCCGTTTTCAGATGTTGTTTTTTTTCCCGCAATGACCGAGAGGTAATATTTATGTGGACTAACATCTGTTCTTTGTTCCTTGTTCCCCGGAGCCTTTGGATTAGAATAAAGACGGAATTGCGATTGTTCGGGGCGAGCGAGCGAGAGGCAATTGTTAAAGGAATATGAAATAATCTTCTCGCTTTCGACATTCACTGATTGATAACAATGGCGTTGCATTCGAATTGGAGTGCGCTCTTCTATCAATGGCCCTATCCCCCTCCTCTCTCTTCTCCTTATGAGGATTATAAGAATAGTTAGACCCAAAGGGGGGTGGCAGAAGGTTTCGAACCTTTCAAAAGAATACGTTCTTTTGGGTACGTCGCCTATTTTATCCTATCGTTGCCATTGTATTTTTTTATTCCTTTTCTTCCTCTTTCCTTTCTTTTCCTCACTCAATTCCAAAATGCTGCCGTGGAATTTGCTAAGTGAAGTGGTCCGGATCACATGGCCAACTGTAGGTCACCAGATCCCCCTTGAGATAGGCTTTAAATAGTACGAATTGATCGTTAAAACTGCATATAAATACCATGAATATTTGCTACTTAATAGCAAAGGGCGTTAAAAGAACCCTAGTTCATTTTACTAGTCATGACTTCAATAATTATCGATAGCGTGAGTTTTGTATTGTTTGTAGTATTGAATCTCACCAGGAATTACATATCCCGAATCAGTAGAAGCTAGTGGGAGGATCCCAGGAAATAATGGGGCTGGGGAAGGGGGGGCAACCAAAAGGAAACGACTCACTGGAATTTAGCATAAGGACTATAAGCAACTCTCGACTCAAACACTTAGAAAAACAAAAACAAACAAAAAATTATTTGCTTCCAGTGAAAAAGGTGTACAAGTCAATTTCTCTGTACAATCGAGCAATTAGTCCTGCCAAAGGAGTCCTAGCTTGCACTTATGGGAGGGGGTCTCTTGAAGGTCGTCCATAATTATGGGGGAACCTTGAAGGTAATCGTGAGGACAACCCAAGAGCCATGAAGGGGGACGCTGATTGCCAGTAATGGTGATAGATTACCGAGTTATCGCGTAATCTTTTGGCAAGGGCTCCGGTTGATACAGATACCCCTGTTAGTTTGCGTTGCCCTTCCTTATTGCCGACGAAAATTATTTGTTTATTGCTATGGAGTGCCCTAAGCCCAGGGGTGGTTTTATTCTAGCGACAGGGTCAAATAGCCCGGAGGATGGGGATAGACCACACCTGGGTAACACACCGGTATTTCGGGAGTTATGTAATCGCGAGAAATTGCGATTAACGAGGAGAATGCGCAACGGCTGTTTTCCCAATTAATAAGGCCTTGAAGCAGGAAGATTGAGGAACGTCAGGATATTGAAGTTACCAAAGCAAAAATAGAATTATTATTGAACTAGATCTTATTACACTTTACAAAAGTTCTTTAGTTAAGTTTTAAGTTCTAAGTTATGGCATAAATTAAGTTCGAGGTCAAGTGCAGGCAAGGTTTAAAGGAGGCCAGACGAATATAGCCTTTAAGAGTTACACCTTAATGTCTGCGTTATGTACACGACTATATACAAAGATGAATTACGCGAATCCGAGAGATCAGACTGAACGATATATAACGCGATATATTGCTATATAAAACAGTATAATCTAATTATCCTCTTCGTTCTGACTTCATACAGTTATATATTCAATTTAAGCCAAACCCTACAAGTTCCTCGTCTAACTAAGCCACTCCTCCCTCTTATGCACCGCCTGTTGATTTGTCGGTATTAACATTACTCGACTTTTGAATGGCTACTGCTGAATATATTGATAAGGAAGGCAGTCCGACTATTGGGTAAAATTCTCTGTGGGCGGTGGCATGTTGCCATAGAGACAGCTTCCCAATCTGGTTTCTATTTGTTTAATATGATAGCTATCCGGTTTATTCCGGATTCTGCCTTGATTATAATGTTTGCCTAAGATTGCCTCGACCAACTCCAACAGAGATAACTGTGCTCCGTTTACTACCGTGTGATATTCTCGTAAACGACGCTAACTTTACTTTTTTCTCTCTCTGTACTTTATGTGTGTAGCGATTCTCGCGTGTGTCCTATTTTAGACGTACACGCCGGTCGCTATACACTTACCATTGTGTTTCTATAATCTTGTGCAACCTTCTATGTAAAATAAAAAGCATACATAAATAGCAAACACACGAAATAGATAATGAAAAACACAAGAGTGTAAGTTATCCTTTATTAACAATATAATTTAAGTAAAATAATGAAACGAGATATTTTATTGAGTTAATTAATTTATTTCCATCTACTGTTTCCATTTATGCGTTCACATAGGTGATTTTCCCTTTTATTCATTTATATTTTTCATTCAAGATTCTGTTACCATAATCCAGCATGCAATTTTGTTGTTTAGTTGACACACACACGCACACACACAAACACACACACACACACGCTCGCTCTCTCTCTCTCTCTCCATATATATATATATATATGCCGAAGAAGAAAGAAGTAGGGCCCGAGACATGGGGTAGAAGAAGAAGAAATGTAAACGAGTCGGCGCAGGTTACAGGCAAAAGGAGGAAGTGGGTAGGATACGTGGCCAGAGGCGGCCATGAGAAAGGAAAGAGATTCGTGGTCGAGGATCTGACATAAGAAGAAAGAAGTATGGCCCAAGGTTTTCGGGGGAGGGCAAAAGAAGTAAGAAAAATTACCCAGTACCAAGGACCAAACAAAAGAAAGGATATAACTCCTAGGAATTGGTACACCCTGAAGAGAGGAAAAATAGCCCATTATAAAGAGAGAGGCAGAATAAAGAGGTAGTATGTAACGATGCAAAGCAAACAGAAAAAGAAAGGAGAAAGAAAGTAGAGGGAAAATATAAAAAAAGTAGTATGACCCAAGACAATGGGTAGACCAAGGTAGAAAGGTAGAAGGGCAGTCTGGTAGGTGCTGACATTATTATGTATGATTTAGTGGTTATTATAATTAATATTAAAATTATTATTTATATTAAATTACTGTTTCTTTCTCGCTCATCATCTTGTTTATCTATCGATCTATCATTATCGTAAGAGTTCGAATTACTGCGCTGTGAGAGACGTCACACACAGTGAAATAATAGATACCTCAACCTGACTAACACTGAATAGTGAGACGCCCATAAAGATCAGTTTAACAATGGCCGACAGGAGCGACCACTCCTTTAGTCATCGATCCTATTTTGTGGAACACTGGACTGGAGGGCTTCGGACCTATTTCTTTCTTTTACTGTCTAGCCCTTACCGCGGAGCCATATCCACTTCTTCTGTTTGCCCCTTGATACAATGTGCTTCTAGGTTCTTATTCTGTCTACCACACGCCACCATTCCTACTTACCTCCTCTCACTCTGCAGTCGCCGACACTAATGCTATGATTATTATTATTGAATGAATATGAGTGTAGTTGTCTTTAGCTAGTGTACATAGGTGTGCGTCTCTTCAATAGTCCATTTTCTTCTGACTGCTCTCTTGACCGCACTGCCCTCTACCAATCTCTACCCTCGTTATTCGCGCATCATTCTTCTTCTGACTGCTTTTATTTTCATCTCTTACATCGTTATTCAGTTACTTTTCTTATTTTTTAAATAGCTCTTTGTCGAAAAATATGTATTTATTTACGGCTCACAGTAAATATTCTGCCTAACCCCATAGCGAGGTGTCCCAGAAGATAGTTTCTGTTAAAAGTCTACATGACCAGCAGAGATTGAAGAAGACGTTGTCAATTACGTGCAATAAGACATGAAAGCACATCCATATATTTGGAGGTTTATTCATACTTATACAAATCATTATCATCATCACTTCACTAACTCTATATTTTAAGAAGGGGATTTTTTAGGTATTTGAATAATAATTTCATCTTAGTTTGGTTATGACTTGTTATTTTTATCAAAGTTATTTCTAATATTTTTTTATATTATAAAAAAACAAAATAGTGAAGTTCAGAAATAAATATAAGTATCGAAATTTTTTAATTTTTTTAAAACCCAAAGAATTACAAATGGTGAAGTTCAGAAAATTTATTTTTATATATCTTCTTCTATAACTATATTTTAGCAACGTGATATTTTGAAAAGGGGGAAATTTAGTTTAAAGTTCCTTTTTAAAATTATTATAATTGGCCAAGTTCAGAAAATGTATAAAAATTTAACCATGGCTGCTTTTTTTTAGATTTTAAATTTTAATCTTAGTAGCGAAACCATTGCCTGGTAACATAAATTTACAAGCCATCTAATTTTAATCGTCTATATATAAATATCAGGCAATGGCTTCGCTAAGCTTGCGCTTCGCTACTAAGATTAAAATTTTAAATTTGTTAAACATGATCTACCAGTTTTAAGCCCACGCTGGGCTTCATTTAATAAACTACCTCTTTCTAAATGCTCAAAAATCCCTTTCTTAAGTACTTTTTCAAGAATGTTACAAACTATAGATGTTAAAGTTTACAGGTTTAAAGTTACGAGTAGTTGGGTCCACTTTACTTCCCTTCTTAAAAATTAGCTCTGCATTTCCTATTTTCCAATCACTAGGTATTTCTCCAAACTTCAATGACCTATTATATATCTTCTCAAGAGCTACTGACTTACTAGTATTCAAATCATTTATATTTCCTTTAATGACTTCCCTATCTACATTTATGGTATTCAACACATCATCCCATGATCTAGAACGATCTCAAATTAAACTGCTCAAATTCTCTTCTGTAGATACTGAAGCAATATTATCATTAAATACCTCTCCTATTTTCTATCAGATTCTTCCATAGGCCCTTCATATTTAATATGCTCTATTTTATTTCTGCTAGATTGATTTTGGCTAAAGAATTTTCTTGATCTTTATTATTATTTTGACCTAAATTAATTTCTGCTACCATTTTGATTTTCTTAATTATCTTATTAAATTCATTCCAATACTTATCCTATAATGATTCAGATTTTCAGCTCTTTTCTTCCTAGAAATGTTTCCACCATGATGGCTTCATAAATTTCTTCCTAAAATAAACATATTATGTTAAAAACCTATTTACTTTGCATCCAGGATATAGTACATAATTTCAATAGAAACGAAGTAGAATAATCCCACAAGATTCGTTAGGTATGACTGGTGCCTTCGGAACCAATGCTGGGAACTCCTCAATCGCAAGTTTGACTCTAAATATGAGGTCATTTTGTTCACCATGATGCTTTCCATGAGTTTACCGACTATTGAGGTTAAGCTAATAGGTCGGTAGTTCGACGACTGGCTAGAGTCTCCTTTCTTTAAGATAGGAGTCACTTCCGCTTCACGCCAGTCTCTTGGAATGCATCCGTTACGGATTGACATATTGAAGATTATGCTCAGATGTTGTGATACTACATCGCGCACTCTTTTCAACACTTTAGGTAGAAACCCGTCCGGGCCAGTGGACTTCTTCTTCTTTAAATCAGTGATCTTTTTTTCTATTTCTCCTTGGATGAAGTCCATTTCCTCCAGTTTTTTCCCCAAGTAAGAATCCGTGGGCTGGGGGATAGGACCACACTCTTCAGTAAACACTGAAGAAAAGTAATCGTTAAGGAGGTTAGAATTTTCTGCATCTGAGTGCTTCAATGCCCCCTCCTCAAGACATGCTTCAAGTCTCCAAACGGCTATTTTTCAGAGAGAGAGAGAGAGAGAGAGAGAGAGAGAGAGAGAGAGAGAGAGAGAGAGAGAGAGAGAGAGAGAGAGAGAGAGAGAGAGAGAGAAAGAGAGAGAGAGTAACAAGGAGTAACGAGGGTACCTTTAAGTGAACACATGAGCAGGCGCAGTCCTCTAAAGGGTCAGATTGATTCTCTAGAACAGGGTTTCCCAACTGGGGGCCATGGCACATCTGAAGGGGGCCACTGGTGGAAAATTTTAAGCTTTAGAGGGGCCATAGATCCATGAAGGGGGCCACAGATCTCAACCTATTGAAACCTAAATTATAGTTAGGGCAGTACCTAATTTTCATTCATGCAGTTGAATTACATTTTAAAAATATTGATACATTATTTTTCCTTTTTTTTAAATATTTGATTAGCATAATAGGATTTACATTAATCTGTAAACAAATATTTTGCATCTTACAAGCTTATTCTGCGGCGCACTCCATTGTGCGCTTGATCGTTATGCGCCTGGCACCGTTGTTGGCTTGATAAAAATACTTCAGGTGGAACTTTAAATCCTTACAGTCTGTTTATCAAGTGGTTCGGCGTTATAGTATGTAAGTAGCTTTTATTTGTTTACCCTAATACTGCGAAGTTTTAGTAATTTTACTAGTTTTTAAAATTATAATAGATTGCCTCAAGCACAATAATATAAGACTTTTATAACTAAATAACTGAGCATTTTTGTTTGTAAAGTAAAGCGTGCCATTGCTAGGCCTACACCAATAATTTTTTTTTCACTTCGGTTTCACTTAGGGCTTATTTACGAGATTAGCATTTAGTCTTAGATTCTGATGATTGTACTTATCGTTTTGTATCTGCAATAATTTCAGTAATATATATATATATATATATATATATATATATATATATATATATATATATATATATATATATATATATATATATATATATATATGTATATATAATATATTACTAAAATTAATGCAGATCTACCCCCCTGAGGGAGTACATTTCTATTGTTTTGCATTTAGGTACAGGTACTGAGTGTCAGGATGTACAATCAACAACGAAAATTTTGGACATGTCCAATTAATAGAAACGCTCATAAAAATAGTTGCATTGTTTTACGGTTCTTTTTTTGGTGTCAAATATTTACCATCAAGGGCAAGTATTTAGCACAAAAAAGGAAAACAAAATTTTCAATGCAGCTATTTTTATGAGCGTTTCTATTTATTGGACATGTCTGAAATTTTCGTGGCCGACTGTAATAGGAGTTGGTGTTGGGCACAGACTCGGTGCTCTGCACAGGAGGTTTGCATTTTCCTCATCTGAGTGCTTTAATGCCCCCTCCTCATTCACCAAATGGCCAATTGTGCGACAGATTAGTTTACGGGGATGTTTACATAACCAAAGAACTCCTTGGGATTCTCGTTGCAAAGTCTCACCACTCGGAGCTCCTCGGCACGCTTTGCCGCTCTTATGCTGGACTTCACTCTCCTACCTAGCCTACAGTACTCATCGAAGTCCCCAAAAATGTTTTACTGCCGGTACAAACTTGGTTGAACAGAAGACTGACGCAAGCTTCACAGGGATAAATCGTGATTGAAGACTCATGAATGTAGTTCTGAAGCTATTTCACAAATATTCAACATTCTGACACCCTTCCAGCCTCACATCAGCCAATCCAGCACGAAGACCTGCAAAGTCTGCTCTTCTCAAATTATTCCTCGATTCACGAGTCGCAGACTCTACATTGGGGACCTTGACTACAAATCTAACCAGTCAGTGGTCACTGTTACCGAGCTCCTCGCCTACAGAGAGCCCCTCAACGATGTCATCCTCAGAGGTAAAGACCAAGTCGAGATTATTATTGCCTCTCGTCGTCTCTCTCACCCATTGAGTCAGGAACTAGTTATTCGCGAACTCCAGGAAGAGTGCGTTCTCGCCACAGGGTTCTCTAGTTTCCCAGTCAACTTGGGTGTTGAAGTCCCCCATGACGATACACATTCTGTCTTCAACAAGTTCTCCCAGCAGCCGGTACAGCTCCCTGTCCTTCTCAACGAGTTGGGTAGGGAGTCTATAAAGTAGCAGGGTCATGTATCTGGCAGGACCTATCTCTAGGTTTACACCTACTAGTTCGTGGTCGGATATAATGTTTTAGTTTGTCGTTTTGAATGTATCCCTAACATACAACATCACACCACCACCCTTTCTTTCTATCCTGACTTTTAGGAAGAGTTGGTAACCGGAAATCGTGAATTCATCTTCTATATCTCGGTTCGAGGTTTTTTCCCACGACTCTGTTATGGCCACCATCTCAAGTTTTTTCCGTCGCTACGAGGCCATGAAGTTCAATTTTGGCATTTCCCCGTCCAGGCAGGTAGCTTACCTGCATACTGGTAGCGGCCCACTAGCAGGTGTTGCAGGTCCCGTGCTTGAGAATCACCAATAAGTATTGCCCTCGCACATTTAACTGTAGGGGACAGAGTTTTCCCTTTCGGGAGCGACTTGTCAGTTTCCTCTTTCCTCTATATATTTTTCTTATTTTTCTTCTTGTTGTTCCTCTTTTTTTCTCTTCCTTTGGCTTCTCTTCTTCGGTTTCTGCGTTCTTTACTTCTCTTTCTACTTTCTCTTCTTCTCTTTCTACTTTATCTTCTTTCTTCTTTCCCTTCTTTTCTTCTTTTTGGCTCGTTGAGTCAGCAGT
Organism: Ceratothoa steindachneri; assembly: GCA_963969495.1. Taxonomy (NCBI): domain Eukaryota; kingdom Metazoa; phylum Arthropoda; class Malacostraca; order Isopoda; family Cymothoidae; genus Ceratothoa; species Ceratothoa steindachneri. The sequence goes on from OZ018328.1 coordinate 109,719,584, forward strand.
CTTGCAGCAGAAGACTCCTGCTCTGAGACTTTGGGTGCCTTCTTCCCTTCGGAGTCTCCTAAGCACCTACACCTCTCCGATCTCATGAGGTAAACCTCCCTTTTGAGGAGGTTTGCTCCAGGAAGTTTTTGCTCCATCTGTACATTTTGCATTTTCCGCAGGTTATTTTGCAAAACTGAGGACCATTCTTCTTTGCTATTTTAATTACTTTAACGTCCGACCATATGCATAAGAGGGTATTTTTGTATAATTTTCACTCGCATAATCCATATCCGCCTATTTTCAGGAGATTTTTGGTCATTTGACCAACAGAAACCCCGTTTGACCAAGAACACCAACTCTAAGGTCTCGCCTGGGCCGGACGTCCCCAATCGTGAAGCAGCTCCCAACTGAGCAGCACAAGAGCCCCAAGTAATTTGGTTCTCTGATTTTTCGACAGGGGTGCTTGAGGTGAAGCTGCCTTCTTACTAATCCCTACTAATCAACCCAAAACGGCCAGACTTAAATAAAATAGTAAAGCTAAGTGCCCACGATTTAATTCGACATCTTTTGCTGATCTGGCAACCAGCAAGGAACAAAAGCTCTCTCATGAAAGAGCCGTTGAGCCTTTGTTCACCAAGTATCGGTCACAGGGGGCTGGTCAGGTCATTACACGTTAGGAAAAAGCTTCTAAGGGATACATAGCATTTCTCCATTATTCGTGCCCCAAACACCTGAGATCCCTTCAATCTCAGTCTCTTGCAAACTATGAGTATTCCAAGACGTTATTTCTAGAGGTTCCAAAGCCTCTCTTCTCACATGGCATAAGGGAGCTGGTGAGGTCCTTTTAACTAAACAACTCATGTATAATAGAAATGATTCTTTTTTAATTTGGTTTTTATATAAGACAGTTGAAGTGCAGTGGTAAAACTTAATGCTAACATAATAGATAAAGCTAGTAAGGGGATGCTAGGAGATGCCACAAGGAAGTAAGTAGTAGAGAAGTTTGATAACTCTTACCGACGGTAACGTAGTTGTCGAGAGAGACAGAGAGAGTAACAACAAGGAGTAACAACAAGGAAAGAAGGTACCCTAGGAGACCTTACGGTCCATTCAAAGAGGGTACCTTTGGACTAGCAATCGAGCGGGCACAAGGCTGCTCAATTGTTTTGCGTCCCTAAATGGCCACTTTTCAAGACTTTGTCTAGTCTTGAATTGAACTGGTCAACAGATTCACTGTTGACAACTTCCACTAGAAGTGCGTTCCACATACCGCAGATACTGTAAGTGAAAAGATTTCCACACAGATTGCGGTTGTAACGCTTCAGTTCAAGTTTGAAGCCGTGATTGCGCGTTCTGTTCTCACTCAGTGTGAAAATATCCCCGTAGTCAACATTGTCGAACCTTCGAAGTATTTTGAAAACTTCGATAAGCTGACCACGATGTCTACGGGTTTCCAGCGAGAACAGATCTAATTCCCTTAGTCAATCCTCATAACTTTATGTCGGATAAAGGGAATCAGCTTGGTTGCCCTGGCTTGTACGCGTTCCAATCTCGCGATGTCCTTTCGCAATGAAGGACTCCAAAATTGTACGGCATACTCCAGGTGCGGTCGGACAAGTGAGTTGTACAGGCACAGTACAATCTCCTGGTTCCGATAACCAAACTGGCGCTTAATATAGCCTAGCATCCTTTGGGCCTTTTTCTCCGCCTCAATGCACTGTTTCGAGAACTTGAGGTCACTAGTGATTGTTACACCCAAGTCCTTCTCAGTGTCGGTGGATTCAAGAGCAGTGCCCTTAAGGATATACTGAGATTGAGGGTTTCTGTGGCCGATGTGCATCACTTTGTATTTGCCCACGTTAAAAGGCATTTGCCACGTGTCCGACCACTCCCCAATCTTCCCAAGATCTTCCTGCAGGCGGGCAGTATTTCCATCCTTTGCAACGTTCATACCAAGCTTGGTATCGTCGGCAAATTTGGAAATCTTGGCAACCATGTCACCGTCCATGTCGTTGACGTAGATGATGAATAGTAGTGGTCCCAGGACAGAACCTTGAGGCACCCCGCTAGTAACGGGCACCCACTCAGCAGACTGTCCATTTACCACCACCCGTTGCCGTTAAGAGAGAGAGAGCCGGCGGAGGAGCCACCATTGCGGTCAAAACTAAACTGTACTATAAGACGCAAGAGGAACTAATAGAACCATATGCTACAATACATAGAAATACAACTCTAGCTCACCAGTCTTATCTTAGCAACGGGATATCCACATCTAAGGAGGGACGGCATCCCGATTGCCAACTTCACAAGACTATACCATAATAGAAAACCAGTCAGTCATCTTTATGGGAGACATGACGCCTACTGCACAAAAAATGGATATCATCAGACGGTGATGATAAATCGGGGAATACTACAAAGATTGGGGCAGCAATTCCCAACCTCCATCTAAAACAATGTAGCGTGAACTTCATCCTCCCACTTAAATACCACTTAGAACCCTTTAACATTGCAATCAATTAGCGACCACATGGCAACCCTCCCTTTAGTTAACCAGCTCTTCATACAGAAGCCATCGAAAGAAAGAAAGCCTATCATTAGGCAGACTGAACAAAATATAAAGAGATCCTAAGAGATTATGAACCGAAGACACTCAACGAAGCGCCCCTAGAAGAAATTGACGACGAACTCAATGAGGCAATCCTTCAAAGAACCGTTCAGAACTTCAGATGGTCACCTGAAGTGATAAATAGGAACGTAAAATAAGAATGATTTCAGAAAAGATACCTAGAGAAGGAGCAAACAGAGAACTGTACAACGAACTAAGAAGGAAGAAATGAGAGCTACCGGTATTATTAATTGAAAAACAAGAGGAACAAAGGAACGGACTAATCCACAAGATAGACGGAGAAAGATCGCCAACGAGTTTTGTAAATAGGTGAACAGGATAAAAGACAAAATAGCAAAGAAAAAGATTAGAATTGAGATGAGAGAGGAAACGAACAGCAAGACGAATCCGACATTGAAAGAGTAATTAGAGAACACTAGAATAACATTTTTAAGATCAGTGGAGAAGAAAATGATAACTTCGATATTGAATTTGAAAATGAGATTGTAGAACTTAATTAACTTTTACATACAAAGAACCCACCCCCACTACTTTGTCGACATAAATAGTAACACTAACGAAGGAATTGATGCCATCATAACAATTGAATCGCTTATAAGAACAAAAAGCACCTTTAAACAGAAAGCACAAGGCGCATTGGGACCCACGAGGAAAAACTACTTTGAAGCAACTAATAACATCTGGAACGATTAAAGAGCGTTTTTAATGCGTGCTTGAATACATTCTACTTCCCGGACGACCTGAAAGTGGCGAAAGTGATTTTCATATCAAAAGCTGGAAAATCACCCTGTCGGGTATAAAACTACCCACCTATTTCGCTACTGGATTTCATTGGGAAAATATATGAAAAAATCTTAAAACGCAGACTTGATCAACATCTCGAGGAAAACAATATTTATAATGAGTGACAATTCGGATTTTGGAAAAGATTAAAGAACGGACATGGCCTTCTGTCTAATAATGGAAAAGTTAGACAAGGCGAAGAACAAGCAGATGAGCGTAGACATCGTCTGCAGATACGCGTTTAAAGCTTTCGACAAAGTTTTGCCAAGGGGCATCCAGTACAAAATACTACAACTATGATTAAACAATAAAATTAAGAGAATAATGTGCGACTATGTCAATGAAGATAGATAAGCGTATATAAACACAGACAGTCAACATGGGTATCATTATAAGTTAGAAGGCGGGGTTTTCCAGGGCGGAAGTTTAAGTCTAGTATTATACGCTATCTACACTGAAGACACCCCAACTATAGCATCCGAAGGATGTATCAACAAACAGTTTGTGTATGGCAAAAGACAAGTTATGTATTGTGTTACCGTACAGGCACGGCCAATTCCAAACGAGAACAATGGGAGAAGAAATCAGAAGAATAAATCAATATATCATAAATAGATGATTCGCAAGAATCGAGAGAAATTCAGAATTACATCAGTCTATAGGAAAAAGATAACACATCTATACGTAGACGACGAAAGATATAGATACAGCAACGAATGCATGGAATAAAAAGACTATACTAGGCTAGGCAACCCTATGGTACGCTAGGTTAGACTATGATATACTAAGCTATGCTACACTTATCTAGTCTTCGCTATACCAGGTTAGGATAAGCTGTGGGGGTCGAAGATCGAACCTAGTAAACATTTTATGGAAAAATTTAAACTATTCACACATGAACCTAGGAAACATTTGTTTGAAATTTAAACGGTTCACACATTGAACCTTATAAATAGGAAGATAAACTTCCCGCTGTTAATAACGTTTTTTGTAAATAGGAAGATAAACTTCCCCCTTTGCAGTATTTCTCCTTCGTAAACAGGAAGTTAGACTCCCCAGTACGCAGTACGATATCTTGTCTCGGTCATACGTAGCTCCGTACAAAAATAGATCTTGTTCATGAAGTCCCGTGGAGAAAAGGTGAAAATGGATGGCGTTCTTGATATGCCTTACCCTCGACATTTCCTCCTTTGCTGGCTGTGAACTTTTCAGTGAGCTCAATTTTTTTGTAGATTTCTTCCAAGTCTAAAAATTCGGAAACTGGTATGTATGTGAGAGTATGCAGGTGAGGGGATAGAAAGGGTTTGTGGATAGACAGCGGAAAGTAGACTAGTGGTGAAAAGAGAAAGAAGTGTGGTAAGGAGCAAAGTGATGCTAGAGCCTGGTGATCAGGCTTATAGCTTTCAAATTTTTATGTTTTGTAGTTCCGTTGTTGTTTATCATTTTGCTTATATATATATATATATATATGTATATATATATATATATATATATATATATATATATATATATATATATATATATATATATATATATATATATAATATATATATAATTTGGCGTTCAAGCCATTTGTCTTCATATTGCTAATGTATTTGGTTATGCTGTGCGCGTTTGCTGTTGTTATGGTAAGTCGTTAATTATAACTTACTATGTTTGTTTTAGTGTCTTTGTTTCTTCGTAAATTTGTAGTGTGTGTATTTTGTGTATTATGTTTCTTCTTTGTAGTCTTGTTCGGTGATTTTCATCTTCTTGTGTGGGTTTTCTTCTTCGGTAGTTTTGTCTTAGTTGATGGGTTTTGTCGATATCAGGGAATTTTTGTCGAAATCGGTTGGTTTCATGGTTGGTATTTTAGTCTTGATTTGGGGTAAAATCAATTAATCTTGCGTAGAACGGCACTTCTGCTCCGCCAGTTAAACTCCCAGCAGAGCTTGGAAATCTGGCGCGACATACTGCTCTTCTATTCTGGTCAATCATTTGTACGATTTCCTCGTCCAACACTCGATTGACCTTTTCCAGCATATTCCTTGTCCGTTCTTCGATGACAACGTTAATGGGCGTTAACCCCGCATCCAGGTGCAGTTCTTCCTGAGTTCTTCTTTCCATTCTGCATGTACCTGTAATTAGGTACGCGCATTTGTTCTGCACCACTTGTAGTCTCCTCTTTCTGTGTCTTTGAGACACAGGAGAGGGCGGAGGCGAGGTATAGCAATGTCGATCTTACTAGTGCAGTATAGATCTTCTTTTTGTTGCTTTGACGAATATTTCTGAACCTATACAGAGTCTTGACTGCAGCAGTGGCCTTTGTGATGCGTTCTTGGACGTGCTTTGTTTACCCGGTTGAGGTGATCTTCATGCCGAGTACATTGCATTCATTGGTGTAGGGATATCGTCTATCCCCCACCCTGACGTCATCAAGTAGTCTCCTGCCTATGGAGACTACTTTGAACTTATCCTGGTTGGTTCGGATTTTCCACCGGGCCTCGTAGGTGTTAAGGTTTTCAATTTCTGCTGCTGTCATTCGAGCTTGCAAAGGTGCATTCCTCAATGGACAAGTGATTATCTGGATGAAATCATCGGCGAATTGTAAGTTGAGGCAAATGGTGCCTTTTCAAAGTTAAGCTTTGTAAGCCCCGATTGTCTTGGGGCTTTTTGTTGGAATGAGCGAAGCGTGCCGAGTAGTTCTTCTTCTGTAATCTCGGCGTCTCCGTCGCGCTGTCTATCTACCTGGTGATGAGGGTGCGTCTTGTCTATTTCTTCGTTAAGCTCGTCGATGATGTTACTTTCGAACTCTAGGTCATAGTCTTCGTTTTCTTCTTCAGTTATACTGAAGATCTTTTCCTAAAATTTCGGAATATCTCTTCAACTTTTTCTAATTCTTCTTCGATGTCTCCGTTTTCTTTCCGTAGCTCGATCTTATGCTTCTTTCCAGTTGATCCTTTAAGAATTCGGATTTTCTTCCAAAATTCTTTTAGAGTTGCCTGGTGATCAAGGCTCTCGATCGCGTCCTCCCATCTTCTGTTCTGTTGTTCGAGGATCAGCTGGTTCAATTCTTCTTTGATTTCTTTACTTTTTTGCATCGAGTGAACTGATGCATTCACAATGTTGTATTCATACATTATCTTCAGTTCACAGTATAGTTCCTTCATATATTCGGTCCACTCATAGGTCGAGATGGTCCTATATGCGGAACGAGGGATACAAGCCCTATCTGCGTCGATGATTTGGTTATTGAGGTCATCGAGTGCCTCGTCAATCTCCCCGGGAATTGCCTCGTCCAGGTTAGGCGGATCGTAGGCCTCGAGAAGGTGTGCGTACCGTGCCCAGTCTGCTCGCCTGTAGTTCTTCCTGACTACTGCTGGTTCTATGTAGTAATTGAACGGTAGCTGACGATTCACCAGACAGATGTCTGGTTTTGTGGCACATCGTTCTCTGACATAGGTGGGAAAGTCAGGGCCTATCCACTGGGCATTATTTCTGTCCAGCAATAGGTCCAGGCTTCTCCCTATAACGTTGAAGGTCCTGTAACCGGATTCTTGGCATCTGGCGTTTAGATCCCCCATTAGTATGGTGGGGGCTCTTCTGCCAAATAGGCCAGTGAGAGTGTGAATAGGCAACACATCTCTCCTTGGCGGTTGATATCCGGTTGCAATGACCAACTTCCCTAAGTCGAGCTCGACCTTAATCGCGAGGTAGGATTCTTCTAAGCTCCTTACCTGCTTGTATTTGATCCCTTTCTCTATTGCAATAGCGGCGCCATCGTACCGCTCTTGCGAAAAGTTGGTGATCAACACATCGCAGTTCCAGATTTTCATTTCTGTATTACGCGTGTCGATCCCGTGTTCTGAAATCAGTATGATGTCTGCATCAATTTCTCTGAATACATTTCCGTAAAGAATTCCTTTCGTCGTCCAGCCGTTGGTGTTGATTTCCATTATTTTCAGTGCGATACGTAACATGGTGAGTTGCTTTACCTGTGTTTTTTCTTCCCCTTTTTTAGTCTGGGGGCTGGTTGGGCAATTTTACTCGGCCCAGGGTTTTCCTTTTTCGGAGGGGGGCTCGGGGTCTTTGACCTGCTCTTGGTGGATCGTGTGTGAGTGCAGGGGCCCTCTTCGCTGTCAGATGAGGAGGATCCATTCTCACTTCCAGCATTTTCCTCTTCTTCTTCTGTTTCTTTCGATGATGGGGCTTCAATCATCTCCTCCAAACCGGATTTGATGTTGTTGTTTTTGATGACAGAGTCTTTGAAAGCCTTGGAGCACTCGAAGTCTTCAGGCATGACTACTGTCGCGAGGTTGTTCGCCTTCAGGAGCGCGTTGAGCACTTGGTTATAACAACCAGGCTTCACTGCATTCGCCACATTTGCATGGGTTATGCAGATCAGTATTTTTGCACTCAGATCTCCGGTTACGTTGAAATGTGCAGTCTTCACCTCTGCACTTTTCCTAGTGGCGCTCACGTAAGTTGTCTCCTTTGCTTTCTTTCCTCTTCCTCCTTCCTCCTAATGATTTCGCGGTGCTTGGTGCAATTCAGGGCCATCGCCCGATGCTCCCCTTTGCAATTCAGGCATTTCTTCGAGGTGCTTTCACACTTGTTGAATCTGTGCCCTTCTGTGGCGCACTCACTGCACCACAGCTTGTTTTTTTCGGGGCAGGTCGTTGATGTGTGTTCTTCGAGTTTGTAGCATATAAAGCACATTTGTATGCTACTGAATTTTTCTTGCTGGATATTTTCTCCTAGTATTCTCATGTTGAAGAAAAGAATACCATTTTGGGTGGCCTTCCTTGCCATGTCCGTGGTCGAGAATTTTATCTTAAACACGTGGGTGTGTTCGCGGAATTTAATTATCTCACAAACATGTGCCCACGGGTTGCTTCTGGTAATTTCCTCTTTCAGTTCATCCGTCTTATGTTCACCTACCCAGCTCTCCACTTTGCGGCAGATGACGCTTCTATTCGCTGCCACTTGTGGGGGGGGGTTTAGCTTCTAATCTGGTGTTCTTCAGGACTCTCGCTCCCTCTTCTGATAGGAGATGGTCTACATCCCTTGTCTCGGCACACATGTCGATGGATCGGGTTGAAACTTCGATGAGTTTCACCAGTGCCACCTTTAGCTCGATGTACAGGGTTTCACATAAGTTTTTCTTGGTTGGGGTCTTCATTCCGGCGATGGTCCTTAAGGGAACCCTCTTAGTGAGGGCCTCCATGGTCTTCGTGTTCCTCTTCTGATTTCTTCTTTTCCTGTAACTAAAGTGTAATTAATATGTTTTGTATGTGTGAATAGAAAGTTAGGGTGTGGTAAAGAAGGTAAAGGATGGTGTGAGTAGGGCTGGTAATGGGTTCAAATAAATTTGAGAAAAACGCCCCCGTCCATTTCTCCTGTTGCTCTCCCGCTCGTATGCTGCCAGTATGATGGATGATAGAGTGATGGGGTGGGTCTCGGGTGGTAACCTCAGAGGGTTGAGCTTGGTGGACTTAATGCATAGCGGCCGAATCAACGACCGCTAAGTTTTTGCCACCCCCTCACGGGTACATACGCCATAACTGCATCCAACTACATAGAGACGGGTGTACTTCCCTCTATGATTCTGGCCGGGTCCCCCGGGCAATGAGGATTTCTCCTCCGTCCGGGACTCGCAGTTATGCCTCAGTATCGAGACAATTTCTGACTTATGCTTCTGCTGTGGGCTAGGCCTCAAACCAGTGTTCACATAAGCCCTTAATTATGCCAAACCAAGTGGCCGGCATACATTCGAGCGGGTTCACACGCAGAGCGATGGACAAGAGCAATGAGGTGCCTAAGCCCTCATTGATTTACAATTCTTCGACGTAAAAATGGCTCTCTCTTTTAAAGGATGAAACTGGGTTCACCTTAAGACTTCTAGAATAGGCTCGTTTCTGTAGGCAGCGCTCAAAAGTCTATAAGTCACTAAAACACGTAAAAAGTGCTGTATCAGTAGGTGCTTTAACAGAACGCAGTAAATTCGGAAAACTGACTTCGTCCGTGTTTATGTGTAAACGATTGAAGCGTTAGTAACATTTTAATCTATCCCGGCGCCTGATTGGTTGAAATGTTATAGAGTTAAGTTTAGATGAAATTACTATAGATATAGGTGAATTTTTGTGTAACAATCGAGTGAAGGCAGAAGAATTTCACTTTAAAAATCGACGCTGAACACATCTCATAACCGATAAAGGAGGAAAAGGTTGAGAACAGGGAGTTTAAAAACGCCAAGTTTTGCCTCATCAACCCTACGGGAACTATTCGCCATATATTTTTTTTCTTTGGCTTCAAGATGACTTAATGTCGTTCTAACTCCCTCCACTCCCCAGGAGTATCTTCCATGGCATAAGGATCCAAGATTTTCAAATGGGAGTACGATTATGAAGTGGAACCTGAAACAGTGGAAGAGGCTCTGCTCGCACCAGCAAGCAAATCTCGAACGCTGAATTCAGGAAGAAGAAAAATGGGAGGAAAAAGAACATCACCCAGAAACACTAATTAATCGAAGATGGAGAGAGTAAGCAACAGAATGAGGATTCTGACACTCAACGTGAATGGATGGGAGGAGAAGGCTATGGCATATGGAAAAATATTCCATGTGCTTGACCCCGACATCAGTTTTATTACGGAGCACGGTATCGACACCACAGCTGGTCGAATTAAAATACCAAGCTACAGAGTAGTCATGAAGAACCATTCCCAGGAAAGGTTCGATGGCGAGGCAATAGCTGTCAAGAGGAACATCTCCTTTAAACAACTACCAGAACTCGATGAGTCCTTTGTGGCGATCGAGCTACATACACTGGTAGGAGACCTCGTGATAGCCGCAGCCTACCAACCCCCTCGACGAGCATATCTCCCGTTAAGTAACTTCTACACACTGTTCGAGCATCGCAGAATGGCACTCTTAGAGGCAGACCTCAATGCCAGATGCCGTACGGTGGGCTATGATAGTACCAACGATAGAGGCCGAAACTTGGAACTGATTATGGGAAGAAAAACATCCAAAGGATAGGACCGGATTTTCCGACCTAATCACTTCCAGATCAGCCACCAAGCCTGACATAATCCTAACAAGTGAATGCTTCCCATTCAACTACCATAGCGAGCCAGGCCCAACAGTCCCTAGTGATCACATAGCGATTCTCACCACAGTATCTCTCGCACCAATCCAGCTCCCAGCCCCTCTCCGGAAAAACTACGCCCTGGCCAACTGGGATCGTTACAAACAACAACTCAGTGAATATTCGCCAGCTGACCTCAGCACGGCGTCGTTATATGAGAAAGACAGGGAGCTAGAAAGGATAACAACGTCCATACTAAATGCGGACCGCGAGAACATACCCATAACAGGGTATAAATCACCTCCTCAACCAAGATGGACAGAGGAGATGAGAGATATCGCTCGCTTTCACAGGGAAGTGTACAAAAAAATAAGTCGGGCGGGTCCCAACCAGAAAAGAAGCTCGCTCCTTCGACGCCTAAGCTCAGAGCTCAGAGCTTAGAGAGGCTATCAACCTCCAACAGGAGGAAATATGGAACAGCTCGATAGCCAAAGTCGACAGCGAACTTAGCTCGGCTAAGTTCTGGCGCCAAGTCAAGAACTTAAAGGGACTTACACCAAGACCAAAGGCTCGGATAAAGGAGAACGGAAACTACATAGAGGACCCGGTGGTTCTCGGAGACAGGTTCAGGAACTTCTGGAAAAACGTTTTTAGGATTACCTCTGAAGAAAACGACGAGTCCGACCAGGAATTCGAAGGCCAACTGATCAAAGAACTAAATTAGGAAATGCATCGCACGCACCCACAACATCGAGTCAACAAAGGCAGGAAGATGGTGGGCCACGGCCGTCCCATAACACCAGAGGAGGTCATGGCCACTGTAAAAGCCTTCCAACAAAAGGCACTAGGCTGGACGGGCCTCACCAGAAACAACTTGGTTAACGCCCCACAGCAGATCATTCAGGGAATCGTTAACATCTATAACGCTTTCCTGAATACGGGCTACTTCCTGGAAGGTTTCAAGATTACTAAGGTGATCTTCATACCCAAGGGAGGTAAACCCCCTGATCAACTGGTAAATTACAGGCCGATCGCCCTGCTAGAGATCGTTGTGAAAGTCTACGAGAGACTCCTAGCTGACAGGCTTCAAAAACAACTAGCCGAGCTGAGAGCCCCACAACCGTCAGCAGCACGAGTTACGCAAGAAATGAGGAACGGAAACAGCCCTCACACTCCTTGCGGAACAACTCGCTTGCAGTAAAGCTGAAAGGAGGTACGTAGACGTGGTGCTGCGAGATGTAAAGAAGGCCTTCGATAAGGTTTGGCTGAGAGGGTTACAGTTCAAGATCCTCAACCTCCAGCTTAACCCACCCCTGGAAAGGGTCCTTTGCAACTATGTCTCTGATAGGAAAGCCTAAATTGCGATCGAGGGCTGCAAGGGCTCCGAATTCAAACACGAGGCGGGAGTTCAACAAGGCAGCTATCTCGGCTATCTGCTGTACCTAGTGTACACGATTTACCTGCCTGCTCCAGTGAGGTACGATTCGATGTATCTGCAATACGCAGATGACATCACCCGAATCGTCCTGAGTCCATTCAGGAACTCTGGAAGTCAGGCGAGGGCGACAGCTGTCGAAATCGAGAACATCAACCGATATGAGTGGAAAATTAAAACCAACCGCCAGAAGTTCACCATTATTCTAATGAACCGCCGGAAAGTAGACGACGTCATCGTCAATAACGAACTCTATCCGTACTCCAACGAGGGTAAAGTTCTGGGCTTACAACTCTTCAAAACGGGATACAAGACCCATATAAATACCAGAGTCTCCCTAGCCAAAAGAGAGCTGAGGAAACTTTACCGTTTCCGAAGCCTCAGCGTGCCAAACATCAAAAAGCTGTATATGGCCTTGGTACGCTCAGTCCTAGTGAACCCGGCCGTGCTGACGCAGATGGCAAGTTGTACATCTCTCAGAATGATGCAGAGGGTACAGAATAAAGCCACTCTGCTGATCATTGTCACGCAAAGGATCGACCGTATTCGGCAATCAACTCTACTGATAGAGTGAGACTGAAGCCGGTCAATACGGAGATTCAAAGGCTAGGGATAAAGACATGGGACAAAGTAGACCGAGAAATACTCCTAACCATAAACCTTGACGTAAACATACGTGCAAACAGAAGACGCGCAATAGGTAGAACGGCTCTGTTCCCTAGCAGGGGAAACTGCGCGAGAGAAGCTGTACTACCTATGTACATGTAGCAGTAGTACACAAGATTGAAATAAAAGTGATAGTTCAAATTTAGTAAATATAAATAAATAAAAAAGAGGCGAAGTGCCCACACTAAAGAACTCCCCCAAATATAAATATAATATACATTAAAAAAATAATTAACTTTAAATATAAAAGAGGCGAAGTGCCCAAATAAAAGAAACAAAATAAAACTCAGAACTTAATGAGATTCAGCATAAGAGATACCTTTAAAAGTCTTGAATGCTTCGACGGTACAATATAACTGAATAAACTCATATATATATATATATATATATATTATAATGGAGGAAACTGGCTGTCAACGACAGTCAGCACCTTTAATGACGGCAAATCTTTTTAATATTAAGAAGAAGAATTGAGAAGAATGCTAGTTATGCCCTAACACCAGAGCAAACTAGAAACCATTTTCACACCTTTATATACCTACCACACAATTTCATCACTTTCCCTTAATTGTAATTGTAATTGTAAAAATCAGTCAGAAGAATCAGAAAATTATTGTTGTTTTAAGAAGAAAAATTATATTCCTTGTTCGCCATTTTAAAAGCTGATTCCGGCTATAATATACAGGCATAAAGAATCCAGATATAAATATATATTTTTCCTTTATCCCGTAAGGAAGCTGAAGATCAATTAACCCAGCCTGCAAAACTAAAACAGACCCTACAAAGCGAGGCTTTGCTAGGGTAGGCTAGGCTATGTTATGCATGCTATGCAAGTCTAGGCTAAGATCTAATAGTCTAGTCTAGGCAATAATATGAAATAATATACTATATTAACTATACTAGGCTATGCTAGTGTCGTAGCATTGCTCATAGTCTGGTCCAATAATTATTCTAGTCCTTGATCTGGTCACACCGCTTTTGTTTAAGTCGGTGGTATTGACCCTATGACTCAATCTTACGATCATATATATATATATATATATATATATATATATATATATATATATATATATATATATATATATATATATATATATATGTAGGCTTTAATTCCTACTGAACGTGCGAAAGCTGGTTAGAGGAGTGTTGTGCCGTGGCCAGGATTCTTACTATAAAAGTCCCACTTGTTACTGGGGGGAAGTTTGTGATTGATGAATTCTAAGAGTGCATAATACAGGTTGGATAAATTAGCCGAAGGGATGCTTAATTAAGGTCTTGCCAAGGGTATGTCAAAAGGAAGGAGACAAATAAACACACGTACTCAAAATAAACTTTACTTTACACAAATATAATAATTAGCAATAGTTAAACGGGCAAAATTAAGGATTAAATATTCAACACTGACGTTAAGCGTCTAGATTTATAATGACTCAATGGGAGTATCAATCACGGTTAATTAATTAGGTAATTTAAGAATAGAGGGACACTGGGTTTACAGATTACCATTAATTGTGAGGGATTGGAGAGACAAGTACTCAGGTCTAGATGGGGTGGTTCGGGTGGCGTTAACACGAGTTCTCGGGAAGAGGAGGGATAAGACGACGGGTTCGGGGTTGCTGGCTGCAGTTCCGGTTAGTTCACTCCTAACTGGATGTGACATTAACAAATAGTAACTTCCAGTAACTATTTGGATGTTCCATTTCTTACTCAAGTTACGTTAAGCAACAGAGCGTACTCTTATAGTCACAGACTCTGCGGGGTGGGATTTACTTCCAGGAACACTTTGAGACAGCGACTAAGTTGACTCGACGGCGCGTTGGTAGTCGATACGTTACGGCAACGACTCATTCAACGTGAGGATTACGCGAGTAGATTTGGGACACTGCTGTAAGGGGTAAACGGCGATGTTATTTATATCGCGGATTGTGGGAAATCAAGAGAGAGATCCCTTTCACGACAATTCGCTTATCGCAGCACCTTCTGGATAATCTCCATGGTATCATAAATAAAGCAAATAAGATTTAAGCTTCTTTGTGAAATAGGCGTTCTTTCGTCCGACTTCCTGTCGCCAGTTGGGGAGAAGGGTGGGGGGAGAAAGAGAAGAGACGAAGGTCAACTCAAACGACAAATTTATTTTGTTCCCATGATTGTCTGGCGGCATGTGAGTATGTACGTCCCCTACCCTCACACGCCTACCTATTTCGAGGAGCATTATTCTGCCATGAAATAAGGAATAATGTGAAAATTAACTTTACCGGGGGAATTTGTCATTATCTTCCTTGACTCGACCAATTGAGTCGGTAATTTTATCAAAACCGTTAGGAATTTACCTTAGTATCTAAAGGCTAAAAAATACTACTGCTACGTCAGTTTCTCTAATTTACATATACAAAACAAAACAAAACACATACGGAGTACAGGCAAGAAATAATTATTAATACAAAGAGATGCACACAAAAAATAAATAATTGACTATTAATCGCTATCTGAAATTGGGTTTCTCGAAAGGCTGTCTGCGAGTACATTTTCAGACCCTTTTAGATACCTGATTTCATAACGGTACTCCGCTAGCAATAATGACCAGCGCATTAGCCTGACTTTTCGGTTTTTACAAGTTTGTAAGTAGGCTAACGGTCTATGATCAGTCTCTATGAGGAATGGACAACTACCAGATACATCCTAAATTTTGTAATCCCCCAAACAATCTCTAGAGCTTCTAATTCTACCGTAGCGTATGCCCTTTCGCGAGCCGTCAGTCGGCGACTCGCATAGCCTATAGGAGCGGGTTTTTGGCCCTCGTCTTATTGGAGTAATACACAGCCAATACCCAGTTGTGAGGCATCTGTCCTTACGCCAAATTTCTTGTGTGGGTTTGGCAATTTTAAGATTGGGGCGGAGACTAGCTTCTCTTTGAGTTCTTCAAAGTGCGCTTCGGCGTCGGGGTTCCACTGGAGGGGGTCTGGGAGTTTCTTTTTTAGCTGATCGTTTAAGGGAGCTACTACAGAAGCGAATTGGGGTACGAAGCGGCGGTAAAATGACGCAGCACCGAGGAATGACCGTAATTGCTTCTTGGTGCGCGGTAGGGGCATATTTCCCAGAGCCTTTACCTTCTCTTTATGTGAGGCCAGATGACTTTCGCCTATTTTAAATCCAAGGTATTCTATAAATTTATAAGAAAAATGGCATTTTGAGGGTTTAATAGTTAAGCCATGATGCTTTAAGCGTTCTAAAAGCGGGCGGAGGGACAATATATGGTCGTTCCATGAACGTGTAGCCACATACACGTTATCAAAATAAAAAGAAACGTTGTAGCTACTGCAGGCAGTGACTAGGCCGAAAGGAAGACGAGTGAATTCCATTAAACCTTTGTCTGTAGGAAAGGCTGTTAGTTTCCTCGCTGATGCCTTTAGGGGATCTGATAATAGGCTTTGCATAGGTCTATCTCAGTGATGTAGGCGGCTCCTTCGAAGAGATGTAAATTTTGGTCGATTAGTGGAAGAGGCTCGGCGTCAAACACGGTGACGGTGTTTAACTTCCGAAAATCGACGCACATCCTAAATGACTGGTCTGGCTTGCGGACCATGACTATTGGGGAACAGTAGTCGGACGTAGATGGCTCGATAATCCCTAATTGCAAAAGATTGTCGACTTCCTCATTGAAAGCGTCTCTTAGGTGCACCGGTACGGGATAGGTCTTACATCGCACAGGTTCGAGCGTAGTGAGGGCGATATCATGTTCGAACTGAGTCGAGCATCCTGGTGACTCGAAAATGACGTCACTAAATTCCTTTGGGCAGGGGTGAGGTCGGAGTTTACATCCAACTCGGGGAAAGGTTCTTTTATGGGGGGCAGCTTGGAGGGGAGGACGGGGAGGGGACAATCTTCGCTTGACTCTCCTCAAATCGAATTAACAATATTCAGGGGGTTGTTTGGGTGGATGGCGTCAATTACCCTTTCTTCGTCGAAGGTGACTATATTGTTTATACAGGCTCGTCTATGATACTTTTTTAGCATGTTTATGAGATATTACTTATCCTCTGCGGGTGTCTGTTTAACGTAATCGACCGATCCGTGGGTTTTCTGAACGGGGTAGGGGCCTTTCCATTGGGAGAGAAGTTTATGGGAATCCGAGGGGAGTAAGATTAGAACTTCATCTCCGGGCTTCAGTTTTCTGTGTTTGGCCTTTATATCAAAGTATGTCCGATACTTTTCCATATTAATTTCGGAATTTCTGACTGCTATGTCAGAACACCTTTTTAATCTTTTCCTTAGTTCGAGGACGAAGGAATAAGTGTTCCTTAATTCTGGACACAAACGGGAATTTGTCCATAACTCTTTCAAAATACTGAGGGGCCCCCGCACGTTTCTCCCGTACAAGAACTCAAATGGGGAAAATCCGATGGTCCTATGGGGAATTTCGCGGCATGCGAATAACGCAAATGGCAAATATCGGTGCCATTCTTGGGGTTGTTTCATGCAAAGCTTCTTGAGCACGGTTTTCAAGGTCGCATTGAACTTTTCGCACATGCCGTTCGCGCTCGGATGGAAGGGGGTGGTAAAAATAGGTTTGATTTGGAGCAGGGTGTTCACGTGTTCCATGAGCTCAGAGGTAAACTGGCGGCCTCTATCTGACAAGATTTCTTTGGGCAATCCTACTCGAGAAAAAATGGAAATAAGGGCTTCAGAGCAAGAGATACTATCGATCCTTTTTAGAGCGACAGCGTCTGGAAATCGGGTAGCGTAGTCTATCAATGTTAGTACATGCGTATGACCTTCGGCGGAAGGGGGGTGAATTGGTCCGATGAGGTCGATGGCGACTCTCGAGAAGGGCTCTGAAATGACTGGGGTTCTTTGCAGGGGAGCTGGGGCTATTCGACCTTTTGCCGTGGTTTTCTGGCACAAGTCGCACGTTTTGCAGAATTCTGCAATATCTTTGGCTGCACCGGGCCCAAAAAAGTATTTAAATACTCGCTTAGAAGTCTTGTTATGACCGAAATGGCCGGCCATGGGACTTTCATGTGCTACTCGCAGGATTTGGTCTACAGGTGTGCGCGGAATACACATGACCTTGGAAGGTGGGTCAGACTCATCTCGTGAGGTGCGAAATAGAAGGGAGTCGTTAATGATGTACCTTATGGGTCGGTTTCCTCGAACGATCACCTCTTCGTTCTTTCGGGCCTTTTTCCAAAAGGATTGAAGTAAATGGCAGCTCTGCTGAGCTCTGAGGAATTGTGCATTACTCGTTGGGCCCTTTAAAGGGGCCTCTGGGGTGAAAAGGTATGTTGGGGGAGAGGCCTCGCGGCTAGCTTGTGCTCGAAGGACGACAGCTTGAGTCACTTCACTCGGGGAGAGCAGTGCGCTCTAGCCAATAAGTACCGAGCAAAATTTGATGGGGGCTGCCACTACGTCGGCCCAACCAGGGAAATATTTACACTGTACATAGCAGCGTATTACCGGGAATCTATTTTCTCGACCCAAAAAGTCGTGTACAATTGCGTACTTCTTATGTTGGGGGTCGACAGGGGGGAGCAATTTGTCCGACACCACAATGCATGTGCACCCGGTGTCTCGGACGAGGGTAGACACTTTACAGCCATTGATCGAGCCGGTTTTGAAATTTAGTCCTCCGGGGGTACTCTTGTTGAACAGGAAGTTCACTTGAAATTCCTGTGGGGATGGAGACGAGGGGGATGAAGTAAGCGTGGCCGGCTGTTCCGGGGGAAGGGTAGCAGTTACTTGGTGGACTTGTTGGCTCTGGGTGGGACGTAGGCTGGAATTCTGTACACATTGGGACTTATAATGGCGGGGGAACCGCAGGAGTAGCATATAACCTGCTTATTCTGGTACTGGTTATTGTAGGGGTATTGAAGACTGGGGGTTTTCTGTCTTCGTGGGCTACAAAAGGGTAATTCTTTGGCCTGAACGGGGCTGTGGTCTTTATCAATGGAGGGGGGTTTCCTTTGTTGGGACTTCCATTTGACTAAATTTATTCTTCGGGGACGGGGGACTATTCTTCCGGGTATCCTGTGGGTATAGGCGATGATTTGTCGCATGGAGATCAGCTTCCTCGAGGCATTCTTGAAAGGTAGACGCTCGGCGGTCTTGCACGAATGCTCGGATCTCCTGGGGGAGGGTGGACAATAGCTGGTCTTTTAACATAAAGTCAATCAGGGCCTCATACTCCGATTCAACTTTGGAGGATTCTAAACAGAACTGGAGGTTTCGCTTCAGGATATATCCAAAATGTCGTTAAGTTTGACCGGGCTGGATTTTAGCCTATCTAAACTTAGCGCGGTAGAACTGAGGGTTCAAGTTGAAGGCAGATAGCAATTAGGCCTTCAAAGTGCTATAGTCTATTGTAGCTTCATGGGGTAACGAGATGAAAATTTCTCTTAAGCGCGGACTGAGCAATGAGAGCAATCTACTCACTCCTTCGGATTCTAGAGCCAATCCGTTTACCTCGAAGATCTTTTCAAAATCTGTCAAGTATGAGCACAAATCTTCTTCGTCTTTATATTGGGGAAGTTTCATAGCGGGGGCCTGGGGTTGATGATCACGGGATCCAACAGAACTGACTTCAACTTGGTCTCTGCTTAATTCCCTTTCATTTTTTCAAATCCTTTCTCTTTCTTCAAATTTGAACACTTCTTTTCTTAAGTCAATTTCTAACACTTCTTTTCTTCTCCTTTCTTCCAATTCTAACTCTTCTTTTCTTACTTCCATTTCACGTGCTCTTTCCTCTCGCTGTTCGCTTTGGACGAAGTCTTTAAGTTCCTGTCCTGTGAGACCGAGAGCTTGTCCTTACTTGACGAAAACTTCGAACGATTGTGAAGCCATTGCTGCTCTTGCTGACGCAACTGGTGCCTCACGAAAGAACTTACGCACCTGGTAAAAGAATTAATTAGAAGCTGCAATTGTTCCTAACCGATACAATCTGATAATTAACCCCCCAAATAATGAATATTTTCCTAGCTTTGTTTTTGCTATCTGGAAAGGATTATTAATGGTTATTATTTATATTCCTTCGGGGAATAGACTCTAATTATTAAAAATTCACGTTAGTTTATTTGGGCTTCCTTGGACGTTGGCAATTTTTAGGCTATATGAGTTCGCGTCCTCAAAAATTTGCCCCCTTAAAGCTGACACCACTTTTATATATGCCGTAGAATTGCTCATAGTCTGGTCCAATAATTATTCTAGTCATTGATCTGGACACACCGCTTTTGTTTAAGTCGGTGGTATTGACCCTATGACTCAATCCTACAATCATATATATATATATATATATATATATATATATATATATATATATATATATATATATATATATATATATATATATATTTATATATAGGTAGGCTTTAATTCCTACTGAACGTGCGAAAGCTGGTTAGAGGCGTGTTGTGCCGTAGCCAGGTTTCTTACTATAAAAGTCCCACTTGTTACTGGGGGGAGGTTTGTGATTGTTGAATTCTAAGAGTGCAAATACAGGGTGAATGAATTAGCCGAAGGGATGCTTAATTAAAGTCTTGCCAGGGGTACGTCAAAAGGGAGGAGACACAAATAAACACACGTACTCAAAATAAACTTTACTTTACACAAATATAATAATTAGCAATAGTTAACAGGCAAAATTAAGGATTAAATATTAAACACTGACGTTAAGCGTCTAGATTCATAATGATTCAATGGGAGTATCAATCACGGTTAATTAATTAGGTAATTTAAGAATAGAGGGACACTGGGTTTACAGATTACCATTAATTGTCAGGTCCAGACGGGGTGGTTCGGGTGGCGTTAACACGAGTTCTCGGGGAGAGGAGGGATAAGACGACGGGTTCGGGGCTGCTGGCTGCAGTTCTGGTTAGTTCACTCCCAATTGGATGTGACACTAACAAATAGTAACTTCTAGTAACTATTTGGATGTTCCTTTTCTTACTTAAGTTATGTTGAACAACAGAGCGTAGTCTTCTAGTCACAGACTCTGCGGGGCGGGATTTACTTCCAGGAATACTTTGAGACAGCGACCAAGTTGACTCGACGGCGCGTTGGTAGGCGATACGTTACGGTAACGACTCATTCAACGTGAGGGTTACGCGAGTAGATTTGGGACACTGCTGTAGAGGGGTAACGGCGATGTTATTTATATCGCGGATTGTGGGAAATCGAGAAAGAGATCCCTTTCACGCCAATTCACTTATCGCAGCGCCTTCTGGATAATCTCCATGGTATCATAAATAAAGCAAATAAGATTTAAGCTTCTTTGTGAAATAGGCGTTCTTTCTTCCGACTTCCTGTCGCCAGTTGGGGGGAAGGGTGAGGAGAGAGAGAGAGAGGAGACGAAGGACAACTCAAACGACAAATTTCTTTCGTTCCCACGATTGTCTGGCGGCATGTGAGTATGTACGTTCCATACCCTCACAGCTAGTCTAGGCTATAATATGCTAAATCGGCTAGGATATGATAAAATATATTAGGCTAGGCTCTAGTGAGCTAGGTGAAGCTAGGCTACACTAAGATAGGCTATACTAGACTAGACTAAGTTTTAATATACAATTGTAAGCTGTGCTAAGCTAGGTTAGATTATACTCTGTTAAGCAGGGTAGGCTAAATTATACTATGCCTGACTAGGCTATACTTTGATAAGCTAGGCTAGGCTAGGATACACTGTGATAGGCTCAAGTATACTATACTAAGCTAGGCTGAGTTATCCTACACTAGTCTTAGTTAAGCTAGGTTATGCTATATACTCTGCTAGGCTATATATGTAAGTCTATCCTAGGCTACTCTAGGGTGTATTATGCTATTCTATGCCATGATATACTAGGCTGGGCTACACAAGGGTATGCTATGCTATCCAAGGATATGCTGGACTATACTACGGTAGACTAGGCTAAATTATAGTGTACCATGCTAAGCTAGACTATGGTTTAGTGTTCTATGCCAAGATATACCATTCTAGAATAGGATAGGATATACTTTATTAAGCTAGGCTATACTATGCAAGATTTGTTTATACTATGCTAGCCTAGGTTATACTATGCTAAGCCAGATTAGGATAAGGTAGGCTATGGTAGATAAGCTATATTATGCTACGCTTTGCAAGGCTAGGCTAGCCTAGGCTATACTATGGTAAGCTATTCTATGCTATACTAGGTTAAGATATACTATACTATACTATTCTAGGCTAGGCTATACTATGCTAACCTATGGTAAGCTTTACTATACTATATTTTCTAGGCTGTACTAGGCTATGTTAGACTAGGCCTTTCTATGGTTTCTAGGCTAGAATATGCCATATTATACATTCTCTGCTAGGCTAGGATAGATTAGTTTAAGCTAAGTCATACTATGGCAGGCTAAGCTATACCATGTAAGGCTAAGCTATACTATGCTATCTACGCTAGAGTGTGTTATGGTAAGTTCTACTATTATAGGGAATACTAGGCTAGAATTAGTTATACTAAGCTATGCTAGACTAGGCTATGCTATGGCATAATATACTCTGTTATACTATGCTATACTATGCTATGCTATCCTAAGCAGGATTTATTTTTTTAGGCAATCTAAGCTAGTATATACTATGCTAGGCTTTATTATGCTAGCTGAGGTAATACTATGGCGGGCTATCCTACGGGAAGCTAGGTTTTGCCAGGCTATTTTTCGAGACTATACTAGGCTATGCTATAAAATGTTATACTATTCTAGACAATACTAGGCTATACTAGGATATGCTATGCTAGGCTATACTATGCTGGAGATACTATAGGACATATACTATACTATACTATATTATGTTTTGCTAAGCTATGCTATACTATTTTATGCTATGGTATGCTATAATATACTATGCCATGTTATAATATGCTATATTATGCTATAATGTGCTATGCATACTATTCTAGACTATGCAATTAAGGTGAGACCATTTTTTCACCTTTCCAATTCCATAAATATGGTGTGACAAAAAGTTAAGGCCTGCCATTTTAATTAAAAAAAATTATTTTAATATAATTTAGTTCTGCTTCTTAATAAGCTATTAGAAAGTTGAAACATTTTACTCGCGGGCGACTCTTCATCTCACCATGTCGGTCGGTCGGTCCCCGTTTTACTTTTTTAAAATAATATTGTAACAATTCGGCTGATTCTAACGATATTTAAAACATCTATGTTGTTTTAAATTCTCTTTCGAATAATGCAATTGTCGAAGCCATCCCAAGGTTAGCCCAGGAATTATATTGTTTTGGCAATAACATCATAACTATTCGGCCGATTCTAACGAAATATGAAACCTTTACCTTGTTTTACATTCTCTTTCGAATGATAGAATTGCTAAGGTCCTCCCAAGCTTACTCAGGGAATCATTGAAAGTCGTAAGGACATAAATCAGAATAATTGAGGGCACGCGAATTTTTTGGTCAGAAGACCTTGTTCTTTCACATATTTAAAACGCTAAAAGCAATAAAACTTAATTAATCACTTCTGTGATCAGAACTACTCTAGAGTAGGGTATAGTGAATCCTGAAAGAAGGCCTCTTTAGGAGGCTCAAAGAAGAGGGGGTGGTCCTTAAGATCACGAGTACGAAAATTATTAGAGGCGCCTAATAGTAATACGAATAATTTGGTAGGGTAGTCGAAGAGTGTTACTATCAATATGAAGGCATCTAGGACCACATAGGCCGTTTAACAGAGTATTACCTGTCTATGCATCTCTCTTTTTCAGATTCATCTGAGGAGTGAGCTTACAAACACCGAATATAAGAGCACACAAAACAAGAAAAAAGTGCCCTGTGCTCTCGATAAGAAGCTGGTCGGGATATTGCCCCTAAAAGGGAATGTAAGCAGACTCGAATGCCTCCGAGTACCACGAAGGAATATTGAGAAAGGATCACCGAGACCAGGCAAAGGGAAATTTTGCAAGGCAATCTAAGGACACCTGAGAGTTTGCCCTGATAAGAATTATAGACCTCATAAATGGATACGCCGTCATTTAAAATAAAGAAAACGACGTAGAAAAGTTAGTTTCCATCGATTAATTGGAAACACTACAAAAGAGAGGACTAACCCCAAGAATCCCACCGCAAATCACCGCAAACAGAAGCCTCGTTTGTAGGAAGGTCGATCTATGGGTAGGCTGACATACAAAAGAGGTAAAATCAGAAATTGAGTAGAGCCATAAAGGAACCAAGATAACGGAAGTAATAAAGTTCGGAAGCCACACACATATCTTCAAGATAGTGTGTGTAAAAACTGAAATGACCAACATAATACATGTAGTACAGATTGGAGTCGTATTGTTTAAAATGAGACTGCCCCAGAACCTCCTCTCTGACAGTACTCATATCCTCTTCTACCACAACAGACATAATGAGAACCTCCGAATTTTCTCTGAAGAGAAGTCCTTGAGGTACTGTACAGATAGTACGCAGCCTTTGCACAAGCTTGGGGTGACACAGTACTAACTCAAAGATTGGAGAATGTTCATTGACAGCAGCCACCGATCGCTGAAATATGTTCTGATGCACAACGGCAGCCAGTTTGCCTCTGTTACCCTAGCTCATTCGACTACACCAAAGGAGAAGTATGAGGCAGTGAAGTACTTGCTGGAAAAAAATTCGTTAAGATCAGCATGAGTGGTTGATTTGTGTTGACCTGAAGATGGTGAACTTTTGTTGGGATAATAGTCCGGATTCAGCAAGTACCCGTGCTTTCTATCCCTGTGGGATAGTAGGGACCAAGCTCAAAGTTAAACAATGAAGGACTGGCCTGCATAGGAGGAATTGGTGCCTTATAGAGCAAGGAACGTCATAAACAACACTCTGTTAGACAGGGTGAAATAAGAAGCGTGCAATGGTTTTGTTCTGCTCGTGAAAAACTTTCTTAGCAATAAGAAGGGCAAGAACTACGTAGAACTTGTCAGAAATATGCTGACTGCTTTCAGAAACCCCGGATGCAGAATGAGCATCAAATTGCATTAATTAATGTCACATATGGATCGGTTTTCCGCGAATCTGGGATCAATGAGCGACTAGCAGGGAAAGAGAGTTCATCGAACATGAAAGAGATATAGACCAGGTATCAGGGATGCAGTCATGATGGCTGATTACTGTTGGACTTTGAAGAGAGAGATCTCTACCGCTGAGCATTCTCGGGGTTCGAAGATACGGAAGTTCATGGCCTGAATTCTGACAATGATGACCTAATCTCCAATTTACATGTATTTACTTTTATCATGTCTTCTATTCAATGTACACTGATCAATTTTTATAACATTTAGCACTCTATGACCCAAGTTATTTTTTAGAAATAACCACTATTGGGCAATTGGTATAAAGGCGCTTGAATGAAATATTTCACAAATTATTGTTCAGATAAAGTTTCTTAGTTACATATTTACTATCTAATTTCAGGCAGCTATTGAACGAAACATTGTGAATGAAATCTATGTCGCTGAGGAACGCCAATGGGTTATAGAGGGTTAAATAATAAATTATGTCAGAAAATGATGGTCTTTTTATGATAAACACCTATTTCAGATGAGATATATCAACAAAAATCAACGGGAAATATCACAAAAAAGAAATCGATTATGTTCTAAGATCGGAGGAAACGGATGTATTCTTGGATTCAAGCTGCAAAACTTTTCTAAATAAGTTGGAAAAACTGAGACGACTTGCTAACAATTTTTTGTAACCATCTGTAATCGGACTCGCGGGAACAATTCTGCGGAGGATGAAGAGAAACTAAAGCTTGCTCACTCACAAAACTTCTTAAGAAACTAAAATCTGATTAATTGCCTAGGTGAGAGAAGAGGGTGTTAGGGGAAGGTAGAGACAAATTTAGGGTGAAGGTGGGAGGGGGTATTAATGGTATTGGTAAAAATGAAAGAAGTAAGAGTCTAAATCTTTGCCAGGTGACTGGCTCATCTCCTCCGCTTTGATTAACCATTATTCTTTTTCTTTATTTTCTTTCATTTTCGAGTTAGTTTTGGCCATTTTTGTTATTTTAATTTGTTTTCCTTGGTTTAAGTTAAAACAACTTATGCTTTTGTGCTGTTATTTTGTACTTGTAACATCAGTCGAGTGTTGTGAATTGGCGTTGTTAGTTGAAGATGTGTAATGTTAACGAATCATAAATTCTTTACTTGTTTATTTGATTGATTATTTATTTATTTTTTGTGCATAGCAATTGGGTGTCATACAGCGGATCTTGCTTTATTTGTATGCTCTTTGTTGTTAATTTCAGACACCATTCCTTTTTCATCTTTTTCAGATTGATTTGGTCACTATTATTATTATCATAAATGTCTTAAATTGATTTCGGTAGCGCTATTTACAAAAGAAGTCCTCTGCTACCTTGGAAACTGAAATTATATCGTTTATTCTATTTGATTTTCTTGGCACAGATCTGAGATACTCTTTTATAGGCTCACCACTTTGGTGGATCTACTCCTAAGCAAGCTATTAATAGGTTCGAGATTTGCGGTTAAGTGCAGTTTTATTTCAGTTTTCATCTCTCTCCTTTGGGTGTTAGTAATCTAGTACAATGGCCTTCTGTGGAATCTATGTATTTCCCTTTTTTTGTTTTGGAGAACATGTATATTTTCGTTTTCTTTTCCTTGGTGAGTTCTTTCAATCTCCCAAGCAAACTTATCTCTTTTGCTGTTCTTTTTCTTTCCCTCGAAGCCATTCCTTAAGACGAAAGTCCATTCATCAAGACAGTATGTAGCAACAAAATAATTATCGAATATTACCTGCTCTCCTTTTTTCAAGTTTCAACACTTCAACGTTTTCTATAAGTACATTTAGGCCGTGTCCTAGGGCTCGCTCATGAATATTTGTGTATGATAATACACAGTATGGTTCAGTTTAGATAAATGATACAACAGATGTATTGATCTCCCATAATTTAAATTCCAACTTTACTTTCTTTCCTCTAATCTACTGTTTAGCTCCATGTCATCCATAATAAGGCATCGCTATATCATCAATGCGACGCTATTCTCTACCCTTTATAATGTGACCAACCTTGTTTCAGTGCTTGAAAATTGTGCTTACTTTGTAAAATATGTTGCCATTCATATTAAATGTGTCCCTGCTTTGTAGCTAACCATAGGAAACAGCTAAATAATAATAAGACGACAAATATATGAAGAATATAATTTTGTTTACAATGGTAACTAAAGTTGCCAGCCAGGTTGCTGTAATTTAGATTTCGCTTTCGTGCTTTGTGTTTGCCCCAGCGTTCCTCCATTACATCTGAAACCTGGAAGAATGTCACGCTCTGCCTACCCAGTTTATACCCTACGCGTGAATGTCAGGTTCTAATATGGGCCAGCATGCTACATCAGACATCTGGAGAATTGCATGCCTTCCCGGAAGATCTGCAGCTATACATCTTCCACACCTTTTCACTTCCTCTATACTTACCATTAAATATAAAGGTATTTCAATACAAAATTTCTGAGGGAGATACCATGCGCGGGTTTAACCTAAAATCTAAAGGAAAAAATGCAACGATCTTCAGGTAAAGGAGGCAGGGGGCTCTGGATATCAAGTGTCGGTCATGCTCTCTTTTAGCTCTCAATGAGGTTCTTATCTAAAAATGTGTCTATATGGATAAATCTTTATGGCATGGTTAGTCATCTTTTAGCCGATATGAAAGCTGCTTCTTTGTACTTCGTTTTTACCGTGTCCTTATTTCTGGGGACCTATCTTGCTCTGTCCCTCCATGTTAAGGCACTAGAGAAGGGCTCCACACTGATATCCATTTAGTGCTATCTAAGTCTCGTCTTTATTCCTCGGTAATATCCCCATAATTCATGAGGCCGCACTCCTTGTATAAAAATTATTATTTCTGAGAATTATCTAATGGTCGTGTACCTACTTTAATCTTAGAAGATCAACATTCATAAACGTACACAAGAGAAAACGAAGTGAACAAACGCATCATCTCAGTTCTAACATGTCATATTACTACATCAGTTGGCGGGATAATGGGAGCATCACTGCTCTTCACAGAGACAGCAGATTTCAGGGTTGTTGACTCAGAAGAAAGAAGGGGACATCCCATTACTTGTAAGCTGTTCACATTTCACTACTTGAGATTTTCTCCGCTTCGGACTGGGAACAAAAGAGAATCAGAATTAATAGGATATTTAAGTTAACTTAGCTTTGCTGATGACATTATATTATTGGCCTCGAATCCCTATGAATTCCATTCAATGATAAGATGATTACCATGGAGTGAAAATGAAGTTTTCAAATAAAAATAATTAT
This sequence comes from Ceratothoa steindachneri, assembly GCA_963969495.1. Classification (NCBI taxonomy): domain Eukaryota; kingdom Metazoa; phylum Arthropoda; class Malacostraca; order Isopoda; family Cymothoidae; genus Ceratothoa; species Ceratothoa steindachneri. Next base: position 109,747,424 of record OZ018328.1, read on the forward strand.
TATAACTTTTGAAAGGATAGACCAATTAGAATTAAAGCTCATATTTTAGCTCAGGTGCAACAATGCATATACATAGGAAAGCTTGTGAGTCCTGATTGGTTCAGGGAAAGTAAATCAGTGTTAGGACAAATTTAGGCTGAAGAGCCACCGGTAGAAAGTTCCGCTAGATCTTCAAAGCTACGAAATGAAAGAAGGGCTAGATGGAGATTTGGTATACCAGGATAGAATGAAAATGGAACGAAGGTGGTAGGTTTCTGTGATGAAAAGACATTATATGTTGCAAACACATTCTCTCAGCAAAATGATGTGCATGAATACGTATGGGTTAGGCAAAGAAGAGGAGAAGGGTGAAGTTAAGAGTATGATTGATCGGTGCCTAGTAAGAGATAATATGCTACCGGATGTAGTTGATGTGAAAGCTGTAAGAGATATGAGTATAGGACTATCTGATTACATTATTGTGGTGAGTAAAGTTAAATGGATGAAAAGACGTGATGATTGTGGAAAGAGAGAATCAGAAGTGAAATGTTATTGAATCAGAGAAAATGGAGAGTATGTAAGAATGTTTGAGAGTAAAAGAGGAAATAACTGCGAGCATAGAGATAGAGCATATATAGAATAAGTTTAGAGGGGTGGCACTAGGGTATGTGTGTGTGCAAGAACTGGAAAGAGGAAGCAAAATGTGGGGTGTTAGAATGACGATGTGAACTGTTAAATAGAAACAAAAAATGGGGCGTACTTGCAAATGCTTAAAAGGGCACAAAAACATGTCAGAGAGATGAGGTTGAATTTATACAAGAAGATGCAGATACACCCACAAAGAAAAAGTGAAAAACGATTCCGAGCGCTTTAGTCTTTATTATTAAAGACCTTTTCAAGGAATGTACAGGAAGCTGGACATGCATTGCTTTAAATAGTGGAAGGGGGGGATTAGACCACCCACCTCTGAACCCAAATTAGGGGAAACAAAATCCTGAAAAAACTTTATTTGACATTTTATGTATGTAGTGATAATGGGGTCTAGCATGAACAAACCAGGGCTAAGGTTGAAATTTGGGAACGCGTTAATGGAGATACATTCTAATATATTTCCCGAAATATAATTACTGCATTTTATGAATGGTTTGGCACTGTTCCAGTTAATAATATGGTTAAGATTGTATATACGATGGGCGGTCAATAAGTTTTGCAAATCGGTAGGTCAAAACAGAGGAAGGGGGATGGCTGTTTGTGGGGATGTTAGGACAAGTTATGACAAGTCATGACCTGCAGCCGCACGCTCCTGCCTCGTCTATTTAAGAAGCAGTAGCTGATCGTAGATCGTCAGTCACAAATATTTTAACAAAGGAGAAGGTTGAGCACCGCGCAGTGATCAAATTTTTGACCAAGGAAGGCAAGAATGCAAAAGAGATCCATGAACGCATGGTTGCAGTGTGCACCGACACCGCCCCTTTCTATGAAAACATTGCTCGCTGGAATAGGGAGTTCCGCCATGGTTGCGAGTCCCTTGAAGATGACCCCCGTCCAGGACGCCCGTCAGACGTGACCAACGAGAGCAATGTGACTTATGTGGAGAGGATGATCCTCGAAAATCGACGGGTGAAGGTCGAAGAAATCGAGCGAAAACTTGGAATATCACATGGAAGTGTTATCAACATCATCCACTACAATTTGGCCATGACCAAGGTCTCTGCCCGTTGGGTCCCTAGAAACCTGACGCCCCATGATCGACTTCAACGTTGTCAAAGTTCAGAGGAGCTGCTTCTCCTGTACAACCAAGACCCGGCGGGATTCGAGTCACGCATAGTGACAGGTGATGAAACGTGGGTCCATCACTGGGATCCCGAGACCAAGCTCGAAAACATGGCCTGGAAGCACAGGGGCTCTCCGATTCCCATCAAGTTCCGGACCCAACCCTCAGCCGGGAAGATCATGGCCACCATCTTCTGGGATTCTGAGTGAGTGTTGATGGTGGACTATGCACCTCGTGGAAGGACCATCACAGGCCAATATTACGCCTAGGAACTGGCTATGTTCAAGAAGTGCATCCGTCAGAAGCGGCAAATTGACACGCGGTGTCCTGCTACTCCACGACAATACCCCTGTCCACAAGGCCAGAGTTGTGCAAGCTGCCCTGCACGAGTGTGAATTCGAGGAGCTCTACCATCCATCCTACAGTTCAGATCTGGCCACTAGCGACTACTTTTTATTCCGCCAGCACAAGGCTGCACTGCATGGACGCCGGTTTGGGGACGAGGAAGATGTCCAGCTCGCCGTCCAGGAGTGGATTGAAGAGCAGTCGGGAGAAATGACCCCCGTACCGTCTTCCGTCTGCTCTCCCTTCTTACTTCCCCAGCCCAGGTCTTCCCACCCATTAGCCCTGCTACTCTCTCGAATTTCTTCTCAGATAAGGTCACTAATCTCCGTGCCTCCCTCCCTCAGCCTTCTGTCCCGGCTCCTGCCATTCTCTCTGACTTCCTGCCTCAGCCGCTTATCGTTTTACCCTCTGTGACCGCGTTGGAGCTTACAGCCCTTCTCTCGCGTTCTAAGAAATCGGGCTCCCCAAAGGACATTTTTCCGCCTAAACTGTTATGTAAAATTCTGCCTGCTATCCTCCCAACGCTTTTTCACCTGTTCAACACTTCACTTGCAACTGGTCTTGTTTCCGTTTCCTTTAAACGTGCCCACATCCATCCGATTCCTTAAAAGCCTCAACTGAACCCCACTGACCCTTCCAATTATCGCCCGATTTCGCAACTTCCTTTCCTCTCTAAGGTTCTGGAGAGAGTGGTTGCTTCACGCATCAACAGTCACATGGTGGCCTGTAACATTGATGAAACCTATCAATCTGATTTCAAGTCAGGTCACTCCACAGAAGCCGCCCTTCTCAATGTGTCCGATTGCTTACGAAGAGCCGCGGACAGGGGTTGTGTTTCCATCCTCGTTCTACTCGACCTCTCCTCTGCCTTCGATACTATTGACCATACCGTCCTACTTGATCGTCTTCACTCTTTCCTTGGCATATCAGGCACCGTGCTTGACTGGTTCTGCTCTTACCTCTCGTCTCGTTGTGATTGACGAGGTTTCATCCGACTCTACCCCCATTCGCGTTGGAGTGCCACAAGGCTCTGTCCTTGGTCCTCTACTATTTCGTATCTACCTTCTTCCCCTTAGTTCCCTTCTTCGTAATCTCGGTCTATCCTTCCACCTATATGCTGATGACACTCAAATTTTCGTTTCCTTATCCCCCACGTCTTTTACCTACTCTATCACTGAACTCCTGGCTGCCTACTCCTCCATTTCTGACTAGCTCTCTACCAACTTCATCAGGCTTAATCACTCCAAAACTGAGGTCCTCCTCGTCGGCACCCCTGCTCTTGTCAAAAAATATAAATCTCTCTTTCCCTCGCTTACTCTGGGCGGTAATACTATAATTTTCTCTGACTGCGTTAGGAATCTGGGTGTTGTTTTTGATGAGCATCTCTCCTTTAAGCCTCATATCCGCAATGTCAGCAAATCCTCTCTATGTTTCCTTCGTAAATTCTCTCGCATTCGCTCTCACTTTGATCGCCAAAGTCTTAAGACTGCTGTTCATGCCTTCATCACCTTACGCCTTGACTACTGTAACTCACTGCTTGGGAATCTGCCATCCTTCTCTCTCCGCCCCCTTCAACTTGTACAGAACTATGCCGCCCGGCTTCTCCTCCGTCGCCCTCGCTTCTCTCCCTCGAAACCCTTGCTGGATGAACTGCACTGGCTCCCTGCCAGATCCCGTACTCACTTCAAGATACTTCTCTTCACATTTAAGGCCCTAAACAACAAGGCCTCGTCTGACCTCTCTTCTGCCCTCTCACCACGCCATGTCCCTCGGGCCCTTTGGTCATCACATGCACCTCTTGTGAATATTCCTCGTTCATCCCTCTGCTCAATGGGGGGACTGCTCCTTCTCAATCTGCGCCCCTAAGTTGTGGAATGCTCTTCCTGCTGAAATCAGGTCTTCTCCCTCTCTTACCACATTTAAGCGTCTCCTGAAAACGCATCTTTTCAGTATTGCCTTCTTCCCCCTCTTGAATTTCCATTGAATTTCCATTCTCATCTCAGCACAACGTGCGCTCTGGGAAAGCCTCAGGCCTTGAAGAGCGCATTACAAAAGACTTATTATTATTATTATTATTTCTGGTTGTCGTGAATTTAAAGCCTCAGGAACAAGTGGCGCAAGTGTAATGAAGTCGAGGGTAGTTTTATTGAAAAATAATAAAACGCTTTCCCTCATATCTCGTTTCCTTATATCCGAATTGCAAAACTTATTGACCGCCCCTCGTATGTATAAAACGCGCAGATTGTTCACTGTGATTACGTACATTGGCTTGATATTGCTTAACCCGGACATCTAGTTCTTTCCGGTTTGTTCATAATAATATTTTTGGCAGTTGTTGCAGCCTATCGAATAAACAATGCCAGGTCGAGTGGGTGAATTTTTGACAAGGATGAGATAAATTATTGTCTCGTACTTAAAAATAACATTTATATTCAGAGGCGTTAAGTACGAGACTACAATTTATCACACCCTTGTCAAAAGTTCCCCACTCGACCTGGCATTGTTTATTCGATAGGCTGCAACAACTGCCAAAAATTTTATTATAGACAAACCGGGAAAGAACTAGATGTCCGGGTTAAGCAACATCAAGCCAATGTACGTAATCACAGTGAACAATCTGCGCTTTTTCTACATATGTACAATCTTAACTATAGCATTAACTGGAACAGTGCCAAACCAGTCATAAAATGCAGTAATTATATTTCCGGAATCTCTCTTCATAAAAAAACACATTCGTCCTCGGTAAATTGAGACTTGATCTGCCCCCCATTATCGATAATGGCCCCAACCAACTAGCTTCAGACCTGTTAATATTCTTGCGATAACAAACTACCCATAATCGTGTCCGGTTTTGGTAAATTCCTTAGTCATTCCCCTTACTCGCTGACAGCAAGTATGAATTTGTTCCTCTCCTTTGCTTTAAGCTTATCTGTATGTATATGTAATTGTAATTATTAATACTTTTAATTTTATAGGTTCACTATCTTAATTATTTTCTTTTGATTTGTATTTAGTTTAAGTTAACATTTGTTCGCCTCATAAATTGTGTTTATCCCTTTAGCCTGATGATGGATTAGGTAATCCGAAACGTTGTTTTGAATAAATAAGAATGTCACTAATGGTCGTATCCTTCCTACTGCAATTATATATATATATATATATATATATATATATATATATATATATATATATATATATATATATATATATATATATATATATAAACTTTCTTCTTGTACGCCCTTATTTGGAAACCTGATCACTTTGGAGAATAACAGCTGGCTTCGACACATTTTTGCAACCCAAGTTAAATTAATATTTAAGCATCTCGACGTTCAGGTTAAAAAATTTATTTGAACATTTTCATAAAGTTTGTAATTAGCTACGCAGATTGTTTATTACTTGTGAACAAAGACCTGCCCTCTATTGTTGATTATTTATCTCGCTCGGTTCATATTGCGGTTATCACAAAGAAACCGATTTCTCATCAAGATTCTGGAAGTTAAGAAACTTGGTTATCCAGCATCATTTCTTTGTAATGAAAAGTTAGATATGTACACGTACCGTGGAGCTCACTTATCCTCATAGACAAGAAAATCTTTACATAAATCCGGAATAGGAATAATAAATAGTGTGCAGCTGAGTAGATAAACACATGTAAAGTGAGTTTTGTTTGATTCAAAAAATGATGAGTAATTTAAAAGATTGAGCATCAGTTAATTTTTAAGTTTTGTCGATTATTGAGTTTGTAGGTGTTGGTATTTTACAGGTTAGTTAGATTAAGTTGGGTTCGATTAGGTTTATTTAGGTATTCAGCCAGACTCGCATAGTTTAACCAGGACCTAAAATAATTAATATCTAAAATATAAACAGCGAAAAATTCTAATAGGCCCAAAGAACCATAAAAGTTAACTCATCCAAAATGGGATAAGATCTAATTCCCTGAATGGGATTTTTAACGAGGGAACGCGAGTGGACTAAGATGCATGATAATACAATAGCGTTTTAATGGCTTGTTGACATATAATTATGCATGAAGAAGGATGCAAAAATAATTATGCAAAGAATAAGCACAAAAGAAAAAAATAATTATGCAAAGCATACGTACTATAAGAAATTACCTAGCGCAACGTCAATGTATCGACAGACTCGCATAGTTTAAACAGAACTTAAAATAATATACAAAATATAAACAGCGATATACAGCGTAAATCAGGGATAGGCAATGATTTTAAGGAACGGGCCACATTGAAGCTTATGTAAAGCTTTTTGTGGGTCGCACTTAAAACAGTGAGATGCAAATTTCAAATCCATATAAGTTAATTGCAATTACCTTTGTGCATTTGTTTGCATATATTACAGAGTCATAGATATAGGTACACATTAATAATAATTTAGGGTAACCTTTTGGCATAGTTTTGATAACCCTTTTAAACTGTTTCCAAACTTGCATCATAGTGGGGACCTACAGTTTAACGTGGAATCCGAACCACGATTTATAATTCTACATCATGTGATTATTAGCCAGGGTCCAGGCGTTCCCATCTAAGTACTAACCCCAATCAACGTAGCTTAACCCATGAGTGAAAGAGTGTGTAGATAAAGGTAATGAGAATAAGTATTTATAAAGTAGCATATATTTTTAAGAACATTTAATCTACGAACGAAATATATTTGAAAATGACTGATTTAACAATATATGAGTTACATAATAAAATTAGATGGATAGGTACATTTTGGGGCTTTATGCATTAACAAGTGCATCGAGGTCAGGAGTCGCACAGACGTAGAATTTGTTAATATTGCATCAAATGTGACAGAATTCGCGATTAAGGGGAGATTTGGGCAAAATGTTCAATAATTTATTTTCAATATTTTGTCGAATTCTGAAATGAAACACGCGGACCACATGAAAAGGCTTCGATGGGATATAATTAGTAATGAACATAAATAATAGCATCGAAATAGTAATGGAGAGGAATAATGGCTTGAAATTAGTAATGGACAAGAAGAATGATATAAAATTAATAGTGAAGAAGAATAACGACAATGAATTAGTATTGGACAGGAATAATGCCATTGTGGACATGATAATGGCACAGAATTAGAAATGAGCAGGAATAATGCCATAAAATTAGTACTGGGAAAGATAAATGCATAAAGAAACCAACATGGATAGGTACCAACAGAAAATTAAAATATTCACGCTGAATGTAAACGGATGGCAAGAAAAACGACTGGCCTACTCAAATATAATAAGAACAGAAGATCGAGACATAATTATTATAACCGAACACGGTATTAGCGCAGAAACGGATACCATAAAAATCCCAAGCTATAGAGTTATTACCACTAACTAAACCCAAACAAGATACGGCGGTGTAGCAATTGGTGTTAAAACCGGAATCGACTTCACTGGAATAAGCGACTTATAAGAGTCCTATCTAGTCATAAAAATAAAAATTACAATAGGAGATCTGGTCATACCGGGGGCATACCAACCCCCAGGACGCTCGTACCTTCCAATTCCCAATTTCCTCAAGCTCTTCCGACACCAGGCCTCAGCCATACTAACTGGAGACCTCAATGCAAGATGCAGGGAGGCAGGATCCCCACAAATACAAACGGAACAGGTAAATCCCTCCAAATTCTAATACAAAAAGAAATAGTAAGTAGGGAAGGACCAGACTTTCCAACTTACTTAACAGCCCGAGCCTCAACTACCCCAGACATCATACTTACCAATAAAAATTTTAACCTAAATCACCACACAGAACCAGGCCATGCAACTCAATCCCACAATTTCAATATGATAACCACCATTTCAACTTCACCCATCCAAATTTAAATACCACGAACGAAAGCTATCAGCAGAACAAACTGGAATGGTTACAAAGAATACTTATGTAAGTACATTAGAAACTGGATCCCTAAACAACCAAGGAACCGAACAAATTGAAAACCAACTAAAACTAATTACTGAAAAAGTCGTTGAAGCGGACAGAATTCACACCCCAATAATAGAATACAGAACCCTACCTGCTCCCAAATGGAACCATGACATACAGGAAAAGATGGAAGAATTTCATAATTTAACCAAAGAAATTACAGAAATTGGTAATAATATGAAGAGGTACAGAAGGCTTATCATAATCAGAAGGCAGATAGGTACTCTTATTAACGAAAAGTCAAATCTAATATGGAACAACATAATAAACAAAATGAATGTCGAAACAGATCCGAGGAAATTCTGGAGAGATAAAGAAAACTACGAGGATAACAACCAAAAGAAAAAATGAAACTGAAAATACAAGACTGGGAAGTGCAAAAAACCGAAGAAGAACTCCAAGAGCACTTCCAAAATCACTGGAAACAAATATTCTCGATATCACCAGAGGAGAACCAAGAATATGACATGGAGCACGAAGAGGAAATCTTACAAATCCTAGAGGCGCAACAAGAGCGCACACTGCACCATACAGATACGTCGATGAGGAGAGACGCCATCCCTTGGGGGGAAGGAATGCCATTCTAAATGGCTGAATACCAAACAGTCATACCTGAATGAAAGAAAAGCCGTATTACAAATAAACAGTCAAACAGGCGACTATATCGACCTGAAAACGGGTGTTCCCCAGGGAGGATGCTTCTCTCCAATGCTGTACACAGTTTACACCAAGGACCTTCCACAAACAACCCACGAATGTGCGATGTACATCCAACTAGCGGATGACATCACACAAATAATCACCAGCGACAGGAAGAGCCCCCGAGACGTAGCTCAAAGAACAGCGAGGGAAATCAACCTGAATGACTACAAAAAAATCAAAACAAACAAAAAAATTCAAATTAATACCGGTAAACAGACGGAAAACAGCTGCAGTACAGGTCGATGGACTAGCATATCCATACCTTACGGAAGGGCGCGTCCTCGGTCTAAAATTAACAACAGGGTACACCTGTCACATAACGCAAAAAATCAACGAAACAAAAATTACCATTTCGGCGCTGTACAGATTAAAAAACCTATCTAATAAAAACAAAATAAATTTATAGGGCCTTAGTTCGTCCCAAGCTCCTTTGCCAAATAGTACCGATTAATACGTTAAGTAACTCACAATTAAAAAAGGTCCAAAGTATTGAAAATCCAGCCAAAAGATAAATCACAAACTCAAAAAGACAGGATCGCATACCATCAGAGGAATTCCATCGAAGAACTGCAATAGAACCCGTAAATATAACCCTAAAGATCGAACAACGAAGGTGTGGGAAATTAAAAAACATAATTCCCCCAAATGAAATTAACCGAATAATAGTACCGGAAAATGGAATCCTGCGAATACATTACAAACCTCGATTTTACGGAAGCCTGAAAAAAACGATATATAACATCAACCCGATCTATAGATAAAATACAAGATTACCGAAAGGATAAACACACCGAAATAGAATCAATATGAGAAACCGAAATAGAATCAACCGAGTAAGACTACGGATTATACAAACAAAATGAGAAACCCGATGAGTAAGTAAGAGAATTATTAATAATAATAAAGAAGAAAACCACATAAAAATTTAATAAATATATACGAGGAGAGATGAATAAGTTTTGCGAATCGGTAGAGCAAAATAGAGGAAGGAAGATAGCTGTTTATGGGGATGTTAGGACAAGTTATGACAAGTCAGGACCTGCAGCCACACGCTCCTGCCTCGAAAATTTAAGAAGCAGTAGCTGATCGCAGCTCGTCAGTCACAAGTTTTTCAACAATGGAGAAGGTTGAGCAGCACGCAGTGATCAAATTTTTGACCAAGGAAGACAAGAATGCAAAAGAGATCCATGAACGCATGGTTGCAGTGTACACCGACACCGCCCCTTCCTATGCAGCCGTTGCTCGCTGGAATAGGGAGTTCCGCCATGGTGGTGAGTCCCTTGAAGATGAGCCCTGTCCAAGACGCCCGTCAGACATGACCAACGAGGACAATGTGGCCCGTGTGGAGAGGATGATCCTCGAAAATGGACGGTGGAGGTCGAAGAAATCGAGCGAGAACTTGGAATATCACACGAAAGTGTTATCAACATCATCCACAACAATTTGGCCATGACCAAGGTCTCTGCCCGTTGGGTCCCTAGAAACCTGACGCCCCATGATCGACTTCAACGTCGTCAAAGTTCGGAGGAGCTGCTCCTCCTGTACAACCAAGACCCGGCGGGATTCGAGTCACGCATAGTGACAGGTGATGAAACGTGGGTCCATCACTGGAATCCCGAGACCAAGCAAGAAAGCATGGCCTGGAAGCACAGGGGCTCTCCGACCCCCATCAAGTTCCGGACCCAACCCTCAGCCGGGAAGATCATGGCCACCATCTTCCGGGATTCTGAGGGAGTGTTGATGGTGGACTATACGCTTCGTGGAAGGGCCATCAGAGGCCAATATTATGCCGAGGAACTGGCTGGGTTGAACAAGTGCATCCGTCAGAAGCGGCGTGGCAAATTGACATGCGGTGTCCTGCTCCTCAACGACAAGGCCCCTGTCCACAAGGCCAAAGTTGCACAAGCTGCCCTGCGCAAGTGCGGATTCGAGGAGCTCAACCATCCCCCCTACAGTCCAGATCTGGCCCCTAGTTACTACTTTTCATTCTGCCAGCTCAAGGCTGCACTGCGTGGACACCGTATTGGGACGAAGAAGATGTCCAGCTCGCCGTCCAGGAGTGGATTGAAGAGCAGTCGGGAGATTTCTGGTTGTCGTGAATTCGAAGCCTCAGGGACAAGTGGCGTAAGTGCATTGAAGTCGAGGGTAGTTATATTGAAAAATAATAAAACACTTTTCCTCATATCTCATTTCCTTATATCCTAATTGCAAAGCTTATTGAACGCCCCTCGTATATATATATATATATATATATATATATATATATATATATATATATATATATATATATATACATATGAATCTATTAAACCACATTGAAAGTGAAAACGGAATAATTTTTCCTTGCAGTAAGGAAAAATTATTCCGTTTTCTCATTCAATGTGGTTTAATGGATTCATTTTCATCATTCTCTCGTGCTACTTTGAGAGATATACACATTTGCATATCTGCTACGCGTTTAACTATTCCTCATTTATTCTTTTAATTCCCAATTAATTTTATATTTCTTTCTTAGTCTCCGTTCGAGCTTGCGAAAGTGTTCCTTAAAAGCTATTATATTCAGAGAATTTTTTTTTTTGGTTCTCTGCATAGCGTAGTGTACTAACGACATACTTTTAACTGTGATCAATGCGGTGCTCGCTGCCTCAGTGTGCCTGGTTCGAATCGCTTCCCTACACGGATTTTTTCGAAAAAGGGTAATAAAAATATTACTGCAAGGAAAAATTATTCCGTTTTCTCTTACAATGTGGTTTAATGGATTCATTTTCATAATTCTCTCGTGCTGCTTTGAGATATATATATATATATATATATATATATATATATGGTCAAATTTTTATACATTTTCTGAACCTCTCTGATTATAATAATTTTAAAAAGGAACTCTAAACTAAATTTGCCCCTTTTCAAAATATCACTTTGCTAAAATATAGATTTATAGAAGATATTGAAAAATACATTTTCTGAACTTCACTATTTGTAATTCGTTGCGTTTTAAAAAATTCGCAAAATTGAATACTTATATTTATTTCTGAACTTCCCCATCTTGTTTTTCGATATTATAAAAGAATTATTAAAAATAACTTTGATAAAAAACATAAGTCATAACCAAACTAAGATGAAATTATTATTCAAATACTCAAAAAATCCCCTTCTTAAATTATAGTTAGTGATGATATATATATATATATATATATATATATATATATATATATATATATATATATATATATATATATATTATATATATATATATATATATATATATACATATATATATATATATATATATATATATATATATATCAATTTTAAAAACTCCTCTAAAAAAAGCGAAAGAAGCAAAAAAAAAAAAAAACCGTGCTTCCTTTAACGGCGGTCAATTCGGAGACGTCGAGATATCGGGAGTATGGTTTCCGGCTGTAGTTGCACGTTAATTGCCCGTTTCTTCATTTGAATAATGACGGCTTCGGCCATCTGCCATCTTCTGCGGTTCTGAAGTATCAGGATGATGGAGGTGTCCTTATTCAGCTTTTCAGAGGTTAGGGTAGTGCCATGAGAGTGGGCGTGTTTTTAATCGCGCCATCTTGAAGGTTGTGGAGGTTACGCCCACGTACACTGACTTTGCACGAATATTGGTACATGACATTAGTCTCCTGGAGTTCGCTCGTCGGAGGGAGACAGCTGTTCTTCATGATGCAACTACTTGTTTTCTTGGTCTTATATTATATAATCAGATTTATATCCGCATTAAGGTCGGTTGGGGTCACATTACGATGGAGAATGGCTTTGAGAGCCTTTTCGTCTTCATGATAGCCGGTGTTCATATTGGCCTTGTAATAAAGGTCGATATTATTCTTCTTCAGAGTAAACTGAACGCCAGGACCAAGAGCCAAGTTCATTTTCTCTTCTCTGGTGGCGTCGATGGATTCTTGTGGCTATCTGTTGTTAACGAGAACTCGGGAAACCCTCTTAAGTTCGAGATCAACAGCCGTCCGTCCACGAGGATGAATGGGAAAATGCCTCGTTAAATAAGGCATTGATGACTGATCTCTCGTAGCGTTCAAGACACTCAGAAGAACCGTTTAAGCATAAGCCCAAGTTCGTGGCCTTAACGTATACTTAGGTCACAGATTTGAACTCCTGGGTACTTATGTGGATATCAAGGAATGGAAGGGATCCTTCATCTTTCGTTTCGTTCGTGAAATTCAAACACGAGTTGTTCTTGAATGTTTCAACTAGGCCGTTCATTTGTTCGAGATTATCCGTATTATCTCATCGATATAGCGCGCGTAGATGGGAGGCTTGGGCACTATATTGCTCTTGAAAATCTTGTTTTCAACTGAGCCCATGTAAAAATTGGCAAAGAGGACGACAAGGGGTGACCCCATCGCAACGCCATCGATTTGCAAGTACATTTTCCTCTTGGGAACGTATAGAACGGGGTTTATTAATGCATGCTTGGAGGTGCTGTCGCAATATGTCTTCGGGAATGTTGAGAGGTTTGGAGCTTCAGTATAGTATGGTTATCAATTCGATGGTTTCATCAACGGGAACATTTGTGAATAGAGATTCCACGTACATAGAAGCTAGTACGGCTGCTGGTTAGGAAGTTTGAAGGATATCTAGAAGAGTTGGAGAGGAGGGCAGCGTGTAGTCTGATGGGGTGTAGGGGGCGATGATCGAGTTAAGAAATTTTGCTAGGTGATAAGTCACGCTTGGCGTTTGACTTATGATGGGACGAAGGGGATTTCCAGGTTCATGCGTTTTTACATTGACGTAGGCGTAACCCATCCTGAAGTCGCCTTCAATTAGAGGAATCTTCATAGGGTTAGTGTTGGTGTTATTTCCTCTAATGAGTTTGTTGAGCTTTGTTTTGAGATCGTTAGTTGGATTCCGCGTTATATTCTTGAATTTAGTGATGTGCAGTATTGTTTTTATCTTGTTGAGGCTTTCTTCTTAGCCCAAGATAACATAGATTGAGGATTTATCTGCTTTACGGATAACAATATCCTTGTTCTCTATGAATCTTTTGCAGCCTGCCTCAGTCTATGTGTGATAAGAGAGCTCCGACTGTGGCCGCGGCGTTTATTCGACCCTGCGGAGAGTTCAGTAGCAAAGTTGGAATTGATATCGACTTTTGGATCTTGTTCAACCTTGAGTACTAGGAGGATCTCTATTTCAATTCTCTTAGATAAATGAAATGAATTAGTCATATAGTGGCAGTTTAAGCCCAAGGTAAGGAAATCAACTTGGTCTAAGCTAAGAGTCGTGTTGCTTAGGTTGATGAAATGATCTGTTCTTTGAGGGACGTCAATTGGGCTTCCGTACAATTTTGCGAGCTTGCACCCAATGCGCCACCTACACTGACGCAGATGTATGTCGGATGTATAGCTAAACCACTAACCGTAGCCCCTTCATCGGGGCAAGAGAGCTGAAGTGAACTGAACGGCCATTCATCTAGTGTCGATCCAACTATGTCGTTCTCTTTGATAGACTTGATTGGAGGCGCTGAAGAAAGCAGGTTTGAGGATTAGCCCACTGTGGAACTCTGAACCAGAGGTAGCTCCGTTAAGGGGCGATGCTGAAAGCTTTGGGGAAGAGTTCACTCTAGTCCCTAATAGTAGTTTCCAGCCAGAACCACAGGGGGACATTCAACCGTCCCTGTGTAAGTTGGAAGCAGCATCGATAACCAAACCCCAAAAGGGGCGCCCTCCCCCTCCGGTGCTGGTAATTGACTCGATTATCACCCATCATTAAGTCTGCCACATGTCACCCTTATGAGGGTCCACCCAGGATTCACCCAACATGCTTCATCCATCTCATCCGGCAGTTGACGTTCACGGAAACCTGATTTTAACGAGGAAGGGACTGCTCTCAATGCGCTCTACCAAGAAGAAGCGGACCCTACAATAAGGGAAATACATTGGATTAACATATTGACGAACAACCAGAATCCACACGGAAGAGACAGCGAGGAGAAAGCCAGCCCAAGGGGCCACCCTCTTGGAAAAATAGAACAAAATGGGACGACTCGGATCCAGCTGTGCACCATCAGCGGAAGTAACAGAACCAACCGAGAAAATGTCTTTGAAGTGGTGTATGGGAAATTAAAAATCGCGATGCTCCGACTGCTCGAAGTGCCTACAGGTTTTGTCGCGATCTGCGATAAAGAGAAGGATGGGGAAAGCATAACTAAAGAAAAGGCAGTTGAAACACTCCGCGAAATAGGTCTGCAACTAGCAATTCTACCGCAGATCCTAAAGCCCAGGAGCATTGTGTGCGAAGACTGGGCCCCTGGATTGGGCAACATACAAAGGAGCATATCAAAGAAGAACTCACGAAGAATTAACCGTGGGCCATTGTTTCCGAAATCATAAAGTTTTGGAACAGGAGAGCCAATTCTGAATACACACACGTATTTAAGATTGTTTTCTCCAAAACTGCGATGGCTAAAAAAGCCAAAGAAAAGGGACTTCTGCTTTTTAATGCAAAGTTCAGTGAGGATCAGATAGAAAGGGAAGAATTTACTCCCATACAATTCTGCTTCCGATGTTTAAAGGTGGAGACGCACATGGCCAAAAAACGTAGTGAACTGCAAGAAATTTTTTTTAAGGTGCAGCGAGCCGGATACCACTGGAAGAACTGCAACAGTCCCAGTAAGAAATGCGCCAACTGCGGCCAAGAACATGCATTATGGCTATAGCCTGCCTTCTGAAAAAAGAGCTTATCAATAAAAAGATACAGCAAAAAAAAGACGAGCAAATACGGAAAAGCAATAGAACATATGCACAGGCGGCAAAAGCAGTTCTTACAGAGGCGGAATCTAAAACGACTTATTTAAGAATCTAAAATTAAAACTCGACGAAAATCCTGACCTGCATCATATGCTCATGTCAGGAACCTAACACAGCCAAGAACATTTGCAAAGGAGCTGAATCAAATGCTCGCTAAGAACGGCATGAGTTGATGTGGTTTCCTGGTAACCCAACATCAGGGGACGTTCTCCAACTGCAGCTGACTCCCAAACGGATGTCAAGAAAAAATCAAGATAACGAGACGAAGAGCAAAGACGCAAAGAAACGGCCCGACCCCAGGATTGAGGCCAAAAAAAGTGAGGCGACCGCAAAAGCTGCCCACACGACCAACCTAAAGGGTGAGAAGAAAGAAGATACAGAATCCTCTGACACCACAGAAACTTCCGACACCTCGGACTCAGAGAACTCTAACAATGAAGTACAGCGCAAAAAAGTAAAAGAGGGACCAGGAAGAAGCTAGATGCTGACCAAGTCAACCTCTCCATCTACGCTACCGAGCAATTCCCCTTCTCGAAGGACTGGGACGCAAACAAAATCTGCGTGCGAATTAAAAAGAAATTCTACAAATCGGACTTCGACGCTCAATGCGACAAACAATTAGTTGACGAAGCCCTATACAACCAGAACGTCGCCTTCCACCTGGAAACATTTGTAGAACTCTCTCCAGCAGAGTTAATAAATGATGAGGAAGGGGAAGCTGAAATCAACTACTTGCAAGCACTAAGAAACACGCACAAAGCTAGGACAGAGAATGAAAAATCCGAGCAACAGGTTAAGGATTGTAACGCTCAACGTGGAGGGTTGGGGGGGAGGAGGAAGCCGTGGCCACCAGAAACATATTCCGCGTGCTTGACCCCGACATCATACTAATCACGGAGCACGGTATCGATACTACTACCAGTCAACTAAAGATACTGAGCTACAGAGTAGTCACGAAAAACCATTTTCAGGAGAGGTCCGACGGTGCTACCGTTGCCATCAGAAGGAATCTCTTTCTCAGACACCTTCCATAACTGGACGAGTCCTTTGTGACGGTAGAGTTGACAACACTAGTGGGAAATCTCGTAATCGTGGCAGCATACTAACCACTTCAACGAACGTACCCGCCCCTAACAAATTACTACAACTTGTTCGGCCTCGGCAGAATGGCATTCCTTGGGGGCGACCTCAATGTTAGATGCAGAACGGCTGATTATGGGAACACGAATAACAGAGGCCACAACTTGGAAATGATTATGCGTCGAAAAAACATCCAGAGGATAGGACCGGATTTTCCGACCTCCATATCCTCAAAGGCTGACACAAAGCCTGACATAATCATGACAAATGAAGGCTTCCCTTTCAATTACCATAGCGATCCAGGCCCAACAGTACCCAGCAACCACATAGCGATCTTGACGACCATCTCACTCGCGCCGATCCAGTTTCCTATCCCTCTTCGCAAAAGTTACGCTGCGGCCAACTAGGACCGCTACAGGGAAATACTTGCCAGATACGAACCAGTGGACCTAAGCGAAGCAATAATAAAGGAGATCGACGAGGAACTGGAGAAGATAACTACCCACATAATAGAGGCGGATCGCGAGTGTGTACCACTGAAAAGGTACAAAACTCCACAACGCAGATGGACCGAGGAAATGAGAGAGATCGCTAGGGTGCACAGGGAGGTGTATGAAGAAATCAGAAGAGAAGGTACAAATCGGGAAAGAAGCTCTCTGTTATGTCGCCTAAGTGAAGAGCTGAAGCAGGCCACAAGCAAGCAACAGGCTATGATCTGGGACAGCTTGATTGAGCAAGTAGACAGCGAGGTGAGACTTGACAAGTTCTGGCGACCAGTGAGAAAGTTAAAAGGCCTACCAAGTAGAGAAAAGACCCCCATTAAGGAGGGCAATGACTAATTAGAGGATCCGGTGGTTTTGGAAGTGAGATTCCGCACGTTCTGGAAGAAAGTCTTCACAATTATACTTGCGGACGATGTGGAATTCGAAGGCCAGCTGATTGAAGATATTAATCAAATAATACATCGAACGCACCCATAGGCCTATGTCGACGAAGGGAGGGAGATGGCAGGCCATGGCCGACCAATAACAACCGAAGGGTTCATAGCAATCATAAAATCCTTTGAACAAAAGGCGCCAGACTGGAGGGGCATCACTAAAAACAACTTAGTGCATGCCTCTCGGCAGATCATTCAGGGAATAACGAACATTTACAACGCTCCCTGAATACCGGCTACTTCCGCGACGGTCTAAAAATGGTCAAAATCATTTTTATACCCGAAGGGAAGAATCCCCCGATCAACTGGTGGATTGCAGGCCAATATCCCTCCTCGAGTTCATAGGAAAAGTCTATGAGAAACTTTTAGCTAATAATCTACAAGACAAGCTAACAGAGCTGGAAGCTCACAACCTTCAGCAACACGGATTCCGTAAGGGAAGGGAGACTGATACATGCGCCTTGCTCTCTTCACCGAGAAACTCGCCCGCTGTAAAGCTGAAGGGAAATACGTAGACGTGGTGGCATTCGACAATGTGCCTTCGTCCAGCAGTCCTGAAATTTCCTTCGGTGAGTAGAGTCCTTCGTAGGTCCATTTGAACTTGCCCATTCTTATGCCTTCCGTAAGTTCTACAATGTTTCCTTTCGGCGGTCTGTTTACTGGTGATTTAAAGACCTTGAGGGACACTTCTTCTGCTTTAAAGAAGTACCCCATCTCCAGTATTTCCTTCTTTTCTGTGAGGGAAACTCCTGGGTATTTTAGGATTTCTTCGTCCTCGTCTTCTTCTTCTGTTGTTGGGTTTTCTTTTTCTTCGGCTGTACTTTTTCTTATTTTTTCTCTGTTTCTTCTCCTTTGGGGACTTCTTTGGGTTTTCATCCTTTGCACTTTCTTCTCCCTCTGTCTATTCCTCTTTTTCTGTCGTTTCCTTTTTCTTTTCTTCTGGCTGTTCTTCTGTGAACTGTATTTTAAGAATATCATTGGAGGCAGGGTTCGGCGGGAACCATAGCTTCTTTTTCACTCCGTTCATTTGCAGAAGCTGATTTAGCTCGTCTGCAAACGTGCCGGGGCGAGCCAGGTTTGCTAGGTGGGCAAATATTATCATGGCTATAATTTTAGTCCCTTCCTTTGGCATGACCAGTTTTGTCGCTGTTTCTGTAGTGTTCCTTGGTGTGGCTAAATCGAGGTGGGACTTTGCCTTGCCCTCATTTTCCTTTTTCTGTTTCTCTTTCTTTTCTTGAATTGCTTTTTCCGGATGGGACATTTCATTGCCATGGCTTTGTGTTCGCCACCACAGTTGATGCATTTCGTTCTTTCAGCTCTACATTCTTTCCAACCGTGTCTGAGTCCGGCGCAGTTGGAACACACCATCTCCTCCGCTGGGCTGCTCAATCGAGTAGCATTTGAAGCAGCTCTTGATGGGGATATATTCCTCGGTTTCGATTTGTTCGGGGGCTACCCTGAGGTAAAACCCTAATAATCCATCTTTTTTGCTCGGCGCGCCATCTCAATTTCGAGAATACGACCTTAACTATACTTTGGCTTTGCTAATTTTTTTATATTTTTGTTATGTTGGCCCATTTTTGTTTGTCGGACAGCTCGGACTTGATTTCCTCGCAGGAGTTTTCTCTCCGTGAAGAAGGGGTCAAGCCGTCGTAGAATGATTGTTTGTTGAACGAGGATCTCGTAGGGAATGATCACCTTCAGTCCTATTTTTTGTAGATGTTTTTTGGCCTCTTCTGAAACTAACTTCTCCACGTCCTGCATGTTATCGTAAATGCTCGCGTAACCTGAGGGCGTTTCGATGAGTCGTAGAATAGAGACGTTGATCTTTCCGTAAATTGTGTTCATGACCGTCGGCCGATCAGGTTTGGTTCCCCCCTGTAGGGTACAAAGGGAAACCCATCTAGTTTCTTGAGGGGCCGGCCCCATGAGGCCCCTAGATTAGCTCTCCTTTTCTTCTTCTTGAGCTCGACCTTTCCTTGATTAAGATTGCTTCCTTGTTCTCACGAACGTAAATTAACTTGTCTGGTTGGAAAAGTTCTTATAACCTCCCCTTAACTTTTCCTCCTTTGCCACGACCAGACATGAAAGATAAGATAAGATAAATAAAGTTATAATGTGTAGAAAGAGTGAGATAGGATAGATAGAAATGAAAGTGTTGTGTGTGTGTTATTGTGTGTAGGATGATATGTGAAGATGCTAGAGGTTTGTGCCAGGTTGCCTGGCATACATTTTCGTTTTTCTTTTATTTTTATTATATTTTTGTGATACATTATTATTTTAAGCATTGGACCTTGGTTTCCTTTTGCTCAATATAGCGTTTGTATCATTTATTGTTCTTTATTTTTTTTATTAATGCTATTATATAAATATATTTATGTGTATATATATATATATATATATATATATATATATATATATATATATATATATATATATATATATATATATATATATATATATAATATATTTGTTAGTAATTACTTTTAGTTCCTCATCGGGATTCTCATTTGGGCTGTATAGTTGGTAGTCGCAATCAGTTGTCCGTTTTAGATGTTGCTTTGCTGGTAGTTACCTGTATGTACTATAGTTTATTACCTATAGATTGGATTGACGTTTGTCAACGTTTTTCTCAGGCTACCGTCGAAGCGTTGTTTATATTGCGTACGATGGATTTGGTCTTCTTGTACGATGGTTTGGTTTATTATATTCTTTGGAATCGTATTTTTAATCTTTTCCCACAGCTTTCTTGCTCTTTTTGTATGGCTGTGTTTAATGGTTCTATAGTAGATCTGCGGTGGAGTTTTTCCTTCTGCTGGTATGTAATCTAGTCTCCTCTGTGTTTGTTATGAATGTAGTGGCTTGATTTTGGACTCTTTGGATCTTCTTGATCTGGGAGTTACTTAGTGTATTCAATGGTAGAATTGGGTATAGGAGCTTAGGTTGTACTAGGGCCAGGTATAGTTTTCTTTTATTTTTGATTGAAAGTCGTCTGAATCTGTATAGTGCTGATAAGGTTGATTTTGCTTCTATGATTTTTTTGGGTAGGTTACTTGAATAGCCTGTCGATGTTAATTTTAGTCCGACGACACGTCCTTCTGTTGAGTAAGGATATGCCTCACCATCTACGCGTACAGTGGCTTTTTTCCTTCTGTTCATGGGTATTAGTTTGAACTTATCCTTGTTAGTTTTTATTTTATTCCTTTACTCGTAATCATTTAGGTTTTTAATTTATGTACCTGTTCTTAGGGCGATGTCCTTGGGGTTTTCCTATCGCTGGTCACTATCTGAGTGATATCGTTCGCTAATTGTATGTACATCGAACTTTCATCAGTTGAGAGGGGAAGGTCCCTGGTATACACTGTGTACAGCGTTGGTGAGAGGCAGCCTCCCTGTGGGACACCCGTTTGCAGATTGATTGCATCGCCCGTTTTGCAGTTTATCTGCAATATCGCTTTCCTCTCGTCTAGATAGCTGCAGAGTGTTTTGCAGAGGTTTATTTTCAGGTTAAGGTCGAAGATTTTGGCTTTTAGTCCGGGCAACCACACTTTGTTAAAGGCTTTGGCAACATCACGAAGTACAATGTCAACTCTGTTACCTCGCGCTGTTTCAGTAGCAATTTTTTCGATAATGATTGCTCTCGCGGTGTCCGTCCCTCGCTTGCTCCGGAACCCGTGCTGTTGCGGGTTGTATAGGTTGTTTATGCTAAGATGGTTGATCAACCTTTCGTTAAGGAGCTTTTCTAGAAATTCCAGGAGCGAGAAGATAGGACAGAAGCTTGCGACTTGATGTTTCGGTTTGCCCGGCTTCGGCAGGAAGATCATCTTTGCCATTTTAAATGCTTAAGGGAAGTATCCCATATTTAGGCAGACATTAAAAACCTTCACTACCGATTCGTGCACATTATCTGGGGCATTAATTAGGTGAGCTTTAGATATCCCACTTTGTCCTGGAGCCTTTTGTTTAAATGATTTTAATGCTGTCAGGTATTCATTCATCGTAAATGGCTTACCTTCCCCCAAGGTATTGTCTCTTTGTTCGTCGACGTTTCTAAACGGTATAATATGTTCACGTTGTGTTGCCAGGCTACGTATGATTTCTTCATCGTAGTTTTGGTAGAAATCTTGATTTTCTTTAGATGAAATAGAAAAGATTTTCATCTAGTGAGTTCACAAATGTTCTTTTAGTTCCTCATTTTGCTCTACTTTCTTGTTCTGTATTTTCAGGCTTATTTCTTCTTTTGGATGTGATCTGCGTAATTTCCTGAATTGTCTTTTGAATTTCCTTGGACCCTTTTCTATCTCCATTTTGCCTATTATATTACTCCAGAGCCTGCCTGAATTTTCCTTGATGAGGGCGTCTATCCTCCTTCTAATTATAATAATGCTTCTGTCCCTTTCCATCGTATTACCCGATACCCTGATTTCATTTACTACATTTTACAATGCATATATTTTATCTTGGATCTCTTGGGTCCATCTAGGTGCAGGTATGGTTCTGTATTCTAATGATGGGGTGTGTAAACTGTCCGCCTCTCTGGTTTTACTGGTAATTAACTCTAGTTGGGCATCTATTTCCTCTTTACTTTGGTTGTTAAGTGATCCGGTTTCTATTGTGTTTAAATATTGTTTGTATCCATCCCAGTTTGTTTTGCTGGTTGCTTTTCTGCGAGATATTTTTATTTGGATGGACGAAGTTGAAATGGTGGTAATTATGCTTAAATGATCGGAGGGAGTTGCGGGGCCTGGCTGCGTGTGGTCATTTAGATTAAGGTTTTGAGGAGTTAAAGTAATATCTGGGGGTAGTCGAGGCTCGGGCTGTGAGATACGTAGGGAAGTCAGATCCTTTTCTGTTTAGTAGGCCTCTTTGCATTAGGAGTTGTAGGGTTTTACCCGTTCCGTTTGTATGCGTTGTTTACCCTGCTTCCCTGCACCTTGCATTAAGATCTCCGAAAAGAAATGTTGAGGCTTGTCTACGGAATAGCGTGATGAAATTGGGTATCGGTAGGTACGAGCATCTAGAGGGTTTGTAGACCCCGGCTATGAACAGGTCGCCTGTAGTCATTTTTATTTTCACAGCTAAAAATGATTCCTCTAGCTCTTTTATTTCTGTAAAGTGTATACCTTTTTTAATGCCTAGCGCAACTCCGTCATATCTTGACTGTGGTTGGTTTGTTGTTAAGAATTTATAGTTGGGGATTTTTGTTGTTTCTGTATCTGTGGATATGCCATGTTCTGTTAGGATGATTAGGTGTGGATCTTTCTTTCTTACTATGTTGGAGTAAATTAAGCGTTTTCCTTCTAGCCGTTAATATTCAGGGTGAATATTTTAAGCTTACGTTGATATGTGTCCATTGCTGTTTATATTTGCTTGTGTTCTCTACCTGACTTTGTTTTTTTTGGTCGGCCTGGGGGTCGAGTGCGTTGATTCCTTTTCTTTTTAAATTCCCCTCATGAGATGTTGCTGCATGATTCTGGAGCGATGAATAACATGCCCTGTTTCAGTGCGTTGTGAACTTCCGTTTCGTCTGTGTCTTCTTCATATTCCAATCTAAATTTCCCTTAACTAGTCCGTCGACTATTTCCTTCTGCTTGTATTGCTTAGGAATAGGGTAGGCATGAGATCCTTAAATTTTTATGTTGAAGTGTTGGGTGGTAATTTTTTATTTTTGTTTTTCTGAGGCCACTTTTGTGCTTTCTTCTTCTGATTCGGTTTCTATTTCACTTTTGTCTTCTTCTTCTTCTACTTAGCTAGTAGTTTCCTTTGGAGTCATATACATTTTGTACAACTCATTCGAGGGTGGGTTCGCCGGGAACCACAATTTTTTTAGTCCGTTTTTCTCAAGCATGGTGTTGAGTTCAGTTGCATATAAACCTGGGTTCGCCATGTTGACAAAGTGTGCATGTATTATGCACATAATTAAGTCAGGCCTCATGGTGCCCTCGATATTGACCGTTGTGGTCTGTGCGGTGGATGCAGAGATGCTTCCGTTAGCTGTTGCTGCAGCGTAGGTAGTATTTTTTTCCCTTCTTTCTCTGTGTTGATTTCGGCTTTCTTCTTCCGAATTAGTTGCTTTTTGACTGGGCATGGCATGGCCAGAGTTCTATGTCGATTATCGCAGTTTAAGCATTTTTTTCTCTGTGCTTCTGCACTGATCACACCTGTGTTCCTGGCTTGAGCATTCAGAGCAAGCTTTACCTTCGAATGTACATTCCTTGGTTGGGTGCTTGTCTAGCCCGTAGCATGTGAATCACACTTGTACTGACACGAATGTTTCCCTTTCTATTTGGTCGGGGGAGATTTTCGTGTAAAATGCTAGGAGTTCTTGCTCGGTGGCTTTCTTTGCGATCTCTGTCGATCGAAAGATCACTTTAAAGACATGGCTATGATCCTCTCCATTCTGGTCCTTGAATTTTATTACGTCTTCGACCTTTGCCAATTCTTGCTCTCTTTCTAGTTCTTCTTTTATCTCTTAGGCTGTATGTTTACCCACCCATGGGTCGAGACGCCGGCATATTACTGATCTCTTTGTTTGGACGTCAGGCGGCATCCGGGATGCTAGTCCTATTTTGTCGAGTTTCTTGGCTGCGCCCTCAGTCAAAGGGAGATCGAGGTCCTTCTCCGTGTCACAAAGCGCCACGTAGGAGGACCACTCCTATATCCGCATATATGCTCTTCAGCGTTTGGTCCCGGGAGGGTTTCTCTCAGCCGGGGAGGATGCGAAGGAGAACCCTCTTCGCTCCTTCTCGGTTGTCCATTGCGGATAGGTTGCTGTCTCCTTCAAGTGGATTCTGGATGTTCGTCGCTGTATTTCCCTTACTGTAAGGTCCGATTCTTCTTTTTGGAAGGGTTTTGAGTGCTGCCCCCTCCTCGTTGCAAGCAAGTTTCCATGAACATGAACTACCGGATGGAATGGATGAATGAAGGTGGGTGAAGAGTACGTACTGTGCTTCCTATATAGGTCCCCAACTTACAGCCAGGGCAAATGAATTTATATACAGTGCACGAACTAAACGGCGTTGTTGGAATACTCTTCAGTCGCGTTTTTGTTCTCACATGGGAATTAGCCATAGAACCAGTAAAACATTAGATGACAAAGAGTTTTCTTCCAGCAGGAAACATGCTATTGATTGTAAAACAGACGTGTCCTTAAATAATTTTTCTGTCTTAAAATTTGCTAAATCTATTTTATCTCTCAGCATTAAAGAATCACTCTGTATTAAATACAACCACCAAAATTTAAATGAGGACACGTCATCCTTTCCTCTGTTTATAACTTAACCAAGCTGTATTCATTCTTTGAATTCCTTTCTGTTTTCACTCGTCTCCGTGATCCGACCATGTAAGGTAATGTTTCAGTGTCTATATTTTAGATTTACCTTTTGTTTGTATCTAGTTCTCTATTTTTCCATTTTAATTGTTTAATTTTGTAATATTACGTTTACTTTGTTTGTCCTTAATTGATGGTATCTCTTTACAAATATTTTTCTGCTGTTTTTTACCTCAATATTTTGTTTGTTCATTAACATAAAGTTCATTTTATATTTTTAACGTCGTTTTTGTGATTTTCTCTGATCTGTGGTTTTAAACTTTGAACTTGTGCTGTTATTTATCTTTTTAGCCTAAGATTACTCATTTAGAATTTGTTTCTAGCTCCTGAAGATGGGTTTGGTAATAACCCGAAACGTTGGAATTGAAGATGGGACCCGCCTTCTTCGTTTTGTCCTTCTCACTGAATATAAGATTTAAGCTTTGTAGAAAAAATCTAGGTGAATACATATATATATATATATATATATATATATATATATATATATATATATATATATATATATGAATTAAAAATTACGAAAAACCTGGGTGGAAAATAATTAAAATAAACAAAATTCATTTGAAATAAAATTAAACCCAACGTAAAATTATCAGCCAGATAGTGATACCCCCCCCCTTCAAAAACCCATAATAATGGATGAGTACTAAATATAATTAAAAGGAAGGTAAAATATGCAATAACTAAAAATGAACTAAAATCTGAAAAAAAAACCGTTATCTGTTAATTGCCGGAAGCAACTTAACAGGGACTAAATTTCAAGTAACATTGTAAACTAGGGTGGTGATTTCGTTTATTTTAAATGGGAATAATTCTTTAAACTATATGTAATTTGAGAGAACAAGTATAATCGTTTATATGAGGATTTAGTGTTTTAATGAAAATTGCTTCCAGAATTTTTAAGCCTAAAGAATTGATCGCAGAAGATCGGACTGTCGGAGAATGATTACCCCCCCTCCCCGTCCACTCTTGGTGCAGTCACAAGGCGGTTACCACAAAGACATCCGTCGAAGGCATCGGCGGGTTCAGTGCTTAACCGCAGTGTGGCACAACTTGGTGCCATAAAAGACCCTAAAGGTCAAAATGAAAGATCTCCCCCAGGAGAGTGAGATCCAGTTTCACGTCGAATAAGAAATTGGAGACGTGTTTCTCCCAATCTCGAAGGCTAACGAGGAGCCGATGTTTGACTTCGTGGGAGAAACCGTTTGGAAAAAGAACTCTCCTGGGGCCGTCCTCAAGCCCCCCTCCTTACCACTCCCCCAGTGGGGTGACGAGGTATAAATGAGGAACTCTGAGGAAAATCGAGGTAGTATACGTCAGTCTCTAGGTGACGAAGTCTTCGGATCAAACCGAACTACCGAGACTGGAGAGGTAGTGTACTTGGCTTGCCAGACCAAGAAGAACCCTGCAAGAGAGGCAAGGCTACCTACCTTAAGGGGCTAAGAAGAAGCTCATCCTCGAGGTATTCCCGGGTTATCAAACCAAACGATAAGTTAACTTTAGGAAGTTCCACTTAGTCTCGCCAGAGAGACTCCTCATATCCTGGTGCACCTTAAACACCAGGGGTATTCCTCGTCCTTGAGAAATTAAGAAGAAGAAAGGGTAGTATACGTCAGCCTCTAGGTGACGAAGTCTTCGGATCAAACCGAACTATCGAGACTAGAGAGGTAGAATACTTGGCTCGCCAGACCAAGAAGTACCCTGCAAGAGAGGCAGGGTTACCTACCTTAAGGGGCTAAGAAGAAGCTCATCCTCGAGCTAAGTCCCCGGTTATCAAACCACACGATAAGTTAACTTTGGTAAGTTCAACTTACTCTCGCCAGAGAGACTCCTCATATCCTGGTGCACCTTAAACACCAGGGGTATTCCTCGTCCTTGAGGAAATTAAGAAAAGAAGAATGAAAAGGCTCCCCCTCGAGCCCGTTATTCGGTGGCCACACCGAACTCCTAAGTTAACTTGGTAAGGAACCAAGTTCAAATTATTCTCGCCAGAGAAATCCCCCTCCGTTATCCTCGCCCTTGAAGAAGACCCTCCCCGAGTTCAGTCCTCGTCCATAAGAAAATAAGTAACGAAGGAGAAAAGCTCCTCCTCGAGCTCGTTACTCGGTGATCACACCGCACTCCAAGTTAACTTGATTTAAGAACCAAGTTCGACTCACTCTCGCCAGAGAGAACACGACTGCCTAGGTGTTGCATAAAACACCGTATTGGTTCTCGTCCTTGAAGAACCCTTCCCCCCCCGGAAGAACGTGTGGACCCCCCAGCTGCTACCCTCGCCAAAACAACCGTGGAATTCCACCCATCTACATCTGGACACACGGCACGCGTCGTGAGCCAATAACATTTCTGAGGCCTTTAAACTCCACATGAGTCCGTAAGCCTAATTCTTACATTATTGTTGTGTGTAGAGAAAACGTTAACCAATTTTGGTGGGTAAACTAATTTAATTAATTTTTGTTTAGGATAATATTCAGAGTATTGCTATAGTTAATGTATAAATGTTATGTATTCAATTGATAAAGGTAAAATATAAGTTTATTTTGTGAATTAGTGGGCGTTTCTTTTATATCCTTACGTGTTTCGTAACGGCTCTGTTCTTTAAGATATTCTTATAATATCAATATATTAGACACTCTCAGCACTCTTAGAGTAAGAACAAAAAAGGGGGGGGAATTCTACGACACGGACAAAAAAAGAATCTAAATTAAAAGGATGACTATGTTTTTTTCTGAATTTTTTCTTATTGAGAATAATTCTGGTTTTGAGAAAGAAATATTTGTCTTGCTGCCGTCCTTTTGACGGCTCTGGACACCGTGGCCACCAAGATGTTCTTTTTCTTCGCCAGCGCAGTAATTTTGAGGTTAAGAACACTTTAGAAGGCCCGTCTCAAAGCCAACCTAGCACCGGTAGCCAGGCCTCGAACGAACAAAGGATTTATAGAAAAGCAAAAAAGTAGCTCTATCAGCACCATAGGTGCTCAACTTCACGTAACGAAGAATGTCTATGGCGAGGGTACTAAAGACACTAAGGCTGCGAATATGAGCCCCCCAAGGAAAGGGTGCGAATTCACCACTTCCAGGTGAATCCCACTTAGGAACAAGTATGGGTCGGGGTTGAGCCGTGGTTGGCGGCTGATGTGCACCACCTTAGTCTTGGCCAAGAAAACCAAAACATGTACTCTTCGGCATAGCGAGAGATGCGGTTCAATGCCTGTTTGAGTCAATGCTGCAGAGTTTTATCTGAGCGGCACTAAAAGAGATCGAAATATCGTCCACGTAGAGCGTAGCGAGCACCGGCAGACAAATATATGATGCCATTGATGTTCAGGGCAAAGAGTGTGACACCCAGGACACTTTCCTGCAGGTCACCCTCTTCCTGCTCAATTGGGTCAGGGAGAGCTCCCCTCACCCGTACACGGAATCGACGATATCTCAAAAACTCCGAGATAAAGATTGGGAGGCGTCTTCTCTCTCAATCGTGTGTAGAGTCTCTATGAAACCGTATCTTCATGCAGTATCACGGGCGTTTTTCAGATCGAAAAACACTGTTGCGTAGTGCTCTCTACGAAGGAACGCCCTGCAGACGGCATTTTTCAGTCGGAGCAAAGCATTCGACGTGCAGTTAAACTTGCGGAAGTCCCACTGTACAAAAGGGAAGTTGCCTTCGCTGTCCATGAAAATGGCTAATGACTTATTTATCAGTTTTTAATCAGTTTACCAACGCAGAAACCTATAGAGAAATTGGGGGAAAACAACACCGAATAGGGTGATCTCTCTTCGGTTTGAGAAAAGCCAAGGGCGTTTTCCGCGCAGAAAGCGAGAGCGGAACGCAATTCATTCAATGTAAACGTCCCGTTGAAAAGTTCTCCGCCTCTGGAGGTAAAGTCCATTAGGCGGCCTTCAGCAATATCACGACGTCCAGTGAATGATGGCGGAGCAGCCTCCTGTATAAAGAATGAGGAAATAGTGGTCGTGAAAGACCCCGCCACGAGTGTGGGGTCTGAGATTGCTGTCCCGGTGTCCTGAAGAACGAGATGGGGAATCCTGCGAGAACTTGACCCGAATTCTTTTGACTCACTTCCACACCTCTGCTAGAGGGTCTTCCTTTTAAGTGAAGACACGCATGTCCGCCAGGAAGAGCGGCTAGCGTGCTTTGAAACATACTGGAACCTTGTCTTAGCTTGACGAAATTCACCGACAGTGAAATCGCATTCAGGCGGCGCTTATAGTGCATATAGAATAAGCATAATACTTTTGTTTGAGGTCCGTTTCATACTCGGCTGACCAACACTGAATCGGTTGGCGTGCAAATCAGCAATGAGGTTATCGGAGGAGAACTCAACGGTCTCATCCGCCGACCTGATCTTGTTTGCGGCGCTTGCGCCAAGCACCACCGGGAGTGAGATCCTCTCAGGCGGAAGCGAACCAGAAAATGATATTTCAATGGGAAAGTGATCACTACCATGGAGATCATCTACTACCTCCCACCCTAAATCTGGCTGTGCATCCAGAGAGCACAGGGATTCTCGGGCAGTGGTACGTAAAATCATCCACATTTAGGACACCTATCTCCAGCTCGTCGATCAGATCGGCAAGGACCTAACCTACTGGATTGATCGAATAGTCTCCCCAGAGGGAGTGTCTAAAGTTCAAGTCTCTGAGCAGTGAAAAGGGTCCCAGTATTTGTACCATGGTGCGGCATAAATTCCCCAGCGTCGAAGTCGGCTAACGGTGGAATTTACGCAGAAATAACATTACATCTTTTATCCAGTTGCACTTGCACTTCTATTGTCTGCAATGAGGTATTTAAAGTAAAGAGAAGGGAGACATCATGCCGGGGGAAAATGGCCATCCTCCTGTCCTTGCTATCCGGTGGTGGTGGGGGTCGCGAAACCCTTATACCCCAGGCATGCACCCAGCAGGGTCTCCTGCAAAAAAATTGCTAACGGCGAAGGGAGGAAAAGAGCCTCCGCAGCTCTCTCGAGTTCGCCCGGAGTCCGCGGCAATTCTATTGAAGGAATATGACTTCAGGCCTAACTCGGAGGAGATGAAGACGCCCTCTTCAAAGAGAAAAGCCACACGGTAATGGACAAACGCTTCATAGAGGCAGAACTCCGGGCGCTGTTGGCCGAACAATGCGCTGAAGGCGCTATCACCTTTGAGGACTTATCGGGGGAGATTGAGCTCACCATGCGAGTCTTTTCCTCCCTCCGCTTCGAAACCTTAGGCAAGCTGGGCGTTTAGGATCCAGTAGTCCCTCCTAGGATGATCCACTGATCCCAGAGCAATCCATCCTAGTTTTGGGTGGGTGTGTAGAGGCCAAAGCTCCTTTAGTGCTGTCCTCCTTTAATGGATCAGCTTTAGGAACCCACGAAGACTGCCTCATGACCACCTTCAGGGGTGTTGTCTCCTGTGAGTCTAACGACTCAGTAGAGGCGCTAGGATGTTCCGCCTTACGTGCAACGGTCAAGCTTGGGGAGGGTGGTGGAGCAAGGGATTTAGTTGAGGATTGGAGTGAACCCTTTGTGCTTCCAGCTCTACAAGGTGAGCGCCAGGGGTAAATAGACCCCGAAGAAGGGTTCTTAATTGGAGCGAAAACGACCGTGCTCGTAGTCTTAAAGGGATCAGGATTAGAGTTTTTTTTTATAAGATTGAGACATAGGATGTCCCAGCCAGCGCCGGGTGAACACGGAATAAGTCCTTGGCTTTGCGAAATGATAGACGATCTTTAGCCTGAATGGCCAGGATTTTTTTCCCCAAGAGATATGCTCCACATTGTTTCGAACAAGTGCGTGAGGCTCTCCGCTATTGACACACATGGCCGCTTCGGAGGGATTTGCCGTATTCTACAGAAGGCTCCTGTTCGAGAAACGGTACATCTTCGGTTAATTACCAATCAAGCTAGCTAATGCTCTTCTCTGCATGATCATGTTGGCCTTGGCATGAACGGTATCAGCTCGTTGCAACCAAAAGATTTTCTCGTTACGGTCTACGTGTACAACCATTAGATCTATGCCTATGCTGAGGCGCACAGATTTCTATTTTCCTTGGTTAAGACTAAAGTAGTTGACTTCTGCTGATATTCACTGCTCCAACCCGATCTGTCTTGTTTCTAAACGGAGTTCGCCTGGAAATGGTGCGTTCTCACCGTTTCCTTGTTCTTGTTTTCAGCCGAAAACTCACATGTGAGGCTCATATTCGCAGCCTTGAGGCCTTTTGTGCCCATTCAATGGACATGTTTCGTTCAGTGAGGTTAATCACTTAGTGCTGCTGCCTTGCTTTTTATTGATCCTTTATTCGTTCAAAGCTTGACTACGGATGCGAGTTTTATGCATCCGCAGCCGAGCGTGTATTGCGAAAGGTGGACTCCATCCACCACACCGGTCTCCGCCTGGCACCTGATGCTTTCCGCACAGCCCACATTTAGAGCCTACTTGTCGATGCTGATGAGATGCCACTTGTTCTGCGCTCTGCACAGTGCATTATGCGCCCGTACGCGCGAGCCGGCTTTCTCCCTTAGTCGCTAACAACTATTACTGCAGCCACAGCCAATGTCTATAGTGTCTATACCACCTAGAGAAGCCAAACATACCTTTGGATTTAGGTTTATCAAAATCCTTCAAGAGCTCGGTGTAGCTCTCGGGCCGGTAGCGCCTCTGGTTCTGCCCAGGTTGCCACCCTAGAGGGTGCAACCTTTGACTATTTGTCACCACGCCTCTGCTCCTAAACATTCTACTGCGCCGGGAGTATTGCGTTCGGCCTATTTGGAGCACACCTCGTGTCACGCTGGATCCGTGCCAGTATATACGGAAGGCTCCAATTTCTATGATGGGTCGGTTTCCACGCAGTATCTCCTCTGTTTGAAGTCAGAGGGCCTCTACCAGGCGCTGCGGCGGTCTTCATGGCCAAGCTGGTTGTAATTCTCTCCTCGGTACGGGAAATAACGCATCGCGCCCTGTTCGAAGACCGGATTGTGATTTATAGCAACTCTAAAAGTGCCTTGGCTGCTCTTGGGAAATTTGTATCTCCACAACCTCTGACGCCCACTCGCCGCCAGCTCGATGGATGTCGAGATTATCTTTTGCTGGGCTCATGGATATGTGGAAATTGCATAAAATGAGCACGCCGATGAAGGTGCCAAAGAGTCCGCGAAGACTGGGCGACGATACCAGTCTTTTACCACAAATATATCTGCCAAGCAACCCGGAGGGCTGCCTGGCAAAGAAAATGGAAGACGGCCGAGAGGAACTTAAGGTTGCCTGCCTTTGCGGGGCTTGAGGGGCTTTGATGGCTTGAGATCGCTTTATGTAGCTTTCGTATTGGGCAAACTTCCTGGACGCACCGCCATTTGATAAAGCACTCCTCTCCACCTGACTGCGAAGACTGCGTTGTATTACAGACTGTTTGGCATATTCTTGTTGAAAGTTCCACTCTGGTGGATCTTCGGGAGGTTACCTATCCCGGTACCGGATCGATCAAGGTCACTGCCGCTTGTCCCTTCTACGCAGGATGGATTCATGCATACAAACTTGCAGGCTATTTGATATTTTGGAGGAGGTTTCCTCTATTTTATAAGACTTTCTTTGGTGTTGTTTGGATGCTGCCCTGCCAGGAGGAAGCGTGAATCCCCTTGACGCCAGAGCGTCCTTCCTTCTTCATTTATCCGCTATCACTAAACACGTCGCATCTTCGTGTAGATATGTTTATTGAAGCGTTTGATAACTTATCTGTGAGGAACGGGTTTAAAGTAAATGCCGAAAAGACTAATTTGGTGATATAATGCTCCGTCGTGCTGTCCTTGATCAAGTGTAGTGTTTTAATATCTAGGATGTATTGTGAGAGACAATAGTACTTGTGAAGCAGTTTGCGATCACAAAATCTTGAATTGCAAAAATGTCTCAGGAACGATCAGAGTGCGGGTGAATGCTAAGAGTTAGAGTATGTGATGTGTCGGAAAGCTGCATGAGAGTATGTTGTGATCAACGTTGTTATATGAGAGTGAGTATGGAAGGAGAAAGAGAGTTAGTTGAGAAGTGCAAATGGATAATTTGAGAGAGATGCTTGGTGTATGAAGGGTAGATAGTAGGTGTTTATGGTGTAAAGAAGGGTGTGAACGAGGTTATCACCGAGAGTGGTTGGGCATGTAAGAAGAATGGCTGAAAATAGAGAGGGAGTGAGAATGGTTGGAAGACCGCATAAAGGTGGAATGATTATGGGAATGAATGTGTGTGGGAGAGAAAGAGTTGACTGAGCAGCAAGTGGATGGTATGGTGTGCATGGAGGTCGTTTGTAAGAGGGCCTGCTTGAGGCCCTCCTCTCATTCGCAATGAGGGCCTTTTGGAATGGGCAAAATGCTGGGCATAGGAGGATGAGAGAAGATGGGTAGTCTTTAGGTGACGTTGATGTGCGCCGATCCCACTTGGACGGAAAGCGAGTGATGATGAGGTAGGCCAACCAAGGTTGATTTTATCGGTTGAATTTAATCTTTTATTCTCAGGTTTGGAAGAAATCAAGAAGTTTCTTCACAATTTTCCTGATCTGATGATGACGACTGGTGAACCAAAATAGTTTGTGGTAAAAAGAATTGAAGTAAAATATGTAATTGTAAATTACAACGAAGAAGAAAGGGTAATATTGCTCTCTAAGCCAAAGCTGTAAAAATACTTGAAGAAATTTCTTAAAAATAAAGTCCCTCTGGTCTTGAAAAATGGAACGTACCTAGTTCCCCCGCCCCCCCCACACACACACTGTCGGAAGGGAAAAATACTGCTTAAAGTGATCGCCATACCACATCAGCGATAATTACAAATATATTATAGTTGTCGGAATTCCCTTAATTAGCTTTGCAGAGTAAAAACTACCAGAGCTTTTTTTGTGATATACGTACATGTGAAAGAGGGGCATCTAAGTATATGTAGAAGAGGAAGATATCTAGAATAAATAAAGCCCCGGTTGTCTCAGAGTAGTTTTGAGATAGCTGGGACTGGGAATGCGTCACCCCTCCATATGCCAAATATAAAGTCTACAAAAGGAGCACCCTTGTGGGAGGGAATAGATAATTTACCACAATAAATAGGTTAAGTGCTAATATCCAGCATCGATAAACCATAATTTGAAATTTGTTCATCTTAAAACCTTTTCCCTCAGAATGGGTCCCGCAGCAACACCACTAAAATTACCCCCCCCCTCCCTCCGCCCACTTTTGTATATTCTCTTCATAAGTTGTTTATTTCCATCTAGTCTTATATCACCGGGTTGATTTTGACCTTATATCTGTATATCTGTATTTCGATGGCGCTGCAAAGTCAAGACAAGACCTCGTTCACACCTTTGTTCACACATTAAACATCTCTCACCGTCATCCCTTACCCTACCCTTCGTACATCAAGCATCCTTCTCAAAGTGTCAATTTGCACAAACTACACTCGAGATCTTTCTTTTGTTCTCTCGCTATATATATATATATATATATATATATATATATATATATATATATATATATATATATATATATATATATATATTTGTATATTTAGGTAGGAGTTTTTCTTATATGCATGTTTTATTAAAGACCAGGTCTAGTTGAACCTTGATAAGCTTCTTTTGCAAACTTCTACATGGGTCGCCTAGAAAAAGAAATATTGACGGAGAATCATCTCCAACCTTCATCCTGCTGCCGTTTCGTTGACGATATATATCTCGTAATTAAAGATGAAAATCAACTGAAAAGACTTAAAACAATAATGGAAGAGCACCCTGTACTAAAATTTACGTAGGAACTCAATTCTAACGGAAAATTACCGTTCCTTGATATTGAAGTGACAGCAAGTGAAAATAAATAAACAACCCAGGTACGAGTATATACTAAATCAACGAGTTCTGGGAATTATCTCAATGGAGATGGCGAATGTCCAGAAAGATATAAAAAAAGTGTCATAAGAACATACATTAGACGCGCATACAAATGGCGTTCGTCATGGGCATTGTTCCATAACGAAATTCAAAGAATAAAACAAGTCCTCATCAATAATCGTTTCTCCATCACTATGGTGGACAGAGAAACAAATACATTCCTGAAAAACTTACATGAAAATAACAATAATAGAAAATGAAGACACTAAGAAACACCCAATAAATATCTTCTATATGAACCAAATGAGTGAATCGTATAAAATCGAAGAAAGAACAATCGAGAATATTATACACCAAAATACAAAATGCACGAATCCAGAAGAAACGCTACAAGTCACAATATATTATAAAACCCCCAAAATAAGTAATCACCTCATTATCAACGACACAAGTACGAGAAAAGAATTGAAAACTTCGACTGTAATTTATGAATTCACCTGTTCGCATGAAGGTTGCAAGCTTGTTAATTCAAATAAATACATTGGAAGGACAACCACATCCCTATCTCGTAGACTCACAATGCATCTGCAAAACGGCACCATCAAGAACCACTACATGCAAAACTGAAGCGATCCTAATCCACGAAGGAAAACCGAAGATTAATTCCCAATTGAGCGCCACCCAGCGAACCTTAAAACTCTTTACGGATTAACGGTCAATAATGACCGAAATCCCATCCGCAAATGTACCTTTTTAAACTACTTTCTATCAATCACATTCCCCCTTCTTTTCATTATCTAAATTATCTTTATTATATAAATGTAATGCCTTTAAAATGTTTAACCAGTGTAAAATTAATTCACTCCGAAGATGGTCAAACGTGACCGAAAGCTCAGCTAGCTAAAATAAGCCATGAATATCGGAATAATAAGAATAATAAGGAAATTAGAAAAGCAAATAAAGAAGCTTATCAAGGTTCAACTAGACCTGGTCTTTAATAAAACATGCATATATATATATATATATATATATATATATATATATATATATATATATATATATATATATATATATATATATATATATATGTATATATATATATATATATATATTATGAAAGTGAGAGAATCAGGAAATGAATGAGCCATACAGCAAAGAAAGAGAAGTTAAACATAATCAATTTTGGGGGGGGATTTTTTTTTCATAATTGAGAAAGAAATCCGTGCAGGGTTA
Source organism: Ceratothoa steindachneri (assembly GCA_963969495.1). Classification (NCBI taxonomy): domain Eukaryota; kingdom Metazoa; phylum Arthropoda; class Malacostraca; order Isopoda; family Cymothoidae; genus Ceratothoa; species Ceratothoa steindachneri. The sequence continues at coordinate 109,783,400 of OZ018328.1, forward strand.
AGGATCGACCCAAGCTGCTTTGAATGCACGCTCCTCCGCCTCATGGATTTAGGGCTTACACGATATATTCGCCTTATCTTTCCTGCGATTTCCCAATTTTATTTACCTTCTCAAAATCCATTTTTTTATTGCATACATTGACAATTTTGCTGTGTCCCATTTGATATAAACTTATTCCTTCGTTTCTCATTTGACCTGCATTAGAGGAAAATGGCTCTTTATATCAGAAAACTCACAAGTACACAGCCTCGTGCACATGCACCATAAAACCAAACACTGGCATGATAGTTAAGCCCGAACTTTTCCCAAAATACCACACATTTCAATATTCTCCTCTTTTCGCTAAAGCCATAACAGCAAAATAAGAGTGTATAGAGAGTATCTATGCATAATATAGCTCTTCCGTTGATGCATGCTGGAAGAACGGTATGTTAAGGGAAGAGCATTTCCAGTGCCTTTAGAAGGCCATCAGTGCCAACCAGAAAGAGAATGGATAAAAAATGCCCATGTGACCCGAGAAAGCCATAGTGCCAATAGGAGTGGGCTCGAAATTGCCTGGTTGTGCCCGAGAAGTACCTCGCATCCGAACCAAAATGCCACGTAGTCACTTATTAGCTCTGTGCTGTAGAGTGAAGGCCGATGGGCGAGAAGAATGGCATCATAATCTTTGAGAGATCGGGTAGTGTGATTAAGGGAGGAAAAATAGATACAAGCATATTTTTATTTCGTAAAAGATTTTTATAAAACTAAAAGTATTTATTAAATATTTTAGCCATAAGCAAAATTTATGAAAAATAGAAGAAAGACGAACTCACGGTTTTCTCTCTTGTTTACAGGAAAAGAATTCTTGAATGTAATGGTTCGCTCTTATTATCCAAGAGCGTATCTATGTATGCTTCTAGCATATTGTGCCAATAGCTTGGCACTAGGAAGAGTTTTAGAGCGATGAATAGATATTTATTATATGCAATTTAAAAGCGATAATTTTAACTTGTCCAATTTTAAATCGATCTATAGGTTTTAATTTGGAACAATTTAAGAGCGATCTTGTTCTAGAGAAGCTATATATTTAACTTTCATTCTTGTGAAAAATTTCGAGTGATTAATAATTTTGAATTTTGTGCAATTGAGTTATTTTTAATAGATTATTTCATTGGATTTAGAGCGATATAGAGAATTTTATTATTTTACAATTTAAAAAACCTTTTAAATTTTATCCAACTTTTCGCGTGATTAATATTTTTCTTCAGTGCAATTTTTAAGCAGTTTTAATTTCGTGCATTGTTACAGCGATTAATAATATTAATATTGAGCATTTTAATAGCGATCTATAAGCTTTAATTTTGAGTCATTTTAAAGCTATATAAAAACAATTGTGATTTATGGGATTTTAGTGCGATCTATAAATCCACTTTAAAAATAAAACAATATTAAAAAAGATCAAATTAAAAAAATACTCCCATGAAATCAGAAAATAATGCGAGACAAAATGAATGCAAATGTCACTAGGGAAAAATTTCATTGTACATTTTCATTCCATGTTTAGGAGAAAAGATGTTTTATTGTTTATAATACAAAATGAAAAATTAAGCTTTTTGAGGTCAGTGCAATTTACATACTGGCTTGGGGGTTCAACCAGTCCCTGTCCTTTGTTTTTAAGTTCATGTGTAATTTCGAAAGCTTTTGCAACTTTTGGCGGCACACATAAAAAAATGAGAGATCTCATTGTCTGCTTCATTGCGGGAGAGAAGTAAGTGGTTTTGCCAATCGTCCTGGCTTTCCTGGTCTATTAGCAATTCTACAATCGAAAGAATTCACAACTAAACTGAAAGTATGTGAATTAAGCTCTGAAATTAATCAGAAAATCTTCCAATCTTTATAAAACACCCCTAAATTTGCAAAGACAACTATCTTGTTTTGTTTGACTTTATAGCTCTAGTACTGAAGCTTTTACCAAATCTAAGAAATATATTCTTGGGGGAAAATGATAATGCTATTTTTCCATTGCAATTCTTTGTTCAATGTATTCACATCAAGAAAAATCTCAGGTAAATAATATATCAAATATGCAATCCAAGGGGGGTTTGTGAACTTATAGGCAGAGGCATAGTTTTGGATCAACCAGAAAAAAATTAAGTTCAGGTTTAAGAGTCCACACTCTTATTCATCCCTTTTCAACCTAAATGTCATATAATTCTCCTGCAATAAAGTTGATCAAAATATTTTGCCTCTCTATCCTCACATAAGTCAGAAAATATCTCCGTGTTTAAGCTTATATTTTGACAACATGGAAAGTCTTGATAACATCCTGCATGATGGCTCTCAGCGCAGGATCCCAATGTTTCACAACCAGTGATTGACGATGAGTCACTGGGAATATGTCAGAAGAATAAAAAATAGCGGAAGATGGGAAACAGTGGAAGATAGGAAAATAGTAGAAGAAGCGAAAATAGTGGAAGCTAAAATAGTGTAAGAAGCGAAAATAATGAAAAAAACAAAATTGTGGAAGAAGTAAATTGTGGAAGAATTGAAAATAGCAGAAGGGAAAATAGTAGAGGAAGCAAATCTAGTGGAAGGGCTAGCTAAAATAGTGGAAGAAGCTAAAATAGTAGAAGCCAAAATACTATAGGAAGGGAAAAGAGTAAACGATCAGAAAATAGTGTGTCAGAGAGAGAAGGTTACCCCCCCGCCCCCCCAATAAACCAACGTCTACCCGTAGAGGGGGGGGGGTCGCTTACCCGACCCCCTTAAACCTTTTGGCATACAGACTGACGCGAGTAACGATGGCATAGGATGCGTTTTCGTCCATTATGGTGACAATGGCGGAAGTTTCCCCATCGCGTTTGCGAGCTGTAAACGACTTCCCCGCGAGAAAAACTATGCAGTAATCGAGCGAGACGATTTTGCCATCGTTTGGGGCACCCCAAAGTTCAAAATGTTTCACTTAGGTAATATCCATTAATTAATTGTAACGTTAAATGGATTACTTTTGTATATATTCCTTAATAATTCTTGTAGTTTTGTGTAATGCTTAATAAGAATATGTTTCATTTTTTAATTATTATTGTGTATATATTTTTTATGAATTACCCTATTCGTATGTACCTTTTTTTGCATTGTGGGACCTTTCTTTTCTTTTGAATGTCCTTGAATGTAAGGCCCTGGTTATCGAGACTCTGTTGACCCGGCTATTGATAAGTATCACTCGGGTATCGACCACGTTCTCGTCTGGAGTACTCCCTCGCTCATTTCTCAGCGAGGTTAAGGAAGAAGGAATTTTGCAAGTGGAACTTTGCATGTCCCGCTTACTCGTCGTATCCAAAGCCTCCAGTCAATTAGGTTTTACGCGAGTCTCCCCGTCATTTGCACTCCCTCTTTCCCTGGAAGCAATCACAGAACATCCTCTCTTGGACTTTCGTCCCCGGCGAGTTATTTATATCTCCCCTACCCACTTTGTATCCTAGGTCTCATCTTAAATATTTACTTTTGCTAATAATATTTTCTTTGTATATAGTGATTTTATTTTTCTACAATCAGTTTGACAGTTTCTCTAAACCCAGAATCTCTAAGAATTGCTTACTTAGGCCAGCCGCAGTCGATTTTGATAATGGGATCTATATCCCAACTTCTGGCGTGCTCCCTTCCCGCGTCACCGCAGAGTGACTAGCATCGACGTTCGACTCTATGGTATAGTGTAAGAAGCGAAAATATTGGAAAACACGAAAATAATAGAAGACGCGAAAATATTGGAAAACACGAAAATGATGGAAGAAGCGACAATAGTGAAAAAACGAAATTAGTGTAAGAAGCGAAAATAATGGAAAACGAAAATAATGGAAGAAGCGACAATATCGAAAAAAAAGAAAATAGTGTATGAAGCAAAAATAATGGAAAAAACGATAAAGAAGAGAAAGCAAAAATTGTAGAAAAACGAAAGTAGTGGAAGAAGCGAAAAAAGTGAAAGAAGCGAAAAAAGTGAAAGAAGTAAAAATAGGGAAAGAACGAAAATAGCGGAAGCAAAAATAGTAGAGGATGCCAAAATACTATAAGAAAGGAAAATAATGAAAAATGGAAAATAGCGTAAGAAGTGGAAATGGTAAATAAAACGAAAATAGTGGAAAAAGTGATAATCTTAAAAGAAGGGAAATAAGAGAAGTAGTGAAAATAACGGAAGAAAGGAAAATAGTAGAAGAATTGAAAATAGTGGAAGTAAAATAGTTGAAGAAGCGAAAATAGTGGAAGAAGGGAAAATAGTGAAAGAAGCCAAAATAGTTGAAAAAACGAAAATAGTGGTGGTGGATAAAACGAAAATAGTGGAAGAAGCGAAAATAGTGGAAAAGTGATAATCTTAGAAGAAGGGAAATAGGAAAAGAATTGAAAATAATGGAAGAAAAGAAAATAGTAGAGGAATCGAAAATAGTGGAAGCTAAAATAGTGGAAGAAGCGAAAATAGTGGAAGAAGCGAAAATAGTGGAAGAAGGGAAAATAGTGGAAAAAGCGAAGATAGTGGAAGAAGCGAAAATAACAGACAAAACGAAAATGGTGGATTGATGGAAATACAAAAGAAGCGAAAATAGCGGAAGAAGATAAAATAGTGGAAAAAGCGAAAACAGTGGAAGAAGAGAAAATAGCAGAAAAACGAAAATGGTGGAATAAGGGAAGAAGCGAAAATAATGGAGGGAAAATAGTGAAGAATAGAAAATAGTGAAAGATGGGAAAAAGTGAAAAAAACAAAAAATTGGGTAAAGCGAAAATAGTGGAAGATATATCGCCGCAGGTCTTCTGGCGGGCATTGGCGCCCCCCGGGTGCCTAACTGAAAGAACTATGGTGTTCCTTTCTTCCGTGTTTAAGTTTTCGCAGGGACATAATACCCTCACTACCCCATGCCCACCTCACAGGGCATAGGAGAAGAAGTAAAGGGAATGAAAAGAGGCGGAAAGGATAGCCCGAAAGAGAGCACCAGTTTCTGCTTTGGGGTCAGGAGGGCGGGGTAGTCTATATAGAAACGGGGCTGATAAAGTGAAAAATTGGGCGAATTTAATTAGAAACAAGAGTGAGACAAACAGATTTATTTAAATTAGAAATTTATGAAGTCATATATACCTTTTACCTTACATCATGGCCAAAAGTTTTGAGATTAATATATATTTTTATCTTTTCATTCGTTTTAGTACGTGATGGGAATAATTATTCTAATCTTTTAATTATTACAGGTTTATAATAATTGAACATCACATGTAACGTTATTTATAATAGATGTATTTAGAGGCCCAAAGAAATGAAAACTGGTATCACAACCTGCAAAAACGCTAAGGAAAATATTACGTGAATCATTGAAAGCTTAAGAAGGAAAATGGGAGATATAGAAACGGGGAGAATAGGGAACCCTATTTTTAATCTTTATCTAACGGGAAGGCTCGTCTATCAGAGGTGTGGAAGCGAGTCAAAAGGATTTGGGGCAAGTTGTCGCAAGACGCCCTACGGTTCTTCAGGAGAATGAGACTGCTTCCGCTTTCTCCACATTCTCTAGACGAGATGTTGTTCCGCCAGCATTCAATGTAATGCCTTCAGTTAGTCTTTTTATAGTTTTGAACCTCGCGCGCCTTTTAATAACAAGAATACTCTTGTACTTCCTTTTAATCCATCCTCTGCTTTTCTCCCTCATATTTTAAAATCTCAAGGCATTTGTGTAGTATTTAACTATAATAATACCCTTTCTAAACTATTAGTCAAGAACGCCCCTTCCCCTATTGGTAATGTATATTGCGTAAAATGTATCTATTGCTGTAAATATTACTTTGGCCAATCAGGTGAAAAAAAAAACGAATTTCTCAGCATAAATATAATGTCCGTCGTGGCGAAAAAAGCAGCTCATTTTATGTTCATATTTCATATCTTAATCACAATATTGATTGGAATTCTGCTAAAATCATCTGTCATAATAACGATACAATTTAGTAAATTCCCAAATTTTAATTTAAGTCCTGACTTATATCAACTCGATGGTTATTTTTAAAATTATATTCACAGTGAACGTTGGAAACTTTTAATTTGAAACTAAATATTTATATTAATCTTAATAAACTATTTAATTTTACTTTTGTGTGCATCTATGTAGCCTTATGTTTATGTCTGTGTATTTATTTTCGTTTAAGTCAAGTCTTTAGAACATTTGTACTTATTCTACCTTGGTTTTTCAGTCCTGACCTCTGATGATAATCTCTTGCTCAGATTGTCTCCCTCCCTACTTGCTTAGGCGGTATTTTAATCCTCTTCTCAACCTTTAGTCTTTTGAATTTACCTGATTTAATGATCCTAGTTTGTATTTATCTTCCTTCTTTTTTCTGTCACTCTTCGCTCCTCCAAATGTTTCCATTTCCTATTAATTCATTTTGTTGATTGTTTTTTTGCTTTTTTGTGGGCGTTCCCCCTCCTCTGTATAATCCATATATATATATATATATATATATATATATATATATATATATATATATATATATATATATTGGGTTGACCTTATAGGGGGGATGGAGGGAGAATTACCAATTTATAGCGAGGTCCCTTGTTACTAGTTTATAGGAAGGTAGATTAAATGAATGAAGGGGAATTATATATCTGAATCCAAAGATGATTTCTTCACTGTGTTCATATTTTGGTTGGGCTTACCGAAGGGTTTAGGGGAAATCGAAGTAAATAAGGACGTTGAAAAAATATACTTTATTCTAATAGTGGCCTATTAACAGGGACAGCGGCACGTCACGAAGTTACTTTGCGGGCGAAGTATTAAATTCTGGAGAGACAAGACTTGGTGAATTTAAAAGGGGAAAAGTGAACGTAATAATCTTAACGATAGTAATCTAATAGTCTCAATAATACAATAATCATCCTGACCGAGGTGCCCCGACTATATTTATATATATATATATATATATATATATATATATATATATATATATATATATATATATATATATATATATATGCTTATTTTATAGAATCATTGTTCTCTACCCCAAAGGTATATCCCAAGTTTTATCAATATAACAGGATACGCTTGTCGCAGCTTTGTGATGCAATTCCTTTTGGTCAACATTATGTTTACACAGGTGCTTCGTAGACTTCCATCTTTCACTTAATCTATTCTGAAGCACGAAATGTTTGCCTACGCGTTCTCTTATTGATACAGGTGTTTCTGACCTTTCGCGCGTTCGTACATTGTGTGTGCCTCGCTCACCTCCAACGGTCGCTTGCCGTCTATATATATACATTAAAAAATTCATAGATGCAAATTAATCTATGCATTCTCATTTTCTTATTCCAATTTTACACATATAATTTTATATGTGTAGAGTATTTTGGAATTTAATATTACCACCACTCGTCCATTTTGTGGAGGTTTCGCTGGGCCTATTGAATCCTGCAATTTGGTGCCAGTAGCTTACCTATTAAATAATCCGAACACTACAACCTCTTGTCACTTCGCTTGAGTTCATTTTATAGTAATAGATATAAAATGGTTAAAACTGTTTAAATTGGGAGTACTGCAGATTAATAGGAATCTGAGGTAGTGCTAAAAGTTTTTTTTTGCGACCATAAAGCTTCTAAGGGAAAAAGCTACTCGTTGAGTCTTGTAGACAGGAACTCGTTCCAGGTCCAGAGGAAGCGTATACGGGGCGGAAAGTCATAATTAAATGGGGTGAACGGGGTGACGACAAACCAGTTAGCTAGGCTTTATCTGGAGTCTGCGTTCGGAACAGGATTTTACGAGCTCGTGGCTTATGATTGTTTGTCGGACGAAAGTGTCAGTCTGATATTAGCCAATGATATAAGTGGCAGCTGAGTAGTCCCAAAAGCGGCCGTCGTGAGTGCTCCCATAAAGAGTAGTCCTACGGAGGAAATAAAAACCGAGTACCCATCCTTGTTTCCAGCATCCATGCTAACGTGTTCTAGGAGGGAGAGGGCAGTGCGAGGAGCTGAGGGCAGGGAGCCAGGGAAGGGAGGAACCAGAGAGATCACTGGTCAGACACTTTGTCAAGGGAGTACGACTGCTGGTATTCATAGCGAGGTTTCGGTAGATGATGGCCCGAGCGAAGGAGCGAGTCCTTCCCCGGGTAAGAGTGAGACCTCAGGTGAGGAAAACCCTGCTGAAGATATAGTTGAAGGAAGTGATCCCTTGGGCGAACAGCAAGCTAAGTACAAAACTATGCGTAATTGCTTGGTGTCACATTGATGACCCTAAAAGTAAATATTTTCTGAGGAGAGGAATGCTGACGATGACGTTTAAGCACCCCGGATGCAAAGATAATAGTTCATGGTTTGAAGTGCTACAATTACTCTTCCCTAAGTTCTATATGCAAAAGGTTATATATTATCTTGCTCATGACGCGGTATAGAGGCATTTTTATTGTTTAAGACCTATCCGAGGATTCTAGGTCAATTCTTTAGGCTGGACCTGAATAGAGACGTAAAAGATTACCTCTGGGATTGACACGTGTGCCAGATAGCTAGGAGGGAGCAGATTGGAATAACAAAGGCTCCTTTTAAATCTAGATATTCTGTCAGAGGACCTTTTTCTTCTATTTTAATAGAAGCGCGCACTAGTAGAGGCAACAAGATACGTAGAAGCGGTGTCACCTGCGAAAGCGATGTCTAGGAATGTGTCGGATTCCATTAACTAAATTCTTTAAACATGTAGGCTTTCCGTTTATAGTTAGATTAGACCATGGCATGAGCCTTACGCCGGCATTTTTTGTGGAAGTGAAAAAATATTAGACATTTCTTAGAGAACTTCAGCCCTTTATCATTACGAAACAATGGATGCCTTGGGGATATGCCTTGCTGTTATAAAGGACGTAATGGGCAAATACACGTATGGGAATCCCAGAACACTGGAGTAAATGTTTATCTTATTTTTTTTTTATCAGGGTCTCTTGTTAACTCTGATCTTGCGTTTACGCTATTTGAGCTGATTTTCGTTCATCGCATTAGGGGTTGTGGGGAAATATCAATATCACGAGGACAAACAGACGCTAGTTTGGTTACACAGCGTCAACAGTTACGTTCCATACGGTCTGATACTTTACCCCCCCCCCCCTCCTTTGCCCCGCTGGCCCAACAATTCTCGAGATTGTGCGCTAAGAAGGATTACCAGCAGCAGATTTCGTAGCCCGTTGGTATAAACAAAGGAGGGTGGGATAGCCTTTAGAATAAAAATCTATGAACAGGCTCACTGTCTCCTCCCATTGTTTAGGTTTATTTTCGCCAAAGAAACGAAATTTCACTTTCTCCGACGTAAACCAGAAGAGCTAAGGGTCACAACGTTGAAAAGTCATGCCCTAGGAGATAGGCGAAAAGGTGGGCCCTCATCTCCTCTCCCCCCAGGAGATAATCGAGGTATATATAGTTCGATCTGGACAAATGAAGAGAGAATCGAGGTAGCGATTGTGAGAAGAAGAGGCCCTTGAGTAAAACAGGGAAGCAAGAAGAAGTGGAATCGAGCGGAATTTTTCTTCCCGAGGCTGTTCCTTTTGGTCACATCGAAGAGTAGACCATCGGTATAGTGAATCACTCTCATACCAACAATCTCGTTCAGAGAAACTCCCTATCTCAGTTTTTCGAAAAAAAAAACAGAGATAGCCTTCACCATTGAGGAATACCGATGTGAAATTCCACTCGCAAAAATATTCACCTCTTGGTCAAGTATCATTATCGAGAAGCCATCAAGTGTAACCCAAGGATTGGAATAATCGTACATCTACAATCCCCTCGCTTATATCGTTAAATCTCATCATTGAGAAGCCCGCGAGTATAACTCAAGGATTGGAATAATCTTACATCCACAATCCCCTTCGCTTATATCTTCAAGTGAAGAAGCATCGCCACATGCGCCTCACTGACCTCGGGATTAGCTCAGTGAGACGGACAGCTGTTTTCCCGCGTCAGCCTCACGCCATCGAATCATCGCCTAAACGAGGTGCTCGTTCAAGGTTATCCCACTCCAGATGCCCTCTTAGTGGAATTCAACTTATTTATGTTCTTTAGTTACTATTCCGTACTAAAGTGAATTTTTGCGTCAACCATCGCCTATTACTCATTGGTAGTAGTAATTTTATTTAGATCCTCTTATTATAACCATAGTATATTTAAAGTTTTAATATTTCATTTTTTTATGTAATTAAATGTATTTTTTTTGCCCTACTTGTTTAATTATATCCTCGAAACGCTGCATATGACATTAGATATATGATATTAGGAATCCTCCTTGGTTAAATAATCAAAACAAAAGATAAATAAAATTATAGCACTCTTAGAGAAAAAAAGGAACGGAGTTATTCATGTACGGAACAAACGTACATACATACTCGGCCGTATACCACGACAGGGGTCCCTCGCGATCTTAAAAGATAAGTGGATTATTGGACGAAATACTAATGTACTAGGACATAAAGAGTGTTCGGTCTAAAAGTATGTTAGTGAATTGAATCTTTTCGCGCAGGAGAACGTGAATAGGAGTTGCTTAACGATAAAAAGACAATATGGTAAAAACATCGTGGTTCAGGAGCTCAAGCCCGTTGTAAAGGTAGTACTTTTCTTACCTAACCAAGGGGGTCTTCAAGAAGGATCTGAGGTAACACCGATAAGTTATGCTCCCTATCGAGCAAACCCGCGCGATCGCCTATTGCTCCTAGAGGAGGTCAAGTTCCTCGTAAAATTGCATTATGGAACTATCACGAGGTAGCTGGGTAGTCTATGTGTTCTGCTAAACAAAATGAGAGATGAAACGAAAGTTTGTATGGTGACAGATTTCCGGGAAGTGAATCGGCACTGTAAGAACTCATCCATCTCCCCCCCCCCCCAATACAAGATTTAATCAACAGGGTGGCAGAGGTCAAATTTGTGCCAAAGTGTGACCTGCTAAGAGGCTATTAAAGCATTTCCCTGTCCGAATAAGCTAAGGAGTTAGCGTCGTTTGTGTAGAATCTAATTCCCTTAAGAGTTCTACTTAGAATAGTGAAACATGAAAGAGAATGGTAATAGAATAATAATTTACCTTATTTAAAAAGTTAAAATACATCAGTGATTGATTATAGTTAATTACATTTCGCCATTGATTAATTAAAATAAAAATTGAAACCAATGAGGGCATCCGATGCAGAAAGGAAAAGGTGAGAGGAAATTATGTGTCGAAGTGATAGATAAATCGGCCGGCGGCCTTCCTCTTCTCGCTCCTGGTGGGGATGGAGTAAAAAGACTCCTAGTCGACCCATCTCGGTCCTCGTCTGTTAATGGGTTAGAGGGCGAGGTAACGGCGGCTGCCGAAGATGGAGGAGAGGAAAGGGTGAAAGAGGGTGGAAAAATGAAGGTAAAGTAAGATATAAGAAGTTGATCTCAGTTGACTTTCTTCTTTTAAGCGTGGAATAAGAGAAGATAATGGAATAGTTCCATTGTTTTTGGACTTAGTGATTAAATTGGAATCCGAACCATGACCTGTTCTTATCATTTTCCCTTCTATTCTGACTAATATTCGTTAACTTTTGATCTTTTCTCATGCATGTGTGTAATGTAGCATTCATGCCGTGGTGTGAAGTTCTATGTTGAGCTACTGCCTAGTTGTTAAGTGTTGTGTATATCTTAGATATTTATATTGAATGTGTAGTTTTCATGGTTTATTTTTGTGTTTAATATAGGTTGAAGGCTTTATAAATTCTAATTTACTCACTTTGTTGACTGATTTCATTTTGGTTTTCTCTTTTCATTCTGGATTTTTATCACTTTATTTATTACACTAACTAGGTGGATGTTCTCTTCAATAAGTCTTAATTGTGTAGTTCAATATTGTGTTCACTTTCTTGGGGGCTTTGATTGGGTTGTTACTCTTAATCTCTTGGTGTTTATCGGAAGTATCTTTTTTGGGTTGGTTGGGCTCTTTGGGAGTCTATCACTTTGTTTTTGTCTTCTTTGTTTCTTTCAAGTGTATACTAGTGCTTCCACTATTCTCTTTTAAAATTTTCCATTGGGGAATCTATAATTGAAAGGAGCGTTTGCTCTGGTGTTCATATCCTCTGCAAAACTTGTTGGAAGTGAGTTGAGCTTCCTCCAAATAGTTCCCACTCTTTTTCTTATGGCAGTGTTTAGTGGTTCGATTTTGTTTTTTTGTGTAGGACTTTTTGGGTTTGTCTCTTTCTCCTTCATCTGTTATTTATAAGGTAGAAAGCTTTACATTAAACTATTGAAGTTATTGTTTCTTTTTTGCTGATATGTTGTTTATTGGAATGGGAAGGTAGATGAGACTCTCCCTTACTAGTGCGAGCTAGCTTTTTTTGTTCTTTGTGCTTAAGCCTCTTAAGAATTATTATCATCGAGTTAGCACTGGTGTTACTTCAAATATTCTTTCAGCTACGCGTTGTATGTAGCCTGTCAAAGTAATTTTAATCTCAGTTCTTTACCTTGTGGATGGTATCGGTAGAGTTGTTCTTCTACTTCGATACCTGCTACCTTTTGTCATGAGAACATGACTATGGAGAACCTGTCTGTTCGTTCTTATATTCCAGTGTCATCTGTGAATTTTTATTAGATGGTTCTATTTTCTTGTATTTTTTTCCTCTTGCTACTTTATTAATGTCATTTTGCTCCGTGGATGTGCGTCTTTTATTCTATTAATTAGCCTCCAATTTTCTTTCGAATTCTTTTTTTTCATTATTTATTCGATGAGGTTGTCGCATATATTTCCTGAGATGCCTCATCTCTTCTTTCCTTCTATTTAGCGCCAATTGCTTTTATCTGTTAAGGACCGCGAATCTCTATTTGGTGGTTAACACTGTTAGGCTGTGTTATTAGCCCTCTCCTCTTCTGTCCATCGAGGATATAGAAGTAGGCAGAGCCTCGTTCCTGAGATATACGAGTATTTGGCTTCCGCATCACTGAGAGCTGTTTTTACTTGCTCATTTTCTTCGTCTATTTCTCTTTGGTTGGCTTTTGAGAGTTCTTTCTTGGATCTGTCCCAATTTGTTTTTTTTCCTATATCTCTTTCTCCCTGGTACTGGTACTTGTATCGGGTCCTGATTGAGACTCAGTATTATTCCAAAATAGTCATACATGCACTGTCGACCTCCTGCACGTAAATGTTATATGACATGTAATAGCTGCTTAGTGCAACGTGAGATATGATGGAAAATCTGGGCCTATCTTTCTGAATGTTTCTTTCATTCAACATTTCGGAGTTCTGACAAATTCATTTACTAACTTGGTAGACATTCTTTCTGTCTCTTGCATCCGGGTCTCCAATAAATATTGTTGGAAACCCCGAGCTGGAGATTGACATGGAATTGTGCATATGGATGTAGTTCCGTCTTGGAGGTTGATAAGCGGCAGCTATCACTACTGGTGATATTTCAGTTTCTACTTTATCGGTCAAATACGCTTCTGTCGAGTGCGTCACCTGTTGGATTGGAATTCACTACGGCGTAGGTGAATACATTTATTCATCTTCTCCTTGTGCTTACTCTCTGCCCTAATATTAATATGATGCCTGTATAATTAGCGTTCCTTGCATGCATCCATTTCGTACCACCTCGAGGCCTTCGCCTGACTGACTGTGCCTTCTCCTTCACTATCGCAAATTTCCTCCACAACAACTCTTGTAGGTTTTCGCTCGTAACAGTAGCGATTCAAAACTCTACTTCCACTTTCTTCCAAACTCATTTGTGTCTTTCGGAGTTTACACAAAGAGAAATAAGCTACGGGGCAGCAACAAGCAACACAAGCGTACGGAGGCTGGTAGTCGAAGAGGTAACATTTTGTTGTTTTCTCTCCGCTTCCTAAGCGAGTCAGGACTTTGTGGCCAACCATATAAAAGGGTAAGTGTAGCAGAGTGCCTCAAGAGAAAGACAAATAGCGATGCGAAGAGGTTTACGTGTAAAGAGAGATTCACGTGTGTGATTTTCCAATTTATCGCCCAATAATGACTCCAGCACCGAAGATTTCGTTCCCGTCAAAGAAATTCCTGACTGCAATCAAGAAAAGGTCAACAGACTAATTATTATTTCAATATTTTGAAAAAAAAGTAAATTCAATTAACAAACAAATCATCTCACCTTTGACGACCTTCAAAAACTCATTAAAAAGTAAAATGGTTACCATCCGACGGACCGACACAGTAACTTATAGCTTCACGTGCAGCGACTAAAAAGATAACTATACCCCAAAGAATCCAACCGGTAGCTACCAAGTGGTAACAAGAAACCAATCAGACTACCCAGGAGTGGTACTAAACTCGGTGAAAAATTACCCTTGGTAACCAAACCACTCACAAATGGGCTTCACAGCTGACTCTATAGTTCCATAAGGACCGTGCAGGGAGAATGGAGGGTGAGGTTAGGGTAGTGATAGATCAGACTTGGAATATACTATCTCCCCACCCTAATGTAGGGCAGTTCAAGGATACAAGGCCATAGGAATAAATTTAGAGGTCAGCGCCAAGGCATACCACCATGGTGGTTGTGGTGGTATACCAACAAAAGAGAGATTGACGAAGACCTGTAGACCAATTTGTCTGGTTTAGTGGTCAGCCCTTCCACTGGGGTGACTCCAATAGTGCAATGGAAGCTTTGAAGTTCGGATACTTTGCCAACAAGAACTTCTTCTCCCCGTGGGGCCGCGAGCTGGCCCCATGATACTGGGAGGATCCCAGACCGGATAATGAAATTTATATAAGGTCAGTTTGAAAATCGCTGGTCGGGGAGAGGGCCCCTAGGAGCCGGTCGTCTTTTGGGGAGAGGTGCCAGGAAGTATTATGTTTTTGACACCCCACAACGTTCAGGTGGAACCCTCATCGCCCCGGGGCAGAGAGACTTGTTACACGTCAGAGGTGCGTGGATATCGATATCCATCGGCAGGATTCCTACATGGTAAGTTCTTAGGTATTTTAAAGTATAAGAGATAAGTAAAAATTGCAATTTGCACCCATTAAATTGTAGTTAAATTTAAGGTATTTTTAGACATTTTATATAATATAAAAAATAAATAAAGAAACATTAATTTAAGATGAAATTTTGATACCGAATTTTGTCATTTACTTTATTTTATGTTATTTTTACATAACATATTTCATTCCAGGGATAAATAGGAAGAACAAGCATCATGTTTTGCATCCCGATGTCCTTTCTGCCATAAAGCCGATGCCACATGACCCAGAAGTTCCGATACAACAATACCCAAGAACATATGTAGGTTCCATTCCATTGAAAACATTGATGTGGTGCTTGAAGATATGGATCGTAATAACCTCCGAAACCTAATGAAAACCAACTCAAGTCCTTAAATAGGGCGCAGCAAAATGACCAGAACAGAAATTAAGGTTTGTCTGAAGGTTTTGCTCAGGTACATAGTTAATGTCTTGATGAAAACAATTTACTTGATCCAGAAGCAAAATATTTCCTTTATACCAAAGAAGATGTACAGTTTCTTAGTTTTTGCCTATAACAAGTAATAAGGTAAAAGAGTAATATAATAAATTGAAATATAAATACTATAAATAATAATATAATAGTAGCCTACTTCCTCTCACTGTTTCAGTTGCTTGATGGTTAAACCTATGATTACCCATTCCTCTCAATATTCACACATGTAAGTGCATTCACTTCCTTCTTTTTCGATCATAAATAGACCAATGCAGGGAGGGGGAGGGGAAACCTATGGTCTTTTGAATTAATTCAAAATTCCAATATAAAATAAACTTATTACTTTCCTATAAAAAAGTAAAAACAGCCACGTCATTAAAAGGTTAGTTAATGTTTGAATTGATAATAATTATTTTCCATTTTTAAACTGATACCAAGTCATAGTATTTAGTTATATACATCTCTATATATATATATATATATATATATATATATATATATATATATATATATATATATATATATATATATATATATATATATATATATATATATATATATAAAATTTTAGGAATGCAGCCTACGGCTAACGTAATACGGGCTTCAACACAGGAAAAGTTGCCATTCCCTGGCCTAATGGCTACCGATGAAATCAAAATTAATTAATTATATGTAAAACACCTTAGCCATTTCACTAATACACATTTTTCGTCATTGCCCTTTCCATCTTCACTAAGGGCAGATCACGAGCAAATGAGGAAACTTTACCCCTTTGAATTGATTTAGCAAAAATAACAAGAATTTGTCTTTCCCAGCTCTCTCAATCACACACTTTCCTTCATTTCTCTAATTCATTACCACTTTCATCTATAGTAGACACTAAACGAAGTTTGGGGAATTTATTAGAGTTGCTAGCATCACACCACATGTCATTTGAGATCATTATTAATAAAAAAATAGCTTTATTATATACACGAAGTAATGGCGCTGCTAACTAACACAGTTGTTACATGGAACTCCGGACAAAGAATGATGCGCGATTAGGAATTCTAGAGTAAATATTGAAATAATTCCTGAGAGAAAAACGGTTTTGTTGAAATCGTGTAATTTGATTCTGACTTCCTCGCAACGGAATCAAGGCAAGATTTAATAAATTCACTTTTGTGTTTGGTTCCTTCGTAAGAGATTGAATCAAGTAGAGATAAGCACGCTAATGACCACTAATAAGGATGAGGTCTCCCCCAAATTGAACAAGTAAAGATAAACACCCTTCTTGCGAGTGCTTATCTTTGCCTAATCTAAGTACGTTTAGAAGTTGTTAGATTTTAAATAAATCTAATTCATATGATTATTTAATAAGAACATTTGTCTTATGGTACACTTTACTCTGGTATGAAATCTTTCTGACGCTCCCAGGAACAACATTTTTGCTTGAAATCAAGAAACATTGGGCGTGGTTGGTGCACGAATGAAGGACCACTCAGATGGGCATTGCGGTGGCTCCCATATGCTGTCACCTCTCGTGATTCGGATCTCACATCCTACTATAGATCCTACCTCATTTACCTTGAGGTTGAACAGAATGGAAGGAAAAAATGTTCATTTTCGAAGTCAGTGGGTCTCTATAAGGCAATTACACCGAAACAAATGAGACCCCCGATTGATAATAACAATATTGTATTATTGGATAACGCTCTTCAAGTTCATGTGTCTTCTGGCAGGGCCTGTGTGCCAACTAAGGATAGGCTTGGGATAAGTGACTATCTTCAAAGTACGCTTGAAGGTACTAAAGAAGTGGGGTGAGCGCATGAGAGGAGGCAGATCATTCCAAACTCTAGGAGCAATTACCGAGAAAGCACGACCACCCAGGCAGTAGAGAAGAGTACAAGCAAAAGAACAGAGCAAGAAAATAGGGTTATAAGGGGATGATATTAGGGCCAGTAAGGTAAAAAGTAGGAGGAACTTTGGTGATTTCGAATCGACTAGGTAACTGGTGAAGATCAAATAGTAGGGGTTAAAGAGAGAAACGTCTCCGACGGAGAAGAACCCTGCGAGTTGTCCGGTTTAGAGCAAATTGAAGGAGAAGAAAAGAGAGAGGGGCAAAGAAGGCGTGAGTGGTAATCTTAGCACTATTTTAGTCAAATTGGGGGCGGATGCGGCTAAGAATACGGAAAAGGCAGAGCGAGGATTTGCAGACAGTAACATTGAATTCGACAGATAATTTAATGTGAAAGGTAACGCCTAGACGTTTAAAAGTGTGGGAAAAGGGAACCGGGAACACCCAAGGATCAACAGTTCAACGGTGTGACCCATCCGATGAAGTACCTTCCAGTAACTCCAAAGTTTTGTTATTGTTGAGTTTGCGAATGTTGTCCGAGAGACATTCAGTGATGATGTTGTTAATGGAGATTAGATTTCTATGAGGCTCAATAAAACAGCTTCAGAATGTTATCTGAGAGCCATTCAATGAGGATGTTATAAACGGAGATTAGGTTTCTAAGAGTCTCAGCAAAAGATTTTCAGAAGGTTATCGAAAGCAACTTAGTGAGGAATTTATAAACAGAGAGTAAGTTTCTAAGTGTCTCGAAAAACGAGTTTCAGAAACTGTCCTTGAGCCATTCATTGATGATCTAAACGGAGATTAGATTTTTATGAGACTCAATGAAACAGCTTCAGAATGTTGTCCGAGAGCAATTCAGTGAAGATGTTATAAACACAGTAGCTTTCTAACATTGTTAGCAAAAGAGTTTCAGACAGTTGTCCGAGAGCCATTCAGACATGATGTTATTTACGGAGACTAGGCATATAGCAGTCTCATAAATGAGTTTCTGAAAGTTGTCCGAGAGTAATTCATTGATAATATTTTAAACGGTGATTATGTTTTTAAGATTTTCAGAAAAGCTCTTGGGAGCGCCCCATAATATTGCGCTGCGTCCCGTGAATTTGTCCGATTAGGAGGCGACAAAAAATTACTTGATACCGTAGAAGCATTGTTAGGGTAGGTCTACGGAAATAGTATGTAGGGTCGCAGTACCACGCAACTTTAAATTCCATCGGCCGTTTTTATCTTCTTTGCCATGCAACTAAAAATGATCTCCTGATTACTGTTATTTAATCAGAGGGAAGAAGAGCCGATCGATGGTTCGGTCGCTCAGTTTATGTAGACAGTCTGGTTCACTCACCAGCGCACTTGTTCCAAGACCCCTGCAATATCCAGGAACCCAGCAGAAGACAATCTCGACATCCGTGTCTCCCATCAGCCATAGATATTGCGAACTATAGGGTGCAGATATTTCACTGCTTCAAGGGACTCTGCATGTCGCTATAAATTAAAAATATGTCTCCAAACTGGGTACAGCGTGTAATGTCCAGTGCAGATTGGCGAATTGCAATCAGCTCGTCTGTGAAGACTGACAAAGCGGCTGGAAGAGCGCCGCTGACTTCAAACAGGGGGTGTACGGAAGGTATAGCAGGAAAACCATCTTCCTTCCCCTTTTGGATTTAGAGCCATGTGTGTACACTGGCACAGCCACAGCTAGTTTTGTCATGATATGTGCTCTAAGAAATAAAAAGGCAATATTCTCAGTGCTACATATACTGTAGATGCCTTGGGACCAGATAAATGAAGACAAACATTCAGAGGCGGTATCCTCAAGGGTGGCGTCTTGGGCAGAACCCACGGCTAGCTCAACTGTACCTAAGGGAGAAAGATATATAGGCCACAAGAGCCGACCGAGAACCGAGTTTTGCGGACCACCGATATAAATAGACTGAGTACGAGATTATATGATAATTATGAGCGAAACCCTTTAATTGCGGTTGAAGAAACACTCAAGAATTCACAGATTCGGCGAAGAAGACCTGTGTGAGCAACAATGTCATATACTGCCGAGAAGTCCAGAATCTGCTATAAAAGCGAAGGAAATCCATTACTTGTAAGAGAACTTGTTTAGTGTTGTTTCCTGCTCCTAAACCAGACTGAAAATTCTTTTCAGCTTTGGGAAATGAGAGCTGATCTAGAACCTATGCTCACACCAGCCTCTCCTGGACTTTTGAAACGAATGGATGTTGAGAAATTGGACTGGAGCTAGTCTGTTAATTGTGTTTAAGATTAGGTTTATTTAAGATTGGGCAAACAGAAGCATGTTTTAAAACAGATGGTACACTATCAGACCAGATGGAGAATACCATGAATGTACTGACAGTATGTCTTTGTAGGTATGTCTTTTCATCTAGTTGTAAATCATAGGCAGAAAGACGTTATCGATTAACAAAGGTGTTATAATCCTTTTCCCGTAAGAGAAGCTCCAATTATACGCAACCTGTAAGCGAAATCAAGAAGAATAATTTATCTTTGCATTGGCAAATTTCTACACAATTAAGTATATAAACCAGAATTGTGTTTAAATTTGATCTCAATGTTTAAATGATTTCTTCTCATAGTTTTGGATTATTTTTCTACTTAATCGGGACTTGTGGATATGAATAACTCTCGACCCCACCTCTCGAAATGAGCTAAACCAAAGGGAACGAAACAAAACTTCTTTTTTTTCCCAAGAGACAAAATCGCCTCGGAAGAGCTCTCGCTATCCTAGTGGATACGGCATTAGATTTATGGCGTCGAGGTGTTGGGTTAAATTCCAGCTAGAGCGGAAATAAAAGTCCAGCGTATGTGAGAAAGTCGTCGCTAATTGTACAAAAGTGTTGGACCTACACACGTCTTCATAGCAATTTACAACACCGCTATCTTTTCTTTTACCGTCTTCACAGCATAAAATATTCACTCCCTGCTCCGTCTCAGATCTCTTTAAATGATGAACTCATATCAATTACGCTGAGCGGATGCCACATCTCCTGGGTCCCGAAGGGTCCCAAGGTGGCTGGTTGGTGTCAAAAAGGGCAATAATAAACAGATACTAGTTTTCAATCAGGACCGACCCCTGGTGCCACCGAAATTAAGAGAGATTGACATTCTCATCTTTATGCGCATTTCATTATCTGATTTAGTTAACTCGTCCACCATGCTAGGGACGAATAATGAAAATTACCTACTCATCTGCCTCCCTACTTCATCTGGGAATAGGCTAAGGGTCAATCCATAATTAAGTAGCAACGGAGCACTGTCGTAGGGTGACCCTATAGAGGACACGCCAGAAAATTGAGATACAGATCCCAGTACGAGAGTTAAATAAACAAAATCGAGTGCAGTTGGCCTAAATAATCAATTCTTAGAGGCTCTGGGATTATGGAAAAAGATGGTAGAAAAATAACTTTACTACATACAAAGAAAATATTAATAGTACAAGTAAATAAATGACAATAAATAAAATGAGATCCGGGGTACCAAACGGGAGGGGGGGAGGTACAAATGACTCGGTGGGTATGAGAGTTCGAGATGAGGATGTGCGGGTGGGAGTGCAAATGATGGGAAGACTAACATAAAGCCTAATTGACTGGAGGCTTGGATACGACGAGTATGTGGGGCACTGCAAAGTTCCACTTGTAAATTCCTTCTTCTTTAACCTCGCTGAGAAATGAGCGAGGGAGTACTCCAGACGAGACGTAATGGTTATTCGAATGATAGATGCCTGTCCGTGTGTATTGTCTGTCGGGCGGGAATTCTAGCCTTAGGTACGAGCAAGGCCGGGTAGAGATGACGCGTCGTGTTCGTAGCTGGAAGCCGTTGGGAGGCGAAGCAGGGCTACGAGACTGTACCTGGCTGCTAACCAAGACGGGGCTGTATGTTACAAATTTCTCAAAGCTTTTCTCGAAGTATTTATACTGCCTTGGTGGAAGCGGGTGGCCGGAGGCCCCCAAAGGGGGACGGTGATCTCATTAGACTTGTATACTTGGCGCGCCAGGGGGGGGGGGAAGGGTAGGATAGTCTCGGCGGGTCTCACCTCCTTGCGCAAAGGTACTTGACGCCCTAGTTCTAGCGCAGATCAGACGGTGCAACGGTGAGAAAGGGAACCCAACACGAGACGCACAACCGCGCAAAATTCTCGCTGCTCCCTTGAAGCTGTCTAGGCGTGTAGGTGTATCTTCTCAGGCGCCACAGGTAGACGTTGGGTTCTAGGGGCGGATGGGGGGGGGGTAACCTTCTCTCTCTGATATCTCTTTCTCTCCCAAGATGAAGCTTCCGAAAGAAGTAACATCATACTAATATAGGGTAATTACATGGCTAAATCTCCAATAGGGACACAATTGCAAAAGGGATGGTACCGGGTACTCTACACAAAAATAAGTCAAATAAAGGGGACTCTGGAAATGCTCGGTATTCTTATTACAAAACACATCAAGAAAATGAAAAAATAACATTAATAATACAAGAAGACAGACATAATAATTATTAATAGACGGGGTCAACATAGTCTCGATAACCAGGGGCTTACATACAAGGATATTACAAAAAAGAAAAAGTCCAGCAATATAAAAAAGGTACATATGAACAGGGTAACTCACCAAAAATATATATACAATAATAAAAAAATAATGGCATATATTCCTATAAGGCATTACATAAAACCACAAGAATTATTCAGGAATATATACAAAAGTAATCCATTTAATGTTACAATTAATTAATGACAAATTACTCTGGAGACAAATCCAGAAGATTTCTGCTTAAGCTGTTCGCCAGGCAATTTTCGGAACCCTTAATGTATACAATTTTAAATTGGAATTCTTGGAGAGAGAGACTCCACCTCATGAGCCGACTATTATTGTTCTTAACGTTCTGTAGGTAAGATAGGGATTTATAGTCAGTCTCGATAATGAATTCTTTACCTAAAAGGAACATTTAGAACTTGCGGATGCTCCAAACGATTGCAAGAGCCTCTCGCCTGATTACTGCATAGTTTTTCTCGCGGGAAAGGAGTTTATGGCTCGCAAACACGATGCGGACACACAACCTATGCCATCGTTACTTGCGTCTGTCCGTATGTCAGAAGGTTTAATATGGGCGGGCAAGCGGAGGATCGGTGCTGATGCTAACTTCCCTTTAAGCTTGTCAAAGCTAGCGATGGAACGAGGTGTCCAGACGAGGCATTCGGGGGACGGGGGTCATTTACTTGAGGAGATCACACAGTGGTGTGGTGATTAAGGCGAAGTTCATAATAAAACGCCAGGAGAAGGAGGCGGACACATGAATGACCTCAATTGCTTCTTTGTTGCAGGCAGTGGCATTTCGACAATTGGCCTGATTTTGTCAACTTGGGGAACCAAGGAATCGTTCACTATGCGGAAACCCAAATAGTCAATAGTGGCAAAGGCAAAGTTGCAGTTGTTGTGGCCAATCGTGAGGTGGTGTTCCAGGAGTCGGCACAGGATGGCAAAAAGGGCAGCCAGGTGGTGGTCCCATTCCTGGGTTGCCACGTAAATGTTGTCGAAGTAGAAGGTGACGTGGGGCAACCCATCTAATATTCGCCTCATCATTCGGTTATAATTGATACATGCCATTACCAACTCGAAAAGGAGTCGCCGGAATTGCATAAAGCCCTTGTCAGTGGGGAAGGCCATGTACCTCTTTATCTATTTCCTCAATGGAATCTGGTAATAGGCCTTACACAGATCTAATTATGTAATGAATTTCGCCTTCTCGAACATGTGCCTATTCTGATCGATGAGGGGAATCGGTATAGGGTCGAACAAAGTAATGGTGTTTAACTTCCAGAAGTCGCACATCCGGTAAAATTGTCCACCTTCTTCACCATGACGACCGGGGAACAGTACTTCGACTCCGAGGGCTCTATAATACTCATCTTCAATAGCTTGTCTACCTCCTCATTGAACGCTTTTCTTAAATGAATGTAGAGGGGATACGACTTCGAACGGACAGGTTCCTGGGTGGTGAGCCGAATATTGTGCTCGAACTGAGTAGCAAAACCAGGGGTATCCGAGTAGTGCTTGTAACTGGGTCTTCTAGGGAATCAGAAGCTGAGGATATATGCTCAACTCGGTTGATGGGGAATCGAGGGTATCTGGCAAGACGTGAGGAGGATATTCCGCGTCTTGTTCCAAGGAAAAAGCGGGTAGCTGGACTCTAAGGCTGATTTTTCGTCCAGGGCCACAAGTTGATTGACACAAGAGCATCGATGGTACTTTTTAAGCATTTTCACGTGGAATAGCTTAGTGCCAGACGGAGTTTGGATAAAGTAGTCAGGGGACCGTGTCTCTTAATCACTAGGAAGGGGCCCTTCCATTGGCTTAAAAGTTTATTGTTCTCCGTGGGGAGTAGTAAAAGGACTTCGTTACTGGGTTTAAGTTTTATTTCTTGGGTATTACAGTCGAAGTACGTTTTATACTTACTCAAGTTTGTCTCGGTTTTCTTATTCGCGATCTCTTCGCACTTTCCTAACCTCTGCCTCAGGTCTAGGACGTAAGCGTAGGATGATTAAATCTCCTGGTCTAATTTCGAATTGAAGAAGAGCTCCTTTAGAATGCTGAGGGGCCCTCTAACATTACGTCTATACAGAAGCTCAAATGGGGCAAAACCTAAGGTTTGATGGGGAATTTTCTGGTACACGAAAAGGGCTACCAGGAAAACTGTGTCATTCCCGGGGTTATTCGGTGCACAGTTTCTTAAGGATGGATTTGAGGGAGCCGTTGAGCCTCTCACACATCCCGTTACCAGCTTGGTGAAAAGGGGTGGTTAAAAGGGATTTATCTTCAGGAGCTTAGCCACGTACTTCATCAGTTGCGATGTGAATTGGCGGCCACAATCAGACAGGATTTCCTTGGGTAATCCAACGCGGGTTTTCCAACGCGGTTCCCCAAGGCACGGCCTTGGGGAAACGGGTGGAAAAATCCACTAAAGTTAGCACGTGATTGTGACCTTCACCCAACGGGTGATGTATCGGACCGATGAGATCAATTGCAACACTGAAAAACGGCTCTGAGATTACGCGTTCTCTCTGCAATAGTGCCATCTTAACTCGTCCTTTGACAGCAGTCTTTTGGTAGATGTCGCAAGGTTTGCAGTAGCAAAGGATTTCTCCATGGGCGCCTGGCCAATAAAAATGTTTGAAGATATTCTAGGTCATCTGCGTGTGGCTAAAATGGCCTGAAAATGGGCTGTCATGGTGAGTGGTTAAAATGTAACCAACGTAGAACGCGGGATACACAATACTCGCGTCAGGGGTTTACCGTTTTCTGAGCACGCACGGTAAAGTAAGCCGTCTGTTACTTGGTAGGAGATCACATTGTCTCCTCGGGTAGCTTCTTACTCTTTTGACTGGACCTCAGCCCATAGGGGTCGGAGGGAATCGCAGTTCTTTTGTTTCATTGCGAAGTCTTCTGTCATGACCTCCTTGAATTCTGAAGAACGAGAGGGTTCTAAGGGCGAGGGCTTCTTCGAATCTTTTACCACTTGCAAATGTGTAACCACGAGTTGGGCCACGGAGTTGCGGGAGACCTGTTTGCACTGGCCAATGAGGACGGAGCCGAATTTAATTGGGGCTGCTACTACTTCGGCCCAGCCAGTGAAGTAGGCACAATCGATCCAGCACTTAACGATAGGGAACGGATTGACGCGCCCCAAGTATTCGTGCACGATGGTGAATTTATTATGGTCCGGGGCTACTATGGGAAGCAGCTTGTTCGACACCACTATGCATGAGCACCCGGTATTTCTCACAAGAGTGGAGACACGGCAGCCATTAATCGTTCCGGATTCGAACTTAAGGCATCCAGGAGTATTCTTTTCAAACAAGAAGTTTACCTGGTGGCCGCCGGGACTTGAGGAGCTCGGGAGAGTAAAAGATTCTGATGGTGCTGACGGAGGCGCAGACGTGGCACAAATCTGGTGTACCTGGTGTGAAGAGTTATTCCTGAACTGAGAGTTCTGGGGTAGTTCGTTTTCACATGGCCCTCCACACCACAGGAAAAATAAATGATGGTTCTCCTGGGGAAAGATGACGGAGGGGAGCCTGAAGAGAACGGTTTTACATCCCGGTGTTCGGACGAAAAGAGTGGTTTCTGCTTTGACGACCCAGTTACCTTGGTAAACTTGTTTCCATTTTGCAGCATGAATTTACCTTTGTTTGGGGGGAAAGGAGGCCGTTTTGTTCCCTTATTTTGGATAAAGGTTGTGTCTTGCTGAGTAAATGTGGGCCTTTTCTGTGCATTCCTTGAATGTGAGGCACCGCCGATCTCTTACGAAGAATCTGACTTCGGCCGGAAGTGCAGCCAACAACTGGTCTCTCAGGAAGAAGTCAACGAGGGCATCGTAGTCATGCGGGATTTTAGAAGCATCGCACCAAAAGTTGAGGTGACGCTGGAGGGTGTACCTAATCTGACAGTATGTTTGGCCTGGCTGAATGGGTCATGTTATATGCCGCCAGTAACTCTGATTTTAAGGTGGAATAATCAATTGTTGCCTCCGGGGAGGAGTGATATGAATATATCTCGGAGTTGAGAATTTAGCAAGGGCAACAATTGAGCCACTTCATCTGCCTCGATGTCCTAATGGTTGATTTCGATAATTATTTCGCACGGCGTGAATTCTTAATTATACTCGAAATATTCACTCCTGAATTTAGCGAGAGCCTGTGTTGCCCAATACGCACGAAGAAAACGATAACACGATACAAAAAAAGAAAGAAATAAGATTAACATTTTTACAATACGGTAGACGTTTTATGAGTCATGCAAAGGGTTAAAGTTCCACACGATCACAAAATTCAATACAAAATATGCACACAAAAGGGAAAATGGGAAATAGGTTGTCTTTTCTACCGTTTCTAAAACCAGAACCTTTAATATACAAGAATAACACCCTTTAGAATCTGTCACAGGTCTAGAAGAAATGAAATCAGATACTGCGGGTGACCCTAAAAACCTGACACCAGAATATAATATGGATGTCGTAGGGTGACACTATAGAGGACACTCCAGAAAATTGAGATACAGATCCCAGTGCGAGTGTTAAATATACAAAATCGAGTGCGGTTGGCCTAAATTATAATAAATTCTTAGAAGTTCTGGGATAGAGAAACAGATGGTACAAAAATAACTTTACTATATAAAAATAAAATATTAATAGCACAAGTAAATAAATGACAATAAATAAAATGAGATCCGGGGTATCAAACGGGGGGAAGGGATACAAATGTCTCGGCGGGTACGAGAGTCCGATAAAGGATGTACGGTGCTTGTTTCCAGGGAAAGGAGGGGGGTGAAAATGATCGGGAGACCCACGTAAAGCCTAATTGGCTGGAGGCTTGGATACGACGAGTAAGTAGGGCGCTGCAAAGTTCCACTTGCAAAATTCCTTCTTCATTAACCTCGCTGAGAAATGAGCGAGGGAGTACTCCAGACGAGACGTAGTCGATATCCGAGTGATAGATGCCTGTCCTTGTCTATCGTCTATCGTAAGGGAATTCTAGTTTTAGGTACGAGCGAGGCCGGGTAGAGATAAAGCGTCGCATTCGTAGCTAGAAGCCGTTGGGAGGCGAAGCAGGGCGTACGAGACTATACGTGGCTGCTAACCAAGACGGGGCTGTATGTTACAAATTTCTCAAAGCTTTTCTCAAGTCTTTATACTGCCTCGGTGGAAGCGGGTCACCGGGGGCCCCCAAAAGGGGGACAGGGATTTCATTAGACTTGGCGCGCCAGGGGGGAGGATAATCTCGGTGGGCCTCACAGCCTTCCGCCAGCCCAAAGGTCTCTGGCGCCATAGGTCTGGCGCCCATCAGGTTGTGCGACGGCGAGAAAGGGAACCTAACACCGGTCGCGCAACCGCTTAAAATTTTTGCTGCTCTCTTGGGGATATCTGGGCGTGAAAGTGTATCTTCTCTGGTGCCACAGTTAGACGTTGGGTTCTAGGGGGTGAGGCAACCTTCTCTCTCTGACAAGCACTCACTAGTTGCCGTTGTTTGGGTGGGTAAATCCAATTTGGACCAGAGCCCTAACACTTGAGCGAACCTAACTGGCGTTGTGATGAGAACAGACCCGTCATATTCTCCTTAGAAATTCACAGGACATTAAATATGTACCTAAAACAAATTAATTATCCCTCATCATGGAATTTATAGTATCAAGAATGTAGGCTGAACCGAAGATTCGGTAGCCAATGGCAGCCGAAAATAAATAAGTAAAGATGATTGATTCCTAGGAATCAACTAATCCTCCCAAAATTATTGTTTTTATTAGTTTTTATTTTAGGCCTCCTGGTGATAATAAGGGATGGTAAAGCCGACTTTAAAAATTATGTCTCTCTCACTCTCTTTAAAATTTGTTTTACCACCTCCCCTCTCTCTTTCCCTTTCCTCTCTCTCTCTCTCTCCTTCGCATTTTCAATTTCCTCCAAATCTCCCCTCTCTCTCTTTTTCTATCTCATTCTCCGTTCTCTCTCTTTTCTCTCTATGTATATATCCTTTCTTTCTCTCTCTTTCGTGTTCTCCCTCTCTCCTTCTATCTCTTATTCTCTCTCACTCCTGCATCTCCCTCTTCCTTCCCTTCTTTCTATTTCATTCTCTTTCCATCGTCGGGAAACTACTAAATGGATTTTTTCATGGAGCAAATTATAGAACAACCGGAGTCAAATAACGTGATCAGACTAAAAAGAGGGTTTTACGAGTATCGCATGCGATCGTGTCCGTCAAGCATACTTGAGTTCTTCCATGGGATAATGTAAGAGTACTACCGATCCCGAGCTTTGGACATAACTTACTTAGACTTTGAAAATGCCTTTGATAAAGTACCCCACATGAAGCTTAATTTAAATGTAAGAAAGAAAAATGGCGAACTGGATAGTGAAGTGAAGAGGTAGCAGAGTGTTATAGGGGGAGGCCAGGTCTCAGATTGGTTTTGGTCACTAGCAGAGTTACACAGAGCTCAGTGTTCTTTCTTCTCCTATTCATCTTCTACGTCAACGACCTTGATGAAGTAGTGATGAGAAAAAATCGCTTTCTGTGTGGAGGACACCAGAGTAGGTGGGTGCTTAGCGTCGGTTGAAGACGTAGAAAGAATTCAAGCAGACCTAAGTCGAGTAGTTTGGCGTGCGAGAGATGCCCGCATCCCGAACCCATTTACAAGATAAAAGACTAAAAACCGACATGGAGAAAGATTTAGTAGTGCTCATTAGCAAATGTTTGAAGGGCCCTTACTAGTGTATTAAGGTTGAGAAGTAAACCCAACGCCTGCTAGGCTACAGCATAAGGAGGTAATTCAACCTCCGACAGAATGAGGTTGTAGGAAAAATACTTAACTTGTTGATCAGCCACATTTTGAATAGGTGGCAGAGTTCTGGTTACAATGCCTTCGAGAGGACATCGATAGCGTGAAAAGGATGAAAGTCCGGACTAGTAAACTGATAACATCAAGTAGTAATATGAACTATCAGACGCTTCTGGAACCCGCGCATTCAAATCCTATAAGTGTTTAAGATTCTCGAGGTCTCGAGAATATTGATCATGAGAAGATGTTCACACTGAATTAGAATATGGATCACGAGAAGGATGTTCATCCTGAATCAGAATATTGTTCACGAGTTATTCAGCCTGAATCAAATATTGATCATGAGAAGATGTTGCCACTAAATCAGAATATTAAGTACGAAAAGATGTTAACCATGAATCAGACTATTGATCACGAGAATATTTTCACCCTGAATCAGAATATTGATCACGAAAAGATGTTCACCCTGAATCAGAATATTGATCGCGAAAAGTTGTTCACCCTGAATTAGAGTATTGATCATGATCCGAGGTTAACCATCAATCAGACTATTGATCACGAAAAGATACTCACCCTGAATCAGAAGATTGATCACGAAAATATATTCACCCTAAATCCTAAGATTGATCACGAAAAGATGTTCACCCTGAATAAGAATATTTATCACGGAAAGATGTTCACCCTGAATCAGAATATTGATCACCAAAAGATGTTCACCCCGAATCAGAATATTGATTGCGAAAAGATGTTCACCTTGAATCAGAATATAAATCGAAACCACGGGGAGGGAGGGGGGGTGAGTTACTGCGTTTCTGACTCGTCTAGTGTGGAATTTTTTCTCTTACAAATTGTGAGATACCTGAACCGGTTTTATGATGTCGTATTAAACAGAGACACAACTGAAGAAAATATTACTAAGTGAAAATATTTGACGACACCTATTCGACTTTTCTATTGAAATTCCGAGATATGCTCTTTTATCAACATGCCTAGGTCATTTTTCACTTTTCCATTTGCTATTTCGATACGGTACCTACTCAGTATGGATCACAAGATTTTTTCAGGTAGCTCCTTTCCTTGAAACTCCTTGTAAAACCCTCTATCTCTCACTCTCACATACTCTCTCTGATTCAACATACCTAAAACACTAATACTGAGTTCATTAATGTGTGATAATTGCCTTTCTCCCCGCTACAATCAATTATTTCCGTGTGCGTCTGGCCAGGATTGCTATGTATGTGGGTAGTGTTCTGCGATTATGTGCTCATCATTTATGTGACATTTGCACCATCCTGGTGTTGAGTTGTTCTTATGTGGGTTTGTATATACTTCAGCACATGTTCAGTTATGGACATTCCTTTACATCTCGTTCCGTGTTCATGGTGAATTCATGAATGTACATACTTACATATTTGTGTTTATTACGTAGATTTTATGCTTCAATTTGGCAAGAAATCATTCCCACTAATGGGCCAGAAATCACGCGCGAATCTCGTTTAGTAAAACCCTGGCCCAGATTTTCGATTTGAGGCAATTCGAGGCCATAAATCGCCTCTAGATTTGATTAAACGATGCTAAAAAAAGAGAAAACGGTTGTTGTTAACCATTCGTCTGGTCATAGCTTAAGCGAGTTGTGGGTTAAAATGTTATAGAAGATAGACTGAAATGAAAGAGTGATGAGATCCTATCGACCACAAAAAAACACACGAAAAATCCCAAATAATTAAAAAGACAAGCGCGGAGTGGTTAGGAGAAAGAATGATGAATAAATACAGACAGAAAAAAAGAGTGTTTGTTCAGGGCAGAATGGACCAGATTGTTACGTCTTTTCAATTCAAATGTAGATATACTGGGTAGATAAATGAGTTTATTCGAGCTCGCTTACTCGCTTCCACAATCATTCACGGTGGTGATAGAGGAAACAAAGTGGAGAAAATATAAACTGGAAGAACAAGTGAAGAGTAATCTGAAAACAAAAGGTAATTTGAAAAAGATGTTAAGAGGGTCGGGGTAACTCTGTAATACCAAGATTGCTGTGATCTGCCAGATGTGTGTTAGGAGGAGCGGAAATCCACACTTTATTATGAAATTCCGGAGCCTACCATCCAAATTAGACTAAAATATCATGAAAAAGAGGGGTATTAAACATCTGCTTGAATAGCCTGTGTATGCGTGCATAAGTGTTCTAGGCTAATTGTATGGTTGATGCTCGCAAATGTCTTTAGAGTTGATGTCAGCTGATGTAAAAATCTCGTCTTTTTAATTTATTTTTCGTGGTGCTCATGAATTTTCTGGCCGGAAAATGTACACTTATTAAATTACATGCACATATACACACATTCACATATATACATCCTCTTATAAATATTCGCCTATGGAGAGATTTTCATAGACATCGGCAAATACACAGGCTACAAATGTAGTAAAATTACTCGCACAGAACCAGACACATACATTTTTATCCACGGGAAAATTAATATAAAGGCACTGACCTGTATAGACACACACCCAAACAAAATTAGAAGCAAACCAATAGGGATGCTTGGCGATGTATCTTGACTTAACGATATAAGCGAAGGGACAGTGGATTTATGATTATTCCAATCCTTGGGTTACACTTGTGGGGCTTCTCGATGATGAGCGTTGACCAAGAGGTGAATGCTTTCTCGAGTAGAAGTTCACTTTGGTATTCCTCAATAGTGAGAAATATCTCTGGTTCTATTCGAAAACTGAGATAGGGGGTTTCTCTGAAGAGAGGGGTAGGAGAGTAATTCTCTATAACGATGGTCTACTCTTAGATGTGACCAAAAGGAACAGCCTCGGGATGAAAACTTCTTCTTCTTAACTCCCGCTCGGTTCCACTTTAAAGCCCACACTGACGCCGGTATTCGTCTTCTCTCGATCGCTAATTTGATTCTCTTCTTTTCTCCAGACCAACCTATATATACCTCACTTATCCCCTGGAGGAAAGGGAGGGGAGATGAGTGCCCATGTTTAAGCCTCTCCCTTAGGTCATCACGTTTTAGTGTGGTGACGCTTAGCACTAATGGTCTCTTCTGGTTTTCGTCGTAGAGAATGAAATTTCGTCTATTTGGCGAAACTAGACCTAAACAATAGGAGGGGACAGTGAGCTTGTTCATAGATTTTTATTCGAAAAGCTCTACCATCCTGCTTTGTTTATACTAACGGGTTACGAAATCTGCTAATTATAAGGTTTCCTTGCAGGTGCTATCGCGGACTGTTGTGCCTGCGGGGCAAAAGGGGAGGAGGGGGGGGGGAGTATCAGCCTATATGCCACGTAGCGGTTGACGCTGTGAAACCGAACTAGCGCCTGTTTTATCCTCGCGATATTGATTTCCTCACAACTAGTTTTTCATTATCCTCATCTTTTCTGTCTATTGTTTTTTTTAATGGCAGTTCTTTCCTTCATTCAAACGCTGGAAAGACGCAAGCGGAAGTAAAAAATAATATTAGGGCATTCACTGCCCTGAAAATAAAAGAGAGGAAATGTTAGGACGAAGACAAAATAATATTTAAATACTAAGAGTTTGAATGTTTAATTAATTGACGTTTCGACATAATGAGCAGCTATTAACCTTAATGGAAATCGAATATTCAGTTCAGTTAATGGAAAATTCAGAAAAATTGGCTTCGATAAGAGATAATCTGTTAGCGTATTCACACTAACCTTCTCAGTCACTCTATTCAACTTATTTTCAATTCCTGAATGGAATTTGAGTCACATTCTCATCAAATGCATTCACGTATTTCCTGTTTTTACACTCGATGCTAGCCCTTCCCCCCACCTCCCCACTACGAGAAGATTTTATGCTCACGGAATCTGGCAACGGCTGGCTAGATCTGGGCTAACCCTAACTAGGTTTATTTCCTTCTCGAAAACTCGCGTAGAGTTTATCTCCTTATCAGCTTAGGGCCTATTATCAGAACATTTGGGATTATTTTCTATTTGTTCAATATTGTATGTCGTTATTAAAAGATAAAATGTCTCTTTACACAGGCATGACCGATCTTCTCCAAAATAGTCCAAATAACTTTGAAGGTGAAAGATGAAATTAGATCATGTAATAGCCCTTATAAATTCTTGGACAAATTTCTGATGTGTTGTGGATTAGTGATATTGTAGGGATAACAAACATTGTAATATGGAATAAGACACTCAAAGTAACCTCAAAATTGGCACTTTGAAGTGTTTTATAAAATCTTATAATGGGTTCACGTCGAACCAAAATAACATTTGATGTAGGGGAATCAAAATGGATAAGTACTCTGAAAAGAGCACTTATAGGAATACTCTTACCTCTCTTTGGGCAAAAATCCGAATGGACAGTAGTCAAATGACCGGGTTCTTTTGTGTTCCCTAAGCTGGTGAGATCTGCTCAAGCGGAATAAATTACAATTACTAAATATAAGAAAACTACAAAATAATAAGGAGCGCCTAAAGATAATGTCGGACCACTTAAATAAATAAGTAGAGGTCGTCCTGATTTTCAATTCGGCCCGAAAAGCAATTATTAAATTTTATAACAGTAAATACTGTCAACATTATTATTTATATATCTCCTAAAAAAAAATAACCAGCTTAATCATTTTTTATGAAAATTACTGTCATTTTTGTAAGCAATTTCTTATTTGTACCACTAACTAAATCATTTTTTCCCGCTAATCCGAGTAAATTTAGTACTACTTTAAAAAGAAACAAAAGATAGGGCTAATACTTCAGATTCGGGGCGCACGGTAGCTGGTGCTGTTAGTCGGCTTCAATTTTGGGCTACAGCATATCTCTTAGGACGTCAGATGGTACCGTCAAATGTGACCAATCAATGCGTTATATTTTTTTGTTGTTTTGGGGATTTGTAACTTTTAGTCTATTATTTACTAAATATCTGCGCTCTGCTCGTTTATAGTTTTTTTTCTAAGTTAGGTAAGGTTTCTTGATGTCTTTTATTGTTTTTTTGTTTTGTTTTCGTATTTTTTGTTTGCTGCGAACGATAACAGCTTCGTACTGGCAACATCGTAGCTTATAAATAGGACCCGTTTTGCAAATGTTTTTCTTTCGTTATTGTGTTTTCGTGCTCTCCATGTACTTCTTTGTTATTCGAATTCGGCTTTACTTTGTATAATCGCGAAAAACTTTTAGATTATATAGAGGCGCATAAACTGATCAAGAAACCTATAAAAGTAAGAATTGTTTGTTATTAGGTTAGGTTTTTCTGCCAGTAAAAAGCTGTTGGGGAGAAAAAACCCCCAGTAAATTCAAGGGGACTGCTCGTGGGGGAGATATCACTGCAGGGAGACCGCCCTGCGATGATCCTGAGTTTCAATCAATTGGGCAGGGGCTGGGGGGCGCATCCCCCCAGTATATACGCATATACAAAAAAATATTACGCCTTGATTGTTCACATCTGACGCTACCGTCTGACGTCATAAGAGATATATTGTATCCAAAAATTGTAGCCGATTAAGAGCGCCATCTACCGTGCGCCCCGAATCTGAAGTGTTTCCAAAGACTGTAGGTAATAATTACAATTCAATAGCTTTTATATATTTAATTTAAATCAAATTAATCGAGTATGTAAAAGAAGAGAATTTGTGATTTGAGCAGAAAAATGAGATATAGTGTCATTCGGGAACTATTAAAGGGATAGCTTTGTTTTATTTCTGTAAAAATTAATATATCTTTAATTAAAACAAGTCATATACAATAAAATAAACTGCATAAACTTCTATTTTAATGTAATAAACGCTCCTATATGAATTAATTTTACCGAATAAATCTTATTAATTATTTATGTATAATTAAATACCAATTGTAAGATTCTATAATAATATAAAACATTCGAAAGATAAATTAATTTAACTAGAGTGTATAAATTTAATCTTTGTCGTACTATAGTCTTCCGACGATATACTATATATAACTAACTATTCGTTGAGGGGAGTATTCTATATTTCGAGTGCGTGGTAATCAGATTCCGAGAATGGTTCAAAAGGGAGGGGGGGCTGGAGAGGGCTTATTTATCTTGAATATACTTAAGAAGTGGAACGGAGCCTAAGGATAAATAATATGGCAAACATTAATAAAATAGAGTTTTATTAATTAATCTATCAAAACAACACGCGGGAAATGTTTACATAACCGGGGATTAAAATGGGAGAAACACAGGAAATGAAAAAGGTCATGGGAATATTTGACTAAGCTGAGGATTAAGATTTGGATGGATTTAAAACGGCAAAACAAACAAAAAGAGGGAATGGTTGGCTATAATCGTTTAAAGCACAGAGTTGCGTTGAAAAAAGGTTAAATGGTTAAATCTAATGCGTAGCTTAGGTAATTACAAAGTTGTCGTGCATAGGAAGGCGATGGGAAGGAATTTTCGGTCCAACTGGCGATTCTTTTCCAGGAGAAGGGGTTCTTTGGGGGGTTTTCCTTAACGAGGGGGAAGGACTGTCTTCGAGGAGTTAGAGCGAAGTGGTGCTCGGAAGTACGAGCGATCCTTGAGCTAGAATATCGGAGATGTCCTAGATGAACAATGGAGGTTATTGTTTTAACCAAGCGTTTTCTTGAAGAACGTTAAAAAAGGGGATAATTAAATTACCCTGACGTGATGTCTTGGGAACGAGAACCGTTTCTTGACGAACGAGCTTGAAGAACAATGGCTGTTCTTATGTTGTTCTCTTTCTGAACAACAAGGGGGGTGAGAACCGTTTCTTGTCGAACGGGCTCGAAGAACAATGGCTGTTCCAAAGTTGTTCTTTTTCTGAACAACAGGGGGGTCCTTTTGACTTGGCGTCTTGAGGGGCACGAACCTTGGCACTCAAGGGATATTGTCCTCTTCTGAACAATAAGGGGTTTCTCGGGGTAGAGTTCCTAGGTGCACAAGGGAGACCGTATCGGCGTGATGCCTCGCGAAGATTATCGGGATCTGGTTCAAATGCGAAATGCTATCGCATAAATAGCCGGAGCCAGCCCCTTGGCGTAAGGGACAATGGGGGGGGGGACTTTGATGGAATGTCCCGGTGGCGCTTGGGAAAATATCTTATCTGTCCATAAGCCTTATTCAATCTGGCGAGATTGACGCATGGAGGTCAACGGGGGATTGAACCTCCTTGATTAAAATTGGGGATGGGGAGGGGGGAGGGCGATAACGCGCCTTATACTTCCTCTCGCAGCATATACGTGGGGAAGCATGTGTTTCGACATGTGATAGGGGCTGAAGCATGGCGGCCTTAGACCGTTCTATCACAATCTTAATTTGAACTCATTCGAACTTACAAAAATTAATTCCATTTTTAATCTGTTAAATCCCCTGGGGTATGCGGATGGTTTACAGAAAACGGAAATTGGAAAGTGCCTGTCGAATAAAGACTAAAAATGCAACTCAAAAGATTTGTTAAGCATTAAAAACTCCCTGATCACTTTTACCCATCCTGCAGTCAAGAAAGAAAATAACTCTATCCTTTGGAGTCAGTATCTTAGGTAAAAGGCACTCCGAGAAGAATCAATCCGGTAGGCACCAGGCCGAACTAAGAAACCTCTCTGGCTACCCAAGAGTTGTACCAAAACTGGGTGACAAATCACCCTCAGTAACCAAACCACTCTAAACAAAGCAACAACACCTATATATGATGATCTCCACCCCTCATGTCAACAATCATTTGCCATCTGAGCAAAGGAGTGTGTGGCTTACCACTTTGCTGAATGAATACCATACTGAGCGTTTGACTATTGACTAAACAACATCCACTACAGCCTTCATTTGCAGCTTATTTAGCTACACCTGAAACAATAATGTGCGCGAGCCCCACCCAACAATGTTTTACTTTGATGTTGAACCAATAGGAGTAGTACACACTAAAAATGTAGTTCACTATCAGTCATAAGTTGTTGCGGGTTCTGCCTTTAAGGCCATGTTTTGAAACCAATATGCGACAAAGCCTGTTTGTTGTTGTCAACCACCTAGAATGACTCACTGGATCAATTTCAAGATAGGTCATATCTTTGGGAAGTTCTCCTTTCCTTATGAACTGTGTGATACTAAACCCGTCCGCTTGATCGATAGAGATATCCTTTACGACATAGTCACTCAGTCAAGTAAGAGGCCCTCCACTTGAGAGGTTAGTTAATTAAGGATAAATTTCAAGTTCGGTTGCACTGTCTAGCATAGTCCCAATATTATCTGTCTCCTTAATTTTAGACAATGTCTTCCCATCCAGTGGTGTGTTCAAGTGTCGCAAGGGTAATTCATTAGTGTGGAGAGCACAAACCAACGATATTAGTTTACGGACAAGCTTTACTCTATCCGTGTTCATGGTGAATTCATGAATGTACATACTTACATATTTGTGTTTATTACGTAGATTTTATGCTTCAATTTGGCAAGAAATCATTCCCACTAATGGGCCAGAAATCACGCGCGAATCTCGTTTAGTAAAACCCTGGCCCAGATTTTCGATTTGAGGCAATTCGAGGCCATAAATCGCCTCTAGATTTGATTAAACGATGCTAAAAAAAGAGAAAACGGTTGTTGTTAACCATTCGTCTGGTCATAGCTTAAGCGAGTTGTTGGTTAAAATGTTATAGAAGATAGTCTGAAATGAAAGAGTGATGAGATCCTATCGACCACAAAAAAACACACGAAAAATCCCAAATAATTAAAAAGACAAGCGCGGAGTGGTTAGGAGAAAGAATGATGAATAAATACAGACAGAAAAAAAAGAGTGTTTGTTCAGGGCAGAATGGACCAGATTGTTACGTCTTTTCAATTCAAATGTAGATATACTGGGTAGATAAATGAGTTTATTCGAGCTCGCTTACTCGCTTCCACAATCATTCACGGTGGTGATAGAGGAAACAAAGTGGAGAAAATATAAACTGGAAGAACAAGTGAAGAGTAATCTGAAAACAAAAGGTAATTTGAAAAAGATGTTAAGAGGGTCGGGGTAACTCTGTAATACCAAGATTGCTGTGATCTGCCAGATGTGTGTTAGGAGGAGCGGAAATCCACACTTTATTATGAAATTCCGGAGCCTACCATTCAAATTAGACTAAAATATCATGAAAAAGAGGGGTATTTAACATCTGCTTGAATAGCCTGTGTATGCGTGCATAAGTGTTCTAGGCTAATTGTATGGTTGATGCTCGCAAATGTCTTTAGAGTTGATGTCAGCTGATGTAAAAATCTCGTCTTTTTAATTAATTTTTCGTGGTGCTCATGAATTTTCTGGCCGGAAAATGTACACTTATTAAATTACATGCACATATACACACATTCACATATATACATCCTCTTATAAATATTCGCCTATGGAGAGATTTTCATAGACATCGGCAAATACACAGGCTACAAATGTAGTAAAATTACTCGCACAGAACCAGACACATACATTTTTATCCACGGGAAAAATTAATATAAAGGCACTGACCTGTATAGACACACACCCAAACAAAATTAGAAGCAAACCAATAGGGATGCTTGGCGATGTATCTTGACTTAACGATATAAGCGAAGGGACAGTGGATTTATGATTATTCCAATCCTTGGGTTACACTTGTGGGGCTTCTCGATGATGAGCGTTGACCAAGAGGTGAATGCTTTCTCGAGTAGAAGTTCACTTTGGTATTCCTCAATAGTGAGAAATATCTCTGGTCTATTCGAAAACTGAGATAGGGAGTTTCTCTGAAGAGAGGGGTAGGAGAGTAATTCTCTATAACGATGGTCTACTCTTAGATGTGACCAAAAGGAACAGCCTCGGGATGAAAACTTCTTCTTCTTAACTCCCGCTCGGTTCCACTTTAAAGCCCGCACTGACGCCGATATTCGTCTTCTCTCGATCGCTAATTTGATTCTCTTCTTTTCTCCAGACCAACCTATATATACCTCACTTATCCCCTGGAGGAAAGGGAGGGGAGATGAGTGCCCATGTTTAAGCCTCTCCCTTAGGTCATCACGTTTTAGTGTGGTGACGCTTAGCACTAATGGTCTCTTCTGGTTTTCGTCGTAGAGAATGAAATTTCGTCTATTTGGCGAAACTAGACCTAAACAATAGGAGGGGACAGTGAGCTTGTTCATAGATTTTTATTCGAAAAGCTCTACCATCCTGCTTTGTTTATACTAACGGGTTACGAAATCTGCTAATTATAAGGTTTCCTTGCAGGTGCTATCGCGGACTGTTGTGCCTGCGGGGCAAAAGGGGAGGAGGGGGGGGGAGTATCAGCCTATATGCCACGTAGCGGTTGACGCTGTGAAACCGAACTAGCGCCTGTTTTATCCTCGCGATATTGATTTCCTCACAACTAGTTTTTCATTATCCTCATCTTTTCTGTCTATTGTTTTTTTTAATGGCAGTTCTTTCCTTCATTCAAACGCTGGAAAGACGCAAGCGGAAGTAAAAAATAATATTAGGGCATTCACTGCCCTGAAAATAAAAGAGAGGAAATGTTAGGACGAAGACAAAATAATATTTAAATACTAAGAGTTTGAATGTTTAATTAATTGACGTTCCGACATAATGAGCAGCTATTAACCTTAATGGAAATCGAATATTCAGTTCAGTTAATGGAAAATTCAGAAAAATTGGCTTCGATAAGAGATAATCTGTTAGCGTATTCACACTAACCTTCTCAGTCACTCTATTCAACTTATTTTCAATTCCTGAATGGAATTTGAGTCACATTCTCATCAAATGCATTCACGTATTTCCTGTTTTTACACTCGATGCTAGCCCTTCCCCCCACCTCCCCACTACGAGAAGATTTTATGCTCACGGAATCTGGCAACGGCTGGCTAGATCTGGGCTAACCCTAACTAGGTTTATTTCCTTCTCGAAAACTCGCGTAGAGTTTATCTCCTTATCAGCTTAGGGCCTATTATCAGAACATTTGGGATTATTTTCTATTTGTTCAATATTGTATGTCGTTATTAAAAGATAAAATGTCTCTTTACACAGGCATGACCGATCTTCTCCAAAATAGTCCAAATAACTTTGAAGGTGAAAGATGAAATTAGATCATGTAATAGCCCTTATAAATTCTTGGACAAATTTCTGATGTGTTGTGGATTAGTGATATTGTAGGGATAACAAACATTGTAATATGGAATAAGACACTCAAAGTAACCTCAAAATTGGCACTTTGAAGTGTTTTATAAAATCTTATAATGGGTTCACGTCGAACCAAAATAACATTTGATGTAGGGGAATCAAAATGGATAAGTACTCTGAAAAGAGCACTTATAGTAATACTCTTACCTCTCTTTGGGCAAAAATCCGAATGGACAGTAGTCAAATGACCGGGTTCTTTTGTGTTCCCTAAGCTGGTGAGATCTGCTCAAGCGGAATAAATTACAATTACTAAATATAAGAAAACTACAAAATAATAAGGAGCGCCTAAAGATAATGTCGGACCACTTAAATAAATAAGTAGAGGTCGTCCTGATTTTCAATTCGGCCCGAAAAGCAATTATTAAATTTTATAACAGTAAATACTGTCAACATTATTATTTATATATCTCCTAAAAAAAAATAACCAGCTTAATCATTTTTTATGAAAATTACTGTCATTTTTGTAAGCAATTTCTTATTTGTACCACTAACTAAATCATTTTTTCCCGCTAATCCGAGTAAATTTAGTACTACTTTAAAAAGAAACAAAAGATAGGGCTAATACTTCAGATTCGGGGCGCACGGTAGCTGGTGCTGTTAGTCGGCTTCAATTTTGGGCTACAGCATATCTCTTAGGACGTCAGATGGTACCGTCAAATGTGACCAATCAATGCGTTATATTTTTTTGTTGTTTTGGGATTTGTAACTTTTAGTCTATTATTTACTAAATATCTGCGCTCTGCTCGTTTATAGTTTTTTTTCTAAGTTAGGTAAGGTTTCTTGATGTCTTTTATTGTTTTTTTGTTTTGTTTTCGTATTTTTTGTTTGCTGCGAACGATAACAGCTTCGTACTGGCAACATCGTAGCTTATAAATAGGACCCGTTTTGCAAATGTTTTTCTTTCGTTATTGTGTTTTCGTGCTCTCCATGTACTTCTTTGTTATTCGAATTCGGCTTTACTTTGTATAATCGCGAAAAACTTTTAGATTATATAGAGGCGCATAAACTGATCAAGAATCCTATAAAAGTAAGAATTGTTTGCTATTAGGTTAGGTTTTTCTGCCAGTAAAAAGCTGTTGGGGAGAAAAAACCCCCAGTAAATTCAAGGGGACTGCTCGTGGGGGAGAT
The DNA here is from genome assembly GCA_963969495.1 of Ceratothoa steindachneri. Taxonomy (NCBI): domain Eukaryota; kingdom Metazoa; phylum Arthropoda; class Malacostraca; order Isopoda; family Cymothoidae; genus Ceratothoa; species Ceratothoa steindachneri. The sequence continues at coordinate 109,824,224 of OZ018328.1, forward strand.
ATCACTGCAGGGAGACCGCCCTGCGATGATCCTGAGTTTCAATCAATTGGGCAGGGGCTGGGGGGCGCATCCCCCCAGTATATACGCATATACAAAAAAATATTACGCCTTGATTGTTCACATCTGACGCTACCGTCTGACGTCATAAGAGATATATTGTATCCAAAAATTGTAGCCGATTAAGAGCGCCATCTACCGTGCGCCCCGAATCTGAAGTGTTTCCAAAGACTGTAGGAAATAATTACAATTCAATAGCTTTTATATATTTAATTTAAATCAAATTAATCGAGTATGTAAAAGAAGAGAATTTGTGATTTGAGCAGAAAAATGAGATATAGTGTCATTCGGGAACTATTAAAGGGATAGCTTTGTTTTATTTCTGTAAAAATTAATATATCTTTAATTAAAACAAGTCATATACAATAAAATAAACTGCATAAACTTCTATTTTAATGTAATAAACGCTCCTATATGAATTAATTTTACCGAATAAATCTTATTAATTATTTATGTATAATTAAATACCAATTGTAAGATTCTATAATAATATAAAACATTCGAAAGATAAATTAATTTAACTAGAGTGTATAAATTTAATCTTTGTCGTACTATAGTCTTCCGACGATATACTATATATAACTAACTATTCGTTGAGGGGAGTATTCTATATTTCGAGTGCGTGGTAATCAGATTCCGAGAATGGTTCAAAAGGGAGGGGGGGCTGGAGAGGGCTTATTTATCTTGAATATACTTAAGAAGTGGAACGGAGCCTAAGGATAAATAATATGGCAAACATTAATAAAATAGAGTTTTATTAATTAATCTATCAAAACAACACGCGGGAAATGTTTACATAACCGGGGATTAAAATGGGAGAAACACAGGAAATGAAAAAGGTCATGGGAATATTTGACTAAGCTGAGGATTAAGATTTGGATGGATTTAAAACGGCAAAACAAACAAAAAGAGGGAATGGTTGGCTATAATCGTTTAAAGCACAGAGTTGCGTTGAAAAAAGGTTAAATGGTTAAATCTAATGCGTAGCTTAGGTAATTACAAAGTTGTCGTGCATAGGAAGGCGATGGGAAGGAATTTTCGGTCCAACTGGCGATTCTTTTCCAGGAGAAGGGGTTCTTTGGGGGGTTTTCCTTAACGAGGGGGAAGGACTGTCTTCGAGGAGTTAGAGCGAAGTGGTGCTCGGAAGTACGAGCGATCCTTGAGCTAGAATATCGGAGATGTTCTAGATGAACAATGGAGGTTATTGTTTTAACCAAGCGTTTTCTTGAAGAACGTTAAAAAAGGGGGTAATTAAATTACCCTGACGTGATGTCTTGGGAACGAGAACCGTTTCTTGACGAACGAGCTTGAAGAACAATGGCTGTTCTTATGTTGTTCTCTTTCTGAACAACAAGGGGGGTGAGAACCGTTTCTTGTCGAACGGGCTCGAAGAACAATGGCTGTTCCAAAGTTGTTCTTTTTCTGAACAACAGGGGGGCCCTTTTGACTTGGCGTCTTAAGGGGCACGAACCTTGGCACTCAAGGGATATTGTCCTCTTCTGAACAATAAGGGGTTTCTCGGGGTAGAGTTTCTAGGTGCACAAGGGAGACCGTATCGGCGTGATGCCTCGCGAAGATTATCGGGATCTGGTTCAAATGCGAAATGCTATCGCATAAATAGCCGGAGCCAGCCCCTTGGCGTAAGGGACAATGGGGGGGGGGGACTTTGATGGAATGTCCCGGTGGCGCTTGGGAAAATATCTTATCTGTCCATAAGCCTTATTCAATCTGGCGAGATCGACGCATGGAGGTCAACGGGGGATTGAACCTCCTTGATTAAAATTGGGGATGGGGAGGGGGGAGGGCGATAACGCGCCTTATACTTCCTCTCGCAGCATATACGTGGGGAAGCATGTGTTTCGACATGTGATAGGGGCTGAAGCATGGCGGCCTTAGACCGTTCTATCACAATCTTAATTTGAACTCATTCGAACTTACAAAAATTAATTCCATTTTTAATCTGTTAAATCCCCTGGGGTATGCGGATGGTTTACAGAAAACGGAAATTGGAAAGTGCCTGTCGAATAAAGACTAAAAATGCAACTCAAAAGATTTGTTAAGCATTAAAAACTCCCTGATCACTTTTACCCATCCTGCAGTCAAGAAAGAAAATAACTCTATCCTTTGGAGTCAGTATCTTAGGTAAAAGGCACTCCGAGAAGAATCAATCCGGTAGGCACCAGGCCGAACTAAGAAACCTCTCTGGCTACCCAAGAGTTGTACCAAAACTGGGTGACAAATCACCCTCAGTAACCAAACCACTCTAAACAAAGCAACAACACCTATATATGATGATCTCCACCCCTCATGTCAACAATCATTTGCCATCTGAGCAAAGGAGTGTGTGGCTTACCACTTTGCTGAATGAATACCATACTGAGCGTTTGACTATTGACTAAACAACATCCACTACAGCCTTCATTTGCAGCTTATTTAGCTACACCTGAAACAATTAATGTGCGCGAGCCCCACCCAACAATGTTTTACTTTGATGTTGAACCAATAGGAGTAGTACACACTAAAAATGTAGTTCACTATCAGTCATAAGTTGTTGCGGGTTCTGCCTTTAAGGCCATGTTTTGAAACCAATATGCGACAAAGCCTGTTTGTTGTTGTCAACCACCTAGAATGACTCACTGGATCAATTTCAAGATAGGTCATATCTTTGGGAAGTTCTCCTTTCCTTATGAACTGTGTGATACTAAACCCGTCCGCTTGATCGATAGAGATATCCTTTACGACATAGTCACTCAGTCAAGTAAGAGGCCCTCCACTTGAGAGGTTAGTTAATTAAGGATAAATTTCAAGTTCGGTTGCACTGTCTAGCATAGTCCCAATATTATCTGTCTCCTTAATTTTAGAAAATGTCTTCCCATCCAGTGGTGTGTTCAAGTGTCGCAAGGGTAATTCATTAGTGTGGAGAGCACAAACCAACGATATTAGTTTACGGACAAGCTTTACTCTATCCGTGTTCATGGTGAATTCATGAATGTACATACTTACATATTTGTGTTTATTACGTAGATTTTATGCTTCAATTTGGCAAGAAATCATTCCCACTAATGGGCCAGAAATCACGCGCGAATCTCGTTTAGTAAAACCCTGGCCCAGATTTTCGATTTGAGGCAATTCGAGGCCATAAATCGCCTCTAGATTTGATTAAACGATGCTAAAAAAAGAGAAAACGGTTGTTGTTAACCATTCGTCTGGTCATAGCTTAAGCGAGTTGTTGGTTAAAATGTTATAGAAGATAGACTGAAATGAAAGAGTGATGAGATCCTATCGACCACAAAAAAACACACGAAAAATCCCAAATAATTAAAAAGACAAGCGCGGAGTGTTTAGGAGAAAGAATGATGAATAAATACAGACAGAAAAAAAAGAGTGTTTGTTCAGGGCAGAATGGACCAGATTGTTACGTCTTTTCAATTCAAATGTAGATATACTGGGTAGATAAATGAGTTTATTCGAGCTCGCTTACTCGCTTCCACAATCATTCACGGTGGTGATAGAGGAAACAAAGTGGAGAAAATATAAACTGGAAGAACAAGTGAAGAGTAATCTGAAAACAAAAGGTAATTTGAAAAAGATGTTAAGAGGGTCGGGGTAACTCTGTAATACCAAGATTGCTGTGATCTGCCAGATGTGTGTTAGGAGGAGCGGAAATCCACACTTTATTATGAAATTCCGGAGCCTACCATTCAAATTAGACTAAAATATCATGAAAAAGAGGGGTATTTAACATCTGCTTGAATAGCCTGTGTATGCGTGCATAAGTGTTCTAGGCTAATTGTATGGTTGATGCTCGCAAATGTCTTTAGAGTTGATGTCAGCTGATGTAAAAATCTCGTCTTTTTAATTTATTTTTCGTGGTGCTCATGAATTTTCTGGCCGGAAAATGTACACTTATTAAATTACATGCACATATACACACATTCACATATATACATCCTCTTATAAATATTCGCCTATGGAGAGATTTTCATAGACATCGGCAAATACACAGGCTACAAATGTAGTAAAATTACTCGCACAGAACCAGACACATACATTTTTATCCACGGGAAAAATTAATATAAAGGCACTGACCTGTATAGACACACACCCAAACAAAATTAGAAGCAAACCAATAGGGATGCTTGGCGATGTATCTTGACTTAACGATATAAGCGAAGGGACAGTGGATTTATGATTATTCCAATCCTTGGGTTACACTTGTGGGGCTTCTCGATGATGAGCGTTGACCAAGAGGTGAATGCTTTCTCGAGTAGAAGTTCACTTTGGTATTCCTCAATAGTGAGAAATATCTCTGGTCTATTCGAAAACTGAGATAGGGGGTTTCTCTGAAGAGAGGGGTAGGAGAGTAATTCTCTATAACGATGGTCTACTCTTAGATGTGACCAAAAGGAACAGCCTCGGAAAGAAAACTTCTTCTTCTTAACTCCCGCTCGGTTCCACTTTAAAGCCCGCACTGACGCCGATATTCGTCTTCTCTCGATCGCTAATTTGATTCTCTTCTTTTCTCCAGACCAACCTATATATACCTCACTTATCCCCTGGAGGAAAGGGAGGGGAGATGAGTGCCCATGTTTAAGCCTCTCCCTTAGGTCATCACGTTTTAGTGTGGTGACGCTTAGCACTAATGGTCTCTTCTGGTTTTCGTCGTAGAGAATGAAATTTCGTCTATTTGGCGAAACTAGACCTAAACAATAGGAGGGGACAGTGAGCTTGTTCATAGATTTTTATTCGAAAAGCTCTACCATCCTGCTTTGTTTATATGTACTAACGGGTTACGAAATCTGCTAATTATAAGGTTTCCTTGCAGGTGCTATCGCGGACTGTTGTGCCTGCGGGGCAAAAGGGGAGGAGGGGGGGGGAGTATCAGCCTATATGCCACGTAGCGGGCTGTGAAACCGAACTAGCGCCTGTTTTATCCTCGCGATATTGATTTCCTCACAACTAGTTTTTCATTATCCTCATCTTTTCTGTCTATTGTTTTTTTTAATGGCAGTTCTTTCCTTCATTCAAACGCTGGAAAGACGCAAGCGGAAGTAAAAAATAATATTAGGGCATTCACTGCCCTGAAAATAAAAGAGAGGAAATGTTAGGACGAAGACAAAATAATATTTAAATACTAAGAGTTTGAATGTTTAATTAATTGACGTTTCGACATAATGAGCAGCTATTAACCTTAATGGAAATCGAATATTCAGTTCAGTTAATGGAAAATTCAGAAAAATTGGCTTCGATAAGAGATAATCTGTTAGCGTATTCACACTAACCTTCTCAGTCACTCTATTCAACTTATTTTCAATTCCTGAATGGAATTTGAGTCACATTCTCATCAAATGCATTCACGTATTTCCTGTTTTTACACTCGATGCTAGCCCTTCCCACCACCTCCCCACTACGAGAAGATTTTATGCTCACGGAATCTGGCAACGGCTGGTTAGATCTGGGCTAACCCTAACTAGGTTTATTTCCTTCTCGAAAACTCGCGTAGAGTTTATCTCCTTATCAGCTTAGGGCCTATTATCAGAACATTTGGGATTATTTTCTATTTGTTCAATATTGTATGTCGTTATTAAAAGATAAAATGTCTCTTTACACAGGCATGACCGATCTTCTCCAAAATAGTCCAAATAACTTTGAAGGTGAAAGATGAAATTAGATCATGTAATAGCCCTTATAAATTCTTGGACAAATTTCTGATGTGTTGTGGATTAGTGATATTGTAGGGATAACAAACATTGTAATATGGAATAAGACACTCAAAGTAACCTCAAAATTGGCACTTTGAAGTGTTTTATAAAATCTTATAATGGGTTCACGTCGAACCAAAATAACATTTGATGTAGGGGAATCAAAATGGATAAGTACTCTGAAAAGAGCACTTATAGTAATACTCTTACCTCTCTTTGGGCAAAAATCCGAATGGACAGTAGTCAAATGACCGGGTTCTTTTGTGTTCCCTAAGCTGGTGAGATCTGCTCAAGCGGAATAAATTACAATTACTAAATATAAGAAAACTACAAAATAATAAGGAGCGCCTAAAGATAATGTCGGACCACTTAAATAAATAAGTAGAGGTCGTCCTGATTTTCAATTCGGCCCGAAAAGCAATTATTAAATTTTATAACAGTAAATACTGTCAACATTATTATTTATATATCTCCTAAAAAAAAATAACCAGCTTAATCATTTTTTATGAAAATTACTGTCATTTTTGTAAGCAATTTCTTATTTGTACCACTAACTAAATCATTTTTTCCCGCTAATCCGAGTAAATTTAGTACTACTTTAAAAAGAAACAAAAGATAGGGCTAATACTTCAGATTCGGGGCGCACGGTAGCTGGTGCTGTTAGTCGGCTTCAATTTTGGGCTACAGCATATCTCTTAGGACGTCAGATGGTACCGTCAAATGTGACCAATCAATGCGTTATATTTTTTTGTTGTTTTGGGGATTTGTAACTTTTAGTCTATTATTTACTAAATATCTGCGCTCTGCTCGTTTATAGTTTTTTTTTCTAAGTTAGGTAAGGTTTCTTGATGTCTTTTATTGTTTTTTTGTTTTGTTTTCGTATTTTTTGTTTGCTGCGAACGATAACAGCTTCGTACTGGCAACATCGTAGCTTATAAATAGGACCCGTTTTGCAAATGTTTTTCTTTCGTTATTGTGTTTTCGTGCTCTCCATGTACTTCTTTGTTATTCGAATTCGGCTTTACTTTGTATAATCGCGAAAAACTTTTAGATTATATAGAGGCGCATAAACTGATCAAGAAACCTATAAAAGTAAGAATTGTTTGTTATTAGGTTAGGTTTTTCTGCCAGTAAAAAGCTGTTGGGGAGAAAAAACCCCCAGTAAATTCAAGGGGACTGCTCGTGGGGGAGATATCACTGCAGGGAGACCGCCCTGCGATGATCCTGAGTTTCAATCAATTGGGGAGGGGCTGGGGGGCGCATCCCCCCAGTATATACGCATATACAAAAAAAGATTACGCCTTGATTGTTCACATCTGACGCTACCGTCTGACGTCATAAGAGATATATTGTATCCAAAAATTGTAGCCGATTAAGAGCGCCATCTACCGTGCGCCCCGAATCTGAAGTGTTTCCAAAGACTGTAGGTAATAATTACAATTCAATAGCTTTTATATATTTAATTTAAATCAAATTAATCGAGTATGTAAAAGAAGAGAATTTGTGATTTGAGCAGAAAAATGAGATATAGTGTCATTCGGGAACTATTAAAGGGATAGCTTTGTTTTATTTCTGTAAAAATTAATATATCTTTAATTAAAACAAGTCATATACAATAAAATAAACTGCATAAACTTCTATTTTAATGTAATAAACGCTCCTATATGAATTAATTTTACCGAATAAATCTTATTAATTATTTATGTATAATTAAATACCAATTGTAAGATTCTATAATAATATAAAACATTCGAAAGATAAATTAATTTAACTAGAGTGTATAAATTTAATCTTTGTCGTACTATAGTCTTCCGACGATATACTATATATAACTAACTATTCGTTGAGGGGAGTATTCTATATTTCGAGTGCGTGGTAATCAGATTCCGAGAATGGTTCAAAAGGGAGGGGGGGCTGGAGAGGGCTTATTCATCTTGAATATACTTAAGAAGTGGAACGGAGCCTAAGGATAAATAATATGGCAAACATTAATAAAATAGAGTTTTATTAATTAATCTATCAAAACAACACGCGGGAAATGTTTACATAACCGGGGATTAAAATGGGAGAAACACAGGAAATGAAAAAGGTCATGGGAATATTTGACTAAGCTGAGGATTAAGATTTGGATGGATTTAAAACGGCAAAACAAACAAAAAGAGGGAATGGTTGGCTATAATCGTTTAAAGCACAGAGTTGCGTTGAAAAAAGGTTAAATGGTTAAATCTAATGCGTAGCTTAGGTAATTACAAAGTTGTCGTGCATAGGAAGGCGATGGGAAGGAATTTTCGGTCCAACTGGCGATTCTTTTCCAGGAGAAGGGGTTCTTTGGGGGGTTTTCCTTAACGAGGGGGAAGGACTGTCTTCGAGGAGTTAGAGCGAAGTGGTGCTCGGAAGTACGAGCGATCCTTGAGCTAGAATATCGGAGATGTTCTAGATGAACAATGGAGGTTATTGTTTTAACCAAGCGTTTTCTTGAAGAACGTTAAAAAAGGGGGTAATTAAATTACCCTGACGTGATGTCTTGGGAACGAGAACCGTTTCTTGACGAACGAGCTTGAAGAACAATGGCTGTTCTTATGTTGTTCTCTTTCTGAACAACAAGGGGGGTGAGAACCGTTTCTTGTCGAACGGGCTCGAAGAACAATGGCTGTTCCAAAGTTGTTCTTTTTCTGAACAACAGGGGGGCCCTTTTGACTTGGCGTCTTGAGGGGCACGAACCTTGGCACTCAAGGGATATTGTCCTCTTCTGAACAATAAGGGGTTTCTCGGGGTAGAGTTCCTAGGTGCACAAGGGAGACCGTATCGGCGTGATGCCTCGCGAAGATTATCGGGATCTGGTTCAAATGCGAAATGCTATCGCATAAATAGCCGGAGCCAGCCCCTTGGCGTAAGGGACAATGGGGGGGGGGGGGGACTTTGATGGAATGTCCCGGTGGCGCTTGGGAAAATATCTTATCTGTCCATAAGCCTTATTCAATCTGGCGAGATCGACGCATGGAGGTCAACGGGGGATTGAACCTCCTTGATTAAAATTGGGGATGGGGAGGGGGGGGGGGGCGATAACGCGCCTTATACTTCCTCTCGCAGCATATACGTGGGGAAGCATGTGTTTCGACATGTGATAGGGGCTGAAGCATGGCGGCCTTAGACCGTTCTATCACAATCTTAATTTGAACTCATTCGAACTTACAAAAATTAATTCCATTTTTAATCTGTTAAATCCCCTGGGGTATGCGGATGGTTTACAGAAAACGGAAATTGGAAAGTGCCTGTCGAATAAAGACTAAAAATGCAACTCAAAAGATTTGTTAAGCATTAAAAACTCCCTGATCACTTTTACCCATCCTGCAATCAAGAAAGAAAATAACTCTATCCTTTGGAGTCAGTATCTTAGGTAAAAGGCACTCCGAGAAGAATCAATCCGGTAGGCACCAGGCCGAACTAAGAAACCTCTCTGGCTACCCAAGAGTTGTACCAAAACTGGGTGAAAAATCACCCTCGGTAACCAAACCACTCTAAACAAAGCAACAACACCTATATATGATGATCTCCACCCCTCATGTCAACAATCATTTGCCATCTGAGCAAAGGAGTGTGTGGCTTACCACTTTGCTGAATGAATACCATACTGAGCGTTTGACTATTGACTAAACAACATCCACTACAGCCTTCATTTGCAGCTTATTTAGCTACACCTGAAACAATAATGTGCGCGAGCCCCACCCAACAATGTTTTACTTTGATGTTGAACCAATAGGAGTAGTACACACTAAAAATGTAGTCCACTATCAGTCATAAGTTGTTGCGGGTTCTGCCTTTAAGGCCATGTTTTTAAACCAATATGCGACAAAGCCTGTTTGTTGTTGTCAACCACCTAGAATGACTCACTGGATCAATTTCAAGATAGGTCATATCTTTGGGAAGTTCTCCTTTCCTTATGAACTGTGTGATACTAAACCCGTCCGCTTGATCGATAGAGATATCCTTTACGACATAGTCACTCAGTCAAGTAAGAGGCCCTCCACTTGAGAGGTTAGTTAATTAAGGATAAATTTCAAGTTCGGTTGCACTGTCTAGCATAGTCCCAATATTATCTGTCTCCTTAATTTTAGACAATGTCTTCCCATCCAGTGGTGTGTTCAAGTGTCGCAAGGGTAATTCATTAGTGTGGAGAGCACAAACCAATGATATTAGTTTACGGACAAGCTTTACTCTATCCAATGCATGAAACAACACGCGACCAGTGTTAAAATTTGTAGAATCGCTACATGTACAATTAATGTGAGTTTCGCTTTTGAAAAACAGGGCAGCCAAATTCACAACAAAGAACAATTTTACACTTGCAACTGAAGATTTCACAAAGCTTTTCAAGTATTGCAATGAAAGCCTCTTTTAGATGTAGCTGCCCTCTCCCAAGAAATATGATTTTGGCCTGCTTCCAGTTCTCTTAGATCTTGTTTAAGATTGTGACTCGTGAATTTACAAAAGGGGTATAAAAGAACTGTTCGCTCGTTCCCACTTTTCAATCACCTTCGCAAGCCTATCTGCCGAGTAGTTTTTCAAATTCTCATTACTTTGTTCCCTGAGCAATAGTCCATATTTCAGAACGTCACGCCTAATTGGGAATTCTTAGGGCAACAAGTCTATCATTCAAATTAAGTTGCCCCTATGTTTTAATGTCCACAGTCTTGTCTTAATTTGAAAAGCCATTGGTATATACGCCAATTTCCACTGGTTAGGATGGTAGCACTGACGGACAAATAATCTTCAGCACACTGATGAATATGTTTCTACCTGTGAAATAAGAAAAAAAGAATTGAATTAAATATAATTATTATTTAATAATTGTCATTTAAGTCCCCCAAACAGTTAAAAAAGTTACAACTTCAAAGTAGCTTATTATCAAGCAGAACTAAATCATATTAAAATAATAAATAGATATCTTTAGAATTCAAGGTCATGCTGGAATTTTTTAGCACCATTCGTTTATGGAATTTGAAAGTTGAAACAGTTGATACACCCTACTGTAACGAGTAATTTATAATCGACTGATCTAATTACACACGGTAAAATGGTTGTAAAATTATAGGTAAACAGTTTAACTCACCCGTGTCTCAATTTTCTTCAACTTATGGAATGGTCTCCCCAGTAACGCCATTGACTACACTACAGTTGGTTCATCTAAACACAAATTAAACAAACACTTTTCCCCAAACCCGAGACTGACAACGTTTATATGTAAGGGAGTAATATTTTCTGTTTTTTTCCTCCATCAGTTAAGCAAACATTAATGATCAAGGCAGGGAAGTTTAGTAAACTTACTCGTAGCTTAAAAAGTGTCGAACAATCTATTGTTGCATGCGTTTTACTTTGCATCTTTTCTGTATGAAAAAGCTATCGGTTTTAATATAAAAATTTAGTTAAAACCGTGAGCAAGGATTGTAGATTTCAATATGATTGTTCATATGTATTTTGTAGTGTTTGCTCTTACGTTCCCTCAGATTGTCTATGTTGGTTGTGCGAGAGCAATTTGTATCGTGGATTGTATGTGAGTCTTATCAGTGTTAGATTGCCGTTTGCTTTCCACGTTTGTTGGCTGTATGTTTCGTATATGGACATAAATATTTCCTTTGATTCTCTGAATGATGTAGGCCTATTTACACATCTCTAGAACCTTGTATGGGCCTTCAGATAGGCTGAAGAAAAAAAGGACGTATCTGAGTGTCTCTTACGAAAACGTGTGTAAAGTTTTACAGATATTTGGCGAGAGAGTTACTTGTGGAGACAAAGGGCGAGATAGGAGGAGAACAAGAGAATTAATTCATAGCTTCTTGGTGTCGTTGTATTGATCTATCTTATAAAGGGTCACTATTTTTGGTGACAAATAAGTCATCTGAAATACGTAATGGAGTGCCATAAACTATTGAGCTGGCAAGTAGAGTGGATGGAACATTGCCTAACGATCCTCCAGGAGGTTCCTTTACCAGGAGAGATGATTGTATGGTTCCATGTTATCTTTTGGGAAGTGCATTTCTGGTCACATTAGCAGAAGTGAAAAATGTGTTATGTGGCAGTAAGGTTTAATAACTCCTGAAACAACCGAGAATAAAATTGCAATTCTTTATCTCAGAATATGTTAGCATTAGCACCAAACCTTATGTACAGCGTGTTTCAAGTAAATAGACACAGAGTTGAAAGTATGTCGAACCGCTCCCTGCCTCACCAATTTTGGTTAATTGATCTTGGACACGCTCAGTAAAAGTTTAGTTTCATGCGGGTAACAGCATACGCGATTTCTTCTGAGAATGCTAGTTGAAAAAAAAACCCAAACCGTTATGCCATACTTGCGCTAATCCGCGCCTGGAGAAGCGTGAAGGAAATTGTGATTTTGTTTAACTACCCGAGTAACATTGTTTACAAATGAAACGAAAGAACGACGAAGCTGAAAATAACTACAATGTTACCTTCAAACGACAATGTCATAAACAACGCTCTGATAGTTAGGAACCAAAGGTTCGTCACCAGTGTCAGGTAGAAGATCTCCGAGGACTCTAGTCAGTTCATGGGCAAACTTGTCAAGAAAAGGGGTGTGAGCTGTGCACCAGGTCCTGGGCTACCACTCCTACGTGTTGAGGAGGCGCCAGCTTCTCACATAGGCTACCAAGGAAAGCGGTAAAGTGAAAGCACACGTACTTATCAACAAAATTAAGCACGTTGGCGCTGACTTTCATTGTTTCTTCTCTGACGAAAGGAGTTTCGTGCAGGGCAGGCAAGTGAACTAACAGAATTATCGCTGGCTGTGCAAAGACCCAGCTGAACTAACTAAGGTCATGGAAAGCAAATTTACCGCCTCTTTGATGGTTCTCGGCGTGTTAAGAATCGAGGGCAACGTTCTGTCTCCTCACACCTTCCACGAGGGCCTCAAGGTCAATGCTGTTATATCCTTAAGTGAATATGCCTAGAACCACTTAGAATAGCGGTAGATTATGGTCAGAAGGTATTTGTAACCCTGTTTGTTAGTTGGAAAGCCACTTAAAATGTCCAGATGGATGATATAGAGCCTTGATGCAGGTGAAGTAAATTATGTAAAGGTTAGTTTCGTATGTCCTTATATTTTTAGATTTCTGACATTGAAGATAATTTCTAACCTACTCAATTTGGCTTTTCTAATCTCACATCAGTCAAATTTGTCTGAGATTAATTTGAGGGTAGGGCGTGTGCCTAAAATGACCCAAATTGTTAAAACAGATGAAGATTTGCTTGCCAAATAAAAGGTGAGCAGTAGCGAATCCCGGATAAAAATTTAAGAGGGCTTGAACTAACCTGAGAAAAAGGCATTTATGATAAATGATGGTTATCTTACACAGCATTAATAATAAATCAGAGTATCTCACACAGAAATGAGCCCTAACTCTGTCAGATTCGAATTTTTTTTCCACACATCAGAAAATTATGAAAGGTAGTTTTGGGACCTCAGCTAAGGTATATTACTGATTTTTTGAGATTTACCTTTATTTTAAACATTATATATATATATATATATATATATATATATATATATATATATATATATATATATATATATATATATATATATATATATATATGCTATAGTATTACATAACTTTCTGAATAGCAGAATACAGGTAGGGCTTAAAAAATATTAAAAAATCGGGTCTGAAATTTCTTTAGGGGGGAGGGGGTTCAGGCACCTCGGCCCCTACACTTGGATCCGCGCTTGAAAGTGAGATAAAGACAAACAAAACCTTTCAAGCTATTACAAATGGTAGAATGCGAGGAAGATGGTAGGGCAATGTTATGAAACTGAAGCTAAGTGGAAGCTTCTCGTGTAGACTTTTTAATTCCAAATCAGTCAACTGAGATTCGGCTAAAAATTCATAATCGCTAATAGTGAAAGAAGAGATGGTTGAATTGAAGGGATGGTTGAGTTGAAAGGATGGTTGAGTTCAAAAGAATGACATGAGTGGATTAGATTTTCTTTTTCTAACTTAAATGGTGGTGTTGATTTAATGGTTGCATGGATTTGTTTGTTACAATGGTTGATTGGTGGCCGGGAGAGATCATCACTAGGCTTATATTTATCTTTTCCGCTTATGTGATGAATATCATTAGTATAGTGACTAATTAAAATGGGTGGGCTTTTTTGGGAGAGGGATACCTGGTTATGGTAGAATTAGCGGGACTAATTCAGTGAGAAGAAAAAATGTAGTGATTCGAGTAAGGGTTTGAAGTGTTATATTGCAATAGCTATAGAGATTAATTCTTACGGGAAAGTTGCATTGTTTTAATTCTAGACCCTTCGTAGGTTTGCCAAACAATCTTAATGCCTCTAAATCTCCCTCAAAAAACTGTTGCAAGAGACTTTCGACGCCTAAGTCAGACGCATCCGTAATTAAACGGATTGGAAAAGGTAAGAGAAGATGTAGGTAGGGGATAGATAAAGGGTGTGTGGACAGATAACGGAAAGTAGACCAGTGGTGAAAAGAGAAAAAAGTGTGGAAGGGTGCAAAGTGATGCTAGTTCCTTCATAGTTCCTTTGTTGTCTTTGAGTTCGTTTATATATATATATATATATATATATATATATATATATATATATATATATATATATATATATATATATATATATATATATATATATATATATAGGAGTAATATGGCGTTCAAGCCATTTGTCTTCAAAATCAATTAATGTCTGTGGATATGGTAATCGCATTTGCTGTTGTGGTAATAATTACTTTCTTTTTGTGCTTAGAGTAATTGTTTTTTCGTATATCTTGTAGCGTGTGTAATGTCTTCTTCGGTAAATTTCAGTCTTCATCGGTAGATTTGGGTCTTCATCGGTGAATTTGTAGGTTAGCTTTTTCTTAGTCCGATTTTTTATTGGTTTAGGGTAAAAACATTTCTATTATCATGTGTAGACGGGATTTCTGCTCCGCTAGCTAAAAGCCCGGCCGAGCTTGGAAATCTGGCACGACTTATTCCTCTTCTGTTCTGGTCAATCATTTGGCCGATTTCATCGTCCAATTCACGATTAACCATTTCCAGGATATTCCTTGTCTGTTCTTCTATGATAATATTAATGGGACTTAACCCCGCCTCCCAGTGCAGCTCTTCTTGGCGTCTTCTTTCTCGTCTGAGTGTACCTGTAATTAGGTATGTACATTTATTCTGCACCACTTGTAGTTTCCTCTTTTGTGTCTTCGAGACACACGAGAGGACGGAAGCGGATATAGCAGCGTCTATCTTACAAGTGTATTGTAGATCTTTTTCTTATTGCTTTGACGAAGAATCCTGAACCCGTATAGAGTCTTGACTGCAGCAGTGACCTTGGTGATTCTTTCTTGGACGTGCTTCTTGTACCCGGATGAGGTAATTTTCATTCCGAGTACATTGCACTCCGTGGTGTAGGGATAACATCTATCCCCCACCCTGACGTCATAAAGTAGTTTCCTGCCTATAGGGACTACTTTGAACTTCTCCTGAATCCACCTAAAAATACTCCCATCGATTCTATGCGCTTTCACCCTATTTAAAAGTCGTAATGTGGCACCCTGGCGAAAGCCTTACTAAAATCCAAGTCAACAATATCGTAATTCTCATCTCTCTTGGTAGCATCATACACCTTTCTAAGGGCGAGTTGAAATTCATTAATCAACTTATGTTTATCTAATTGATCCCTAATAGAGTTTGCTATTATAAGTTCTATCATTTTTCCCTCCCCACCACTGATGTCAAATGCTAGGGGCTCACTTAACACATCTTTACATTCCTGCAAAATCCTAGGAAAAACTTTACCAGAGCCCGATGGATTAGTAAATTTCTCCTTATCATTATCGTTGAGAATCAAGATCCCCCAGGTGCAATTAGAGTATCCTCTATTGTAAATACTGAAAGAAAAGACATCACTATCACTCACTAACTTTCCATCTATAGTTTTAAGTGGGCCTATTTTATCTCTAGTCTTTGTTCTGTATAATTGAAAGAAGCCTTTGGGATCTTCCTTTGCCTTATTTGCCACTTTAATTTCATAATTTCTCTTTGCTACTGTAATTGACTCTTTAATGTCCCGAGTTAGCTCATTATATATTTGCCTTAATTGAGCCTCACCATTTTTTATTTTTTTATAAATGCCCCTTTTAATGCCAAAATGATGCTTAATTTGAGCTGACATCCATTTAGGCTCGACAGATTTTGCTCTAATCTCTCTATATGGAATGTTTTTATTATAGCTGGTAATTAACTATTTAATCATTGTCTCGTATTACTGATCAACATCATTCCTCTCTGCGTGGGGGTTATGTTCCCACTCAACAACTCTCATTGACATCATATTTCCTGCCTTGATCTTACTTACTAGTCCCCAAACAACCGTCTCTAGGTACCTCCTCACACCACTAATCTGCTTTTCTAAAGTCCTTATTTATCCAACCGATAACACCTTCCATTTTAACAAATCTAATTTCGCAATGGTCGCTATTTCATAAATTTCCTCCAATCTCTGTATCGATAATGCCTTCTTCCTTTTAAGTAGTTCACCGCCCTTTGTGTATTTTTTTAATTATATTGAACTTGTACCGTAGGAAAGATTTAATTTTAGATTACAAATTTGTTGTATAGCTCCTGAAAATGTTGGGGTTGAAATAACCATAAACATAGAGATTAAAGATTGGACCCTCCTTCTTCGTTTTGTCCTTCTCATTAATATTTAACTCAAGATTCGTAGAAAAAATCATGTTGAATATATATATATATATATATATATATATATATATATATATATATATATATATATATATATATATATATAAATATTTATATAGTGAAAGTATTGAAATGGACTGCTCCTGGTGAGACGCAATTTAATCCGGAGAATAATCTAATGGCAAAGAGGATGATAGTATTCATTATCTTTATTTTTTCCTGTCACGTTTCGAGCAAATACATGCTCATCTTCTGGCCTGATAAATTGTACAAAAAATTAGGTTTGTATGCAAAAGAAACATTGAGATTAAATAAAACTGGTAGGCACAATTGTATATTAATATACATGCATATACATATATACATTTTATATCGATACATCATAAATAATTAATTATTTAAACAAAGATTGAGATATTGTGAGCATAGCAGGGTAAGGGGAGGCAAATTTATCAACAACTAAGTTCACAAAAATTAAAATTTTAACAAATCTAAATCTTACTGGTCACACAAGTTGTAGAAACACAACTAAGCAATGGAGAAGATGGAAAAATGAAGAAAGTTAAGGTATAATAATTCGGTTGGTTATTTTAAGGCACGGAGAGAGAAGGCAGATACGTCATTGCTGAGAGAGGGCCTAAGGGTCTTAACCCATAACATAACATAATTACACGGATGACAAAAGCCACAAGGGCCTATCAAAGGTCATCCGCCTCCGTCAAAACCCACCCACAAAAAGCACCATCACCAGGGAAAGACAAAATCAAAGTCCCCCACAATATAATATAACGGATGACAAAAGCCACAAGGGCTCATCATAGGTCATCCGAGTCAAGCGGCCTCTTTTTCAAGGCACCCAAACTCCCAGGAAAACTACATCCAGAGGATTGCATCCATAAACAAGGGTATCACCAATCAAGGCTTGTCAAGAACTAAATCATGCAGCTATAGATATATACAAACAATATTAATATATACAAAACTTAGGAACCATCACAACCTTCCCTTCCCATAAACCCATCCCATTCAGACACAGCCTACTCATTCGAGTACACTTATGAAAATGGCTGCTGCGCATTCACTATCGCTCAAATGGTTGCCAAATTTCACTGAATAACAGAAATTGTTCTCTATCTTGTTGTTTTTAATGTTACCTTGAGTTTTCACACCCTCTCATTCATTTTGATGATGCTAGAAATACTAGAAGGGTTATTATATCAAAATGATGCGTTTGTAAAAGCTTATTAGTGTGTTATTTGATACCCAAAATAGTTAAGATGTGCAAAAGTTCTTTCATGGTGTAATTTGAGCGTATTTTGGACTGTACTCGATTGAGTACAGTAAGCACCAATGGCTGCTGTATTTTTTCAGGATTACTGTGCCTTTTTTAACTTTGTTAACTAGAAATCTTAGTTAGCCTTTGTTAACTAAAAATGAATTCAGATGTTTTTTATTCCAACTCACACAATCGATTACCAATTGCTAATGAGCAATTAGCTTCTTCTTCAAAACAGATGCAATGAAGATCGTTGCATTACCTCCTGATCGAGTAGATGAAGAAACTGACGAGGAAGAATTGGATGATGATAATTTAGCCACAGAAGAAATGCTTGCAAAAGTTGCAGGTAAGTGAATACATAATGCTTATACAAGAACAAACAGTGTAAATATAACTATTTTAGTATGATATAAATATATATGGTTGCAAGAAACCTTTTTTCTTCCTTTTCAGGTCAGATTGGAATTGAAGATGAAACCGATGATGATGAGGATCTACCAGTAAATCCATCAGCTAATAAAAGAAATTGTCCACGCCCTGCTTTGAAAATGGAAGAAAATTAATCAGTCTTACCACATGCCTACCACAGCAGGTGCAGAAGAACGAAGGAGGAAAGTTATAGATACATTTTCAGATCAAAATCCAATGCAAATTTCTGAAAGCATTTTTGATGATAGTGTGTTGCAGCTAATTCTTTTTCAAACGTTATTATTTACTAACAGAAAAATACCGTACATTTACAATACCTTCAGATGAGTTGAAAATGTTCTTTGGTATTTTATTTATAAGTGGGTATAACTGTTTGGCCAGAGAAAAACTATATTTGTCTCTTGGTGAAGATGTAGGGGTCGGGTGTGTTTCTATCATGCATGTCCTGTAATAGGTTTCAAGAAATAAAAAAGTACATTCACTTTGCAGATAATTCTTCAATCGATAATTCATATAGCATGTACGAATTACGGCCTCTGATTACTTTGTTGAATTCAAAATTTCGGCAGTGGGGCATCTTTTACCGAAATCTCAGCATCTATGAGGCTCTGGTGAAGTATTATGGGGGGGCATCCTACAAAACAATTTATCCGTGGAAAAATCATACGCTTTGGATACAAAGATTGGATGCTGTGCGGTTCCAGCGACTATTGTTACGCTTTTAACACGTATTGCGGGGCTAACCACCAAACAACTCAAAGTTCAGAAAGAATGCCTCTAGGTAGTAAAGTAGTGTTGCAGTTGTTGAGCTATGTATCTAATCCCAACGACCATATATATATATATGGTCGTTATGACCTTCTGGTAAAATTAAAAGAACTAGGGTTCAAAGTTACGGGCATGGTACGTGAAAATCGCACAGGTAAAGCCCCTCTTCCTTCCACTTCAGCCATGAAGAAAAAACCAAGAGGACACTACGATTACCGATTAGAAACAGAAAATTCAATATTGATAACAGCGTAGTAACTATTGGAACAAATTATGATGTGATTACACCTCTAGATAGTGTCAAAAGATGGTCAACTTCCGAAAAGGAAAGTAATTCTGTTTCCAGGCATCACGTTTATTCCTCCTATAATTCTGAAATAGGAGGTGTCGATCTATTAGACCAGGCAACCAATACTTATAGAATTTCAATCCGAGGCAAAAAATGGTGGTGGGCGCTATTTACCCCCATTCTGAATGTAAGCATGGTAAATGCATGGAATATCCACAGAACAGCTGAGGATTTATTATGCTTTGTAAGAAATATTGAAAAGCACTACCTCAGTATTTATAGAAAACGTGATCGTCTGTCTCATGATCGTGCTGCACATAATCCTGGAAACGTAGCGCAAAGCGTAGTTGATGACCTAGAAGGGCGTTTTCCTACAAACCTAGGTTAAACAGCTGCGCTGTGCTGTTTGTCACGCGCTGGTCTGTTGGAGCTGTGAGAAATGTCTCAAAACCCTTTGAATAGAACGTGATTGCTTTGAAAGCTTCGATACGAAGAAATAAAGGTTTAGAATGTAAGTTTGTGTTTGCATAAGACTCGCTTAGACAAGATAGATGAAGCTAAACGTTTCTCAATTTCAAATTTTATGCGGGACAAAATAATCCTTGTTTTGCTCACACATGAACCCACTGTACTCATTTGAGTACACCCATATAATTATAAGAATTATGAATAAAATAGAATATATTGCACATATTCGAAATATTTACACTCTTTAACATATATTAAATATAAATTTATTAGAAAATAATCGCTGTCTTGGCCATGGGTCTAAATGGGTTAATATGAATCGATTCAATTATTCGTAGGCTTATTATATCATCATTGGAAGAATCTATAATTTCGAAATCATTAATGGTGGCGTCGGTTTTGCAGAGGATGATATGATCTCGGATGGGGAAGCATTCCTTGCGGGTAAGAAAGGGGTTCACCTCTTCTGCCACTTATACTAAGATAAAAACAAGCTCGAGAGTGTAGCGAGCGCAGTGAACTGCCGACATAATTGCCACTGCGACACCGAGGACATGTAAAAAATACACTACACCACTACGCTGGCTACATCGGAGCAAGTCATTTACAATGAAAAGAGAACCTATTGATAAATTATTCGAAAAAATATTTTGAAGTTAATTTGCCCAAAATGATATTTTAGGTTTGTTTTTGTATTTGTTTGCGGAATTGTTGATTAAGAGAGCATAATTCAGGGAGTGAAAGATATCGTATGTCCTTGGGTACGATATATAAAGGTAATTTTGGAAAGAAAATATTGTCAAGGAAGGTTTTAAGAATAGCCTAAAAAATGTGTGAAGGATAAGAATTGGTTGTGAAATAGGTGCGGGGGAAGTCTAATTCTTCAAAGGAGTAAAATATGAAGAAGATAAGTGGTAGACAAGGTGTAGAAGAGTTTTAATGGAATTTATTTGAATGGAATTTATTCTTTCGTGCTTGTGACAAATTCTTTAAAATAAATTCATCTGATTTGTAAATAAATTTAGCCGAATTCCAATTGATAGGAGAACTATTTTCAGATAAGTGAACCAAGAAAGCATTATTGTTTTCACCTCTTCTAATATTGTATTTGTGCTGGGTCAAACGAACATTTAATGATTTTCCAGTTTGCCCCAATTATTGCTTAGGGCAAACTTCACAATCGACATTTTGTACATAGTAGACTCATACCTAAATATGACGGAAATGTTTAAACATTTCAGGAAACGGAGAAGAAAGGAAAAGGCCTCAAAAAACGGTAAAACAAGGAAATTCTTAAAATTGAATGCGGTAAGGATTTCAATTCTGTAAAATATCTTTTTTGCCAAATCTAAGCACCTGGCAAGAAGGTTGTGAGGGTAGCAGAGGTTGTTACCTATTTCAAAGATCTTTCAAATCTCAATATCCAAGAATTTTGGCCTAGCAACCCGTAACCTTCGGAGAAACATTGAAGTAAATACAGAACATTTGACTTTATCACTATGGCCCGAATGAAAAAGGAATGTAGGAATCAACGTTCGTAGGATTCCGATATGCGGAAAATTTAAATCCAGATGGAGTCCTGTGAATTAATAGATCTAAGAACGGGAGGACATCAGTTGTTCATGTTTAAGGTAAAATTTGCCATTAAAAGAAAACTTAAAATTTTTAGTACACTTGGAGATCAGGTCAATAAAAATATTAACAGGCAAAGCAATATTAGTGTTACGTAATTTATCAGTAAGGAAGGGGAAAAGATCGTTTACTGGCGCTTTTGTAAAAAGAGTATGACAATAAATATTAACAGGCAAAGCAATATTAGTGTTACGTAATTTATCAGTAAGGAAGGGGAAAAGATCGTTTACCGGCGCTTTTGTAAAAAGAGTATGACAATAATATGACAATAAAAATGGAACTTTACCAAAGGAGACAAGAAAAATTTCCAATTAAATTGATTAGACATTAAAAACTAGACTAATATAGATAATAAGTAGTAATAGAACATTGATTAGCTAGAACTAAGGAATTGAAAAAAGGAAAATAGTAAACAAGCATAGTAAAAAATTACTAAAATGAGTATATACATAAACAAGGTATGCTGACCAAAAAGTCGCGTGCTCTCACTTATTCTGATTTATGACTTTACGAACTTCTAAACTTTCGAAAATTCCCGGACTATCCTTGGGTACCCCTTGATAAGTGTATCATTCGAAAGGGAATGCGAAACAACATAATGGTTTTAAATCTCATTACAATCGGCCCAATACCTATGATGTTATTGCCAAAATAAAAAAAAAGAAAAACGGCTACCCACTGACCGACTGACCGACTGACATAGTGTGATATAGAGTCAATCGCGACTAAAAAATAAATAAGATTATTTCCATCAACTGAAATTTAAGTGAAAATTTATCAAGATTGGAATTAAAAGCAAAGCATTACAATTCCTAACCTCGACTGTCTGAGTTTAAGATAGACTGAGTTGTGTTGAGTGGGATCTAAGAAAATGGTTTGGTTGGAAGATGTTTACTGGGTCATTAATTTGATGGTTGAAGCATTGTCATTTAATTGGGGGTTTATTTGGTCATATAAAGGGATTCGAGAATTTTTAAGTTTGAATTACATAAAAATCATCCATAATATATGAACGTATATGGGAGTGCTCTAGTTTCAAAATAACACGACCAGTTCTATATGAAATCCCAAAGGACTTTGAGAGCCTCAGTTGTAGCTCTAAAGTAGTTAAGCCAATAAAGCGATTATTGCAAGTCGCGCACGTAATTAAATAAACAACTGAAGACCTCATAAGCTTTGAGATTGAATCAGTATAGTGGAAGAAAGATGGCAAATTGGAAAATTGTCATTAATAATGATAAAATTACGATGGGCAAAATGTCTGGAGAGAATGATTTGATGTCTTTGTTAGGCTAAAAGTCAATTATTCTCCAAAAGGTAAGTCAATGTAAACTTTCTGCTTTGAACAGGTTGGAATAGCAGGCTTGGAATGAAAATTTTGTTTACAAAATTTGACAATAGTGTATTGAAAGTAGCGATGGGATAACAATTGTAATGAAAAAAAATATTTCGGGTAAACGAATTCTTGGTCGAAAGAGCACCAATCCGAACAAATACGGTTGACAAAATGGATTCTGAATTTGATGGCAGAGTTTGGATTTCAGATGGAGTACTGTTAAAAAATGAATACTGAGAAGATTGCTGGTCGGTTTCGAAAAACCGAAGTGCCTGGCAATGGGAAGTCCTATTCCCGCCCCTTTCGCAAATCTCTTCATGTGTAACTTAGAAGAAAAAGCACTTGACAAATGCCATTTACAATTCCGTCCTATCTTCTACAGGAGATACGTAAACGACACCATCGCCCTGTTCCGCTCTAAAAGTTCATCTGATAAATTCCTAGAGTACAGAAACCAGTTACATTCAAATATTAAATTCACTCAAGAAAAGAAAGAAAACGACTCCATTCCTTTCTTGGACCTACGTATAACACGCACAACCGATGGTTTTTCCACTTCCATTCACCGAAAACCTACACATACTGGACTCCATTTTCTTAGTCATCGTTCCACCAAAATCAAATTAAATTCTTTCAAAACCTTACTTTCTCGCGCTTACAATCTTGACATCATACCTCAATCTCCACAACGAGATCACTTTCCTCCCTAACTATTTCCAACAAAACGAATATCCTTCAAACTTATACGACCGAACTCTTTGAAATTTTATCAATAAAATATTTACCCCGAAAGATCCCTCATACAACGTCCCTAAAGAAAAGTTTTTTGTACCTCTCTAATATATAGGACCCCTCAATTCATTTCTCTGGGACAAACCGTCACCATTTCTTAAAAATTCATTTCCCGCCCCACATTTTATACCAATTTTTCAAAACACACGCAAAGTACAACATCTTTTCAACATTAAAGACAAAATACCAACACTGCTTCTATCCCCCATCATATCTGAATTCAACTGCTCGAGATGTAATTCCGAGGTGTATTTAGGATCGACACAGCGCACACTACATACTCGTATTTGCGCACATTTAGGCATCAGCAATAGAACTGGAGCCCCACTCACTACTCCCGAATTCTCTCCTATCCGAATACACTACGAAAACAGACATTCACACCATAAACCAAACTTAAATAATTTTTCAATTAAAGACACAGCAAACAACAAAAACCAACTACGTACACTGGAATCTCTTTATATTAGATTTACAAACCACACTTTAAACTACTGACACAAGCTCATTTCCAACTTTACTACAACTATAATCAATAACGAATTACACACGCCAAATCCACTTCCCCCAAAACAACCCCTATCTTTCAAATATTTCTATTATCTCCTCATTTTTACAATGAAGACACCCAAAACTAATTAATCTCAGTTTTATTTTAAAAAACAAAACATATTTCCTATTCCCTAATAGTTAAAAGCACTGCATTTTTTTAATTTGAATATTACCACCTCTGCTGCTTCCCATTTCCCATATAATTAATTTATAAATATCTGATAACTTCTCAAAAAATCTCTTGTTTGTATATATTCCTAATGTCATATCAATGGAAATGGGTTTCTACCCGGAACGTCGGTACCAAGAAGATATACTATAATAATGAACTTCTTAAATTTAGCCTGCATATTTATCCTAAAAATACGTATACGCCTGGCAACGCGCAACCCCTCTGCTCTCTCTCTTATATATATATATATATATATATATATATATATATATATATATATATATATATATATATATATATATATATATATATATATATATATATATATATTTTATATATATATATATATATATATATATATATATATATATATATATATATATATATATATTCAAACATTCAAGTAAACGTGTCATTGTATCTATGCATTTGTTGGTTGCTTCTCTCTTATTCAACTGAGCAGACTGGGAGTGATCAAGCGATCATTTTATGCTGCCCTTCCTGTTCTTTCTTCTCCAATAACCACTAATATAAAATATTGACCGATAGACGGGTTCCATATAAACATTCTGGTCTAATTTACTTGATATTTTATAAAGATTTCATACTGAATCACCAGCAAAAGAGCCCCAAACCACCACACTACCTCCGCCATGCTCCCACGTTTGAATTCCAAACTTTCATATTTGGGGACATATTGGTTCAAAAAGCCCCTTTCCACGAATAGATCGCCTAGTTTTGATGATTTTTAGCCCCAACTAACCTCTTTGCTCTTTTTCAATGACTAAGCCTTGTTAACCGTTGTGGTGGAGACGGTTGTTATGGGCCATCCTCTCCGTTATCTAATCTGTAATAGACCTTTCTCTTTGAACCTCCTTGATATCATTCCTCACAATACTGACCAGTATTTTAAGTTTTGAGGATATTCTTAAATATATAATTATTTATTGCGCAAAATTATGATACTCTGCCGTTTAAAAAGGATTTTGAACACCGTGAGCCATAATGATCATATTATGAAGATGAGCTTAGTGCTGGTTGAAGCATACGGTCTTTCAAAATTTGTGATGACACTTACT
Organism: Ceratothoa steindachneri; assembly: GCA_963969495.1. NCBI lineage: Eukaryota > Metazoa > Arthropoda > Malacostraca > Isopoda > Cymothoidae > Ceratothoa > Ceratothoa steindachneri. Next base: position 109,849,507 of record OZ018328.1, read on the forward strand.
GAAAGAGGGCTTACAAACGTTAGTGAAATTTGTTAAAAAAATATTATAGAGTCAGATGTGTAGCATATTAACGATATAATTATAGCTATATTTTTAGCAATTACTTTGCCGAAATAGGAGATCATATAAGAAAACATCGATATTTTAGAGAATGTAAAAATTGAAGAATAAGTTCGAAACTCACCTGATTCTGTCAAATTTTAACTGTATTCTCTAAAGATTACTTGTGATGAATCACTTATGATGAGTCACAATTTTACAAGGAATTTTATGCACTAATTCGAGTTTTATTGAAAAATTGGAGGGGGGTGGCAAGTATTTATGGCTGGTGGTGTATATCAATATAATTCTCTTTATGAAAACTATTTTCGAAATTTGCGCACGCTCGTTATTCCTTGGCATTTCATTGGCAAAATGCCATTCTACTTTCTGTGGTCTCCCTCGTCAAGACTCTTATGCGTCCGACTGTGCCAGGGTCTTAAAAAGGACAGTTTATCCTAAAACGGACAAAGCTAATAACCTTCCCGTCAGGTCTCTCGTCATACTCATTCGCAAGGCATTCACACTCACGTTTAGTTTTTTACGGTAAAAATAATGCTTTGGGTCCTCTGTTTTCCAATTTAAAGCAAAAATTAGCAAGGGCATCTTCTGTAGAAATTGTGTAAGGAGATATCCTTTAAGAAAGTGGAAAATATAAAGGAAGTGAAAATGTGGAAGATATAAAGGTACAGGTAAAGTGGGGTTAGGGTTAATTAGATTAAGTTAGATTAATTATGTTATATTAGTTATGTTGGTTTAAATAGGTTAGCTTAACTCTATATTTTGGAAATTAATTATCAAACATTAATGCATAAAACTACAGTTGCAATATTTACAGAATGAAGAGATTAATCATGTACCTAAAATCATCTTTATAAGAAATGCTTAATTTAAGAGTTTAACGGTGAAATAGCTCTTGGATGAATGTGACGTCACACCGGCCGATTTGTTTGTTTACGCTTAAATTATTCTCTAGCGCATATTTTTCGTAAGAAAAAAGGCGACCATTTTGTTGAATCAAGATATTCATATGCAGAACATTGGAAATATGTCACTACGTATGTTTTGATGTTGCAACGTGTGCCTGTAAAGTATTTTGTGCTTTTTTATTCCTCTGTGATGATAACAAACTCACATTAAGTGAAAAAAATTTGTTCACAGTGCTTCATAAATGATATGGTGAGCCAACTTTATACCGGATAAAATTCGTTTAATAAATTACGATTTTTTAATTTTCCAAGAAATAAACGTTTTTAATTCTTAAAATGATGCTCACCGATTTCATTTTCAACTTCTGGAACTAAAGAATAACGTAGTTATTCACTTTTCGAAAATATATTTTTACTTTGCGAAATTTTAATCTTTCTGCGCCATTTGCCCTATTCCCTCTCAAGTTTTGGTCTGACCATTTTTTAACGAATAGCAGCAGGCTTTGTTCTATCTGCAGGCGATCTACGCACGCATCTTTTGGAGATTAATTAATAGCATTCTTTGTTATATTTTCGTATATTTCGGTCCATTCGCAGATGTCCGTATTTTCAGTTTATATGGTCTAATGGCGTGCGGTAGCTGTGCTAGGTCGCAATACCAGTGCTGTGCTTTGCGGCAGGAAATTGCAACTTTGCGACTTTGTCGCACTATGAATTTCGAAGTCGCAAACGTTTTTAAAAAGTCGGACTAAGTAAAGTCGCACTGCCAATTTTCCGCGACTTTTGCCGCGACTTTGAAAAGGAACAAAGACGACTTTTTTGAAAGAAATTGCCGCGGTTGTTTCAAGACAGTTTTAAAGCCCGATTTGGCTAAAAATATCACATTTGAGTTGGTACTAACTATATTTTTATCTGATTTTTTACTTTCCTTTTACGATAAATTAAATTCTTCACATTTTATGAGACTGAAGCTACATGAAACTACCTAAAGGGTCCCCCCAAAAATTTGTCACTCTGAATTTTATTATAAATTAGTAAAATTACATGCACTTTTGAGTCGTGAATCAAGTTTTAAACCTGTCTTGTCAGTTAGAATGTGTTTTCTTGTGGCGTTCATCGTCCGAATTAATCTCATTTTCTCGTATTTTAATATGTGCTTATACTTTTCATGTGGCTCAGACGAAAAAAATACAGTTGAGTGTAAGAAGTAATTAAAATCTAACAGCATCCTACATTTAACATACCTAAAATTAAACAATATAAGTAAAAATTGACCACCGCAGGATGTAAGGGATATCCTGAGGAAGTACATGGAGGAGTGGGTGCCCTATAAAGGCGAGCTGGCCTTGTCGCTCTTTCCCTACCAGAACAGGGAGGTGTGGGTGGACATATTCATTAAGTACAATACCCCAGCCCCTTCCCAGCTCTGCAGCTGTGGAGAGGCTATTCAGCACAGCCGGGGACGTCCTCAGGGCCAAGAGGTCCTCCCTGGATAAGGTCAAGTTTAGGGAGCTTGTGTTCCTCAAAGTGAACATGGACCTCCTGGAGGATAAGATGGGCCAGAAGGACATGGAAGAAGAGTAGGAGGCTGTGTTTTAAGTAAAAAATAATAAATATGTGGGCGTTTTTTTGCCTTCTAAAAGCATGTTTCTGTTATCGCGCTAAAGTTTACTTTGTAATTTAGTGGAGTCGTAAAGTGGCTAGTCGCACTGGGAGGGGGGGGGGGTAAAAATAGACTCGCAAAGTCGCAGTCGCAGTCGCACCAGATCCGGGAGCAAAGTCAAAGTCGCACTTAAAAAAAATAAAGTCGCGCCCAGTTGTGCGCAATACCAACTAATACGAGAACTTTTGATGCCGATTGTCAGTCATAGAAATAGATAGTGCTCGCAGTGTAATCCCGCGAGATGTTACATGCCCTACATGCCGCAGTATTTGTAGATTTAGATGTGATCAGAATTTATTTTCCTGTGTTAAAATTGCAAAGGATTCGAAAGGGCGTAAAACCCCATGCACATTTTCCGTTAGTGGGTTTCTCATGCCCACGTTCGATCAAGTATCGGCATGAATTTCAAGACAAATTAGTTTTTTCCCAAAGTGTCTGTCTGATTTTATTAGGTTAGGTTAGGTCTGGTTCTGGATCTTTTAAATGATTTAAAAAAATGTGTTTTTCTTATGCAGTTTTCTGTGTACTTTTCAGATCTGAAACTCGTTTTTGCTGGAAATACATAAATACTTTCCTATTATGAATCGTCAGTCGATTATGGGAAGAATATGCATTTTCGGGGAAAACGAGTGTCAGATCTGAAAAGTACACATACTCGTAAATCTGCATAAGAAAAACACGTTTTAAAATTTGTTTGAAAATATGTGTTTAAACGAATCTTTATCGAATAACCTAAGGTTATTTTGTTATCTCCCGATGATATAAAACATGAGTTATGCATTTAACCTTTTAATTCTAGGGCTTACCCTAAGTTTACTTGTATCCGTGTGTTACGTTAGGTTATGCTTTTGAGTGGGGACAATAAAGAATATTTACCGGAAATTATAAATCTGAAATATTCTCAGAAGTAATCCATTGCACCCTGAGGACTTGGAGAAAATAAACAGATCATATTTATGTGATGAGCCATCTATCGAGTATCATTTACTCTCGAGAGGTAATAATCTCTCTTCAATAATAACTAAAATGAATCCAATACTACCAGAAACTAGATGAAATACAACTAGAAATAAGCAGGGTACTTATTAGATTTGTCTTTTGCGCACAAAGTTGGTCGAGAGGAAACAAATAGAGAAAGAAATCGCTTTGAAACCAATCCAATTTGTAACGATTCCTCCAAAATCCATCGACTGAATAAAAGTTTCAAAGTTGTGAAAGAATATTCAAGTCACACAAAGACAGAATGTCAAAACAACAAAAGCTCCCTCTAATAAAAGAAAAACAACCCAAAATGAACTTAGGAAAACATTTCACGACTTTTAGAGTTATATTTTGTGTTTAAGTAGCTTTTTCACGTATATGAGAGGGAAAGAGAGAAGGGAGAATTTCATACATAAGGAGAAGATTCATCCCCCCATTGATATAAAGTAAATAAACACTATTTTATAAGAGTAAGATTCGGTTCTCTTGTTTAAGTTATAATATATTGTCGAGGTATGCCTGTGTAAACCCTTTTGATGTAAGGGTGGGTGCACTTGCACGGGCATATAGCCAACATGAGGCCAGCTGCAATAGGCTTCGGAGCAATTGAAGTAGTGGAAGGCCGCCTCCTTGAGTGAGTGCGTTTACAATTGGCTGGAATTTATCTATTCGCTTGCCAAGTTGCAGTTCAAGGATATATTAAGATCAAGACCTCAAAATATAATTTTAATATAAATAATAAACAGGGCAATATATATACAAAAGGGGAACAAATTATGCTTTATAAGGATAGTTAATTAGATTGGGACAATTTACAATGTAACAAAGCTAAGTGGAAGTGCAAAATTATCGTTAATCCGAATAATGGATATTATTTAATTTTGAATGGGGAGTCAATGACGGAGGGTGTAATCATGGGATTACAAAGCAAAATGGTTTTACCTTGGAGCTTAGAGTTGTTCGGAGGGGGAAGACCAACGGAACAGGTCTTCAAGGAGACACTTTTTAGGGTGTTGACGAGGAGGACTCGTAGATGGGGGTTTAAGAGTACTTCTTGCAGAAGGACGAGATTTTCTCTGCTCCAGAGAGATGTGATCTTAAACATGAGAGACTGTTCTGCGTCACGGCAGAGAGTCTCAGACACGGAGAACGGGAGTCTTGAAGGAGGGTGCAATACGAGGGGGGTGGGGTGCATTGTTATCCGGAAAGAAGATGACTCGATAAGCTTTCCTCTGAACAGGGGTCAAAGCTTCACGAAGGGTGATATGCTGGTGAGATCTTAACGAAGAGGTACGACTCGAACTGGGGTTGCAAAATTTCGCGGGAAACAGACACACGGTCTGAATGGGAGGACTGACAGGTTCTCAATCTCCTCGAGGAATGGCTGACGCAGGGTTAAATAGCCCGGTGGCTTTTCCGTTAGATAGCATCAGGGCATAGCCATCCCAAAATATTCACGACGACAATCTGTATAAACTTATTTCGAGATAATGGGTTGGATCGATCGGCTAAGTTTGCCTCAGGAATAGGGTTGAGCTTATACGGGCGCGTTCGCGGGAGAAGGAAATGTCTGTGAGGCATGGAGGCTAGGATTCGCCGTTATCGCGGAAGGGGCAGGGGCAATTTGTGTCCCGCTTAAGTAAATACAGCCGGGTCGGCGGCTCAGTGAGAGACAGTTTCCTTCTCGTTCATTCTAGAACTTCCACGCCAAGGAGCACGTGGGCTGGGGCTCGAAGCGGCTGAAAAATGGTATTTCTAGGGTCTTCCTCTCACGCTGGTCCTTCGAGGGGCATCCTCTCACATACGAGTATATCCACTCTAAACAAGTGCATATGAGTATTTTTATAACGTCATCTTTCTTCCTTTGGTGGGTCTAAACTGCTGCGCGTAAGATAGGAATCTTTAAATATCCTCCTCTACTGGCAACATAATGGGCTAATTAAAAAAAGTGCAAAGTTTGTCGAACTCAGTACTTAATAATATAATGACAAAAATTATAGAAATAATAACAATAATGGCACCAGTTCAAGATATTAAGAGCAACCATAGTTTGTAGATAAAAATACAAAAAATGATCTTAAGAACATACACACGTTGATGTAACACGATTATTTGCACGCTTAAATTTTCTATATTTCTGAAATATTTCGTGCTTTGGTTTGGTTATAAAACTAAAAGAGGAAATTCAGTAAACACATTTAACAAAACACAGAAACACAAGAAAGATTTTCGTGGTATATAACAACAATTGCTAATAACATCACGAAGACGATTCTCATTGGTTGATGTTTGGTTTTTGCATTCATTCTTGATATTTTGTTCCATTCTTCTATTGAAATCTTCCTCAAAGGGGCAAAAAGGTTATTCTTCTCTTCTTAAACCATTCTTGAGTTAATTTTGTCGTGTGCTTAGGATCGTTTTCCTGCTTAAATATCCAATGATGTCGGCCGTAGAATTTTTCGCACTTGGGAGCAGTTTTTCCTTCAATATCTTTCAATACGTTGCATCATCCATTTTTCCATTAATGATGTGGAGTGCTCATGTGCCATGTGCAGTAAAACAATTTAGGATCATATGCAGTTCCTTCTGCTCTACAAACCTGACGAAAATTATTTTCGCAGAAAATTTATATTTTAGTCTCATTTGGCCATTTATCTGTTGCAAAATTCACTTTCCTTTTCAAGATGCTTTCTAGTAAACTTTAAACGTTTGGTTTTCATGATTTTTATTAAGAAGTGGAGTTTTAAGGGGGGTGAAAGAATGCACATCATTACGACGGAGCTGTTTACTAAAGGTTCTTTTACTCACTTTAGTTCATGACAATTCCAGTTCGCTTTGTAGATCTTTAATCTTACAAGAGCAGCGGCTCTTGGAAAGTTGGAGGTGATTTCATACTAGCGATGATATCGAATTATAAAACCTACAACTGATTAAAGCACTTAAACTCGCTCAGAAATAGTCCTATAGGGTAAGCCATCTGAACGAAGTTAAAAGAGTTGCTCTCGAATATATATGTATATATATATATATATATATATATATATATAGGGGGGAATGATATGCACGACTGAGCTTTCAGAGCCAAACTAACTAGGGACCTTCTTCAGAGAAGTATTGAGCGGAGTGGAATCCAAACTAGGAATGGTTTAGGTTGGGAAAAGATACATGATTTATAGCCGGGAAGCGGCTAGTTAAGTAGCTTTTTGGTTGGAAAAGCACACTAGATGGGAAAGAATACATGATAAATAGTCGGGATTCTGCCTGTGAAGTAGCGTTGGTTGAGCCTTGGGGTAAAATAAGAATGAGCCTAAATTTATGGGCTAAGAGAGATTAAAAGAACATAATTTTCAAATTTCACAATAATGTTGTTATAAAAATAATTTTTTTAATGGGTAAGAGTGATTATAAGAATTATTCCAGACTGCTGTAGCAGTTGGGAATAACGATGTGTCGATTGATGCAAGTTTCACTGGAGAACCATGTTTCGAGGAACTCTCTGCTCTTCTTATTTCTAGATCGTCCGAATATTCTGATTTCCTCCCAATTCATGTGGTGTTGTTGGTTTTTCTGATATGAGGAGATTGCCGACAGTGGGTCATTCCTCTGGATTGCCCTTTGGTGTTCCTTTATCCTTGTTCGTAGTTATTTCCCCCTTTGTCCTATGCATATCGCTGGGCAATCATGGCATTCAATTCTGTACACAACCCAAGCTTGTTCTTCAACTGTTTGTTTGTCTTTCACCTTTGTCAGTTTCTCGCTTATGGTATTCGTGTGTTTGTGTGATATGTTGATGTTCTATGGATGGAGGAGTCTTGCTGTTATTTCTGATATCCAGGCCTAAAAAAAATATCTTGAACAAATTCAATTCTCTGCTTGAGTTAAATTACGCAATTAAAAGTTAGTAGGTATAAAATATAAGGTTTATTTTAATTTTCAGTAATGGAGAGGTGTATCGTGAAAGAATAACAGAGAACGATTTTCACATTACAGTAGTGCGGCAAGGCGAGCAAGCAGGTGGGCGGGCAGGCAAATGTGAGTACGTGAGTGGCAACCACAGACTTTAAGCGCGCCTCAAGCAGATAGGCGTGAGTTTTAACTCAATATATAAATTATTCGAGGCTCAGGCATAATAATAATAGGTAGTATCGCGTTTATTAAACATTGCAGTCACCTAATTGGTCTGGCAAACCTTAAATTTTCTATGGGCACTGTTGATGTTTTAATTGCAACACATATCCGCGATTATTTCTCTCCCCCATACCTAGAAAGGGGCAAAATTTGAACCTATCCTAACCTAACTTAATCTTACCTAACAACCAGGCAACACCATTGTAAAATCTGAATAGCCCATGTTACTCCACGGGTTAAGTTACCACAATGGTAACCTTTGTTGGTCTTCAAGGTCGCTTTAAGTGGCCTTCTATAGCAGTCATATATATATATATATATATATATATATATATATATATATATATATATATATATATATATATATAGATATATATATATATACAAACAGACTTTCGGAAATATATATTAGATACTTAAAGACAGCCCCTGAGAAATAGGGTAACAATTATAAACGAACAAAGTGAAAAGATCCAAGAAGACGAACACAGAAGAACTATTTCACAATCAGTGGAAGTTTGTGTTCTCCATAACGCTAGAGGAGGACAAAGACTTGACTCCAGAGATGGACAAAATTGTCCACACTTACTTGCGTGAAAATATTGCTAAGATGACCCCAGTAACAACAGTAGAGCAAGACAGGGGAGGAATTCTGGGTAGAGGAATTTTTATAACAACAGAAGAAATCAAAGCGTAATCCCAACATTTAAGCAAAAAGCGCCAGCCTCTTTAGTTGATAGATATTGTGGCAGAGTGGCCTTAAAGCGTATGATGATGATTAATGGTAGTAGAGGTAGTAGTAGTAATAGAAGTAGTGGTTCGTCAACCTGCCTTTATCCAGGAGGATCCCGACCGGATAATGAAATAGATATAAAGGTCAGTATGAAAATTGCTGTTGAGCCCGAGGGGCTGTTCCTCTTTGAGCGTAAGGGCACCGAGGGAAAAGAGCTCCAAAGAGGGGGAGAGAGGGAGGAGAAGAAGAAAGAAGTAAGGATAGGACAGACTGAAATAAAGTCAAAGGCTAGAAAGTTGACCAAGTTGGCCTGTGGACCTGCTTAACGTGGGACCGCTACCACGGGGTTTTTATGTTTTCCTAGTTTTTAATTGTCACGATTTGCTGTACCTGTCCCTGGTGTTAGTGTTTGGCCCATCTTTGGATAGCGGCAAAGGAGGAAGATGATCGAAGTGGAAGGAAGTGGGGTGTTTGCAAAGAGGTGCAAGTTGCCTGGAGGTCACGCTAATCTCTGTACTATAAACTAATTTTAGAGTTAAGTTCGAAATAAGTTAAGGTGAAAGTGTGTCTGTTTGTTTATTTCTGTGGTTGTTTTGTTATTATGTTATGTGTGTATGAGATAGGCGTTCAAACCGTTGTTAGCGTTATTTGTTTTCCTGCTATGTTAATAACTCGAGTTTCTATGATTTTTATAGCATAGTTCTCGTATCTGTATCTGAGGTGTGGGCTCATGTTCCTTGGTTATTTATTTGTTTACTTCTCTTCTTTATTCATGTTGTTTTTCCTTTTCCTTCCTTTGCCCTTTTTGGTTAGTTTTGTCATTCCTTTTGGGTATCAAGTCCAAATTCGGTGACTTTGTTATTATTCGGGAAATTTTTGTCCCAATCGGTTTTCCTTCTTTAGTTTACGCGTAAATCTCCTCCTCTTCCCTTTGGTCCGCGTTGTTTTTAGCACTAGGAAACAGCATATGTTGTCTCTATCCTGCCCATCCTGCTATTTGATTATTTATTTTCTCTCCTATTTCTTCTTGTGTTTTTCTATGAATTTTTGGGCTCTTTTTTCAATTATTTTATTTATTGGTTTTATTTTCGCTTCGATGTGTAAGTCTCTTTGTTTTTTCTTCTCTAATCGTTGCGTGTTCGTAATTATGTATACTGCCTTATTCTGTATAGGTTGCATTCTTATTAGATAGGCTGTATCACGGTCTGGTAGATATTTTTCTTATTATTCATGTTTAGATTTATAAATCTGTAGAGTAAAGTTAGCATGCCTAGTGCTTTGTTTATTCTTTCGGTCACGTGTTTCTTGTAACCATTTTTGGTAATAGTTAGACCTGCATCTGAGGGTTCCGATAAACACAGGGAATTAAAAGAGTGAAATCATCTGCGTATTGTATGTTCACAGCCCTCGTTCCTGGATGGGGGAATGTCCGAGGTATACATTTAGTATAGCGAAGGAATTAAACACCCCTCCTGAGCAATACACGCATTAAGCTTAAATCTTTCACCTTGGCAATTCCCCGTGTCTATGTATGCATACGAGGGGCGGTCAATAAGTTTTGCGAATTGGTAGGGAAAAACAAAGGAAAGAGGATGGCTGTTTGTGGGGGTGTTAGAACAAGTTATGACAAGTCAGGACCTGCAACCGCACCCTCCTGCCTTGTCTATTTAAGAAGCAATAGCTGATCGCAGATCGTTAGTCACAAATTTTTCAACAATGGAGAAGGTTGAGCACCGCGCAGTGATCAATTTTTTGACCAAGAGGTAAGAATGCAAAAGAGATCCATGAACGCATGGTTGCAGTGCACACCGACACCGCACCTTCCTATCAAACTATTGCTCGTTGGAATAGGGAGTTCCGCCATGGTCGTGAGTCCCTTGAAGATGACCTCCGTCCAGGACGCACGTCAGACGTGACCAACGAGGACAATGTGGCCCGTGTGGAGAGGAGGATCCTCAAAAATCGACGGGTGAGGTCGAAGAAATCGAGCGAGAACTTGGAATATCACATAGAAGTGTTATGAACATCATCCACGACAATTTGGCCATGACCAAGGTCTCTGCCCGTTGGGTCCCTAGAAACCTGACGCCCCATGATCGACTTCAACGTCGTCAAAGTCCACAAGGCCAGAGTTGCACAAGCTGCCCTGCGCGAGTGCGGATTTGAGGAGCTAAAGCATCTCCCCTACAGTCCAGATCTGGCCCCTAGCGACTACTTTTGATTCCGCCAGCTCAAGGCTGCACTACGTGGACACCGGTTTAAGGACGATGAAGATGTCCAGCTCGCCGTCCAGGAGTGGATTGAACAGCAGTCGGGAGATTTCTGGTTGTTGGGAATTCGAAGCCTCAGGGACAAGTGGCGCAAGTGCATTGAAGTCGAGGGTAGTAATATTGAAAAATAATAAAACACTTTTCCTCATATCTCGTTTCCTTATATCCGAATTGCAAAACTTATTGATCGCCCCTCGTATCTCTCCATGACGGAGTCGCATAAAATTCTTTCCAAATAGTTGTTCATTTCCAGATTTAGAATTTTAGGTTATATGCCTCTTTGCAAGACTTTATCGAATGCTTTCGATACGTCTCGGCATACAATGTCCATACTGAATTTCTCTCCGTATGCCTGTTCTACCTGAAGCCGAATTGTTGATATTTCCAGAGATTGTTTTCAGTGAGATATTCATTTAATTTTGTGTTCAGGATTTTTTCAAACACCTTCCCGATGAAGTAGAGAAGGGATATAGGTCGAAAGCTTTCGACCTCCGAATGTGGTTTTCCCGACTTCGGTATGAATATCATTTTGGCTATCTTTAACTCATCGGGGAAGTATCCCGTGTTTATACAGTCGTTAACCACGTTCCTTACCACTTTGAGTATATTATCCGGTGCTTCTATATAGTTTTTTTCTGCTGAGGCCTGATTTTCCAGAGGTCTTTTGTTTAAAATTTAAAATGGTATTTTTAATTCCTCGATTGTGATTTTGACGTTAAATCCTTCGTTCGCATACCGTTCCTCTTCTATGTAGTGATATGGGAAAGTTCTCTCAATCCGTTCATTTAGTTCGTCATTTATTTGTTTTTTGAAGTCTATATCGTAGTTTTAGATTTCCTCTTCGCCAATGTTAAACACTCCTTTCCAGTGTTCCCTGAACAATTTTTAAATCTCCTGTTCATCTTCGATTAATTTCCCGTTTCTGTCCTTAATCTTTATTTTTTCTTTACCTTAGCATTTCCCATTCTTTTTATCATTTCCAAAATTCTCGGGGCAATAGCTCATTGTCAATATTTTGAACGGCTATGTCCCAGTATTCTTTTTGTTTGTCCGTTATTGCGCTTAGTAGTTCTCTCTTCTTCTTTCTCAGATTGCGGTATTTTTCCCTTGACGTTTCGTTTATTATTATGTCCTCGTTTATCGCTTTTAGTTCTGCATTCTTAGCTTTCATTTCGATGTCCATATAAATTATTTAACTGTTTATGTGTTTTGGGGTATTGCAATCGCATCAGCTGTTTGTATTTGCTTCCTTATTTTTTTCCAGCTCGCCGTCGATTTCTTCTAAAGTAGCTTCATTTAGTCTGTTTGGTGCGTAGTCATTCAATTCTTGTTTGTATTTTTCCTAGTCTGCTCTATGGTATGCCTTCCATTTTTTTAGCGGGTATTTGTATTGGTTGCTGATTTACGGTGAGTAGTGTTGCTGTTTGGTCGCTGCAGATAACATCTATAGGTTCCATGTGGTAGTTAAAAAGAATGTTATTGTTTGCTAGGCAAATGTCTGTAGTTGTCGCTGTTCTGTCTTTAATTAGCGTTTGGTACTGTGGCCCTAGTCTTCTTATTATCCGTCTGCCTATTAGAGCTTGTAGGTCTTTTCCTGTTTGGTTTCTGTTCCTATATCCTTTGTACGTTCATCTTGCGTTCAGGTCTCCCCAAAACAAAGTTAAAAGTCTATTGTGAAATATTCTCACAAAGTTATTTATTGGGAGTATCGGTCGTCGCAGTGGTTGGTATCCTGTAGCTATTATTATATTGGTTAATTCCATTTTGACCTCAATTGCGAGGTAAGATTCTGTTAGTCCTTGCTTTGTTTGTACTCTATTCCTTTTCTTTATTGCTATTGCAGCTTCGACGGGTGCTTTGTTTGTGTGATTAATCGCTATTACGTCGTAGTTCCATATTTTTAGTTTTTGAGTCTCGAGGTTAATCCCGTGACGTGAAATAAGAATGATGTCGGGATCAATTTCTCTAAAGATATTTCCGTATGTGTTTTCTTTATCCTTCCAGCCATTCGTATTTATCTTTAAAATTATTAATTTACTATTATCCATCTTGTTTGTATGTTCTTAAGCGGTTTTTCTTTATGGGAGAGTGGAGGTATTACGTAAATTTATTTGTTTTCTTTTCCTAGTATTTCTGCCTTTCATCTCTGTCCTTGCTGAGGCCTGACTTATCCGTTTCACATTTCGCGGTTAGTATTTCTGGTCTTTGGTCGCATGGCGAGCTGTCCCTAGTCGACTTTGTTTTTTGTTTTTGCGTGTGCTTCTTTTAACATTTTCTTATTATTCTCGCCAGTGCTGCTCTCAGATTCTGTTTTCTCACTTTCTGTCTCTTTCTCTTTTTCAGATTCGGTTTCCTTTCTTTGTGTTTCTTCCAAGAGTTTCTTATTTGTATCTTCTGAAATCTTTATGTTAAATATAGGTGATAAATCAATATTTTGCGGGAATTTCATTGGCTCTAGCCCATTTTTCTTGAGCATGGAGTTCAACGTGGTGGCATATGTTGCTGGTTGGGCAATGCTTGAGACGTGTGAGTGTAGAATCCATGTCAGTAATTTTACGTTCAGAGGTCCGTCAAGCGTCATTTGAGTGGTTGTTCTATTGTTTTTATTTGTTGCTGCCGCCGCATATGAGATGTTTTTGTCCCTTCTTTTCTTTGTTGTGTTTCAATTTTCTTTCTCCTTATTATTTCTTTTCGCTTCGGACATGTCATCACCATTTTTCTGTGCCCCCTCCCCGCAATTAACACACTTTTGGTGGAGTGTGTGGGGCTTCTCCAAGAATATGGGCCACTGCATTCTGAAAATATTTCTCCTTCCTTTCTTGGACAGTTTGCGGTGATGTGGTCTTCCATTTTGTTACATCTAAAGCAGATTTGTATATTGCGATACTGGTCCCTTTGAATGTTAAAAGCTGGGATTCTCATACTGTATGCAAGGATTACCTTCTTTAGTGCCTTTGTTGCAATCTCGCACACTCGCACACTACTTTGAACACATGTGTGTGTTCCTTAAATTTGATTATGTCGTGTATATTCATCCAGGGTTGTTGTTCCATTATTCGATGTTTTATTTTGTCTGGAGAGTGTTCCCCCACCCATGATCCTACCTTACGGCTCACGATGCTTCGGTTAGCAATAATCTGGGGTGGTACTTTAACATCTAAGTCAATTTTACTTAAAGTGATGGTTCCTGCCGATGAAAATAGCAGTTCGACATCATTGTTTTCCGCACATAGGACAACAAATCCATTAGCTGTTTCTATGCATTTGATCAGGGCGATTTGTAAATCCTTGAAAATGCTTTTTGCTACATCATGTGGTCTCCGCTTTATCCCGTTCTGAATTAGCTGAAGTGGGATCCTTTTAGTGAAGTCCTGTAGGGTTCATTTTCAAATTTTATGCTCCACCCACAAGGGGGGTTCTCTGTAAAAATAATGCAGTAGATTATTAACCTCGAATAAAGGAGGACGTACGCCAGTACACTCGTGTCACTCCAAGAACGACCTTTTCTGAGGTCACAAAAAGGGCAGTGACCCCGCCACAGAGAAACAAAGCAGGAAACGGAAGAGCGTAGGGATCCCTACGGTCACAGACTCCCTCAAGGTTTTTCTGTTTAATGCGTGTTCTCGAACTTTGTGGCCTCGTAGCAACAGAAGAACCTGAGATGGTGGCCATAACGGAGTCGTGGATTAAAACCTCAAGCCGAGATTTTGAAGGTGAATTCACGATTCCAGGTTACCAGCTCTTCCTGAAAGATCGGCCAGACAGAGAGGGTGGCGGTGTGATGTTGTATGTCAAGGATACTCTCAACTCGACGGATTGCAACATCGTATCCGACCATGAACTACTAGGTGTTGACCTAAAGATAGGTCCTGCCAGATACAGGAGCCTAGTGCTTTACAGACCCCCTGCCAAACTCTTAGAACAGGACAGGAGTCTGTACCAGCTTTTGGGCGAACTTGTAAAAGACAGAGTGTGTATAGTCATGGGAGATTTCAACACGTAAGTTCACTGGGAAAGCAAAGAACCCTGTGGCGAAGATGCACTACTCCTGGAGTTTGACAACAACGAGTTCCTGACTCAATGAGTGAGAAAACCAACGAAAGGAGAAAATATCCTCGACTTGGTTTTTACCTCTGAGGATGACATCGTTGAGGACCTCTCTGTTGGCAAAGAGCTCGGTGGCAGTGACCACCGACTAATTAGATTTGTAGTCAAAGACCCTAAGGCAGGGCCTGCAACTAGTAAATCGAAGAAACTTGATTTGAGAGGAGAAGACTTTGCAGGTCTACGTGCTGGACTGACTGACGCCAGGCTAGAAGTGTGCGAGGCTGTTGAAGACTCGTGAAACAGTTTCAAAACCACATTCATAAATCTTCAATTGTGTTTCATCCCTCTGAAATGCCCTCGTCAGTCTTCGGTTCGACCAAAGGGGTTTAATTGAGAAATCGGCCAACTGTTAGGGAGAAGATAAATTTGTATCGGCAATCGAAGATCTCGGGTATCTTTGATGAATACCAGAGGCTAGCTAGGAGAGTGAAGTCCAGCATAAGGGTGACTAAGCGGTCTGGGGAACTCCGAATGGCAAACCTTTGTAAAGAGAATCCCAATGAGTTCTTTGGATATGTAAACAGCGGTAAACCAATCTGTCGAACGATTGGCCCTTTGATGATTTGGGAGGGGACATTAAAGCACTTAGCTGCACAAAATGCTAACCTCCTCAACGAATACTTCGCTTTAGTGTTTATTGAAGAGTGTGGTCCCATCCCTAAGCTAACGGATTCCTCTTCGGGGAAAAAGCTGGAGGATATGGACTTCACCGAAGCGGAAATAAAAAAGAAGATCACTGACCTAATGACTAATATGTCACCTGGCCCGGATGGGTTTCTACCTAAAGTGTTGAAAGAAGTTCGCGATCAAGTGTCATGACACCTAGGCGCAATCTTCAACATGTCAATCCGGACCGAATGCGTTCTTAGCGACTGGCGTAAAGCGGATGTGACTCCTATCTTCAAGAAAGGAGACCGTAGCCAACCGTCGAACTACCGACCTATCAGTCTGATTTTGATTGTTGGTAAACTCATGGAAAGCTAAATGGTGGACAAAATGACGTCTCATTTAGAGTAAAAGCTGCTACTGAGGAGATCCCAGCACGGGTTTCGAAGGCAACGGTCATGCCTGACAAACCTTGTAAAATTCTTCCACTTCGTCTTCAGTGAGCACTATCGGGAAAAGGCGGTGGATGTCGTTTACTTAGACTTTCAAAATGCTTTGATAAGGTACCACACTGCCGCCTTCTCCGGAAAGTGCGAGCACTAAGCATAGACGGAAAAGTAGCCGGCTGGATAGAGAACTGGCTAAGTGGCAGACGGCAACGTGTGGTGCTGAATGGAAAGGCTTCTTAGTGGGTTCCTGTTACTAGAGGAGTGCCTCAAGGTTCTGTCCTGGGACCACTACTATTCCTCATCTACGCAACGACATGCGCGGTGACATGGTTGCCAAGATTTATAAATTTGCCGACGATACCAAGCTTGGTATGAACGTTGCAAAGGATGGAAATACTGTTCGCCTGCAGGAAGATCTTCGAAACATTTGGGGAGTGGTCGAACACGTGGCAAATGCCTTTTATCGTGAACAAATGCAAGTGATGCATATCGGCCACCAAACCCCCTAAACTCAGTATATTCTTAAGGGCACTGCTATTGAATCCACCGACACTAAGGAAGGACTTGGGTGTAACAATCAATAGTGACCTCAAGTTCTCGAAACAGTGCTTGAAGCGGAGAAAAAGCCCAAAGGATGCTAGGCTACACAAAGCCCCAGTTTGGAGATCGGAACAAGGAGATTGTACTGTGTTTGTACAACTCACTTGTCCGACCGCACCTGGACTATGCCGTAGAATGTGAAGGCCCTTATTTTGAAAGGACATCGTGAGATTAGAACGCGTGCAAGCCAGGGCAACCAAACTGATTTCCTCTATCAAACATAAAAGTTATGAAGATAGATTAAGGAAATTAGATCTGTTCTCGTTGGAAACTCGTAGACTGCGTGGTCAGCTCATCGAAGTTTTCAAAATACTTCGAGGCTTCGACAATGTTGACTACAGGGATATTTTCACACTTGTTGAGAGCAGAACAAGAAATCACAGCTTTAAACTTGAACTGAAGCGTTACAACCGCGATCTGTGTGGAAAAACTTTCACGTACAGTATCGTTGTCAACAGTGAATCTGTTGACCAGTTCAAGTCAAGACTAGACAGGGTCTTGAAAAGTGACCGTTTAAGGACGTAGAACATTTGACCAGAGATGTGCCCGCTCGATTGCTAGTCCAAAGGTACCCTCTTTGAATGGACCGTAACGTCTTCTAGGGTATTTTCTTTCCTTGTTAACTCACTCCACTAGTGGGAGAAGCCCCCTATCTGTTATTAATTCTATCTCGCCTGCCTGCTCTGGAGCGCACACTCTCTGACCACCCTACGTAATTAGGCCTAGCCCTATAAGCGGTCCTGCAGTTAGATTCGGGCTCGTCACCGATAACCGGGCTCCTTCTCTGGCCCCCTAACGGGGTCTACTTCGGAGTTTACTACACCCTACTAGTGACTTCTTTTCAGACCTTGCTGGTGGTCAGGTTGTACTGTGCTAGATGGAAATAAAGTAAGAGACTTTCAGATATAACAAGGTATAGTATGAGATAGGTAAAATTTAGGGAGATCACCGCTTTGGGGTGATTCCCCACGAATCAGCAAGAGGAGGTCTCTCCAATCAGTCCGATTCGCGCATATATTTCTTCTTTCTTCTCTTTGGTATATAATCAAACGTATATAGAAATTGCTCTCTTCGCAAAGTTATTTCAGATCAAAGGATTGATGTAACTTAGCAGTGAGTAGATCGCTGTGAGTTGTCAGATTAACTGAGCAGTCAGGTAGCAGGAATTATTATGTTTTGACAGCAAACAGCGTTCAGGTGGAACCTTCGTCTCCCTGTTCCGCGCAAGAGGTATGAAGATATACATTAGATACCCATCTCTAGGATTCTTTGGAACAGAGTGTCTGTGTATGTGTGCGCGCCTGTCTTGTGCTGCGAAGACTGGAAAGGAAAGAATGATGTGTTGTAATTGGTTATGTGTGTGATGAGAAGTGTAAGATCTACCCACCCGAAAGTAGGGTGAGCACAGCGCGTCCACCAATCGGTAGCCAGATCTCGACGTGCGCTGACGTTTGTGTCCACTCATGCTGGGATCTAACCCGGTACCGCGAGGTTAGGAGACCAACGCCGTATCCACTCGGCAACAGGAGCTCTTGCATGATGAGTTGATAGATGTTGTGTAATGGGGGGGGGGGCCTTGAGGCTTTCGATTGGTTGATATATATTTTGTCACGGTGGGCTTTGATGCGCACAATGAGTTAAGAGTATTGTTTCAGAATGGGTCTTGAAGCGCTCGATGGATTGATAGATATTTTGTCTCGCTTGGTCTTGACATGCACCAGATTGGTCATTTTGGCGGAGGGGTATACATACACCCTCATCTAGCTTTGCACATGTTTTAATACCCATTCGTGGAGATGGATCCAAACTCTAGCTAGTTAAATCGCAGGGTACCGCTGAGACTCCATCCGGTGACTAATCAATCGTTATGTGGCTTAACTTCGTTCAGACTTGAAGTTGGGGTTTCACTCGGCCTTGCCGTAGCCCATACCGATTTGTATATGGGAACTTATTGCGATTTTATATACATAAACTCACTACTAATTTTGATGC
Source organism: Ceratothoa steindachneri (assembly GCA_963969495.1). Classification (NCBI taxonomy): domain Eukaryota; kingdom Metazoa; phylum Arthropoda; class Malacostraca; order Isopoda; family Cymothoidae; genus Ceratothoa; species Ceratothoa steindachneri. Next base: position 109,868,004 of record OZ018328.1, read on the forward strand.
AAAGGGACTTACCATCGTCCCGGCGAGTTGCGCGCCATATTGGCATTCTCCCCTTCATCGCCAATTGTTTCTTCAAATACCCGCTGGCGGAAATGCCTCCTTTGGTTTACGATCTATATTTCCAAATAAATAAGACAAGAAATTCCCATTGTAATTGAAAACAACTGATCTTCTATTCAATCGACTTCTTCCGTCGGCAATCGAAGCCATTTGGGCGTCGATCGGAGCCTTAATTACGAGTGGGGTTCCTCAATAACGCGCACCGCATTGGCCCATTGTGAAGGGACTCTCCGCCCTTTGCCTACGAGTCCTTAATATTTGTTCCATCCACGTGTGCCCTAAATCCCCGATCTTCCACAATTGCCGAAGGCTAAATTACGACACCAATTAACTGTCGCCGCAGAGCAGATTTTATTTATAAATTAAATTCCACAACCGCCTTATTGTATCCGCCAGATGGCGGCTTCAAATGGCGGCTATCTTTAGGAAGGTTTCGATATCGGCGTCCGGAAGATGATGCGACTGCAATCATCGAGGTGCCATTTAATAAAAAATGGAGGCGAGGTTCCATTAACAACAGCGCAAAAAATATCGTCTTCTTTATAGAGCACCCCGCTGACCCCCCTTGGCTGGAATTATAAATGACACCACGGCAAGAACCTTCTCTGTGATACACACGGGAGACTCATCCACCATTGCTACCTAAAGGTCACGTATCTGTACTTCTTTGCCATGGCGTGATAATGACCTTCCTAGGAACAGGAGAAGTACCGGAGAGTTGCGTTCCCTCTCTTTAGCGCTCCTAGTAGCCTTCGTTTTAACCATTTTATTTTTATACTTTCTGAGCAATTTCGTTTTCCAAAGTTTCACTACCTCCAATACAAGCCTCTTGGTAATCAGTTTCTAGCGGAGATGCCCTCGTTAAATTCAGCTCTATTTAAATAAACCACCCTTTCAATAGGAAAGAAAAAGAGGTGAATTCAAAATAGTAAGAATGGTAGATAAGAACTGGCGAGAGAAGAATACAAAAACAGACAACTAAAAAACATCCTATGACAAAGCTAAGGGGCATGCTCCCTCCCCGAAATACACTGTAACTTAAAGGTTTCAGCCAACTACACCTAGATGAAATTATGGTGAAATAATGGATAAAATGATACAATTGGCAAACGTAAGTGGGAATGTAAGTAATTGAGAAGGTAAAAACAGGTCAGTTTGATTGCAGACAGACGGACACAAAAACGGACGGACAAATCGCTAAGGCAAGGGTCCTTAACTTATCGCGAGCAAGTTATTAGTGAATTCTTCCTAACTTATGCAAGGCCAATGATCTAAAATAGCTCGAGCACAACCTGGGACTTAATAAATCGTCTTTGTTTCAAGATGTACGATCAAATAAGAGTAAGCAAATTTCCATGCGAAAAAAAAGGACTCACCACCACTGTTCCTTTACTATATACTTGTAAGAGCGAAGTCTGTTTAATAAAGTCTAAAGCGCGTTATAATCTTATTTATCTTTTTATACATGTAATTCATATATATATATATATATATATATATATATATATATATACAAGGGATCTTCAGAAATATTTGGTTCAAGCCTTTAATTTAAAAGATTATTTGCAATTTTCAAGTCAAAACACATTTGATCATCTCTTTGGTTTGCGCTTATATCTGCAAAACCTTCATTTATTCTTTTGACGTATTTCAGGTAGCAAGTGACTGCTTGCAAGGCAGTGCAATTCGAAAAGCCAGGAGTTCTTCAGATAGAGACTTGTCAGGTGGAAACATCGCCTACAGAAGTGCATTGATCTAAATGGAAACTATGTTGAGAAATATTAGTTACATTTCATAAGCGTTACCTTCTTGTGTATGTGAAAAGAGCTCCTTCCGAGGGCTTTGATCAAGACTGTGTTTGACAAAAATAGCCTTTTAACCGCATAATTAATTGAGTAACTGCAATAATCTTTCTTAATATATATATACATATATATATATATATATATATATATATATATATATATATATATATATATATATATATATATATATATATATGCGTGTGTGGAAAACTCACAACAAAGAATCGCGTGAGTTAGTAATAAATGCAACAAAGTCCACAGGGAAAATTAATACGAGGATTCCAAGTACTTTCGAACTTTATTTCGAATAAAGAGCGAAAGTACTTGAAATCCTTGTATTAATTTTTCCTGTGGGCTTTGTTGCATATATATATATATATATATATATATATATATATATATATATATATATATATATATACATTTCTTTAAAAAGATAAATTTAAAGAAGCCTTTTATATAAGATAGATTTACTTTCATAGAAAACAGGAGTACGAATGTTTGCGGAGATCTTGGAACTTCTTTTTCCTTACCTAACCTCATTGACTTGAACTTTATTGTTCAACTATCAAAAATTAAAAGGGCTTAAAAATTAGAGCATCATAGAGGACTGGAAACCATCTGAATATTGGAAAAAAGTTACATGCATCATGATTATTCACGCCGCATATCAGAATGCTGATGTTATAAGTGCTGCTCAATATTATCTGAAAACATTAAGGGCTGTAAGACGTGAACTAGACAGCTAAAACCGAGACTAAGGAGGGGTCATCAGCAGATAGAGAGACAGCACACGTTCTGCGACCGCACGCCAGAATTCAGCCAACAGCGGCAGGAGAAAGTAATAGAACAGCTGAAAAACGGAATCCGTCCTTTAACGAAAAATGGGTGCTGCAGTGAATATCATGAAGCTAGCACTGAGTGAGAACCTTCAGTGGCACTCGCACAAGAGGCGCAAGGAACAAATTCTGACAGACAAGGATAATGAGAACCGCTTAACGAAGTCAAAGGAGCTCCTGAACAAGCTGAAGCATCCTGTAAGGCAGTGGACGATATATTTCTTCTTAGATGAAAAGAACTTCTCCTAGACAAGTTGCAAAATACCCAGAACAACAGGTGGCTTACCTAAAAACCATGCGACGTTCAATGTATCCTGAAGACAAATTCCATCCAACTGTGATAGTATTTGGATATATTTCAAGGCAGAGTAACGTCATGCTGTCACAATTTCTCAGCAGGTTCTTAGGCACAATTCAGACATCTATTTGGAGGTAGTAGGGAATGTGCTCAAATCTTTCCAACCCTGCTAAAAGGCCATACCTCCAGAAAGAGTCACAAGGGTTTATCGGACAATTTTTACGAAAACACTAGTGTCACTTTCTGTCTTCCAAATTGCGCGGATTTTAATCCCATGGATTGCTATGCATGGGAACGGTAGATAAAGAGACCAACCGCTGTACATGTACCATCGAGAACGAGCTGCTCGCCAAGTTCAAGGAGGGGTTTAAAAATCTTTCCAGGGGACAGAGTCAAGACGCATGCGACAAGATTCAGAGCAATCATGAGGCAGCGATGGAAGCTGCGGGCGACTACTTCGAGTAAACAGTTATCTCCCAGCCATAATCTACTTGGTAATTTGAATTTATATATATATATATATATATATATATATATATATATATATATATGATGAAAATTAATGCAATATCGCAAGAAAAGATGAGGAATTAAACCACATTCCCCGAAGACAATTTAATTCAGAACAGTTTCGGTATATCTCACACGCTTTTTCAACTGACACTGGATAGAAAATATAAGAGAAGTGCATATAAGCATAACACAAGGTCAGATCATGAAAGATCGCCTCTTTTTTTTCTTTTTTTTTCCAATCCCCTACTTGTGGCTAATCTAGGGGAGGGGTAGGCCTAAACATATTGAAGGGCTGACATTTTACTATTTTGTTTATTTGCTTTCTTATTACAGGATTAAAAGAAAATTGACCCTCAGATAGATATAAATTAGGAACTGACGATATCTAGCTCGATTCTACGATTCTTCTCTTAACATAGTTAGCCGATTTAAATACCATTTTACTTCCATTGACATCGATCGTATGATTCTTGTCTCTAACATGGCAAAATATTCCACTGCTTTCGCTGCCCACTCTAATATCTCTTTTGTGTTCATACAATCTCTTGTCTAGATTTCTCCTCGTTTCCCCTATATAAACTTTATGGCAATCGTTGCATGGTATTACATATACTCCTATGTTAATATGTTCTTTGGGTTTCCTGGCAATCATCAATTGGTTGAAGGAATTATTATATTTAAAGGCTAGATTAATACCCGCTTTTCAAAATATGTCCTTTAAACTATTTAATTTATTATTAAATGGCAATGTTATACATTTGTTGAAGTCATTAGTGCGGGAAGGCTTATTACCGTAGAATCTTTTCCTAGCTGCAAAATGGGCAGACGATATGAACCAATCGGGGTTATACAAATTAGAAAAAATGGTCTTGATAATGACAATTTCTTCATCTAAATAGGAAGGATGACATATTTTGTATGCTCTAAGGAAAAGGTTAGAAATTACCGATTTTTTAACAGTATTATCGTGAAACGAAAAATAATGTATATAGGCATTCGAGTGGGTTGGTTTCCTATACACGTCAAGTTTTAATTTATGGTGATCTTTATTAATGAGGACATCTAAAAAGGGTAATCTATTATCATATTCCCATTCATATTCAAATTCGATGGAGACATGCAAATTATTCAAATTATTAAAAAAGGTAATAATTTGAATAATTTGCATGTCTCCATCAAATTTAAATATGAATGGGAATATGATAATAGATTACCCTTTTTAGATGTCCTCATTAATAAAGATCACCATGAATTAAAACTTGACGTGTATAGGAAACCAACCCACTCGAATGCCTATATACATTATTTTTCGTTTCACGATAATACTGTTAAAAAATCGATAATTTCTAACCTTTTCCTTAGAGCATACAAAATATGTCATCCTTCCTATTTAGATGAAGAAATTGTCATTATCAAGACCATTTTTTCTAATTTGTATTACCCCGATTGGTTCATATCGTCTGCCCATTTTGCAGCTAGGAAAAGATTCTATGGTAATAAGCCTTCCCGCACTAATGACTTCAACAAATGTATAACATTGCCATTTAATAATAAATTAAATAGTTTAAAGGACATATTTGGAAAAGCGGGTATTAATCTAGCCTTTAAATATAATAATTCCTTAAACCAATTGATGATTGCCAGGAAACCCAAAGAACATATTAACATAGGAGTATATGTAATACCATGCAACGATTGCCATAAAGTTTATATAGGGGAAACGAGGAGAAATCTAGACAAGAGATTGTATGAACACAAAAGAGATATTAAAGTGAGCAGCGGAAGCAGTGGAATATTTTGCCATGTTAGAGACAAGAATCATACGATCGATTTTAATGGAAGTAAAATGGTATTTAAATCGGCTAATTATGTTAAGAGAAGAATCGTAGAATCGAACTTGATATCGTCAGTTCCTAATTTATATCTATCTGAGGGTCAATTTTTTTTTAATCCTGTAATAAGAAAGCAAATAAACAAAATAGTAAAATGTCATCCCTTCAATATGTTTAGGCCTACCCCCCCCGCCCCCCCGTCAGATTAGCCACAAGTATGGGATTGGGAAAAAAAAAGAAAAAAAGAGGGGATCTTTCATGATCTGACCTTGTGTTATGCTTATATGCACTTCTCTTATATTTTCTATCCAGTGTCAGTTGAAAAAGGGTGCGAGATACACCGAAACTGTTCTGAATTTAATTGTCTTCGGAGAATGTGGTTTAATTCCTCATATATATATATATATATATATATATATATATATATATATATATATATATATATATATATATATATATATATATATATATATGCTATTTTTAGCGAAAAAGGGGGAATTATAAATTTTCGATTCTCGTCGACAAGCAGGGGTAACATTTGAAAAGGTCAATCGAAAGATAATTTTTTGGCTATCTAAGAGAACGCTTATTTTAAGTGTTACGAAGACCTTCTCGTGTATGTGAGAAGAACTACTTCCGAGGGCTTTGAGGAAGAGTGTGTTTGCCCAAAAAAGCCTTTTAACCGCATAATTAATCGCGTTACTGCAATAATTTTTCTTAATTTATAAGGCGTGGCGAAAATGGGGAATAATAAATTTTCCATCCTCTTCGACAAGCAGATGTGACACTTGAAAAGGCCAATCGAAAGATACTTTTTGGCTATCTGAGAGAACGCTTATGTGAGAAGTTCTCCTTCTGAGGACTTTGAGGAAGACTGTGTTTGCCAAAAATAGCCTTTTAACCGCATAATTAATTGCGTTACTGCAATCTTTTTTCTTAATATATATATATATATATATATATATATATATATATATATATATATATATATATATATATATATATATATATATATATATATATATATATATAGTACAAGAAAGAGAAATTTGACGCGAATGAGCAATGAGACAAGAAACAGGAGTTTTTTAGAGGTAAGAGAAAGGGACATTAGAAGAAGACTAGAATCATAGAGAGCAGAGGGCGGCACAATGAAGGCAATCCTTTACCGAGAAGACAGAGATAACGCCAGGGAAAAAAAGTTTGAAAAGCCCTGTGGTGGTTGTTATCACCCGCAGAACTTGCATTTGCTCCTTCTTCTATATAAATATATATATATATATATATATATATATATATATATATATATATATATTTATATATGAATCAAAAGTTTAATTTATGAGACTAGTTTCGGTATACAGTTTACCATACCTTTTTCAGTCGTATACGACTGAAGAGAGTATGATAATCTATGGGGTGGGTAGAACTTCATAAACTCATATCACCCTAACCAGATAGAGATAACAGTTTATCGTTTTTGGATGTAAGAATAGAAAAGAATCAGGATTGCTTTGAATTTTCTGTTTTCCGAAAGCCAACGTTTAGTAACCTTGGTTTAAACTTTTACAGCTGCTGCAGCTATCAATTCAAAGTTAATGCTTGTAGAACTTTAATTCATCGTGCTTTCAATATCTGTTCTAACTGGATCCTATTCCATTTGGAAATGATTAAACTTAAAACTCTTTTTAAATGAAACAACTAGCCACCCCATATTTTTCTAAATTGCATTAGAATTTTTTTAAATAATATCTTTAAACCTATAAATAGTTATAATGTTCCCCGCAAAAAATTATACATTTCATTTCCCTTTATGGGATACCAAACAAATACTTTTAGGAAGGAATTGTCTAATGTTTTGAAAAAAATCTATCCGCATTTAATTTTAAAGCCAATTTTTGTAAACCCCTTAGAAAATAGTTCTTTGTTCACTGTAAAGGACCCTTATTCCTGAAATTTTGCGTTCCAGAATAGTATATAAATATACTTGTCCTGAATGTTCTTTTGGAACGTACGTTGGATGTACGGAACGTCTTCTCAAGGTTCGCATGGATGTTCACCGTGGGGTCAGTTACAGAACAGGAATGGATCTCTCCTTAAAAGAAAACTCTGTTGTCCGATCTCATTCCTATTCATGTAAAATACCTATAGATTATAATCAATTAAAATATTATCCGCATCAAAATCTAAATCTGACCTTCTCATAATTGAGTCCCTTTTAATTAAATAAAATCAACCTCAGTTAAATAAGGACTCTACTTCCACACCGTTATATATTGCCTGATTAATTTCGTTTGAATTTTTTTTTAACTAGTCATCATGAATTAATTACCACTTAAAGAACCAGCTAGCTAACATTTTTTGTTGTTGTTTTTCGACCAACCAACTACATAGATCAGAGAACAAAGTAGTATTAAATCACATCTTTCCTGTTAGTATGATTTTTAAATTCATTCATTCAGCTCACAGCTTTCTCCGAATCAGGTAGCAAATTTTAGTGTATTTATTGAGGTTTTCCTTTTCTTCTAATTGTAACTTTATTAATTTCGTTGGAATTTATTTATTTTTTATCTTAATATACAGATTTTTGTCATTTATATTACATTTCAATTTTTTATTTTTGTTTTGCATCCTAGTACATTGTTCTTATATAAATCTTTAATATTTTAGCCTAGAAGATGGGTCCAGAACCCGAAACGTTGGCAATATATGATATATTCAGTACTTGCTCTCCTTTTCCTGCTGAAGATCCGGCTTGCTAGAAGCAGAAACATACACGAATATATATATATATATATATATATATATATATATATATATATATATATATATATATATATATATATATATATATATATATATATATATATATGTGTGTGTGTGTGTCTGTGTGTGGTGATCCATGTACACAAAAGCTTTGCACACTCATATACTCGTTTGTTTTTACACTTAGGTATAGCCTAGTGACTAGTAAGCTTTATTTATCTCCTCTTAAACTCCGTCGGCACAAGACCCTTATAACTATTATTTATTGACCCTTGACTTGTAACACTAATAATTCTACTTTCCAACTTCGTTATCTCTCTCTCTCAGACTCTGTCAAATTCCATAGATACACGGCCTCTCTCTCTCTCTCTCTCTCTCTCTCTCTCTCTCTCTCTCTCTCTCTCTCTCTTTCTCTCTCTTTCTATCTCTCTCTCGCTCTCTCCCTCCTGGGTCGTGCCAACTTTCTCTACACATATAAACAATAGGCATTGTTCTCATGGGATCAGATCAGCATTACCAAGGCATTCAATCACATCGCTTCGTTTAACATATATTCCCTCCTCTGAAAAAGGTATCTAGACTCACCAACTTCAATCTTTAATCAAATAAAATCTTAAACTTCAGAAATAAAGTTATGTTTTCATCAAGTTGTTTAGAAAAATACAGGTAACAAATATTTGGTCGACACCCTCAAGAAAGAACCGACTTCTTTCGCTACAGGTGGTGACCCTGGAGTGACTTCAAGCAACTCAGATGACCTAGAAGGGCAAGCAAAGACTCAACTGATGCCAACAAGACACTTTTTTCGAAAATGGACAGCGCTGATAATTGCACAGCGGTAAGCACAATTTCTGCCATCTCCCTACCAGAGTTCCAAAGCTCTTCCACACAATCCTGGTTTTCCCAAATTGAGTTGTTATTCAATCTCGACCGCATTACCAGTGAAGCCCACAAGCTAAAGTCACAAATAAGGGCACTTCCCTATATGGTGATAGAGGGCATTTCACCTCTCTTAAAGAACCTTGCTACCCTCTTTCACCCTTATCTCCGGGACGCTATCCTCGAAAAAGTATACGCCAACCACTGCTCAAAAACTGTAAATGTTACCCCGCACATCCAATCTCTCCCATCTTGCACCAGATGACCAATTGAGGAGATTACGTGACACTCTGGGAGACAATGTGAGTCATGAATTTATTTGGGAATCCTTTGTCCAACTGCTCCCACCCCACATTTAAGAGGCCCTCGATATTATGGCCCCTGATACCCCTCTTGACTAATTTGCAACATCGGCCACTCGCTGCATCAATCGTAGTTCGCAGAAACGAGTAACGGCCATTGCAAAGGCCTCCTCCACCCTTCCCAGACTTTCAGTCACAGATGAAAGCAGCGCTGGCTCCTATTAAAGAGGAATTGGCAAACTTCTTCCGCTGAATAGCATCCTTAGAACACTTTACAGACCCATCAAGAGGACGATCATCATCGCGGCGCACATATTTTCTCCTCGCTCTCGCAGTTACTCTCGCAACTCTACTACACTTGAAAACGGTATTTGTTGGGATCACATGAATTTTGGTCAAATACCACGTCGCTGTATTCCCCGGTGCCAACAGGCGAGTACTATGCCAGATTTTCCCAGGCAGCAGTAATGGATGACCTTGCGTCATTGTGTGCTCCCACCCTTGTTTATACGTCAGTGTTACCAAAACGGGCAAGAGGTTTTTAGATGATACTGGTTCTATAATTTGCCTTCTACCCGCTATTCTAGTGCTGAGAGGCCCGTTGCTGAGAAGCCAGGACGCCTCTCTCCAAAAGTGTTAAAGGTTGTCAAGGACAGCATACAAACTATGCTGTCATAAGGCATAATTAGACCAACCAAATCACCCCATTCTTCGCCAATTCATCTTGTTAAATAGTCAGATGATAGCTACTGAATTATTTGTAACTATAGGTGACTCAATTATCTGACTGTTAGAGACAAATATCCCTTACCTTACCTTACCCACTTCACGACAAAACTCCCAAACTGTACTAAATTCTCTAAAATTGACCTTAAGGATGCATTTTTTAAATTCCTGTAGACCCTGCATCCATTGAGAAGACGGCTATGACGACCCCTATCGGGCTTTATGAACATTTGTTCTTACCTCAAAGAATATCAAACTATTCACAAACATTTCCAAGGTAAATCAATCATGTTTTGGGTGATTTGGATTTCTTTTTCTTATATGTAGACGACTTACTAATAGCTAGGTAAGATGAAACATTTGCAACATCTCGAACAGTTCTTTTCAACATTAGAATCACAAGGATTACAGATAAACCTTGCAAAGTGTATCTTGTCGGTAGATGTGCTCGACTTTCTTGCTATTAAAGATTTTCCTGTCCCCAAAACGCTGAACGACTTACAGAGATTCATGGGTTTGGGAAATTTCTTACAGAGATTCATTTGACAAGCAGCCATAGCCTTGAAATCACTCAAGAAATTATTGAAAGATGCCAATAAACGCCACCTGAATTCAGTTTTAAAATGGGACAGCTAATCACAAGATGTACCCTTTTGTATGTACCCTTTTGGTACATCCAAAGCGAGACTGCTCATTACTGAGGCCTCTAATCTTTCCCTTCTTTACTAAATCTTTTCGTGGCCCGGAATTAAAACATAGTACATTCACTAATGAATTGACCGCAGTTCATCTTGCAATCAAGCACTTTCAACATTTACTTGAAGGTACAAGTTTCTTCGTGCTCACCAATTGTAAGGCCACAATTGGTGCCGCTAAATCCCTCAACACACGAAATTCTCCTAAAGAAGCCCGTTCATTTGAATTTATTTCACAATACACAAATAAAATTCGTCATATTGCAGGAAAAAATAATCCTAGTGATGCCCTCTCTAGAGCCCCATCATCGATTGCAACATGCAGTCTGCTACACATACACAAACATTGGCATATAAAAATAGCAATCTAGATAATTTATGCCATGCAATACATTCATATTTTCATTCCTATTCTATTATTGATTATACAGCACTTGCAAGATCCAACTCAACAGATCTGCAACATGCTGAACTACAAAATGAGGATAGTATCTTCCTGAAATTTTACAAAGTAGCACTCGCATCCTCTTCTCACTCTCTCATTTGCGATTTATCAAAAGGTTTTGTACGGGCCTATCTCACTTCCGAATTTCTCAAACGAATCTTTGATATTCCTTATAATCTTGGCCATTTAGGTACTAGAACCACTTTCAAATCTATTTCAGAAGGCCGAAGTGCAACGGCACACAGAGCCACCTTACGCACAATTTACTGCACCAGAGTCTAGATTTTACACCATTCATGTGGATTTAGTCTGTGGTTTTCCTGCAACTCAAGAAGGCTACATGTGTCTTCTCACAGTTATCTGCCGTTTTTCAAAATTGATTGAGGCATATCCATTAAAGGACAGGAGGTCAGAGTCTGTAATTGACGCTTTTTTCACTCATTACATCTCAAGATTTGGTGCCACAGTTAAAATAACTTCTGATAATAGCCTTCAATTCCATTGAGGATTATTTCATGAATTACTAAGGCTAACTGCAACTAAGCATCTTTTTACATCGCCTATGGTAACTCTGTGTTAGAACGATACCATCGTACCCTAAAAGGCTCCCTGCTAGTCAAAGGAGATCCTAGTTATTGCAAAAATATTTACCTCCAACCCTGCTCGCTATGCGCAACAATCTCTTTCAGGTAACAGGATATTCTCCCGCACAAATTGTTTTAGCACTCCTTCATGACTCCCAGGTCACTTGTTTGCCACCAGAAAAACAAATATCTTATAACACAAATCAATACAACAACATCAGAAAACCATGAACTGACTTGCTCCAATAATTTCCCGGCCAATTTGGAAACAAGATACTTTTATTCCCAAGGAGCTTGATACTTTCACTCATGTTTTCCTAAAGGACAAACAGATTCGCCCCAGTTTTCGACACCATACAAGGGCCCATATAAAATCCTAAAAAGACATCAAAATTCATATATTCTCCAAGGACCCTCCGCAATATCAAACCACCACATTTTAATTCCTCTGCAAATGTTACCCCTAGTTCTTTAGTATCAGCCATTGACACTCTCTCCCCCCCAGACCATCAACAATTAACTAACCCCCAGTAAACTGGTAACCAATAACTTATAGGTCAATAACCTAGTCACCTATAATTGATGACCCTGGACCTGCAATAAAAGGGCGATCCACTGCAAGTTAGAAAATCTTACGAGCGCAATAAGGAACAACAAAAAAGACAAGAAAAAGCAGACTGCAAAACAGACAGAGAGATAAAAAATAAGAGTATTTAAAAAACCCGAACATAAAGTCTTACAGAACGGTTGATGGTTCCAGATAAAGTACCATAAACACGGTCGTAAAATAAATTAACAGCAGCAAATAATGTAACAATAACAGTAACATTACTTAAGATAACAAAACAGAAATCTAGGCTGCAAACGTTAGTTGCAAAAAATAATTCATATTAAAATCGTAAAATCGCGGATAGAAGTAATATGCGAGGAATAAATTTAAATTGCTTAAATTTCTCAGTAGGTGCAATGATGGACGGCGAAAAACTTGCGTACGTGACCTTGTACCGATAAGTTTATGGTCTACGTTTCAAACAGTTTTTGACCCTAAAACAAGGTAAATAGCAGAAAACAGAAGGAAAACCTATTAGTATAATTGAATTTTGCCAAAGACAGAAAAACACCTGGCCGAGGCAAGATATGGCCCACAATTATATATAATATCAGTTCAGGTAAACACTACGACAAGAAAAACGTAGGCGTTCGTGTCGTTGCAAGAGGCATTCACGAGAACGTAAGAAGACGATAAGGAACTAAAAAATAAAAAGGAAGTAATTCCAAAGAAAAAATTGAGAGAACAAAGAGACTAAAAGGAAAGGGCAAACAATAAGCTAAGAAATAACAAGGTCTGCTGTCCAAAAAATCTCTCTTATCTGATTTATGACCTTACGACATTCAAGACCTTTACTACCTTGGGAGTATCTTGGCAATTATATCATTTGAAAGATAATGTAAAACAATATAGGTTTTTTAGATTTCGTTAGAATCGGCCGAATAGTTACAATGTTATTACTAAAACCAAAAAAAGCAAAATGGGGACCAACGGACCAACCGACCGGCACGTGAGATATAGAGTCGCACGCTACTAAAAATACTTTTTTCTTTATTTGACCAGCTCTCTCTCTCTCTATCTATCTATCTATCTATCTATATATATATATATATATATATATATATATATATTAAGGTGATCCTTTTTCATAAAAATTATGAAATCTTTTCAGGCTAACCCTGGATATTATTACCCGTCCTACACAAATACCATATACAAAATTTAATCACATTGTTTATATTATCTGCTGCTGCACTGTATATGTGATTATGTAACAGACTACACAGCATTCATTACCATAGAAGAACATAGGAGACGCGAATTTGAAATTAATCAGGGTGTTCTCCAAAGGGGATGTCTCAGTCCGACGCTATATAGTATATATACAAGGAACTACCAGATCCAGTCTTGGAAAACACAGAATATGTACAATTCGCAAACGACATCTCAATAATCACTAATAGACCGTACAGGAACCCACCAACAATAACAATTTTGAAAAGAAATGGAAGATAAGGACAAACGCCGATAAGTTTACAATTATCCCAATAAGTAGGACGAAGGAAAAAGTCAAGTGTAACTTTAAACGAAGAAAAGTACAGATACCAAAAAGAAGGCAAGGTTCTTGGACTAAAGATGACCTCTAACGGGTATCAAAAACACATTTCAGAGAGAATAAAATTACCAAAAGATAATTTAGCAAAATTATACCAATTGAGAAACTTAAATACAAAAAATAAAATCAAAATATATAACGCGTTATGTAAATCAGTTCTATTATATCCAGCAATCCCACTCAACAATCTCCACAAAACCAATAATATAAAATTACAGAGTCCAAAACAGCGGCGTACTACTAATTACAAATCAAAAAAGAGAGACCACAAGAAGCAAAGAGATCTACACCAGGAGATAGAGATGTGACCAGTAAGTATGTCACTACTTTAAAGAGCCATCAAAATATGGGATAATTAGAAGTACTCTTAGACGAAGACGAATAAAGGAAAATGGAGATCCCAATAGAACACAGATAGAATAAGAGGAAAAGCTTCAGGAGAGGAAAACCGATAAACGGAGTTAATCCCCCACCAATATACAGATAGAAGAAAGATCACTAAGGAATTGCGAATAAGGCAAAGAAGAATACAAACAACTGCACAATACTCAAATAGGACAGAAATAAGTTCTTAGAAGAAGAATAGAGGCGTGAGAGCCTGTACATACCTAACCAAATATTAAGAAGAATATAAAAAAGAGAAGATAAGCAACCAAGTGATGGCTAGTCACCCAGCAACCAACTCTAACTCTTACGCATTTCCTTTCACCACTTTACCCTAATAATTACTGTACAATCTACTCTCACTCTTCTCTTTTATTTTTAAACTTTTTCAAGATGTAAGACGTAATTATCCGTAGTTGCTCGAAAATGGTGCAGAGCACCGATACAGCTGTCGTAACATTTGAATAAATTGAGGAAAGATATTTGCATATCTATCACCTGAAGTTAACAACAGAAAACAAGAGAAAACTAAGGAAATATAAAGATTCTTGTAAAAGAATTATTGATGACACGGAAGCAATAAACTTCAACCAAACCTGCATAAGAGAAAAACTATGCCCCCAAAGTATATACTCGTATATAATAATAATTCGAACCCTTTAAATTCAATGAATATTTATTCAATGCGGAGTTGGTCCTCTTTTTGCATTCTGAACAGCGTTGATGCGTCTTGGAAGTGATTAATACAGATTCTGAATTCATTGAGAGGAATCTTGAGCCATTCTTTTTACAATATCTGTCTAGCTGTTTCGGACACGATGGTGGAGGGTAAGGACTTCTAACTTGTCGCTCCAAGACGCACCACAAATGTTCAATAATATTAATATCTGGGGATTGTAGAGGCCACTCCATGTGTTGTAGCTCACTCATATGCTCTTCATATCAACTTTTAACCACATGAGAGGTGTGTATTGGGGAATTGTAATCTTGTATAAAGCACTCACCATCAGGGAATAATGCTGTTGGTCCTACCATGCAGGGCAACGATTGGACCAAGAGAATTTCAAGATATGGCTGCCCAGCCATCAGTAAGTTGCCTCCGTAGGATGCTAACATTCTCGGCTTCAAGGTTGCCAAGCTTAGTAAGAGAAGGCACATCAGGGCGAAAAAGGAATTGACATTTACCGAACTAAATAGATTACACCGAAGTAGACATATCAAGGAAAATAACAAAAGGAAAATTTCCCTCACCCATGTGAGGTCTAAATTACTATAACCCGCGGTGACGCTAAAGGAGACCTCAAAAGCCAGCATCTCATACCTTAATAGAGTGCAGAACTGGGCCTCTCCTTTCCATTAAGAATATCAAGTGGCATCAGTTTCTGATGCGAGAGAACTACATTAAGGTACAGGTATTAACCCTGGAAAAACTATTCTGAACAGAAGAACCATCGATAGTTGGTCGTCACTTAGATGCAGCAGCGTAGCTACTCAACCAATCTAAGGAGATACAAGATTCAACAACCAGCGCTCGCACCACATAATTGAAGCACATAAAACTCATTAAAGACTAAAAAATTAATGCACGCACATACGCTACAGTAAACAGAAATTTGTCTTACACCAACGCTAGAGATGGTACACTCACCGAGCACACTTTTTCTTCTACCCCCCTCGATTTGTTTCTTTTCTTTACCAACTTCTATGCTTCTTTTGCCACTGCTAGCTCACAGAATACCCAGGGGCATTCGACAACTAACTCCTAACTCTCTTTTAAACTTTGTTATGATGGCGGACCCAATCTGTTAACTGAAAGTGGTATCTGCTGAGACGAGGTTACTGAGCTTGAAAATGAGGCAAGATACGCAAGTCACGCACCAAGAATAGAAAAAATATATCGTCAACTGAAATGATTGGAAATTCCTCCTGTTTTCAATGGATAGACTACATAGATACACTTAAAGTGGATCTTATCTTTATTTCCCCTCTTCTTCTCTTTCCTTCGGTAACATTTACTTTTCTCCAACTATAAGCAACATAACAAAAAAAATGGGGCTCCGAACAAATTAATAGTAGAGTAGAGTGAAACCCGGAATTAAGCCCCGTTAGGGGCGACAAAAAAGCTGGGTCTTTTGCAACATGAACCTCAAATTTTATTGATGCGCATCATAAAAATAGGTCAATTTAGCTAGGGTGGTCATGAAGTGCTTCTCCTATACAAAGCCCTACAGGGATCCATAAGCGGCATAACGGAATAGGACCTTTCTTTCTGTCCTTCTTTTTCACTACTCCGAGGAGGAAAGAAAAAACAGTGCCTGGGTGGTAGCTAAGGAAGATGGTGGCCGGACCGCCTCCCACAACTGGAAGAAGAGGCATGATTGAATGCTTCCCAGTACCACTCAGGACCATCAATCAAAGAAGCAAGCCCTAAAAAATGAAAATTGTGTGAAACGCTCAAGGTTGCATTAATTTGAATTCTTGATATCCCTAATAGATATATAGTTATATGCAGGAAAAGTTAAGAAGTTTGGAAAGGCCCAGACCATCATAAAATTATCTTCACGAACATCGAAATAGCCCAGAGAGCAGGAAACGAAGGCTTCCTGGACATCTATCTAAGGGTGGCTCCGGAGCAGATTGAGGCAGAAGAGTTCATACCACTTGAATGCTGTTTAAAATGCTTCGCGGTGGAAAACCATCCAACGAGGGAGTGCCAGATGGCTGGAAAAGCTTGTTCTAACTGCGCCAAAACTGGTCACGGGTGGAAGGACTGCAAAACAGAAAAAACAAAGTGCATCAACTGCGGGAGAGACGTAAGGAGGCAATTCGGCTAAAAAAAGAAAAGGTGAAAACGAAAAACGAGGCCAGGGAAATGTCTTACGTCTTACGTGGAAGTAGTGCTAGCTAGCTGAACCAGAACAAACCCTACAGAACCGTCCACTACTATGAACTTGCTTTGCCAAACCAAAGCAAGGGAATAACGGCAATGTTTATCTTTGCTTACTTGGCAAATCTGGCAAAACCGGGTACAATTGCAGAGTAAATTAATCGCCTTTTGCAGATGAACGGCATAAATAAAAAGCTGTGCCCCCCCTCCCCCTCCACAACCCCTCTTTTGACGAAATTTTGAACATCAAATTTACAGAAGACCAGACAGAGAAGGAAGAAGAACAACCGCTCACAGAAAAAGAAAAATCTAAAGAGGAAGAAGATTCCAAAAGCGAGGGCCCTAACTAAAGCCCCCCCCCCCCCAAAGGAAAATAGACAAAAAAATCAGAAAACAAAAACAGTAATCAAGGAGAAGAACTCAAAGCAAATGGACAAGGAAGAAGAAGACATATTAAAAGAAGGAGACGGAGTCGCATCGGTCTCTCTGAAGAAAGAGGTACTGGACAAAGGATAAATCTTCGGCGGGGGAGGACGTCACCCTTAAGGTATTCTATTCGTCTCTGTGCAAGCCCTAGAAAGAAGACTCGGAGCAAGCAGTTAATCTAAGGTATTCAATGGGCAAGTACAAATGGATCTTCGAGGAGGGACCGAACTCCGCAAAAGAAATCAAAGCACTAATAGAGAAAGGAGTCGTCTATATCGCGCCAGAAGGCGTCCACATATGTAGTTAATGTGCAGACGTATAAGTTAATTAGAAGTGGTAAAAAAATCTCCGAAATTCCAAATTGAAGGAAAAAATTTAATAATAAATTAGTAAAAGTGACTAAACTCAAAAGAGAGTGAATAACTACATAAATAATTATATACAAAATGAAGTAAAAAAGGTGAATAAGCATTAGAAGTGAATAAATACATAAATAATTATAAATAATAACATTATTAATTAAAGTGTCAAAATACAAAATAAAGTAAAAAAGGTGAATAAGTATAAGGTAAATAATAGAAATATAAATGATTAAAGTAACAAAATTGATTCAGCGTTAAATATTTAATTAAAAATTCGATTATAAACAATAGAATAATAAAGTGTTTAAATAAAAACAACTAAGTTACAAATAACTATAAAATTAATTTACGTATAATTAAAATAATAAAATAATAAATGTAATATATTTGCCAGAGATCAGAGAGAGGGAGAGAAAGATACGCGCCGCCTCGCCCTTCAATAGAAAGAGAGACAGACACCTGGGCGCACTTTTTGTCTGCGCTAATAGAAGTGTGAAATTATGAGACGCTGTGAGACGCCGCGATGACCTGAAATGCCGCCATCACAGAAAGTTGTGACAAGTTTGAGAGGCCAAAAGGTCCCATCTTAAGTCGGACAAAGATTTGCCTCGCCGGCTTAGGAACCTTCCCGCGATCGCGCAAAAAAGGTGAGACTATTCTCGCCTGCCGATGCGTCTGACCCTCAAACCCTTTCCTTTAGGCGGAGGTGGGAAAACCCCATTCGACCCCACTATTCATCCTCCGGTGCTAGAGTTGAAAGTCAATATCCGCCGCCCACTCTACCCTGTCAGTATCCGCTGCCCGTCCTGCCCCGTCAGTATCCTCTGCCTCCCCCATATCGGTACCCGCTATTCGCGGCCCGTTGGACGCCGCACAATTCTCGCAGAGCCCCATAAGCTCCAAGTATTCTCGTTAATTCACGTGAGTCTATCTCGACCCGTTCCACCCGCTCCTCGAACGCAACGTGCTCAGTCTCGATTCGTGTTTTACTCGAAAGCAAGACCCAAGTTTATCCCGTAATATTCAATGTCAAGAGACTATTATTTGAATTTTGTGCCAGCCAAAAATTACTCCCTCGGAACAAATCTTTGAGGTATCGGTAACGTGCGACTCTCTTGTGCAAGTGCTCTCTCGACTCCCCACCCCCTCCCCAGTGTAAGCCTTTATCGTCGGCTTAGTATACACTTGAGGTAATTCGAGCGACCCTCGGTCAATATTGTTCGTTTGTCTGTGCGGTGACCATCCCAACCAAGTCGCCCCCCTTTTAGCCGCTGAGACCCGTATACATCGAATGTGTATATAGCTTGTTTTAAAACTTCTTTTTACCTTGTAAAATAATATTAATTTGCATATTAGTAAAGTTATTTTTGTACCCGTTTTTCTGTTATCCCGGAACCTCCAAGATAGTCGACTGTTGGCTAACCTACATTCTGTTAATACTCACTCGAAACGCAGAAAGTGTTAACATGACCCTATTCTACGACAATATTTCATAATTAATTGATAGAAATAATAGAACTACTTAAATATACAATAGTAAAATAATAAGTATCCCTGTACTATATTAATAGAAATGATTAATCTTAAAATGTATTGTTATTATGTTCAAGTATAATATCAATTACGTAAATATCTGATTTCTGCATTCTCCCAGAACTTTCCCTTCATACTTCAACTTCTAACTTTCCCTTCTCCGCTTAATTTCATGTTATTTCCCCACTTTTATCTATTTATTTTACCTATATGTATATTCACTCTTTAATAAATCATTGTGTGATGTGGAAAGATCACTAATAATTGGGGGAGTAGAGATCTTAAAGAAAATAAGACCCACATCCAGAATTCCCCCTTAAATAACGGCGAACAAGAGCCTCATACCTTGCTTATAACGAAGAAATTTCAAAAGACATCAAGGCATAAAAATTGCAGACATTCTTGAATTTTAAGGAACCACAGACAGGGTTTCAAAATAGCATGTTCAACCTCCTGAGATGACTAACTAGATAGCATAAAAGAACCTTCTTCTATTTAACATGAGGTAGGTAGTAGGTTGGCTAAGGCACCAGCCGCCCTTTGTGATACTACCAGTAGAGAGAATTAGGTCTCAATTAAGGCTGGCCTGTACAGCCTGTTATTGGGACATTCTCTAGGTACGGACTTTTTCTTAGCCTACACTTATTCTGAATATCTGGCATATTTCTTGTACATTCCAACTTTCACATCACATCTGACAATACTGAACACCCTAGACTCTTGCTCTCTGACTTGTCTGTTCAGGTAGAAGAGACTCTTTAACCATAGTAGGCAGCTCTTCTACGAGAAGGCTACTCGAAAATCTAAGCACTGTTCTCCACTCTTGGATAGTGCCACAGCTTTTGTACCGGGGTCTTCCACTTTCTTAGATTGGGGTTCCCTTGCTTTGTGGGTAGAACCAAACTCACTATTCTATCACTTTGCTCTTCCTCTTGTTTTTTCAAACAGTATGCTAGACAGGCTTAGTAGAAGGGCTAAGGATGCCTGGTGGTTTATCAAGAGGTTGCCTTATCTTTATCTTCTTCTTTGCCTTCCTTTATTATTTTTTCTAAAATACCATCATTACTGTCCTTCCTCCAGTTTCTAGTAAACCTGGAGATGTATTTGACCTTGCTGGGTGTTGCGGCTCCTCATAGTTGACCAGTTTATTTTCGTAATTTCTTTTCTCGCATAGGTGAATATTTTTCTAATCTCTTTGTATATATTGTTCCTGTTACTTGTTTTTCAAGTTCTTAAATATTCTTTCATATTTGTTGAAGAGGTTGCGGTTGCTACTTTCTGGGGCATTGAACTTAATCCTGGTTCGCAAAATCTACTATATAAGAATAAAAATGACTTGGACGTAGCTACCGATAAATTTGATATCCTCTTTTATTCTGACACCCTCGTGTCTGATTTGCATCATATTTCCCAATTGTTAATTCCAGGATTCGAAAAGCCTGTTTTGCTTTAAGCGTAATGCCATCCCGAGAGCTCTGTATTATAATAGGGGTTTCACTGCGTCTCATAGGCCGTTATATGAATGTGGATGTCCTGAAACACTGGTGGTTAAAGTCTCTGGTACACATTTAAATCTTTATCTATTTGCCAGCTATAGGAACCCTGATTTGGATGAATCTATTTATGAATGTTTGTTAACTAAAATGGCAGCAGTTTAACATGCTGGCCATAAGTCTTGCTTTATTTTCATTGGTGATTATAATTATTATCCTACTGAGTGGCTGAACTCTGTTACTGCTAAAGAAAACCATGGTGTAGCTGCTTTAAGCTTTTCAAATATTTCTGGCTGTGAGCAACTGAATAATGAACTCACATCAATCTGATAACCACCTTGATCTTGCGGAGTGAATTCTCTAGTAGGCTCATTTGATCATAGTTCCATTAAGATTAATTTTGATATGGAGCAGGTTGTTTCAGATGTTCACTTTCTAGGAATGTTTACCTTAAGTCCCGTGCCGATTGGACTTATGGCACTCAGTTGTAGTGAATATTATCGAATGGTTAAATGACTATTTTAGCCCAATTATAGAGTGGAGAATTCCTTCTAAACTCATCAGGGTTAGACTTTAAGATAAGCTATGCTTTAATACTGAATGTAAGCTTGCCTATCAAGCAAAGCAAAAAAGCTTACCATTTATGGAGGATTAATAAATGTGACTTCTTGTGGCATAATTTCACTGAGCTTGGAAGACAAGCTCAGGTTATATATATATATATGAGAGCTGAGAGAGCTTATAATGATGGAGTAAAGGAGGTTCTGGTATCCAATAGTAGTGATCATAAGTGGTGGTCTACCCTTAAGTCATCACTCTTCGGAGTTGATTCTAGTATGCCCCCACTTATAAATGCGGACGGAAGTGCCATCTACTACCCTAAAGTAAAGGCTGAACTTTTGGCTGACCTCTTTGATAGTAAGCAGTGTGGGGAATCGCTGTTGTTGCCTCAGTCATGCTTTCTAAAACCTTAGCTGTGTTCAATGGCCTTCAAATCTAGTGAGGTTAAAACCTTACTTTTGAATGTTGACAGTCATGGTGGTCTCGATCGTAATGGGATATTCCCCATTTTCTTGAAAATGTCTGCAGATTTTATTGTTTCAAAAATTGCTGCAATTTTCCGTAAGTTAGTTAGACTTGCTAGTTTTCCATCAGTGTGAAGGATGAGAAATATTGCAACATTACCTAAAGGAATAACTCCATCCTCATCTCCTTCAGAATACAGGCCAATATCAATAACCACGGGCTTATCTAAAGTATTTGAGAAACTGCTCTCTAAGCGCCTTTGTAGGTTTGCTGAAGAGAATAATCTACTACCAATATTACAGTTTGGGTTTCGTAAGGTGCTTGAAACTTGTGATGCACTCTTATTAATCTCTACAGCATTGCAAAGTGCTCTTGATGAAGGTGCAGAGGCACTCATGGTAGGTTTAGATTATTTCACTGCAGCCTTTGATCGTGTGAATCACAGAGCACTTATTTACAAGTTAGGATTATCAGGGATCGGTGGCTCTTTTCTTAATATTTTAAGTGGATTCTTGCTGGCCAGAACCAGGAGGCACTACAATCTCAGGTGTCCCTCAGGGTAGTGTTCTTAGTCCCTTGCTATTTTCTTATTTATACAAGTGACATGTCTATCGAAAACAAACTGATTGCATATGCTGATGATGCAACTCTTTTGGCTATTGTTCCTTCTCCCCGCCTGAGGAATGTAGTAGCTCATTCCATGAAGAGTCCTAGTACGTATCTATGAGTGGTGCAAGCTTTGGAGCATAAAGATTAACCCTTCTAAAACTCAGAATATGATAGTTAGTGGTCCAGAACCCTTTTGCCTATGCATCCTGATCTACATATTGATGGAACAGTATTAAATACCAGTCGGTCTAAAACACTTTTGCCTATGGAACCTGATCTACATATTGATGGAACAGTATTAAATACCAGTGACTATTTTAGGGTTTTGGGCGTGACTTTCGACAAGAAATTGACTTTTGAGAAGCACATACGTAATATTGCGTCCTCTGTTTCCCAGAAAGTTGGTATTTTGAGGAGATATATTAGAATGTTTGGAGACGAAGCTATTATAAATAAGTGTTTTAATTCCTTCCTTCTTCCCTGTTTGGAGTACTGCTCTCCTGTGTGGTCCTCAGGTGAAGATTCTCATCTTAAGCTCCTGGATAGAGTTATCTCTTCGGTCAAGATAATTTTACCAAGTAATAATGTTACCTGTGACATAGGCGTAAAGTGACTTCTTTATGCTTGTTGCATAAAATTTACTACAGTGATAAACCTCCTTTTAATTTTTCAATACCTGATCTAGCTACTTTTGCTCGTAATTCAAGGCAGGCTGCCACTCTTAATAGTGAGACATTTTCTAGTATCAGGTACTACACTAGCCAGTTTGCCAGGAATTTTATTGTGGCTGCAACCGTGATGTGAAATGGTTTGCCTAGTGCCGTTGTCGAGTCTACTGATCGAGGAATTAACAAAAGTCGTATTAAAGTCCACAAACCAAATGCACAAAAATCGTGCTCTTTTAACTGCTTGCCTCCAGGGTTGGCAATGTTTGAAATAAGGTCGAATTAATGATGGCCAGTGTGTGAAAATAATGGTTTATTTTAGGTAAACAAAACATAAAAAATATAATACATTACTAAATATAAAAAAAATCAATGCATTACTACATAATATAATTGAGTAGAAGTGCAGGCATTTACTAAATAATAAATAGAAGAGACCCCAAAACAAATAACAAAACAAATACAACACCGTGATTGGCCACATCTGAAGCTATCGTCTAACGTCATAAAGACTAAATTGTAGCCCAGGAACATCGCCCCCTAGCGTGTGCCTATAAACTTAAGGATTTTCGGAGTAAGTTGATAACTTCTATGTAGTAATGTTTTAATCGTTGGAATTTTATACTTATGATCACATAAAATAAAGTAATTGATGCCTAGACCAGTGCATGTCCTCTTTGGGTATAGTGTTTATTGTCTGAAATTAACCATACTCACAAGATACCAACATCAAAACGAACAATCTAGCATCTTGGGCCTGAGTAAGGATATCGTCTTTAAATTTGCATTAATTATGTATAAAATACATAACTAATAAAAGGTATTTTGACAGTTTGTAAGATGGGATTTATCATGAGTAAAGAATAGATCACAGAGGAACTCCTCTGTGTATGTTTAGAAGGCAGTAAAGAGAGACTAAATATCTTGAGGAAACAAATAATTCATTGAAAATATTTAAAATAATTGGAGAATGTTTAAAATTTGTTAGAAAGTGATTTATTTTGTCCTCTAGCCGTAATATAATAGTTGTAGGCGACTCATTAGTGGGTAGAAATTTAGAATCTTTATTTAATATGTTGTAATAGTCCTGTTTGGCCAAGATCAGATCAGATTTTTCTCTAGCTGGTCTAGTAGTTACTATTATATATTTTCTTGTGATCAGTTTTACAGGTATGTTTATATCTTCAGATTAAATAATAAAATTCGATTTACAAGTTGAATGAATCTTTGAGAAAAACTCATTAGAATGGGAAGCCAACGCTGAGCAGAAGTTGCTGAAAGTACCTTTTATAGGAAGATCCTTAAGTTTATGGGCCATATTTTAAAGTTTTAGAATGAAATTAGGTATAATTATTTTGTAGAAAGGTAGTTTAGACTTAAATTTTTCCCGAAAACCTAGAAGCCTATTGGATAAATTGATCACAACTTTATCAGGGCCTATTTAGGAGGGGTAATATCATCCCAATTTTGCCAACTTTTTTGTGTGTTTCTATGCGCGCTTAGGTCTGATGTAGAAAAACTTCACCAAAAAATATCCAAAAGAGACAAGTTGTGTTTAATCACCGTACACAAATAGTAAGGGTTTTGTTGATGAAGGTTAAATTTCATTGATTTCGCAGAAATTTCAAGATTTAGCAATTGAAATAATGATTCCTTGTAAAAGTTAGATGTATATAAAGATTTCCGATGAGGCTTGAAATATAAAAAATATATTTGTGGAGTTTCTAACTTCCAGAAACAAAACTTCATCTTCTTCGCTTCTATTCGAAATTTCATAGAACTTTGGTAACCATTACACCATACTTGCCGTATATATATATATATATATATATATATATATATATATATATATATATATATATATATATATATATATATATATATATATATATATATATATATATATATATATATATATATATATATATATATTTAAAAGGATTCTTTTCAATATATATATATATATATATATAGGGATAAAACCATAGTATTAGGACTAATTTTATATGCGAAACCAGGTTTCGACTGAGACCTACGTCAGTGTCAATCGCTCGTGAACAAGTGAGATACAGAAGTTGCTTAACGTACAAACACACAAATCAGTGGCGCTAAGGTGGATTATGCGAGAATGTGTCGGCATGTTTGAGAAACGGAAGTATGAATTTCTTGCTTATTAAGGTATTATTATTGAATGGCCGTCGGAACTATTAAAGTTGGGAATTTCATTTATAAGTGCCTATTCAATTAAGCGTCGATGTATATTTCTGCAGCTTTCACCGATATATAATTCGTTACATGATTTGCATGGAATAAAATAAACTACATTTTCTGTAACGATCGATCTATTTTTGGATAGGCTATTTCTGATCGTATTCTCGTACTGAAAGGCAACATTGATGTTGTTGGTCCATGCCAGCTTTTTTAATTTGATTAACTGGGGGGAGTATAGGAAGGTAACATAATATTTTTCACATCTGTTTTCCTTATAATTAGCTGGGGGATAATAGATGGTTCTGGCTTTATAGTGACACTTTTCTATGAACCAAAGGGGATATTGTAGTTCAATGAATGTTTGGATGATTGTATTATATTTCGTCTTGCAATTTTATTACATGTGTTAACTTTTTATGTATATAATTAAGTCTGTAATTTGTATTCTTTTTTTAGCAAATATGATGGGATTAGTTAGAATCCTGAAACGTTTTAAATAAATGTTACGAGACATCTATGGTTCTGCCCTGGTCATTCTGTTTATACTTTGCCTGAAGTTTGCGTCCATCAATTCGTTCGGTACACACACACTCATATATATATATATATATATATATATATATATATATATATATATATATATATATATATATATATATATAGAGAAATCTTTCAGAAAAATGTAGATTTTGTTCTCTAGCTAAACCATCCCTGAGTTCGAACTATGTATTTTCGCTTTCGCCAAAGTTAGCAAATAAATACTACACAAATGCTGAAAAGAAACGGTGTAAGTGAAATAATAATAAAAAGCATAAAAAGAACACAAAGGATTCATAAATTTGCGCAGTATAGGACTGGTCGAGTAAGCTGTCATTAGATTAAAGGGGTTCCGTGGTTTATGTATTACTCCCGACATTGTAAGGATTGTGAGAAAAGGCTCTTTCATTATAATTGTTATAGATGACACAGGCCTGCGTTTGAACTTTGGTTCTGCTCTGGCTTCTAAAATTTTGTTTTTGACGTACAAAAAATGGGGAACAAGGAAAAAAGGTTAATGATGTATAAAAATTGGAACGTATTAATAAACAGTCGGTATATAAGAGAATACGTTATCAACGATTGGTTTGTGAGTTACATCAGGCAAGTCACGTTTTAGACACTAGGGAAATAAACGCGATGCGCTCTGAAAAAAAAAATCATTTTTACTGGTATGTGCGGTCGCCGAATCTTAGAACTCTTCATCATTTCCTCAACAACGCGACCACGTCTTCTGAACTTCGGCACTTTCAAAGTAAATTTCTCCTGATTTCAAGGCTTGCCATGCATTTCTGTGTCCCAAATTATCCTCTCAAACTGATTTAGCTTCACTCGGGTTCTAATATGTGTGGAGGGCGAGGAGGAGGAGATAAAATTCCTGCATCAGGATCAATTATAGTATGGAAGACTCCAACCTCGAATTCACTAAATTGTGGGTAGTTCTGTATTAGGAAAACAAACGCTGGACTTTATTTAATCATTCGCTTGGTAACATTTTTTCATCGAACCAAGTTCTATATGAAAAGGGTTAAATAAACTGTCGAGAATCCACTATAAGTGCAAGTAAAATCAATCGAGGATTAACTAAAAGTTTATCAACCACATTATAATTGCTAGTTTGAAAGGAAATAGAATAAATGTTATATAATAACATAAATATAAATGAGTAAAATTAAATATAAAATATATATATAAATAAATATTAGGTTGTTAGGAAATTAATGTTTTTCGCCTACTTCATATCAAAGAAATTTGCCATTTAGTTGATGTTATAATGACATAAATAATGGAAATCGCTTGGCACAAGTTTCAATGAAAATGGTTGGTGAGGAAGAACTTTCCAACCTAAAGCATTATTTTTTCTTGGGTCAAACTTGCTATGTGTAGGCCTACATTGTCATGAAAGAGAAGGAGCAAACCTCTTCAGTTGAACAGTGAAGGACGTTTGTGTTCAAGAGACTTATTTAAACACGTCAATTGTTCAACATTTGAGTCTAGACTAACTGTGTGCTTATTGTTGAGTAGCTCATACTGAATAACTCCTTTCACACCCACCAGGTACACCAAGTACATAACCGTTGTCGTTGGAGACAACGTCTGAGAATAGGAATGAGTTTTGTTTCCGATCAGGCCATTGTTTTGACTTGTGGGAGCTCAATATTTCAGTAAGGAGCAGCATTTCATCTATCTCAACAGTGTTGTCTAATGATAGGTTGACCGGAATTCCGAACCAAGAGAGATAAAGCAATATTGACACGTTGTAAACGTTGTCTCTGAGACAGTTGATATGTCCCCCAAACACCATTTTGTTGCACTTCTACTATGTTTGTTCACTGTTTCATGAATTACATTTAAGATTCTTGTTCTTTCTCGATTGTATTATCAAGGATTATACTACACAAGGGCCTTACGACCATGAAAATCAATTGTATTATGGCGGCCGCTAATCTCGGAATTTTTTAGTACAAAATGCTGACATTTACGAATATTCAACACATTTGCAAAGACTTCTGTATTTTAAATGTTATTCACTGTGGAAAGGTTGTAACAAAATCCTGTTAAATAGTACTCTGAATTTCAAACTTAAATAAGAGGCTTTAATTACAGCTTTGTAAAGGGTTAGTTAAGCATTACTACAGTTATCCTTAAACCGCTTACCCCAAATTAGGAACAATTTAAACAAACATGTTTTCTTAAAACGATATTAATTTCTTGCAAACCTAATACAATAAATGTATCAATTTCGATTAATATAATAAATACAATGAAATATAAATAAAAAATAGAATTCATATGTCTAAATTCAAGAAATAAGAGGTAAATGTATCACTAAAAATATCTCTATTTAAGGTTCAAATCTTAGGTAGATCTTCCAATTTTGATGATTGTTCTTGAAATCATTGAGTAAGATTTTCTTATTCTTATAACTACCAATTACCGAAAGAATGAACTACAGGAAGAGATGCAACCTTTTTGCCAATATTTAGAAAGAGCGTTCTTATTAGCTTCTATTCTACAAATCTTTAAAGAGTATCAATTCTTCTGGATTATAGCCCCACCCAAGACTTCAGTTAATCATTCAATGTGGCACTATGCTAACAAAGTATTGCCCAGTAGTGCATAACCCTTGCGAAATTCCTGAGCCATTGTGGGATACAAGAAATATGTTGTTTCTGGACCATATAACTTGCACTGATCAAGATGGGAACTAAGAAAATGGGCAGACTCTTTTAAAAAGCCCTAATCTCTAATTAGCGTTCATTTGAGCCTGATTTAAGTATTTTGTTTTTATTAGTGTTTGAAGATTGATAAGATGACGAAGTACCCCAACGTAGCAGTTGGTTATGTAAACACGCTCCAATTATGTATTATCTTTATTTACAGGGTCAGGTAGGAATTCTTCTTAATTGCTCAAGCCAAGTGGCTGTAGCTCGTGTGAATGGAGAGATTGTGGGTTGACGTACGAGGATGCACTTGGCGTGGAACGAGCGAGGAGACTGACACGGCGATAACAATACAATGATTCGAATCTGAATGAATGAATGAATGATGTATATAGAAAAGACAGAGAGAGATCACTGTGTAACACAGGCGAACAGGGTACGCAAATAACTTGAGAGGGGATAGGAAGAGTTGATAGGTCGGTAGCTAGACACATGCGTGGAATGGTTGTGTGAGTCTCGGGTTGTGCATGACTGAACGAGGGTTGGGAATTGATGAGGAAGAAGAATGTGTCTACTTAGTTGAAAACGCGTTATTCATGATGCTCTTAACTTATGGGTAGAACGGTATGGGTTGCGGGTGGCATGGGCTGCGAGGATATGCAGTGCCATCTCAACATACTATTTTACGTGTAGTGCGGTGTATATGGGGTCTGTGGCGAGTTTCCCGAGTTCTTTTGTGATTCTGGTATGAGCGTATGTGTTGAAGGGTGCTAGTTTGTTGTTGTCGTGTAGTGTGGACATTCTCACATACAAGGGAGAGCGGCAAGCGCGCTTCACAGCAGAGTTCTAAATGCGCTAAACCTTCTGCTGCCACGTATCGCTCGCGGCTACGAGTGACGAGTGTTTTGTATAGGTGTAACTTTAGTTTTATGTCCGCAGGGTAGAACCTGCGTAGCGATGCGGTTGTAAGTGAGGCTCTTGCTTGTGTTATGTTCTGGTATATATTGAACCTGAGGGTCTTGTCAAAAGTTACCCCAAGGATTTTTGTATGTTGTGTGTATTCGATCCTTGTGGGGTTTAGATGGTTCATGTCTGGTGTGTGTGAGAAGAATTGTAGGTTATGCATGAAGTGATCTCTTGCGCCGAAGAGTGTCATCTGTGTCTTTTGAGGATTCGTGGCAATCATCCATTTATCCTCGTATTCTGTCTTTGCGTCTAGTAATATTTATGCGTGGAGCGCGATCTCGTCTGGTCCACGGCCGCTGATGAGAATGGTTTCGTCATCGGCGTAGGACACTGTGTATGTGTGACAGCAGTTTTCGGGTGGGCATGGGGTGTCGTTTGTGTACATGATGTAAAGTGTGGGTGCCAGTACGCTTCCTTGAGGAATGCCTGAGCGTAGTGTGAAAGGTTGTGATAGGGTATTGTTGTATTTTATGTGGCATCTCCGTTCAGTGAGGTAGTGCGAGAGGAGCCTTCTGGTTTAGAGAGGTAACTCCGTATTGTTGCGAGTTTCCAACGGAGTGCCTCGCCCCACACCTTATCAAAGGCCTTCTCCACGACCTTGCTGATGGAGAGTGTCTTTTGATGTACCTGGCGTTTTTTATGTATTCTGTTGTGAACGATGGTTAGAGCCGCCTAAGTGGACCGGCCCATCCTGAACCCATATTGGTGGGGGGAGAACCAGTTTCTCTCTTCCAGGTAGTCCCGTAGGCGGCAGTATCTTCCCAATGCCACCAGCTAGATAAACCACAAGGTCATGAGGTTGTCAGATGTCACCATCATGGAGTTAGCAGTGGTCGCTGGATGCTGCCGGAGACCCAGTAAGAGTTGGGGTTAGGTCAACCTGAGAAGTTTTGTAGTGAGAAGACCATCGGAAGTTGCCGTCTGTCCAGAGGCGAAGCCCGAAGAATGAAGATAATATAAAAGTGCGTCTTATAACTAAAATAGAAGAATATTTTGAAAAATACATATAATACGAATACTAAAGAACGAACGGATTGGCAAAAATAACAAACGAAACAGAAGTGAATGGAAGATACGAAACTAAGATAACAATATATTTTTTTGAACAATGAATAATCACAGATAATATTGGTAAAATACAAAAAAGGCAATTAACTCGGGTAGAAATAAGTAAATTGGAATTATAGCAAAGAAGAACAGACAGATAGAGTCGAATGAATGAGTCAATGTCAAGGTCATGAGACACTCATGTGGATCGTCAACATGGTCTAACAGTCGTACAACTTGCCCTGATCTTGTATTATTGACCACTCATAGTCGTATTGCAATGCATAGGCGTTTTTCGACTTGCGTAACCAGTTCTCGATTGCCGTCTCGATTGTCGGGACCACAAGCCACGCCCATGCTACTCGTACGCCCCTACAAGACGTACGTAGCCGAAATCGTACATCGTAGACGTAATACGACCGTGTTCGGCAGTATTTTCCCCACCTCGTATATCGGGGAAAAGTCTTTGTCAGAACTCGTAGGTCGTGTGGTAAAGTGAGCAACTACAAAAGGGCTTGAACCCCCGCACATCATTGCATTCCCAGTTCCCCTTCAGCAGCAGCAACATCTCCTGATCATTCATCATGGAGGGCTTTGACATGATCATGTCCCTAATAACACCTCGAAACGTGCGGATCAGGAAGCTAATGCAAGCCATCGTTGACTAGGTGGACGCCATTGAAAGAGTGGCAATAGCCAAGGTCCTGATCGAAGAAGAGTAACAACAGAAACAAACGAGGAAGCCGAGATCAGTTTGGGTGTGGCCCTATCTGCAACAAAAAATGGAATATGGCAATTATGACAATTTAATGCAAGAGTTGTCCAAAGAATGTACAGAATTTACAAGAACTTCACGAGAATAAAACGTCAACTGTTTGAGGAGATAGTAGAACATGACACGCCCCTCATTCAGAAAAGAACTCGTTCTGGCGCAAACCCATTCCTCCTGGCCTGCGTGTTGCCATCAACCTACGTTTCCTCGCTACGGGTGCTTAATACAAGAGCCTGCAATACTCCTTTCGAGTTGCCCACAACACCATCAACCACATTGTACCAGATACCTGCCGAGCCATTATTGCTGTCTACGGAGACGAGGATTTCAGGACGCTACAATTCCCTGATAAGAGGAAACAAGTCGCCCTTGGCTTTGAAGAACGATGGAACTTCATCGGGCTTATCGGTGTCTTTATTACCATTGTCGTCGTTGTCCTCATCCTCGTCATCATCAGAGGAGGGCTCGTTGTCCAGGATGATCTCTACCTCGGCGTGGTCAAAGTGTAGCACCATATCGTCATCGCGTGGTGGTGTGGCAGGGCTGGGGTAAGCAGACAAGGTGCTGGTAGGCAGGGTGGGCACAGTGGGGGATTACAGATGGTGCTGCCGGCGTGGTACAGGTGGAGGAGGTGCCTGCTACGGCGTCTGAGATCTTGTGGAGGTGGCTGCCGGCAAAGTTGTAGAGCTGGTGGTGGTGGTGGTAGTAGTAGTAGTAGTAGTAGTAGTAGTAGTAGTAGTAGTAGGTTGGGTAAAACTACCCTTCTGAAGCTTTTTCATATCCTTTCTCTTCATGATATGGTGTCAGGGAGCGGGAGGAGTGGCAGAAGGGCACAGAGGGAGCTGGGGAAGGTCTCATATAGGCGCTGAAGTTGCTGTAAGAGGAGAGGCGGTGGTTTTGATCTGGAGGATGGTCGGTTGCGTTGAGAGGAGTGTGGGGAATGGCCACCCGCTGGTCCTTAAATACCCGCCGTCCGACGTTGCTGCCATGAAGCAGTTCGGCGCGGTTGCCAAATTCCGGCAGTCAGTCGTAAAAATTGGCCTTTCACGCGTCTGCACCCTGACAGTCGGGCTTACCATAACGACTGTCGTAGATAATTACGACAGAGGCATGACGATCGTAAGCACAGCCCCGATCGTCAATTTGTTTTGCGACAGATGACAATTGGAGCTGCGCGGGCTGACTTCTTTGTGTAGTTCAAAACATTCGTGGCTGACAGCAGCACGGCCCGCACAGCTTGGCTCCCCACAACCGATGTACTAACCCTACCAACGTTACACAATTTTCATTTCGATTTACGTACCATGCACTTACGATTGACGTATTCGGTTGCCAACTACTTATAAGCGTTTGTGCGTAAGCAATCGCACGCAAAATCGTGATTGTGTGACCCCAGCAGTAACCGAGCCAATACTATGAGAAAGTGGAACAGAGAGAAAAGTAAACAGTCACAAATATCTATATTTTCCGGAAAACCATTTCTTTTGTATGGTTGTACAGTTCCCGTATGTACAAGAATGACAGGTACCGAAAAACTCTTTACCAGGATATCAATGAAAAATGAACGAAAGGAGTTTAATCCCACATGATTTGGGTGAAAAGATCAGGGACAGTAATTTGATTTAAACATCACAAGTCTAATGAGTGGCGTGGAGCTGACTAGGGGCTGATCGAGGGTTGAATGACCCCATGTTCGAGTATCTCCTCAACTTGTCCTACAATTTTTAATTGAGAATTGGGAGTGCGATAGAGAGGTATGTAAATAGGTTTTGCACCAGGTTCTATTTTAATTTTAAAGGGAACTATAATGGTGCGTCCTAATGGGTCTCCATAAAGAGCAATCACTTCCTTGTTTTTAGTTAAAAGATCAAGGAGTGCTTCCAAAACCTGAGGGTCCTGGAGCTCATGGGACTTCTGAAGGGAGTGCTGGAGACAGTCCCGATAACTACATTTTGACTCTAATAGGGTTAAGTTTGTAGAATCGGTAATACCATTAATCTTACGACTATGGTTGCCCTCTAAATCTACAGCAAAGGCATGGCCAATTGCTTGGTTTTTGGTAAGGGTAACAGGCTTATAGCCTTTATTTATACAAACTATAGGAATCATAGATTCGTTAGATTTAGCAATAAATTGGGCTAAAATAATATTACTAGTTATGTTACCCTTATCAGTGATGACAGTATAAAAGTATACCAAAGGTTAGTTATTGGAATTAATAATTTTAACTGAAAAACAAATTTTTCGATGGGACCTAAGGTTACATTTTCTTTAGGATAGATATACAAACGAGATGCCTGGTATTCGGCTAAAACTACATTGGTTAAGGCAGTGGGGAAAGACTCTTGTCCTATATGCTTTGGATTCCACCCTTTTCAACTGCCGTACATCATTCTGTCTTGTTCAGAATTATTAGGATTATTAGGCGTCTCACTACTGGACTGGAGTTAAGATTAAGCGGGTTTCCTTGAAAAAGATTATGAGAAGGTAGAGTACGAACATGTCTCACTTAGACCTTTAATGGAGGCAACCTTAGAATGGCATCTAACTAAATGTCGGGCAGGGAATATTTCTCATTCGTTTTGAATAAAGAAATCATTGCCTAACAGAATATCGGCGTCAAAATTCGCTCCATTATACAACATTAAGCTAGTTAAATTGAGTCATTGGAATTCAAAAACAAATCAATCTCTCCATAAGCAGGAATATGGTTGCCTGTAACTCCACTCAATTGTACGGTAGGCTGCGTTATAGTATATTTATGAGCTGTATGATTCTATAAGCGCTTTACTGTTCGTTGTTTAATTAAAGTGGAATGTACACCTGTGTCTAAAGTGGCTTCAAAATCTAAATCATCCATATGAACTTTAACAATTAAGTCTAGATCTGAGTTCCTCTCTCCCATTACTCTAATTGAGAGATGTTTTTTTTATTATGAACTATATGACTGTGGAAGAATATAGGTCGTGGTTCGATGTTGGAAACGTTCCTCTAAAAAAGGATTGGTAGACCGGCTTTGGGGTTCATGGTTGACTTGGGCTTCATTATGTGTAGGGTCATACTTTGAGGGATAAGTCAAGTGAATGTTGTATTTTATGTGGATATGCTTCCTCTGAGGATGAAAATGATGTACCTGATATGGACGTCCACGGAATGGATTCAGAGTCTGCAGATTCATCATCAGATGGTGAACAGTTATTAGCTCCTCACTGTTTCAATCAAGAGGATTTGAATGACTTGATACGTGATTTAGCGCTCTCCAAGAAAGCTGCAGAACTTTTAGCCTCCAGGTTAAGTGAAAGACATATGCTTGACAGGTCGGTACGGGTATCATATTACTGAACAAGGGAGAGTACATTTGTTAAGTATTTCTCCGAGGAAAAACAATTTGTATACTGCCACAATGTTCCTGGGCTGTTTACCGAGTTGGGACTTGGCACCTATAGCCCTGCTGAGTGGAGACTGTTTTGAATAGCTCCAAGCGTAGCCTCAAGTGTGTCCTTTTGCATAATGGCAATGACTTTGGTGCAGTTCCTTTCGGTCACTTTGTCCATCTGCGAGAAACTAACGATAACATAAGAATGGTCATGGATTTACACAATTTGATCATATGTGTAGACCTTAAGATGGTCAACTTCCTCCTTGGCCAGCAGAAGGGATATACAAAGCTTCCACGCTATATCTGTATGTGGGACAGTCGAGTCCGTGATGAACACTGGTCCCAAAAAGATTGGCCAGTTCGGGAAACTTTGGAAGCAGGAATGCCAAACATTGTTAATGAGCCAATCGTACGAGTAAGTCGAAAGAAGATCGTTTTTCCTCCACTTCATCTCGAACCTAGGTTGATGAAGCAGTATGTCAAGGCATTGAGCATGAACAATGTTTGTTTTCAGTACATAGTATCGGAGTTTCCTACTTTGTCATACGAAAAAATAAAAGCAGGAGTACTCGTATTTGATAGTCCCCAAATCCGAGAGTCTTCTGAGTAATTCTAGATTCGTGAACACTATGAATGAAAAAGAGAAGGCAGCCTGGCTCTCATTTTCTGACGTTGTTCGTAACTTCTTGGGGAAACAAAAAAGCGCATAACGACGAGGATCTGTTTACTAATATGCTTTTAGCATATCGTGATCTGGAAGCAACATGAGTGTGAAGCTGCACTTACTAAATAGTCATCTCGCCTTATTCCCAGAGAATCTGGGAGCCGTGAGCGACGAACAAGAGGAACGCTTCCATCAGGATTTGAAGACGATGGAAGAGCGCTACCAAGGTCACTGCGATAGACACATGATGGCGGACTACTGCTGAACTATTAGAAGAGATCAGCCACTAAGAGAAAGAGTTACAAACGCAAATTTTTGCCCGATTGAAATCAAGAAGAGGTCCTCCAGCCTGATGTACGGTCATTAATAAATTAGCATCTATTTGATTACAGTATTTATAATCCTAATGTGTAATTCAAGTTTCTTCTCATATGCAATACAATGTTTGTGCAAAAAAACCTGCTTTATTATAAATAACGCAAAAGGATGATTCAGAATTACTTCAGGGCATGGTGATAGGCGTGATAAAATGAAATTTATTGTATAATATTAGTTATTGATATTACGAAAAATCTGTAGCATTTAGAGAGAATCTAATTTCAGATTTGAATTCAGTATGCTCGAATTAGGTAGGAAAATGTACCTTTGTCAATTCACCAAATACATTGTTCCCCAGTGTGATTCATGGATAATTTTGCAGCAGGTTCCCTTGTGTTGGGGCAATGGGTTTTAATTTAACTTAAAACTTTGCCTGTCTCATTTCCTGAGTAACACCTCTTTTTGCCACTTAAGGGGATTGAGATTTACGAATTTCCTTAATTAAGTACACACATAATTTGGGGATTTTGTATCTCTCGGTAAACCGATAGTGTTAATTCAATCAAAGGCCTCTACATTTACGTTGGCACATTGAACTGAATTTTTGCCAACGTTAAAGTTTTCTGGGTATCTGAGGTAAAGGGTGGCAAAGAACTAGTCCATGTCATTATTTTGATAAATGCCCGACTTCATGGGGCATTTAAATAAGGGTGACTAGTCTGGTTTATTTTCATGTGCCCGTAATATGATCTAGGTTTTGAAACCTCTTTGATCGTGAGGCTGACAACCTCATTATATTTTGTATAGTTTATTCTTGAAGGGTAAATGGGTATTTTGCATGTTAAAAATTATTATTCACTCATTCTTTCTATTCCCTTGGTTTCCGACTACTTTTAATGCTTTATTTAGGAAGCTTAGTTTAATTTACTTCATTTAAGGAAGCTCTTTCGCAATTTCCATTTAAGGACCCTATTTGCTTCATTTAAAGAGACCCTGTTTGCCCTTGCTTCCTTTAAGGACGCCCTGTTTATCTTCACTTTATTTTTTGAAGTTACTTTCCCATTCTATTTCATATGGAAGTTCATCTTGTCATCTCAACTCTTTTAACAATTTCCGTTTTTCGAACTTGTTTATCTCAAATATTTGCTCTCATTTTAGTAGTTATGCGATTGATATCTTTTTTTTATAAATCATAATGATTACTTGATTCCAGTTAGTTAATTTGAGTTAGGTTGATTTACCTAAACGTTTGTTCGCTTTGAAAGTCTGTCTTGAGTTCGACAAGCGCTTGGTAGTAACCCCCTCTTCAAGGTAATCGCAAGTTTCTTTCATTCATTATAGTTACCACTCCCCTTTATAGTGGGAAGCATTGTAGGTATCTGAAATATTTTGCTTCACTACATTTACATAAGAACATAAGAACATAAGAAAAGAAGGAGACTGCAAAAGACCATTCATGGCCTACACTTGGCAGCTCCTGTTCCAGTCAACACACAAAAGATTTCTTACCAGAGAAAAGTCATCAACATTGTCACCCTTTACAGGAGTTCGTCAGATCTAATCTACAATATACATAAAATGCATCCAGAGGATTCTGTCCATTCATGCAACCGCAAAATATAATCTCACCACTCCTTAGAAAAATATATACATATGTACATAAAAAAAGTCAGTCCCATCTAGCAGTTTCATCCATATATTTATATAATCTATTCTTAAAACTACCCAGAGAGGAGGCTTCTATCACATGTCTAGTGAGCCTATTCCATTCATCTACCACACGATTTGTAAACCAATTCCTCCCAATCTCCTTCCTAAACCTATACTTATCAAGCTTAAACCCATTGCTACGTGTCCTGTCATGTTCACTAAGTATAAGAACCTTACCCAGATCCCCTTTATTATATCCTTTTACCCATTTGAAGACTTCAATCAATTCCCCTCTGACTCTTCTCCTTTCCAATGTATGTAGATTTAGTTTTCTGAGCCTTTCACCATAAGGGAAGTTCCTTAGCCCACCAATCATCTTTGTCATCCTTCTCTGCACAGACTCAAGCAAATCAATATCCTTCCTATAATATGGTGACCAAAATGTTAGATAACGTAGTTGCTGAAAGTCCCCATGAATTAAATTGTTATTCTTATATTCATTTATAATCTTTGGGTTAGAGTTTTTTCTGAGCCCGTTCTCTCTTCAGAGCTAAGTGAGGGCAAGGGGAGTTATTAGGAACTGGGTAGTGTCGAATTCTGTGCGCGATAAAGTGCATTGACAGACTACTACTGTCTAAATGGCAATCTTCGCCCTACTAATCGATTTTATTGAGTGGTGCCTATTCCAAATCAAGTTTTATATTGACATTTGGCTGTCATTAAGACATCTCTCCTTTGCATTGTAAGATATGTATGAGTGATTTACAGGCCAGAGGAGTACGATGGGGAATAGTCGTATGGTGCATCGAAGTAGAAAGCTTTTGTTTTTGTTCAGCAACGAACCGCATTGGATTTTGTCGAGGTAACCTATTTCTATAGACCTTCGAGGGTGTTTGACTGGTTCTATCAATGTTACTCGTCCAGCACCATTAAAACCATCGCAGGAATCCTCTTGCCCTACTAAAAAAAAATTGCACAACCTGAACCTGAGAACATCGCTCGCTATTGCGACAGAGTGAAGTCCCTTGCTAAGTCACGCTATTCGTCGACTAAACGCTCACGTTCTCATGATTTGTCTTGAGACAAACTTCGAGACGGCGTTCGAGGCTGTTAGTTGTCAAAGGAGCACCACGATAGTAGCCTCCCCCTCCCCGTTATAAGTAGTACAGCTTATCCATCCGAGAACGGGCGCATGGGGGTGGTCAACCCATTAGGCGCGGAGAAAGGGTTATTTGGATAAAATTGCACTTTCCATTATTGTCGCGGCCCAACAACGCCCAGGATCACTTAAGCCTGGGGTCGTGCAACCCACGGACTTTAAAGGCCGATGTTTATAGAGGTTCAAAGCCTCTCTTCTGAGACGGTATGAGGTAGTTAGTCAGGTATTTAGGACTAGATCATGAATAGATAAGGAAAGGAAAAGGTTAGGATGTTCTTGGAAAAAAAAGATGCAAAGGTGGAACTCTCCAGCTTACCCAAGGCAGGTGAAAGATTGAAGTCAACTCAGTAGCCCAGGCCTACCGTGCGAACACACGGGCCGAGAAAGGGCCGTTCGTTCAGGTACCAGGTGTAGCAGTATACACAGCCTCAGTGTTCGTGAAGAATTTATAACGTTACCTAAAATTTAATAAACACTTTACAGCCTTTATCACGTCAAAATTGAGACAAAATTCGTGTAGAATCTAAGTTATCCTTAAATCCCTATGCGTGGAACGGTTGCTATTCGTAATTTGAAACCTGCCGGGCACTCATAAGTTCGTGACCAAATTTAGCCGGTCTCGATACTTCATTTATTAAGCAGTTAGCAAGAATTGTAGCTCAGGGAACATGTAATTGTGAAATTGAAGCACAACTGAGCTCGAAATATTTGTTTTCTAATTGTTCGGATTTAAGCAAAAGTCCTTCCTTAGAGATGCTGACAGTCAGATGGCAGAGGTGATAATAGTTCCGAGGGTGTGGAACAAATAGACGATTCGGCGCAGATCCCACACGTTCCTACCCCTAGCAGGAACAGGAAAGAACACGACCACCTGTCAAGCACTTTCGACCCACACACAGTCCTCCTCCCACAAATCAAGATCGACCAAAGGAAGAAGGAATGGTAGGGGCCGTGAAGGGAAAAAGGAGAAGGGTCATTGGGAAATGTGGAGGGAAGAAAGGAGATGAAAGATGGTTGAAAAAGAAAGTATAGTATAAGAAAATATCTTGTTCTAAGTTTACCTTCTCCTTCATAGAGTGGGATAGTGGGATGAAATGGAATAGTTCCACTGTTTTAGGGCCTCCTGATTAACGTGGAATCAGAACCACAAGTTGTTTTGTCTAGATCTATTCTATTTCTTTGTCCTTTTGTTGGTCTACTGACGTCTAATCTTTATAGTTGTGGAGAGAGCCGACTATTCTCTGTCCACTTTTGTTCTTTTCTCATTCATATGTGTATACTTTGTCATTCATGCCATGGTGAGAATTTCTGTCTTGGTCTACTGCTAGTCGTTGAGTGTTGTATATATCTTATGTGTTTGTACTGAATGTGTAGTTTTCATGGTATATTTTCGTGTTTAATTTGCATTTTACTCTTTAATCATTACATTTTACTTATTTTTTCAATGATTTATATTACACTCTGGTTTTCACTATTTCACATGTGACACTCAATATGATTCATTACTCTAATTTGAGGTTTAAATTTTTTCATTTTTGTCACTCTCAAAATACTCAATTAGCCACCTATACTGATTCATTGGGTTACAATTTTGTTTCACTTTTGGTTCGTTGTTCACATCATGAATCTTGTTCGGATAGTCACTATTGTGGTCACTTTCTTGAGCTCTTGATTGAGATATTTAGTCTTAATCGGTTGGAGTATTTAACGTGGATCTTTTTTATTGGTCGGTTGGGTTACCTTAGGAACCTATCACTTCTTTGATCTTACTTATTTTCTCAAATGTATAGTGGTCCTTACACTAGTCCCTGTTGAATTTTTCCACTAAGAATCTAGGATTGAAAAATGTTTCCTCTGGTGCTGGTATTTTGGGAAAAGAATGGAGTTGATTTTCTAAATATTCCCCGCTCTTTTTTTCATGAAAATGTTGAGCGGTTCTACCTTCGTTTTGATATAGAACTCCTTGGGAGCTTTATTTCGAACTCTTTGGAGTTCCTGTTGCTTAGATGTTAATAAGAGGCTTAGGGAGATGGGAGCGTAGATGAGCGCTTTCCTTCCTAGTGCGAGGTAGAATTATTTTGCGCTAAGCCCCTTAAGGAGTATGTAAGGGAAAGGGGACGGGAAGAAGAATACCCCATTCTTTTGTTTCCTGAATTCCTTCCCTCCCTATGTCTCCTAACTATAACTCCACGTGGAGTAAAAAGCTCTGTATCCAAGGAGAAAAATAAAAGAAGAAAGAATTTGAATATCAGTTAAGCTGAGCGCTAAAAGCTTTCACCTCGCCGATGAAATGCTAATCTCCTTTGTCGGGAATAGGATAGCCGAAAGTTCCCACCCACATCGTTGGAAACGATTAAGACCGGTGTCTAGCGACAAAAGCTAATCTCTCTAGGTACCGGAAGCTTTCTCTCAGACGTCTGTGCCTTCCAGCGATTGAACATCAGAAAAATGTCCATCATATAAATACCCTTGGTTTTTTAAATATCGGCAGATTGAGTTTGAGATCTTGTTGCCTGCGATTCAGATCGTGTGTCTGTTTTCTCAAGTCCCTGGTATTCGCGTATACCATCGAGGTTGGATGTCATCCGGCAGATCCATCTATTTTGTGAAGGCTTACTCTATTCAGAGCAAACCTCGAATCATTTTATCCTCGAAGGACTGGCCGGGATTCTTCTCGTCTCATTAGAACCCCTTCCCCCTTAAGGATCTCTAGTTTTCCGTGTGAGATTTCGTATCGAGCCGCGCCAGAGTCTCGATTTTGGAGGTTGCACTTCTCTGGAGCAGAGGTGCCTTCATCCGTCTTTAAGGAGGATTGTGAACTCGTCGTCCCTCCCCCCTTCATCCTCGTTACCATTAGGATATTCGGCAGAGAATCACGACCATCTTCCGTCTCTATTCCCCCGCGCCGACTCGCTAAAGGAGTCTCCATCCTCGAGGACCCCTTTTAAGGTAAAACGATTGCATCTCCCGTTAATCGACCCGCTTTCCAACTTTTTAATATTCCTTCTGTATAACTGATTTATAATATCCCATGTAAAAGCTAATTAACAAGTAATTAACGTTACCCGATTGGCAATTTTCTATAGTCTGTCAGTATTATCCTTATTTACATTTCATATATTTCCTATATGGATATATATATGTCAAAGTATGGTCAAGTGTATGGGAATATACGCATACAGGCTCTAAGGTAGGCTAACAAGAAAACAACTGTTATTGTTCTAAGAGTGCGATTTGAATAGATAGCTGCAGCTACATGACCAAGGAATATTCCAAACACAACGACAAAAATAAATTTTAATACACACTAAATAAAAGGAACAATATAAATAAGGATATATATAGGTACATGAATAAGACGGAATTAAGTTGCGAATACTAATTGGATAACTAGGGTTATTAAATGGTTATAATGGGAGATTTAAGGTAGTGAGTGATTTAGTTCCTTTGAACCTCGAGAGTAAAGCGGAGCTAACTTGGGAGGAGGTCTTGATGACGTTGATTACTCACAGGTGTAGCCGAAAACCCGCAGAAGGTGGTGCTACTTTCTCCAAACTTGGATTTTGCGAGATGCGGGCCTCTTGTCCTCAAGAGGTCACCGGACGAACTTCAAAGGGGGAAGGTGACTTCTCCAAACTCGGATCGAGCGAGATATCGGGCCTCTTGTCCTCAAGAGGTCACCGGCCGAACTTTGAAAGGTGGGGGGGGGGGAGATGACTTCTTCAAACTCGGATTGAGCGAGCTATTGAGCATCTTGTCCTCAAGAGGTCACCAAAATAACTTCAGAGAATGGCTTCTCCAATCCTTGATCCGAAGGCGGTTGAGAAAGTCTGACGTTGCCTCACAAGACTCTTCTTCCTGACCCGAAGATACGAGTGTGATGTCTAGCTCTTCTGTGGCCTGCGACCTTCAAAAGCAATTCTCGGGAGAGAGCGTCGTTGAATCGAACTCCTTTTGGGGAAGCGTAGACTAACCGAATCTCCAGGTAATCCTTGGGAGAGTGCATATATACCCTGATTTCTCCAAAACAAGGAGAGAGAGGGTGGGGGGGGGGGACTTCTCGGACCCTCGCTATCAGCCGTGACAACCGAGCGTCTCCTTGCGGGAAAGTGTAAGAGGCAGGGATCAGCGGGTCAGACGGAATGACCAGCAGCTGGATCCATAAAAGCTGTTCGAAGCAACTCTAAAAAATAGAATAGTAATCTCTCGACCCGGGGGAGGGGGGGGGGGGGGGGCGGGGGATTAATACGGCGTGGAGATAGACCTTAATTTCAGCGTCATGCCTCAAGATGAATTTCTCAGTGACCTGGCGGAAAGTCCAAAAAGGGGGAAGTCGGAGGGGGAAGGGAGGAGGGAGTAACGGCTCGCTTTCTCTTCCGAAGTAATATCTTAGGAGGTGAGGAAATACTACTATTTTAGCAGATCCCTCTACACTATATGTTAACTAGCGATTTATTAAAATTATATTTTTGGTTTTCACTCTTTAAATATATCCTTGAACTGCAACTTGGAAAACTCATTAAACGCTCTCGGCTCCTGTATTAAAATCGCACTCTTATACCTTGTAATCAACGGATTACTTTTACGAAGTGAACGTACTTGTACGTAGCGAAGGACGCGTACGTACATTAGAGGATCTATGTGTATGTAACTGTATATATACATATTCTCGTGGCTTTTATCTCTTTCCTCTCAACCAATATATATATATATATATATATATATATATATATATATATATATATATAGACGTATTGTTGGGGAGGTGACCAATTCCTCAACAGAGTATATGTGTGAGGGTATGGAACGTACATACTCGCATGCCGCCAGACAATCGTGGGAACGAAAGAAATTTGTCGTTTGAGTTGACCTTCGTCTCCTTTCTCCTTTCCCCCCAACCTTTCCCCAACTAGCGACAGGAAGTCTGACGAAAGAAGGCCTATCTCACAGAGAAGCCTAAATTCTTTTTGCCTTCTTTATGATACCATGTAGATTGTCCAGAAGGCGCTGCGATAAGCGAATTGTCGTGAATGGAATCTCTCTCTCGATTTCCCACAATCCGAGGTATAAATAACATCGCCATTCATCCCTCTACAGCAGTGTCCCCAAACTACTCGCGTAACGCGTCACCCTCGCGTTGAACGAGACTCGTTGCCGTAATGTATCGACTGCCAACGCGCCGCCGAGTCAACTCCGTCGCTGTCTCAAAGTGTTCCTGAGGTAAATCCCGCCCCGCAGAGTTTGTGACTAGAAGAATACGCCCTGTTGCTCAACGTAACTTGAGAAAGAAAAGGAACATCCAAATAGTTACTGGAAGTTACTATTTGTTAGTGCCACATCCAGTTAGGAGTGAACTAACCGGAACTGCAGTCAGCAGCCCCGAACCCGTCGTCTTATCCCCCCTCTCCCCGAGAACTCGTGTTAACGCCACCCGAACCACCCCGTCTGGACCTGAGTAGTCGTCTCGCCAATCCATCACAATTAATGGTAATCTGTAAACCCAGTGTCCCTCTATTCTTAAATTACCTATTTAAATAACAGTGATTGATACTCCCATTGAGTCCTTATAAATCTAGACGCTTAACGTCAGTGTTTAATATTTAGTCCTTAATTTTGCCCGTTTAACTATTGCTAATTATTATATTTGTGTAAAGTAAAGTTTATTTTTTGTACGTGTGTTTATTTTGTGGCTCCTCCTTTTTGACGTACCCTTGGCAAGACTTTAATTAAGAATCCCTTCGGCTAATTTATTCAACCTGTATTATGCACTCTTAGAATTCAACAATCACAAACCTCCCCCCAGTAACAAGTGGGACTTTTATAGTGAGAATCCTGGCTACGGCACAACCCGCCTCTAACCAGCTTTCGCACGTTCAGTAGGAATTAAAGCCTATATATATATATATATATATATATATATATATATATATATATATATATGATCGTAGGTTTGAGTCATAGGGTCAATACCAGCGACTTAAACAAAAGCGGTGTGTCCAGATCAAGGACTAGAATAATTATTGGACCAGAGTATGAGCAATTCTACGACAATATGTATGAGGCTTAGCACTGGTGTGTAGTTCGATATCCTTTTAGCTACGTGTTATATGTAGCCT
Organism: Ceratothoa steindachneri; assembly: GCA_963969495.1. Taxonomy (NCBI): domain Eukaryota; kingdom Metazoa; phylum Arthropoda; class Malacostraca; order Isopoda; family Cymothoidae; genus Ceratothoa; species Ceratothoa steindachneri. The sequence goes on from OZ018328.1 coordinate 109,912,780, forward strand.
GATGACATTAACTTTAATCTCAAAACATTCTAGATGATAACGGTAGAGTAGTTCTTCTACTTTGATATATGAGAACATTTTGCTTGAGTCTGGATTATGGGAAATATTTGGCTATGTTCCTATTTTTCAATCTTTTCTCGAATCGTTTGATGTTGCTGATCTCGATGGTTATCGTCCGTGTCTAAAATTCTTTTTTCTTGTATTGAATGACAACTGATATTTAGGCATACAGTCATTCTTTGCCATGTTGTGTCCGGTTTATATGTCCTATACAGTGTAGGGCTGAGGCAGCTAACCCCTCGTGATTTCTAGCTTCCAATTCAAACTCGGATCTTTGAAATTCAGTTACATATGCTCTTTCAGCTGTCAGATAGTACCCAGAATTCTCTCCAGTTCGAAGTCGTTTCTAATGAAGTTCAGAAGCGATATAAGTCACTAACTATTGAAGAGATCCAATGGTTTGGCTGATTTCGGGTAAAAGATATAATTCTTATATTTTGTAGTCACCAGGGAAGTATCCGGTGCTTATACATGCGTTGGATTATTTCTGGTTCGCATTAATGAGAGCTGCTTTCACTCGCTTATTTTCATGATCTCTTTCAACCAGGTTTCATCTGCACGATCGCATGGGGCGAAGTTCATAAGTTCTTTCTTGTGTATATCCCAGTTTGCTATATTGTAGTTCTTTCTCTCAGGTAGCAGCACTTTTATCGAGTTCTGATTGAGACTGGCCCAATCCTTTTGAAAATGATTCTTCCGACCAACATTTTAAAGTTTTGTGCGTATCGATTATATCTCTAGTAACCATTTGTCCTTTACCTTACATTCAGGTCTTTCATGGATATTTTTTGAACCATGTGCTGAAGATTGTCATCAGAGTATGCATAGAGATGTATTTCCGTCTGGGGAATTGATAGGCTCTGAGTCTATCATTACTGGAGATAACTCTGTTTCTACTTTAATGGACAAATACGCCTCGTCCAAGATATCAATCTCTTTGTAGTTTAGGCATTTTATAATTGTTATGTCCGTTACATCCAATGCATCACATGTTTGAGTGGTTTCACAAAGGTGTAGTTGAATATCTTCATTGATCTTTTCTTTGGGTTTGCTCCATCTTCTGATATTAATTTGTCTGGAATATTTGTTCACTTGATGAGGAGGCGAGTGATTTGCACGAATGTGCCTCATTTTCTAATGTGCATAATGTATGCGTATAGATTACATATCAAGCCTTCAATTGATGTTTAATTGAGTATAGTGAGGTATAGTTTCGTTCTCACATTTCGTTGACGCTAGCTTTCGCCACACCTGCATAGGTCGAGTCTCTTCTCTTTTCTTGTGCTTCCTCCTCTTCTTTGTCTTTTCTTTAAATAATGTCTTTACTTTTCGGGCAGTCAATTAATTTTCAATGTTCTATGGGACCATCCACAATTGAGGCACATATTTTGATCCGTGCAGTGTTTTGCGGTATGGTCCTTCATTTTGTAACAGAAGTGACTAAATTCGGCAATCAGACACATGTGAGAGCCTATCCATAGGTCGATATTTAAATATATGATTCTCTAATTTGCCGTAATTTTACTAGAATTCTACAACAACCTTTCCCTTAGCGGGTGTTGGTCCTGCTATTTTGTTTAGGGAGCGCTCAAGGCACTCTGTTTTAGATAATTGTCTTCTCTCATAGTTTCTCTTCGCTCACTCCCCAGCTATAATCTGAAAAGAGAAGGGAGATAAGAGGTTACTATGTTTTACATGGACTATGTGTCCCTATTTATCTTCACAGATGAGAGAATCGCACCTCTATCACCCTACATAGTCATATTTCCGTGAGGCGCTTTCAATATATTTTGTGTTCGTGGTGCTAAGGACCACACTTATCCACGCCCCCAAACTGGGCTTTCTTCTGGGCTTCACTATGACATATTTGTAAGTGGTTTTGAGTGAATTGTTGTCGAGTTATGTTGCTATTAGCACGAGAATTAAGTGGAAATTATAGATGGAATGAAATAGAAAAATAAAGATAAGATTTCAGTGAAAATAGGAGGAATCTACAATCAGTTCAATGGATGAAAATATTTCTTCCTTACTTGCGTATATTTCTTCCGTTACCGCTCGCTATCCTTTACCATCTCGATAACAGAAATCGGTTTCAGCAAAAACGATCCCATGATATGAATACAAAGAAAAGCAGAGGCATGACTATTATGAGACACAGCGATCAAGTAGTGAGAGAGGAAAATGGTCCGGAATGGAATAGGAAAAGTAAATGGTCGGTAGCTCGACACCGAAAGGTAGTGTTTTTGTGCTTGTACGTAGTGATATTTGACCGCTGCGTGTTGTCTGATGTGTATATTTTGATGCATGCGGTGTCTCTTGCGAGTTTCTTCAACTGTCCTGTTAAGCGGGTGTCTGTGCATTCGTTAAATAGTATAAGTTTGTTAACGCGTGTAATGTGGCCCCAGCCAGAGACTAAAATGGTCTTAACTTCAGCGTAGGACAGTGTGTGTGTGTCACTGCAGCATTCTGGAGAACGTGGGGTGTCGTTTGTGTATATAATGTTTAGAAGATATTACATTAACGATATATATATATATATATATATATATATATATATATATATATATATATATATATATATATATATTTCTTACACAGTCCTCGGTGTAAGAAATAATAATAAACCACAATATTTGAATGCGATTTATTTACGAGCAGAACTAGTTTCGGCTTTCGCCATTATCAACTGTATAATGAAATGTAAGACATAAGACTCCAGTATATAAAGGCGATAAATCGGACTAAACAAAATGAAAACAAAGGAAATATAATGAAATATATAAATATATGTATGTATGTGTGATGGAACGGTCTGAGGCCAATTAAATTCAGCCGCTATCACATGTTTAGAAACACATGGCTACCCACACGCATCTGCGAGCGGAAGCAGAGCGCGTTATCGCCCACCTTAGCAAATATTTAATCAAGGAGGTTCTTTTCCCCGTTTCGCCTCCATACGTCGATCTCGCCAGATTGAGTTAGGCTTATGGGCAGATAAGGTATTTTCCCAGGCGCGACCGGTGCATTCCCCCGAAGCCTCCCACTCAATTGTCCCCTACGCCAAGGGGATGGCTTCGACTATTTATATCAAAGCTTTCCCGATTGAAGCAGATCAGATCAGATCCAGATTATCTTCGCGAGGCATCACGCCGATCCGGTCTCCCTTGTGCACCTCGAGATCCACCATTATTGTCCAGAAGAGGACAATATCTCTTGAGTGCCGAGGTTCGTGCCTTCGAGACGCCAAGTCAATAAGGCCCCTCCTGTTGTTCAGAAAGAGAACAACGTTAGAACAGCCATTGTTCTTCGAGCCCGTTGACAAGAAACGGTTATCACCCTCCCCCCATGTTGTTCAGAGAGCGAACACCGTTAGAACATCCATTGTTCTTTGAGCCCGTTGACAAGAGACCGTTCTCACCCCCCCCCCCTGTTGTTCAGAAAGAGAAAAACGTTAGAACAGCCATTGTTCTTCAAGCCCGTTCGTCAAGAAACGGTTCTCATTCCCCAGACATCACGTTAGGATAATTGAATTCCCCCCTTTTAACGCTCTTCAAGAGAACGCTTGGTTTCAACAATAACCTCCATTGTTCATCTAGAACGACCCCGATTGGCTGTCACAAAGATCGCTTGTACCTCCGATCCCCACTTCGCTCTCACTCTTCGAAGACAGTCCTTCCCCTTCGCTAAGGACAACCCCCCGAAGAACACTTCTGCTGGTAATCACCAGTGGACCGAAGATTCCTTCGCATCGTCTTCCTCTGCACAACAACTTTGTAATTACGTAAGCTGAGCATTACCTTTAATTATCTAACCTTTTTATCAATGCTACCCTGTGCTTTAAATGGTTAAGCGAACCATTTCCCCCCCCCCTTTAATTTTTATTTGTCTACCTTTTTAAATCTCTCCAAATCTTAATCCTCGGATTAGTCAGAATTTCCCACGACCCTTTCCATTCTCCGTTTATGTAAACATTTTCTTTTTGTGTGTTGTTGATAGTTTAATTAATAAAACTCTATTTTATTAATGATAGCCATATTATTATCCATGAGCTCAGTTACACTTCTTAAGCATATTGAAGATAAATAACCTCGGTCAATCAGATTACCACGCACTAGAAATATTAGAATAATTCCCTCAACGAATAGTTATATATGGTATATCGTGGAGAGTCTATTCTACGACAGTATGGTTCGGGAGCCAACTTTTAACCCCGGGAAACGAGCGATTCTGGCACTTTATAAATGGATTGCGCAACATTATTCGAATCCTCTTGTCACTTGAATTGTGCTCATTCTTACTCTTTGACGCGGTATAGTAAGATTTTTGAAATTTAGACTGAATTTTCAATTCGAATGAAGTGTATTGTTTTTGATATATCGCTTTGTTGTGAGTAACCTGAAATATTACAAGTGGTGATACGTTCGGAAGTTGCTTTTTTGCTTTGACTGGCCTCGATGAAGGATAGTTGAGGGAAAGAAAGAGGAATCTTTCTTCGCTGCCTCAAGGTAAAGTGGTTATTTTGCCCATTGAACATCTTTCCATTTTTATACCCTTTTCACATTGCTCTCGTGCGTTTGATTGATATTCCTTTATGTCTATTCAGCTATATGTGCAAGGGAGGAGGACACCGAAGCCCTCACCTCCCCCCTCCAACAAAAGATTAATCTAAAAACACAGAAACCTCCACAAATACACTTCCATAGGAGCGTAATCTGCTGCCGCTTCGACCTCTGGGTCGGAGGCCACTCTATTGACAACAGAGATTCTTCGGAATCACTCGTGGGAAAAAGTAGCCGTGGTTATAAAATTCCAAGGCTACACCCACGTTTTCAACGTAGTTATACACCGAAACCACGATGGCGATAAAAGCCAAAGAAACGGGCCTCCTCTTTACTGACTGTATCTGCCCCAAGCAGATTGAACGGGAGGAATTCGTTGACCTGCAAATGTGCTTCAGGTGCTACAGGTACAACGAACATACCACTGCCACTTGTCCTAACTCTACTACCATTTTAGTCTGTTATGTGTGCGCCTTACAAGGCCATTCCTGGCGTGAATGTAAAAACATCTGTCGAGAAGGGCCTTAATTAGGAAAGCCCACATAGGATAATGGAAACAACGTGTTTCGTTAAAAAAAAGCAAATAAAAATAACAAAAGAAAAGGCAAAAAAAAGAGGAAGAGAGGAAAATTAACGCCACCTACGCAAAGGTTGCCAAGGCAGAGGTCGCAGAGACTAACGTAGCCCCAAAGCCTACTTTCTTGCAAATCGAAAATGAAAAGTCCAAAATATACACCTGCGTCTTTGTTAGTGGGACGCAGTTTGTTTCAAGACTTTTGGATGGTATGTGTGCATTTTACCAAAGACCTTTGGATGGTATGTATGTGTGCATTTGACCAAAGACTTTTGGATGGTATGTATGTGTGTATTTGACCAAAGACTTTTGGATGGTATGTGTGCATTTCACCTAACTGCGTCCTACTAACCAAGACGCAGGTGTATATTTAGTAGTATTCAATTATTGAATTGTTTCTTTTATATTGTAATTATCAGTGTGCTTTATTAAGTGTTAGGGAGCCTACATACGAAAAAAATATACTTTTAAAAATAAATCTTTCTAGGCTAGGGGATCGTAAAGAATAAAATTTTATCTTCCATTGGAATGGCAATAGTTAATAAAATAGAGGAGTTATTTAAGCTCTATAAAATATATCTAGTAAATACTTTTTAAAGGGGCGGTGATGAGTTTATTTTCATGTTTGTCTCATAATATCAAATGTGATTGGTGGATATTAATTTCCAGGAGCGCAATTTGCTTCACTTTTTTAACTTTTATTCTAGGGAAATGTGAAACAAACTTTACCAATACTGAAATATTTTGGTTTTGGCATAAATTTGACTTCTCTTAGACAAATATAAATAGAGACATCTGCGATATATTATGTAATTTATTATTATTTTTCCATTTGAGAGAATAATAAATTTTCTGGAAAATCCAATAATATAATTAATGGAAGATTTCTCCTTTGCAAAATTCTTCTACTCAATGCAAATTAAATTAACACTTTCCATTTTTTATAACATCTGCATTGGAATGATGGTAATAATGTCAATATCAATATCTTTCAACAAAATTACATCTAGGAGGAGAAAAAGGACCAAATAACATACAATTACTTATATATAAATAATCAATAAGTATAAATAATATACAGTTTCTTCCTTCAGCGTGAGCTCGGAAAGGTGGAAAAAAGGATTTAGTAAATTTACATCACAAAACCAAATGGACAGAGAAAATAGATTTTAAAATATTATCGAATGTATAAATTTAATCAAAACCAAATGGAAAAATAAAATAGATCTTAAAATAATATCGAATGTATAAATTTAATCAACTAAAAGAATTTACATTAACTTCGTATATAAGTCTCCGATTATTGTCCCCCTTTTCAAGTACATCTTAGGATATTTTAATAACTCTTAGTGAAATGCTTCTAGTTGGGTCTGCAGCGCGCTCTACCACATTCTAATGCATTATTAATTCTATTTTGTGACGAATAAAAACACGGTTAGAAATAAATATTCTGACAAGTTCTTAATCAGCAACATTTGTGTGGCAATCTTTACAGTTTTAATATTTTATTGGAAACAACAAATTCGATAACTAAGATAAAACAAGTGAGATGGATGGCATCAGGAACAGTACTAATTATTGCTTAGTGGAGAGAGAAGAGTTATAGATAGATAGAGAGATATAGAGATATATAGAAAGGAATAGATATATAAAGAGAGGTGTAGAATGATAAAGAAAGATAGAAAGAGCTATATTAAGGTATAAAGAGATATGGAGATGCTTAGAGGGATATATAGAGATTTAGAGAAATTTAATTTGAATTAAAGTAATAGAGAAATTTAGAGAGAGATGTAGAGAGAAATAGAGATATAGACAGGGCAGAGTACGACGGATACTGCGGTAGACCGCACGATAAGGGTCTTTTCACAGTGAGGCCTACGACGGATACCATGGAAGACGGCACGGTAAAGGTCGTAGTACAACGTCTACTAAGATGGATACTGCGGTAGACCGAACGTTAAAGGTCATAGTACATCATCTAATACGACGGATAGTGCAGGAGACCGTACGCGGAATTTCATTTCTCAGAGTAGACTACGTCAGATACTTACCTAGAACGAACGCTAAAGGTCATTTAACAGTGTAGAACACGACGGATACATCGGTAGACCGCACACTTAGGTCTTTTCACAGAGTAGACTACAACGGATCCTGAGGTAAACGGAACGCCAAAGGTCATTTTACGCCGTAGATTACACTCGATACTTTTTTAAACCGCACGCTAAAGGTCTTTAAACAGCGAAGACTACGTCTGATACTGAGGTAGACCACAAGATAACGGTCCTTTCACAGCCTAGTGTACGACAGATAATGTAGTGCGCCGCACGCTAAGAGTCTTTTCACAACGTAGACTACGCCGGATAATGTGGTAGACCACGGGGTAAAGGTCATTTAACAGCGTAGACTATGACGGATACTTTGGTAGACCGAACGCGAAAGGTCATTTCCCAGCATATACTAAGACGTTTACTTTGGTAGACTACAGGCTAACAATCATTTCTCACCATATACTACGACTGATTCTGCGGTAGACCGCATGTTTAGAGTCATTTCATAGCATATACTACGACTGATGCTCCGGTAGACCGCACGTTTAGAGTCATTTCATATCATATACTACGACTGATGCTGCGGTAGCCAGCACATTTAGAGTCATTTCATAGCATATAGTGCAACTGATGCTGTGGTAGACCGCACGCTTAGTTATTTTCCCAGCATATACTACGACTGATGTTGCGGTAGACCGCACGTTTAGAGTCTTTTGATAGCATATACTACGACTAATGCTGCGGTAGCCCGCGCATTTAGAGTCATTTCATAGCGTATACTACGACTGGTGCTGTGGTAGACCGCACGTTTAGAGTCATTTCATAGCATATACTAAGACTGATGCTGCGGTAGACCGCACGTTTACAGTTATTTCCTAGCATATATTACAACTGTTGCTGCGGTCGATCGCACGCTTAGTTATTTTCCAAGCATATACCACGACTGATGTTGCGGTAGACCGCACGTTTACAGTCATTTCATAACATACTACGACTGATGATGCGGTAAACCGCACATTTAGAGTCATTTAATAGCAGATACTACGAATGATGCTGTGGTAGACCGCACGCTTAGTTATTTTCCCAGCATATACCACGACTGATGCTGCGGTAGACCACACATTTAGAGTCATTTCATAACATATACTACGACTGATGCTGCGGTAGACCGCACGTTTAGAGTAATTTCATAGCACATACTACAACTGATGCTGCAGTAGACCACACGCTTAGTTATTTTCCCAGCATATACCATGATGATGTTGCGGTAGACCGCACGTTTAGAGTCATTTCATAGCATACACTACGACTGATGCTGCGGTAGACCGCACGTTTAGAGTCATTTCATAGCATATACTACAACTGATGCTGCGGTAGACCGCATGCTTAGTTATTTTCCCAGCATATACTACGACTGATGTTGCGGTAAACCGCACGTTTAGAGTCATTTCATAGCATATACTACTACTGATGCTGCAGTAGACCGCACGCTTAGTTATTTTCCCAGCATATACTACGACTGATGTTGCAGTAGACCGCACGATTAGAGTCATTTCATAGCATATACTACTACTGATATTGCGGTAAACCGCACGCTTAGTCATTTCATAGCATATACTACGACTGATGCTGCCGTAGACCGCAGTTTAATTATTTTCACAGTGTAGACTCCGAAGGATACTTCATAAACCGAACTCTTAAATAGCCCCGCTATTTCTTCTTTGTAATGTCTTTATGTGTATCTCATTTTGTTTTTATTTTTTTCTCTTTTTTGCCTTTATTTATTGACTTCTTTGCACTCCATCTCCACGTTAGCATTTTTTCTCTGTATCCTTACACCATCATTTTGCCTTTTCTTCTATACTTTATCGCTCATTATTTTTTTTTATTTGTATATACTTTACATTGCTCATTCCATTTACCCCTTTATTTATTTTCTTGCTTTAGTGTGGGTTTTTTTCTCCGCTTTGTCTCTATATACAATCCTTTCTTCGATGGACCATTGTCTCCCCCTTTACTCTAGCGTATTACCAATGTACCTAGATCCTTTTATTTCTCATTTAGCCGTGGTCTCTCTCCTTACTGTATCATTTTTGCTATTCTCTCTATTATTCTTTTCTGATTGGTTTAAGGCGAACGAACCTTTTACAATCAGCCATTTTTTAGGATCCTTCTCTCGTTTCGCGGTGTCCTTTTAACATTAGCTTTGGCGAGACTTTTGCCTCCATTTACTATTGATTTTGTCTAAAGCTCTCGCTCGCTTGCTATTGGCGTAGGACATCTAGCGTCGAGGACCGGGTCGTTCCTATCTAGCGCGGATACAAAGCTTTCACGAGCTGGCCGCCCATTGGGTTAATACGCTGATATTCACCCCTGTAGTGGTAAGTACTTCGACAGAGGTCGCAAAGAGGGGTGCCCTCTCGCCAACAAATAAGCCGAGAAATGGAAGAGAGTAGGAAGTCCTACATAAGAGGACTCCCTGAAAGTTATTCTATGTAATACAAATCGATCAGGAACAAGTATCTTGAACTTCGTGGCCTCGTAGCGACGGAAGAACCCGAAATGGTAGCCATAACCAAGATTTTGAAGGTGCATTCACGATTTCCGGTAACCAACTCTTCCAAAAAGATAGGCCAGACAAAGAGGGTAGCGGTGTGATGTTGTATGTCAAGGATACACTCGAATCGACGAACTGTAACATTGTTTCCGACCATGAGCGACTAGGAGTTGACCTAGATATAAGTCCTGCCAGATACAGGACCCTGCTGCTTTACAGACCCCTTGCCCAACTCGTTCAAAAGGAGAGCAATCTGTATCGTCTACTGGGTGAATTTTTTCAGGACAGTGTGTGTATCGCCATGGGTGATTTCAATACCCAGGTTGACTGGGAAACCAGAGAACTCTGTGACGAGAATGCACTACTCCTGGAGTTCGCGAACAAAGAGTTCCTGACTTAATGGGTGAGAGAGCCGACGAGAGGCAATAATACCCTCGACTTGGTTTTCACTTCTGAGGATGACATCATTGAGGATCTCTCTGCAGGCGAAGAGCTCGGTGCTAGTGATCACCGACTAGTCAGATTTATAGTCGAGGTCCCCAAGGTAAAGTCTATGACTGGTAAATCGAGGAAACTTAATTTGAGAAGAGCAGACTTTGCAGATCTTCGTGCTGGATTGACTGATGCGAAGCTATAAGTGTGCGATGATGTTAAAGATTCGTGGAATAGATTTAAAACTACGTTTATGAGTCTTCAATCACAATTTATCCCTTTGAAAAGCCTTTGTCGGTGTTCTGTTCAACCAAATTGGTTTAATCGAAAAATTGGTCAATTGCTGAGGAAAAAAAGAACGGTGTACCGGCAGTCAAAGTTTTCTGGTGACTTTGACGAATACCATAGGCTAGCTAAGAGAGTTAAGTCCAGCATAAGGGCGGCAAAGCGTGCCGAGGAGCTCCGAGTGGCGAGACTTTACAAGTACAATCCCAAGTAGTTCTTTGGTTATGTAAAAAGTGTAAACCGACGTGTCGCACGACTGGCCCTTTAGTAAATGAGGAGGCGGCAATTAAAGCACTCAGATACAGAAAATGCAAACCTCCTCAACGACTACTTCTCTTCAATGTTTACTGAATAGTGTGGTCCCATCCCCCAGCCCACGGATTCTTACTTGGGGGGAAAAGCTAGATTAAATGGACTTCACCCAAGGAGAAATAGAAAAAAAGATCAGTGATCTAAAGACGAATAAGTCTCCTGGCCCGGGCGGTTCCCCACCTAAAGTGTTGAAAGAAGTGCGCGATGAAGTGTCACGACATTTGAGCACAATCTTCAACATGTCAATCCGGACCGGATGCGTTCCTAGAGACTGGCGTGAAGCCGAGGTGACTCCTATCTTCAAGAAAGGATACCGTAGCCAGCCGTCAAACTACCGACCTATTAGCTTAACCTCAATAGTTAGTAAACTCATGGAAAGCATCATGGTGGAAAAAATGACGTCATATTTAGAGTACAACCTGCGATTGAGGAGTTCCTAGCACGGGTTTCTAAGGCAACGAATCTTGTGAAATTCTTCCACTTCATTTTTAGTGAGCACGACCGGGATAAGGCGGTGGATGTTATCTACTTAGACTTTCAAAAAGCCTTCAATAAGGTATCACACCGCCGCCTCCTCCAGAAAATGCGTGCGCTGGGCATAGACGGAGATGTAGCAAGTTGGATAGAGAACTGGCTAAGTGGCAGACGGCAACAGGTGGTGTTGAATGGACAGGCTTCTGAGTGGGAGCCCGTTACTAGCAGTGTTCCTCAAGGTCCTGTCCTGAGACCACTACTGTTCATCATCTACCTCAACGACATGGACGGTGACATGGTTGCGAAGATTTCTAAGTTTTCCGATGATACCAAGATCGGTATGAACATCGCAAAGGAAGGAAATACTGCCTGCCTTCACGATGATATTCGGAAGATTGGAGAGTGTTCGGACACAAGGGCACTGCTCTTGAATCCACCGAAACTGAAAATGACTTGGGTGTACCTTTCACTGGTAATCTCAAGTTCTCGAAGTAGTGTATTTAGGCAGAGAAGAAAGCCCAAAGGATGTTAGGTTATATAAAGCGACAGTTGGATATAAGATCAAGGAGATAGTACTTTGTTTGTATGGCTCCCTTGTCCGACAACACCTGGAGTATGCCGTACAATTTTGGAGTCTTTCGCTTCGAAAGGAAATCGCAAGATTAGAATGTATGCAGGCCAAAGCAACCAAACTGATTCCCTCTATCAGACACAAGAGTTAGATTTGTTCTCGCTGGAGACCAGGAAACTGCGTGGTCAGCTTATCAAAGTGTTCAAAATACTTCGAGGCTTTGACATTGTACACTGCAGGGATATTTTCCAGCTTAGCCAGTTAGAACAAGAAATCACGCCAACAAACTTGAACTGAAGCGTTACGAGCGTCAATCTATGTGGAAAACTTTTCACATATAGCATCTGCTGCACTTAGAACGCACTTCCTGTGGAAGTTGTCAACAGCAATTCTGTTGAACCGTTCAAGTCGAAACTAGACAAAGTCTTGAAAAATAGCCGCGTGGAGACTTGAAGCGTGGCGCGAGTGCTCTTCTAGAGCGTAAATCTGACCCATTAGAGGACTGCGCCTGCTCAAGTGTTCACTCACAACTACCCTCTTTGAATGGATCGTAAGGTCGACTAGGGTACCTCTTTTCCTTGTTACTCGTTGTTACTCTCTCTCTATCTCTCTTGCTTAACTGCTATTTCTCCGGTCTTAGTTTTAACTTAGGGAATGCACAAATGCAAAATGGCCCTTATTCCTCGGATGGCCTTAAATGGTGTTTTTTTTCTTAATCTTGTTTTTGTACATTTATTTTTTAGTTACCTAATTATAACTTAAAATTATTAATAATTTTAAGTGGTAATATTGAAATAAATCCTAGTCCTCCTTGTGCTAGATTGATGTACTCTAATATTACAGGTATATATTTTAATATTAAAGAGTTGTTTGTGTCATCTGAAAGTTGTGACGTCATCTTTTGTTTTGAAAGCATTGGGTTATTCTTTCGTTTCTATAGTGACGGCTCATTCCTTATTTTAACAAGCACAAACTTTTTTTTGGAAATTCCTCCCTCTGGATCGCGAACTTTCAGCCTATATTAGGAAGGTGCTACTAGCGTCACTAAATGAGTTTACATGGTGCTATTTGCATCACTAAATGGGTTTACATTGTGCTACTCACATGAGTAAATGGATTTACATGGTGCTACTCGTACCACTAAATGGGTTTACACGGTGCTACTCACATCGCTAAATGTTCTTGTGGATGTCAAGACCTGTTGCCGCATGAGAAACTCTTATATTTTCAGGATACACCGGAATCCTGTACCAGCACTAGCTACCCATCCGATCCCGCATCATTTCAAGGTCATTCTGCCCGCATATAAGTCCTTATATACCACCCCCAACCCCTCTCCATTACTGTTTCTATCACAACACCTGAGAACGCTATACTTAGCCTCTGTTCCCCACCCTCTCACTCTTCCTCCGTCGTAGTCATCTGTGCTGCATGGGAGAGCGTCCTTTCTCGATATTTGCTTCTAGAATGTGGAATGAGCTGCCTTCTTATATACACTCCTCTTCCACATACCTCGGTGGCTTGAAGACCCACCTCTTCTCTCAAGCTCTGTCAAGGTAGTGGCATTAAAGAGTGGCATACATGAGTGCCTATTATTTAAGACTAAACTCGTAAAAAAGTGGTTAGTTTAAGGAAGTGAAAATGCGTGGAAAGTACATAACTCGCTAAAGCCCCTTGTAAATGAAGTTTTAGAGTTCAATATTTCTCCGCAAGGGGCCTATAGTTCGTGCGGTTGAGTCCCTGTGGGGTTTTTTACTTGCCCCTCCGTCCCCAATATTTAAGTTTGAAGAGGGTTTTCTCTTAGATTCTTTGTTTTGTTCACTACTTTTGATCTTTCTTATCCATATTTTATTTATTTTTCTCTACATTATTTCTTCGCTAATTGCAAATGCCTTCGTTCGTTATAGCTCAGCAGGCAAAACTTTATTTTTCAAACTCTAGTTACCCTGCAGGAAAAAAGAAGAAGAGTTGAAGAGGGGTCAGTCAATCCCAAGTAAATATGACATCATCTCGATGCAATCCTGGAGTGGAACCACCACATTCGGATGCAATCCTGATGGAGGTTAAGTTGCAATTGAATTTCCACTTCCTAACTGTTGCATGGACCGCTAGCACAAAGGGGAGGGGTGCTATAAAAATCCCACCTCAAGCAGGAGCCCCAACATTATTGGAGAGTAGGATCAAAGCTTTCTTCCTTAATCTGCCAAGCGAAAGGAGCAGAGGTCATCTGCTCCTGGGGGTCAAATAACAACAGAGTAGTTTCCTTTATTTTCCTAAATGTAAAATTTCCTCTCAACATTTAGATTCTTTTACTTCAGCCTCATTTTCAGTCTTATATATCACTAATCAACTCTGAAAGGGAGAACAATGGCAGACTATAGCATCAAACACAACGACACCCATATTTCACAATGTAGTGAACTCTTCGAGTTCAGAAGATTTATCTCTGCGCTCACACAAAGACGCCCTGCAGAGAATTCCTTTGCGCAAATCAACCTAATCACGTTTCGTTATTCTCGAAATTCGTTATAGCCGAAGCGCTAAATAAATCGCCCAATGTTTTCGTAAAACAAACGGCAACATAGCCGCTCCTCCTCTTCCTCAAAACCCCCCGAAAAGACGGAAGGGTGATGTCATTGAAGAATAAAATTATGCCGATAAAACGTAATTGCTCTATAAACAAAGGCCACTAGTGTGTGTATGCCTCCGAGCGAAGATGTGCCCTAAATTTTCATTCCTGTAATTCTAAAGTACTCTACTGGCGGGAATAATCCATTCGTAAGGCAATTACATTAAGGCCAACGAATGCATCCATTATAAAGCGAGTTGCACACAGTGGTCGCCAGGCAACCTTTATTGGTTTATTCCCTTCGGAACCAGATGCAATCGCCCCACTTCCTTCTAGCAGTAAAATCGCTCCGCCAGGCACTCGGGCAATGTTCATTATAGCCCGTTTCAGTCAGTTGTTTCGTTGCCTTTGTAATTACTCTATTTATCTGCTAATAACCCTCACATATACTAAGTTCCTCTCCGCCATTCGCAAAAGGAATCAGCTCGGGGAGAATTGCTTTATAGCGGAATGTAGCAGGTACTGTGCAACAGAGAGCTTTTAGGCAAAAGCAGACTACGTTGCGAATTTAAACGTCAGATTAGTTTGAATGGAGTGTTCTCAGAATAGAATTGGGCGAAAGGAGATGGAAAACCCACTAACGAAAGCATAATCTCTTTTCAGAAAAGAAATAAGAATGTGGGAGAGTGAATAACACGAACGGATGATTACCTTATGCTCTAAAAGTAAAATTTGTCTCAAAATAAGCTCTTTTTAAAAAAAAATAAGTGTCAAGGTCTTCACGCTCAGGTAGTAGAAAAAAGAGGGAAATCAATGAGGAACTAAAGCACAAAGACTAGCAAATAATTAATAATTCACCCGAGGCTAGCTGAGAAAAAGCAATAAGGATGCGACGCCCCTATTTGCAAGCACACAGGGACCTAAGCTAATCTATCATAAAATTAGGGTTAACTTAAAGCCTTGACCTGAGATGAAAGGTGAATGTGCTTTTATCTAGAAGAGTATAATTGAAAATCATTCGAAGCAAGCACTAAAAGGAATTACTTTGGACAAGAGGGTACATATTAGGGATTTATTTAATTAAGTAAGGTAATTCTTCTACTAAAGGTATACACTTTGCGTTGCTGGATGAGTGGTTTATCGAGTCGAAAGTGTGTTTACCATAAGAGAATTGCTGCTTTGGCTTGTGAGTGACGTCCGGGCGATTCAATCTTCTGTAATAAGCATGCTAGAAGAGCTTTGAAGTGTCGTCTTTCTAGTGAAAAGCATCATTGTTATTGCCATTGGCATGTTGGTAAGGGGGAATGTAGCTAGCACGATAATTCGATGTAATCAGAAGTTTGTTTAGTTTGATTAACTGCATTCTAGGTTCTGTTGGCCACCTGACTCGCTTTTCACGAGAATCTTCCTTCACGTGATGTGGAGTTCCATGAAGATCAACGAAAGGTAACCTCTACATAAACGGGTTGTTTGCGACTGCAAAAAGGCATCTGCAAAGACTGGTGTTGGAGAATAACTTATTTCTTTGCTTATTTCAAGAGGTGAGGCTTAGCAGGGTTAAATAATTGGCTTTGAATAATTCGATGTACTTAATTCGACATACTTAATGTCGAATTAGGTGTTTGTAGGCACGCACGGAGGTCATATTAGGAGGTAGGTGTTTATGTGCACAAAAGTAGGTGAGATGAACTGGTTGATATGAGTACGCATTTGGGGATAGGGTCATATACTGTGTTGTTCTTTACTACATGGCTGTGTTGTTATCTTTTAATGGCTGTCTCTACAGTTGCCTTTCATTTGTTCTCCTTTTTGTGATCCTTCACCTCTCTATGTGGTGTGATCCTTCAGTAGTGCTGTGTTCGGATCTTTCACCTGATGGCTGCGTTGTGATCATTTACTGCCTGTTGTGTTTTTTTAATCTTTTTCCTGTTTTGTGAACTTACACTAATTGATTCTATTGTGATCATTTGGGGGTTGTATTTGTTGTGATATTTCCCTGAATTTCTGTCTTCTGATCCTTCACTGCCTTGCTATGTTGTGATTCATTATTACCTGTGTTGTGATCCTTCATTGGCTAGCTGTTTTATCACCTTTCACTGATTTTATGTGTTGTAGTCCTTTACTGAATGGTTGTGTTGTGATACTCAACTGTTTGCTGCTTTATGACCTTTCACTGCAAACTTTCGCTGTAGAACCTAACAGGCTGCCTGTGTTGTGAAGCTTTACGGGCTGACTCTGTTTTGATCTTCACTAACTGTGTGTATTGCAAGCTTTCACTGGGTAGCTATATTCTGGTCCTTCCCTGGCTCACTATTGTGTGCCCCATCACCTTCTGTCTGTGTTGTAACTGTTTTTTTTTACGAAACAGCCACTGTTTGTCTGTGTTTTTATCCTTCACTAGATGTCTGTGGTACGATCCTTAACTAACTGGCACTTTATGACCTTTCACCGGAGGCCCTTAACTGGCTGTATGCGCTATGATGCACTACTGGCTGACTGTTTATTTGATATTTCATTGGCTGGGTGAAATGGAAGCTTTCACTTGATGCCTGGGATCTGGTCACGCACTGACTGAATGTGTTGTGTTCCATCACTTCTGCCTGTGTTTTCACTGGTTATCTGTGTTTTGATCCTTAACTGGCTAGTGCTTTATGACCTTTTGCGGTAGGCCTACAATGGAGCCCCTAGTTTGTTACCTGTGTTGTGATGGCTTACTTCTAGCCTGTATTGTGATCCTTCACTGGCTGGGTGTATTGTATGCTTTCACTGGATGGCTGTGATCTGGCCATTCACTGGTTGGATGCGTTATGATTCTTAATTGGGTGGCTCTGTTTGGTCCTTCACTGGCTGCCATCGTTTTAATCAACCAATGGTGGTTGGTGAAAGAATCGTGAATTTTTTTCTCTATTAGCCCTTGAACAAGCAATTACGCTCACCCCTTTCGCAAAGCTCATTTTCAAGCCAGCAACCATTGAGGGCATCACCGATGGTTTCAGGAAAAATTAACTGGAGTAGCAAAATACCCG
This sequence comes from Ceratothoa steindachneri, assembly GCA_963969495.1. Classification (NCBI taxonomy): domain Eukaryota; kingdom Metazoa; phylum Arthropoda; class Malacostraca; order Isopoda; family Cymothoidae; genus Ceratothoa; species Ceratothoa steindachneri. The sequence goes on from OZ018328.1 coordinate 109,930,247, forward strand.
AAAAAACTCTCTATCTCCCCACTTTTTCTGATAAGTTCGAATGTAGACTGCCGACTTGACGAAAGCAGATATCCTCCGTGGAGAATGTAGGGAGGAATGGAAGATAGAGCAACATGGAGCGAATAGAAAGATGTTAACAGGGGAGCATAAAAATATAATGATGACCTAGATACTAAAGTAAACACCTTCAATTCTAAATACTATAGTAACATATTAACACTCCAGGATCATGTTCTCAAGAAAAGCAGAGGCACTCAAAATAAAGAACAGTTACCCTTTTCATGGGTATGATTGATATTATTTTTGCACATAATTTTCCGTGGATAGTTCGTGCTAAAGTTCTTGCTCTCTTCGACAGATCTATCATATCTTTCCAAGCTTCGCAGTCCATTTTCAATCCGTAAATTTTGCAAAGCACGTCTTTGTCCTGTGAATAAATAAATCTCCCCCCCCAACTCTTAAAGGGAGAGGAAAGGGGACTTGAATCCGCACTATTGAGTAGATGTTCTCTTCGATGAATTTGTTCATGGAGCCTTTCAATGTCCCCTCCTAACTCTGTTATGAATAGAGAGAGTTTTATGGGGATTCTTCCATTTGGAATTAAGTCGATTATCCACACCATTGATATTGCAGTGGTATATATATATATATATATATATATATATATATATATATATACGAGAGGCGGTCAATAAGTTTTGCGAATCGGTAGGGCAAAACAGAGGAAGGGGGATGGCTGTTTGGGGGGGGGGTTAGGACAAGTTATGACAAGTCAGGACCTGCAGCCGCACACTCCAGCCTCGTCTATTTAAGAAACAGTAGCTGATTGCAGATCGTCAGTCACAAATTTTTCAACAATGGAGAAGGTTGAGCACCGCGCACTGATCAAATTTTTAACCAAGGAAGGCAAGAATGCAAAAGAGATCCATGAACGCATAGTTGCAGTGTACACCGACACCGACCCTTCCTATTTCGCCATTACTCGCTGGAATAGGGAGTTCCGCCATGGTTGTGAGTCCCTCGAAGATGATCCCCGTCCAGGACGCCCGCCAGACGTGATCAACGAGGACAATGTGGCCCGTGTGGAGAGGATGATCCTCGAAAATCGACGGATGAAGGTCGATGAAATCGAAAGAGAACTTGGAATATCACATGGAAGTGTAATCAACATCATCCACGACAATTTGGCCATGACCAAAGTCTCTGCCCGTCGGGTCCCTAGAAACCTGACGCCCCATGATCGACTTCAACGTCGCCAGAGTCCACAAGACCAGAGTTGCACAAGCTGCCCTGCGCGAGTGCGGATTCGAGGAGCTCAACGATTCCCCCTACAGTCCAGATCTGGCCCCTAGCGACTACTTTTGATTCCGCCAGCTCAAGGCTGCACTGCATGGACGCTGGTTTCGGGACGATGAAGATGTCCAGCTCGCCGTCCAGGAGGGGATTGAACAGCAGTCGGAAGATTTATGGTTGTCGGGAATTCGAAGCCTCAGGGACAAGTGGCGCAAGTGCATTGAAGTCGAGGGTAGTTATATTGAAAAATAATAAAACACTTTTCCTCATATCTTGTTTCCTTATATCCGAATTGCAAAAGTTATTGACCGCCCCTCATATATAAATATATATATATATATATATATTTTTTATTTATTTTTTTTACATTCATTACTACAGACATTTCGGTCGTCAAACAGAGATCATCCGAAGCACATTTCCTAAACAGATACATTAGTAGAGTAGCTTTCTATCAATTGAAGCCTTAAAAGAGTCTTTAAAATTAAGTTAAGGGAGATATTTCTCAAACACGAAAGAATCTTGAATGGTATATTTATTGTGGGTGAAGGGATGAATAAGAGGAACTAAAAACTTTAATAAATTGTTACTATGATTATTCATGACCGATAAAATGCGACAAAAGGGCACTATTATTTCGTAGGTTCTTAGTAACCTGTAAAGACTTCTATACGCAGAACCAAATACAAAAGTTTGACTGAAGCTCATGTTGTTTTGAAGGATGAAGATTAGGAGAGAATTCATTTCAGCGACGAAAGCTAAAGCAATTTAGTTGGATCTGATGGCAGAAACTTGTTGGACTGGCTGCAGAGAGAATTCATTTCAGCTACGAAAATAAATGTACTTTAGTTGGATATGATGGCAGAAGCTTGTTGGACTGGCTGCAGAGAGAATTCATTTCAACGATGAAAGCAAATGCAATGTAGTTGGATCTAATGGCAGAAGTTTGTTGGACTGGCTGCAGAGAGAATTTATTTCGACGATGAAAGCAAATGTAATTTAGTTGGATCTGATGTAAGAAGCTTGCTGGACTGGCTGCAGAGAGAAATCATTTCAGCTACGAAAGTAAATATAATTTAGTTAGATCTAATGGCAGAAGCTTGTTGGACTGGCTGCAGAGATAATTCATTTCAACGATGAAAGCAAATGCAATGAAGTTGGATCTGATGGCACAAGCTTGTTGGACTGGATGCAGAGAGAATTCATTTCAGCGACGAAAGTGAATGTAATTTAGTTGGATGAGATGGCAGAAGCTTGTTGGACTGGCTGCAGAGATAATTCATTTCAGCTACGAAAGTAAATGTAATTTAGTCGGATATGATAGCAGGAGCTTGTTGGACTGGCTGCAGAGACAATTCATTTAAGCGACGAAAGTGTAAGTAATTATTTTGCATCTCACGGCAGAATCTTGTTGGACTGGCTGCAGAGAGAATTCCTTTCAGCGACGAAAGTAAATGAAATTTAGTTGGATCAGATAGCAGAAGCTTGTTAGACTGGCTGCAGAGAGAATTCATGTCAGCTACGAAAGTAAATGTAATTTAGTCGGATATGATGGCAGAAGCTTGTTGGACTGGCTGCAAAGACAATTCATTTCAGTGACGAAAGTAAATGTAATTTAGTTGAATCTCACGGCAGAATCTTGTTGGACTGGCTGCAGAGAGAATTCATTTCGGCGACCAAAGTAAATGTAATTTAGTTGGATCAGATGGTAGAAGCTTGTTAGACTGGCTGCAGAGAAAATTCATTTTAGCTACGAAAGTAAATGTAATTTAGTCGGATATGATGGCAGAATCTTGTTGGACTGGCTACAGAGAGAATTCATTTCGGCGACCAAAGTAAATGTAATTTAGTTGGATCAGATGGCAGAAGCTTGTTGGACTGGCTGCAGAGAGAATTCATTTCAACGATGAAGGCAAATGCAATGCAGTTAGATATGATGGCAGAAGCTTGTTGGACTGGCTGCAGAGAGAACTCATTTCAGCGACGAAAGTAAATGTAATTACGTTGCACCTGACGACAGAATCACATTGGACTGGCTGCAGAGAGAATTCATTTCATCGACGAAAGTATATGTAATTTAGTTGGATCTGATGGCAGAAGCTTGTTGGACTGGCTGCAGGGACAGATTTAAGCCTAAATTTGTTAAAAATTCTGCCAAGCTTGGACGAGGCAGTCAGTGTATGGTGAATGTTTTCGGCTGAAGGAATTAATTGGTCCTTTAGTCTAAATAATTGAAACAGTATTTACGAATGTACAACATGTTATACCTTTTATACCTTCACTCTGAGCATCTCTGAACCAGCCAGCAGTATTTATGCAGGATAACGCGCTACGGCATACTGAAAAGGGTGTAAAATACTATTAAGAACAAGAAGATATCGAAGTAATTAAGTGGCTGCTCATAGCCAAGACCTGATCTGAATTGAGAAACTCAAGAAAGATCATTGGAGACAAAGTTTGAGACCAGCAGCCTTCAATTGTGATTGATTTCTGGACGAAAATTAATCAATAATGTAAAATTATAACACCAGGATATTTAAAGAAACTGATGAGGTCCTGTGGTCGTCGTTGCACCGAAGAAATAGAAAAAAAGGCTTCGTCACCTTATATTAAATGTTTTAAGTTTCATCGTTGTCAAATCTTGCTTTGTATATAATGTATTTGGTTGTAATCAATTCTGTGAATAATCGTTCTCCTTTTTTGTAAGTGTCATATTTTATTTTGTTAGTTTATTTAGGATAATTACTTGAATATACGATTAAATTATATTAAATCTTTATAAAATATATTAAATGCATGCCTTTATGTACCATGGAAGTTTCATTTACCTAGTCATCATATATTTTAAAATATCTTAATAAAGGAAAATCATTCTCTTATTTTTCTCGGTAGTGTATCTACATAGCTTGAAGTTACGTGCCGTTTAAATACTACATGGGACCAATTCAAGTGCCACCTAGTGATCACATAGGGGTCCTGCTCACAATAAATAGGAACCTTATACAGGTCCCAGCGATAAGCACAACAACTACACTAGAGCAGACTGTCCGCGGTACGAGGAGTTCCTTCGGTAATGCTAACCTCCGACATGCGATGAGGTAATCCTCGATCTGAACAACGTGCTAATCAACGCAGATATAGAAGCATCCTCAAATCCTTTTACAACTCAATCTCGAGCTACAGATGGACCGACCAATGAGGAATTCGTACCGTGACTGAAGGAAATATATCAGACAAGCACAATGAAACCATCAATAGACTCCATACAGATAAGCAAACAAATAAAAGAGGAAATGACTCAATTGATACCGGAACAACAGTGAAGAAGGTGGGACGAGGTTATCAACAATCTTGATCAAGATGCCTGTCATATGACAAAAAATAATAAGACTAAAGGGAAGACCACCCAAGAGAAAAAATGGAAATAAATACAGGACGAAGAGAACGAAGTCTACAAAATAGAGTTTTAGGTTGAAATAAGAGACGAGATCAATACATACATACTTAGCATTCATCTATCTCAGCATTTGGAGTTTGGAAGAAACGACAATGTAATACAGACGCCGAAATAACGCCAGAAAAACTACTTGGCGCGTTCCGCTCATTACGCCAGAAAGCCGCAAGTCACTCGGGGCTAACAAAAAGCAATCATGAGAAGGCACACCAAAGATAATTAAAAGGAATGAGAAGAATATTTAACGTTTGTCTCAATACACGATACTTCCCCGAGTCTTTTAAGATGGCCAGGATGATTTTAATAGCCAAGCCGGGAAAGCCACCGAAGAAAAAAAAGAGAGCTACCGCACCATTTTCCTCCTGGAATTTAGCTAAAAGCTGTTCGAGAAAAAAATATATATATTTATATATATATAATATATATATATATATATATATATATATATATATATATATATATATATATATATATATATATATATATATATGCTGTTTTTTAACAGGAATTTTAATGATATCTTGTACATCTTCGCTAGAGCTCTTGCCCTCGTTGCGAAGGGAAACGGGTGGTTCGCAATATTTGTCAAACTTCTTGCTTTTTAAACCCCTTGTGATATCCTCTCTTACCTAATCGACCACTTAGGAACCTATTTTCCAGAACTCCCTCTCAGTTAACCTTTGATTGATTTGGCCTTAAAAATATATATTTTCCGTAACCGATGTCAGATGTCTTGATTCTCCAATCGACTGCCTCTCCCAAATTACTCGTAGGCATTTTTTTATATTGGAATCTCTTCATCTGAACAGTCAGAGAATTCTGTTTGAACGGGGGCGAGGAGAGAATTTCTAAGACTAATTTTGTGTTTCTTTAATAATACTGTTTGATACACTTCAATAAATGGTATATATTTTCTCTTTTTTATCTCAGTCTTCATTTATCATCCTTTTTCGAAAAAGCTTATTCCTCTTTTTTTGAGGGGAGATTTGTTGGTGTGTGTAGAAAGCATAATTTTAGGAAGATTTCGAACCATTTTCTTTTCTTTTTCTAACAATTTGCATAGATTTTTTTTGCCCAAATTGTCTGAAAGATGAAATATGCAAAAGACTGAAAAATGCTTTTTCCTCTTGGGTGAAGATGATGGGTGAATGTGAAGTGATGGGTGGTGAGGGTGAGGGAGGATCGGCGAGGAAGTATGGGGAAAATGCGAATGGAGGAGGGCTCAATTTGCGTGTTGTTAACACTATGTTTGTGTAAATGGGAGAGGATCGAGAAGAATATTGAAGATGTGATGGAAGAAAGAAGCGGTTGTATCTTTTTAGGGTAAATTCTTATGGTAATAAATACTCGATAGGTGTGTTTCTTTCCCTCCCCCTTCTCTCTCAAATCACCCGCCTACGCTGTCTGTATATGTGCCCCCTTCTCTCTGACTGTCTTTCTATCTTTATCCTTCTCTCTCTCACTCTCTCATCTCTACCCCTCCTATTTCCCACTATCTCTCCATTCTCTCTCTTTCTTTATACTGGATGGTGTAATGCAGTAGATGATAGCATCCATTTCTCTTACCACTTTTCTTGAAAAAAAATCATAATCGTGTTTCGAACATCTTAAAAAATCGCTATACTTTGTTGGCTAAAGATTCAATAAATTGCGACGACAAAAGCGAAAAATCAGAAAGTTGAAATTCTATATATACAGGGTGGCCCATAAGTCTCAGGACACTCCACGTACAACTTTTGTAAAAATGTTATAAACGGAAAACAAATGGATTTTGTTTATTAATTGTTGTATTAATTAATTATTAATATTTTATTAAGGGGAAACAAATGTTGGCCCATAAGTCCCAGGACACTACAGTTACACGCACACACACAGACACACACACACACACACACACACACATATATATAGTTTTATAGCAATAAATCATAAGTAGTGAATTGTTTGAATAACAAGAAAAAGTGAAAATAAACAGGGATGGAGGGGGGGACCAAAAATTAAGCACAAATCGAAATCGTACCGTCCACACAAGTTGCAGAAACACAACTAGGCATTGGAGAGGATGAAAGCAATGAGGAAGGTTAGGAGGATATAGCAATTTGGTTGGTTATTATGTGACAAGGAGAGGAAGGCCTAAAGGACTTAATATGAATCGATTGAAGGATTCGAAGGATTACCTCATCTTGGAAACAATCTATAATTTTGAATTCATTGATGGTTTGCAGATGATATTGTGATCACGAATGGGAGAGCATTCTTTGCGTTTGACGGGTTTGCCTGTTCTGCCACTGATACCCAAATAAGAACAAGCTCGGGCATGCAACGAAGGGCAGCGTACTTCCGACATAAGAGTCTGCGATACCTAGAACATGTAATTTAATATACAACACCACTACGCAGGCTACATGGGATCAAGTGTTTTATATTAAATAGGAAAACAATTGGTAATTTTGTAGAGAAAATTATTTTGAAGTTAATGTGTGCAAAATGGTCTTTGAGGATTTTTTTATTTCTTTAAGGAGGAAGCCTAACTCTTTATCGAGAGTAAAATATGAAAAAAAGTGGTAAGCACGGTGTAGAAGAGATTTAATGGAATTTATTTTGAAGATTTTGTCACAGGCAGTAAAGCAAAAGTCACGTCACTTCACTTATTCTGAAGGACTTTGGCAATTCTATCATTTGAAAGAGAATATAAACACTTTGAATGTTTCAAATTTCGTTAGAATAGGCCGAATAGTTATGATGTTATTGCCAAAACAAAATAATTCCGGGGCTAACTTTGAGAGGACTTTGGCAACTGTATTATTTGAAAGATAATGTAAAACAATATAAGGGTTTCAAATTTCGTTAGAATCAGTCGAAGAGTTATGATGTTGTTGTCCCCCCAAATTAATTCCCGGGTTGCTTTTTAATGGGAGTTGAAGATGTGGTTAGTATTTTTAATGTCACTTCATCAGCTATTTGTTCTTCATTTTCTTCAGGAGAGAAAATTATTTCACTTGATGGCATTTAAACATTGGAGATGAAGATTTCTGTGAAGGAAATTGCTTTCATTAAAGGTCAGAGAGAAATGATTACTTCTTTTGCACCACATCAGGTTTGCTTTCGAGATTAACTTGAGTAAATTAAACAAGTCAATGAGTAAAAGCGACAAGAATTACGTTCTTGTCGCTTTTACTCATTGACTTGTTTAATTTACTCAAGTTAATCTCGAAAGCAAACCTGATGTGGTCCAAAAGAAGTAATCATTTCTCTCTGACCTTTAATGAAAGCAATTTCCTTCACAGAAATCTTCATCTCCATCGGGGATTTGAATTAATTTTAGTTTCGTTTCTGCAACCAGGGCAGCTAAATTCACAGAAAAAAAAAACAATTTTACACTCGTGCCTAAGGATATCGAACAGGTTGTCTAGTTTTGTAATGAAAGTGTATTAGTCATGTGGCTCTCCTCTCCCATGGGATATGATTTTGGCCTGCTCCCAGTTCTTTTGGATCTGTTTAAGATTGTGACTCTTGAATTTACAACGGGGACTAGAAAAGAACTGGTCTCTCGTTGCCACTTTTCAACCACTTTAGGGTAAATATCATTTGCAAGATTGGCTGCTGTGTAGTTTCTCACATCCACATTTCAGAACGTCAACCAGAGTTTGGAATTGAGATAACAACAACTCTGCTATTTTCAATTTAGGTGTTCAAATTGGTGAATGTCGCCAGTCTTGTCCTAATTTTAAAAGCAATTGTAGGTTAAATCTCACTGGTAGGATGGTAGTACTGACGGACAAATAATCTTCAGCACACTGATGAATATGTTTCAAACGGTGAAATAAAAAAAAGGGAAATATGTATAATTATTAATATAATAATAGTCATTTAATTCCCCAAGATGACAAAAATAAGTCCAAACTTTTAAGTAACTAACCAATTAGAACTAAAATTATATTAAAAAAACCCAACAACTTTAGAATTGATAAGTATGGCTGCACATTTTGAGCACCCCTCATTTATATAATTAGAACGTTTAAAAGATTGACACAAACTAATAGCACAGTATTCCATAGTATAGTATAGCATAGTATAGCATAGCACAGCATTGCATAATATAGCACAGCATAGTATAACATAACATAGTATAACATAGCATAATATATTATAGCATAGCATAGCACAGAATAGTATAGCATACATAGCATAGTCTAGCCTAGCCTAAAATAGCATAATATAGCGACATACTTTAGCATGGCATAGTGGAGAATAGCCTAGCATAGCATAACGTAGTATTGTCTATCATAGCATAGCCTAAACTTGCCTAGTATAGCATAGCATATTATAGCCAAGCATAGTATAGTATAACCTAGCCTATTTTAGCCTAGTATATCCACCCTAACCAAACACAACTTAGCCTAGTTTAGTATAATTTAGCAAGCCTCGTATAACCTAGCAGAGTATAGCCTACTTTATCCTACATTAGCTTAGTTTAGCCTTGCCTAGCTTAGTATATCCTAGCAGCCTAGCTTAGCGTAGCCTAGTATAGCCTTGCCTAGCGTAGCATTGCCTAGCGTAACATTGCTTAGTGTAGCCTAGCTTAGTATATCCTAGCCTAGCCTAGCCTAACTAGGTATGGCTTAGCATTGCATGTCATATCCTAGCATAGTAAGGTACTCTAGCGTCGCCTAGATAGCCTAGATTAGTATAACCAAGCTAGAATAGTCTACTATAGCCTAGCAATATATCCTTGCATATGATAGCCTAGTCTAGACTAGCATACTATAGGCCAGCAGGGTATAGCCTATCCTAGCATAACCACACCTAACATAATATAGCTAAGCCTATTGCATAGCTTAGCCTATTATAGCCTATTGTAGCTTAACATAGCCTGAATAGCAGAGCATAGCCCTTACATACGATAACCTAGCCTATACTAGCATACTATAGGCCGACAGGGTATAGTCTATCTTAGCATAACCATACCTAACATAATATAGCTAAGCCTATTGTATAGCTTAGCCTATCGTAGCCTAACATAGCCTGCATAGCAGAGCATAGCCCTCCCTAGCCTATTATACTTTAGCCTACTCTAGCATAGCATATTATAGTATTTCCTAGCTTACCATACCATTAACTATCCTAGACAAGTATAGCCTATACTATCCTATTATACCCTAGTCAAGCATTGCTTAGTATTGTCTAGCCTATAACATACTATATGCTACCCTAATATAGCATTTTATAGCCTAAATTAGCATAGTATATTTAACCCTTGCACATTATATCTTAGAATAGCTTAGGATAATATAGCCTAACCTATAATAGCCTAGTAAAGTATAGCTTTTTTTAGGCTTGCCTAGCAGAGTTTAGCATATTATAGTCTATCTAGTAGAGTATCGGCCGAATAGTTATGATGTTATTGCCAAAATAATATAATTCCCGGGCTAACTTTGAGAGGATTTTGGCAATTATAGCATTCTAAAGAGGATGTAAAACAACATAGGTTTCAAATTTTGTTAGAACCGACCTAATAGTTACAATGTTATTACAAATAAAAGCAAAACGAAGACCGAGCGATCGACCGACATAGTGAGATGTAGAGTCGCTCGCGGCTAGACTCACACGCGACTAAAAATTAAAACCTAAGCGAGGGAAACTAGGTTTACGGTAGCCAGAGGTAGAGAGTTTATTTATATATTTATTAATAAGGATATCAAGAAATGAAAGGGCATTATTGATTTCGTATTTAACAGTGTATTTGATATTAGGATGAACTGATTTAATGCATTTGAGAAATTGTGCAGGGAAATTGACAGGGAATCGTTTACAAATCTGAGATAAAATGAGGTTCTTATATGTTATGGTGGGGTATTGGAAATCCTTTTCTCTAAGTGCGTCATAAATCTATCTGCGGCTGCCCGACCTATAGGGGTCACATTCCTACACCAGCATTCTGTTTGAAAATATTATAATTAAACAAAAGTATGTTTCTTTGGAAATAAGTTCAAGTGTTAGTTTAGGAAGATTGCAAGTGAAGCCACGAAATTTATCTGAAGCATGTTCGTGAGAAGTGAAGAAACATCAAAACTAACAAAGACGTTAGAGGGACCAATGGAGAGCCGTTTCAATTCATCAACAAGAGTAAAGCTGTTACCAATGTTGTAGTGGTTAGTGGTGAACATGTTTAGGAGCTTCACGAGATTTTTAGTCCGTTTATAGGTAGGAAGAGAATAAGCGGCAAGTATGGGACGTAAAGCAATACCATTATTATGCACTTTAGGGAAACCACACATATGTAAAGAAAACAAAGGTTCGAGCGAGTAAAATGAAGACGGTTTTAGGTAGAGGGGTCTAAGATGAGCGAAGCTTTAAGGTTCATAAGAAAACGATTAACTTTGTCCTCGAGACAAAAAAATAGTTTGTCAAGTGGCTCCCCGCCCGTAATGGGAACGGCGATTTGCTTTTCTGGCCCCAGTGCTGACTAGACTGAGCGCCCAGTCCGGCCCCAGATTAGCTTTTTCTCCTTTTTTCTGACACCCTGTCTTCTTACCCTACTTCCTAACTTTCCATAAAACCTCTCCAACAACTTTCTCTGGTCGGCCTCTAATTTCACAGGGTAGACGTCGACCAGCTTCATCTTCCCGAACCAGCCCGGATCGAGGCTGATGGGGGAAGAGACAACGCCCCCTCACCAATGAGCTCCGGTTTGGGGTGGTGTTTTTTTTAACAACCTGCTTCATCCCCACCCAAACCTTCCTCACAACCCCTTTCTTTCTCCTTTCAATGCCTATCCATTTTACGCCGAGCATAAACTGGAGCCGCCATACCGATGGGCTGCCCGGCCACTAGGCGGGAGGAGTGGCCTCAAATGGCGGCAGCTGGTTCTACCGACCCCATATTCACCCCTCGCAGAGCGGGTACTGAGTGGGGTGATTTAGCGTTTGAGTCCCGTGAAAATACCAGGGTATCAATGCCCATGAATGAGAAAAAAACAACAAATAAAATATCCCCCTTTACTCCCACTTCACCAGCGACGGAGCCAACTTCGGGCAGCTCCACGAAAAAAATGGAGGTCCCTCAATGTGCTTTAACGGAGGACCCTCCAAACTTCTACCGGAGAGGAGGCTTACTCCTCTCCTATTCCTACGGGTGGAGGGGACTCCTCATTCCCTTTTCTGGGTGACCTCCTCTTTACAGCACCTCCCCTCTTTACTTTCTCAGGGGACTGCCAAGAACCACGCCATCGGCCCATAATTGACCGGCACGATAGGGCCAACCCCCTTAAGTGGGTGAGAGATGACAGGGGCAGTCGGCCAGTTCCCTCTAAAATCCTGTTGGCCTGCATATCGAGCTTACATGGGCCCACTGTACGTGCCCTGGTCTCTTGCCCCACGGACCCCGGTTTGCCGGCCCAGGATAAGACGAAAGGTACCTCGAAAGGGACCCGTGATGTCTTGAGGGGGGATGGTCACATGGAGGTTTCCCATGAGATGGACATATTGCGTGAGGTGGCCCAACCCCAGAGAGTAGAATCTTTCATGGGGTCGAACACAGGCTCGGTGCCAAGAACAGTACCCAAGTCTGCCCATGTGAAGGCTTCTCTTCAGACGGCGCGGGCCCCCGAGTCTTTACAAGGAGGGGAGAAATCTCCTCCGTTAGATTAGGGTGATTGGTAGAAAGCGTGACCCCTTTCTCGGACGGGAGCCTTCAGGCGAAAGCGCCGAATCAATCCAAAGCAGCCTTCGGACACTTGATGTCACGCCAGTGAGTGTGACACCGCACTCTACCCTGAATTTCGTGAAAGAAGTGGTTTATGCAAGGGAACTCGTGGACTACTCAATAGATGACATCAACTTAGAGCTGGCCGACCATGGAGCGGTCAAGGTCGATGAGAAAAGGGAGGGGCTTCGAGTCCAACCCATACTCTTATCGTTACGTTCGACCGTGACAAGCTCCCTCAGTCGGTGCGTGTCAGTTGATATCGCTACCGCGTGAAGGCATTCGTGCCACTGCCGCGAAGGTGCTACTGCTGCCACCGCTTCGATCTGTAGACGCGCAAAGTCGGGGTTACCCGAAATCTGTGTAAGTTGCTCCAAGGCTGCACACAATAAGTCTAAATCGTGTGTGGCCAAGTGTGTCAATTGCAAAGAGCAGCATCCCGCTCCTTCGGAGCAATATGGTACGTATCTCCTTGAAAAGGAAATCCTGGCCGATCAGGCTCAGGTTTTTCTCTAATTTTTCGAAGCTAAGGACTTGGTCCTGGCGCACCCAGCGCTGCCCTGGACGTCGTATGCATTAATATTAAGAAAGATACCCTCTACTCCTTGCCCATCCAAGGCTACGAGCACGGTCGTTTCCGTGCCCATTTTGAACCCTTCTGCAAGCTCTACCCACGAGGGCGATCCACTGGTATAGCTGGCGGCATAAGGGGCTCACACCCAGCCCCGGAGTGCAAAACGGCTGCGCGCCTCCACCCAGTCGTTAGCCTTACAATAGGCAACACCATGGATGTTGGTCGTGAGGCCATCTTCCTGGGTTTTTAAAGCTACCTCCTGAAATGATGACAGCACAAAAGAAGTTTCCGCTCCTACGCCTACACCGAGTGCTAACTCAAAGGCAGTAGATCCTCTAAAGGCGGGACTCCCGTCTCAGGGGCTGCTTCGCCTGCCTAAGGTTTTGAGGCAGAGAGATGAAAAGACCCGCATTGCGAGCCGAACATCCCTCGATAACTTCTCGAAGTGACAGCGCATTGTGCGGCTAACAGCGACCTTTGTTTACCTCCGGGAAGCGTATAGCCATTCCCTTGTGGGTGTTCTCTTCGAAGAGAGGCCCTTCAATTGAATTGCCACGGATCCCAGGCCAACTGGGAGGAGCTGCGGAGGCTCGTCGCCTCCCGTTTTCCCTTAGCTATGTTTTTGCAGGAGATCATGCTGTGAGCGTACCCCCTGCTCACCCTCCTGGGGTATAAGGGTTTTACGACCCCACCACCACGGGATAGGGGCCAGGCATGAGGATGCCTCATTTACACCCAACCTGATGTCTCCGTTCTTCACTTCACTTTAGACAGCTCCTTTCAGGCTTTAGCTGTGCAGATGCATCTCGAGAGGAGGTATACTGTTATTTCTTCGTACATTCCACCGTCAGCTGACTTCGACATAGGGGGATTCCACAGGGTCGTGTCAGGGTTGCCGAGGCCTTTTCTCTTGCTCGAGGATCTGAACGGTAGACACCCCATTTGGGAAGATTACTCGGTCAATCCTAGGGGTCAGGTCCTTGCTGACTCGATCGACGAGCTGGAGATAGTTGTCCTTTATGGGGACTAGTTTACGCATCACTGCCCGAGAACCGCTTCATTTTCCTCTCTCGATTTATCTTTGTGCTCTCTTGATGCACGGCCTGATTTTGGGTGCGTGATTCTCGATGCCCTCCACGGTAGTGATCAATTTTCCATTTAAATATCATTTTCTGGGCCGCTGCCGCCTAAGATTCTGCTACGATGGCCCTTAGCGCGGGCATGGTGGTCCGTATTTTAGGAAATAACTGAATTCTCTATCTCAGTCGAGGAGTTTAGGTCGGTAGATGAGGCCGTTGAGTTCTTCTACGGCAACCTCATCGCCACGGGCCTCACTACTATTCCTAGAACGTGTGGCCGTTTTGCACGCCGACCACTCCCATGGTGGTCGGCCGAGTGTGAAACGGCCCTCAAACAGAAGCGTTATGCCTACATGCGCTATAAGCGCCGCCCGAACGATTTCACTGTCGGTGAACTTCGTCAAGCTAGGGCTAGGTTCCAATATATTTCAAAGCACGCCCGCCGCTCTTATTGGCAAGCATACGTGTCTTCACTTAACGGGAAGACCCCTCTGGCAGAGGTGTAGAAGCAAGTGAAAAGGATTCGGGGCAAGTTCTTGCAGGATCCCCCTCCCGTCCTGCACGAGAATGGGACCGCAATCTCTGACCCCGCGTCCGTGGCGGAATCCTTCGCGGCCGCTTTCTCTGCAGTCTATAGCCGGGATACTGCTCCGCCAGCATTAAATGCACGTCGTGATGTCACGGAAGGCCGTCGGCTGGACTTTACCTCCAGAGGCGGAGAACCCTTCAACGACAGGTTTACTGTGAGTGAGGTGCGCTCCGCTCTAGCTTCGTGCGCAGACACCGCCCATGATCCGGACGATGTCCCGTACGCCATGCCTCGACACTTGGGTGAGCGAGGCATGGCATTTCTGTTAGATTTATTCAACAGGATCTGGGTGGAGGGTCTCCTCCAAACTTCCTGGCGAATCGCTACTGTCCTCGTTTTTCGCAAACCGGAGAGAGATTATTCTACCCCTGGCGGTTTCCACCCAATATTTCTAACCTCCTGCGTGTGCAAGTTGATGAAAAAATTGGTAAATATTAGATTGTTTTTTTTTCTGGACAGTAAAGGCCATCTGTCTTCTGCATAGTGCGGCTTCCGCAAGTTATACTCCACGTCGGATTCACTGCTCCGACTGGAAAATGCCGTCTGCGAGGCTTTTCTTCGTAGATAGCACTACGCTACGGCGTTTTTCGATCTGGAGAAGGCCTATGATACCGCATGGTGATACGGTATCATGGAGACTCTCCGCATGATAGGGGCGAGGGGACGCCTCCCAATCTTTATATTTGAATGTTGGGTGTCCTGTAGGAAAGTATCCTCAGTGTCACACTCTTTGCCCATAGCATCAATGGTATCGGCTCGGTGCTGCCGGAAGATGTACTCGTTATGCTCTACATGGACGATCCTTCGATCTCTTTTGGCGCGGCACAGATGCCAACACTGGACCGTCGACTCCGATAGGCATTGAACCGCGTCTCTCGCTTTGCCGAAGCGCAGAAGCTTCGGTTTTCTTTGGGTAAGATTAAGATGGTGCAATTATGCCGCCATCTACGGCTCCACCCTGCCCCAGCCGTATTTCTAAATGTGGCTTGCATGTAAGTGGTGTACTCGAACCGTTTCCTTGGTCTTGTATTTGACCGACTCCTCACCTGGAAGGCTCATATTCGCAGCCTTAAGGTCTCTTGTACCCGCGACATGGATATTTTTGCTCCGTGACGTTCAGCGCCTAAGGCGCTGATATAGCTACTGCCTTATTTTTTATCGATCTTTTGTTCTTCCGAAGCTCGACTACGGATGAGAGTTTTATTCATCCGGAGGGAGTATTTCAGAAGGTGCACTCGATTCACCACACCGGCCTTTGCCTGGCGACTGGTGCCTCCTGCAAATCCCCCATTGAGAGGTTACTTGGCGATGCTAGGGAGATTCCACTCGCTTGCGCAATGCACAGTGCCTTCTTCGCCTTTACTTGCAAGCCATAAGCCTCCCTCAGTCGCCAACAGCTCTTACTGCATCCGCAGCTAAACTCCACGGCGCCTATGCCGCCGAGAGACACCAGTCATACCCTAAGCCCTTTGAGTTTTGTGCTAGGAAACTCCTTGGAGAGCTCGGTATAGCTCTCGGGCTGGTGGAGCCCCTGGTTCTGCCCAGGACGCCACGCTGTAAGGCTATTTTTCGCCATGCCTATTTGTATACTAACTGGAGTTTGGGTTCTGCCTTTTTGGAGCAGACATCTTGTCCCGCTGGAACCGTGCCAGTCTATACGGATGGCTCCAAATCCTAAGAGGGGGTCGCTTTCCACACCGCGTCCCTCTGTTTGAATTCAGCTGGGCTAAGCCAGGCGGTGACTCTGTCTCCACTTTCAAGCTGGTTGCAATACACCACTCGGTAGGCTGAGGTAACGTGAGGTGCCCGGTTTGGAGAACGGACTTTGATTCATAGCGACTCACAAAGCGCCCTGAGTGCTCTAGGAGCATTGGAATCTCTGCATCCCCTGGTTTGCGAAATCCGTGACCCCATGGAAATGTAGGAATTACGTGGAATGAGCACGCCGATTAGGGTGCCAAAGAGTCCGCGAGGCCTGGACGACCAGACCAGCGTTTCGCTTTTCCTGAGTTTAAATCAATTGGGGGGGGTCTGGGGGGCACAGCCCCCCAGTATACACTCATATACAAAAAATATAACGCGGTAATTGTTCACATCTGAAGCTACCGTCTGACGTCATGAGACATATATTGTAGCCGAAAATTGTAGCCTATAAACAGCACCACCTACCGTGCGCCCCGAAACTGAAGTGTTACCAAAGTGATTATATGAATTTTCCATTCTCTTCGATAAAAGGAATAACAATTAAATTTACACAATTTACACGTAAACTCTTGTGTGTGTTAGAAACGGTGGCGAATGAGTTATTTCCTCGCGAATGTAATAGAGCTTCTTCTGAGGGCTTGATGATGAGGTGAGGCAGCAAGAACATTGCCAATTTAAACTCAAAATTAGAATTGTGCCATTTCAAAAATAATTCTCGATATAGAGAGGTTGATGGATAATTTGCCACAACTTAAACATTAAAAAATAGAGTTCATTTATATTTACCAAAGTTACATTTTAAAGACTTGATTGATTTTATTATTCATTTTACTTAATAAAATTGCCGTTGACTAAAATGACAACCTCCAGGCTGCCTCGGAACCTGCTGCAGGCCTTCTGGGCAGTCCCGTTAAAGACTGTGGTGATCGTGGACCTTAGCTCCACCTTGGTGATTCACGGAAAATTATTGGTCTCTTTCTCAAACAGTCTTCACAGAAATAGTCATGGGAGGTGTAGCCTGGGAAGTTAGTAGATTTTGGTGTGGTCTGGTTAAATAAATTGCCTGACAGTCAAGACTGGATCCTCATATACAAAAAATATAACGCGGTAATTGTTCACATCTGAAGCTACCGTCTGACGTCATGAGACATATATTGTAGCCGAAAATTGTAGCCTATAAACAACGCCACCTACCGTGCGCCCCGAAACTGAAGTGTTACCAAAGTGATTATATGAATTTTCCATTCTCTTCGATAAAAGGAATAACAATTAAATTTACACAATTTACACGTAAACTCTTGTGTGTGTTAGAAACGGTGGCGAATGAGTTATTTCCTCGCGAATGTAATAGAGCTTCTTCTGAGGGCTTGATGATGAGGTGAGGCAGCAAGAACATTGCCAATTTAAACTCAAAATTAGAATTGTGCCATTTCAAAAATAATTCTCGATATAGAGAGGTTGATGGATAATTTGCCACAACTTAAACATTAAAAAATAGAGTTCATTTATATTTACCAAAGTTACATTTTAAAGACTTGATTGATTTTATTATTCATTTTACTTAATAAAATTGCCGTTGACTAAAATGACAACCTCCAGGCTGCCTCAGAACCTGCTGCAGGCCTTCTGGGCAGTCCCGTTAAAGACTGTGGTGATCGTGGACCTTAGCTCCACCTTGGTGATTCACGGGAAATTATTGGTCTCTTTCTCAAACAGTCTTCACAGAAATAGTCATGGGAGATGTAGCCTGGGAAGTTAGTAGATTTTGGTGTGGTCTGGTTAAATAAATTGCCTGACAGTCAAGACTGGATCCTCCTCTTGTGTAGTATAGTGCATAGTCCTGCTGCCACACGTACGCCCTTCCCGCGGGTACCTCTTGGATCGAAGGAAACAACAACTCCCCAGGCACTTGATGTAGCCCTCGGGGAAGATAAACTAGGGCATAACGTAGCCCTTGCTACTGACTACTCCAAACACCATCATATGAACCTTGAACATGGTATTCATGACTTGCGGTACATCTTTTGGGAATAAAACAATCCAGCGGTTGTTTTGCTAGATCAGCTCGCATAAATTACACTGGGTAAAAAATTTTCACAAAGCTTTTGTTTCTCTTAATTTTTTTTACTGTTTTTAAACACAATGTGTGAGGCGAATAAATGTTAACTTAAACTAAATACAAATCAAAAGCAAATAATTAAGATAGTGAACCTATAAAATTAAAAGTATTAATAATTACAATTACATATACAGATAAGCTCAAAGCAAAGGAGAGGAAAAAATTCATACCTGCTGTCAGCGAGTCAGGGAATGACTAAGGAATGAACCAAAACTGGACACGATTATTGGTAGTTTGTTATCGGTAAAATATTAACAGTTCTGAAGCTGGTTGGTTGTGGCTATTACCGATAATGGGTGGCAGGTCAAGTCTGGATTTAACGTGGGCGAATGTGCTTTTATTAAGAGAGATTCCAGAATTCTTAGCTGGGTGATGTTATGATTAGAGCTCAGAATCTCAAAATTATTGATGTTTGCATCAAACTTACACTTTATAATGTGATCTCTGATTGGCGAGAGACTTTCCTGTTTGGCAACTAATGCTAAGGTGTGCGCAAACCCTCGAGTGTAACGAGCGAATAGTACTCTTAATATATGTTGCCTGGGAACATCCAGAGCAAGAAAATTTCTATATAATACTATTGCACAGATAAACCGTGGTTAAATCCTTGGTGCGGAAGAAATTAGCTATTTTTAAATTGTTAATGAAGGTTATTCGGAAATGTATTTGCCCCCCAAAAATTTCAGGACCGTCTTGAAGCCTCTTGATTCAGAGGACCGAGATCAGGTAGGAGAAAATATCGCAAGTTCTTAGGGACATCGATCTTTGAAAACTTTGGATGGAAGGAGTCATTTAATATTTTGCCTATGACTCTGTTGATCAAATCAATGGGGTATGAATTGAACACGAAATTACTTCTAAGAACGTCAAATTCAAGGTGCATTAAAGCGTAGGAGGAGCAAAGCGTATGGCTCTTTGTATCAAAATATACAAACTGTCGATTTTAATCTTTTGTCACAAAAGTTAAAGAAATTTAGACCTAATCCAGAGTATGTTGGTTTTCTAAAGATGGCCGTGCAGAAACCAGTAAGTGTTTTTTTAATTAGAATGTCCAGAAAAGAAATAGAGTTTTCATGTTCACTCTCCATTGTCAACTTTATATTAGGATGAAGTGTGTTATAAATTGGAAAAACTTAAAGCCTCATTTCCAGATTTAAATAGTGCAAAGGTGTCGTCAACAAAACGCCTATAAAAAAGCTGCCTAAAGGAGGAGGGACATTCATTAAATAGCTTATTCTCCAGGGATACCATAAAGGCATTAGCCAAGGTTGGTCCCAAGGGACTCCCCATCGAAACAACATCCACCTGACGATTGAAATTAGATATATTTTCTTTAGAGACAAAGAGTAACAACTATTGAAATTGTTGGCGATCAAACCAATGAAACACCGCGGATGTAAAGTCAGAAGGATCCAAAATAATTTTGAGGACCTTTTCAAGTGGAACATTTGTAAAAAGAGGCGTTACGTCATAACTCACCATATAGCCATGTCCATTGAGTTGAAGCAGTTCAGTGGAGAATTCATAGCTATTTTTTACTGTGTATTGATTATATGTAAACTGTGATAAAAGTGGAACACAAAATTTGGCAAGAGAAAATGTCGCCATTTCAAAACTCGCCAGGATCGGTCGCAATGGTATTCCTTCTTTATGGATCTTTGGTAATCCATAAAGTTGCCCCAAGGAGGAACCAGATACAGACAGTTTTGAATAAATATCCCCTGTTAAAGGGTTTGAATTTTTCAAGCTGAGGAGAAAGCGGTTAATCTTGTCTTCTAACCTACGAACAAGAGTAAGAATAGATTGAGATTACCAACAGAACTTAGAGGAATCCTAAAGGATAGAATTCATTTTGTGAATGTAATCGGTTTTGTTCATAAGAACAATTCCATTGCTTTTATCAGGTCTAGTGATTGTTAGTCCCTTATTTCCTCCCAGCAACTTAAGAACTCGAATGTCATCAGGTTTAAGAAATAAGGAGCAGAATTTGAGTTCCCGAGAGAGAAAAAAGACCTCATGCGATAGTCCAGAGATTTTCTCCTTGAAGAAGTGAAATTTACCGAAAACAGGGATGTTTTTTATCCCGTACATAAAATTGTCCATATACTTAAAAAACCCTACAAAACTTGGCTTAAAATTTGGAAGTTTAAAATTCAATCCTAAAGTGAGTAAAAAGACCTCTCGATTAGTTAATCATGGTTAGAAAAGTTATGAATAACCTGGTCAGGAGACATAAAAGCAGGACGGAAGAGATTGAGTTTCGCTAACTTGCGAGTATGAATAGTTTTTACTTCATCCAAGAAGGAAAAGATTTCCCTCCATAAATTCATATTAAAGGACACATTAGCGGAAATCCTTTCACATTGCGATATTTTATAATTGATTTCCTTGTTTAGTAGATAGCAGAAGGAAGACTTATAAAATTCAGAGTCATAAAACGACTCACGGTAAAGCCGAAAGTAAATGAAAATCGGGAAGACTCCTGCATTTCTACAAACCTCCAGAAATTCTGAATCAAGTGAGTATTTGCTAAGATTCCGCGAGTTTTTTTCGAGTTGACGGAATAGATCGATATACGGAGGAAGTAAAAACAATCCATGCTCGCAAGTTAGCCAAACTTATATATATATATATATATATATATATATATATATATATATATATATATATATATATATATATATATATATATATATATATTATTTAAGCGTAGTTAAAAGCAGGAGTTAATTTCACATATGCATCATATAGACGACAAGCGGGATTGTGGAAATAATAAATTGTGCCGCTTTTCCCTTTATTCTCGAGAATTCTTCGGGGAATGGCAGATGCAACTCGAAATGAAGTCTCTACCGAAGGGGTGGATCCATTGAGAGTTGATAAGAGGGAGAAATTAGGAGTCAGTAGGGAATCACCACTATTCTCCCAGACTCTGTTAAATTTTAATATTAGTTAACGCTTTTTTTTTACCTATTTATTTCGAGAGCAGTTGGCAGACGAGAATTCAGTGCCTCTTGGAGTGAAAGGCTAAAAAAAAAATTCTTTCGTTTAGAGGCTGGATGTTTCATATTTTGTAAATGAAAGTGATGGATGTAAGGAAAGTAGTATCAAGGGAAGTGTATATTTTTGTTGCATCTTTTATTGTGAAGCGAATATTTAATTTCTTTTGAAACTTAAATTTTAGCAAATTTGACATGAAAATTATAATGGGTTAGTTTTCCTGATAGAGCGTAAATAAATTGGAGGTCGGTGTATATTTTTTATGGTGTTGATGAGCGCCAGTTCTCACCGGTTCGTAAGAGCCTGTTCTTGAAATATCATGAGAACCGGTTGTTAGCTTAATGAGAGGTTCTCAATCTTTTTTGAAGTTGTTCGAATAACTAAAATTAGTAATTTCACTTGCTAGAGACTATAGCATGTAACAACCCAAAGATCACCCTTTGCACGTATATCGGGCGAGCCAGAATGGTTTGCTGCTAGAAAATGGATAGTGAAAAAACCTGTTGTTAGTGAGACCTGTAGTGAGAGAACCTGTTCTTAAAATTTTTGAATCCCATCACTGGTCGACCTCACATTGTGGAAAAACAGTTATAGATGAGCGGGCAGACTTGCCTACTGGGTTTTTAATATTGCTAGTTTCTTTGTCAAGAGCACGAATATCCTTTGTCTCTCCCATGTATGTCTATTGACTTATTAAACTAGTTCAATTCATGTCATTCGAATGTAAAATTTATTAGAGTAAAAATGAATTTTTGGCCATTAATGTAGAAAAATCAATTCATCACCTCAATTTAGCTATTTTCGATTTTGTTCCAGCATATTCAAAGTAAACACAATTTTCCCCTCATTGAACCGTTACCTGTGACTCTCAGCCGATATTTTGGCTGATCACAGATGACCTGGTGAGAGACGCTTTGAAGTTTGTCCCTATTCCACCACTCCATGCAACGAATGCATGGTCCCGCCTCGTACAGTTTTGCAGTGCAAGAAGTGGATTCAGTATTGTTTTATGTTATATAGAGATCTCCGTCTTATTCTTCTGTTTATTGACTTGTGTTTTTCTTTTTTATAGATGTCTTCCACGAGGTCCGCTGACAAGTTATGGGTCCTAGAAGACCCAGAAACTCAACAGTTGCCATCGAATGTTCTCCCAAACCGTGAGGAAGTCCTGTGTATTTTTCAGTACCGCGCAAAGTTAAATCCGCGTGATTTTACGTTATCAGTTCTGCAGACGGCACTCAAAGTTCAACATCAGTACTCCAAAGCAAATATTCTGAACATTGATCCGTGTGATATCCTCAAGAAAGTATGGCGGCTGCACGAAGAATACAACGGAATGAAGAAATTAAAATACAGGACAACAGGGTGAACTGAGGAAACCGAGCCAATTTCGTTGCTTCCCTGGAAAGTTTGTTCGATGTAGCAAATCACGACGCCATGTAGTTGATCAAGATTAAGGAGGACCGCGAGCTCAGTGAAGCTCAGAAGAAGCCAGGCAGGCAGGGAAAGATAGGCGGTGTGGATCCGGTCTGGGTGGAAAAAGAGAAACGGAGACGGAAGCGGGGGAACGACTAAAGAAGTCGAGCGGCAAAATGAGAGTCAAGCGTTCGCAGAAAGGCAGGCCACCGTTGAACTCGAGTCCTCGACCTCACTCGCTTCGTCTGAAGAGCAAGGCGTGGTAGTAACTCTTCAACTAAAACGATCCCACCGGGTACCATCGCAGAAGAAATTCATCTCTCCGCAAGTTTCTGCTGCTCTGGACCGGACCAACATGAATAACCGTCAAGCTGCTCACGTGCTGCTTCCATTCGCGGAGGAGCTGAGAGCGAACGCTGGAGAATTGTCGTTGAGCGTGAGCACGATCAATTGGCAGTGATGACGTTATCACTACGAAAAGGCTGCAGAGCTGAAAGAAAACTTTGCTCCTGATGTACCGCTCACACTCCACTGGGATGGAAAACTAATGCCTTTCCTCACAAACGAAAGCATTGTGGACCAACTGCCGATCGTCATTTCTGGAGAAGGTGTGGAGAAGATCCTCGCAGTTCCCATCACTGACTGCAAAGCGGAGCCTATGGCAAACTCCATCCTATTTCGTTATATCCGGTGGGTTATTTTCAATCGAATTCGAGCGCTGTGCTTCGACTCAACAGCGACGAATGCGGGATCCAAGGGTAGAGTGTACGTTCGACTGCAGCAAATCTTTGGTCGAGATCTGCTGCATCTGGCCTGTGGAATTTCTGCTGGAAGCTGTTTTCTAGACCCTCATTCCAGAAGCATCTCAAACTTCAGATATCACTGTATTTGTCCGTTTCCGAGAGTTCTGGCAGTTTGTTGATGAAGACCAGTACAGGACAGTAAACGAAGAGCTCAAGGAAGACTAGGTGGATGGATTCCTCAAACTCTGCCAAGTAAACCTCCGACAGTACCATCCACGTGACGACTACCTGGAACTGCTAGAACTAGACCTTGTGTTCCTTGGTGGAATCCATCGTGGAAGCAAGAAGATCTCTTTCCACAAGCCGGGAGCAGTCCATCGGCCTCGATGGATGGCCAAAGCAATTTTCGCTCTGAAATTATGGATCTTTGCGCCTCAGTTCACAGAATACAACAAACAGCGGCCGTTCACTTCACACGCAGGCAAGGCCGCAGTTCCTCCAAAGCTTGGCGAGTTCTGCGTCTTCATCGTACGCTACTACTTTCGAGCGTGGTTCTCAGCTGTGTGTTCAGTAAAAGCCCCAAGAAACGACCTTGACCTTTACAAAGCCCTCTCGAATGAGGGCTTTGTCAGAGGTGACAGTTGGTCTTGCGCTTTTTGACGATGAGCTGTCCCTGGAGAAGAAGCGTAGTGTTGTTGGCAACCTCCAAAGTGCGGAGGCATCAAAGGAACCTCCACCCAAGGTTCGGGTGGAGGAGGCTGACTTAGACAACGAGACCGTTGCCTCCTTCGTCACGAAAAACACTAAGAAATTTCTGTATCTGCTAGAAATCGACAAAGGGTTTGTCGACTTCGATCCTGTCCTGTGGGGGACAAACCTCATATAACAGGCTGGTGCAAGGTGAGTAGGTGGCCTTCTCGTCACCAACGACGCCGCAGAAAGAGGGATCGCTCTGGTGCAGGATTTCACTAAGAATCCTTGCTCGAATTCGGAGGACCAGCTGCAATGCCTCATGTACGTTGTCGAAAAGTACTGGAAAATGTATCCGACAGCCAAGAAAGGAAGCCTGACGAATTCAAAAAACTGATTACTGATTTAGGGAATATGACGCAATTTCTCCCGTCCATGAAGAAAAGTATGGTGACTGCGCGACATGAAGATATCACCCAATCAAAAGTAAATTTCTCTCATTTTGTTTCAGTTAGAAAAGGAAAATAATAAATAGTTCCGCGTAACATCATCTCATTTTGAAATTCCACCCCTATTGACGTAACGCACCCTAATTCTACATCTTCCATTGAAAATCTGAACATAAATCAAACTGCCTACCTATATAAGGCATACCCATAAATAACCCTCTCTTCTAATTCTGCTATGATAGAATAGCATTACTTGAAAAGGAGGAAGGAGTTGTCCTAATGCTAGCTATAGAACGGCCGGATAAAATTACACAGGCAAAAATCGAAGAAACCTGAATAGGCTCCTTAATAGGGACAAACTCAAGAGCGCTGGATCCAACCTCCCAACTTAAAGAACTTACAGATCCATGACTACTCACGGCATTGTACTTACGAGTAGTAACTTTATTTTTAACTAAAATAAAAAGCCAGGCCCAATTGTTCTGAGTCACCACATCCCAATAATAACTACGATATCTTCAGCGCCAATACTAAAACCAATCTCTCCATCAAAGTGCTACAGTCGAGCTATCTGGGAATATCACGAGCAATTACTTAATATCTAACAACAAGCGAGCTTGAGCGGAGCTATCATCGAGGAGATCGACGAGGAATAGAACAGATCAATAACGATCTCATCACGGCAGACGCAAGATGCGTGCCTATTATCTCAAACAAGATACTTCCAAAACGAATATGAACAGATAAGATGAAGCATATTGCTTAGCAGCACACATGTATCTTCAATGAGGTATGGAAGACAGCCCCAAGTTGTAACCAAACAAAAGAATGTGCCACTTAGGGAGAAAACTAAAGAGCCTGATCAACGAACAACAGTCAGTACATTGAACGACATGATCAGCACATTGGAACAATAAAAAGAGGCTGAAATTTGAGCCTACAAAGGGGAAAAAGTTATGAGAAGACCTGGCGACCATCTAGGAGGGGTTCTCAGGATTTTAGAAGAACATTTATGCTATTACGCTGGAAGAAAACAGTGAGTCCGACCATGAGTTCGAAAGTCAATTGATTGATTTTCTTAACGCAAATGACTGCAAGCAACCCCAACCGCATACTACTGAAGGACCATGGTCCTCCTAAAACAGAACAAGAAGTCTGAAACACGGTTATGACTTTCAAGAAGAGCAATCCAGTCTGGACAAGAATAACAAAAAAACAACATTTTGCCCGCCGCACAACAAATAATTTAGGGCATTACAATGCCCTAAACACTGGCTACTTCTTTGATGTGTACAATCTAGCGAAAGCTAGCTTCATCCCAAAAGAAGACATGCCCCATGACCAGCTTATAAACTAAATGCCAATATCTATCCTGGAATCTGTCGGCTGCATTATTGAAAAGGTCATTGGTAACAGACTCCCGTCGCAGCTGACCGAGAAAAGGGCTCACAATCTTCAACAACATGGGTCCAGGAAAAAAATCGCCCAGTGCCGTACGAATGGCAAGTATATAAATATCTTTCTTAGCGACGTACAAAAGGCATTCGATAAAGTTTGGTTGAGAGGTCTGCAATACAAGTCTTCTAACTCTAGCTAGACCCCACCCTGGAGAGGGCCTTATGTGACTTCGTCATGGAAACGCACGGTCAAATCATGATAAAAAGCTAAGAGAGACCTGAATTCGAGCTGGAAGCAGGCGTTCCTCACGGTTGCTGCATAAACACCCTAAGTAAGCTCTGCGAACATCAAGCAACATCATGTTTTTCCGAGTAAAACTCATATATTCAGCGGTGATAAACAAAGCGGCGAGCAATAACACTCTAAAGCGATTGCAGCGAGTCCAGAATATGGCAACGTTGTAGGTCAAGATGGTGAAGAGGAGAACTAGAGACTACAGAAACAAGGCCCAGCAAAGAACATAGAATCTGCACAAGGCCAGCCAGATTACCACAGATGGTGTCAACCTACCAATTACATATCACGAACAAGATGGCTTATCTACTGTTAGTAGAATGTGCTTTTATCCCTTTTGTTTATTATTTTAATACTACGGTATACACTTATCTACATGGGTATCCTTTGAAATGTAGGCTCAGTTTTGCTTTAAAGGCACGTACACATCCGTCAGGACGTGGGGGGGAAGGGGAGGGGGGGGGCTGATAGGACAATACTCTCTTCTCCCGCCTAGTGATGAAAATAATAAACGTATAGGAAAGACAGAGAAAGAAAATGGGAATGCTCATTATTTTCATGCCAGGCAAGGGGATGTCCGGGCATCTTTTTATTCATCGTTTCTTTTCTAGTTCTTAACTCCTTATGATAATTGACGTTTCCAGCTGTGCCTCCTTGTCGTAGAATTGCTCATAGTCTGGTCCAATAATTATTCTACACCAAAGTAATAATTAGTAGCAATAGTTAAACGGGCATTTAGGTAAATAAGGATTGAATATTAAACACGGATTAGTCCGGGTTGACAGCAATTATAGATAATAATATCAGGGAATAACTCACTTGAATCTCTTTAAAAAAGGAGGGGAGGATAACACTGACGCTAAGCGTCTAGATTTATAATGACTCAATGGAAGTATCGATCACTGTTAAGTAAATAGCTAATTTAAGATTAGAGGGACACTGGGTTTAAAGATTACCATTAATTGTGATGGATTGGAGAGAGGACTACTCGGGTCCAGACGGGGTGGTTTGGGTGGCGTTAACGCGAGTTCTTGGGGAGAAGGGGGGATAAGACGACGGGTTCGGGGCTGCTGACTGCAGTTCCGGTTAGTTCACTCCTAACTGGACGTGACACTAACAAATAGTAACTTCCAGTAACTAATTGGATTTTCCTTTTTCTTTCTCAAGTTAAGTTGAGCAACAGAGCGTATTCTTCTAGTCACAGAATCTGCGGGGCGGGATTTGCCTCAGAAACACTTTGAGACAGCGACCAAGTTAACTCAGCGGCGCGTTGGCGGTCGATACGTTACGGCAACGACTCTCGTTCAACGTGAGGGTTACGTGAGTAACGTTTGAAACACTTCTGCCGAGGGATGAACGGCGTTGTCATTCATACCACGGACTGTGTGATATCGAGAGAGAGATTCCATATACGTCAATTTCCTTATCGCAGCGCCTTCTGGACAATCTCCATAGTATCATAAAGAAGGCAAAGAGAATTTAGGCTTCTCTGTGAGATAGGCCTTCTTTCATCAGACTTCCTGTCGCCTGTTGGGGAAGTTTGGCACGGATAACGACTTAGGTCAAGCGGAAGGCGGAGGAGGGCAGTAGAAGGTCGGGTGAGGGTGGGGGGAGAGAGAGAAGACGAAGATCAACTCAAACGACAAATTTCTTATGGCGGCGATTGTCTGGTGGCATGCGAGTATGTACGTTCCATACCCTCACACGCCTACCTATTTCGAAGAACATTATTCCGCCATGAAATAAGGAATAATGTGAAGTTAACTTCACCGGGGGAATTTGTAATTAACTTCCTCGACTCGAACAATTGAGTCGGTAATTTTATCACAACCGATAGGAATTTACCTTTGTATATAATGGCTACAAAATACTACTGGTACGTCAGTTTCTCTAATTTACATATAGAAAAACAAAGCAAAACACATACACTGTACAGGCAACAAATAATTATTTATTCAAAGAGATACACACAAAAAATAAATAATTGACTATTAATCGCTATCTGAAATTGGGTTTCTCGAAAGGCTATCTGCGAGTACATTGTCAGACCCTTTTAGATACCTGATTTCATAACGGTACTCAGCTAGCAATAATGACCAGCGCACTAGCCTGCCGTTTCGGTTTTTACAAGTTTTTAAGTAGGCTAACGGTCTATGATCAGTCTCTATGAGGAATGGACGACCTACCAGATACATCCTAAATTTTGTTATCCCAAAAACAATTGCTAGAGCTTCCAGTTCTACTGTAGGCTACGCCCTTTCGTGAGCCGTCAGTAGGCGACTCGCATAGCTTATAGGAGCGGGTTCTTGGTCCTCGTCGTATTGTAGTAATACGCAGCCAATACCCAGTTGGGAGGCATCTGTCCTTACGCCAAATTTTTTTTGAGGGTTCGGCAGTTTTAAGATCGAGGCGGAGACTAGCTTCTCTTTGAGCTCTTTAAAGTGCGCTTCGGCATCGGGGTTCCATTGGAGGGGGTCCGGAGTTTCTTTTTTAGCAGATCGTTTAGGGGAGCTGCTACAGAAGCGAATTGGGGTACGAAGCGGCGGTAAAACGAAGCGGCACCGAGGAAAGACCGTAATTGCTTCTTGGTGCGCGGTAAGGGCATTTTTACAATAGCCTTTACCTTCTCTTTCTGTGGGGCCAGATGACTTTCGCCTATTTTAAATCCAAGGTATTCTATGGATTTATAAGAAAAATGGCATTTTGAGGGTTTAATCGTCAAGCCATGATGCTTTAAGCGTTCTAAATGGGGGCGGAGGGACAAGATATGGTCGTTCCATGAACGTATAGCCACATACACGTAATGAAAATAAAAAGAAACGTATTTTAAACCGTCTATTACACGGCGCATTATGCGGTTGTAGCTACTGCAGGAAGTGACTAGGCCAAAAGGAAGACGAGTGAATTCCATTAAACCTTTGTCTGTAGGAAAGGCTGTTGGTTTCCTCGCTGATGCCTTTAAGGGGATCTAATAATAGGCCTTACATAGGTCTATCTCAGTGATGTAGGCGGCTCCTTCGAAGAGATGTAAATTTTGGTCGATTAGGGGAAGAGGCTCGGCGTCGAACACGGTGACGGTGTTTAGCCTTGGAAAATCGACGCACATCCTAAAGGACTGGTCTGGCTTGCGGACCATGACTATTGGGGAACAGTAGTCGGAGGTAGATGGCTCGATAATCCCTAATTGCAAAATATTGTTGACTTCCTCATTGAAAGCGTCTCTTAGGTGTACCGGTACGGGATAGAGATAACATCGCACAGGTTTGAGCGTAGTGAGGGCGATATCATGTTCGAACTGAGTCGAGCATCCTGGTGACTGGGAAATGACGTCACTAAATTCTTCCAAAAAGCGCCATCATTTGGTTCCTTTGGGCAGGGATGAGGTCGGAGTTTACATCCAACTCGGGAAGAGGTTCTTTTATGGGGGGCAGCTTGGACGGAAGGACGGGGAGGGGACAATCTTCGCTTGACTCTCCTCAAATCGAATTAACAATATTTAGGGGGTTGTTTGGGTGGACGGCGTCAATTACCCTTTCTTCGTCAAAGGCGACTATATTTTTTATACAGGCCCGTCTATGATACTTTTTTTACTATGTTTATGTGATATAACTTATCACCTGCGGGTGTCTGTATTACGTATTCGACCGATCCGTGGGTTTTCTGAACGGGGTAGGGGCCTTTCCATTTGGAGAAAAGTTTATGGAAGTCCGTGGGGAGTAAGAGCAGAACATCTCCGAGCTTCAGTTTTCTGTGTTTGGCCTTTAGATCAAAGTATGTCCGATACTTTTCCATATTAATTTCGGAATTTCTGACTTTTATGTAAGAACACCTTTTTAATCTTTCCCCCTAGTTCGAGGACGAAGGAACAAGTGTTCCTTAATTCTGGACACATACGGGAATTTGTCCATAACTCCTTCAAAATATTGAGGGGTCCCCGCACGTTTCCCCCGTACAGGAGCACAAACGGGGAAAATCTGATGGTCCTATTGGGAATTTCGCGGCATGCGAATAACACAACTGGCAAATATCGGTGCCATTCTTGGGGTTGTTTCATGCAAAGCTTCTTGAGCACGCTTTTAAAGGTCGCACTGTACTTTTCGCACATGCCGTTCGTGCTTGGATTGAAGGGGGTGGTAAAAATAGGTTTGATTTAGAGCAGGGTAATCAAGTGTTCCATGAGCTCAGAGGTAAACTGACGGCCTCTATCTGACAAAATTTCTTTGGGCAATCCTACTCTAGAAAAAATGGAAATAAGGGCTTCAGAGCAAGAGATACTATCGATCCTTTTTAGAGCGACAGCATCTGGGAATCGGGTAGCGCAGTTTATCAATGTTAGTACATGCGTATGACCTTCGGCGGAAGGGGGTAAATTGGTCCGATGAGGTCGAGGGCAACTCTCGAGAAGGGCTCCGAAATGACTGGGGTTCTTTGCAGGGGAGCTGGGGCTATTTGACCTTTTGCAGTGGTTTTCTGGCACAAATCGCACGTTTTGCAGAATTCTTCAATATCTTTGGCTGCACCGGGCCAAAAAAAGTATTTAAATACTTCCTGAGAAGTCTTGTTATGACCGAAATAACCGGCCATGGGACTTTCATGTGCTACTCGCAGGATTTGGTCCTTATGGGACGGTTCCCTCGAACGATCACCTCTTCGTTCTTTCGGGCCTTTTCCCAAAGGGATTGAAGTAAAGGGAAGCTCTGCTGAGCTCTGAGGAATTGTGAATTACTCGTTGGGACCTCTAAAGGGGCCTCTGGGGTGCAAAAGCGCGTCGAGGGAGAGGCCTCTCGCTAGCTTGCGCTTGAATGACAACAGCTTGAGTCACTTTACTCGGGGAGAGTAGTGCGTTCTGGCCAATGAGTACCGAGCAAAATTTGATGGGGGCTGCCACTACGTCGGCCCAACCAGTGAAATATTTACACTGTACATGGCAGTGAATTACTGGGAATCTATTTTCTCGACCCAAGAAGTCGTGTACAATTGCGTACTTCTTATGTTGGGGGTCGACAGGGGAGAGCAATTTGTCTGACACGACAATGCATGTGCACCCTGTGTCTCTCACGTGGGTGGACACTTTACAGCCATTGATCGAGCCGGTTTCGAACTTTAGTCCTCCAGGGAAACTCTTGTTGAACAGGAAGTTCATTTGAAATTCCTATGGGGATAGAGACGAGGGGGATGACGTTGGCGGCCGGCTGTTCCGGGGGAAGGGTAGTGGTTACTTGGTGGACTTGTTGGCTCTGGGTGGGACATAGGCTGAAATTCTGTCCACATTGGGACTTATAATGGCCGGGGAAACCGCAGGAGTAGCATATAAACTGCTTATTCTGGTGCTGGTTATTGTAGGAGGTATTGAAAACTGGGGGTTTTCTGTCTACGTGGGCTACAAAAGGCTTATTCTTTGGCCTGAACGGGGCTGTGGTCCTTATAAATGGAGGGGGGTTCCTTTGTTGGGACTTCCATTGACTAAATTTATTCTTCGGGGACGGGGGACTATTCTTTCGGGTATCCTGTGGGTATATGCGATGATTTGTCGCATGGAGAACAGCTTCCTCGAGGCATTCTTGAAAGGTAGACGCTTGGCGGTCTTGCACGAATGCTCGGATCTCCTGGGGGAGGGTGGACAATAGCTGATCATTTAACATAAAGTCAATCAGGGCCTCATACTCCGATTTGACTTTGGAGGATTCTAGCCAGAACTGGAGGTTTTGCTTCAGGATATATCCAAAATGTCGTTAAGTTTGACCAGGCTGGATTTTAGCCTATCTAAACTTAGCGCGGTAGAACTGAGGGTTCAAGTTGAAGGCGGATAGCATTTCGGCCTTCAAGGTGCTATAGTCTATTGTAGCTTCATGTGGTAACGAGATGAAAATTTCTCTTAAGCGCAGACTAAGCAATGGGAGCAATCTGCTGACTCCTTCAGATTCTATGGCCCATCCGTTTACCTCGAAGATCTTTCCAAAATGTGTTAAGTATGAGCGCAAATCTTCTTCGTCTTTATATTAGGAAAGTTTCATAACGGGAGCCTGGGGTTGATGATCCCGGGATCCAACAGAACTGACTTCAACTTGGTTTCTTCTTAATTCCCTTTCATGTTTTCGAATTCTTTCTCTTTCTTCAAATTCTAACTCTTCTTTTCTTCTCCTTTCTTTCATTTCTAACACTTCTTTTCTTCTCCTTTCTTCCAATTCTTCTTTTCTTACTTCCATTTCACGTGCTCTTTCCTCTTGCTGTTCGCTTTGGACGAATTCTTTTAGTTCCTGTCCTGTGAGACCGAGAGCTTGTCCTTGCTTGACGAAAACTTCGAACGATTGTGAAGCCATTGCTGCAACTGGCGACTCACGAAAGAACTTACGCACCTGGTAAGAGAATTAGAAGCTGCGATTGTTCCTAACCGATACAATATAATAACTAACCCCCAAAATAACGAATATTTTCCTAGCTTTGTTTTTGCTATCTAGAAAGGATTATTAATGGTTATTATTTATATTCCTTGGGGGAATAGACTATAATTATTAAAACTTACGTTAATTTATTTGGGCTACCTTTGACGTTGGCAGGTTTTAGGCTATATGAGTTCGCTTTCTCAAAAATTTTACCCCTTAAAGCTGACTCCACTTTTATATATGTCGTAGAATTGCTCATAATCTGGTCCAATAATTATTCTAGTCCTTGATCTGGACACACTGCTTTTGTTTAAGTCGCTGGTATTGACCCTATGACTCAATCTACGATCATTATATATATATATATATATAGGCTTTAATTATTACTGAACGTGCGAAAGCTGGTTAGAGGCGGGTTGTGCCACGGCCAGGATTCTCACTATAAAAGTCCCACTTGTTACTGGGGGGAGGTTTGTGATTGTTAAATTCTAAGAGTGCATAATAGAGGTTGAATAAATTAGCCGAAGGGATTCTTAATTGAAGCCTTGCCAAGGGTACGTCAAAAAGGAGGAGCCACAAATAAACACACGTACAAAAATAAACTTTACTTTACACTAAAATAATAATTAGTAGCAGTAGTTAAACGGCATTTAGGTAAATAAGGATTAAATATTGAACACGGATTAGTCCGATGTGACAGCAATTATAAATAATAATATCAGGGAATGACTCACTTGAATCTCTTTAAAAAAGGAGGGGAGGATAGCATTGACGTTAAGCGTCTAGATTTATAATGACTCAATGGGAGTATCAATCATTGTTAATTAAATAGCTAATTTAAAATTAGAGGGACACTGGGTTTACAGATTACCATTAATTGTGATGGATTGGAGAGATGCTAACGCGAGTTCTCGGGGCGAGGGGGAGATAAGACGCCGGGTTCGGGGCTGCTGACTGCAGTTCTGGTTAGTTCATTCCTAACTGGACGTGACACTAACATATAGTTACTTCCAGTAACTAATTGGATGTTCCCTTTTCTTTTTTAAGTTACGTTGAGCAACAGAGCGTATTCTTCTAGTCACAGACTCTGCGGGGCGGGATTTGCCTCAGGAACACTTTGAGACAGCGACCAAGTTAACTCAGCGGCACGTTGGCAGTCGCTACGTTACGGCAACGACTCTCGTTTAACGTGAGGGTTATGCGAGTAGGTTTGGAACACTTCTGCCGAGGGATAAACGGCGTTGTCATTTATACCATGGACTGTGTGAAATCGAGAGAAAGATTTCATATACGACAATTCGCTTATCGCAGCGCCTTCTGGACAATCTTCATGGTATCATAAAGAAGGCAAATAGAATTTAGGCTTCTCTGTGGGATAGGCCTTCTTTCGTCAGACTTCCTGTCACCTGTTAGGGAGTTTCGGCACGGATAACGACTTAGGTCAAGGGGAAGGCGGAGGAGGGTGGTAGAAGGTCGAAGGAGGGTGGGGGGGAGAGAGAGGAGAGGAAGATCAACTCAAACGACAAATTTCTTTCGTTCCCTCGATTGTCTGGTGCATGCGAGTATGTACGTTCCATACCCTCACACTCCTACTATGTGATATTTACACTATTAAAATACTCATCAAGTCGGTATTTGACTATATTTACTGACGTGCTTTCTACTACACGGTGGGATAGGCTATTCGACCTTTGTGTCATCTTAAAAGTGAAATAATTTGAGGCTATAATAGAGCTAAATCGCTTATTTACTAATTTAAACAGTTTTGGCGAGTATTGTCCCTTTTTTCTATCTAGAACAGTATTCTTTAATTAATATTTGTAAACCCTTTTAAGATTTGAGTACTTCGATCAACTGCCCACGTAGTCGTCTACTTGCAAGGGATAATAGTTTCAATGAGCGGAGTCTCTCTTCGTACGGTTTGTTTCGAGTCCTAGTAACTAGTTTATGAGCCCTATGTTGCATTCTTTATAACTGCTCTATATCTTCGTTAATGTTAGGAGACCAGAATTTTACCGCATATTCAAGGTGTGGGCGCACGAGCGCTTTGAATAGAAGTAGAATTATATCCTTCAACTTGAAAGTGAAATTATGGGCAATATATCCTAGCATTCGGTTTGCTTTCTTACAAGCTTCTGCACATTGCTTCGAACCTTTAAGGTCCTCTGAGATTAAAATCATCAGGTCCCTTTCTAAGATAACGGAGTCAAGGATTTGAACGTTCATCGGATATTCTACTTTTTCATTATGACACCTTGCATTTACGTGTTAAAGCCCATCTGCCATTTTATCTGCCTACTTGACAATTTTATCAAGGACTCTTTTCCTTTCTGGTACATTTGATCTAGAAAAGGTTCTGCTTCATAGCTTCGTGTCATCTGAAAATTTAGACATCATCATCCGACATTTTTATCGCAGAATTAAAAGGTCATCATACCCTTGATAAAAAAAGATGAAGCCTAACAAGGAATCTGCATCAACTTAATCCTAAGACTCTAATGTGAAGATGCCATAAAAAAAGTAAAAGCTCAAGATCATATATATATATATATATATATATATATATATATATATATATATATATATATATATATATATATTGTGGGCTGGGTAAATGTTGCTTAATATTTATTTATACACATATTTTTACCAAAATTACAGATTAAACCTTTGAGGGATTTTAATATTCATTTTATTCAATGGTCTCTCTCTCTCTTTCTCTCACTTTCAACCACGCCTCACACCTAATAACCCAGGGATTTGCAATTTGGGGAGTTGGAAAATCAGATTTTCGGAGTGATGATGTGGTTAAAGAAATTCTCTGGCAGCCAAGGCTAGGTTCTCCTGCTTGTGTGGCATTGCGCTGAGTCCTGCTGCCACACGTACGACGTTCCAGTGGCCAACTTCTTAATTCAGGGCAACACCTTGTCCTCCAAGCACTTTGTGAAACCTTCTTTATTAAGCCTGCGGCCCTCCAAGAAGATAAACGTGGCCATAACGAGGCCATGTTACTGAACATCACAGAACGGCATGCTGTGGACCGAGAACTTGGTCTTCGTGA
Organism: Ceratothoa steindachneri; assembly: GCA_963969495.1. Lineage (NCBI taxonomy): Eukaryota > Metazoa > Arthropoda > Malacostraca > Isopoda > Cymothoidae > Ceratothoa > Ceratothoa steindachneri. The sequence goes on from OZ018328.1 coordinate 109,966,197, forward strand.
CTTTCGGTACATCATTTGGGACAACAGCAAACCAACAGCTGTTTTGCGAGTTCAAAGCTAATATTAACAGATATTCATCTCGTATGAGAATAGAACTATATGGAACTAAAAATGATCGTTTTTATCAATATAAAATTTTCTTCTTTTTTCTCTTCCCCGTGAGTTGAGCAGTGGTGTTGTTTACCAATTCACTTGTCCCTGGTGTCTCTGCGGAGCATATGTAGTTAGCACTATTCCATCACTTTGGGTGAGGTTTTCCTCTCTCATGGGAATTAATCATAGAACAGGAAAAACCTTGAGTACAAAAGAGAATTCGGTTATTCGTTCCCGTGCTATTAAATGTAAGTCGGATATCTCATTTAAACATTTTAAAATAACTGATTTTCATAAAACGAAACTTCCTTCAAAATCTTGGAATCAATCCACATAAAAAAAAATGAGCGTCTTCCTCTTAACCACGACTCTAGTTCAGTTCCCTTTCAAATTCTCTAAGTCACTCACACTCAAACTTGTTCTTGTTAACTTCTTCCTTATGCTCTTTCGCGAGCATCACAGGATCGCGCGAATGTCCTCGACGCCGTAGGTCTGGCACCGATTAGGTGATGCGAGTGAGGAGAAGGGAAACCGACACATTCCATGTGGCTGCACGAAACTTTTGAGGCGGCTCTTTGGGTTCGACTGGCCCGACCATTCATAATAAGAGCGCCCTGAGTCATCCGACCGCACGAAATTCTCGCTGCTCGCTTGGGGCTGTCTAGGCGTGCAGGTGCATCTTTTCTCAGGTGCCAACGGTAGACGTTGGGTTCTAGGGGGCGTGGGTAAACTTCTCTCTCTGACATATATATATATATATATATATATATAATATTGTGGGGGGAAACAATATGGACATTCCAGCCTTTAAAAATGAATGATTATCCTATAACTAACGTATTTTTAATCTGTGCCAAGGAAAGAATATGAAAATTTATGATAATAAGTAATTAGCTATTTATAGAAATCATTCAAAAATTAGCTTATCTAAAGATTTTTTGGTCTAGAATGTTCTACAAAGATCTAGAATGATCAGATAGGTCCCAATAATTCTAAATTACTTAGGTATGTTGTTTTGCATAACTTCATTTAGCATTTGACCATCATACTGCAACATTGTACCTTCGTGGTTGAAAGTAAAGAGCTCATGAATGTTTTAAAAAGCAAGATAAATATTTAAGCACTACAAAGAAAGTAAAACCCAGAAGAGTATTTCTATAGCCTATTTATGTCTAGGCTTTGTAGTTAAAATTGCTAAAAAATGGGAAACCTCCAGGACCACAACAAAGCTTTAGCTCAGAGGTTAAATATGTGAACAAGCTCGTCGACGGATGCTGAGATCGCGATCGAATCGAAGAACCCTCTAATAACTAGGGCATAACATAACTGCAATACGATCTGCTTACAACTGGGACATCAGCTACGAAAGGATCTAGAACACCACGCAAGACCGCATTTCTGAAGAAGGTTCTCTTACCAGCACGATGGAAGTTTGTTCGGGAGCACATGCAAAATCGCCCCTTTATATATATATATATATATATATATATATATATATATATATATATATATATATATATATATATATATATATATATATATATATTTATATATATATATTTATATCGAGGGACCCCGAAAATGACGCATTTTAAAAAAATTAATATCGAAGTAACTTTCTTCCTATTAATGACAATTTTCATATGCAAGATACTTTCAATCTTCTTTTTTCGAATGCATGAAACGGAATTTAGATACCCTCTATAGTTTTCTTGCACTTCACAAAAATATCAAAATGAGTACAAAAAATGAATATCGTGATAATTATTTTATTGTGCAATATCATATAGGAATTTTTCCCTTCTTACAAAAGCCTACAGGAATTAACATTTGATATTATGGATATCTTTATTTACAGTTCCTCAGTACCCATAATAACGTTGTCAGAAGAAAATCGCATTCTGATAAAAGCTTCTTACTGCAAAAAGAGATGGAAGACTGGAAGAGTATTGCGAGAATTTTATGGAAAAGACGCTGTAGAAAGACTTAAAAAGGATTGGCGAAACGGGAAGTGCTAACAGAAAACCAGGAAGCGGTGGCCTAAAACAGCTTCAGAGCCGGGAAATGTGAATTACATTAACGATAACATCTGCTTTCAAGAAAATAAACCAGGAAGTCATTTATCGCAAAGAACAATTGCTAAAAACTTAAAAATTAAAAGGAGTTCTGTACAACAAATAATTAAGACACAAAGGCTAAAAGCCTTCAGAAGGATAGTATCTTCTAGAAAAAGTAGTACTGTTAAGGATAGAAAACAATAAGATGCAGACAGTTACTTGATAACTTCTCTGTCGCTGATGTTAAAAATATTGTCTTCACGGATGAAACCGCCAAAATGATGTTGTCTACGGGCGTGGGAAAAAGTGTGACATTCCGATAAACAGATTGTATCATTAAACTTCAAGATTTTTTCTAAAGGTTATGATATTTACAGGGTTTCTCTTGGAATGGCAAAACAGATGTTCATTTTATTGATACTGAAAAGACAAAAGTGAAATCTGCTAATTACATTGAACTCCCGAAAACAAAGTTGTTGCCAGATTGTCGTCGCCTATATCAGGAAAATGACTTTATTTTTCAACAAGCCAAGCCACGCCACGAAAAATGTGTGGCCACCGCAAAATCCAGATTGTAACCCCATGGATTACTTAATTTTGGAATTACTAAAAGAAAAGGTTTAACGAGGTAGGAGAGAAAAGTTCACTGCACCAGAATTCAAAAGCAAAATACGTGAATCTTAAAAAGAAATTGGCATTAATGAAGTAAGAATAAGTTTGTGTGTTTGAAAAAAAAAGATTCAGATCAAAGTAGTGGTCCAATCAATCATTTACTGTTTATTTATTTCTTTACCCATGTTGTTATTTTTGTGGGTAAATATGTAGATTAGCGGCCCGGCCGAAAAAAAATTTGTGTGTAAATATTATCGTTCACTCGTGTCGGAATATTCATGCGCGTTTGAGTCCTTTTCGAATTATTATTCTATAAACAATTAGGATTATATACTAGGGGGCTGTGCCCCCCCAGACCCCCCCCTAATTTAATGAAACTCAGGATCATCGTAGTGTAGTCCCCCCATTGTGTTTACCTCCAGACGAGCCCTCAACTTAAATGTACTCCAAAAACGTGAAACATTTTTGAACACGGACGAAGTAGTACGTCACATCGTTCGCGCAGATAATCTACATATTTACCTTTTTGTGAAGTGCAAGAAAACTATAAAAGGTATCTAAATTCCGTTTTATGCATTCGAATAAGGATGATTGAAAGTATCTTGCATAAGAAAATTGTCGTCAATAGGAAGGAGGTTACTGAGATATATATTTTTATAAAATGCGTTATTTTTTAGGGAGGGGGGGTGGGTGGCACCCGATATATATATATATATGTATATATATATATATATATTTATATATATATATATATATATATATATATATATATATATATATGTATATATATATATATATATATATATATATATATATATATATATATATATATATATATATATATACACATATATATATATACATATATCGGGTATCCCTGAGTCTAAATGGGCTGAACTAAAGTTGAGTGAAATCTAAAATAATATATCTCCGCTTATTTCTCGAAAAACTCTAAGTTGAATTTTCCATTAAAATGATTGCATAAAAAATAATTTCCATATTCCCGGATAATATTTTAAAGTATTGATCAGGGAAGAAAAGCAAAAGGGAATTGGATGAAAAAGTAAATATTTTAGTAAGTATTTCAAGACTCACATTTCCCCCAAATTGTCTAATTCATATAGGCTTTGTGTTCAGATTTAAGTGAGAAATTGAAATTTGGTCAAATATCAAATATTTAAGGAGAAATATTTGAGAAAAGAGATAGAAACGGAGGCAAGAAATTCCCGTTCAGCAATAGGTCTGTCTGTGTAGTGGGAGACCCTCTTATGTTTACAAATCCTCAGCTTGCGAAACTCGCTACGCAGGTAAAACTACGTTACAATTCCCAAGGTTAACCTGCGAATTATTTTGTTTTAGCAATAACATCATAACTATTCGGCCGATTCTAACGAAATTTGAAACTCTTTTGTTGTTTTACATTCTATTTTGAATGATATAATTTCCAAAGTACTCCAAGCTTAGGCAGGGAATTATTTTGTTTTGACAATAATATAATAACTATTCGGCCGATTTGAACGAATTTGAGACCTTTATGTTGTTTTATATTCTCTTTCGAATGATATAATTGACGATGACCTCCCAAAGTTAGCCCGGGAAATATTTTGTTTTGGCCATAACATCATAACTTTTCGGCCGATTCTAACAAAATTTGAAACCCTTATGTTGTTTCCATTCTCTTTCGAATGATTTAATTGCTAAGGTCATCCCAAGGTTAGTCTGCGAATTATTTAAAGTTTTGACGGTCGTAAGCTCATAAATCAGAATAAGCGAGAGCACACGAAATTTTGGTCAGTAGACCTTGTTTTCTTTTACAAGGAACCCATCTTCCTGTTTGAATGGATTCTGGAAGGTGATCTTAATTGTCATACCACACATTAGTGTATTTTTCGTGGCTTGGTCCCGGACAGTGTTCACCTCGTATACCGTTCGTTTATTTTATCATAATCCCAACTAAGTTTCTTCGAAACTCTTTTGTAATCCATTTTTTGATCAAACAATAGTTGTTATAGCCTCCATGTTTACAATATCGATATATGCAGTCCAGTGAATAACAGACTCCAGTGAATTTTATTTCAAGAATTCTTGGTCCGAATTCTGAGAAAGTCAACGCCTCCCATTTCTTTGCTCTGCCCTTTGATTACAAAAGGCTGATGCACTCTATAACTTCTCTTTTTCTTTTAATTCCCTGTGCATCTTTCCAATCATATCTACACCCAATGTAGTACTAACTAAAGTAACCATGGACTTGTCATTCCAGCGAACGACTTCCAAATTTCCTTCTGCCCTATAAACAAGTGTCTCTTTCCTCTTTTTAATCATATTTTATATAAATTATATTGCAAGATTTTAATATATTTTCCCTGAAAATGGAAGTGGCTCGAAATCCCTGATTCAGAATTTTCCATAAAAACATTAACCCCTCCAGCCAGGATATTAGGGGTTTGTTCTAAATTTTCATCATTCCGTGCTTCAATGTAACTATCCTATTTCTGTGGATTCACAGATAACAATATTACCTCCATGAGTACTTTCTTCTACTGTATCATAGGCGTCTTGTAAGAATCTATTGTGGACTATTCTTGTTTCCCTAAAAAATTCTGCTGTTCATTCTGAAAATAGGATATTCATGTATATTTATATATGTTTGTTTATATACGGTATGAATTATTTAAAAAAAATTTTACCTTTTTTTATATAAATGAATACAACTATTGATATTTTGCTTGTAAAAACAGTTTTAAAATCATAACTGACAAATAGTGAAAAATGCATTATTTTGTCCCCATATGATCCCAATGACCATCGTTAAAGTTTGTACGTAAATATACAAAAGTAGACACCTTGTTAATTCTAAATCCTGGTTTATATATTTTATTTGGACTGTCAGCTACCAAGGACTACTGTTTTGACTAATTATTCTGGCTTCTTATATTAGTTTACTTCGCAAAACTAAAACTAGTAAAAAAAAAAGTCTTTCATGGTCGCCTCTCAACTTTTTGCATATCATTATTTTTGGGGTGGTAGATTTCACATTGTGAACTTAGATAAGCCATTACACTATGAAAATATAAAGAAAATTAGTACTTTATGAAAATTATAACCATTTAAATATATGAGTGCGAATACCGTCCTTAGGCTAGTTTGAGTAACTAACCACTCCGGATCTAAAGTTCGCATATTCTGTAGAGGAATGGAAGGCATATTGAGGGAACCGGACCAGTGGAATAAATAAGTGTTATTGAATTTTACTAAATTTTGACTACTTTCACCGATATTAAAGCAGAATCACTGTTATTGGGGAAAACCTATGAAATTTTACCGTTTATAGAAAGTTTTTACCAAACAAAAACGCGTTTAATCAATAAATCAGAAATAGTTTTTTCAAATTTTTTCCTTTAAAGTTAGATTCGAATTTTAGTGGAACACTTTGTATAAGGTCCAAGTGTCTATGATTATATGGTGAGAACAGGTGAGTGAAAAATTTATATATTTATGTATTTATGTACAATTGCCTGATCCACATACGCAGATGTAACCTGGTATACGTGGGTTGGTGAGCGTACGAGTAGGACTCGTAGAATTATGATTAATTTGGTCTCCGTACATAAAGATGTTATGATACGAGCGGAGTGTGACGGGAACGATGTGACGTGTTTATTGCGTGTTACGAGCAAATACTACCAATGAATTATGGAGGTAACGTGTTGTCTTTGAGCAATAATACATTATTTCTGCCAGAGTTTTCCCACCAATTATGCTTATCTCTCTTTCTTAAATTCGTATTCAAAGCAGATATCTTCCACAATGTCCCTTTGGCGATCAAATAAGGCTTTGTTATCGCCTCACACGAACTCAGATTATATCTTAAGAGCCGGATTATCGACCCTCTTAACACGGTCCATTCCATGGACTCACTAATTTATACGTTTAATTTAGAAGAGGATGGTGTGAACCATAAATGAATTGATAGGCGGCAGGTTCACACTTGGAATTTAGACCCAACCATCGATGTCCTTCGTGCAATGTTACAAACTCGATCGAGCACCTACGCGAAATCTGTTAAGGCCATGTGGCCCTAACTAAAGGCGGTCCCATTTAAGCGCTCCCTCTCCAACGTAATGAGGCTCGTTAAAAAGGCAAAAGTACACCACTTATTCGATTCATATGCGCTTTCTTGGTAGAGATGATATTTCGAATAGGGAAATGAAATCGGGGCGCAATGGCACGGAAATTTAAATGCCTGCCCGCCATCTATAATTTTCTTCGCTAATCGGGGCTAACTTGATCCCTATCATGTAGTCAATGTGGGAAGAGAAAAAGGACAGTTCGGTTGATTACTCTGTCCAGTCAGCTTCTCTCCTTAATGGACACGCTCGTTCCAGCAAAGCCTAAATGTTCATGAGCCCAGCAGAAGAAAATCTCAACATCTACCCGACCTCAGCAGCCATAGTATTACGTACTCGGCGATCCACGAAATGTGGATATGAAATGCCTTGACTGAGTCGCTCTTAATAATAAAACTATCCAAGGTGTCATCTTGAGCATATATATATGTGTGTGTGGAAAACTCACAAAGTATCGCGTGAGTAAGCAATAAATGCAACAAAGCCCACAGGGGAAATTAATCCTCGTATTAATTTTCCCTGTGGGCTTTGTTGCATATATATATATATATATATATATATATATATATATATATATATATATATATATATATATAAATATATATATATATATATATATATATATATATATATATATATATATATATATATATATATATATATAAATATATATATATAATTCCGAAAGAAAGCTATTAAACTTTATGAAGATTCATTTTTCACAATATACAATATTTCGATGAAATTCCACCCCCCAACCTCAACTGACAAATGGATATTTTTGATGTTAGTGTTTAATGTTACGTTACTTTGAAATGATTTAAGAAATTTATAATTTTTTAAAGTTTCAAAATATTTTTAGGGTTCTTGTAATCTATCGTTTTGTATGTTAATGACTGGTCTTTTGCCTCTTATACTTAATGCTTCAAAGAACATTGTCATCTTTTTTATTTGATTTAAATATATTTAAATTTTTTTTTATTAATAATTCTGTTGTTGGGCGTATTCAGTGTTTGTCTTCAATATGGGATCTGATTGTTCCATTATTGTGGAGCTATGCGCATCTGGTCTACCGGCTATTCCTGGTAAAGCCAATGTAGGACGTTTCAATGGCGTTACATCCATATTTAGGGCAGGTTAATTATTATTTCAGCATTTTTACTTTTAATGTTTTTACTTATTTTCATTTTAAGTTGTTTTTCTTTTTGAAGCAATTATCTTCCATTTGGTTTCAGTAGTATATTATTAATTTATCTTTTTCGGTGTTATTTACTGTATTTCTTTTATTAGTTATAAATTAATTAATAATTTCGTCTATAATAGATATAAGATACAGACACATACACACAGACATACACACACACATACATATATATATATATATATATATATATATATATATATATATATATATATATATATATATATATATTTATCGATATAGGCCCAGAGCAATGAAAATTGGTATCACAACACTAAGGAAGGTAACCATTAAAAGCTTAAGAAAGAAAATAGGAGATATAGAAACTGAGAAAATAGGGAAAACGATTTTCTAACCCTTATATGAAAAAGAATAAAGGAGTTAGATTCGAACCTGTGTCATATATATATATGTCGTAGAATGACTCCCGACGATACTATATATAACACTATTCGTTGAGGGAACTTCCTTAATTATCTTTAGAGTGCGTTTTTACTGTCTGGCGGTCGATATTATGTATCTTCAAAATGCTTAAGAAGTGGAACTGAGCTCAAGGATAATAATATTGCTATCATTAATAAAATAGAGTTTTATTAATAATAACTATCAGCAAACACAAAAACGGAAAATATTGACAAACAGAATGGAAAGGGTCGTGGAGACTCGGGCTAATCCAAGGATTTAAGGGATCAAAAAAAGGTAAAACAAATATGGAGTTAAAGAGATGGGATGGTTCGATAAACAATTTAAAGCACAGGATAGAATTGACAAATAAGGGATCAATACTCAAAAGGTGACGCTTGGCTTACGTAACTTCATTAGGGTGCAGTGGAAGGTACTTGAAGGAATATTCGGTCCGCTGGCGAGTTCCAGCCGAAGGGGGGGGGATAAAAGGATCCTGACGTGGCGTCTTGGAAAGGAGAACCGTTACTCGACGAACGGCTTGACGAACAATGGCTGTTCTAGGTTGTTCTCTTCTGAACAAAGGGGGGATGAGAACCGTCTCTTATCTACGGGCTCAAGAACAATGGCTGTTCTAATGTTGTTCTCCTTTGAACAACAGGGGGGGTGAGAACCGTTTCTTGGCGAAGGGCTCAAAACGAACAATGGCTGTTCTAATGTTGTTCTCCTTGAACAACAGGGGGGGATGAGAACCGTTTCTTGGCGAAGGGCTCAAAACGAACAATGGCTGTTCTAATGCTGTTCTCCTTGAACAACAGGGGGGGGATGAGAACCGTTTCTTGGCGAAGGGCTCAAAACGAACAATGGCTGTTCTAATGCTGTTCTCCTTGAACAACAGGGGGGGGGGATGAGAACCGTTTCTTGGCGAAGGGCTCAAAACAAACAATGGCTGTTCTAATGCTGTTCTCCTTGAACAACAGGGGGGGGGGATGCCTTGGGGACTTGGCGTCACTAAAGGCTCGAACCTTTGGCACTCAAGGAATATTGTCCTCCTTCTGGACAAGTGATGGTGAATCTCGAGGTCGAGGTCCCTTGGCGCACAAAGGGAGAGAGGGTCGTGGTGATGTTTCGCGACGAAAATCTGGATCTCCAATCTGATCTTAGTGGTAAAGTTTCCATATAAATAGCCAGGACATCTCCTTGGCGTGGGGGAGAATGGGGTGGAAGTTTCGAGGGAACGCACAGCTGGGCCGGAGAAAAATGCCTTATCTGTCCATAAGCCTAACTCGATCTGGCGAGGTCGGCGTATGGGGCGAACGGGGGGGGACGATAACCTCCTTGTTTAAACATTGGCGTCCGGTAGCTGTTGATAAGACTCCAAGCCTCGAATCGAAGATGCACGTGGGTAGCCTCATGGTTTTAACTAATATGGGATAGGAGTTGAATTTAACACAGATTCAACTCGTTCTATCACACCCCTCCATTCCAGGGGAAGTTGTCACTTCGAGAAAAAAAGAGAGAAGGGACAACGATAGAGCTCCGTTGTAGGGAACTCGTTTTCTTGTACCAACCGTATCTTCCTGCACCTAACTATTATTACCTCAATACATGATTATTTTGATCTTTAGATTACAGGGGAAAATAACCTTTAATTCAACTTAATAAAAAAAAAAAAGGCATGGAACAATGAAATGATATAAACTTAGTACATACGGGACAAAATAATTTATACGTAAATTAATAAGAACAAATATATATACATACAAAAAATTAGACATTGAGCGTTACAAAATTCAGACATATACATTAATTAATTATATTACAAAAGAATCTTAAATTAAGTCGTATAAGACGGTATATACCTACATGGAGATACTAATCCTATGAATACAATTATTCTACGCTATTCGGTAACGCATTCCTACTGAGTGCGTCAGCGACCTGGTTATCGGAACCTTTGATATAATTTATTTTAAATTGATACTCTTCCAAGAGTAAACTCCAGCGCATGATGCGGCCGTTTGAGTGTCTCAAATTCCTAATATAGGCTAACGGACGGTGGTCGGTTCCTATTCGAAATTCTTTACATATCAAGTACAGCTTGAATTTGTCTATGACCCAGATAATTGATAGAGCTATCTTTTCTTTAGTGGCATATCTCTTTCCGCGTGGTAATAATTGACGACTAGCATATGCAACTGGATGACTCGTTCTGTCATCCTCGTATTGAAGGGGTACACCTCCAATGCCCTCGTTGCTCACGTCGGTCATAATCCCAAAGGATTTTTCCGGGTTGGGCAACTTTAAAATGGGGGCAGAAATGAACTTACTCTTGAGCTGATTAAACTGGGAAACAGCGACATCATTCCAACGTAAACGATCGGGTAAATTCTTTTTTTGAAGGGGGCTGAGGAAGGCCGAAATTGCAGCGAAATTCGGAACAAATCGCTGATAGGGAGAAGCTGATCCTAGGATCGATCTTAATGGCTTCTTTGTAATCGGGAGGGGCATGTCGGCGATTGCCTTAATCTTGTTCTCGTGGGGACCTGACTTGCTTTGTCCTATTTTGAAACCCAAATATTTGATGGTTTCGTGGGCAAACTGGCATTTGCTGGGGCCAATGGTGAGGCCATTTTCACGCAGTTGCTCGAAAAGAGCTAATAGGGTGGATAAATGGTGATTCCATTTAATTAGTTCTTGGAGCTGACTCTTCTGACGTGGTGTCAGCTGCGCGTCACTATCCAGGTCAGAGGGTTCCAAAGACTCGCCTGGTAGAAAAGGAGGAGGGTACTCGGCATCAGGTTGGATGCACACTGTCTGGATTACCTTAAGGGACTCCGCGGGGCAGTCCTCTTCAAGCGCCGATGCTTCGTCCAGTTCTACGAAGGTATCTCCATGGGCGCGTTGGGGGTTCTTTATTTCTTGGGGTCCAGGGACAGTCTCCGTGTCCTTGTCTGGGGCCTTATCACCTAAGGGTGTTAGTGATTCACATTCCTCTTTTGCCGTCCTAAAGTCCTGGTTAGGGGTCTCCGAGAAATCGGACGGTATCGGGGTTCTGATGGGGACGGGCTCCTGGGCTTCTTTCTTATCTCGGCCTTGAGGAAGGGCGGCCTGAAACACAGGGTCGAAACTTACTTGGGGGCTCTGTCCTATAAGTACGGAACAGAATTTTATGGGTGCTACAATGACTTCAGCCCAGCCATTATAATATTGACACTGCAGGTAACATCTAGCGACGGGGAATCTGTTCGCCCGCCCAAGTTGGTCATGTACCACCGCAAATTTTTCGTGGTTAGAGGCCACTGGGAGGAGTTCGTCGGACACGATGAAGCATGTACATCCTGTGTCCCTGACGAGAGTCAATACTCGACAGCTGTCCACGCTGCCCTCCTCATATTTCAAAGTTCCCGATGAACTTTTACCAAAAACAAAATTTACCTGGTGGCCTGACGGAGGGGGAGAAGTTTCTGCTTGGGTCTGCACCACCGGGGGAGCCGGGGTTGCATTAATCTGGTGAACTTGGTGGGCTGGTCCGCTTTTAAGCCTAGAATTTTGGGGGCAATTCCAGCTCATGTGGTTTTCTACACCACAGGTGAAGCATATGGTTGGTCGCTTCGGGAAGAGAGATGGAGGAGAAGTCTTAACGGGAGGTTTGGAGTCCCGTTGTTGGTTTTGGGGAAAGAAGTTTTGGGGTTTTACGGGGCTCGGAAACTTTGTCAGCTTTCCTGGGAAGGAGCGCGAGTCCGTCCTTCTTTCTTCTCGTTGGATTTCTTTTTCTCGTTCTTCTCGTTGTATTTTTCCTTCTCGTTCTTCTCGTTGGATTACTCTTTCCCGTTCCTCTCTTTCTCTTTCTTTTTCTACCTTTTTTCTTTGAACTTCTGCTTTAATCCGAGCTAATTCAATCTGAAGCTCTCTTTCTCTTCTTTGCTCCTCTTGAATGTACTCAATTAGTTCTTTTCCGGAAAGTCCACAGGACTCTCCTTGCGCTTTAAAGATTTCAAACTGAGTCATCTTTGCACTTGGGGGCGCACTAGTCAACCAACTAAAATTCCTCGCAACAAGAATTATGCCTCTATAGAATTAGCCTACCTAAATATGGGCACTGACCTATTCGTACTTGGTTTCTTACTCTAAATAACCACTGACTAAAATCACGAAAAAACACAAACAAATTATTATAACCGTTCCTTGAGCTACTCCAGCTTCTTAAGTTTCAAAAAAAAAAGGGGATAGCAATCGTTAAAACAAAAGGGAACTACTATATTCTATTATTATAACGAATAACACTATGCTTTACTCGACTGAGACCAGTGTTTGCAAAGATATAGCGTTAAACCTTACACACCTGATACCAAATTTAAATAGTATATATATATATGTCGTAGAATGACTCCCGACGATGCTATATATAACACTATTCGTTGAGGGAACTTCCTTAATTATCTTTAGAGTGCGTTTTTACTGTCTGGCGGCCGATATTATGTATCTTCAAAATGCTTAAGAAGTGGAACTGAGCTCAAGGATAATAATATTGCTATCATTAATAAAATAGAGTTTTATTAATAATAACTATCAGCAAACACAAAAACGGAAAATATTGACAAACAGAATGGAAAGGGTCGTGGAGACTCGGGCTAATCCAAGGATTTAAGGGATCAAAAAAAGGTAAAACAAATATGGAGTTAAAGAGATGGGATGGTTCGATAAACCATTTAAAGCACAGGATAGAATTGACAAATAAGGGATCAATACTCAAAAGGTGACGCTTGGCTTACGTAACTTCATTAGGGTGCAGTGGAAGGTACTTGAAGGAATATTCGGTCCGCTGGCGAGTTCCAGCCGAAGGGGGGGGGGATAAAAGGATCCTGACGTGGCGTCTTGGAAAGGAGAACCGTTACTCGACGAACGGCTTGACGAACAATGGCTGTTCTAGGTTGTTCTCTTCTGAACAAAGGGGGGATGAGAACCGTCTCTTGTCTACGGGCTCAAGAACAATGGCTGTTCTAATGTTGTTCTCCTTTGAACAACAGGGGGGGTGAGAACCGTTTCTTGGCGAAGGGCTCAAAACGAACAATGGCTGTTCTAATGTTGTTCTCCTTGAACAACAGGGGGGGATGAGAACCGTTTCTTGGCGAAGGGCTCAAAACGAACAATGGCTGTTCTAATGCTGTTCTCCTTGAACAACAGGGGGGGGATGAGAACCGTTTCTTGGCGAAGGGCTCAAAACGAACAATGGCTGTTCTAATGCTGTTCTCCTTGAACAACAGGGGGGGGGGGATGAGAACCGTTTCTTGGCGAAGGGCTCAAAACGAACAATGGCTGTTCTAATGCTGTTCTCCTTGAACAACAGGGGGGGGGGATGCCTTGGGGACTTGGCGTCACTAAAGGCTCGAACCTTTGGCACTCAAGGAATATTGTCCTCCTTCTGGACAAGTGATGGTGAATCTCGAGGTCGAGGTCCCTTGGCGCACAAAGGGAAAGAGGGTCGTGGTGATGTTTCGCGACGAAAATCTGGATCTCCAATCTGATCTTAGTGGTAAAGTTTCCATATAAATAGCCAGGACATCTCCTTGGCGTGGGGGAGAATGGGGTGGAAGCTTCGAGGGAACGCACAGCTGGGCCGGAGAAAAATGCCTTATCTGTCCATAAGCCTAACTCGATCTGGCGAGGTCGGCGTATGGGACGAACGGGGGGGGGGGGACGATAACCTCCTTGTTTAAACATTGGCGTCCGGTAGCTGTTGATAAGACTCCAAGCCTCGAATCGAAGATGCACGTGGGTAGCCTCATGGTTTTAACTAATATGGGATAGGAGTTGAATTTAACACAGATTTAACTCGTTCTATCACAATATATATATATATATATATATATATATATATATATATATATTTATATATATATATATATATATATATATATATATATATATATATATATATATATATATATATATATATTTATATATATATATATATATATATATATATATATATATATATATATATATATATATATATATATATATATATATATATAACACTTGTAGCTTCTTAATTCTGTTGAGGAGAGCCTTTGCTGAATTTGCAAAGCGCGCAAAACCCTTGACAAAAACGAGGAGAGATAGTTTATTAAAAAACGTCTTTCGACTATGATAAACTTGAATGTAAATTTTCTCTTAGAAAAGAATAGATAAAATGTGTCGGAGAGAGTAAAATAATAGTTTCAGAGCCTCTAGTCCCCCCTCCTCCTTCCTTGCAGGGAGGAAAAAGCGGGGCAGCGAAGAGACAGGGGAGGGAGCCCGGACCTACCCGCTTCCCCATCATTCCCGGCCCTGTGCCACCTGGGAACACAGAGGGCCAAGCTTTAGGGCGAGTGGAGAGATCGTGATAGGAAGAGGAGGGAAAAGAGATATTTAATAGAAATCTAGGAGGAGATTAAAGAGTTGACCTAGGTGGTCCTAGTCTTATATCTAAAATCATTCCCAAAATCTTTGAGACTACTATATTCTTTCATATAAGAAAATTAATAGAACTAACCAAACGTTGCATTTTGTTTTAGTATGTTTGTATCATAGTTTGAAGGGGAAATATATAAAAGATTATAGCCAAACCCGTTGTATCAATAAATACAGCCAATTGATGCTCGCAGTCAATATTTACAATCATATCCCTTGTTCTTCAAGACAGCTTCTATTCGTTTTGGCATTCTGGAGAACAAATTTGTGACAATATCTTGACTAATATTGCTCCATTTTTGTTCACTAGGCACCCGCAACTGCTCACAGTTAGATTGGTTCTCTTTATCAATCGCCAATTTAATATCGCCCAAGAATTCTCCATTCTGTTCAACTTGGTGAATCTTCGGGCCAAGGTCCCAAAAGCTCAATGTTATTTTCAGCCAAGAACTTTGTTATTGTTTTTACTCTGTGACAAGGTAGGTGCGCCATCATGCTGAAAAATACAGGCATCATAATCAAATTGGTCCTGAACTGTTGGGAAAAGGTGCTGATAAAGCACGTTTTGGTACCATTTTGAATTCATGGCAGTGCTTTTGGGTAAAATTATTAGTGCTCCAGTCACCTTAGATGAGAAGTATCCCCAGACATGGACATGGAGAGTATCCCGATTCTTCACCGTCGACACAACACAGGAGCGGTGAAAGTGCTCCCCCCTTTTTTTTCTCCTAATGAGCGATCTTCCAGAAGTTCCAAGCAAGCGGAAGAAATCTTCATCAGAAAATATCACTTTGCCAGTCTTCAACAGCCCATTCTTAATATTTTCTAGGAAAGTGGAGCCTATCCATAAGGTTCTTATTGGTGAGATAAGACTTCTTCGCAGTCCATCTCAACCTGAGAACTTTGTCGAAAGGTCTCTGCCTCAATGTGCGCGCTAAAGCGTTCAGACCTGCTTTTTCCCCTCGTGAGGAAGCTTGACAATGGAGGCAACCCGATTCTTGAGCTGGTCCCTTACTAGGAGGCAATCTTTGCATTCGTTTTGAAGTTCTTGGAAATCCAATAAACCTTTTCACATGGTAATTAATGATCCGAAAGATGGTGTTCCTTGATGCAATGCCCTTAGCAACTATCTCCTTGCATTTCAGGCAACTTCGGTGCAGAGCAACAATGGTTGGAGGCTTTTCTTTGAAACGAGCCATTTCTGTTTTTTTTAAGATTCCAACATTTATTTCTGCCAAAAATATTAACAAATAGCTTATAATTACACAACATCATTGATTTAACGTATATTTGTCATCATTTTACCTGTATGATCATATAGCTTAAACTCATACAGGCAAAAGACCAGATCGCGATTTTGGATTCAGCGAAGCAATCCACTGTTTTTTTCTTATTACTTTTTAACAAACATTTAACCTTTACCTATGACTAAAATCTTCGTGCTAATAATATGGTGTGTATTACTTTATCCTTTCTTCTCTTCATTTTTATTCTTTTACCCTGTCCCAGGTCTATATGTACAGCTCGTTTGTGACCGGCAGCAGCAAGGTTTTGGGGAGAAAAGTAAGGAATTTGTAGAGTTGCGGAGAATTGCAAGTTTGGTTGAGGTCAAGCTAGTATGATAGTTGTACGTTTGAATTTAGTAGTAGAGTAAATAACTACCTTGGTTTAAAACTATTGTCAGTAATGGTAAGCATTGTTTACTGAATTACTCTTAAGTTCGGCGTTCAAACCGCTGCTATTTTTTTATATTTTATACTAGTAAGTCTCTTTATTCTTCTTTTACCTTGTATATATGTATTCCTTCTATTCTAACTTTTACCTGATTAACATAAAATTAATTTAGTTGTTTATTTTGTCCTCTTATTCAGGTATTATTTGATTGATTCATTAGTTCTCATTTGAAGTTATTTTCCTTCGTCTTGTCTCATGTTCGATAAATTTTGTTTCCATGTTAAATATATTAGGTTGTCGATATCGTAAAATTTTGCGCTAGAAACAAAGTACCCGATAATTGGCTGAATTATTCACAATTAGGATCTGAATCTCAAGGTATATATGATGCGCCCCAAGCATAATTCAATGAACATATCTGTAATAACTTAACTGGCATCACTCAACCACATAAATGGTGGTCCATTTTAAAATCTTTCATCTATAGAAAAGACTCATCTCTTCCACCTCTTCGTAATGCGAATGGTGTTCATATATATACCCCGATAGAGAAAGCTGATCTTATCTCATCTTTCTTTCAAAAGAAGCAATTACACCCGGATCTAAAACTCCCTCCTTCTTGCTTTCCTACTCCAATTTTGTCTAAGTTTGCCTTTAGATCATCAGAACTAAAAAGCTATATGTTAGAATTGGATGCTTATTTTTCAAGAACAATGCTACAATATTGGCTCCTAAACTGGCAATCATATTTAGACATGTTATTCGTGCCGGTAAATTCCAGCTTTGTTGGAGAGTTACCAATGTAACCACTATTCATAAAGGAACCTCAGCTTTGCCTTTACAATCTGAATATAGGCCTATCTCAATAACTCCTGTTATATCCAAGATTTTTGAGAAATTATTGGCTAGACATCTTAATAAGTTCATTATAAAAGAATCTTCACTACATTCTACTCAATTTGGATTTAGAAAGGGTGTAAGAACCTGTGATGCCTTGACTTATTTGGTCCACCCGTTGTAATTTAACTTTGATGCAAGGTCTGAAGCCAGGCTAGTATCACTGGACTTCAGTTCTGCCTTTGCCCGAGTTAATCATGAAGCTTTGTTATATAAACTTAAATTAATGGGCATAGGTGGCCCTTTTTATTCTATTTTAAATGAATTTTTATTTAGTCGCAAGCAATGTGTGGTTGTTGATGATAAATGTAGTTCTATGGTTTATATGGTCTCTGGTGTTCCGCAAGGTAGTATCCTTGGACCTATTTTATTTACTTTAAATACTACTGCTGATATGTGGCAGAACTTAGAGAGTAACATGATGGCCTATGCTGAAGATGCATCATTGTATTCATTTATTCCATCACCAAGGCATCGAGCTGAGGTGGCAAATTCTATAAATAGAGATTTGGTAAAAATCTCTAATTGGTGTACTCGTTGGCGCTTGGTTTCGAATGAGGTAAAATCACACTCAATTATTTTTACTCGCAGTAGAACTCCAAATCACCCGCCTTTATTGCTTGATAATATTTGTCTCGATTCTTCTGATAATATTAAGTTGCTTGGTGTTGTTTTAGACATCAAGCTTACTTTGGAAACTCATCTTCGTTTAGGTTCTTCCTCCATTGCTCAGAAGACTGGCCTACTTAGAAAATGCAGAAAAACCTTTGGTAATAATGATGCAGCTTTACGTTCCTTCTTTGCTTTTATTTTTCCCAAATTTGAATATTGTTCTACTGTCTGGATGTCGGCTGCGGATTGCCATCTTAGATTGCTCAGTAAAGCAATCAATAATATTAAATTTCTGTTTCCCAATCTAAATATTGACCTATAGAAACGTCGATTGGTCCGGTCATTATTTTTTTATTTAAGATTTTAGATAATGAACATCTATTCTATCCTGCTCTGCCTGAGCCTTTTACAGCAGCTAGATTCACACGTCACTCTAATAACATTATTAATAGGAACAGCAAAGCGTTTTCTGTTGTTAGATATAATAAAACTCAATTTACTCGTTGTTTCATTCCTAATATTTGTAAGGAATGGAATGAACTGCCAGAAGAATGTGTATCAGCATCTGATATTACATCGTTTAAATCTAAAGTAAATAAATTTATAGTTTAATCAATGACTTTGTTTTTAAATTTTTTAATATGGTTTTACTTTGTTTTAACATACCCTCATTGGTGTTCCAGTTTATTTTGCAAAGTAATGTGGATGTGTATGATCGATTATTGAGTTGATCTTTTCTTTAATCATGTTTTCAAAATCAATGTCGAATTTTTAGTTCTATCTTCGCTGATTTTAAAGACGCTTTCCAGTGTCCTCTAAATACTTTTCAACATGAGTTTCATCTTCGAGCTTGTTTTCTTTTTCATCTTTGATTCTTTTCTTTTTCTTGGTTGACTTTTCCTTCATTCTGTTTACCCATTTCCAAAGTTGTTTGGGTGATCTTACTTTGTTTATCCTGTAGATTAGCCCGTTTTATTCTATACTTTGCTGTTTTACTTTCAATACCGTGAATTTTCTCTTTTTATTCCTGAGCTCGGTGCATAATTCGGTGCATCACCATATTTATGTATTTATTTCGATATCATTTTTATTTCTATATTTTTGCAGATCATTTTAGGTGCTCATCTGAAGATATGGATGGTTCTATAAGGCCTTCTAGGGGTTGTTTCATTATGTGTGCAAATTATTGATTTCTTAATTGCCTGTAGCTCTTCGTCAATCTTTTTCAATGACGCTTCATTGAGTCTTTTCGGTATATATTCCCTTAGGATCTCTTTATATTTCATCTAGTCTACCTTCCATTCTTTTGCTGGCTTCTCTATAAGGTGAAAGATCTTCGATTTTAACTTTTTTGTGTCTTTTGTGCCTTTCTCCTGTTCACACTCCTTTCTTATGAGGATTCTCCTGTACTTATTGCCAAGTCGATTCCTATCTTTCCGTTTCGCCATTTTATTTTGCTTGTTCGATTAGACATTAGTTGTGCTTCCTGTTATGTTATAGTTTAATATAGCCAAAGAGTCTACTTCTTTGGGGAGCTTCAATGGCTCTAGTCCATTATCTTTGAGCCCTCGTTCAGTGACGTGGCATAGCTTTCTGGATTTTCTACAGTCATTATGTGTGTGTGAAAAATGCAGATTAATATCTTTACGTTCAATTTCCCTTTGAGTTTGATCTATCTCTCCAATCTTGGTTGTTTGGTGATTTTGGCGGCCGTCTCATATGACATGTTCTTTTATTCATTTGTTCTATTCTGAAGTTCTTTGTTTTTTCTTTATTAGGTCCTTTCTTTTAGAAAAGGAAATGGCCATAGTCCGGTCAGGCCAACCGCAGTGATACATTTTTTTATATATTCTGCCAATTTCTGAAAGTGTGGTCTTCTTAGCCCACATTGTCGACATATAATAAGGTCCGTCCGTGGTGATATGATCTCCAATTACATAGCAAGGGAAGCAAATTAGAACGTTGATGAAGGTGTCCTTTTGTATATTGCCATGATGGATCCTCATGTTGAACAAGGGCTGGCCTTATGGTTGCTGGCGCCATGGGCAAGCAGATGCTCGGCGCCCTTTTTAAGTATAATTATAAAGATTTTCACAAAAAAGAACTAAAAATATAGAATAATAGAAATTAATCTATTAACTGGGTTGTCTTTTTAACAAACAATATTATTGTTTTTTCTTAATTCCTTGATAGCGCCCCTAAGCACATGGCGCGCCCCGGGCAACGGCCCGAGTTGCCAGTACCTTGAGCCCGTACTGTGTAGAAGGCAACAAGTCTTTTATCTAAGATCTTAGTTGCCATTTCTGTATTTTCACACACGATTTTGAAAACGTGTATGTTCCTTGAATTTGATTACTACTTGTATTTTTAGCCATGGTTGTGCCTTTGTTGGAGTTCTTTCCTAATTTCATGGAATGCATTGGGCTCCAGCCCATTGTTCGATTTTTCGGCATACCACACTCCTGTTGATGGTGATCTGTAATGGAGATTTTGCTTCTTCTTCGGTCGTTTCCTGGGGGTGATGCTTGCCGCCGAGGATAGTAATTGTTCTACATTTTTGTTTTTAGAGCATATTATTATAAATCCCGTCAGTACTTCTAAGCACTTGATGAGAGGAGTTTGTAGGTCACTAAATATTACCTGGGATACTTTCTATGGTGTCCTCTTCCTCCGGTCCGGTGTATGTCTCAAGAGAAAACGCATAATATATTTGGAATGTTCCATTTTTGTAGTCGTTCTTCCCCCTAAGTGGAATTGCGTCTGAAAAAGATACTGTTCTCCACTGGTAAGAGAGCCCTTCTATTTATTCTATTTCTAAATTGCCTAAATGCCGGTTGTGCACTTTCCTTGGTAGCCCTATCTAAATAAGCCTAGCCCTGTCAGAAATTCGTACTTGGGTTCTGGCTCGTGGTAGATAACCGAGCACCGTTTCTGGTCTCCTTACGCTGTCTCTTGCAAGGGTTCACAATACTCAAATACTAACTACAACTCAGAATTTGTTGATGACAAAGTTATGTATTGCAAGTGCGAAATAAGTAAGAGATTAATAATAAATAAAAAGAAGAAGCAATAGCTAAAGGAATAAGTAGTACAACTTGAGTGAGCTAAGTCACTCAAATGAAATAAAAGATCTCTCCAATCAACTCAATTAACGCATAAATTTCTTCTATTCGCTTGTTGAAATTTCCCCAAAACACCTTCCAATTTTTCTTCGTTTATCAGTGATGAGAATTAACAAATTAACAGTGCGCAGTATGTATGCAACCAGTCAGACAATGTCCTTCAAATTTTTTTTTCCACTGCGTTTTCAGTATTTATGAATTCCGTTCTTCTTCTACTATATATATATATATATATATATATATATATATATATATATATATATATATATATATATATATATATATATATATATATTCATATATATATATATATAAATATATATATATATATATATATATATATATTTATATATATATATATATATATATATATATATATATATATATATATATATATATATATATATCATTATTTTAAATTATATAGACGAACCCTCGATCCTGGAAAAGAGATTTATATCTCATTGAAAAGATGTCTTCTCTCTCACTTCATAGGACAAAGGAGAGTTCGACCAGAATTTGAGGGCCAACTGATTGAAGACCTTAATCAGATAATACTGAAATGACTTGAAAGATGAACTTATCGCATTCGGCATGAGAATCCCACCTGCCAACATACAAAGAGATGCCTCCACAAGATTACAGATATGCTTCAGATGTTATGCCATGGAGGATCACACGACGCAAAACTGCCCTAATGAATAGCTGATCATCTATTCAGAATGCGTAAAAGAAGGCCATTCGTGGCGTAACTGTAATGAATCAATGTTAAAATACTTACGTGCATACTACACGCCCACGTGATGAATATTGCAAATCTGGGCAGTTACGCAACTACAATAAACAACATGGTACAAGAAAATGGTCTCAAATAAATGAAGTTCCCCAAGAACTTCACGGAAAAGACAAACTAAGAGTTAATCGAAGAGGAAAAAGGAAATGAACAAACAGTAGAAACAAAAGAGGACGCAAACGACGAGACCATAGAGACGAAAAATACATCCAACGACACAGATCAAAGATGCACACGAGTTACTCGCAGGAAACCCCAAAGAAATAGGAAATCTAACTCAGTAAGCAAAAGGAGTCCATCTCCCAGAGATGAATCGCTCGAAGTACCTTCGAATCCCACCAGCAAAGGCGAAACAAAAACAGAACCAGTAGAAGATAAACCGATAACCCATCTCGAAGAATAAGACACCCCACGATAAACTACTAAAAGAACAGAAAAATATTGTAATATGAAAATTAAGAAATAAAAATATTACAAATTAACACATGCGGATCTAAGGACAAAGAATTTATTTACGAAAGAATATTGACCCAGATGTTATACAAATATCAACACATGGGGGAAACTTAAAAAAACGAGAAAATAAAGGTATGAACTACAATTTTATTGCCACAAATTCTTCCGGAGAGACACGTGACCAAGCTGAAATAGCTATCAAGCAATGATTGAAGTTCAAAAGATTTCAAGTAATGGAAGATGCCTATTTTGCTATAGAACTTTAGGTGGAATTAAAAAACATCATTGTCGCAACAGGATTGGTCCAGCCACCCAGGCGCCCCAAATTACCGGTGCAAAACTTTACTAAACTATTCAACAATAGCACGTCAGTCATTTTGATAGGCGATTTAAACACCCATTGTGGCGTCTAGGACGTTTTGGCTTGGCCGTTTTGGCGCAGATCCTATTCGTCGCGGATCATTTTTGGCGCTGCCCCTATTCGGCGTACACCCTGTTCGGTGCAGATCAACTTTTAACAAAAATCTTGATAAGAAATCTCTTAGAAATCTCTGACCCCGAAGTCGGAAATCATGTGATTGACGGCCTTCGTTCTTGTTAAAACTTATTAAAAAACTAGTAGATTGATTTTCAAAAAAATTGGTGGAGTACTAGAGCCTTAGCCTAGAAATAAACTAGTAGTTTTAGAACAACATCCGGTTTTATCTGTTTAGGTATTTTTTCCTAAATAATTTATAAGCTAAAAATTATATCTTTGAAGCTGCATGTGTTAATGTCAAGTTTCTAAATATCTGGAAGAGCCTCTTTGCAAAGGTAACTTGATCGAGAGGCCATAGGTTATAATTTTGGGGGGTAAAAAAATTAAACGAAAACTAATTAATAATTTATACTAAATTTGGTTGAATACTAGAGCCTTAGCCTAAAAGGAAGCGACTAGTTTTTCTTACCAAAATCTAATTTTATCCGCCTAGGAAATATTTTCCTTATTATTTTTTTTATTAAAAATTAAATCTTTGAAGTTGCAAACGTTAATGTGGAGTTTCTAAATATTTTGAAAAGTTTTTTCTTGCCAAAGTAGCTGTGGAAATTATGTAATCACCAATATGTTTGAATTTGTTTTCTTCCCGAAAACTAATTAGCCGATTTCGGTGGAGGTCAGAGCCTTCGACTAGAAGGAAACAATTAGTT
The DNA here is from genome assembly GCA_963969495.1 of Ceratothoa steindachneri. Classification (NCBI taxonomy): domain Eukaryota; kingdom Metazoa; phylum Arthropoda; class Malacostraca; order Isopoda; family Cymothoidae; genus Ceratothoa; species Ceratothoa steindachneri. Next base: position 109,989,887 of record OZ018328.1, read on the forward strand.
TTTAACAAAGATCTGGTTAGTATACCCGGTTATATACGACTAAGTATTTCGAAAAATGGGGAATGGGTTCCCTTTGTGGTGGTTTGCTCTCTATTTGTATCTTTTTGCTAAACTAAATTCTTTGGCAATATATAAAGTGGTTTGAAATTACTATTTCCTTTTACCTAGAAGAATTAGTTATTTCTTAGCCATGGGAAGATCACACACAATGGTCATTTTCCAATATGATGTTGGAATATCATGTTTTAACAAAGATTTTAAAAGGATAAGAAAAAGAATTATAAATAGGGATATAAATGTTAAATAACAATCCTAAAAGCCTGGTAAAAATGGTAATAGATCCAGTTTTTTGTCTTTAGAATAACGGCTGATATTTTATAAATCTTTATAAATTGATTTTAATTTTACCTTTATATATATCTAGTTTATTATTATTAATAATATATCATTATTATTAATGTATGCGGTCAATTCGCGCCTTATATATATACCATTATTAAGTAAGTGTAGCGTTATTAATTATAATTATACCTTTACTTACTATTTTTTTATTATTACTATTTTTATAATTATTATTATTATAATAATAATTATTATTAATGTGTGCGCTTTAGCGTCATATATGTGTGCCAAAATTAATTCTTTGTAGAGTTATTAATTGTAATCATATCTCTAAATATTTCTATTTATTATTATTAGTAGTAATATATTATTATTATTAATGTATGCGGTCAATTAGCGCCTTATATATTTGCCAATATTAAGTCTGTGTAGAGTTATTAATTCTAATTATGCCTATGCATATTACTATTTATTATTATTATTATTATTATTATTATTATTATTATTATTATTATTATTATTATTATTATTAATTTATGCGTTCAATTAGCGTCATACATGTATACCAAAATTAAGTCTGTATAGAATTATTAATTGTAATTTTACCTCAACATATTTCTTATTTATTATCATTATAATTTTATTTTATTATTATTATTATCATTATTATTGTAGGCGTTCATTAGCCCCTTATATATATGCCAATATTAAATCTTTTCGAGATATTAATTGTTATTTTACATTTACATATTTCTAGTTTTAGATGCCTAATAAATTTCCAATATTTAGTTGTTTCATCTATTAAGAAGGCTTAGCTTAGCATTATAATATATTGCACTAGCAATATCCTAATATGCGTGCAATATGCTTCATTTCTATATCGAGAAATTAGTTTTCGTGAAATTTTGTAAACAAACAAATTAAAATATGTTAGCGATTATATAATCTTTACCAATTTACCCTGGCATAAAAACTAATAGTTTCCTTTTAGGATAATGCTCTAGTGGTCTGCCAAATTTAGTAGAAATCGCTCTTATAGTTTTTGAAGATATTTGAACACGAACGAAAAACGAAAATGGTCTGCACCGAATAAGGTCTGCAGCAAATAGAGTCAGCGCCGAATAGGATCTGCGACGAAGAGGGGCGGCGCCGAAAAGGGTCTTGCGCCGAAAGGGGTCTGCGCTGAACTGGGCCATTCCTCATTGTGGGGCATCTGGACATAGATCTAAAAAAGAGTAGAAATACAAATTAATACACTCAGAAATAGACGGATACTGCAAAGACTAGACCCCAACTCCCCTAAATACTTACGAGGAGAATTGCTACAAAACCGAACATCTGCTTGGATAACTTAAATCTCTCCTTTTACTATTTTATGAATATAAACAAGCAACCTATACAAATCCCTTCGAAGACATGGAAGGTGTACCGCAGAGCAAATTGGGATAAGTACAAAGAATTACTTTAGACGTACCTACCCGACCCGCTCAGGGACGAGGAGTTGCATGAGATTAGAAAAGAAATTAAAACGGCAGAAAAGGAACCATACGCAACAATTCAGATGGAGACCAGAAATGACGGCAGAAAATATTAAAAGATTCATTCCATCAAGTGAATTAATAATATTAATTTACGAGAAAGAGAAATTGGATTAATACTTAAAAAAATAGATGTAGAATCATCCTCACGGGAATTTGGGAAATAAATAATCAGATTAATGACACGGACAGTAAGTGATAGAATAAAAATTAAGGACTTAGGGAATAACATTTTAGAATACGAGGCAGAAAAAGAGGCATTCTTAAGATAACACTAGAAAAATGTATTCAAAATCTGCTTAAAAGAGAACGAGAACTATATGATTGAATTCGAATAATAAATCGTCGTGAATTGAATGTAGAACTTAACAGAACATAACCGTTTCACTTTGTCGTGGAAGGAAGAAACAACATTGATGGAACAGATGAGGTCATTACATCAGAGGAAATAAGAGATACGATAAAGAGCTTCCGACAAAGACTCGCCAGGTTAAATTACCTTGAAGCTTCTCTAAACATACTGAAGAGAGTAAGAACCATCTTCAATAAGAATACGGGAACCTTCCCACTGACCTGAAAGTAGCAAGGATGATATTCATTTCTAAGGCGGGAAGACTCCAGGAACAATTGGGTAACTACTGCCCCTTAACGCCACTAGATTTTATTGTTAATTTATTCGAAAAAACAATCAACAACAGGCTGTGAGAATACCTAGATGATAACGACCTAAGGGACAGCTGCCAATGCGGCTTCAGGAAAATCAGAAGCATGAAGATGGTCTTATGAGTTAACCTAGAGAAGATTGCAAAAGTAAAGAGAGAAAATGTTGATGTATATCTTCTGTCGGGACGTGTCCAAGGAAATCGACAAAGTTTTGCAGAGGAGCATGCAATTCAGGATACTCGGACTGGGAATGAACAGCAAGATTGAAAGGATATTATTATATATTACTATTTAACCTACACCGCAGATATACCAAAACTTAGAAATGAGGACTACCTGAAAATTCAACTCGCTGATAACATCAGCCAGGTGATATTTTGCCCTTACAGGAACAGACCAATGCAAGCTAGAATGTCGGCAGAAGAAATAAGAAGCATCAATAGATACGAAGAAAAATTTGAAATTAAAACCAATAGGGACAAATTTGAGAAGATATCCGTCTAGAGGAGGAACCTCTCAGATGTATATGTCGAAGGAGAGCGCCACATATATGAAAAAAATGTAAGGTGCTTGGGCTAACCATTACAACATTAAGTTACAAAAAGCACGTAACTGAGAGTGTAATTCAGGTATTACTGTACTATACAAATTAAGAAACCTCAGCATGAAGAACTAGAAGAAGATTCACCAGGCCATAATACAGTCATCGATTATTTATCCAACAATGTACACGATCTCGAGGAGAAACCTCCTAAGACTCTTAAGAAGATAGAACAAAGCTATTTCAATAATATTAAATACTAGAAGAGGAGAAATAAGAAGACACGAGAACTTTACAAGGAGGCAAATATAAAGTCACTCAACAGAATACTTGCAAATAGAGCCAGAAAAGTCATAAAACACACAACGAAATAAGAATTGATTTACCCAACCAAATTTCCCAAAGGGAAAGAGGAGAAGAGGAAGAGGAAAAAAATTACACCTAGAGAAGAAGAAAAATACTCGACGACGACCAAGATTAATTAGATAACTGAATTATCATCAGATAATAGCTTATAGACAAATGTAACCAGAATAGAAAGAGAAAAAATATCTAGATATAGAACTTTACACCAGTTTTAGTTAGAATAATTACTAATAACGTTGTAGGGAAATCGTCACTTTCCCTCCCCCTCCCCCCCGTTCACTCGCGGGGCAGTCACAAAGCGGTTACCGTAAAGACATCCGCCCCAGGCATCGGCGGGTCCATTGCGTAACCGCAGCGTCGCCTAGTTTGGTGCCATAAAAGACTTTAAAGGTCAAAATGAAAGATCTCCTCCAGGAGAGTGAGATCCAGTTTCACGTCAAATAAGAAATTGGAGACGTGTTTCTCCCAATCTCGAAGGCTAACGAGGAGCCGATGTTTGACTTTGTGGGAAAGACCGTTTGGAAAAAGAACTCTCCTGGGGCCGTCCTCAAGCCCCTCCCCCCTTACAACTCCCCCAGTGGGATGACGAGGTATAAATGAGGAACTCTGAGGAAAATCGGGGTAGTATACGTCAGGCCAGGTGACGAAGTCCTCGATTAAAACCGAGCTACCTAGACTGGATTGGTAGTATACGTCAGTCTCTAGGTGACGAAGTCTTCAGATCAAACAGAACTACCGAGACTGGAGAGGTAGTTTACTTAGGTCACCAGACCAAGAAGTACCCTGCAAGAGAGGCAGGGCTACCTACCTTAAGGGGCTAAGAAGAAGCTCATCCTCGAGCTAAGTCCCTGGTTATCAAACCAAACGATAAGTTAACTTTGTAAAGTTCAACTTACTCTCGCCAGAGAGACTCCTCATATCCTGGTGCACCTTAAACACCAGGGAATTCCTCGTCCTTAAGGAATTAAGAAAAGAAGAAGGAAAAGGCTCCCCCCTCGAGCCCGTTACTCGGTGGCCACACCGAACTCTTTAGTTAACTTGGTGAGGAACCAAGTTCAACTTGTTCTCGTCAGAGAAATCCCCCGTCGTTATACTCGCCCTTGAGGAAGACTGGAACTAAGAAGAAGCTCATCCTCGAGCTAGTTCATCGGTTACCAAACCGAACTTTAAGTAACTTATTCTGGTCAGAGAAACCCCGTCTCATCTATCGTCACCCTTAAAGAAGACCCTCCCTGAGTTCAGTCCTCGTCCATAAGGAAATAAGTAACGAAGGAGAAAAGCTCCTCCTCGAGCTCGTTACTCGGTGGTAACACCGCACTCCAAGTTAACTCGATTTAAGTTCGACTCACTCTCGCCAAAGAGACCACGACTGCCTAGGTGTTGCATAAAGCACCGGATTTGTTCTCATCCTTGAAGAACCACCCCCCTCCTCCCGAAAGAACGTGTGGATCCCCCAGCTGCTACCCTCGCTAAAACGACCGTGTAATTTCGCCCATCTACATCTGGACAGACGGCACGCGTCGTGAGTCAATAACATTTCTGAGGCCTTTAAACTCCACATGAGTCCCTATGCCTAATTCTTATATTATTGTTGTGTGGAGAGAAATTAAATAATTTTTGTGGGTAAACTAATTTAATTAATTCTTGTTTATGATAATATTCAGAGTATTGCTGTAGTAAATGTTTAGATGTTATGTATTCAATGGTTAAATTAAAATATAAGTTTATTTTAGGATTAATGTTCGTTTCTCTTATATATTCTTACGTGTTTCGGATGGCTCTGTTCTGTAAGATATTCAGATATCAATATATATTAGACACTCTAAGCACTCTTAGAATAGAACAAAAAGGGGGGGAATTCTACGACAGACGTTTTGAACGCCTTATATAAACAACACTACACTGACAAGGATACAACAGCAGAAATGTTTGATTCTCACGTGAAACAAACTTTTACATTATCACGCTAACTATAAATACCTATAATGGACAGATATTATCCTGATCCCTAGGCAAACTAGCATCGAATGGTAAAACTCTTACTTACTTCAGTTTTCAGCAACTATTTTGAATTAATTATCGTATTCCGACACAGGATTCACTGTATATATGTGGGGCGGGGGTCACAATAAGAAAAAATCTAGAAAATATACAAGCTATACATTGTGGTTCATATTCTACGTTAAGCTATAGGCCCCATGACTAACTATGTCCACTTTTTTGTTTCATACTATATTTTCTCGCTGTCCTATCCTTAAACTTTCTTCTTTCTCTTCGCTTCACTCCTACCCACCCAGCTCACAATGCCTGAAGCCTACTTAATCTCTGAATAGTGTGGCTGCGGGGGATAACAAAGGAGTACCTGTCCTTTTGACCACTTTATGAGGGTCAAGAGGGGAAGTGGGTAGAGCAAACTGTTCTTTGAATCATACTTTTCTTTTCATTACATTTCATGTCCCTCTATGGCACCTAGCCTTACCTTTTCCCTAGGACCCAACTAACACGGTGGAACCTTGTGGACAAGGACGTTGGGGAGCCTAGAGGCGTCACTTTGCTTTTTTCCCCTCACTCCACATCAAGAAGGGAGGGGAGAACCTGCGGATGATACTCTGCTCATCCTTCGCCAAAAAACCTTGATTATTTCGACAGACTCAGTCTGAACACTTACTCGCTCACTGCGAACTAGTAAGGAAGTAAATTTGGCAAAAGGCGAAAAAACTCCCTTTTTTCGAAAAACATTGGGGTTGATTGGAGAATTCTCCTTCGAGCGGGATAGAGACCCCTCAATGGGCTGCTTTCCCTAGCAAAGCCTTTGAAAGGTTTCAAATAAGAGACTTCTTAATTAATTAAAAGGCCTGAAATTTGTGGGAGACTATTTAATTGGTTATCTGAATGGCTGAAAGATAGGAAGCCCAGAGTAGTGTCAAATGAAGTAAAGTCACAATTGAGGGATGTTATCAGTGGTGTACCTCAGGAATTAGTTCTTGGTCCATTATTATTTGTAATCTATATAAATGACCTTGGAGAAGCAGATGATATTAAAGTGTCAATTTTGGCAGATAGCACTCATCTGGCAGCTTCTGTAAAATATGGTAGAGATAATTTTAAAGTGCATAGTCACTTAAATTATTTCCCTGGGCACATAAGTGGCAATTGACTTTCAACCTTCAAAAATGAAAAATTATACCTATGCTAAGACATAATAGAGAATTTAGCTATGAAATGGATGGACATTGGCTGAACACAGTAGAGGATGAGAAGGGTTTCGTAGTAATAAATAGGTTACGGAGGTTTTCTAAGCAGTGTATTGAGGCTATAAAATAAAGTAAATAGAGTACTGGGCTTTATTATCCTCTAAGATTCACTTTTCCTTTCCTTAGGATTTTGTAAAATACTCTTAGAATGTTAAACTACAAGCAAATACATGATATTTTTACTCTGGTGCATTTTTTAAATTCTTCGTTTTTTGTGTGGTTAGGTTAGCTTAGCTTAGCTTATCTTAGGTTAGGTTAGGTTAGATTAGGTTCGGTTAGGTTAGGTTAGGCTAGGTTATGTTAGGTTAGGTTAGGTTAACTAATGACAGACTTACCTCCATTGGTATTGGCCTAAGAAGGTCGAATGTAGGAACAATTCACATTAAATGTTAGCCTTTTCAGCATTTGCCCAGGATAGGTAAATTCTGTGCTCTAGTGCTGCAAGGCGGGGAGCATTGCTGAAACCCGAATGGTTGCATTTGAAAGACGATGAGTTCTTCTTTGCCCCGAAAGCAGAAAATCAACCATCTGAGCATTACAAAATTTTGGAGCTCATTTAAAAATGGTGTAAATGAGTATCACATTTGGGATATTTGGGCGCTAAAGGGTTAAGAGAAGTGTTCCTTAAGAAGAGCTACTACTTTCAGATGGGGGCAGACTCAAGAGATATAGACGCACTGGACTTTAAAAGACTTCGCTTCAAGCTAATGCCCTAGGGAAGAAGAGATAACTATAGGAAGTTGTTCAACTCATATTCTCGGATTTACAGTAAACTACCCTGAAAATAATGGTCGAGTATTTGCTTTCTTTGACAGGCAACATTACTCTTAAAAATAAAAGTTCTTGAAGCCAGAGTACCGCCAAATTTCATTGTGAACCAAAGCGTAATCGTTCGGAAAATTTAGTCATTGGTTGGAGGTTACAAAGAACTGTTAAGAATTAAAAAAAGAGGTAGTTTATAAAGGGTTGTTGGGGTGGATTAAATACTACTAACAAACAAAAACATGGAGGCGTGTAAGGGAACTAAAGGCCATTAGGGCGCGGTGGGGGTGGGGGTGGGGCAAGTCAAAGGTGGGGAAACTTCCGGCCGACGGATAGGGGACAGAGGTTGAGCTTCTTTCCCATGTTGATTAGCAACTCGGGGTTGTTGATGACTCCATCCTCTTGCACTTGGAAGTATCAGGTGTGAATTGAATTGTAATTTTAATCATGGTTGATTTTCTTGAATAACTATAGCTTCATGCAAGAGTAATTGGCGTCCATTTGGGCCAGAGTCTATTTTTTTGTATTTTCCTCCATCAATTTTCTGTTAAGGTAAACTTCGTGTTTATCTAAGATGTGTGCTTTCGGAGCTCCGTTGTTTTCGTCTTGGTCATCCTCTTGATCTCAATGGGCATAAGAGGGACATTAGAGCCCATAAAACATCAAACACAATGATATTACATGTCGATGAATATGGTAATTTGCCTAAAATGGGTGGGACAATCAAAGTAATTCATAAGAGTTTAGCAAAAAGAGAGAGAGAGAAGAATGATTTAAGCGGCGCATATTATCCCCAACAGGTCAAATAATCACCGGGACGGGTTCTTCCGGCTGGCCAATGGTACAGCTAGGGTTATAAGAAATGAATCGGAAAGGTCAGAGTCCGATAACATCAACCGCCCAACTCAAAGAAGCAGACCAAGGACGAGCAGCCATGACCCGGGATGACATCTGCCTACATATACAGAGAGCGATCTCCTTTCTTCTGTAGATCTGTTCTGAAGACGATGAAAAGCGAAACATAAATAAAGAACTCCATAGTGTTTCCGGATTTTTACTTTCTCTACCCATTCTCACCTATACGTCATGAGGTCCAATAATCTTTCTCCCTCCTTGAAAATGAACTTGCAAATATGGTTCTAAAGTGCTTGGATTCATCTCTTCATTTTCCTGTGGGTTAATTTTCATATTATTGCTGTTCTCACGTGCCACTTTGTGAGGTTTTTCATATATATATATATATATATATATATATATATATATATATATATATATATATATATATATATATATATATATAATTACAGTAGGAAAGATACGACCATGAAGGACATTCTTATTTATTTCAAGCAACGTTTCGGATTACCTAATCCATCATCAGGCTAAAGGGATAAACACAATTTGTGAGGCGAACAAATGTTAACTTTAACTAAATACAAATCAAAAGCAAATAATTAAGATAGTAAACCTATAAAATTAAAAGTATTAATAATTACAATTAACTTACAGATAAGCTCAAAGCAAAGGAGAGGAACAAATTTATACCTGCTGTCAGCGAACAGGGCAATGACTGAGGAATTTACCAAAACCGGACACGATTATGGGTAGTTTGTTGTCGGTAGAATATTAACAGGTCTGAATCTGGCTGGTTGTGGCTATTACCGATAATGGGTGGCAGGTCAAGTCTGAATTTAACATGGGCGAATGTGCTTTTATTAAGAGAGATTCCAGAATTCTTAGCTGGGTGATGTTATGATTAGAGCTCAGAATCTCAAAATTATTGATGTTTGCATCAAACTTACACTTCATAATGTGATCTCTGATTGGTGAGAGACTTTCCTGTTCGGCAACTAATACTAAGGTGCGCGCAAACCCTCGAGTGTTCCCTGGGAACATCCAGAGCAAGAAAATTTGTATATAATACTATTGCGCAGATAAGCTGTGGTTAAATCCTTGGCGCGGAAGAAATTACCTATTTTTGAATTGTTAATGAAAGTTATTCGGAAATGGATTTGCGGAAAAAAACTCTGAAGAACTTTTCGGTACCGTCTTGAAGCTTCTTGATTCAGAGGACCGAGATCAGGTAGGAGAAAATATCGCAAGTCCTTAGGGACATCTATCTTTGCAACCTTTGGATGGAAGGAGTCATTTAATATTTTGCCTATGACTCTGTTTACCAAATCTAGGGGGAATGAGTTGGCAACGAATAAACTTCTTAGAACGTCAAATTCAAGGTGCATTAAAGCGTAGGAGGGAGCAAAGCCGTATGGCTCTTTGTATCAAAATATACAAACTGTTTATTTTAAATTTTTTGTCACAAAAGCTAAAGAAATTTAGACCTAATCCAGAATAAGTTTCGCTAACTTGCGAGTATGGATAGATTTTACTTCCTTAGTATATCGATCTACATTGCGTTTAGAGTAGGCTGTGATGGCTATGAAATCCGAGAAGGGAAAGATTCCCCTCCTTAAATTCATATTATAGGACACATTAGCGGAAATCCTTTCACATTGTGATATTTTATAATTGATTTCCTTGTTTAGTAGATAGCAGAAGGAAGACTTATAAAATTCAGAGTCATAAAACGACTCACGGTAAAGCCGAAAGTAAATGAAAATCGGGGAGACTCCTGCATTTCTACAAACCTCCAGAAATTCTGAATCAAGTGAGTATTTGCTAAGATTCCGCGAGTTGTTTTCGAGTTGACGGAATCTACCAAGACCAAGTTAGTGAAACCTAATCTCTCCCGTCCTGCTTTAATGTCTCCTGACCAGGTTATTCATAACTTTTCTAACCATGATTAACTACTCGAGAGGTCTTTTTACTCACATTAGGATTGAATTTTAAACTTCCAAATTTTAAGCCAAGTTTTGTAGGTTTTTTTAAGTATATGGACAATTTTATGTACGGGATAAAAAACATCCCTGTTTTCGGTAAATTTCACTTCTTCAAGGAGAAATTCTCTGTACTATAGCATGAGGTCTTTTCTCTCTCTCAGAAACTCAAATTCTGCTCCTTATTTCTTAAACCTGATGACATTCGAGTTCTTAAGTTGCTGGAAGGAAATAAGGAATTAACAATCACTAAACCTGATAAAGGCAATGGAATTGTTCTTATGAACTAATCCGATTACATTCACAAAATGAATTCTATTCTGGAAGATTCCTCTAAGTTCCGTAGGTAATCTGAATCTATTCTTACTCTTGTTCGTAGGTTAGAAGACAAGATTAACCACTTTCTCCTCAGCTTGAAAAATTCAAACCCTTTAACAGAGGATATTTATTCAAAACTGTCTGTATCTGGTTCCTCCTTGGGAAAACTTTATGGATTACCAAAGATCCATAAAGAGGTAATACCATTGCGACCGATGCTGGCGAGTTTTGAAATGGCGACATTTTCTCTTGCCAAATTTTGTGTTCCACTTTTATCACAGTTTACATATAATCAATACACAGTAAAAAATAGCTATGAATTCTCCACTGAACTGCTTCAACTCAATGGACATGGCTATATGGTGAGTTATGACGTAACGTCTCTTTTTAAAAATGTTCCACTTGAAAAGGTTCTCAAAATTATTTTGGATAAAGCTTTCCCTTCTGACTCGACATCCGCGGTGCTTCATGGGTTTAATCGCCAACAATTTCAACAGTTGTTACTCTTTGCCTCTAAAGAAAATATATTTAATTTCAATCGTCAGGTGGATGTTGTTTCGATGGGGAGTCCCTTGGGACCAACCTTGGCTAATGCCCCTATGGTATCCCTGGAGAATAAGCTATTTAATGAATGTCCCTCTTCCTTTAGGCCGCTTTTTTATAGGCGTTTTGTTGACGACACCTTTGCACTATTTAAATCTGAAAATGAGGCTTTTAGTTTTTCCAATTTTGGAATACACTTCATCCTAATATATATATATATATATATATATATATATATATATATATATATATATATATATATATATATATATATATATATATATAAATATATATATATACACTAGAGGCCCACGACAACACAACATCAATCATTTACATGTCGGTGCCTTGCTGCGAGCACATCAGCCCGGCCTTCCCCACATTCTTCGGTACTCGTGGAGGTAACACGTCTCCGGACGTGGTCTTCCGCAACGACCAGGCTACACGCTTCTACACGCACATCTCTCCGAGTCCCTACGTACTCTGTGACCACATACCGATATGCCTTATCATATCCACATCTCCCATACTCATACCCACACCACCTCTCTGCGATTGCAAAAAACACGAACTGGAAAGAGTTCAAGAGACACATAACAGATAACACGCCACAAAACCTCGACCTGGCTACACCAATCTAGACGTGTTAGATGATCACTGGTGCTCAATCTTAAACACTATAACCAAAACACACGAAATACACTTACCACATAACTGCACACATACACACTCAGAGACTCATCACACAGTACAACAATCACTACACTAGAGGCCCACGACAACACAACATCAATCACTTACATGTTCGCATCCTACAGTGCGTGTAGCTAGATAGGAACTGGCAGTGGCGAGAGGTCGTCTGCATCGCGGACGACACCCATTTCACTAACCTCTCCTTCTTCTGGCGGCACGTAAAAAGGTTGCTAGGCACTGACCCACCCAAACCCATCACCCTCCAAGTAAACAACCAAACACTCACAGACACTAACGCCATCCTCGACGCATTTAGGTCCCATTGGGATACAGTACATACATACAACCAACCTAAACCACACGCGCGGGAGCACTTTCAGGAAGTCCAGGAGTGGTAGCGGGCCCACGCTCACGAGCAAAGGCCCGCCGCCCTTCATACGAATGGAGCTGCTCGACTACGCATCTACACTGACCACTCCCATCATCGTCGAGGAAACAAAACACTACATTAAAACAACACCAAAATATGCCCCGCCCCCTCCGGACTACCAGCCACACTTATACACAACCTCCCCGCAAACATATACCCAACATTTTCACACCTATTCAACGCCTCACTAGCCTCAGGCCACTTTCGTAAAATATTCAGTCTCTCACAACATATTTCTACACAAAACGAACAAAGAAACCAAACAATTACAGGCCTATTGCTCTATTAGAGCACCTAGGAAAAATACTTGAACGCATGATCAACTGCCGCCTACGAGAATACCTGGAAGAGAGGGACTGGTTCTCCCCCCACCAATATGGGTTCAGGAGGGGCCGGTCCACTCAGGCAGCTGTGACCATCGTTCATGACAGAATACAGAAAAAAAACGCCGCGTACATCCAAAGACACTCTCCATCAGCAAGGACGTGGAGAAGGCTTTTTGTAAAGTGTGGCACGAGGGACTCCGTTGGAAACTCGCCAACAATACGGAATTACCTCTCTACACCAAAAGGCTCCTCTCGCACTACCTCACTGAACAGAGATGCCACATAAAATACAACAATACCCTCTCATAACCTTTCACACCACGCTCATGCATTCCCCAAGGAAGCGTATTGGCACCCAAACTTTACATTATGTACACAAACGACACCCCATGCCCATCCAAAAACTGCTCTCACACATATATAGTGTCCTACGCCGATGACGAGACCATTCTCGTTAGCGGCTGTGGACCACAAGAAATCGCTCTCCACGCACAAAAAATACTAGACGCTAAGACAGAATACGAGGATAAATGGCTGATTGCCACGAATCCTCTGAAGACACAAATGACACTCTACGGTGCAAGTGATCACTTCATGCACAACCTAAAAATCTTCTCAAACACACCAGACATGAACCATCTGAACCCAACAAGGCTCGAATACACACAACATACAAAAATCCTTGGGGTAACTTTTGACAAGACCCTCAGGTTCAATATATACCAGAACATAACACAAGCAAGAGCCCCACTTACAACCACATCGCTACGCAGGTTCTACCCTGCGGACATAAAACTACAGTTACACCTATACAAAACACTCGTGCGACCTATTCTCACGTACGCCCCACTGTCACTCGTAGCCGCGAGTGACACGTGGTGGCAGCAGAAGGCTCAGCACATTAAGAACTCTGCTGTGAAGCGCGCTTGCCGCTCTCTCCTGTACACAAGAATATCCGCACTACACGACAACAACAAATTAGGACAGCTCAACACATACGCTCTTACTAGACTCACAAAACAACTCGGGAAACTCGCCAGAGACCCATTATACACTGCACTACATGTAAGACGGTATGCGATGGCACCGCAATAACCCGCGGCCCATGACCACCCACAACCCATGCCGTCCTTTGCATAAGTTAAAAAAATCATGAATAACGCGTTTCTGACTAAGCAGACACGCTCTCCTTCCTAAACACCCTCGGACCGTCGTCCAATCACGAACACCTCGAGACCCACCCAACCACACCATGTATCGTTGTCTAGCCACCGACTTATCAACTCTTCCTATCCCGTCTTAAGTTATTTCCGCAACCTTTTCCTCTACAATTGCCTGTTAACCTGCGTTACACAGTGATTCTTCTCTGTCCTTTCTATACACACATCATCATCATCCAAGAGCATCAGTTCCCTGGAGAAGCTGCTCTATAGTGAGACGTCGGAATAAAACTTTCCCTGGCTTCTCCATCTCTCATCATACTCCTCGCCGAAAGGCCTCACATCCAGCACAAAGGTGAAAAATGTAAATATATCCCCGGTTTGTTTTTCTTAAACCCAGTTCTATCCTTCTTTCTTAAATCTGACTTATCAAAGATCATAAAAAATCTGACCTCATAGAAAACCTTGCTCTGTATAAATACGGTGTATCTCTATCTTCTAAGCCATTGTGAGTTTGAAAATGCCCTGACGACGAAAGTATTAACTCCGAGTCATTCATTTTTCCTTACGTGGTTTCGTGGTATGACATTACATTATATCAATACCATACTATATCTATGGGGGAGGGACCAATAACTTAAAGGTGAGCAGACAAGGGACGAAACGCCACGAGTTTCGACGCGCGGAACAGCGAGAAAGAGTGCAACGAGGTCAGGTAAAATTTTGGCAATGGCAAAGCTCAAAGTTATTTAAAGAGCCATGACAAAAATATAATTTCATTTACATAAAAATAAGAGAATTAATAGGAAAAATTACATCGGTAAACGAGGGGGGGAATTGCAGAGTTATGCATCAGACTCTGAAGTTAAAAATTAATATATTGCAGAAGAAGAACATTCAAACGGGAAGGATTAACTCAATTTGGTTGCTGAAGGGGCAGAGGGGTTGGCTTACGGAGGATTCCGGGTGAGACGTCAGGGTAAGGATTCACGGATGTCTTCTGCAGGCAATAAACGTGAGGCGAGGGCGCCCGGAGCTTCTGAGCGGGAGGTTAACGTGATGACGGTTCGTCCGGTCCAGGGGAGAGTATTTCGGCCACCCGGAACGAGGGGCGAACGAGGAGGGCTTCGACAAGGGTTGATGAGTGGAGTCGGAAAAATCGCTCGGTAGCGATCTTCAAATGGAATTACCTCACTGGCTGGGGCTAATTCCAACACACAAATAGTTCAGCCGTCACTTTGCTTTGTTGTTAGCACCTGACTTGGAACTAGGGGAATCTTCTTGAGTTCTGGCGAGACTCCTCAAATCTGTGACTCCCACATGGAAGACGAGCCCTATATATATCCGGGGCTTTCCCCGCGGGGGTGGTGGAAACAGCGCTACTCTCGAATGGCCTCGAATCTTCATGCCGGGGTGATTATAACCCACGTAAAGGTGGTCCGTGGAGGACGCGGTTCGAGGCTACCGCCTGTGGATGGGGGGATGGGGGGGGAGGCTTACCAATTTAAGCCTAACCAAATTTTATAATCTTCTCCAGCGCATGGACTTCACTTCCTTGCTGGAAAAGAAATTGTACGTGGAATTCCCCCACACGTGGTATATATATATATATATATATATATATATATATATATATATATATATATATATATATAGAGAGAGAGAGAGAGAGAGAGAGAGAGAGAGAGAGAGAGAGAAAGATTAAATTGAGCTATTCCTTATGGTTCAAAGTTTTAATATAAATAAGAGAACTAGGACAACAAAAAAACTGATGCATTTTTAAAATTTATTAATACACACACGTTTCAAGGGCCAGCCTTATCATCAGGGTACTGAAAATAACACAAGGACCGCTAATTTAGGCCAACACAATCTGTCTATATTGTTTACTTTTTAAAGTAAAAAAGTACTAATAAAGACGGGTGAATTTAACGAGTTATGAGCACTGGAACAGATGAAATTTGGTTATTGAGGAAACACAGTTGGCGTCAGAAAATATAATACAGCTATTATTGAAGACACCATTGAAGAAAGAAAAGGGCCACGAATGGTTAAAAAGAGACTTCAAACAGAAAAGTCTCACAGAAAGAGAGAAGAGGTTACAAATAAGGATTCTGGAAAATACTTAAAAAACTGCTATTACGATGAAAAGTTGTACTCAAGCAACAACATTATCCAGAACAACAACCATCCAAAAATACCCAATAATATTCCTGCATTTCTAATATGATAATTTGAAGTTGCAATCAAACAGATGAAGAGAGACAAAACACCCATTCCGGGCAAAATAACTTCGAACTTACTGAAATATTCTGTAGATGTCATTGTAGACAAACTAGGTTGCCTCTCTATTGAATTTCCGGGCCGGTGGCACCCCTGGTTATGCCCAGGACGCCACCGTGGAGGGTACCACATTTGGCTATTTGTCGCCACGCCTCTGCTCGCAAAGCTTGTACGGCGAAGGGAGTATTGCGTTCGACCTTTTTGGAGCACACCTCGTGTCACGCTGGAACCGTGCCAGTGTATACGGATGGTTCCAAGTCCCAAGAGGGGGTCGGCTTCCACGCCGTATTTCCCCTCTGTTTGAAGTCAGCGAGGCTCTGCCAGGCGCTGCGTCTGTCTTCATGGCCGAGCAATACACCACTCGGTACGGAAGATTACGCGACGTGCCCAGTTTGGAGATCGGATTGTGATCTATAGCGACTCACAAAGCGCCCTGAGTGCTCTCGGGGCATTAGAATATCCGCATCCCCTGGTTCGCGATATCCGTGACGCCACGGTTTTGGCGAGCCGGGTGGATGTCGAGATTATCTTCTGCTGGGTTCCTGGACATGTAAGAATTTCGGGGAATGAGCGCGCCGACGAGAGCGCCAAATAATCCGCGAGGACTCTGCGACCGGGCGAGCGTTTCGCTCTTCCTCACACCGACTACATGGCAGGAATACGGGCAGCTCTTCGGACTGCTTGGCAAAGAAGATGGGAGACGGTCGATGGGCACTTAAAGTTGCGTGCCATTGCGCCGCGACTGTTCCCATGGACCATCCCCCAATGCCGCGACGGCTTCAGGTCGCTTTCTGTCGTCTCCGAATCGGACACACTCGTGTGACGCATCGCTATTTGATGGAGCGCTCGCCTGAGCCCTATTGCGACGACTGCGTCGATACCCAGACTGTTCGGCACATTCTTGTCGAATGTCCCAGTCTGGGTGATCTTCGCGCACGTTATCTGTCCCGGTACCGGGATGGGCGGGGTCGCTACCGCCTGTCCTTTGTACTCGGGACGAGTGCGTGCACATTGACTGGTGGACTTGTTTTTGTTATTGTTTTGTTATTGTTATTGCTTCCTAATTGTTATTTCTTTTTATTGTTGTTTTCTTTTCAAATTTTTTAACGTAGCCTAGAACTAGGCTGTTTGTTTACGGCGACTTATGCCTAAGTTGGCAGTCGCCAAATAGCCCCTTAAAATAACCCAATTGAATTTCTTAAACAAGGCAAGATTCAAGAGGAATGGCATAATGCCCTAATAACCTTTCTATATAAAAAGATGATCAAACAAACATTAAAAATTACAGACCAATGAGATTTCTATCGTGTGTATAAATTATTCACAAGATTCATTGCTAACGGACTTCAAAATCATCTGGATTACCAACACCCGAGAGAACAAGCTGATTTCAGGAGAGATTTCTCAACGTTTGACCACATACATACTTTTAACCAGCTCGTAGGTATTTATAGACTACTAGAAAGCATTTGATTCAATCGAAACACTACCGATCATAACAGCATTGAAGAATCTAGGAACACATATACAATAATTGCAGATTGTATATTAGATTTCATAGGGATTCAGACATCTTTCAATTAGAAAAAGTTGTAAAACAAGAAATTGATCACATCCTGTCTAAAAGGGTTCTTCAGGAGGCTCAACTGGCAAAACAATGGCAAAAAATGCTTCAAAAACTTAACCTTGAAGGCAAAAGAGTCGGCCTAGAAATAAATCTCGGAAAGACAAAAGTCATCACAAGCCATCTAGACGTCAACATGATAAACATTACAATTGATAACAAAAACATTGAAATTATAGAAATAGATCTATTTGAGTCAAGAGATTATCATGGTATAGGAAAAAGATAAAGAAATCAAACGCAGAAACACTCTAGGATGGAAAACTTTGGAAAGGCAAGCATCATCTTCAAAAGCAAAATACCCATGTGCCTGAAAACAAAAGAACACAACTAATGCATAATCCCAACTAAAGCTTATGGAAACTTGGAACCTGACCAAAAAACATACATTAAAACAGAACAAAACAGAGTCCATCAACGCATTATGATAGGGATAAGTTGGCCTGGCAGAAACTTAGCCATATGGATATCTTGATAAACCAAACTTCAGGATATCGTGGCAGCCAAAAAAAGAAACTTGAAGTGGATCTGAGCATGCCAAGCGGCAAGATTCCAAGAGGGTAGATGGGCCAGAAATATTACCGATTGGCCTCCACTTGATAAAAGACGACCGGAAAGAATTCCAAAAACAAGATAGAAAAATGACCTTCAAAAATATGTTATCAGCTTTCGAAATGGCTGGGGAGCTAACTTTCACACTAATGGGGTCAATCTCAAAATCTCATTGGGCATTCATCAGACTTTATAGAGCGCCTATGAAGAATTAATTTCGTTGGCTTCTCTTTTGCCAGGTTTGATGTCGTAAGTAAAATCTCTGATTTTCACACCGCCTTCAATAAGAAACCTATAGATACCCCTCTCCCTACAAATATGATTATTCAACTTGTCGATTTTTTCGTTTCGAATAATTTCATCACCGCGAATAATGAATTTTAGCTACAAAAATATGGCTCCTCTTTCATCAATTTTTTGTAATCTTTTTATAGAGGAACCAGGCAATGGCTTCGCCACTCTTGCACTTCGCTACTAAGATTAAAATTTAAAATATAAAAAAAAACGGCCATGTTTAAATTTTTATACATTTTCTGAACTTCGCCAATTATAATAATTTTAAAAAGGAAATCTAAACTAAATTTCTCGCCTTTCAAAATATCACGTTGTTAAAATATAGTTATAGAAGATATATAAAAATAAATTTTCTGAACTTCACCATTTGTAATTCTTTGGGTTTTAAAAAATTCACAAAATTTCGATACTTATATTTATTTCTGAACTTCACGATTTTGTTTTTTTTATATTATAAAAGAAATATTAGAAATAACTTTGATAAAAAACAAGTCATAACCAAACTAAGATGAAATTATTATTCGAATATTAAAAAAAAATGCTCTTCTTAAATTAGAGAGTTAGTGAAGTGATGATGATGATTTGAAACTGAATCCATTCAACAGGTCTACAAGATAGAAATAATTTTGACGCATTCCCCACCAGACTCAACTCCTTACACCCAACTCTCCATTTTATAGTTGAATGGTATTCTAATAATGTGCTCTCATTTCTCGCCGTCAAGGTGGTAATAAATTCCAGCGGCCTATCCTTCACACACTATCGTAAATCAAGAAACCCGGAATCTTACCTTCATCTCTTATCTTCCGATGACTAATTCACCGAGCTAGTGGTTCTGAAACACTTTTTATACCATCATACATGATTTCTGATCCTATTCTTATTCAAGATGAAATGAATCACCTTATCCATAAGTTCATAAGTCTCCACTATCCTACTCTAGTTAATTGAATTGTGCCACTTGAAAGCCCGGAAAACATCTTTCTCTCCAATTAAGAAAGGCCCCAAATCTCCTCTCAGCGATACATATATTTCTCAACCTACTTCAATAAGACTCGTCCTCCATTTCTCACCGATCCAGGTTTTTATGTTGGCAAAACGGCAGCTCATTTGTTTCAACGCATCTCTGAACATCGTGGTGACCTTCGCCTGGAAAATGAACTCTCAAACGTTACAAACTACTTTATAGTCTTGAACCATCCAATCGACTTCGATAAATTAAAACTTATCTTCTGATGTGATTTAACATTCAAAAGAAAAATAGTTCATTAATACTCATCCGTGAAATCCATAATTTTGACCATTCCGAAGGAAATTTTCGTTCTATTCCCTTCTTCCCAAATATGTTTGTTTAACCGATAACCTCCCAAATTAGAATTCTGCGACTGACCTGATTAGTATTGACCATTTCATCTATTGCTGGTTTTGTCAACAGTAATTTTATTTTTAAATAATTTTAATTTGGCTTACCACAAATAATCCCTCTGATTTAACCTCATTTTTCTCTCTCATTTAAGAATAACCGCTAGTTACATAAGGTCGAACCCAATAGTCCCTTTCTGTTATTATTCTTGGACTGATGGTGGAAGCCAGTCACTTCCTAAACTTTCCTTCTAAGTAAAGAATTATATATTTTTTCTAAAAAAACTACGTAAACTGTATCTTCCTTCTCTTTATTTATCTTGTTTTATATCATTTATGAAGTAGTATTTTAAGAAAAATTTAGCATTTGGAGTCGAATGAGATAATTTGGAACGAGTTCGAAAGAATAAGGTCAACTGTATAAAAAGCTCGTTCGCTTTCAACGCTTCGAGGCTTAATTGTCAGAAGTGCAGCTCGCAGTCGATGCAACTTTTTTGTGCGACACTCCATGGCGTCAAACAGCTTGAAATCTTTGCTGGCATCGAAATTTTCTTGATTGTTTAGGCACCTATTTTAATATACTTCTTCAGTGCCAGTACTTTCTTTTCGTTTTCTTAATTACTCTCTCGATCTAGACGTTTGTAAATTGCTTCAGAAGAAGTCTTTAGAGATGCTCGTCAAGCTGCAGGAAATTCTATTGACTCAAAGGTTGGATAATTTGGATTATGGAAATAATGAAGTCCTGAAACTTCTTTCTGACTTTGATTTTTGTATCGATCAAGCAAAGCTCGTCTTAGGTTCATATTTAGGAGATCTTAGCGATCGTCGTCTTAGGTCTACACCAAGGTGATCTTATTTGCTTCTTAATTGATTTAAAATAAAATTTAATGAAGACTGCTTTTAACAGCGAGGCATCTCTGGACGATAGTTCTTTGATTACAATCTCTAGCGAATTTAAATCTTGAATAATTTCTTCTATTCTTTGCCATTCAGAATTTGATAAATTTCCGTGGATCTATATTGACCCCATTTTCTTCGTCTTCTTCAATGCAAGTAGAAGTTCATTTTCTGGTTGCTGAATATCGTTAGCCCGAACGTTTTTCTATAAGACACCGCAAACGCTTAGATTTATTCCCAGTGCCAGGACGTGTTGGTGAAATGCCGCAATCTTTTTGCCGAATTTTACCATGACTGAAGCTCCGTCTGTAAGACATGTTACGATGGCACGATCAAAATCTAGATTGAACTCTCATAATCGAATTTTAACTATATTTATAGCAGTTTCACTATCAAACGATCGTTAAATAGGACTGAGGCCTCAATTCTAATGGATATTTTTCGTCATTAACGTTCATATTTACGTACCTTTTATTTGGTTTGAAGTATACTTTTACAGGCTAACCGAATACTCTTTCCTTCTTCGACTTCTTTCTTGAAAAAAAGGCCAATTCCGTCTTCGTCTTCATATAAAAGTTAATTATAGAATTTTTAACACCATTGATTTAACTAGCGGCCCTCTTGGCTAATTGAGATTTCGCTTTTTTTAATAAAATTCACTCTTAGCAACGGCTCGAAGAATCAGTCCATGTATACAAGTAAGTTTAGCAATTTCTTCATCCAGCGTATTAATATTAATAAAAATTGAAAGAGTTCTTTGCTTTCATTTTTCTGTGATGCGATCTATAGTGTCCTTAATCCCGAGGTAGTACCACCAGAACACATTAATTTTAATTTGCAAGTTAACCTTCGATTTCATTTTAATAAATTTTCTTAAAATAATTCTAAAAATTGACTTTGTCGTGTCTGCACGGAAAAATTATAAATTCAAAATTTTCCGCTCTAGCAATTGCCCCCAACTCTAATGCCATTTCGGTCAATTCAAAGCATTAGGCCTAACCCATTTCTCGATAAATTGTCCATCATAAATCAGTTATCTTTAAATGTATAATGCTCGGCCTATTTACTTTCTTTTCGATGGGGTTGGGGAAGATCAAAATTCGGATCTTGTTGGAGGGGTCTATGTAGTTGAAGGTTTGAAAAGCTCTGGTTTAAATGGAATGAATATTTTTCTAAATTAGCCCTATTAAACTTTTTACCTTTGGTTAAAAACCATTTCATGGTCTTTTAAGGAACCGGAAAAACCTTTCGGTTCTCGGTTCGGTTCCTGAAATCTAGGAACCGGGAATTTCCCAGTAGCAAGAACCGGGTGCATACTCTAGTATTATGTATTAATTTAATTAAGTAATATAATTTCGACCAGTTTTTAATAACTTTTAATAACGTTTATAAAAATCGTTTAACCTGGACTTTTAAAAAATCAGATCATGTGAAAGAGGAGCCACTCTAATGAGCATGGAGTGACTCATCTTTCCCTGGAAGACTAAGGGTGGATTATCTATCTTTACTTTTGCCAAAATACTGATAATAAGTTATAAATTTTAGGATTTATCGAAAACTTCTTCGTTTTGAGATTTACCTAAAATTTGGCAAGGCGAAGTTTCAACTTTAGCTTAAATCCGGTTGTTATTACTTTACAACTCACCGCCACCATAAATGGATCGTCTTGTGTAAGAAAGAGTGGTTAGACCCTTGTTGGTAGATAATTCTCTACCTTATATTAATTGGTAAAAACATAGTAGTCTTATATGAGAAGAATTGAAGTGTAGGGTGTGTGGTGTTTTAATTTATTGGACTCGTTGTTTTTTAATCATTGATATGTTTATTTAGAAATGCCAAGTAAAGGAGTGTAGTAGATTTAAAGCGATGAATTATATCCGTAAGAACTCGTTATTGATAAGCCTCTAGGATCTCTCTTCAAAAGTGGCTCCACGCACTTTAGGCAGGAGTACACGAGCGACTTTGTGTTCGCCACGCTATGTCGCCACAGCGTGGTGTGTTTAGGCCACTGTGTCTTGACTGTGGCGTGTTTAAGCCACTGTGTCTTGACTGAGCCACACCACAGAGTGGCCCGTTTGTATGGCACAACGCCACTGCGGTACGCGTCGTGCCCTTCGAGGCCGTAGTTCCAGCATGGACTCTGAGGACGAAGTAGTTGCATTACTTCTGCTTCTCTGGCGCCGCCGTCGTCGTCGTGAAAGACAGAGAGCACTATGGATGCACCCAATAACTTTATCGAGGCTGAGTCATGGACAATTTTACACCATAATGGATGATTTGAGAGCAAACAGTGCAAAATGCTTCAAATACTTCAGGATGTCTCAAGAAAGTTTTAATGAGCTCCTTTCCTTACTTGGTCCCTACATCCAGAAAGCCAATTCAAACATGAGGCGGAGCATTCCAGCTGATGAGAGACCTGCCATAACATTAAGGTTTGCAAATAATACAATTATGAGTAGCAGACCTTTATTATAGATTCTGAACCATCAGAGTGTATTTCACTTTTACTGGAAAACATGATGCAATAGGATTTCCTTTTGAATATGTAACTTAATTATCATACTTTTTTCCAAGAAAAAATAGTTAATATGCTACTGAAAATATGGGAATGTTATTTTATTTAAATGTTTTATTGGGTTTAATATTCATCATAAATGCTTGAACAGTCGGACCATGGAGACCTATGTGATACAAATTACAGGTTTACTTATGTGGAAATTGGTTGCTATGGTAAAGCATCAGATTCCTCAATCTACAAAAACAGTAACCTCTACCACAAAAAAATGTATCAAAATCCATTGAGCATCCCGAGTGATAAACCAGTGTCAACCAATGGAGAACCACTTTCCTTCATCTTTGTTGGTGACGAGGCCTTCGGTCTCTCTACTCACATGCTACGACCAAATGGGGGCAAAAATCTCTCACACAAGAAGAAAATCTTTACCTATCGCTAATCAAGAGCAAAGCGATACATAGAAAGTGCTTTTGGCATTCTGACAAATAAATGGCGCATATTCCACAGACCACCAGATGTAAAGGTTGAGGATGCTGAAATTCTTATCAGGAAATGTTGCACTTTGCACAACTTTGTACGAGAAACGGATGGTGTAGAGTTTGGACACACACTGAATGTTGTAGGCCTGTATGGTGGTAACGATGCAATACAAGCCGGAGGCCCTTGATCAGCTCTAACAATAAGAGATAAGTTCACAGAATATTTTCCCAGTGAAGAAGGATCATAAGTGTCTTGGCAAGAAAGACTGATTAGACACAAAGTGTAGGTAGAGTGACAAGTTAAATGTCAACTGCCTAATAGGATAATAGGACTTAGTTTTAATTTCTTATCCAATGTGTTTGTTTCTTTGTGTAAAATATGTATGGACTTTATTGTAATACAGAAACATACCTGATTTGTTTTTTTTCTGCAGAATCCATCTCTCTGAAGCCGGACACGAAGATGTCACACACCTCCTCCCATGCCTTGGCTTTTGAAATTTTATTGCTGTAGTTATTGCAGCGTTCTTCCCATATCGCTGGTCGATCTTCAATTTCAATAATAAATCTATCTAGATCGAGGGTAGCCATGGTATAGTAAAATGTGTCACTTGTAAACTACTCAACGTTAGATATGTGACTGCCAGGCAGGCAGCACGTGGCCGTCGCTCAGCCACAGTCTTTGGTGCGTGCGGGTCCTCGACACAGAGCCGCGCCACTCTGTGGGGAGGATCATCGACAGCACGCCACAGTCGCTTGCCACAGACGCTCGTGTGCGCGGCGTGGCTTCTAAACAATGGAAACCTATGGGAATTCACATTACCTCCACACACCGACGCGACGACGTGGCGCCACAGCGTCGCTCGTGTACTCCCGCCATATCTGTTGCGCAATAATTCCAGTGTTGAACAAACTATCAACTTTTTAAACCTATCAAAAGTGACGATGATTGACATATATATGTAGTTTATTTCCGTTAATTTTTCACAAAATACCTTGAAAAGCGCGCAATAACGCTCAGAGGAATCTATTTTATACAGGGTGGTCCAAAAGTATTTGCACCCCTTACCGAAACGTAATTTGAACAAGAGAGGAACAATATAATAATATCAAACACATGTGCTGGTTTAATGTATTCACTTTCAGTGACACTGTTACACATCAAAATAGTTTGTATTAACACCATCATGCACACGATTATGTACCCATACACTTGCAATAGAAAATTAAAACAATATTAACAGAGGTTAACAACACTTTCGGTCATCTGAAATATAAAATTAAAATATTATTTAAAATAGAAAATTAAAAACATATTTACACACAAGACTTTCGGACCAGCGTGTAGTTCAAATATAGGAATCCTCTATCTCGCACAAAGTAAAATATCATAGAAGACACTGTTTCTGAGTGCGATAAAGTTATTCGCGTTTAGAGCAATTATTTTTGCTTATTTGACCCTCTTTTGGTAAACACCCATCACCCCTATAGCGCCTGCGAAATAATTGTGTCTTATATTTTCGATAATTGCTTATAAGCGATTATCATTGACTAAATCTAAGTATCTCATTAAAAGAACAACTATTATTTAATTATAAAAGTACATAAAAATAAAATTTAATCATACAATTACGAGTATATATAGCATCTTTATAATGATGTATCGGTGGCTCCAGCGGCTAATAAGTTCCATGAAATGGGTCCCTCTGTCCAAGGAATAATCATCCTCGCAGGAAGCGAAAGCCGAACGCAACTCGCGCACCAAAACAGGCTCTTGAAGCGTACCCCAATTCTGGAAGTGAAGTACTGTTGGCGGCCTACATAGACGGTTTAATATTTTTGAAATCCTAATGGTAGGCCATCTCCCTGGTATTTGTACGGAGGTTGAATTTGATATTGAGGACAATTCCTAGAGACACCAGAAATGGATGCAACATCTATTAATTTTCCCAACGTTTCGATAACTACAAGTTTTCATCTACAGGCTAAAAATACAAAGTTAATAAAATTTATACATAACAAAAACATAAAAAATAAGACATTGAATTGCTTTAAAGGGTGACAAGTTAGAGGTGATTCCATACTCGTGATGCTTTGGAATTATTGAGCCTACAGTTGCAGAAGACACTTCAACTGGCTCAGAGATAGTCCTATAGAATAATCCATCTAAATGAAGTTAAAATATTTGCTGTCAAAAGCTTGAGTAACTTCTTTCACTTTTAGCATTGTTCAAAGCAAACGCCTATGCATTCTTAGCATTGAATGGTGGTGCTAATATTTAGCAGTTTACATCAGTTTCGTTTCTATACATTTTTTTCGTTTCAATCTTACCCTTTTTTTAAATAATATATAAGATTTATTTTTCTTAATAACCATATAATCGCATGTTATTAGAGTGGTTGAATAATTTTGTCACCTGCTAAATTTTGTTTATTATCAATTGTTTATATATACAAAGAACATCTGCCTCGTGTATATTTCTTCTTTTAAGACACATGGGTCTCGTGAGTGCAGCTACTACGCTATTCGTGTGGTTCATTCAGAGTGTTGATAAATATGCTTACCTATAGAATCATACAATAATTTGTACTTCGTGGAGAGTTTTTTAGTAACATCCTAGGTAAGCCCCAAGGCTTACCCAACCTAAACTATCGTAACCAAGCCTAAAATTATAAAGACAAATTATAGGAAATAAATTTGTTGGCCAAAGCCGACATGAATTATGACTTCTTCATAAGCTTGTGTGCTAACTGGTTCAATACTTTGCATGTGACGACTTATGCATAAATACATGCACACATACCATTCATACGCATGGTAGTTTGACCATTATTCTTCTGCGCGATTTACGTATTTAAATAATAGTTATGTGAATGTAGACGTGAACGCACATCTATATCTAAAACATAAGACATTGATTTTAAAGTTTTCTGTTTAATAAGTGAAAATACATTTGAATGAGAGTGTCATAGAATTGCTCCAAGTCTGGTCCAATAATTATTCTAGTCCTCCATGATCTGGACACACCGCTTTTGTTTAAGTCGGTGGTATTGACCCTATGACTCAATCCTACGATCATATATATATAGGTAGGCTTTAATTCCTACTGAACGTGCGAAAGCTGGTTAGAGGCGTGTTGTGCCGTAGCAAGGATTCTCACTATAAAAGTCCCACTTGTTACTGGGGGGAGGTTTGTGATTGTTGAATTCTAAGAGGGCAAAATACAGGGTGAATGAATTAGCCGAAGGGATGCTTAATTAAAGTCTTGCCAAGAGGTACGCAAAAGGGAGGAGCCACAAATAAACACACATACACAAAATAAACTTTACTTTACACAAATATAATAATTAGCAATAGTTAACAGGCAAAGTTAAGGATTAAATATTAAACAATGACGTTAAGCGTCTAGATTTATAATGACTCAATGGGAGTATCAATCACGGTTAATTAATTAGGTAATTTAAGAATAGAGGGACACTAGGTTTACAGATTACCATTAAGTGTGATGGATCAGAGAGACGACTACTCAGGTCCAGACGGGGTGGTTCGGGTGGCGTTAACACGAGTTCTCGGGGAGAGGGGGGATAAGACGACGGGTTCGGGTCTGCTGGCGGCAGTTCCGGTTAGTTCACTCCTAAGTGGATGTGACACTAACAAATAGTAACTTCCAGTAACTATTTGGATGTTCCTTTTCTTACTCAAGTTACGTTGAACAACAGAGCGTACTCTTCTAGCCACAGACTCTGCGGGGCGGGATTTACTTTCAGGAACAATTTTGAGACAGAGACCAGGTTGACTCAACAGCGCGTTGACAGTCGATACGTTACGGCAACGACTCAATGGGAGTATCAATCACGGTTAATTAATTAGGTTCGGGTCTGCTGGCGGCAGTTCCGGTTAGTTCACTCCTAAGTGGATGTGACACTAACAAATAGTAACTTCCAGTAACTATTTGGATGTTCCTTTTCTTACTCAAGTTACGTTGAACAACAGAGCGTACTCTTCTAGCCACAGACTCTGCGGGGCGGGATTTACTTTCAGGAACAATTTTGAGACAGAGACCAGGTTGACTCAACAGCGCGTTGACAGTCGATACGTTACGGCAATGACTCAATGGGAGTATCAATCACGGTTAATTAATTAGGTAATTTAAGAATAGAGGGACACTAGGTTTACAGATTACCATTAAGAGCGTACTCTTCTAGCCACAGACTCTGCGGGGCGGGATTTACTTTCAGGAACAATTTTGAGACAGAGACCAGGTTGACTCAACAGCGCGTTGACAGTCGATACGTTACGGCAACGACTCTCGTTCAACGTGAGGGGTACGCGAGTTGGTTTGGGACACTGCCGTAGAGAGATGGACGGCGATATTATTTATACCGAGGACTGTGGGAAATCGAGAGAGATATTACATTCACGACAATTCGCTTATCGCAGCGTCTTCTGGACAATCTCCATGGTATCATAAAGAATGCAAATAAGATTTAACCTTCCTTGTGAGATAGACGTTCTTTCATCTGACTTCCTGTCGCCAGTTGGGGGAAGGGTGGGGGAGAAAGAGAGAGGAGACGAAGGTCAACTGAAACGACAAATTTCTTTCGTTCCCACGATTGTCTGGCGGCATGTGAGTATGCACGTTCCATACCCTCACAGAGAGTTCTTCATGTGCATTACCGACAAAAATGATTAAATTGGCACACATAACGAAGTAACGTATGTCAATAGCAGCATTTTTTGCCTCAGGCAAATTGAAAAATAATCTTAAAACTGGCTAAATTTAGCCTAGTTTAAATCAGTTATATTTGTAGATTTGGAGGCACAACCCGCCTAATAAAGAACTTTTGCTCTGTATCTACCTACTATCTCTCTACATATGTAAAACTTACCCTTTAGAATATAATGTTAAAAGTCTGCACACATACACATTACATAGCCAAAACAAATCACTAACTTCCCGAGTAGACTTTTAATAAGCACGCTCTTTTTTCCCCACTTTACCAACAGCTTTTACTTTTCATTTCCTGCTGCTTGCTTTATTCTATAGCCCAAGACCAAGGAGGCAGGAGCCATGCCATGGGACGCTCTGGTCACCGGGCTCAAGAACTAACCTCAAGTGGCACCTGGGTGGTCATGCTGTCACTCGATGCACCTTTCTATAATGCGCTGTCAGGGGAGAGAGGGTACTTCCCGAAGGCTATTCAGGGCCTCCATGGCCGTTTATGAAAATAAAAAAAGCTCAAAAGTAGTGTTGGCTTCCTTTTCGCCATATTAGCTCTCTAGATGTGCGTATCCTCTAACATTACAACCCTGAAGGTACCGCCTTCAAAAATCTCCGTACCTAAGGCGCCGCTACATGCGTACCGGCGAGTCCACGGGTTATACCAACCCCTTTAGAAAGTTAAAAATTTCCTCATCTAACAGAGGGCCCTCTGTTTTCGAGGGCCGGTGCAAAGGCCCACCTTATGTTGACAACAGGTGATAGTGTGTTGTTCGGTGAGGGTTGGTGGTTGGTGATGTCTCGCAGCAAACTACTCTCTCTAGGGTGGCTCCACCTGGCATAGAGAAGACGAATGTCAAGCTGAATGGCATAGTGATTGACCGTGGGGCGGAGGGCATAGCAACCACAACTCCAATCCAACTCTACGACAGATGCGGGTGTCAGTGGCTGCAGCTCAAGAAAGTGGGAAAAATAAAAGGATAAAATAAATAAATAAAAATGTCCTCCATATAACGCGGCCTCTCGGTCGGTCAGGGAATCTTTACCGATCCCCATCTGTGAGTTAGCTGAGGCAAGGCTAACTGGCGTTTGGGCATCCTCGGGGCATTCATGGAACAACATTAGAGAAGAACCAAACTTTTCCCCTCATTCCCTTTCACCGAAGAAATATTCCCTCGTTGTTTAACCAGTCAACATTATTTTTTTCACTAAACACCTTTTCTTCTCACTAGTGAATGCCTTTGACATGGAAGAATTCTACTCAAAACGGCTTTTCTTCTTCTTCTTCTTCTTCTTCTTATCATCATTATTATTGCATAAAAACTTGTAATAAACAAAATTCTTGTCCAAATTGATAACTTTAACTACAGCAGAGCATAGGCCGAAACAGCTGCTACAATGAGACTCATTCATTCAAATTCCTTCGTTTGCCCATATTAAAAACATGTTAATTAATTCTAATGAAACGCTTAATTAAAACAGAATAAAATATTGGCATATTTAGGTTTCCTTTTTTTTCACTTGAATTTTATGCAACTTATTTTTGCAACTTCTAATTGTGGTTTCTAGGTAGCCAACCAATCAAGTAACAAATGCTGGTATAGTCCCTCCCACATTTAATTAATTGGACAAGGGAAAAAATCTGGAGTTCCTATAAGGTAACGCCCACCGATACCCAATTGGACAAAAGAAATTTGGAAGAATTTGGAGGGATATAATTGATGGTCAATGAGCAACCCCCTGCAGATGTAGTGGTTGGGGAAGTAACCTTATCTGTAAGATTAAAGAAGTTAAGATTCATCTACCCAGTCAGGCCTGATGCCATTTAATTCACTCTGTGAATTGAATATCGTCCAGCAATTAGTCTTTTGATATAAATATCCCGTAGTCCGTTCTTCTCTTTCTTCTCATACCTCATGATATAGGTACTTTTACTTCAGGTCATTTTCAGCTCCTGCATTACTTGTCTTTCAAATTATAAGTCGAAAGCAGAGTTTTCCTTTCTTGTGATTATAAAAACTTTCTTTATGTGATTACTGAATATCATTTCAATTTTCCTTCTTCTTTGGGGTGGTAGGTAGATTTTATACTATTTTTTGCTATTCTGTGAATTAATAATTTCTCCTGTCGATTCTCATGGAAAACTGTGGTGCTGAACATAAAAAAGGGTGGATTCATTCGCGTTTTATTTCTTTTTCTTTTATGTCCTTTGTTGGCCTTCTTATTTGCGATATTTTGGGGGTTGTAATCGACTTCATTTTCTTTCTAAATGTTTTCCTTATTCCACATCTGTATTTGCTCTCCACTTACCTTCTTGTTCTATTTGTTTGTTGACGGCTTTCCGAGTTGTCCATTATTATTTTTCTTGTTTACTTCCTTATAATCTTTATTTTCCTCAACGATTTTTATTTTAAAATTTTCCGCCGAGTGGTGGTAGTGGGAGGTGGGCTCTTGGCCTCCTGATGAAGTAGAAGTACAAACTGATTTGGGTATAAAAACACGATGTTCTCGGGTTTATGGGAATGATAAATTTTCGATACCCAGCCCTTCCTTCAGGTTTAGAGGTATTTTTGAAATATGGCCGTGCTGAAGCGCTTGTTTATCAATTTCAATCCATTTGAGATATGACCGTGTTGAAGCGCTGGTTTATCAATTTAAATCCATTTTCAGAAATGGCCGTGTTGAAACGCTTGTTTACCAGTTTAAATCCATTTTGAGATATGGCCCTATTAAAGCGCTGGTTATCAATTCATATCCAATTCGAGATATGACTGTGTTAAGGACTTGTTTATCAATTTAAATCCAATTTGAGATATGGCTGTGCTGAAGCGCTTGTTTACCAATTTCAATGCATTTTGAGATTTGGCCGTGTTGAAGCGCTTGTTAACAAATTTAAATCCATTTTGAGATATGGCCGTGTTAAATCGCTGGTTCCCAATTTATATCCAATTTGAGATGAAGCCGTGTTAAAGGGCTTGTTTACCAATTTTATCAATTTAGATATCTGGCCTCGTTGAAGCGACTATATACCAATGTAATGGAAAGAGACATCAAGAAAAATACCCCCTTCATTTGCTTCTTGAATTCCTTTCCTCTCTCTCACTCTCCTAAGTATAACTCCATGTCCACGTATAGTAATCTCTGAACCCAAAGAAAAAAAAAGAAGAAAAAAATTGAATATTCGGCAGCCGCCTCACAGGTTCAGTTAATTAAGTTGGGCGGGTTAAAAGCATTTATCTCGCCGAGGAAGTGCTAATCTCCGTAGTCGGGAAACTGCTAGCCGAAAGTTACCGCCACATCGTAAAGGCTTTAAGACTTGAGTCAGGCGTCAAACGCTAATCCATCTTGCGACCGGAAGTAGTTAGCCAGTCGTCTGAGTCTTTTAACGAGGAGAAACCCCCCAAAATGGACGTCATATAAATACCCTGGGATATCCAAACTGATGGAGTCGCCCGACATTTGCCTATCCTTAATACTCAGCTGTGAAATATTTTCATTTCGCTACTCGCCGAGGGTACCCTCGACTCTTCGACCCTTAAGTTCGAACTCTTGGCTGCAATCAACATGAAACTGGACTACTCCAGGGCAAAGTTAAATTAGGCAAGGTTGCTACCTGGCCAGACTTACCGTCAGTTCGGATTCACCCTCAGAAGAAGTCTGCAGTTTTGTGTTAACTCCGCCCAGGTAAACGGCGACTATGAGTCTATGTGTGACTTCATTTTTTGGTATCAATTGATGGCTACGCTGCCCTCTGAAATTCCTGCATTCGTGAAGGACCGAAGAGTTGCTTCCTTCAAAGAATGCATCGAAGAAGAGGATTTGCACGCGTTATTTGTTTCTTGAATTCCTTCATTCTCTCTGTCACTTAAGTATATCTCCACATGAATTAATCTCTGAGCCCAAAGAGAAAAAAATGAAGAAAGAATTTGAATATCCGTCAGCCACTACACAAGTGTAGTTAATTAAGTTAGGCATGTTCAAAGCTTTTACCAGGCCGAGGTAGAGCTAATCTCCGTAGTCGGGAAACTGCTAGCCGAGAGTTTCCCGCCTACATCGTAAAGGTTATTAATACTTGGGTCAGGCAGTCGTCTGAATCTGCCAACTAGGAGAAACCCCCAAAATGGCCGTCATATAAATAACCTGGGTTTTCGAATATCGTCAGATTGAGTTTGAGAACCCGTCACCTTCGGTTTCGCCTATACCATCGAGGTTGGATCTCACCAGGCAGATCCATCTCTTTTGTTAAAGTTTACTCTGTTCAGAGCAACCTTCGAATCATTTCGTTCCCGAAAGATTTGCCGGGGTTCCTCTCGTCTCATCTGGAATGTCCCTCAAGGATCTCCAGGTGCCCGTGTGAGACTTCGCGCTGAGCTCGTCAGTCTCGATTTTCGGAGGTTGCACTTCTCTGAAGCAGAGGTGCTATCGTCCGCCTTCAATTAAGATCGTGAATTCGGACAATGGACGTGACTTACGGCCGAATATCCTGAGGGTGACGAGGATGAAGGGAGGGGGGCCTTCATCCTCGTCACCTTGAGGATATTCGGCCGAGAGTCACGTACATTGTCTGTATCTATTTCCCTGTACCGACTCGCTAAAGGATTCCTCTTTCTCGAGGTGAACCCATTAAGGCAAAACGACCCTTGCTTGTATTTCCCGTTAATCGACCCACTTTCTGACATATAAATATTCCCTCTGTATTCCAGATTTATAGTATCCCATTTTAAACCTGATTAACGAGTAATTAACGTTCCCCGATTGCCAATTAATCTATATTTTGTCAGAATTGTCCTTATTACATTACCTATATTTCCCGTATGTATGTATATATATATATATATATATATATATATATATATATATATATATATATATATATTTATGATAAAAATTAATGCAATATCGCAAGAAAAGATGAGTTAACTAGTGACTAATTAATAATATATTTGTGTTTTCACTCTTTAAATACACCCTTGACTGCACCTTGGTTAACTCATTAAACACTATCGGCTCCTGTAGTAAAACGCACTCTTATACCTCGTAATCAACGATTACTCTTACGAAGTGAACGTACATGTACGTAGCGAAGGACGCGTACGTACATTAGAGGATATATGTATATACAACTGTATAGATACATATTTTCGTGGCTTTTATCTCTTTCATCCCAACAAATAGATACATATATGTATATATAGAAGTATTGTCTGGGGAGGTGCCTTATTCCTCAACAACCAATTTAAATTGATTTTGTTTGAGATATGGCCGTTTTGAAGCGCTTGTTTGCCAATTTAAATCCATTTTCAGATATCGCCGTGTTGAAGCGCTTATTTACCAATTTAAATCCATTTTGAGATATGGCCGTGTTTAAGAGCTTATTTACCAATTTAAGTCGATTTTAAGATTAGCCGTGTTGAAGTGCTAGTTTAACAATTTAAATCTATTTTAAGGTATGGTCGTGTTGAAGCGCTAATTTACCAATTTACGTCCATTTTTGAGATATGGCAGTGTTGAAGCGAGTATTTACCAATTTTAGTCCATTTTAAGATAGGGCGGTGTTGAAGCACTTGTTTACCAATTTAAATCCATTTTGAGATATGGCTGTTTTGAAGTGTTTATTTACCAATTAAAAACCGTTTTGAGATTTGCCCGTTGTCAAGCGTTTGTTTACTAATTTAACCCAATTTGATGAGATTTTGCTCTATCATTCATCTCAAAAGGTAGTATATAATTAATATTGATTAATTCCTTGAGTATTTTAAACCGTTCAATAAGTAGTGCACGTAATCGCCCTCTTATGAGAGAAAATTTGTTTTGGGATGACGTCTTTCTTAGTATTTAAAAATTTTGGGTTCTTCCGAAATTAAAACCCCTAGCTCCCTATCTAAGGTAACCAAATCTTGAATGTGGCCGTCAGTGCGAAGCATCTCAAGATTAACTCAAAGATTGGAAAAAGCCTACTCAATACATAAGCCCTCACCCCTCCTTTCCCTACCCCCAGACGGTCGGTAAAGTATATAGGCGGATAACTGGAGAAGAAGGAGAAAGATCGCGTAATTAGATATCGACATGACGAAGTCCAGCGGCAGGTCCCGGCACAAACAAAGGGAATCAAACAGAACTCAAGAAGAAGTTCATCGATAGTCAGTTCCTGGTGGCCACACCAAAGAGTATTGGGAATCATTCTCATACATATCTCGTAAGAGAAACCCCCTATCTCAGTTTTTAATAAAAACAAGAGATAGTCCTCGCTAGTGAGGAATATCCAAAGTGAACTTTCCCAAACCCCGCCCATTCGTCAAAGGAGTCATTTTGCTCGTCGCTCGTCAGTGCGAAGCATCTCAAGATTAACCCAAAGATTGGAAAAAGCCTACCTTCACGGTCCAGTTGCTTAAATCATCTGATTAAGATAACGTGCCTAACACCATCCACCCCTCTTACCGAAATCACCTGTGGCTCCAAGTCAGTCTCGCCGCAAGATAAACGGCTGGGCGTCTGCGACCACACCCACGCGTCGAACCGCAAACCACTTCCACGTCTTCATAAAATCCAAGAGATCTCGCAGCGGATTCACTTGTGTTATTTTTTTTAAAGTTAAAGAAATTCATATATTTTTGTGTGTCAATTAACGCTCATTATTAAAGTAAGCTTAGTGTCAATCATTACTTAATATTCAACTTAAAGTAGTAATTTTCAAATATACTCTTTTATTTATAGAGGTAAAGTTTGTTTTTAGTATTTCATTATTTTTATGTTGCAATTAAAGATATATTTTTGGTTAGAAGTGTTTAACTCAATCCTCGAAACACTGCACATGGCTATAGAAATCCTCACTGATTAAACGAGTAAAGCAAAAGATTAAATAAAGTAAAGTAATATAGCACTCTTAGAGAAAACGAAATCACGGAGTTATTAAAGTACGTAACAAATCTACGTACACCAATTCGGCCCATATATATATATATATATATATATATATATATATATATATATATATATATATACATAAATCCAACTTTACTTCAGGAAAGGGAAAACGGAATAATTTTTCTTCGAAAATATTTTATTTCTTACTTCGAAAGAATCCGAGCTTGGGTGGTGGGATTCGAATCCCACCCCAGCTAGGATTTTTTCGAAGTAAGAAATACAATATTTCCGAAGAAAAATTATTCTATTTTTTCTCTCCTGCGGTGAAGTTAGATTTATTTCACCATTCTCCCGCGCTCATGAAAGATATATGCATTATATATATATATATATATATATATATATATATATATATATATATATATATATATATATATATATATATATATATATATATATATATATATATATATATATATATATATTGATGTGAATTTTTATTGTTTATATTAAATTGATGTCATTTTTTCTCAAATATTTAGAATATTTAGGTTAACTACAACATCAAGTAGTCTAAGTGTCCACTAAACACAAACAACAGTCAGTGATATTATCTTGTGGCTCACGCTAGATCATGGACACTCCATATTTTAAATGCTTCAATTTTCCTTTAGGCCATTTGAAGAATGAATCAGGTAGTACAACACATATGCAGTGTCCATTATTTATCTTGATCGTCAATTTTGAAACATAATATAAATTATATAGATTTTTATATAAATGAATATTTTTCCTTATTTTTCTGAAATGTTATGACCACCATATGCAACCTCCAAATCTGAAGGATTCTTACATTGTCTTCTTGCTATATTTGATTATAATTCTAACAAAATTTAGAAATTTTAGGTTAAATATTTAAAGGTCTAAAATAAAACAGGGATTTACCACCAATTTTCACTATTTACATAAAATTTATTTCGCAATTTAGAAAAACTAGGGCATTTTGAGAACGAATGTCATTTTAGTGATTTACGCAAAAATTACCCTAGAGAATGACTATCACAATGCCGTAGCATTTTGAAAGGGGACTGTGATAATTACTGATATTATTGTAGATTTCTCCAAGTTAAATAAACTAATTAATGACCCATCACATGTATTTGGGCAAGAATGCCTGTGTTTTAGCTAATCTATTGGACTTTTTTCATAAAATGTTTCTATGACGAACACAAAATTAGAAGTTTTGGTTACGCGATAATTAAAGTTCCTTTTTCATGACCTGTTTTGGGTAAAAAGGAGAGTGCGCAGGGGAAGTATTTAGTTGAAAATGTCAGTATTTTTATTCTTGAACTTTCTAAAGTGCGGTTCGAAAAGAATCGAATCACGGCCTCTCTCAAGACTAGTTAGCGAATTAAAGGCAGCTAATGGCCATGATAGCAAAATTGGTCAAAGAAGTCCAGAATGGAATTAGGGGGTACCGAACTTTGTGGTATAAAAAAACGAGACATATATCTATTGGCAGTAGTCCGTCAACAAAATCGGAACATAAGTTTTCGACGAGTACCAACTCTTTTTTCGTGATCGAGAATCGCTAGTTGTCTGGTAGAACCCGATTAATTAAATATAGTCGCGTCTGTTACAAAGAAGAAACCAACGAGGTCCTTGATTTTCTAGCTTAGTAAAGTTTAGTACAAACTCTTTCTACCGCCCCCCCCCCCTCCCTCCATAAAGGATATTCCAAATGTGACGGTCAAAATAGAGACTCAAATTAGAGGTTTGCCTGCCGTCACAAAATAGTGAATGGAACTATTGGCATAATATTTAATGAACTCATTTTAGTGTGTCATGCTAAAAGGCTCCACATGTATTGTCGACTCTCAGAGAAGCGTAATTTTCAATCCTTAGGTACTTTAAAATAAATTATTTATTTAAACTGAAATTAAGAGATTCGAAGCTATCCTCTCATTATTTTTATTTTCATTTTTAAAGCCAAATTCATTTGTTTTAATACCTTATTAAATATATATATATATATATATGATGAAAATTAATGCAATATCGCAAGAAAAGATGAGGAATTAAACCACATTCTCCGAAGACAATTTAATTCAGAACAGTTTCGGTGTATCTCACACCCTTTTTCAACTGACACTGGGTAGAAAATATAAGAGAAGTGCATATAAGCATAACAAAAGATCCCCTCTTTTTTCCTCCAATCCCCTACTTGTGGCTAATCTGCAAGGGGGGGTTAGGCCTAAACATATTGACGGGCTGACATTTTACTATTTTGTTTATTTGCTTTCTTATTACAGGATTAAAAGAAAATTGACCCTCAGATAGATTTAAATTAGGAACTGACGATATCAAGCTCGATTCTACGATTCTTCTCTTGACATAGTTAGCCGTTTTAAATACCATTTTACTTCCATTGAAATCGATCGTATGATTCTTGTCTCTAACATGGCAAAATATTCCACTGCTTTCGCTGCCCACTCTAATATCTCTTTTGTGTTCGTACAATCTCTTGTCTAGATTTCTCCCCGTTTCCCCTATATAAACTTTATGGCAATCGTTGCATGGTATTGCATATACTCCTATGTTATGATGTTCTTTGGGTTTCCTGGCAATCATCAATTGGTTTAAGGAATTATTATATTTAAAGGCTAGATTAATACCCGCTTTTCCAAATATGTCCTTTAAACTATTTAATTTATTATTAAATGGCAATGTTATACATTTGTTGAAGTCGTTAGTGCGGGAAGGCTTATTACCATAGAATGTTTTCTTAGCTGCAAAATGGGCAGACGATATGAACCAATCTAGCCCGCCCACACATTTACGGAGAATCTATCTTGGTGTCTGCTTCCCCGTCAATGTTGCTTTATCCGTGAAAAAACCTTTGATGCATGTAGGAGAATCGTTACTCCCCCGTTCTCTCTCAGTGGAGACACGAGGCAATTACCGCAAAGACATCCCGCCCCGGCACCGTGGAGTCAGGCGCATAACCACAGCGCCTCGCCACTCGTCGCTATGAAAGGCGTAAAGGTTAAAATGCAAGATCCCTCCTACGAGAGAGATATTCAATTTCACCTCAAGTAAGACATTGGAGACGCGTTTCTCCCAAGTTCGAAGGCTAACAAAGAGCCGATATAAGACTTGGTGAGAAAAACCGTTTGGAATAAGAACCCTCCTGGGCCCGTCCCCAAGCCCCCCTCTCTTACCCCTCCCCCAGTAGGGTGACGAGGTATAAATAAGAAACACGGAGGAAAATCGTGGTAGAATACGTCAGTCTCCAGGTGACGAAGTCCCCGGATTAAGATCGGGCTACCGAGACTGGATTGACTGGATTGGTAGAATACGTCTGTCTCCAGGTGACGAAGTCCCCGGATTAAGACCCCGGGCTACCGAGACTGGATAGATAGAATACGTAAGTCTCCAGGTGACGAAGTCACCGGATTAAGATCGGGATACCGAGACTGGACAGGTAGAATACTTGGGTCGTCAGACTACGAAGTCCCCTGCAAGAGAGGCAGGGCTACCTTAAGGGGCTAAGAAGCAGCTCATCCTCGAGCTAGTCCCTGGTTATCAAATCGAACGTTAAGTTAACTTGGTTAAGTTCAACTTACTCCCGTCGGAGAGACTCCTCATATCCTAGTGCATCTTAAACACCAGGGGTATTCCTCGTCCTTGAGGAATTAAGAAAAGAAGAAGGAAAAGGCTCCCCCGCGAGCCCGTTACTCGGTGGCCACACCAAACTCATAAGTTAACTTGGTTGAGGAACCAAGTTCAACTTATTCTTATCAGAGAAACCCCCCTCCATTATACTCGCCCTTGAGGAAGGCTGGAACTAAGAAGAAGCTCATCCTCGAGCTAGTTCCTGGTTACCAAACCGACCTTTAAGTTAACTTATTCAAGTTTAACTTATTCTCGTCAGAGAAACCCCCCCTCCTTTATCCTCGCCCTTGAAGAAGACCCTCCTCGAGTTCAGTCCTCGCCCATGAGGAATTAAGTAACGAAGGAGAAAAGCTCCCCCTCGAGCTCGTTACTCGATAGTCACACCGAACTCCAAGTTAACTTGGTTTAAGAACCAAGTTCGACTTACTCTCGCCAGAGAGACCACGCCTACCTTGGTGCCGCCTAAAGCACCGTGATTGTTCTCGTCTTTGAAGAACCCGCCCTGAATACCGTGTGGACCCCCATCTGCTACCCTCGCCAAAAGTACCTCGTGATCTCGACCACCTCCATCTGGCCGGTCGGCATGCGTTGTGGAGACAATAACATTCCTGAGGTATTTAAACTATAGCAGAATCTATAAGCCTAAATATTGTATATTAAAGTGCGTATCGAATTTAGCAAATTTTAGAGGGTCAAACTAATTGAATTAATTATTGAGTGTTTTAATATTCGGAGTATTTCTGTGGTTAATGGTTAATTTTCGTGTAGTAAATTGTTAAAGTTAAAATATAAGTTTATTTTGTGAATTCCTGGGCGTTTCTCTATATCCTTACGTGTTTGAGACGGCTCTTCTTTAAAATAACAATATAAGCACTCTTAGAACAAAGCCTACTTTTTCAAAGAAGTATATCACGACCACAAAGAATACCACGACAAAAGCGGTTTGTGTATAGACAGATTAAAAAGGGACATTCTCCTACATAAAAGTGGTATCGGGTGTGGAGTGATTGAAAAGGGCATCCTACGACAATGCAAAATCGGGTTCTTGACTTTGTTGTAAAAACCAAGTGGCAAATTTTACACGCCGCGGATAATCGTCAGCATTTAAGCTCTGAACACGCTGAATGTTAAATAGATGTTTAAGGTTGTCGTGCAGCACGCGCCACACCGTATAGGAAAAACATTTGCTGCAACGCGTGTACTTGTTTGATCATTATGAAAATGTTGAAGTATGTCGTACTCCATCTCAGGGTCTCTTACACTTCTAAGGCGGCCTGCATCAGGTCTTGCAACGCAGAATGATCCAGTTTCATGCAGTCTCCTATATATGAGTGCAAATATTTGATGCACAAGCACATGTCTGTTGGGATATCTTTCACTGTACATTCTCGCAGCCCTACTAGAATTGCCGTTTGCCATACCGTAAATTAAGTGCATATCTGCAAGGTCACTATTCAGTAGTTGGTCCATTGTCGTTCACTGCTCAGTGCAGTAGCCTGCCAACCGGGAATTTAGATGCAAAGGTGAACATTTTAATTAAATCGTACTTTAACATCTTCGTAACTTTTAAACTAAACATTTTGGGATAACCCTCCATGAAGTAAATTATTCTTATTTAACTTGAAGGAACCTTTGGTTAAAGTTTGTTCAAAGAATTCTGAAACACCCTGTATATACATAAAAAATAGTGAAGTAAATTTTATAATAGCTCCTGAATGTTTTTCTCATACCTTCCGAATCACTGGTATAGTTAAAATAACCAAGGGGATCGACTTTATTAAAAGGAAGGAATCTCAGTACGTGAAAGGGGTAAGAACATCTCAAAGGGCATCGGATGTGCATCCACCCGTTCGCAGCAAAGAGCCGAATTCACACTGTGATTACGGACACCCAGAACGCCGGTGTCCCGTATGCTTTAGTCGGTATAGATAACTATATACCCATCCCAAGGGCTATAGATATTTTTCTCGGCCTTGGGGTAAACAAAACAAGATATCAGTTTTATTATTAAATCTCCAAATTTGCGGACGACACGAAGTTAGGAAAGAGAGCGAATTTTACATGCGATGTGGAGAACCTACATAGATTGAGATCCAATAAAACTGGCAATGCGGCAGATAAATGGCATATGAATTTCAACTTATGCGTAAATTAAAAGTCATTATCAAATGAACGGCCAAATTCAAGATTTGATTAACTTAGATAGGGAGCTAGGGGTTTTAATTTCGGAAAACTAAAAATTTTAAAGGTTACGAAGAAAGATGTCATCCCAAAACTGATTTTCTCTCATAAGAGGGCGATTAAGTTCACCACTTATTGAAGAGTCTAAAATACCAAAGGAATTAATTGATATTAATTATATACTACCTTTTGAGATGAAAGATAGAGCAAAAACTTATCAAATTGGATTTAAATTGGTAAACAAACGCTTGACCACGGGCAAATCTCAAAACGGATATAAATTGGTAAACAAGTGCTTCAAAACGGCCATATCTCAAAACAGATTTTTATTGGTAACAAATGCTTCAACACCGCCGTATCTCAAAATGGACTAAAATTGGTAAATAATCACTTCAACCCTGCCATATCTTAAAAATGGACGTAAATTGGTAAATTAGCGCTTCAACACGACCATACCTTAAAATGGATTTAAATTGGTAAACCAGCGCTTCACCACGGCCAATCTCAAAATCGACTTAAATTGGTAAATATACTCTTAAACACTGCCATATCTCAAAATGGATTTAAATTGGCAAGCAAGCGCTTCAAAA
The DNA here is from genome assembly GCA_963969495.1 of Ceratothoa steindachneri. Lineage (NCBI taxonomy): Eukaryota > Metazoa > Arthropoda > Malacostraca > Isopoda > Cymothoidae > Ceratothoa > Ceratothoa steindachneri. Next base: position 110,031,693 of record OZ018328.1, read on the forward strand.
CGGCCATATCTCAAAATAAATTTAAATTGATTGTCCAGGAATAGGTCACCTCCCCAGACAATACTTCTATATATACATATATGTATTTATTGGTTGGGAGGAAAGAGTTAAAAACCAAGAAAATATGTATATATACAGTTATATATACATATATCCTCTAATGTAAGTACGCGTCCTTCGCTACGTACAAGTACGTAAACTTCGTAAGAGTCATCCGGTGATTACGAGATATAAGAGTGCGATTTACTACAGGAGCCAATAGCGTTTAATGAGTTTACCAAGTTGCAGTCAAGCGTGTATTTAAAGAGTGAAAACGAAAATATAATTTTAATAAGTCACTAGTTACCATATACATATATATATATATATATATATATATATATATATATATACACATAAGGGAAATATTGGTAATGTAATAAGGACAATTCTGACAAGGCAATCGGATAACGTTAGTTACTCGTTAACCAGGTTTTAAATGGAATACTATCAATCAGTTATACAGAGGGAATATTTATATGTCGGAAAGTAGGTCGATTAACGGGAAATACAAGCAAGGGTCGTTTACTTTAATGTGGTCACCTCGAGGAAGAGGAATCCTTTAGCGAGTCGCGCGGGGAAATGGAGACGGATAATGGACCTGACTCTCGGCCGAATATCCAGACGGTGACGAGGATGAAGGGGGAAGGGGGGAGAAGACGAGTTCACGATCCTCTTGAAGACGGACGATGGCACCTATGCTCCAGAGAAGTGCAACCTCCAAAAGTCGAGACTCTGACAGGGCTCGGCGCGAAGTCTCACACGGGAAACAGGAGATCCTTGAGGGGGGTTCCAGATGAGACGAGAGGAATCCCGGCAAATCCTTTGGGAATGAAACGAGTCAAAGGTTTCTCTGAACAGAGCAAGCTTTCACAAAAGAGATGGATCTGTCTGGTATGATCCAATCTCGATGGTATAGATGAAACAGACTCGTGAGCCTGGGAAAAAGACTCACGATCTGAACCGAAGGCGACGGGTTCTCAAACTCAATCTGCCGATATTCGAAAACCCAGGCTATTTATATGACGGCCAGTTCTTTGATTTCTTCTCGTTGGCAGACTTAGAGGACTGCCTGACCACCTCTGGCGGCCACCTGGATTAGTGTTTATGGATTAGTCTTAATGGCTTTTACGATTGTGGCGGAAACTCTCGGCTAGCAATTTCCCGACTACCGAGATTTGCACTTCCTCGGCGAGGTAAAAGCTTTTAACACGCCTAACTTAATTAACTACACTTGTGAGGTGGTTGACGGATGTTCAAATTCTTTCCTCTTTTTTTCTCTTTGGGCTCAGAGATTACTTCACGTGGAGTTATACTTAGGAGACAGAGAGAATGAGGGAATTCAAGAAACAAATAAAGGGAGTATTCTTTTTGGCGTCCCTTTTCCTTACATGCCTCCCATCCAAAGATGGCACTTTTCCCCTCACGAAGGGGAAAGAAAAAGAGCATCTCGACCAAAACCCATTGGTATTAAAATTTCAGCCGACACTGCAGCCATCAAGGTACAGGATTTGCTCTGTTTGATCCCAGACAACGGATAAAACTTACACATACATTTAGGTTAATGGGCAATTAATTACATAATTAATATATATATATATATATATATATATATATATATATATATATATATATATATATATATATATATATATAGTTTCATGTAAAAGCAATACCACAATTTAGAATAAGGAATCAATCAAACGCAAGGACAATCCAGGAAATAATATAAAATCAATACACTAAAATACGCACGCAAAAAAATAAATTTAACATCGGCGAGCAACGAGCTCGAATATATACATGAGCTTATAGGATGTATGGAGTTCTACCTTGAGAGAGGAGGGTCCTCTACTGGATTCCAATAAAACTGTCTGCTACACAGTTTTCACTACCTTTTATATACAAAATTCGGAATTTATATTTCATCAATAGCAGACTCCAGCGCATAACCCTTCCGTTTTGGCTTTTACAGTTTCTTAAGTACGCTAGAGGACGGTCATCCGTTTAGATCATGAACTCCTGACCTATCAGATACATTTTAAACTTTCGGACATAAAATACTATTGCCAGAGCCTCAAGTTCTATTACTGAATAGTTTCTAGCGTGCGATAACTGCTTCCGGCTTTCATAAACAATAGGATGCTGGCATCCGTACGGATCCAAACAATTTGTTCGGGTTTGGAGCCGCAATATGGGGCAGATATTAACCTATCCTTCATCTGCTGGAAGTGGGAAATTTCTTTGGGGTTCCTAACGAGGGAATCTGGGAAGTTTTTCTTAAGGAGAGAGTTCAGAGGGGGCGCTAAGGCGCTAAAGTTGGGGACGAAGCGCCGGTAGAAGGAGGTTGAGCCCAAGAAGGAACGTAGCTGCTCCTTAGTACAGGGAAGGGGCATATCTGGAATGACCCTGACCTTTTCTTGCTGAGGCGTTATTTGATTTTCCCCAATGTTAAATCCAAGTTTCTTGATAATGTCGTAAGCAAAATGACAATTGGAAGGACCCATGGTCAACCATGCTCTCAGAGCCTATTACAGAGGGAACGAAGCGAGATTAGATATTCATCCAACGTGCGTGTAGCTACGTACACATTATCAAAATAGAATGACCCATTGGTCAGACCATCTAAGAGGTGTCACATCATTCTGTTGTAATTACTAAAAGCAGTGACTAAACCGAATGGGAAGCGCGGAAATTGCATAAGTTCCTTATCTGTAGGGAAGGAAGTGTATTTCCGAACACTATCCTTGAGGGGAATTTGATAGTTCGCCTTGCATAAATCTATCTCAGAAATAAATTTGGCGTTCTCGAACAAATGTAGGCTCTGGTCTATCTACGGGATCGGTTCGGCATCGAAAACCGTCAGGGCGTTAAGTTTTCGAAAGTCCACACACATTCGAAAGGACTGGTATGGCTTCCAAACCATAACAATGGAGAAACAGTAATCTAACGAGGAGGGTTCGATTATTTCTCATTTTAGTTTTAGTAAGTTTTAGACTTCCGCATTGAACGCTGATCACAAATTAATGGGCAAAGGGTACGGCTTGGATCGGATCGGTTCTTGCCTAGTCAATACTATGTCATGCTCGAATTAGCTCGAGAAACCAGGCTTCTCGGAATTGAGGTCCGGGTAGGCCTTCAACAACCCGGATAACTGGGATTTCTAAGCGGGCTCCAGGTGGGGATTTAGATCGATCTCTTGGGGGAATGTATTAAAACGTTCCGGGGAGCAACGGAAGTGGGTAGTCATTGCCAGATTCTACGCAAACTGTCTGGACTAGGTTAAGAAGTTCGAGGGATAAGAGGTTTCCATCACGGCCTCTTCATCCAGGGCAACAATATTGTTGATGAAGGCACGGTGGTGGTAACGTTTGAGCATGTTGATGTGAAACAATTTGTTACCGGAGGGCGTTTAATTTAAGGTAGTCCAGAAGGCTACGAGCTTCAATGACTGAAAAGGGGCCTTGTTATTGGGAAAGAAGCTTATTTGTCTCCATGGGCAGGAGAAACAGGACCTTGTCACCGGGCTTGAACCGTCTTTCTTTTGACTTAATGTCAAATGAACGGGGGATACATAACGAGTGCGTAGGAGAGTGGTTAGGAACTGAGATGGAACGGAACAAAAGTTTACTCTCAACGAAGTAGGAGACCTCCTTGTGACCACGAACAGATTTGCGCTCGTTGGGCCTCGACTTTTCTACAATGGCTGTAGGGAAGTACATTCATTCTGTGCCTTTACAAAAGACTCGTTGTTCAGAGTCTCGTACCCGGTGGAAAGGGGGGGGATCTAAAGTCACGGGGGTGCCTCGTTATTTATGGCTTGGGCCCTCGTGATGACGGGCTGAGCAACGCGATTGGGAGAGAGCTGTGGGCTCTGGCCAACTAATATAGCGCAGAATTTAATAGGGCTTGCTACGATATTTGCCCACCCGGTGAAATATTGGCATTCGATGAAACAACGGACTACTGGGAAGCGGTTGGCTCGTCCCAAGTAGTTCTGGGCTACTGCAAATTTATCGTGGTCGGAGCTCACTGGGGGCAGCAACTTTTCCGATACGACGATGCACGTGCACCCCGTATCACTTTTTATGGTTTAAACCCGGCAACCATTAACCGATCCGGTTTCAAATTCGAGCCCACCGGGGGAGCTCTTGTTAAACAAAAAAATAATTTGAGGTCCCGGTGGGCTATTCGCTGGTGGGGAAGCAAGCGTTTCAGGGTAAGCAGACGGAGGAGAAAGCGAAGCGCTTACTTAGTGGACTTGGTGGCAGGGAGCAGAACGGAATTGAGAATTTTGGAGACCGTTCGTCCTCACATCCCCGGAGGTTCCCCAAGAAAAACAGACGATGGGTCGTCTGGGGTAATCCGACGCAGAGATATTAAAGACGGGTGGCTTAACATCCTTAGGTTCAGACGGGGGATGATATTTCGGTTTGGATGGAACTAGGAGAGCGTTCTTCGGGTGAAATTTATGGAAGTGGCCTTTAATCTTGGGGGAGGGAGGATGACTCTTCTCGGGATCTTTGGGGTGGAGATTATGATTGGCAGCGTGCAAATCCGCTTCTTTGATGCATTCTTTGAAGGAAACAACTCTTCGGTCCTTCACGAATGCACGGATTTCAGAGGGCAGCGTAGCCATCAATTGATCCCGCAAAATGAAGTCAGACAGAGACTCATAGTCACCGTTTACCTGGGCGGAGTCCAACCAAAACTGCAGACTTGTTCTGAGGGTGAATCCGAACTGACGATAACTCTAGCCAGGTAGCAAACTTGCCTGATGAAACTTTGCCCTTGAGAAGTCCAGATTCATGTTGATCGCAGCCAAGAGTTCGGACTTAAGGGTCGAAGAGTCGAGGGTACCCTCGGCGGGTAGCGAAATAAAAATATTTCGCAGCTGAGTATTAAGGCGAGGCAAAAGTCGGGCGACTCCATTAGTTTGGATATCCCAGTGATTAACTTCAAAAATCTTTTCGAAATGAGTGAGGAAAGCACTGAAATCTTCACCGTCCTAAATGTTGAGAGTTTTAAAGCGGGGATATGCGGGGCTTCATTCCTGGAACTAACTGAGAGGGTTTCGAAGTTATTCCTATTTAACTCACTTCCTGGTTACCTCACTCTTCTCTTTCTTCAGCTTCTCTTCTTCTCTCCTCAGCTTCTTTTAGTTCTTTCTTCTCTGCTCTTTCGTTTCTCTCCTCATCCTGAATATAGGCGACTAGTTTTTTACCGAAGAGACCAAGCATCTCACCCTGTTGCCTAAATCTCTCGAAGGACGTCAACTTGTTTCCTTACGCGAGCCTTAGCCACTCGACGTGTTCAAAAATCTTACGGCAAAAAAAATGGGGCTCTCGCAATAGTTGCCAAAAATTCTTAATGAAATATTACCCTTGTGATCACACACACGGACAAAAGCAACAAATTATGATAAATATACTAGTTTCTATATGAGTACTTGATATAAAACCTCTTAATACGGCACGAAGATTACAAAGAGAGGAGTTTTAAGATTTTCTCCCAAAACACAAACGAAGAAGTGGCTTGTTGCTAAATATGGCTTCAGGGCACCACAAAAGACTAATTACTCAAAATAAAATTTAAAAAAGTTAGAAAAAAATTATTTTCCTATTTTTAAATTAACTTGACCCAACATGGTAAATTTTTTATTAATTCAACTGAGAGACTTGAAAACGAAACGGATCCTAAATTAACCCAACTAAACCTGGTGTCCCATATCATCTTCAGCCGTAAACTAAGAGAAATTGATAAATAAAACTGAAATACTGGAATCTATAACATCAGGCAACTGACATTTATCTGGCAGCGTCAATCTAAGGTGATTAACAATATTCTTTAAGATTTAGTTTATGGAATGGAGACTGCATTTACATTGCCCTTAAGACAAATTGAAATTGGAAAGTTCTTTAATTAATGAGGAGTCGATCATTATTCTTTTATTATAGTCATTACAATGGTCAATTATTTGATCATTGTTCCTCTCTCCCACAGAGAGAGAGAGGAACAATCTGTATCTTTATACGGGATTAAATAGATGACTGCATCTTTATTGTGCGCTTTTGGCTTAGTGGAAGGAAAGGATTTTCCGAAGGTTGAAGGATATTTGAAAGTGGTCAAGTTGGGATACAAAATGGAGTTTACTCCTTTAACCAAGGGGAAATATGATAGAGATTAAAAATTCTTTTTTGCATCTTAGGTTTTTTTTTGAGGTCGGTGGTAGAATACTGACCTAGCTTTAGATAGACTTTCATCTATACATTTAATTGGATACTTTAACTCTATAAATATACATGTTATGTAGGTAATTTCATCTTATAGAAAACACAGGTTACAAATTTGAAAAGCTCGAAATGCATAGATATTGCGCTTTTTCTTCTTTTTTTTTAACATAGTGACATGAAAAGAGTAAAGATATATGAATTTTAATTAGTAGGTTTTCGATACACAGTGAAAGATGCTTTATCATTAATTCTTAAGACTTTTACATTAATAAAAAGTTAGCAATCATCCTTTTCCCATTCAAAGCATCTTTTCCTATATTTTATACAGCAGAACGATGAAAATCAGTCTTGCTAGTCAAAAATGCATTTTTCGTCTATTTTTTTTTAATATTTCAATATATATATAAAATATTTCTAATAACTATAAAGTCGATAAAAAAAACATGATATAAGCGTTTTATAAAGCTTGTTATCCTAAATTAATATATTTGCTCCCAGCAACAACACAAATATGGAAAAAATGTGTATTTTATATGCATATTTCAGGACCGAATCTTTGTCTGCGCACAGTGCCGTACTCCCAAGGCCGTGGAGTCGGAGTCATTTGTGGTGGGATCGGAGTCGGAGTCAGTTAAAAACATCCGACTCCGACTCCTGTTTTTATCTTATAAAGATAAACAATCCTAGAAAGTTGTGTTTTTTAAATTTTCTTATGGTTGAGAGTACTATAACAATATTTCACATTTTTATCTAAATTATATCACCAAATAACTTTTGTAGCATTGTACACACATACATTACATGTATACATTATGAAAGTCTTCTCAGAATCTACCAAGAAGATTCTTGGAAGAGCTTCCAAAAATGTTTATGAAGAATGCACAATCACCACATAACTGGCCATTTGTTTGTAAATAACATGCCGGATTCAATATCAAATGCATCGTTTCCAATAAATTCCCTTGGAAAAAATAACTGAATTGCAACTTTCAATGCTAAATATACTAATATATATATATATATTTATAAAATATATGTGAGTGTGTAGGGGTAAGCATGATCATAAAACAAACATATTCATTCTCCCTCTTCCAAAGATGAATAAAATTTTAAAAAATATTTAAATGAGATAGAACAAGAAAAGACAAAGCGAATGAAAACCAAGAGTAATGAACCCTTTGATGCAAACTTTGGAAAAAAAAATTTAAATGGAATTCTATCCAACTGTTGAAGAGATACTTAAATATAATCGCTCTTGTAAAATACCACTACATGAGCGTATCCAAACCTACTCTGAAGTTATAAAACCTACAGATATGATAGTAAGTGCGTTTCTCCCGACTCAAGTCAGTGTTGAAAGATTGTTTTCTGCATTGAAATTTATAAAATCAGATTTGAGAGCTTAAATTAAGCAAGATCTTGCGGAATCTATATTATTCCTAAAAATAATAATTAAATAAATGTTGTCTTTGTTTTTTTGTTTTTCTTAAAATTTTGCTCGGTATCATTTTTTTTATTCACATATATATTAAAATATATTTTCTGTTTTAAATTTTCGTTTTCATTATTCATATCAGGATTTTTTCTTTTGAAGTGTCCCAAAACTCTGATTTGGTTGTCCTTTTATAAATAAAATTTCCTTATGGCATACTTTAGTTTATTCAACCACTTAAGCTGATAATTTCTAAAATATGAGTTGGAAAAATAGACAAATGATAAACTGAATAAAGAGGAAAAGCCACCATCACAGTTTTAATGCAATAAACGATTTTTAAGATCATTAGATAAAACCCAGAGTTGGAACCAGAGTCGGAGTTGAACTATTGAAAATCTAAGGAGTAGGGGTTTTCGCCAATCGACTCCACAGCCCTGGTGCTTCCTCCGCAGCGCAAATAAATTGGTGGATTCATTTTTCCAAGTCAAAATTAGCTACAAGAACGAATCAAAATGCATTGAAGGGTCTGCGAATAGTGTTTTCAAGGTCAGAAGCGACCAGCGGTCCAACAATTGCCACTAACACTCAGATCCCCGTTGCCCTTTACAGCGTTGAAAAGAAGAGAGTATTTTGCCGCTCGCTTATATTCTGTAATTTTTGATGATTGCTACTAGAAAAAATAGACTACGTGTCCAATATTTAGTAATGGAGAGATTTGTCTTTGCACTCTTTTTTTCCACGAGTGAATACGTGATGAAATACTACCATAATGTGAAACATTAAAAAAATTTGCACCTGTGGTCACGGAGAGATTAGAATACTTGTGGAAATATGCTTCCATTCCAGCAGCTTTGATGGCGCGGATAAGTCATATGTTGAAAAGTTATCGTGATAAAATGGCTAACAAAACTTGAAGCCTACAAGAAATACTAAGACTATCTTATTTGTCATATCTGCTGCTTGTAAATGCTTTGATTTAATATAATGCTGCTGCCCTTCTGAACGACGAGTAGCACAATGAGAGAATCCGTTATTACTTGACCAAATAAGTGATAAATGAAGGGAAATAGGAACTTTAGACGTTTAAGCAAAAAGGCAAAGGAGAAGACTCTTGAAAGACAATTGGATATGCTGAAACTAGGAGCAATAGCACGTCATCAGAGCCGTCGACTAGTAAACCATAAGAAACTTCTTAAGAGCAGCCTTCCTTGTTATTCTGCAGTGAAACGACGATACAATTACATTTTCATCGTCATTATAAGAACTACCACCCAATGAAAAACATATGAAAAAAAAAAATAGGAATTAAACTCAAGGGACTTGGTGAAACTTGTAATCGTACGGGCGTCACAGACAGACCTACTGCCTATAATGCTTCTTCTTTGTTGGAAGATATTGATCTGATGCCACATAGTGAGGACAGTTCAGTGATTTATTGAAATAAGATAAGAAGAACCAGAATAATCATTTATTATGAGCATCAGCGATTTGACAAGAAAACGCTACCATTACAGGACAATTTTTTTGGTGAACGTAAAGATAGAGCAATGATGCATGATGAAATTAACAATTTTCAGCATTGATGATCCGCAATTAAAGAGAATTTAGTTTTAGTACATGAACCAAAATCCCATTACATATGGTATTTTACTCTGAAACAGGTTCTGCCATTGCAATAACAACTGGTATCCTCAGCTTTCTAGAGACTAACAATATTAACACCAACGACATTCTCGCTATCGGCTGTGAGGGTACTGCAGTGAACATGGGTATGAAGGGTGGAGACATTTGCATGATTGAAACAAAAGTGCAAAGACTTTTGTACGGTAAAACAACTGGTCCTTTGGGTTTTACTAAACAGGTTGGTAAACAAGTGAACGAATAAGAAAAACTTTCAATTATGAAAATTCGATGCGATTCCCTCTCCTGCCATTGAGATAGATGATGCTGAGTTGACCCCTGACCCCAAATATTATTTAGCCCTCAAAAAGAGGAGTGGCAAGCGGTAGCTGCCTTTCGCCTTGGGCGGATCGAATTCTAGGTAAGATGACGCATTCCAGATGGTTGACAACAGGAAATAGATTTCTACGTCTCTATATTTTAACCAATCAACCACATATCACCTTCAAGGAAATTGTGCGACTCATTATGACAGTTCACGCACCAATTAAATTTAAGATAAAGAAAACCACTTTTTTTTCACTGAAAACGCGAAACAATTTTTTTTTAAATGATGCGTCTCTCTTAAACCACGCCTCAAAGATCGAAGAAAATCGCAAACAATGTTCTCTGTAGAAATTTCTACTTTACTCCCCAGAAATATTTTGATCTCCATGCTACATGACGATGAATAATGCATAAGACAAGTGAGATTGAGGAGACTATCGAGGCTTCGTCGTGCCTGCTCTACGACAGTCAAACGTATTACGAAAGGACCAAGTGACAAACGGTTGACGTGACTGAGCCAACTGTAACAAAAACGATATTTAATAATCGAATAAAAGAGTTTTTTGAGACGGAAGACCAACCAGATGGACTGATCCCGCTATTTCCTTGTCACACTCAAGCAGTTGAGAGACCCATCAAATTAGTAACCGATGCTTATAGAAGAGAGAGATGGATTCATCCACTCCCGTCTTCACTTCCGAACAAAAATTCCACAAATTGATTCTAAAAAGAGATTATCGTATTTAAATCGACATGAAGGCAAAGGTAGGGTGGTTTGGGGTTGGGTAGGTTGGAACGAGACCTACAACTACATACTTTCTCGTGGTGAGTATAGGGTTAGTAACAATTTATACAATTTACAAGCAAGGATCTCTATTGGGTAATTATCGTACTTATAACATCAGATATAAATGATTATTTCCGACATGGAGTCTTTTCCATAATATGAATAAAAGAATACCTATTTTTAGTCGGGTGCGATTCTAGTCGCGGGCAACTTTACATCTAACTATGTCGGTCGGTCGGTCCCCATTTTGCTTTTATGTTGTTTTTGTAATAACATTGTAACTATTCGGCCGATTCTAACGAAATTTGAAACGATTATGTTGTTTTACATTCTCTTTCGAATCAGCATCTACACAACCTACATCACCTACAACACCCCTAACAACAACACCTAAACCACCACCACCCACGCCTGCACCACCTACACCACCTACGTCTACGCCACCTACACCAACTACAACACATCCACTTACACTAATAACACTTACACCACCACCACCTTTGCCTGAACCACCTACACCATCTACGTATACGCCACCTACACCACCTACAGCACATCCACTTACACTAATAACACTTACACCACCACCACCTACATAGACTACACCACCATCCCGTACACCAGCGCTACCTACACCACCACCACCACCGACATCACTACCACCTACATAGCCTACTTCACCACCACCTACATCACCTAAATCACCACCACTTACATCACCTAAACCACCACAGCCTACGCCACCATCATCTACACCACCATCATCTACACCACCATCATCTACACCACCACCACGTACACCAGGACAGCCTACACCACCTACACCTACACCACCACCACTACCATCTACACCACCATCTACATCACCACCTCATACACTACCTCCCCCACCTACACAGGCAACACATATACTACCGCCACCTACACTCCATACAGAACCTACGTCACCTGCAATACCACTGCCACCACCAGATACACCAGCACCACCTACACCACCGCCACCTACACCACCGCCACTACCACACCTACACCACCAACACCTACAGCACCACTACCTACACCAACATCACCTATACCACCACCTACACCACCACTCCTTACACCAACATTACCTAAAGTTATCCCGGGAATTATTTGGTTTTTGAAATAACATCATAACTACTCAGCAGATAAAAGCGAATTTATTTTACATTTTCTTTCGAATTATATACATATTTGCCAAAGTCCCTTTAATGTTAGCCGGAGAATTATTTGCCAATATCATTATATAACTATTCGGCCGATTCTAACGAAGTTTTAAACCCTTATTTTGTTTTATATTCTCTTTCTAGTGATATAATTGGCGAAGTTCTCCCAAGGTTATGCTGGGAATTATTTGGCAATAACCTCATAACTATTTGGCCGATACTAACGACATTTGAAATTCTTATGTTGTTTTACATTCTCTTTCGAGTGATATAATTGACAAGGTCCTCCGAAGGTTAGTCCGTGAATTATTGAAGGTTTTGAAGGTATTAAGGTCATAAATCAGTATAAGGGAGAGCACGCAAATTTTGGTCAGCAGACTTTGTTTAAATATTTGTTGCTGTTGCCGAGGGCAAATATACTAACGTAGGACAACACGACATGAAAAACGATCATATTGTCTTCTTAACCTTTTAGTTATTACAAATAGTTTTTATGTATATTGATATATTTTCAATATTATAAGAAAAATAAATTTTTTACTAGTAAAACTAGATTTTCAACGCTTTACCGAAGGAAATAGTTGACTACCTTAATGTTAAGATTTTTCAAACGCTATTTCCTGGTGCATGCGCAAATTTCTGTTTTTATTAGAATATTAAAATCGAAAACAAAAATTTGATTCACCATATATATATATATATATATATATATATATATATATATATATATATATATATATATATATATATATATATATATATATATATATATATATATATATATATATATATATATATATATATATATATATATATATATATATATATATATATATATATATTGAAGTCATCACATTGAATAGCTCTAACTTTGTTCTAACTCATTTTTATTATTTCTTTTTCAGATCAATAACACTGTTGAACAAATTTTAACTTTTTTTTGTGACTTGTTCTTGGGAAATTCAGGCTCACTGAGTTTAAAAATGGCTATAGATTTTTTCTATCACGTCAAGTTTTTTATATATGGACTGGTCCATATTGGTTCCACTCATAGTAGCAGGCTATCTTACGACCAAGTGAACGGAAGTGGAGGCGTTTAGTATTCTTCTTATTTTATTTTATCTATGTATTTAGACTTCTCTTTATGTACACCTAGATATATATAGCAATTGTGTATAATATAATTTGGTGTTTTTTCAGATTTGTTTTATGAAATAACATTCACTAGTGTGGCCTCATTACTAAGGTAATGTTTGAATTTCCCAGACTCGTTTTGCTATATAAGTGGTTGTTTTACTGCTCCAACTCAAAGAATGAACATTAGTATCTTTGTGAAAAGAGCATACTTGGCTTACTTGGATTAAATTAGGTGATCAGGATAAACCGTGGGCCCCGCACAATGTTTGTAAACCATGTATTTTCTTTATCGGAACAGGGAGAGAGATCTCTGGACATTCTTTAAAAACTAAAGAAAATTTTGTTAACTGTTGTCACGTGGCGGGACTGTTAAAGGTGATGGATGTTTCAGAGTATGATTCAAGTGAATGGAGACTTTTTATAGATAGTTCAAAGAAGAGTTTTAAATGTGTGTTACTCCATAATAGAAACTTGTTCGGTGCGATTCCTATTGGTCAGTCTGTGCATCTAAAAGAGAAGCATTAACACATAAGATCTGCATTAGATTTACTCAAATATGATGAACACAAATGGATTATCCATATGTGTGGATCTGAAAATGGTAAATTTTTACTCGGCCAACAAGGAGGCTATACAAAATATCCTTGTTTCCTATGTTTTGGGGAGAGCCGAGCCAAGGTTAAAATTGGGAACAGAAACTCTGGCTAGTTAGAGAAAATTTGACTGTTGGGGAGAAGAATATTATACACCAACCACTTGTTGAGCGAGAGAAAATCATCTTTCCACCCCTTCATATTAAACTAGGGCTGATGAAATAATTTGTGAAAGCTCTTAATGCGGAGAGTGACTGTTTTAAATTCATATGTACAATATTCCCTGATTTAATTTATAATAAACTAAACACTGTGGGTTTTAATGGGCCACAAATCAGAAAATTAATGGAAAACCAAAACTTCTCGAGTTCGATTACTGACAGAAAAGGGAGCATGGGATTCATTTGTAGCTGTTGTAAAAGGATTTCTTGGAAACAAAGAAGATGCTAACTACAAAGATTTGGTAGAGACATTACTTGATAGCTTGCATCGTTTAGGCTGCAACATGAGCATAAAGGTTTATTTCCTCAAGAGCCATCTTGATGAATTTACTGCAAATTATGGCAACGTGAGCGATGAACACGGAGAGCGTTTTCATAAAGATATCAAGATTATGGAGGATAAATATCAAGGCTGAGGAGACACAAACATGATGGCAGTCTACTGTTGCAGTATTTAACAAGACTGTGTAGAGATCAAACACTCCAGACACTCTTGTGAGCAAAAATTTCTTTTATGTATGTGTACGATTACTTGTATTTTCTCCATTATATTAGAAAAATAACCTGTATGTATTTGGTAATAGGTGATGTTATCTTACAATGGATTTATCCTTTCAAATTCTGTTGACATTTTAAGTTATGGTTTGAAGTTATAACACTTAGGAAACTATCCTTACCGAGTAAATACATGCAGGACGTGGGAAAAGAGGAATATGCTGTAGAATGAAAACCTGATATTTTACAAAGAAATGGATGCCATATTTGAAATCAGCACGCCAAATTAGTTAAAAAGAACCACAAAATATAAGTCAGCAAAAGGGGTGCTGACCAGTGTAATTACTGAATGACATTAAATTGACGAAGCTAACTAATGAAAAGGCCCAAAATTTAAACCCAAGGAGTGACAGATGGTTATGAATAGTACCAAATGAGGTTCTATTTGTAATACTTACAAGTTTCCAGCAACTGTGAAAGTCATGGGAGTCGTTAGCAGTGAGGGAGATGCCATACTTTCTCACCCTTTTTTCAAATGGCTTAAAATCAAATGCTGCTACCTACACAGAGGTTTTAGAGAAGGTTGTGAAGTCCTGGATAGAAAGAGTATCAAACGGAAGGCCTTTCATCTTCCAGCAAGACTCTGCACAATCTCATAAGGTTGATACAACCAAATCCTGGATTGGATGCGTGCCAATTTCCATGACCATGTTCCACCAGACACATGACCTCCTAGCTTACCCTACCTCAATCCACTCGACTCTTACGTATGGGGCGTCGTCGAGAGAGAGGACATTCAACACCCCCATAAAACCATTCTATCTCTCAAGCCTGCTATAACAAAGAATATGTCCAAAATCATCTTATTCGGTCGTGTCAACCGTTCAGACCCAAAATTAAAGTAGTCATTGAGGCAAATGGTGGATTTATTGAATAGTCGTGTAGTAAAGATTCACAAGATTATTTGTAGCAAATTTTCATTTGAATACAACTTTTCTCTGATCTGCCTTGTGTCTTCTTTGCTGCTTTTACGATCAGTGAGCAGTCATACCCCTTTTCTATCCTATCGCGAAAAGTCTATGGCACTGAAAACATATGACGTCATGCCTAGAAGAATTTTAATCTTATGCCAAATTTCAAACCATCTTTTTCAGAGAAATATTTAAGAAAAGTGAAATTGTTAGCAGAATCGATGGTTTGCTGCTTATAATGCACTATTTTGCTGTGATATCGTTTGGGTATAAAAATAAATATAAATTTTGATCGGCAAAAGTGATAAGGTTGTATGCACGGAATGCATTTGCCATATCTTGTGAACAATTGTTCTAAAATATGATGCACATTTCTGCAACGCCCGTCAGAAGTGACCACGATCTTTGTCCTGTGAATGACTGAATCTCTCCCCCTAACTCTTGAAGGAAGAGGAAAGGGGGCTTGAATCCGCACTATTGAGTAGATGTTCTCTTCGATGAATTTGTTCATGGAGCCTTTCAATGTCCCCTCCTAACTCTGTTATCAATAGAGAGAGTTTTAGGAGGATTCTTCCATTTGGAAGTAAGTCGATTATCCACACCATTTATATTGCATTGATATATATATATATATATATATATATATATATATATATATATATATATATATATATACACGAGAGGTAGTCAATAAGTTTTGCGAATCGGTAGGGCAAAACAGAGGAAGGGGAATGGCTGTTTGTGGGGGTGTTAGGATAAGTTATGACAAGTCAGGACCTGCAGCCGCAAGCTCCTGCCTCGTCTATTTAAGAAGCAGCAGCTGATCGCAGATCGTCAGTCACAAATATTTCAACAATGGAGAAGGTTGAGCACCGCGCAGGGATCAAATTTTGACCAAGGAAGGCAAGAATGCAAAAGAGATCCATGAACGCATGGTTGCAGTGTACACCGACCCCGCCCCTTCCTATACAACCATTGCTCGCTGAAATAGGGAGTTCCACCATGGTCGTAAGTCCCTTGAAAATGATCCCCATCCAGGACGCCCGTCAGACGTAACCAACAAGGACAATGTGGCCCGTGTGGAGAGGAGGATCTTCGAAAATCGACGGGTGAAGGTCGAAGAAATCGAGCGAGAACTTCGAATATCACATGGAAGTGTTATCAACATCATCCACGACAATTTGGCCATGGCCAAGGTCTCTGCGCGTTGGGTCCCTAAAAACCTCACGCCCCATGATCGACTTCAACGTCGTCAAAGTCCACAAGGCCAGAGTTGCACAACCTGCCTTCCGCGAGTGCGGATTCGAGATCTGTCCCCTAACGACTACTTTTTATTCCGCCAGCTCAAGGCTGCACTGCGTGGACGCCGGTTTTGGGACGATGAAGATGTCCAGCTCACCGTCCAGGAGTGGATTGAAGAGCAGTCGGGAGATTTCTGGTTGTCGGCAATTCGAAGCCTCAGGGACAAGTGGCGCAAGTGCATTGAAGTCGAGGGTAGTTATATTAAAAAATAATAAAACACTTTTCCTCATATCTCGTTTCGTTATATCTGAATTGCAAAACTTATTGACCGCCCCTCGTGTATATGAACTTTGTCTCCCGTTCTAACCCCCATTTCTCCCCATACTCCGCCCCCACTCTTTTTCCTCCTCCTCTCTACCCCTTCTCTCCTCTTCTCTCTCCTCCCCCTCTACACCTCCCCATCCCTATCCCCTCTCTACCCACGAAGAGGAGACTCTTCTCTCTCCTTCCCCTCTACACCTCCCCATCCCCATCCCCTCTCCCCCCTATAAAAGGACATCCAAACCAAGAGAAAAAATATTTCCCCCTCCTCTCTCCACCTCCAATATTGTAAGTGAAAGGGTCTTTATGCCTAAATAAAATTCAAGGTCAGATTCATTACAGAATACCAAGTTTATTGACATCAGAAAATGTGAATTCCAAATATTTGCAAATATATTTCATTGGAGGGCAAGAAAATCAAGCAGAAATCAGATGCTATCTTAACCAAGGGGTTAGCCGAGATATAATCATAAGTCTCAAGAAATCATGCATGACGACAATGTATGTATAAGGAGTTTTAAAGCAACTATCGAGAAAGCTCCAGTATCAGAATTTCTGGTAGTTATTAATACAGATAAAAAAAACTTCAAATGAACATGCTAGGCGATTCAATCTTCCTCAATGTAATGAAGTAGCAATTATTAGGACAGTCGAAAATTTTGGTAAAAGAGACATTATACTTCATTCAAGAAATTCTGAATTGAAACGTGTGTGTGAAACTCACCGATCTTATTACAGCCTTCATTATCCCCTATTATTTGTATATGGAGAAGATGGTTATCATTTTGCCATCCCTCAATTTGGAAATAATCCCAGAAAGCATGTTTCATGTCAGGACTTTTATTCTTATCATTTTATAATCACGGATAATTCTTTCAGCCTTCTTCATAGAAGTCAAAATCGTGTCCAGTTAATATGTTTGCAAAAGTTGAAGCAGAAAGGCTTTTGTTCATTAAAACCCATCAAAAGGATTTTAGAGTAGATTCATTTAGCCATCTCAGAGATCATACAAATAACCTAAGTGCTTTGTAGGATCACAAAGCACTTAGGTTTGCCTCATAGGACTGGTATTCCCATTTCTAAATCTCAAGCCTCTTCCATCAGGCAGCATTCCGAGTATCACCGTCATCCTCTTAATTCTGATGCATTAACCATCTTATCTTCAGCCTTAACTTCTCTCGATTTGAAAATCTTAGAGTCACGGTACATCAATAAAAAAAATCCAAGCCTAAATATTTACTCCTCCTCAATTATACTATTCACTATATAACCAACCAACACTTCAATACATTAACTAGCCAACCGACCAACCGAAAAAATCTCGTTAGTAGTTTTTATATCATTAGTTAGTTGATTTCACAACTCCTACGATAAAGGTTAGTCCCTCTGTTTAATTCATTCACATTTGTTTTCGGTTTTATTTTTGTATTATGTTTATAATTTAATATAAAAGATTATTTTATTGTTTACTCCAGTTACCTTTAATTTTTGATATTCAAGTCAGTTTATGTTATAACTTCACTTCTTTGTATTATTTTTAAAAATTACACTGTGTAGTGTCAATTAATTCTATATATTGTTATTTGTGTTTTTACTTTAATCTCAATAATTGTCAATTTTATTATTTTAACTTATCTTCATCCGCTTTTTTAGCCATTATAAAGGGTCTTTAAATAAGGTTGCTCGATTTTAAATGTAAATTAAACAAGTTGTGTGTGATATATGCACTCAATTTATATTAAATTTGAAAGTACATTTTATGATATTAAGTGTGGAATATGACGTCGTTCAAATGTCCGCGGCGGCTTCGCTTGGTAGAACGTATTTTCGGTGACTTTGTCGCATAAATCTTGCTGAATTTGCTGGATGGTGTTCGTTATGTTGACTTTAAGGACATCAACTGTTTGCGGATTATTCGCATAGACCTGCAATTTAAGGTAGCCCCAAAGAAAGTAGTCTAATGGCGTTAAATCGCATGATATCGGTAAGCAGTTGCCGTCGCCGCCACGTGAGATGACCCTGCCCTGAAATCGCTGGTGCAAAATGTCTATCGTGGTGTGCGCAGTGTAGCACTTAGCTCCTTCCTATTGGAACCATATGCCGTCAGTATCCATATCAGGCATATAATCCAGTTGAAGCCACAAGAAGTTTCTCATCATTGATCTGTAGGTCTCGCCGTTGACGGTTATGGCAATCCCATCTTCGTTCGCAAAAAAATACGGACCGATGATTCCGTTAAACGAAAATATGCACCAAACAGTGACTTTGTTGGGATACAATTGCTGCTGGTGCATCTCATGTGGATTGTTTTCGTCCCAAATCCGACAATTTTGCTCGTTCACAAATCCATTCATCTAAAAATGGGCATCGTCGCTGAAGATGATAGAAATCACGTAATGCGCGGAACGTTTGTCGAACGGATCACTGTATTTGATAATAACATTTGATGATTTACACACGCTGTTTAACGCTACTTGCCAAGTACTACTGAACAGTTCACAGTGAGATTGCCAGATGTCGCTTAAACAACATGGCCACCATCGCCAGACAAAGCTCGAGCGTCCTTACTGAAAGACCCTTTATAATGTATGCTTGGAACTTTTTTACTGTTATCGTTAATATTCCTTTCCCTTCTCATTAGTCGATACAGTAGCTGAAGATGGTCCTAGTGAAGGTCCGAAACGTACGGCAAATAAATGATTAGTGTAATTATCTGTTACCTGGGTTTTCATATTTCTACTACATATCAGATTCCCAAGGAAGAAATCAATTACGTGTGTATATATATATATATATATATATATATATATATATATATATATATATATATATATATATATATATATATATATATATATAATTGTAAATCACATGACACCTGATATATAATAGATATATTTTAAAGGCCCAAAGAAATTAAAACTGGTAACACAACCCGGAAAAACGCTAAGGAAATTATTATAGGGAAATTATTATTATAACCATAAAACCTTAAGAAGGAAAATGGGGGATATAGAAATATAAAAATAGGGGCAAACTATTTTAACCATTATTAATTTTCTTATAACGGTTAAAATAGTTGGCCTCTATTCTTGTGTTACTATATCTCCCATTTTCCTTATTAAGCTTTAATGGTACACGTAATAATAATTTCCTTAGCGTTTTCCCGGGTTGGGTTATCAGTTTTCATTTCTTTGGGCCTTTAAATTATATATATATATATATATATATATATATATATATATATATATATATATATATATATTACTTCATCTTCTCTCTCATTCTCATTATCATTCTTTTTCTTTCATTCGCTTTCGCTCTCTCTCTTTCTTTCTATCTCTTTCTACCTCTCTAGTTTTCTCTCTCTTACTTCTTTCAGTTTTTATTTAACTTTTTCTCTATCTTACTCTTTTTCTATCTCTTTCTTGCTCTGACATTCTCTCTCTCTCTCTCTTCATCCCTCTCTTTATCTATGTCCTTTTCCATTCTTCTCCCTCTCTCTTCCTCCCTCTCTATCTTACTATCCCATTTTCCTCCAATTATGTCTCTCTCATTCTCTCTCTAAGTTCACGGACAACACTAAAATAGGAAATAATGCTGCAGGCAGATACGATTTCGTGTAACTGCAGCGAGATCTAAACAAAATTGTCGGGGGGAAGGGGCAGATAGATGATAAATGAAGTTCAACATAAGTAAATGCAAAGTTATGTGCGTAGGATATAGAAACCTTAAAACAAATAATTATATAAGTGCCCAAATTCTGGAAGCAGTAGAAGTGGAAAAGGATCTTTGGTAATAATTTCAGCGAACTTCAACTTATCCCATCAATGTGTGCAAGCCACTCAAAAGCAAATTAAATACTAGCATACATCGCCCAAAATTTCTCCTATAATTCTAGAGACATAATATTACGCTTATATAAATCTTAGACCAATCTAGAGTATGCAGATCAATTCTGGTCTCGCAACCTTAGCAAAGATGCGAAAATGTTAGAAAGAGTACAACGCAGGGCAACTAAACTGATACCCGAACTTTGGAACAAACCTTATGAAGAAAGATTCCACTGTCTAAACCCTTTTGTCAGTCGCGAACCGTCGTTTACGCGGCAGCTGATCGAGGTTTTTAAAATCTTAAAAGATTTCGCCAACATAAATTGCTCGCCATTACTTGAATTAGATAAAAGAGCGAATACCCGTCGAAACTGAGGCCCAAGCCCTACCCCGAATGGTATCAGTTAATAGTCCTTGTAGAACTTGTGTAGAGCATGAGTCTAAATGTGTTCCCCATATTCCTTTCTGGCTTTCCTGTCACGTGTTGCCTTTTTCCAACACTAGCAGACGGTGTCTATGGGAAAGAAGAGATGGTTCCCCTCACTTATTTGAGTGTGAGGAGTTTGCATATTAGAAATGTGAAGTAATATTCTCCGTCTCTCAAATTCTCTCACTCTCTCATTCCTTCTCTCATTCTCTCTCGCATTCTTTCTATCTCATTCTCTATCACATTCTCTCATTCTCTCTCATTTTTCTATCTCACTATCTATCACATTCTCTCATTCTCGATTACATTCTCTCTCTCATTTTTCTATCTGACTCTATATCACATTCTCTCATTCTCGATTACATTCTCTCCTTCCATATCTCATGTCCTCATTTTCTCTCAAATAATCTTTCTCTTTTTCTCTCTAGCATTCTCTCTCATTTTCTTTCACTATCTGTTTTATTCATTGTCTCTCTCACTACCTATCTCATTCTCTATCTCCTTTTATATCATGTTCTCTTTGTCTCTAATTCTCCCTCTCTCTCTGTCATTCTGTTTCTTTAATTCTATTATTCTTTCATTATATCTGTGCCCTTTATTACCGCTCTAATTCTTTCTCTCTCACTCTCTCACTCATTTTCTCTTTCATTCTTTCTCTGAATTTCTTTCTTTATTCTCATTCTCTTTTATTATCTAGGTTTCTCCTGCTCTATCTCTCGTTACTTTTCTCTCATTCTCTCTCTCCGTCATGATCTCGCTCTCACTCTATTATTTTATCCTTCTCTTCTCTCATTATCTCTCTATAATTCTTTCAATCTCCCTGTCAATGGTTCTCATTATCTCATTTCCTCCCTCTCTTTCTCTCAATCTCTCGTTATTTCACGTAATCTATTGTTCTCTCTTTCTATTTATCTATACGCTTTCCTCTCCCCAGTTCATTTTTACTTCATCATTCCCTCTCATTCTCTCATTATTTTCTCTCCTATTACGCAAATTCTTTCTCCCCACATATCTCTCTCATTCTCTCTATCTCATTCTCTCTATCTCATTCTCTCTGTATCTCTCTAATTCTCTGTTTCATTTTGTCTCTCATTTTTCTCTCGTTTTC
The DNA here is from genome assembly GCA_963969495.1 of Ceratothoa steindachneri. Classification (NCBI taxonomy): domain Eukaryota; kingdom Metazoa; phylum Arthropoda; class Malacostraca; order Isopoda; family Cymothoidae; genus Ceratothoa; species Ceratothoa steindachneri. The sequence continues at coordinate 110,053,669 of OZ018328.1, forward strand.
TATATCTCCTTCCTTCTCTCATTATCTCTAACTCATTTTATATATCCCCCATTTTCTCTATTTGTCGTTCTCTCTCGTTTTCTATCTCTCTCCTTCTTTCTTTCATTATCTCAAATTCATTCTATCTATCTCCCATTGTCTCTCTTTCTTATTCTCTCTCTCGCATTATATCTCTTTAATCTCAATCTCTATTTAATTCTCTCACACTCTCTCTCTTTTTCTCTCTACTATATTCTCTCTTATTTTCCCTCACTCTCTTTCTCATTCTCTCTCGTTAGTTTTCTCTCTCGCATTAAATCTCTCTAATCTCAATCTCTATTTCATTATCTCGCACTCTCTCAACTATATTCTCTCTTATTTTCCCTCACTCTCTTTCTCATTCTCTCTCGTTAGTTCTCCCTCTCATTCAATATCTCTCATACTCGGGGGAAAAACTGGAGGATATGGACTTTACCGAAGGAGAAATAAAAAAAAAGATCAATGACCTAATGACGAATAAGTCACCTGGCACGGATGGGTTTCTACCTAAAGTGTTGAAAGAAGTGCGCGATCAAGTGTCACGACACCTGAGCGCAATCTTCAACATGTCAATCCGGACCAAACGCGTTCCTATAGACTGGCGTGAAGCGGAGGTGACTCCTATCTTCCGAAGGCAACAGTCATGCCTGACGAACCTTGTGGATTTCTTCCACTTCGTTTTCAGTGAGCACGATCGGGACAAGGTGGTGGATGTGGTTTACCTAGACTTTCAGAAAGCCTTTGATAAGGTACCACACCGCCGCCTACTCCGGAAAGTGCGAGCGCTGGGCATAGACGGAAAGGTAGCCGGCTAGATCGAGAACTGGCTAAGTGGCAGACGGCAACGGGTGGTGGTGAATGGACAGTCTTCTGAGTGGGTGCCCGTTACTAGCGGGGTGCCTCAAGGTTCTGTCCCGGGACCACTACTATTCATCATCAACGTCAACGACATGGACGGTGACATGGTTGCCAAGATTTCCAAATTGGCCGACGATACCAAGCTTGGTATGAACGTTGAAAAGGATGTAAATACTGCCCACCTGCAGGAAGATCTTGGGAAGATTGGGGAGTGGTCAGACACGTGGCAAATGCCTTTTAACGTGGGCAAATGCAAAGTGATGCATATCGGCCACAGAAACCCCCAATCTCAGTATATCCTTAAGGGCACTGCTATTGAATCCACCGACACTGAGAAGGACTTGGGTGTAACAATCACTAGTGACCTCAAGTTCTCGAAACAGTGCATTGAGGCGGAGAAAAAGGCCCAAAGGATGCTAGGCTATATTAAGCGCCAGTTTAGTTATCGGAACCAGGAGATTGTACTGTACCTGTACAACTTACTTGTCCGACCGCACCTGGAGTATGCCGTACAATTTTAGAGTCCTTCATTGCTAAAGGACATCGCGAGATTGGAACGCGTACAAGCCAGGGAAACCAAGCTGATTCTCTCTATCCGACATAAAAGTTATGAGGATAGACTAAGGGAATTAGATCTGTTCTCGCTGGAAACCCGTAGACTGCGTGGTCAGCTCATCGAAGTTTTCAAAATACTTCGAGGGTTCGACAATGTTGACTACCGGGATATTTTCACACTGAGTGAGAACAGAACGCGCAATCACGGCTTCAAACTTGAACTGAAGCGTTACAACCGCAATCTGTGTGGAAATTTTTTCACCTACAGTATCTGCGGTATGTGGAACGCACTTCCAGTGGAAGTTGTCAACAGTGAATCTGTTGACCAGTTCAAGTCAAGACTAGACAAGGTCTTGAAAAGTGGCCGTTTAGGGACGCAAAACAATTGAGCAGCCATGTGCCCGCTCGATTGCTAGTCCAAAGGTACCCTCCTTGAATGGACCGTAAGGTCTCCTAGGGTACCTTCTTTCCTTGTTGTTACTCCTTGTTGTTACTCTCTCCCTCAATATCACACTCTTTCATTCTCTCTTCTATTCAATATCTCTCATTCTCTCTCTCACATTCTCTATCTAAAATTCTCTCTCTAATTATCTCTCTCGGCACCTCTCTCGCATAATCTTTCTCATTCTATCCCTCATTTTATCACTTTTTCATTCTCACTTTCTCTTCCTCTATAATGCTATGTCTCTCATTCAAACTCTTTCATTCTACTTTCACTCATTCTCTTGCTCTCCATTGTTTCTCTCCTTTTCTCACCCATTATCTCTCTAATTCTTTTTCTATCACTCTCTCTTTCTAATTCTCACTCATTTTTGCTCTCTCTCATTCGGTCTCTCATTATCTCTTTTATTTTGCTTCCCTCAAATTTTCATTCTTTCTCATATTCTCGAGCTCATTCTTTCTATCTCATTCTGTATCGCATTCTCTCAATCTCGATTATGTTATCTCCTTTTCTATCACATTTTATAATTTTCTCTTTCATTTTTTCTCACATTATCTTACTCATTCTCTCTATCATTCTATCTCATTATCTGTATCTCTTATTGTCTCTCTCCCTCTCTATCTCATTCTCTCTCTCCTTCTATCTTATGTTCTCGTTGCCTGTCATCCTCTCTCTAAATTTCTCTCTCATTTTTTTCTCTCAAAAACGGTTTCTTTCATTCCATATCATTTTCCCTCTTATTCTCTCTCCTATTTCATATCATTCATTTTCTCTCCCTCATTTCCGCTCTCTCTCAATCTCTCATTCTCATTCTCAAATTCTTTTTCAGTCTTGATTTCTCTCCCTCTCTCATTCAATGTCTCCCATTCAAACTTTCATCCTATCTTTCACTCATTCTCTTTAATTCTCTCATCCTCATTTTCTCTCTCATACTATATCTCTATTTCTTCTTTCTTATTCTCTATATTTCTCTCATTCACTATCTGTTTCATTATCTTTCTTATGGTAAAATATTAATTATCTGACTCTCAGTCTCTCTCTCTCTCTCTCTCTCCTATTCTTCATCTTTCATTTCCTCTCAGAGATTAAGGGAATTTGATCTGTTCTCGCTGGAAACCCGTAGACAGCGTGGTCATCTCATCAAAGTTTTCAAAATACTTCGAAGGTTCGACAATGTTGACTACCGGGATATTTTCACACTTACTGAGAGCAGAACAAGAAATCACGGCTTTAAACTTGAACTGAAGCGTTACAACCGCGATCTGGGTGGAAAGTTTTCACGTACAGTATCTGCGATAGTTGGTACGCACTTCCAGTGGAAGTTGTCAACAGTGGATCTGTTGACCAGTTCAAGTCAAAACTAGGCAGGATCCTGAAAAGTGTGCGTTTAAGGACGTAAAGCATTTGAGCAGAGATGTGCCCGCTCGACTGCTAGTCTAAAGGTACCCTCATTGAATGGACCGTAAGTTCTTCTAGGGTACTTTCTTTCCTTGTTACTCATTCCCTCCCTCTCTCGTTTTATATCTCTGCAACCACTTTTCTGTCGCTGAGAGAGCTTGTGCGATCTGATTGAGTTCAGCTAGCTAAGCTGGGAGACTTTTAGTCCGTCAGGGTCACCTATGCCAGTAAGGTAGCTTTAGTAGGATCCAAAGAAAGAGTTGTCAAACTTCTCTACTACTTCTTTGATGCATGTCCTAGCACCCCCCCTCTTAGCTTCATCAATTCTGTTAGCGTTAAGTTTTACCACCGTTCTTCAACTGTCTTAAAAAACCCACATCCATCTATTATACATAAGTTGTTTAGCCATAAGGACCTTACCAGCCTCATTATGCCGTGTGAGAAGAGAGGCTTTGGAACCTCTATAAATAACGCCTTGGAGCACTCATAGGTTGTAAGAGACTGAGATTGTAGGGATCTCAGGCGTTTGGGGTACGATTAATGGGGAAATGCTAAGTACCCCTTAGAAGCTTTCTCCAAACCTGTAATGGCATGACCAGCCCTCTTTGACCGTTACTTGTTTCGTTTTTTCCATACCAGGTTTCTTTCCCCGCTGGGGCCCTTGGGCTTATAGCTATTTGCTCTTCCAGTTGGGGTTGTGGCTTGGAACTTTAATAATAATAATAATAATAGTGCCTTGATGGTTGACAGATCAGCAAAAGATCTCGGATTAAGTCATGGGCATTTAGTTTTGCTATTTTCTTTAAGTGTAGCCGTTTTTGGTTGATTATTCGGGATTAGTGGGAAGACAGTGACACATCAAGCACCCCTGTCGAAAAATCAGAGAAGCAGATTACCTGGGACTCTTGTGCTGCTCAGTTGGGAGCTGCGGCACGATTGCGGAGTCCGGCTCAGGGAAGACCTTAGAGTTGGTGTGCTTGGTCAAAAGGGTTTCTGTTGGCTGAACGACCGAAAACCTCCTGAAAATAGGCAGATGTGGCTTGTGCGAGAAAAAAAATCACAAAAAACAACCCTTTTATACATATGTCGGACGTTAAAGTAATTAAGATGGCGAAGAAGAATGGTCCTCAGTTTCTCAAACTAACCTGCGGAAAATGCAAAGTGTACAGATGGAGCGAAAACTTTGGTGGCAGGAGTTGCAAGAAGCTCACAGACGCCGTTAGTGTCTATAACTTTTAGGAATTCGAGGCACGTCTGGGCTAGCGCATTGGTCAGTTGAGAGAGGAGAACTCTCTCCTCAAATGGGAGGTTAACTTCTTGAAATCGGAGAGATTGAAGTACTTAGGAGACTCCGAAGGTAAGAAAACACCCAACGTCTCAGAGCAGGAGTCTTCTGCTGCAGAACTGCTGCCTCAACGAGCCAAAAAGAAGAAAAGAAATAAAAAGAAGGGAAAGAAGAGAGAAGATAAAGTAGAAAGAGAAGAAGAGAAGTCAAAGGAAGATAAGAAAAAGAAGAACAAGAAGAAGAAGAAAAAGAAGATAAATATAGAGAAGAAAGAGGAAACTGACAAGTCGCTCCCGAAAGGGAAAAACTCTGTCCCCTACAATTAAATGTGCGAGGGTCATCCTTATGTGTGATTCTCAAGCACGGAACCTGCAACCTCTGCTAGCGGCCCGCCTTCGCACCAGTGTGAAGGTAAGCTTCCTGTCTGGACGGGGAATCGACCAAATTAGATTAGAGGCGGGGAAATCTGAGCTTTCTGAGAGCTGGGTCGTTACCCTGATGGTAAGTGGCAACGACTTCTACCTCAGAGGAGATAGGGTAGTCCCTACACCTAAGATTCTTGAGACGGTAATGGAAGCTGTGGACGACTGTTGGTTGAAAACCCGCAGACGTGTCGTCCCTTTAAACCGACGCCTGGCAGATCTGCGCACAGGAAGGGGGGTGTTTTTTGTAGACTCATACCGCACCTTTTATAATAAGAACAACCTCTACCAAAGGGAAGGGGTTCACCTTTCCGTTAAAGGAAAGGTTGTACTCTCCAACATGATACAGGATGTCGTGGAGCGAAAGCAAATGAGTGTCCGGCGCTGACTGAAGGCAGATGTGCACCAATACGCCCGTGTCACTCCTTGATCGACATTCTCGGAAGTAGTTAGAAAGGGTGTCACCACGCCACCGCCTCAGGCTAGAGAGGCAATTATTACGGGAAACGGAAGAGCGTAGGGAGTCTTACATTTGGAGACTCCCTGAAAGGTCTTTTGTTTAATGCGAGGTCAATCAAGAACAAGTTTCTTGAACTTCGTGGCCTCGTAGCGACGAAAGAACCTGAGATGGTGGCCATAACAGAGTCGTGGGTAAAAACCTCGTGCTGAGATTTTGTGTGTGAATTCACGATTCCCGGTTACCAAGTCTTGCTAAAAGACAGGCTAGACAGAGAGGGTGGCGGTGTGATGTTGTATGTTAGAGATACATTCAAAACGACGAACTGCAACATTAATTCCGACCACGAGCTACTAAGTGTAGATCTAGAGATAGGTCCTGCTAGATACAGGACCCTGCTGCTTTATAGATCCCCTGCCCGACTCGTTGAGAAGGACAGGGTTCTGTACTGGCTGTTGGGTGAACTTGTTGAAAACAGAGTGTGTATCTTCATGTGAGACTTCAACACCCAATTCGAGTGGGAAACCAGAGACCCCTGTGGCGAAAACGCACTGCTTCTAGAGTTCGCGAATGACGAGTTCCTGACTCAATGGGCGAGAGAGCCGACGAGAGGCAATAATATTCTCCACTTGGTTTTCACCTCTGAGGATGACATCGTTGAGAGGCTCTCTGTAGGCGAGGAGTTCGGTGGCAGTGACCACCGAGTAGTTAGATTTTTAGTCAAGGTCCCCAAGGTAGAGACTGCTACTTGTGAATCGAGGAACCTTTATTTGAGAGGAGCAGACTTTGCAGGTCTCCGTGTTGGATTGGCTGATGTGAGGCTAGAAGGGTGTGAGAATGTTAAATATTTGTGGAATAGTTTCAGAACTACGTTCATGAGTCTTCAATCACGATTTATCTCTGTGAAAATAATGCGTCAGTCTTCTGTTCAGCCAAGGTAATTTAATCGAGAAATTGGTCAACTTCTGAGGGAGAAGAGAACTGTCTACCGGCAGTCAAAGATTTCTGGTGACTTCGATGAGTACTGTAAGCTAGCAAGGAGAGTGTATTCCAGCATAAGGGCAGCAAAGCGTCTCGAGGAGCTTCGAGTGGCAAGAATTTACAAAGAGAATCCGAAGGATTTCTTTGCTTATGTAAACAGCCGTAAACTAATCCACCGCAAGATTTGCCCTTTGGTGAATAAGGCGGAGCATTAAAGCACTGAGATGCAGAAAATGCAAACCTCCTGAACGACTACTTCTCTTCAGTGTTCACTGAATAGTGTGGTCCCATCCCCTAGCCCATTGACTCTTACTTGGGTGAGAAGCTGGTGGGAATGGACTTCACCCAAAGCAAAGTAGAAAAAAAAATCAATGACTTAAAGACAAATAAGTCCCCTGGCCCGGACGGGTTTCTACCAAAAGTGTTGAAAAAAGTGCGTGATGATGTGTCACGATATCTGGGCCGTTATTAGTGGTGTTCCTCAAGGTTCTGTCCTGGGACCACTACTGTTCATCATCTATGTTAACGACATGGATGGTGACATGGTTGCGAAGATTTCTAAATTTTCCGATGATACCAAGCTTGGTATGAACGTTGTAAAGGATGGAAATACTGGCCGCCTACAAGAAGATCTTCGGAAGATTGAGGAGTGGTCTGACACATGTCAAATGCCTTTTAACGTGAACAAATGCAAAGTGCATATCGGCCACCGAAATCCTCAATCACTGCATATTCTTAAGGGCACTGCTCTTGAATGCACTGATACTGAGAAGGACTTAGGTTTTACTATCACTGGTAACCTCAAGTTCTCGAAGCAGCGTATTGAGGCGGAGAATAAAGCCCAAAGTATGTTAGGCTACACAAAGCCACAGTTTTATATCGGAACAATGAGATAGTACTGTATTTGTACAACTCCCTTGTCCGACATCACTTGGAGTATGCCGTACAAGTTATGAGTCCTTCGTCTCAAAAGGACATTACGAAATTGGAACGTGTGCAGGCCAGGGCAACCAAACTAATTCCCTCTATCAGACACAAGAGTTATGAAGATAGGTTACGGGAATTAGATTTGTTCTCGTTGGTGACCCGGAAGCTGCGTGGTCAGCTTATCGAACTGTTTAAAATTCTTCGAGACTTCGACAATGTTGACTAAAGGGATATTTTCCAGCTTAGCGAGAACAGAACCAGAAACCATGGCTATAAACTTGAGCTGAAGCGTTACTACCGTGATCTGTGTGGGAAGTTTTTCACATACAGCATCTCTAGTACATGGAACGCACCTCCAGTGGAAGTTGTCCACAGCAATTCTGTTGAGCAGTTCAAGTCGATTCTAGATAAAGTCTTAAAAAGTAGCCTTTTGGGCAGATAACCATTTGTGGGGGGGGTTCTTCGTCAATTAACACTTTCGAGGACTGAGCCTGCTCAACTGTTATGCCAAAGGTAGCCTCTTTGAATGGGTTGTAAGGTCTACTAGGGTAGTTATTTTCCTTGTAGCTCCTTGCAGCTCATTTATTCTCCTTTTCATATCATTCTTTCTCATTCTATGTCTCCTTATCTCTTTCATTCTTTCCCTTATTTTCTTTTTCCCTCTCACTCCATTCCTCCATCTCTCTCTCTCTCTCTCTCTCTCTCTCTCTCTCTCTCTTATATATATATATATATATATATATATATATATATATATATATATATATATGCAGGAAAGAAACCACAGTATTAGAATCCATTTATTTATAGAAACCAGGTTTCAACGGAGATTTACATCATCTTCAATCGCTGCTAAACTAAAGAATAAAGAAATGCATAACATAGAGGCACTCAAATTTACAAGTTGAAATGTAATTAAGGGGGTGCTATTGTGAATCAGCGGCATTTATTAAGTAGAGGAGGGACAAATATTCTGCTTATTAAGGGATTAGTGTTGAATTGCTAATCGGAAGTATTAAAGTTTAGGATTTCCTTTATAAGAGATGATTGGCATGTAGAGAAACAAATGAAAACCATTTAAATGACATTAATAATGCAAAAATAATTTATAATTCTCACAATTATATATGTATATAGGCATATAATAGAATCTGCTCTAAGGAAAGAAATTCCAAACTTTAATACTTCCGATGGCAATTCAACACTAATCCCTTGATTAGCAGTCGTGACACGATTGCCGAAGCCGTTTCTCTTGCTCGGAGATATGAACGAGCAAGAGGTAGACTATTCTATTAATCCTAGTGGTCAAGTCCTTGCGGACCTGATCGACAAGCTGGAGATGGGTGTCCTAAATATGGATGAGTTTACGCATCACTGGCCTGGAATCGATTCATTTTCCTTCCTCGATCTATCTTTGTGCTCTCCGGATGGACAGCCTGATTTGGGGTTAGGGGTGGTCGATGACCTTCATGGCAGTGATCACTTTCCCATTCAAATATCGTTTTTGGGGCAAATTCCGCCAGAAAGCCCGGCATGATGGTGCTTGGCGTGAGTGCGGTGGTATTCTTTTCAGGAAATGACTGATTTCTCTATCTCAGTCGCGGAGCTTACGTCGGTAGATGAGGCTGTTGATTTATTTTCCACTAATCTGATCGCCACGGGCCTAACTACTATTGCAGGAACGTCTGGCCGTTTTGCACGCCGACCACTTCCGTGGTGGTCGGCCGAGTGTGAAACGGCCCTCAAACAGAAACGTTATGCCTACATGGGCTATAAGCGTCGCCTGAACGACTTCACTGTTGGTGAATTTCGTCGGGCTAGGGCTAGGTTCCGGATGATTTCGAAGCACGCACGCCGCTCTTCTTGGTGGGCATACGTGTCCTTACTTAACGCAAAGACCACGCTAGCAAAGGTATGAAAGCGAGTCAAAAGCATTTGGGGCAAGTTCTCGCAGGACCCCCCACCCGTTCTCCAGGAAAATGGGACCATAATATCACCCCGCGTCTGTGACAGAATCCTTCACAACCGCTTTCACTACATTCTCTAGGCGGGATCCTGCTCCGCCAGCAATCAATGCGCGCCGTGATGTCGCGGAAGGCCGCCGACTGGACTTTATCTTCAGAGGCTTCGTGCGCGGAAACTGACCCTGGTCCAGACGATGTCCTCTACGCCATGCTTCGACACCTGGGTGTGCGAGGCATGGCATTTCTGTTAGATTTGTTCAAGAAGATATTGGTAGACGGTATCTTCCCATATTCATAGCGAATTGCTACTGTGCTCGTTTTTCGAAACCCGGGGAGAGATCACTCTATCCCTGCCTAGCTTCCGCCCAATCTCTCTAACCTCCTGCGTGTTCAAGTTGATGAAGAAATTGGAAATGTTAGATTAGCTTATTTTCTGGACAGTGGAGCCCACCGGTCGTCTGCACAGTGCGGCTTCCGTAAGTTCCACTCCACATCGTATGCTCTGCTATGACTAGAAAATTCCGTATACGAGGCATTCCTTCGTAGACCCCAATCCACCATGGTGTTTTTCGATTTGGAGAAGTCCTCTGATACCGCATGGCTATACGGTATCATGGGACGCCTCCCAATCTTTATATCGGAAATTTTGCGAGATCGTCGATTCAACGTACGGGTGTGCGGAGCTCTGTCGGGCCCAACGGAGCAGGAAGAGGCTGTCCCACAGGGAAGTATCCTCAGTGTCACACTGCTTGCTCTAACTATCAACGGCATCACCTCGGTGCTGCCGGAAGACGTTCTCGCTACGCTCTACGTGGATGACCTTTCGATCTCTTTTGGCGTGGCTCAGACTTCAACTCTAAAGCGTCGACTGCAACAGGCCTTGAACCGCGTCTCGCGATATGCCGAAACGCACAGCTTTAGGATTTTCTCGGCCAAGACTAAGGTGGTGCACATCTGCCGCCTTCCACTGCCCCTTCCTGACCCAGACTTGTTTGTCAATGGGATGCGCCTGGAAGTGGTGGACTCGAACCGTTTCCGTAGGGCTTGTATTTGACCGACGCCACACCTGAGAGGCTCATATTCGCAGATTTATGGTCTCTTATACCTGCGCCATGGATATTTTACGTTCCATGAAGTTCAGCGCCTGGTGTTACTGCCTTACGTTTTTATCGATCCTTTTACGTTCAAAGCTCGAGAAAGGATGCGACTTTTATGCAGCCGCGGCCGACCATTTATGGCAGAAGGTAGACTCGATCCACCACACCGGCCTTCGCCTGGCGACCGGTGCCTTCCGCACTTTCATAAATTGAGAGCCTACTTCTCGATGCTGGGAAGATACCACTCGCTCTGCTCCGTGCACAATGCCTTCTTCGCTTTTACGCGCGAGCCCAGCGCCTCCCTCAGTCGACAACAGCTCTTATTACATTCGCAGCTGACCTCGACAGCGCCTTTGCCGTCAAGAGATGCCAGTCATACCCTAAGCCCTTTGGGTTTAGGGCTAGGAAGCTCTTTTGAGAGCTAAGTATAGCTCTTGGGCTGGTGCCGCCCCTGGTTCTGCCCAGGACGTCACCCTAGAGGGTACCACATTTGACTGTTTGTCACCACGCCTCTGCTCCTAATATTCCAGGAGTGTTAGGGAAAATTATAGGGTTTTAGTGCAATAATTATATTAAAGCTGAAACTTGGCACAAGTATAGGGATTTGTGCCTTGAACAACATATCAAAAGTCTCATGGACTCCCGCGCATGGGTTAGCCACCATATTGGAAAATGTTCGCCATATTGGAATTCCCTTAAATTTCAAATATCTCGTAAAATAATAGTTGTTTAGAACTGATTGTTTTAAAGCACTGACTATGTTATTTTCCAAAATAAGTACATTATATGGAAAAAATTATAAATATTGAAATTGAAGTAATAAATTTATTTTCAAAGACAATTTCCACAGACCTGGTGGCCTGTATGACAAAATACTTCTAAACAAACGTTGTAGAACAAACTTTCTTCCTTTGAAATATATATGCAAGTTTATGCATATTTAAAAAAATAAGAAAGTTATGAGGGAATATAAACAGAAAGACAATATGGCAAATTGCCACACATACAAATTCAAACTACTTTTTTTAAAATAAAAAGATAGCCTTGCGAACATTCTGCTAAATTACTGAACAATAGTGGCATTACAAACATTATTATTCTTTTCTTAATAATGAAATTGGAAATGACAGCAAAAGAAACTCGTGCAAATAACCTTTTTTCTTCACAATCAAACAGGATGGCTGAAAAAGCATGAGCTTTATATTAATGAGCTTTGTGGGACAAATATCTTGTGTACGAATTATAGTACATTCCGTTTTGTTATACATGCATATACAACAACAGAAAGTACAAAGGAAAAATCTTTCAACTGAGATTAGTGACATATTATTATTTGTTCATTAATACAAACATAAACACTCAAACACAAGAAAAATGGCAGCAGGTTTGCTTTAAATGTATGTGCAATAAGGATGTCATAAAAGGTACTCATGAAAGTAATTAAGGTTTGAATTAGATCTGAATATCACACACTCAAAGCACATACAGATATGCTTCAAAATCAATTTTCTTTCATCTCAGTGTCTTCTTCAGCATCTTCCTCAAATGATAGTGAATTTTCACATCTAACACCACGGCTCTGGCCACACATGGATGAGCACGATAGACCAACTCTCCGACATTTACATTGATGGCGGCAACCTTTCTGACAGTTACAGCTGACTAAATGTAAAAGGTCATCTGCAGCTGGAGGTTTCATTCAAGGGATTGGTTTTATGGGGTCTGGGTAAGGCATTCTCTCTCTTGTAGTTTTGTAGTCTGGGTCCAGTGATCAACCGCTTCCTTATGGGATAAAGGAATAATATATATATATATATATATATATATATATATATATATATATATATATATATATATATATATATATATACATATATTTTTATATATGGATTCTTTATTCCTAGGTATATAGCTGGAATAAGCTTCGAAATAGCGAACAGGAAATAAATATAACTTTTCTTCCTGAATAATAATATTTTTTCTGACTCTTTCTAATTATCTTTTACACAAAATTTATTTCATATACTCATAACCCTATAAAATTTAACCAATAAGGATTGATATACATTTAATAGTTATTCTTACGTTCATTTTTGGAAATACAGCCTTAGCGTTGACAAATGGACCAATCAGCTTTTAGACATAAGCACTGTAATAATTATCCAATTAGCACCATGATAGATTTAAAATGTTACTAACGCCCAAACCGATACACATAAACACCGCTAAAATCAATTTTCCTAATTTTTAAACTTGGAAGAAATCTACAAGCAAATTAAGCTTACCGAAAAGTTCACAGCCGGCCAAGAAGGAAAAGGCGAGGGAAGCAACATCAAGAAAACACCATCGATTTTTACCTTTTCCCCACGGGGACTTCAAGATCAAGATCTATTTTGTACGAAAACACGTATATCCGACCCATGATATAGTACTGCATACTGAAGAGTTTACTTCCTATTTACGAAAGAGAAATACTACAAAGCGGGAAGTTTATCTTCCTATTTACGAAAGAGAAATATTCCATACCCACAGTTTCAGTCCGGTTCCGCAACCTCCCCATCCCCATTCAAGTGCAAACGAGCTGCATCACTTGTTGGTGGCAATATGGATAGCTGAAACTCATATTTAAGTGGCATATTTGCTACTGTTTTCTTGTATGCATAGAGGCAATACTTATCCGATGTTTGAGTTTTGTCAGCTCCTTACACAAAAAGGAGGAAAGCTTCACCAGCTTTGGACACTTCATCTTTAGATGCTTCTGGGTTATCAAATACAGAAACTGTGTCGCACATGTCTTGGCTATTCTTTAGGATAGCAAATAACCTTTTTTCCCTTTCCCATATATAGCTGATGTTGTGTCGCAGCCTGTAATTCCGTGGAGGAACAACAGATGTTGCCGAAGATGTTAGCTTGAAGTTTGCAAATATCATTGGGATTGTGGGCTTTACCAGGTTTAATGAAAAGTATTTTCATGGATGACTTAGAAAGTGATACAAGAAGTACAAGCAAGTCTGTGTTGTCATCCACTACTGCTACATTATGTCCAGTATCTTCTAATGACCAAGCAGTTTGGACAATGGACGTATTTGCATCATCCTTGGCAACTATAACCGTAATACCAGCAGACTTCAGGCGTTCCTTCAGCTTATTGATCTGTTTGTGGTAAAGTTATGTAACAGTCTTCTTCCACTGCAACTTCTATAAAAAAATGTTTGGATGCCATACGATTTTGTTCCTGTGATTTTCTCGTTGGTGTTACTGGGTAGCCGTCAAACACAACTGGTTCATTTATGCCATAATGATTGAGTACATAACCTGTGTAGGCTTGAAAGATATTCCGGTACACAGCCGGCCTTGGCCACACATCTTTATGAAGGAGATGACCACCATCCACAACATACTGGTATTCATTTGAAACTAACCCTTCCCAATGTACATAAGATCCCAACTTAGTTGCTAATGCTGCTTTGTTTCCTTTTCTCATTGAGATGTCGTCGAAGAGTGAAGGAGGTTTAGGGGCCAGCTCATAGGTCATATAATTGGTAAGATGATCATCATCTTTCAGAACTTATATTATTCTGCTGAATAGCTGTTGAGAGTTCACTGCAAAAAAGTCTTCACGAACTTTCAGTCCATTTCTCATTACTGATATTTACCGTACTGTGTTCTTTCGTTTAAGGTGTATAGCTGAGAACTTCTTGAAATCCATATCATGCATTTCTTTAGAGCCAATTGATTTTGCTGTGTCACAGTTCACTAAATCATCAGAAATTATCCCTGTTCCCAGGGATACCAAACCACTAAATGTTTCTTGAAATTGAGAGTGAGATCATAGCCAATTTTGCATTATGTGTAAGTGCTTCTAATCATGAAACTGGCGTGATTCTCCAAATTTAACATGTTGTTCAGTTGTTGCAAAGGAAACACCAGTAAATTTCTCCACAGCTTCACAAAATTGTGTACTGCTGGCATCGCTTTTATCCACTGGGCGAAAGTGCTGTCAGTAATACCGCTGTCATGCGTAAGTCCTCCAGAAGATTTAAAATTCCTTAATCAGATACTGCTCAATTATCATATCACTCCATTTCCCTGACCATTAACGATTACTACGACGCACCATGAAGATTTCATCTGTGGTCAGTTGCTCATATACTTTCTCTGGCATTGTACTTGAAAGTTCATTCATTTGCTGCAAATAGATCTGTGCTGCTTTGGCATAATGTAGATGTCCTGCAGTATGGAAATGTGGAATCATCTCTCGTATACAATACAGGTGCAAATCTCATTGTCCTCTACGTTCAGCTCTCACAAAGAACTTGATTATGGATACTTGTTCAGAATACTGCAACCAAAGTAGTGCTGTGCGACTCAAGTCCTTAGTTTGGTTGATGAGGTTTATCAGATTCTTATTTATGTATTTTAGGATTTCATTGTTTATAACGTCTTCAACATCTATTTCATTAGTCATGAAGGAGTGAAAGATCTCCAAGATTAAACTACGTTCTTCATAATTAATATTGAGATCATCTTCTAGAACATTTCTTGTAAGAGCAGCCTGTGCAAGAAAGTGAGCTTGAAGGGCACGGTAGTATGCATGGCAAGACAGCAAGTGCCTCACAGAAGTTTCAGCATATATTGTTGCTCACAATTTTTCTAGTCCACTTCCCTGCATTATGATGCCTATTGCTTCCATAAAGAATATAAAGAGATGGAAACCACCCAAACGTCCAACTACTTTTGACAAGGGTTTTCTTCACCACCAGCAGCAACAATTTCAATTGCTTTTATATAGAGGGGCTGATCAAAAGTAACCACACATTAAGTTTGTTTCTGGGACTTAGTACCCTCCACAGCATGCAAAAGTACTGCGTATATAGTTGATAGATTCCCTGGGTCGAAGTTGATGAAGGAAATTGCAAGTATATGAGTAGTTTCAAGGTTACCACCTTTCATTGCTGCCTGCATGTACCCATTCCAGCCTGAAGTTTTGCTGGTACTTAAGTAGCTTCCACATATCCATAAGGTATCTAACTGTTGAGCATCTTTTGGAGTTACTGGTTGATATGTATCGCATGAGATAGATGCCTTTGCTGTGATATTTTGCAGACATGACATGTTTGAAGGTTTTCTATATGTCTTTATTGGAATTGTTCCTCCAGCGTTTCTTGAACTACTTGCATCCATGACTCTCTAACCTGTAGTACTGGTTAATACTGCACTGGTAGGAGTTACACATTTTACACCACCCATACTGTGAAACGTTCCCAATCCACCAAGAGTGTGAATGTTTAAATCTGCAGTATCAAATATATATTGGAGAAAACCAGCTTCTCTTATATTCACAGATGCAGTCCTAACTACTAAGTTAACGTAGCGTAGAGTCTCTTCATATGACGCTGCTACTCCTACTTTCGCCAGAATATCAATTAGCTGGCGAGAAGCAAAGCGCCTATGTAGGAAAACAGATAGAGATATCTGGAGTGAAGACAAGAATGACCTCGGTCGGGCTGCAGATATGATTGCATGCTGTATGCTTAAGCGCTCTTTGCTCATTTTCCTTATGTTCATCCCTACGCTTTGATTTTGTTACTACGTCAACAAAGTTACGGACAGTGTCTGGCACCTGCCTTATTGAGGAATTAGTAATGGCTTCACATACTGGATACACGGAATTATCATACATACGTGCACGTATATCTTCACGTATGATGGCGGTAGCTGTTAGTACAATTCGATGTCTGTCATCTTGAATATTGCTTTCTCTGTTTTTATACCATGAGTCTGCTAAGGATCTACTGACTACTTCACTGAATAAAACAATATCATTGCCTTTACATTTACTGACAGTGATACTTTCTCCATATCTGTCGAGCAGTATTTGTTTCAGTATCCTAACTGTGTATACAGTCTCTGTTATGTCTGCAGCCTCCATCATCATTCTGTGTAATCATTGCAGTGAGTACTGGCACTCATTGTTGTCATCTATAATGTCATATAGTCTATTGAAAGCTTCTGATGCACCTGCCTGGCATGGTCTTCCAATTGTTTTATGAGAACAGGACGCACTACTATCACAGCTAGTTTGGCAGAAATTATTGTAACACTTCAGATTATACTTAGACTCTGCAGCTACTAGGTCTATAACACTGTAAATTCTGCATAGTACCAAATAACCAAGTATATTATTGCGTTCCTTTGCTCTTGCCCACACTATTTTCAGTAGTGTTACTGTCGTAACTTCAGGTATGAACCTACGATACAGCCTTGGATTTTAAGCTATGCAGTTTTATCAGCTGTTTCACCACAGAATAAGCAATGTAGTATGATGTCAATTTTGGTTACTTCTGATCAAAGACAAGGCACTTCCTTGTGTGGCTCCTCTACACCCTTATTTGGAGCAGGTCTTTGAGTCTACGATTTACGCCAGTCAATATGTTCTTGTAAAGAAGTTTTGTTCTTGAATTGTTCATGCAACCCAACATCTTAAGCCAGACTGACGGTTATCAAGGTCTGCAGTCCTCGACTCACCTCTACACTTGGAGATTGTTTCAAGGGAAGCCCACATTTCAGACAATCATCACTTCTGGTATCTAAAAGAAGAAAACATCGATCAGTTTCTTGAGTTTTTCTCCATTTAAGCCTCCTAACTTCCTTACTTTATAAAATATGCATAAACTTTTATATATATATATATATATATATATATATATATATATATATATATATATATATTTCAAAAGAAGAAAGTTTGCTTTACAACCAGTGTTTCGAAGTATTTTTTCATACAGGCTACCAGTTCTGTGGAAATTGTCTTTGAAAATAAACATTACTTCAATTTCAATATTTTAATTTTTTTTCATATAAATTTAACTTAATCAGTGCTATGGAAAAATCAGTTCTGCACAACTTTTATTAAGTGATGTTTCCAGATAAAACTATCATTTTACGAGATATTTGAATTTTAAGTGAATTCCAATATGGCGAACATTTTCTAATATGGGGCTAACGCAAGCGAGGGAGTCCATGGGACTTTTGATATGTTGTTCAGGTCACAAATCCCTATACTTGTGCCAAGTTTCAGCTTTTCTCTAATTATTGCACCTCAAAACCCTAAATTTCATGGTCTATAAAGGTTTTACAGTGCCTAGAGTATTGCGTTCGGCCTTTTTGGAGCACACTTCGTCTCACGCTGGAACCGTGCCAGTGTATACGGATGGCTACAAGTTCCAAGAGGAGGTCGGTTTCCAAGCCATATCCACTATGTTTGAAGTCAGTGGGCTCTTCCATGAGCTGCGTTTGTCTTCACGGCCGAACCGGTTGCAATACACCGCTTGGTACGGGAGATAACGTGACGTGCCCAGTTCGAAGATCAGATTGTAATTTATAATGATTCACAAAGCGCTATGAGTAATATCCAGGCATTGGAATCTCTGCATCTCCTGGTTCGCGATATACGTGACGCAACAAATATGTCGAGCCGAGCGTATATCAAGATTAACTTATGCTGTGTTGATTGGCATGTAGGAATTGCGGGGAATGAGCGCGCCGATGAGGGCGCCAATGAGGGCGCCAAAAGGTCCGCGAGGACTGGGAGACCAGACAAGCCTTTCTCTCTTCTTTACACCGATTACATGGCAGGAATACGGGCAACTCTCCGTGTTACTTTTCAGGAAGATAAGGGACATTCGAGGGGAACCTATAGTTGCGTGCTATTGCGCCCCGATTGTTCCTATGGACCTACCCTTCAATGCCACGACTGCTTCAGGGTGCTTTCTGTTGTCTACGAATTGGACACACTCGCGGGACACACCGCCATTTGATGGAGCGGTCTCCTGCGCCATCCTGTGAAGAGTGCGTTGTACCCCAGATTGTTCGGCACATTCTTGTTGAATATCCCAGTCTGGGTGATCTCTGCGCACGTTAGCTGTTCCGCTACCGGGAAGAACGGGGTCGCTACTGCTTGTCCCTTGTACTCGGGACGGATTCGTGTACACCGACTTGCGGACATTATGAGTTTTGGTTGGAGACTGGCTTCATCTACTTATTTAACCCTTTTTGAGTTTCCTTTTGTAGGTCGCATGTTCCTGACGCCAGACCACGCTTCCTTCTTGCCTTTTGCTTTTTCTCGTTGTTGTTAATTTTTTTTTAGCCTTTGTTTTTTTATCTTTATTAATTGTTAGTTATATATTCTTATTTGTAGGCAGTCGCCAGGTGGGCTACCACAATGAAAATGAAAATAACTTGATAAACAGAAATTTTCCCTTCCTCTACTCAAAAATACCGCTGCTAAACCAAACCGCTTCGCTAATTACATTTGGACTTGTAAATTTGTGTGCCCCTAGGTTAAGCATCTCTTTATTCTTTAGTTTACCAGCGGAATGAACATGAAAGAGGTCTCCTTCCAAACCTGGTTTCGCAAATAAGATCATATATATAAATATATATATATATATATATATATATATATATATATATATATATATATATATATATATATATATATATATATCTCAAAGTAGCACGAAAGAATGATGAAAATGAATCCATTAAACCACATTGAAAGAGTAAACGGAATAATTTTTCCTTGCAGTAATATTTTTATTATCTTCTTTCGAAAAAATCCGTGTAGCAAAGCAATTCAAACCAGGCACACCGAGGCAGTGAGCACCGCTTTGATCACAGTTAAAAGTATGCCATTAGTACACTACGCTACGCAGAGAACCAAATATTCTCTGAATATAATAGCTTTTAAGGAACACTTTTTGCAAGCTCGAACGGAAACTATGAAAGAAAATAGAAAATTAATTTGGAATTCAAAGAATAAATGAGGAATAGGTAAACACGTGGCAGATATACAAATGTATATATCTCTCAAAGTATCAGGAGATAATGATGAAAATAGCTTTTAAGGAACACTTTCGCCAGCTCGAACGGAGACTATGAAAGAAAGCATCAAATGCGTCTCTTTTGGCATCTGGTTACTTGCAAGCGACTTTCGTTCCACGCCTTCCGATACCTAAAGTCACTTTTCGGATGACTCATAATCAAATTGTTGCCGATGTCATCGTGAGAAAATTCGCTTTGCCCCCCAAAACCTTTGATCTGAAAATTGAAAAAAGTGAAAAGGAAAGTTTTGGGGGGAGGGGAGGAATATAAGTGCGTAAAGTGGCAAAAGAGGGGCTCGTTTGGCAATCACATTTAGGGTAAGATAGAGAGGAGGTAGGAGAGAAGGGATGGTAAAATGCGTAATACACTACTTAGTCTTTTTTCATGCCCTCAGAAGGAGTCGAAGATTGGGATTTACGTTCCTATTGGTCTTTATTGCTTGACTTTCTTCTTCGTTTTGTCATTACAGTATTTAAAAATTAAAATTTAACTTTGGTTTCGTTCTGAAGATTAGAATAAAAATATTGAAATATGAAAACTAAGGCAGCTAAGCCAATTTGAGCATGATTAGTTCAAAGATGGAGTTAGCATTGCGGCCGGCACAATATATGCTTTTGCCTTAATAACATGATTATTCATCTTCACCCAAATCTTTGATTTGAACTTCGCAAAAAATGTTACTTAATTCGTAAGCAAAGAGATAATAAATTTCTGAAATTTAACCTCACAGTTGGTTTTTTGATTAATTGGCTGAAGATTAAAACATTATAAATAAATTTCCCCATCAAATGTGATAGTTTATTTGCAACAATCCCCCCAAATTGTTTGAATTACAAACTTTTTCATTTTATGATCAAAGTTGCATCTTCGCAATAAA
This sequence comes from Ceratothoa steindachneri, assembly GCA_963969495.1. Lineage (NCBI taxonomy): Eukaryota > Metazoa > Arthropoda > Malacostraca > Isopoda > Cymothoidae > Ceratothoa > Ceratothoa steindachneri. Next base: position 110,073,836 of record OZ018328.1, read on the forward strand.
TCTTTTCTAATATAGTGGTTTGAGGTTAAGCTATCCGGCGCCTATAATGCTACTCCACAAAACGCCTCCAACATTACTTCCAGAACTATTTAATCACTAGGCCACAAAACTTTTGTTTCATTGTAGGTGGTGCGGAGTGCTAATAATGAATGAAATGTAGAAAAGAAGCCAAAAGAAAGAACGTAACAACATGAAATAAACCAGCTACGAAACGCCTCTTCATTGGGCTTCGGAGACTGGTTTGGCAGAGTTAGTTTCCTTCCCTCTAGCTCCTCCCGCACATTTTGGCCTCTTTGCCAATGCATTTTCCATACTTTTTCGATTCCTCTAACAGCTAACTTGATCAATTACGAGCATCCTTCCAAAGTGGGTTTTTTTATTAAAAAATAGAAGTGAGACGTAAAAGTGTTTGGAAAATTCTTCAAATATAAATAATTATGTAGCAATCTGGCTGATTCAAGAACTACTCTCAGTGTTCAGTTTATGGGGTCTGTCGTAAGGTATTCTCTCTCCTGTTGTTTTTTCGTTGGCTGGGTTAAGTGATCTAACGCTTCCCTATGAGATGAAGGAATATATATATATATATATATATATATATATATATATATATATATATATATATATATATATATATATTGAAAAAACGCGGATAGTTGACGCTACCCCCAAAACACCCCCAACCTTTCCCAAACATCGTAATACGCTCCCCATATTAATTCAAGAAGTTATGTTTTGTCATGTGCATACACATACAGGACTAAATAAAGTATCAGAACACATTAAATTATTTTAATGTATAATGTTTAGTCACGTGGAGATTGTTTTGTTTTGAATGAAGAATGATGACTGATGATTGTAGATGATGTTGCCTGCGCAGTTCAATGATGACGATGGCAATAATGATGATATAACTGCACAGGAAAACTGAGGAGATTCTAATATCCTCAGAC